>JAHLJT010004567.1:56820480-58168346 GCA_031308135.1 Acheta domesticus
AAAACTAGTGGTGCTACAGAATGGCACAGACTTTCCCGTATTAGTTTGCTATTTCCTTGGGTCTTCGTTAGCTATTCGGAATTGCCACATACTCTTTCTTGCCAGCTCCCGTCTATCACCGCAAAAGTACATTTCTTTGCCATTTTCTTAATTGTTCGGTGTCCTATTGGCAGAACGGAAATATTAATTTTAGAATATTAAAGAACAGAAAAATCTAGTCCTAAATGGCAATTTTTTGTTCAAAATTATGTGCCATTTTAAAGAAAATTGCTGTTTAGCGCCACTAAAAATGCGAAATTTGAAGCTCATTTTCACAGAAAATGTTTGAGTTTTCAAAATACTTTATTTGAAGTTATTTGAAGCACTTACACTCACAAATACAATAATTTTTACAAATTGCTGGAAATGTGCATATTAAAGATGAGGTCTTCCGAAAAAATTACATTTATACAATTTTTGAAAAAAAAAAAAAAAAAAAAAAAAAAAAAAAAAAAAACCTCAAAATAAACTTTACGTCATACTAACCGTTACAAAAGTTTGAAGAAACAATTTGCAGCCATATATGAGAAACCGGCGTTTGAGCGTTTCTGAACTTGAGCTACTTTTCACAGAAAATGGTTGTGTTTTCGACACTTGACTTATTTAAATACTTGACATTATTTAGCTTAGCACATGTACTCGTAAATGTAATAATGAGAACAAATCGCCGCTAATGTAAATATTAACGACGTGAGAGACAAGTCAAAAAAATTACATTTTTGCCATTTTGGAAAAAACAAAAGAATAGAGCAATATGGCGTTTTTGTCATCCCATAAAATACGTTAGGCACTATACCTACCAAAAGTTTAAAGAAAAAATTTGGAGCCATTTTTGAGAAAATTTTGAAAATGTCGAGGGGACTTCATGTAAAGTACCCCCAAATTTTACAGAATCTTTTTCAATCGCCGTCACGTGTAACAATTACAATATTACACGACAGGTTTGAGAGAGATGGAACTGTGATGTGATGTGATGTGATGTGAAGAAGGGGCAGTGTGGCAGGAAGAAATCAGTATCAAACGAGAGAGAGATTGAAACAGTGGAACAAAGTTTCTTAAGATGCCCAAAGAAGTCCATACAGCAAGCTTTACGTGAGTCAGGTGTACGCAAGTCAAGTATCCATCGCATTTTACACCAAGAAAAGTGGAAATCCTACATTCCCAGATTGCTTCACGCGTTAAATGAGGACGATCCGGACAGGCGTCTCCAATTTTGTGAATGGATGTGTGAAAATGAACAGTTGACTGACTTGATTGTTTGGTCTGATGAGGCGACTTTTAAATTGAATGGAACTGTCAATCACCACAACTGTGTGTACTGGGCGAAAGAAAATCCCAATTTTGTGGAAGAGCGTGTTGTTAACTTCCTGGATTATCAGTGGTATGTCTGTCAAAGGACTAGTAGAGCCATTCTTTTTGGAAGGAACAGTGACAGGTACTGTTTATCTTAACATGTTACGGGAATCAATTGTGCCAGCTGTTCATCAACTCTTCACAGGTAAAGATTGTTTTCTTTAACAAGACGGCGCCCCGCATATTATCACCAAAACGTGTGACAATTCCTCAATGAAACATTGTTGAGAGGTGGATAGGCTGTCGGGGAAGTGTCAAATATCCACTCAGATCGCCTGATCTAACGCCGTTGGACTTTTTTCTGTGCGGAACTCTGAAGAACATTGTTTCTCTACGACTGCTCCAGAATGTATACATTTCTGCACGTTAACGGATGCAGTAATGATGCCGATTCCACAAGCCGTGCGAGAATATTATTCTCACACGGCTGTCAACCAATCACATTCGTCTTAGTTCATTACACCACGACAGAGGGTTCTCGCAGTCGCCTACAGAGGCGCTGCGTGCTCTGCCGCGGCTGGTCGCAACTGTCGTTAGACAGGTGAGCCACGAAACAGTATGCGAGTTGGTGTTGAGGTTAAGGCGCCCATTGGATATTTTTAAAATATCAATTTTAAAGTCGTAGAGAAAGTATAATCTTCTACTCGCGTAGAATGGCTATTATTCTACGCTCGTTGAAGAATATACTATTACGCCACGAAACCGCGTAGGCTGAATGACATGAGAGCGACTGTCGTGACTGCTTGTCAATCCATCAATATCATCTGTTGACGGTTTCATCCAATCGGGAGCTTGAACGTCACCATAGTGACGTCAATGCAGCGACATATACGCTCCCAATTGGATGAAACCATGAACAGCTGATATCTGCCGGGGGCAGAGTTGAATAAATCGCAGTATATGTGCAGAATGGAAATAAAAGCCAGAACGACGTGCGCGGGAGGTGTATATACCTGAACGGGTACGACGCATAAAATTGTGTAAGTGATGTTTTAATTTCGACTTTTATTTAACTTTGTTTTAATTAATAGGAATTGCTTACATTTTTATTATAATATTGGTATTTTGAATTTTGAAAATTACATTTCCGTCATTCGATGGAGGTGCACCTTCTGTAGGGGCACCAGCCGCCACTGATCGCGAGTAAAGTAAACTCAGATAATGTACCACCCAAAAATGTAGTATATCTTTCTAGAGCAAAAGACTCTTCAAAAAATATTTCATAGTAGTTGAATGCGTGGGGCCTGCATTGTAGAGCCGCCCTTGGTATTTATATGGCACAATAGACCCCCTATTAGGAAAGGCCTCGGAAGATACACTCCTGCGGGCTTTTCATGCTTGTTCACATTACAGTATGATAATCTTCAAAGCAGGATGTAGACACCTGTCGCCTCTGCATTCTTATTCCCAGTTCAAAAAATGACTAGTTCCGCAGGAGGGAAACACCTTTACACTCTTCTTAACTTTAGAAATTATTTTTTCCTTGCCGCCCAGGAAGCGGGGCTGTGACATAAGGGATCGAGAGGGTGTGTGGCACAGCTGGAGAATGTCCCTCTGGCACTGCCAGGCCGTTTCAGCCCCCGCCGCTGTCTCCGCCACCACCCCCACCCCGGAATGCATTCCCGCGCCACTCCCAGCGCGTAGGGCCCGAATCAAGGTTGTCCAACGATTTCCGCTCCCTAGCGCTCACACGACCGCAGTGTACTGTTGCGACGTGCCTCGAAATGCGACCGTAAATGAGAAAATTGAAAGTGCACTATGAGAATTTTGTATCATACCTTGTTGAGAAAACATTAAAGCACAATATTTCAGCTCCAGAAAGTTATTTCAACAGCTTTATTTTCTCATATACCTAAGTATCTACGGAGTATATACGTAGTAAAGAGAAAGTTATGTAACGCAGCGCGAAAAAACGGCGAATTTTCGCCACAAACAAATTCAATGCCAGGCCCTGATAACAAAAAAGTGAAAATATCCCATTGCTAAATAACGGAAAAACCGATTTTTCCGCAATTTTCGAAAATTTCAGAGTTTATGTCGATATCGACCTCTGCCACCTTTATATGTAATAATATTTTACTCTATTCTTACAAGAAACTTAAAGAAACTAGTGGTGCTACAGAATTATTAGTTTTATTTATCATATATAAGACTATTTATATTTAAATATATTTAATTTGCTCAATATTATTTTTGAAACAGACTTTATTTTTTTAAATAATAATAAAATAAGAAATGTGGAAAGAGGCCGGCGAGGTTGTAGTGTTTTAACACACTACAAAGAGGTTATTCGATATCTCGAAATGCCTTTATGTGCCACAAACCGAGAGTGATGGCAGCAGTTTTAGCTATAAGATGATCTGAGAGTCCAATTTCTTGTTTTATTAAATGCTCTTATGTAATTTTAACTCGTGATATCCTTGTTTTGTTACAATAATCGTAAACCATTTGTTTAACGAGTTCGAATTACGTAGAAACACACTACTACATTGCATACAAATCATTATTTAATATTTAAAAAAAAACAGGAAGTCAAGTGACGTATAAGGGAGAAGTTGTACATCTGCAAATTTTCTTGAACTCCGTAATCTCTATCACGCTCTGGTTTACTATATTTGTTGGTTGAATAATGAATAGATAATGAATTGTCAAATAACTCATAAAATTCACAATTAATAAATTCATTCATAAATACCAAATAAATACCAATTAAGAAAAGTAATAAATTAATTCAATTCTTTAAAATTATCCTTTCAAGTTTCTTGCTTAAAATTTTTATTTTTATATTACTCATTATGAACGGGTTTCACACAAATAAGAATATCTTCTATACAAGTTTGTACTTGTTCATTTCCGTTTTAAGAGAAAATTCAAGAAAACAATTAAAAAACTGGTAGTTTATCGCATCTTTTACTGCCAAATGTTATAACCTCACTCAGTTCTATGCATTGTTTGGTGTTTTCCTGCGGCAGCGAACGAATGTATAACAAGTGAAGGAGTAGAAATGTGTCCGAGAAAACTCGCTTGCCGACCGACTCGAGCGAGGAACTCTTTCGCCTCCGCAGAGGCGAACGAGGAAATTCTTTCAAGTGTGAGGGGCCCATAAGAGTCTCTTGTTTCGATTTTCCTCATTTCTCGTCGCACATTTCTGGAAACACATTCCTCGGTGTAGTCTATTGCGGGCCTAAGGCCTAGGGCCTAAGGCCCGCAACAGACTACACCGAGGAATGCGTTGCGAGAAATGTGCGACGAGAAATGTGGAAAGAGGCCGGCGAGGCTGCGTCCACACACTACAAAGAGGTTATTCGATGTCTCGAAATGCCTCTATGTGCCACAAGCCGAGTGTGAAGGCAGCAGTTTTAGCTATGAGATCATCTGAGAGTCCCATTTCTTGTTTTATTAAATGCAATGTAATTTTAACTCGTTATATCCTTGTTTTGTTACAATAATCGTAAACCATTTTTTCAACGAGTTCGAATTACCTAGAGAGAAACACATTACTACATTGCATACAAATCATTATTTAATGTAAAAAAACAGGAAGTGAAGTGACGTATAACGGAGAAGTTGTACATCAGCAAATTTTCTTGAACTCCGTAATCTCTACCACGCTGTGGTTTACTATATTTGTTGGTTGAATAATGAATAGATAATGAATGATCAAATAATTCATAATAAAATTCACAATTAATAATCATTCATTCATAAATACCAATTAAGAAAAGTAATAAGTTAATTCAATTCTTTCACAATACCCTTTCAAGTTTCTTGCTTCAAATTTTTATTTTTATATTACTCATTATGAGCGGGTTTCACACAAATAAGAATATCTTCCATACAGTTTTTACTTGTTCATTTCCGTTTTAAGAGAAAATTCAAGAAAACAATTAAAAAACTGGTAGTTTATCGCATCTTTTACTGCCAAATGTTATAACCTCACTCAGTTCTATGCACTGTTTGGTGTTCTCCTGCGGCAGAGAACGCCTAAATGTCGTATAACAAGTGAAGGAGTAGAAATGTGTCCGAGAAAACTCGCTCGCCGACCGACTCGAGCGAGGAACTCTTTCGCCTCCGCAGAGGCGAACGAGGAAACTCTTTCAAATGTGTGGGGATCCATAAGAGTCCCTTGTTTCGATTTTCCACATTTCTCGCCGCACATTTCTGGAAACACATTCCTCGGTGTAGTCTGTTGCGGGCCTAAGAGTGTTTCTGCCGAAAACCCGCCGTTTTTTCGCGCAGCATTACATAACAAAACATAACTCATGACATTAACATAACAAAATATAAAAATAAATTATATAAAATATGTTATAAAATTAAATATATAAAATTAACATAACAAAACATTACATAACACAACTACAAACGCATTCGACAAACACATTAATTTCCATTTTCTAGAAATTGAAAATATATACTGCCACTGACTAAATTTAGAAATTATTAACATACACAAGAACCTGCATAACCAGAATGTTATCTACCCTCAGCAAATCCCTGAACTCTATATACTCCAACTAAAATTAACCCAGTTTGTACACCCCTAACTCCATCCAGACTCTAGACTCCCCCCCCCCCCAATGCACCCCTCGCTCGACCTTTCGGTCACGCCACCGCCCCCCTTCCGACCATTGCGTCCGCTCTGTCCCCTGCACGACTTCCGAGACAACTCAGAATTTCGGTTTTCATCCAGTCGCTGTTAGGTATGCACAATCCAATTAGTTTCTGACAGAATACTAAACATTGTGGTAATTTAATTGTACATATTTTCAATTTATACTTTATTTTTAAACATTCAATGTCTCATATTTATAAAAAAATTGAACTATTATAGACGGAGGGAAACTTCCAATGAAGGATGATCTCGACCACAGAGCACTCACATGTTTTTTTATGATCTCGACGTAGTAAAAGAACTATTCTGCAATTTTTGTAACTTTGCCTCTCAAGGCCCGGCTTCACGATGAAATTTCGCGTCTTTCTAAGTCGGTATTTCGCATCTTTCACAGTATTTCGCGTCTTTCTCAGTCGTGCCGCTAGGTATTGCAGGATCACGACCGTATCAAGCAGTGCTTGCGATTATGCGACTTCTAGCGGCACGACCGAGAAAGACGCGAAATGCCGTGTGATATTTCATCGTGGCCATAGGGACTAGAGAAGCAGAGGCAGACAAATCGCACTGTAACAAATTGACTCACTTACTAAATTTTCACCTAGATCGCGGCAACCAGAAACTGCCATTTGCCACCCATAGCGCTGAGCTGGAAAGAGAGGGGGGCAATATCATCCAATGCGAAGCACTAAAACAAAAAGTTGAGTCCTAACGAAACTCGCGATTGGTTGACTCTCCGTTCAACTTGTGATTGTGAGGTGCCACTATGTTTAAAGTGGAGTATATGTCAGAACAGACAGCGCGCGCGCCGCCACCGCTTCTCAGAATGAAGTCGAACGCTGAAGCGTTTAGATGTGTGCAGTGCTCGAGTCCGAGCCAGCCATCGCTCTCTTATGTGTGATGGTTGTGAGGCAAAGTAAGCAGTTACAGTGGAAAGTCAGTGATGAAAGCGATGTTACATGATGAAGAGGATGACTCAAGGCTGATTTTGTTGATGTTGGTTGTTTCTCGGCCTGTAACTATGCGGTAACTCGTTTATTCGGATGCGCGAGTACATGCAGACGTTTCAGATGAGCACCGATTTCTGTCCTCAAACGTATGTTCGTAAGTATCTTATGAACATTTTAAACTATTAGAATCGCAGTCATTAAGTTGGACAACAGTGCCTTGAGAAACACTTGTCCCATGTACTGCACGGTGTATGTTAGGTCAATGAGACTAACATAATGTCTTGACCACAAAGAGTCGAAGAAAGAACAAGAGTTTCCTTGTAAAAAGGAATTAAATTATAGCAAATTACATTCTTTATTATTACTATTACTATTATTATTATTATTATTATTATTATTATTATTATTATTATTAAGGCCTATTTTAACATTTTACACGGGAAAACCAATGCCAATATTTCTTCCAGTAAAGAATACATTTTTGGATGATAATAAATGGTGCCAAACCTTTTTTATTTGTCTAGAATTTGGGTACTATATGCTATAGTATTTAGGCATCTCAAGATTTGCTTCACTTCTTTTTAATTGCTTTATAATGAATTTTGGTGCATCTCGAATAGTTTTCACACATCAATGATGAAGAGATGTAATTAAAGTTACAGAGTATTCCATTCTTACAGATTGTTTGATCATTTAAGCATTGTTCACTAATCTACCAACAGCCACTAGTTTCTTTGAGAGTTTGGTTTCAACATTCAATGGGCTGTACTATTGCAAATGTCATAGCTACTTCGACATTAAGTTTTCTATTGCTTGTAGTTATTTGTATTATTATGTCTAGATTTCAAATTGATTAATCCTTAACTAATATTAAAATTTTAGGGGATGCAGAATTTGAGGAATTCCGAACTGTGCCATTCAAAGTACGTCAGGCACCAACGATGTTTATGGTTCTCAACATGCAACATAAAAGTGACGTTTGCTGTTACCAACTACTTCAATCATCATTCGGGCAACCTTCCAGTAAGAATATCGGAAGTTTGTTCTGAGTCTTCTATTTAAATTTATTTCAAATATTTGCTCATTCTAATTGATGTTGAAATTCCAAGAATGTATGTAGTGTTTTTTGATGTAGAAAATGGGATAAAGGTTACAATCCAAAGTAAAATCATTGAAACTCAGTTTTTTTGGGAATATGGAGATATCCATGCTGTTTAATGCGTGTTTCTCTTTCATTTTGCAGTCAGAAATATGTAAATTGGTAACGATTATTTAAAAATGAACCTTACATGGTTTTTCTGAGTTCTGATTGATGTCCACACTTTAAAATGCTCTAGCAGGAAATATTTACTTTTGAGGTAATGTTTTTACTACTTATGACAGAAAATGTCACTTCTGACTAAGTTCTTTAGTTATGTTTGTGTCAAAAACACCCAACTGAAGTATATCCTTGTTCACTAAGCGTAAATTTACTTTTGTGTTACTATAACTCTTGAAAATAAGTAAAAGGAATAGTAGATGTGCATTAGTTTTTGTAAGAGATCATAATCAACATTTTTAATAAATATTTTTTTTTATCTTAGTTGGCCATACTATATGTTGAAAATGTAGTTTTTGTTTCTTTGATGTACTTGGTTATTTTTGTGTATTTTCCTCATTATGTTGCGAATTTCTGCCAAAGAGCAGACCAGGTGCAAATGTTGAATGTTACTTCAACTTCATCCTAATTGTAGTCATCATGGCAGGTTCTCATAAAATTGTGATTGAGCATTTGTTTGTCAGTGATGGATTCATGTTGCAAAGATTTTTCTCTAAGCTCTTGCAAATGTGTGTCTTACTCAGGAAAACTCAATAAAAAGAATTAATATCTGCTTGATGACTTAATTTGCAACTGTTTGCTTTGTGAATTGTACTTTTCACTAACTAATGCTCCATCATTTTACTTTGATTATAATTATGATGAATTGCTGTGAAGTTAATAGTATTCGAAGGAATTTGAGAGATCAAAGAATAATATAATGACTCCTGTTTAATGTTAGTGGTTGTCAAGGAACTGTAAAGTTGAAAGCTTGTTTATTATCTTTTCTGTAATCATCAGAACTCTCACTTATATTTTTTTTATTTTAGACAATTGATAACATTCTAGAAAATTAATTAATTTTTTATTACTATTAATAAATTAATTGTCAAAATTATTTTTTGTGGCTTCTGGCACTATAGTTTTCTTTGCCAATTCCGATGGGAATTATAGATTTTCGATTTTCTGTGTTTATTCTATTAAATAATTCTACTCTATCTTTATTCTATTAAATAATGTATTGTAAATCATCCAGAATATTATAAATATTTGAGTATAAACTGAATTTATTTAATTTTAAAATTATAAATAAATTGAAGTAATTATGTATAAATTGTTACGATAATTGGAAATATTTTTTCGTCAATTTTTTTTTATCAGGAATCAAAAATTAGGAGGAAGATATTGAAAACTGATCTGCAATATATTCTAGAATCCAAGTGAATTGGTGCAATAGTCTTTCGCCCATGCGTCATTCACGACGGCGGCGGTGTGTGCATGAATTGTTGCTTGTATGCGTTCTTCCTTCACTCAAAATTGTCCCCAATCTTATCAGTCGCTGCGGTCTACATTGCCAACTAATTCCGATTTTAAATATAAATTGGAATATATTACCCAATAGAATTAATTCATTGTTTTTACTGAGCTATAATTCGTTTTCATTTCTTGTAAATGTATTATGCATCAACCAGCTAATCGCCTTTTTTGAAAAAAGGAGATATTAACGCCATCAGTTGCATTGGACCATGTTCTAAGTGTACGCAAAATGTTGGCGCCAAATCTGTAAAAATAGCCTTTTGATTAATGAAAAATGTAAAAGCTATCAGTCACATCAGGGATTTTATGTTTCGCAAAAACCGGCTATAAACCTAGATCTTCAAATCTGCTGTTCTTAATTTCACATTATGCAGATATTCCACTCAAGTTTGTGTAGTTTGGCGTTTCAATGAACGAAATAATTAAATTACACTATTTAGAGCTGAAAATGTAATAAAACCTTTGAACACGATTATCTCAAAACTTGTATTATGTCGCATAGCTGGTTGATGCACAATACCGTCCGAATAGGGGTGTCGCAAACGTCAAACGCAATATTGTTTCTTTCGAATGTAATTACCGAGTAATTGTGCTTTGATGTATAAGGAAATATGTATACATTTGTTGTTAATTATTATTGGATAATTGACTTTAATTGAGTTTATTTTGTTTATATTTAGGTCTAGTAACAAGTAATAGATCTTCAAATTGCGTTCTCCGCTATAATGCGCAAGTCGTTTCGGAAAACGTTTAATGTACTTACTGTCAAGCCTCGACTTGTATCTTCCTGATTTAGCCTCCAATTGGTGTCCTTGAGGGAGAAGCGTGTTTATCACACTGTCTTGAAGTACCACCCCCACATATAAGGATTAAATTGTTTACAAATAATTACGATGGCGAGTTGTTCTCTGTCGATCGTGGAAATCTTGGCAGAGTTTAATGGCCTAGGATAGTGTGCGATAGGGTGTCCTTTCTATGAAAGCAAATTAGGATAGCCTAGATAGGTTCGTTAATCGAGTGTTTTGGGAGATTGGAATGCGTTCTTGTAATAGGAGGTGTGTCTGTTATCAAATTTTTAAACTTTTGTAACGTGCGCGCCGCCGACCTCTTTGTCTTTGAGCGGCAGGGCGCAGTCACAAGTAATTGAATGGATCCTCGAAAAGCTAAGTTTTCGACTTGTCTGAGGTGGGCAGGACACGTAACTGGTAATGACGAGGTGAATGAGCAACTCTAGCTCTTTAGAAGACAAAATCTTTAATAAGACTGAAATATACAGTAAATGAAGTGGTTAATGTGAGAAACCAATAACCAGATAGCCTTCGCTACATGACTGCAAGTGTCTGCTGCGAAAACAGCCAGGGCGCTTATATCACCTCCCGGGCAGGGCGTGGCATGCTTGGTCAGACGCACGTGCTGGCAACTCATGGGAGCGGGGATATAATGAATTTGTTTAGTGAGAGTGGGTTATATAGCCCACGCTGTCTCAGAAGCTTCCGGTGGAGCTTCTTTCTGGCCTACGTGCGGGCGCGCAGGGTGTCTCTGATAAGTGGCCCACACCATCTGGTCTGTGCCTTTGCTCGGCGCTCTGCGTGACCTCGGCGCTTTTGCTTACATGTGCATCTGCCAATTAATACTTGCCCTTTTAAAGATCATGAATAGAGCTATTCATAAATGCTCAATGGCAAAATTATACAGAATAACATATTGCGTGTGCATGTTGTACACGTTTGTCATAAATGGCAAGATTTGAGAGAACAATACACTTATCTACATGACTGACAATACATACTTATATATATTACAATATATATTTCATTTTGAAGCCAAGGATTGTGCTACTGTACCGAAGATTCTGATCGACTTTCTCTACTATCCGTCTGGGCTGCGAAACTGCCTAATTTTTAGAAGTTTTCGGAATGTGGAATTTCTTTACAGATTTTTTTTATTCGTATTTCGTTTTATTCCTTGTCGTGAATACGACAGAAAAGCGATTTCTTTATGGAGAAATTCATTTCTGTCGTCTTGGACGAAACAAAATGTATACACGTGGTAAGCATATTATTATCCTGGGGTTGATGGCTCTTAACGACCGCGGTTATTGTCCTTTACGTTGAGGGGTTATGTTGCTTCCGCTGCACTGCAGATTAAGGCTGACGGGGAGTCGCATTTGCAACCATATTAACATTGAGAATTCTTGGGATCCGAGTCCTCTGCGACGACTGTGGTATGGAAGTTCAACACAAGTGAAAGTCAATAGTTGCTTCTCGCAATGCTTAAATAAAAGTCCTTTACTTAAAATATGAAGAAAAAAAGAAAGAAAAGAAAGTTATACAGCAGTACCGAGTCTTCCCCCCCCCCCCCCAGTGAACGGTGCTTCGGAAAGTCCCCCGGGACAGGTTTTGTAGCACACAAGGTCCGAATAACGATAAATTTGTGAGCGAGGCACGTGGCGCCCTTCCCTTGACATTGCCTGGCGGCGTGACAGTAGTTTCATTCTTTCCCTTTGTTCATGCGCGTAGCCCTACAGAAGTGCCTTTGGGACCACTTGTGCTGCCGGAGCGCATTTTGAGGAATTTAAAGTGCCGCGTGCATAAGTGGATGAATCACGGACGGATGTATAATGGAACAGCTCCTTCCGTGTTCCATCGCCCAATACAAAGCATTTTTTACTTTCTCGCGCTTAAGAAGGGACTTCTTAAGAGAAAATTATGTAGAAAATTGCGCAAAAACCGGCGAATTTTCGGCGAAAAAATTCTTAATACAGGGCCCTTGTAAAGAAAAAGTTGATAAATCCAGTTGCTAAATTTAGAAAAAAATCCTCTAACGTGTGATGTAGCCAGAATCCACGTTTTATGGCTCCTTGATACCGAAAAATCGATTGACAGCAAAACATGTCAGTCTGTGAACAACCCTAGCGACTATCAGCCGATTTTCTCCAAAATCGATATTCTCGCCTAGGTTCGGCAACATGACGAATCCTTACTAGTAATGAAATCAAACAACACGTAGGTATAATTCAACAAAGTTTAATAGTTTTAAACGTACAGAATTTACAACGTTCAATGGCCGAAAGACGTGAATGTAATATTGAAAGCAGCGATCCACCACTCTTGCTTTTGCTTGTCGCTGCGCCGGCCGAAGTCCGGGGGTGGTGGAACTTGCTTTCTCTTTCATCCGAAGGCGGGAGACAAGCGGAAAAGTTCCATAGATAGCCTGCCGGTAGTAAACATCCTGTTGACTCGGATGTGAAACAAATAAGCTTGATCAGGGTTTCCCTTGCAATGTATGAAATGTGGAATTTTATGAATAGAACTGGAATGGGTGTTGTAGGGCCTTGTGCATTTAATGAAGTCGATTCTGCGAGTTACGCACATAATTCCAATATTTCTGAGCTTCTTGCTAGAATGAGTTAACCAATTGTGCATATTTTGTTCTGTTTATCCGTATTTTAATTACAGTGGATTTTTCAATGCTATTATCATTCCTTTGTCGTAGATCATTATCACATTTTAAAAATTTTTTAAAATGTTTGCAGAATCAGGCATTTTAACAAGCATGAAACCTGTACCATGATCTTAAGCTACCTTTATGCCATCTCAAGTCCCAATTTAATATAAAAAAAGTGCGTTTTTTTTAGAAAAAATTGTTTAAAGAAAATAAAAAAATGTCTGTTAGCACAAAATTTCGCAAAAAATACTTATGTTTTTGAAAACTTAAACATGACCTTATTTGATGACCTGTTTTTTATGAACATATTTCATTAAGAAAGAAAACAAACTTGTATCTTAATAATTATTGTAGTTGAAAGAAGGTGCCGAAAAAAATTTGATTTTTTTTCAATTTTCGAAAAATCAGAGTTTTCAACCAACAATGAGACCTACACCATTCTCTTAAATGAACTTCAGACTATCCCACAACAAAATTTAGTCAAAATTGTTGGTGTCATTGTTTTGAAAATTTTGAAAATGTCCCAGGGGCTTCATCTAAAGAACCCCCGAAATAAAAATATCGGTTTGAAATTGAAGGGGCCACGAGGTCAGTAAGATCGATCTTGGAGTAACAATTTTGGAGAAAATCGCCTGAACGGTTTACTCGCTAGCATTGTTCAGACATACTAACGTTTTGCTTTCAATTGGTTTTTCGGTATCAAGGACCCACAAAACGGATTCTGGCTGCACCACGTGTTAGGAGATTTTTTTCTTAATTTAGCAACTGGATTTATCCACTTTTTCGTTACCAGGCTCCTATAATAAGAGTTTTTCTGCCGAAAATCCGCCGTTTTTTCGCGCAGTATTACATAACATAAAAACGAAGTTCTTTTTCAACAGAGGTTTATTACAGATCAATATGCAAACATGTCTGGCTCTATGTACAGAATGTGATGTGACCTGTAGGCCTTACAACAAGTATTTATAAGTTTACGATATCTGTTATCAGAAGTGATAGTCGTTCTAGAATATTTTGAGACACTTTCACATGCTCTTACATTCCGATGGTCGGAAGTGTGATGGGGTGTGACACATTGCTGTCGCCGTTCTGGAACTTTCCGGGTGACAGTCATATTTGCTTAAGATATGTATAGAGGGAAAGTTAGTTTCCTGGCGCCGAGCTGGCGGAGATAAATTTAAGTTAACGTTTCTTGAAATTAAACCTTGTCATTTCAGAAGGTTAAGATCCATTTATATTTTTCTGTGATTCTGCAGCCGATGATTCCGGCGTAGTCAATGTACAGGACTCCTTTCCCACCAGATCGAGGCTCCTGCTCTCAGGGCCTTTTAATTTATTTTATTTTTTCTGTGTTTACCCAATTTCTACAATTGTTTTCTGAATAAAAATAATACAATACTTAAAATTATACATGTTAAAACTAAATTTTGTGATGTAAACTTTTTCAATGCAGGATATTGAAGATATAGGGGGTTTAGATCTGATTTTAATTTGTTGACGTCAGCGTGGGAATGTTGGAAGTAAATCTCGTGGGCCACGAGGGGTTCACTATTGATGAATGGAAGGGCTGATTTTTGAAGGTAGTGCAAGGGTTTAGATTTGACGGTAATTCCCATTGTAGATAGAGGACAACACGTGTACAATATTAGATCTGAAATTCTCATGACACTGCGAATTAGGACACGTTTGCATTATTTTTCTCTATTCTCGCTGAAAAATGGAAAATGCGCGTTATTCAATAGTTGAAACAATTATACATTCTTTTTTACGTAGGCAAAATTATATCCAATATTATTAAGTTACATAGGTTATGCAGGTATTGCAGTGGGTACATAAATAATTTTGTGTGCGTTTAATGCACGGCTTGGCTCATTTGACCACTTGGGGATCGAACTTAGCAGAAACCTTTCGAATGGGATCAGTACCACCATGGCAAGGGTGGGAACGTTAGGTTAGATACAATTGATATATATGTGAGTCAGTTATAGATACAGAGGAAATTACAATTATTTCACCATCTAACATAATTATTTGGGTTTTGGTAAATTGGAGATACGCATACAGGTATTAAGTGTCTGTATGATTTACGAATTTCTTTGGACATACGAAATATAAATTTTTATAATTTTGGTCAGGTCGTCTTTAAAAAAAGCTCTGCCATTGTTATGTCATTAAATGCCAGGCTATTAATAGAGGCTTGTAGAATATTGATTATTTTGTTGAGCCGTTCCAGGTTCATCACGATTGACAATGTTCCAGTGTTCGTAATTGAAAATCTGTCTTCGTATCATTCTGAATAATACCCGAATTCCATTCATAATGGTTCATTTCAGTCAGAATTTTGCGTAATGGAATTGCTAAAAGATATAAATTTATTAATGTATTGTATTTCAACAAGACTTTCGTAGGGGATCTATTTAGTTTTATGTATTGTCCTGATAGTCTTGATCAAGATTTCCTGAGAATATTATGATTTTTCCTAGGCCGTTAATTAGACCTCTTATTTCTTGGTTGCAATGGTAGTAATTTATTTAAATTGTTTTTATTTTCTTTGTTTCCTGACATAGATTCAGGTTCAGAAAATAGAAATGGTATAGTAGTTCTGTTGGATTGCAGGAGAAGAGACGTAGTGGCATTTTTAATGCTGTCTTATGATGTAACAAAGTGAGTCAGATTAAAATATAACATCAACTTGTGGTAATTATTATAACGACTGGTCCAAGTGGATCGGCGAGAAATTCTCCACTGGTGGTTAATCGAAGCATATCCCGAGACGAATCCGCAAGAGAAAACTTTTTTCTCTTAGGTTTTACATCACGAAATTTCTGGCGTTTATTTTTCCGTTTTTGATCCTGCTGAAACCTTTCTCTCCAATTTTGCTTATAGTTCCTTGATTGAATAAATTTTTCGATTTCTTGTTTCTAATCAAAGGGTTCAGTAAATACACGTTTTCTCCGATTTTATAAGTATTTGAAAGTTGAGGTGAGATTTAGAAGGAAGCTCATAATTAATCCTTGCAAATAGGAGGGGAATCCAAACTTTCGCATTTTAAATAGTAGTCCATCATGCCAAACTCTATCGAAAGCTTGTTCTATGTCTAAAAATAGACCAAAGGTATGTTTGAATTTTTGAAAATTTGTGGCTATGTAATCAGTAAGTCTTAGAAGTTGGTGGGTTGTGGAGTGATTGTTACGGAATCCCATTTGAGCCGTGGGAAGAATATTGTTATCACCAATGAATTTCTTTATTCTAGTTAAGATAGCTTTCTCGAATATTTTTGAAAGTGTTGGTAGTACTTTACTTTATAGTACTTAGTGTATAAATACTTTATAGTACTTAGTGTATAAATACTTTATAGTACTTAGTGTATAAATACTTTATAGTACTTAGTGTATAAATACTTTATAGTACTTAGTGTATAAATACTTTATAGTACTTAGTGTATAAATACTTTATAGTACTTAGTGTATAAATACTTTATAGTACTTAGTGTATAAATACTTTATAGTACTTAGTGTATAAATACTTTATAGTACTTAGTGTATAAATACTTTGTAGCACTTTATAGTACTATAGTACTGTATAGTATTTGTCATAAGTAACTACAGGTTGGTATGTGTTTACTATCAAACACGTTGCCCGAGTCTGTTCCCAACATTCCTTGGGGGACCATCTGTCCCAGAGCCAGAAACCACAGTTCCTGTAACACTAGCAACAACAACAGCTACAACATATACTTACTTAGAATGATAATACATAGCGTTCCTATCCAGTTAAGACCATGGTGAAAGAAAGGGTTAGAGGAAAACCTATCTTTCTGTGTTTGAATCAGGTTTTCTACTTCACACTTTGTAGCTTGCAGCTCGTAAGTCATTAACAGATGAGAAGATATTCTGTAAGGGGACTTTTAAATTTAAATCTGGTAACTGAGTTTTCAGTTCCTCATCGAAACAACAGTCATATTGAGATGACATAATAGGAAGAACCTCTTTATCAGTGCGATTTACTTCGATTTGACTACTAGCAAACAACGTGGCTGTAGCAGAATAACCTTAACATCCAGTTGGGAGGTGTAAATGACCTTAGTCTGTTAATTCATTATTGGTTTTAGGCCGGTTTGGACCTAAAATAGCTAATCTTTCAACTTTTGGTGCAACATAAAGCCAGTCATTACTGAGATATAATGAAATCCATAAAGTTTTCGGAAGTTTAATAATCCTTTTTTCACACACGTCAGGAATCTGATCTGGGGATATATGCAATAATGTATATTCACACTCTGTTCCAGACACATACAATAAGACTGCTGTCTTCTCTTTGTAGACAAAACTTATCTCATTAGGTTGATAAATAAATACCACACAAACAGGTTCATCCAATTTGGAAAACAAAAATGGTTTCCCATCATAGTTTTTAGGTCCAAAAGTAAGGTCGAGAGGGATGCTGGCCCAAAGGCTGAAACCCTCACCCGCTTTATCTCTTCGAACGTTGGGGGATTCAATTTGCCAACATCAACGGAAAACTGTTCATCGTTGATTGAAAGCGATTGAAGTCCGACGGCCCACGTGCCTTGCCGGTCACTCACCTTGTTTGCTGGTGCTGTCGTAATGCGCAGATGAAGAATGCGTCCTGCCGTATAATTTGATGCATATGAAAACTTTAAGTACGGATCACTGGGTTTCTTCGATCTCTTCGTCATTACGCCGATCTTACTTCCAATCAATACATCGATTGGTCGTATTACAAGTGCAGCAATCAATTCATTATAGCGTACTTCTAAGAAGGTGGTGGTGTCGCCAGATACTAGAGCAGACTCGGCCCATCCTGATGGAGCAAAGACAAAGTCTAAGATACCACCGAGAACTGGTCCAACGACTGGTACTGAAGATAGCAGAGTGCGCACGCCACGCACGATGATTTTCCCTAAGCTTCCTCGTTCCTGAGGAGCGGCACGTGACCGTTGGCCTCGACCTCTTGGTCTGCCACGTCCGCGGAAGCTTTTGCGTGCAGCCACTCGCGTAACTGAATTGTTGCGAGCCATATTACTATTGCAACTGTCAACACGATTAATGTACACTGAATTATCAACGTAGGGCTACCCAAAGGGTCAGCGTCTCTACGGCTTTTCAAAGTGTTTATTATTTTGTGAAGACACGTATAGATTTGTGCAATTCGGCATACGCCAGGGTATGCAGGTAAGCCTATTACTTTCCACCAGTATTTTGACCTTAATACTGTCAGGTCGGACTACCAGGCCTGCAAAGGAAAAAGGTTGAAAACATGAATTGAATTCAAGCGATGTCATTTTACCACATTTGTGATGTAAGCTATCTTTGAAAATATAGTCCTTATCACTATCAATATACATATAAGTATCATCAGTAATTTTCTTAGGAAAAGGTAATATTTTATACAATTGAAAATGTGTCGTTGACACTAATGGAACTTGTAATACATAGACTAAATAATTCTTAATCAATATATAATAGGTTTAATGATTTTGTTTAACTGGGAAATAGGAAATGAAGGAAAATCAAAAGTCCTCTTTTGGCTTATCCTGATCCATATATTCCTTAATTTTTCTAGGTGTTACTAAATGTGGTTGTAACACACCATCCTTTGCATGTAAAAATGCATCGACTAAAATGTCAAATGAATATTGACTTTCCTCGATTCCCCTTTGCACTTGCCTTAATTGTTCATTAAGGCTACCTACGGTATTTGTAACCATGTCTAAAGCCGTTATTGCTTGGCAGGCATGTTTAGCAAATTTCTGCAAGCCTTCAGCTAATGCACGTTCATTTTTATCGATTCGATACAAAGTAGAATTAAAAGTCAAAATGGCTGACTTGACTGGTCATTTGTTCCGTCGAGATTTTGAGAAGGTCTTTGTTCACGTTCAATCGTTTCAATATGTTGTTGATATTGTTTAATTTCTGATTCAGCAGCGGTACCGAATAAGATATTACTAATGTCTCCTATAAAGTCGAGCACACCGCGTTTTTGGCGTGTTTTCTCATGCAAATAATCCAAAATGGTATCCCTAAGAGAATCTACATATTTGATTTTCGGAATTGAATAAGCCCCAAATGGTACACAGTCAGTCAAAAAGTACCATGTGGCATTTGTATGTTTATGACAAACGTTTATTATTTGCTTTTGATTTATATTATATTATATTGCACCATACATGTTATGCATAGTGTCCTTAAATATATACTCTCTATTAAAATTAAGATGCGTAAATGTATTGTTTTTAACTCTTGCTTGGAAAGGTAATACTTTATATAATTGGTATTGTAACCGTCACGTACCTACCCGCTGACTGGTAGTACGCCGAATTACGAAAGTAAATCTTTAATTCACTTATTTAGTGACGTGTGGCTGCACCGTCACGCAAACCTGGGAATATCTCACTTAAAGGATAAAATTCCCTGTCGGTGGTGGGTTCGTCTTTGTCAAACTAATTACTAATTAACAGGCAAACACAATACATACAAGTAGTTTGAAATAACAGTTAACATATATTCTGACGAGTGAAATTCTTGTACAACTGAATTTACAAATTCTCCTATGTTTTCAGTTTTTATATTAAATTATGGTAGCTAATTTCCCTACCTAAACTGCAGTTTTTCTAATACGATCTTAACTTCGATCCCTATTTGCGAGTAACAACTTACAAATACATATATACACTTCACACAAAAAAATCACTGATGAAACACATAAAATACAGTTCAAGTTATTGTCCTGAAAAAAAAAATACATACACACAATGCTCTAAGTTCTCTAACACCTTGTAACCATTAACAATATTACACTTAATGTTCACAGTTGAAATTTGGCTTCTATGTAGCCTTTCAGTATAAATTTGCGTTTAACAACGCCTTTGGCCTGTCCTTCAAATAATATTGTGAAAGAAATAATTGGACGGCTTTCCCTCCCGTTCAGAATTTCACACAAATAACTTTTGTTAAATGGTTTTAACACCTTTGAATCAATTACATATGAATCCAGTCAAATAATTATATACAAGAACAATTTTACATTAACCACAAGGAATATCCTGATCTGATTCTAATTATGACTATACAAAAAAGAATGACTTGACTAGCTAGCAAGACTACTGTTCCGCGGTCTTCCAGATTGAAATTTAGTGAATGTTCTTTCAGTTTTGTTTGACTCACGGCCGGCGAACTCCCGAAGAACGTTCCGCGCTGCGTACTCGGCTGCCGAACGGTGTTCACGCCTCCAGGGTCGTTGGATTCCTGCAACACTCCGTGTGCTGTCCGTCGCGTCGAAATTGGAATGCCTCCGAGCGCAGTCTCTCCTTGCTCAACGATGCTTTACCACTGCTCACTCAAAGGCGATGGTCGCATCAGAATGCGAGTTCGGAACTTCCAATTATGACTTTGTGATAGCAAAAAGTCAAGCTAGTTGTGGTGTCAATCAGAATTTTTAGAATTCTCAAGATTGTATAAGTGGATTTCACGAATGAAATTCCGGAAAATAATAAAAACTCTTATTAAAGCTCTCTCATATGTCGTACTCCTCCATGTGCCCCTCGTCGTCTGCGCAGTGCACCAATGGTCGACTGCTCACCTCGGCGACTCGAACGTGAAGAAAAAAAAATTCTTTCGACAAAAGTTCATGCTGCGTCCGTCCATTCACAAAAGTTTCTGATTGGCTGACGTCTGAGTGCGTTCCGAAATAATTTTTCTGGCTGTCGCCATCTCTTCGCCACAAGAGAAACTACTTGTCGGTGGTATGGTGTCGGGCTTTTCGCTTCTATTCTCTCGTTGGTTTTGAATGTAACCGACGATGAGCGGTTACAGTATTGAGTATTCGAAATAAGAGGTATTTGGATTACATATACAAAATAATTCTGAAAAGAATAGATGATAGGAATGATTAATCTACTTAGTTCACTAAAAGGTAAAGGAGGATAGTCCAGGCCCTCCTTTGGTTTACCTTGATCCATAAAGCTTTTTATTTTTTTTATTTGGTGTGACCAGTTGAGGGTGTAACACACCATCTTGCGCGTGAACAAATGCTTCTACTAAAATATCAAACGTATACCAACTTTCTTCAATTCCTCTCTCTCTACTTGTTTCAATTGTTTATTCAATATTGATGCTACAATGGTTGATTCCTCTAAATTGTTAATTGTCATTGATGCCTTCTCTGCAAAGTTCTTAAATTTATCAGCCAACATTTTCTCATTCTTATCTATTTTATATATTATAGAGTTAATTGTGAGAATGGCTGATGTGATTACTGTCATCTGTTCTACCGAAATTTAAAAAAATCTCTTTGGTCTTTCTGAATTGTATCAATATGCTTTTGATAACTTTAAATTTCAGATTCCGTTGCGATGCCAAACAATTTTGGTAACCTCTCCAATAAAATCCAGAACACCTCGTTTCTGCCTATCATAAGCATTTTCATTTAAATAACCCGCAATTGTAGCTTTTAAAGAGTCTTCATAACGAATCTTTGATCGAGAATAAGTTGCAAAAGCTATACAATCCGTTAAATGATACCATGATATATTTGAATGTTTTTGACATACAGTTAATACCTGAGCCTGACGACTTTTCGTTTGTTTCCATAATTCTTTAATAGGTTTTAAATCTATGTGATTTACAAACTTCCACTGAGTTGGTGACAACAAAAGTGTACCTATTTCGTCGAAATATTCTCCTGCTGATGACGATATTGAAGAATTTTGACTTTCCACCCCAGTCTGGTGATGAAGTGCAATTAACAGCAGCTTAAGTATACAAATCGCGATCATCTTGCGATATTTCCTCTGAAACAAAGTAAGGTTTCAACCTGTTTACGTGAACTTACGTCTTTTACGTTTTCCTATTTCTTGCAGAACAACATCCGATCCCGAATTCAAAAAATCTTGTATTTCATATGGACCTTTCCATAGCGGTTCCAATTTATTTCTTTGCTCTACTTTTACTAAGACCTGGTCTCTGATTTTAAATTCCCTCTTCTACTTCTTTTCTCATCATAATATTCTTTCTACTTTTCTTTCTATAATCTCAAATTTTCTCTAACCCTTTCATGACAAACTTGGAATTTAAATTTCCTGAACGATATCATCATATGTATACAATTGGGTTGTATTCGCTTGCATTTTACCCGGTAAATTTGCATTCCTTCCAAACAGTACTTCGTACGGGATATATACTTTGTACTCGTGTGGATTGTTGTATTATACGTAAAACTCGCAAATGGTAACCACTCATCCCAGTCGTTATGTGGCTGTTTACAAAAACATCTTAAATATTCCACTAACGTTCTGTGCGTTCTTTCGAGCGCACCATTAGTTTCTGGATGATATGCACTAGTATTAATTTTTTAAATTTAAGTAATCTACTTAAATTATGGAATAAGCCTCACATAAAATTCGAACCTGGATCGGTTACTATCTCATTTGGTATACTAAAAATGCAGACGATAAAATTATTAAATGCTTTTGCTTTTCCTGTGCGGTTGGATCAGAAATTGGGACCGCGATTAAGTATTTACTCTAATTGTCCTGGCATGTTAAAATATATTTATTCTCTTTAATTGTCAACTGTAGAGGGCCTACAATGTCTAAGTAAATCTTTTCGCAAGGTGCCTCTTTAATATCGGTCACAATAAGTGGTTGTTTCACTGGTAACGGAGTTACTTTAATTGGCATGCTTTACAAGCTGTAATAAATTTCTCTACGTCATTTGACATTCGGCCATGAAGTATATAATTTAATTCTCTCTAGAGTTCTTTTGATTCCTTGATGACCTCCAATGGGACATTCATGCATTTCTTTAATAATTCTTTGCCTATTTTCCACATTCACCTGACAAGAAGTTACTGGATACCTACTCAAAGAATCCGCATTTACATTAATTTTTCCTGCTTTATACATCACTTCAAAATCAGATTCCTCTAACAATAATCTCCATCTAATTAATTGAGATCCTGGATCGGTTACATTTAAAATCCACGTTAAAGCCTTATGATCTGTCACGATTGTGAATTTTGTTCCTAATAAGTATGTACGGAAATGTTTACAAGCCCATACAATAGCTGCAAGTTCTTTTTCTGTAATAGAATAATTTAACCTGCTTTGTTAAAAGTTCGAGAAGCATAAGCAAGGGGCTTATCTTTTCCTATCTTTCCTTGACTATGTATTACTCCTATTGCATAATTACTAGAGTCCGTTTTTAAATTAAATGATTGTTGAAAATCAGGATACTGAACTACTGGCGCATGTGTTAATTCTTTCTTTTAAGAGTCAAAACTACTCTGCTTTTCTTGTTCCCATTTCCATTCACTATCTTTCTTTAATAACTTTATCAAAGGTATAGCAATTTTACTACACTTGTCAATGAATCTACAATAATAGCCTGCCAAACCGAGAAATGATTTTATGTCTTTGATGTCTTTTGGAATTGGAAAATCTCGAACGGCTCGCATCTTTTCTGGATCTGGTTTTACACCTGGCGTTACCAGGTGTCCTAAATACTGTAATTCCGTTTTAATGAATTCACATTTATACGGTTCAATTTACAAATTACATTCCCTTAAATTTTGAAAAACTTCAATCAGCTTTTGATTGTGTTCTTCCAAAATTTCTCCGAATATTATTATATCATGTAAATAAACCAAACAACGACAACCTAAAGTTCCTGATAATACGTTATTCATAAGCCTCTGGAAGGTTCTGGGAGTGTATTTCAAACCAAACGGCATACGCTTAAATTCATAATGTCCTGTGTTAGTGCTAAACGCATTTTTACCTTGATCTTCTTCCGCTATTGGCTATTGCCGTTGCACTCGCGCAATCGAGAGCCGAGAAATATCTAGCCGTACCTAATTTGTCTAATTTTTCTTGAATATTAGGAATTGGAAAACTGTCTCCTACAGAAGCGTCATTTAGCTTTCTAGATTCTCCACTTTCTTTGACCTGATGAGTCTATCTTTTTCGGAACGATTACTAAAGGAAAATTCCAAGGACTTTGACTAGGTGTAATTATATCTTGTTCGAGCGTAGACTGGATTTGTTTTTTTACTTCAACTTTGCTTTTCCGGTAATCTGTAATTTTTAAGAGTAATTGCTTTGCCTCTCGGGATTCCTGGTGTAGGAATCGTGTGTTCGATTCCTCTCGCACTCGTTAACTTGTCTCCTTCTAATTTAAAGATATCCTGAAATTGATGGCATTGCCAGAATTAATGCCTTCTTTAATGTGAGGAAATCTTATTTTTTCATCTAATTTACGGATTCTCTCAGGATCTTTCGACTGACTAATCCATTCTCTTTTCGACGGTTTTTTTCTTAACACAGGTTTCACATTAATTACCTGCTCTTCATTTGTAATATTTACGCATAAGCACTGAAACCTGTTGTCTTTACATTTCACTAGCCCACTTGCTATATAAACACCTTGGTTAGTGAACTCTCTGTATTTAACTGGAGTAGTGTCCAGTGTTAAATACTCTTAGTCGCGCATAAATGCGCAAATGTGCGGCGACATTGAGTCGGCTGGCAATCTCTTGGTTAGTGAACTCTCTGTATTTAACTGGAGTAGTGTCCAGTGTTAAATACTCTTAGTCGCCTTCTTTTAATGTTTGATTTTCAATTAATCTATCACCTAGTTCTGTGGTTGGTAACGACACTATCGTTTCACTTCCAGCGGGTACTCGAGTTAAGTATGTTCATAAGTGGAGCTACGTATTAAGAAAATGCTGAGACAAATTTCACAAGTCACAGTATATTTTCAGTAAGTTTACAATTTTGACATTTACAGTATGAGTTGATGTCGCGAGATGAAGTGCTGTCCAAGCGGTCGTGGTGGCTCCTTTTATACCGCCTGGAGACGGCGGTGGAGGCGGTGTTTCCTGGGCAGTGGAGGCGGTGCCTGTTTATGGAGTAATATCTTGTTATTTGGGCCTTTTCCTCTGGTTCATGTTTGTTTCAGCGGCGATAGGGAAATATAGGTTTTTTCCTCTTCCAGTGGCGACAGCGGGGGATGTTTACAGCCAATAAGTTCGTAGGCTGTTTGTCTGACCTTCGGGCCGCTCAGGGTGGTTTCCACAGTGTACTTGAGGAGGGTGAGGTTCCTCTGTACGTAACAGGCGGTTTCCACAGTGCGAAGGAGAGTGAGGTTCTTCTGTACATAACACCTCCTCCCCTTGTGTAGAGTTATTGCCCTCAATGACTCTCTTTCTATAGTATATTTGTTTGAATGTGTTACATATAGTGTTTCGTGACAGCCAGCATAAAATGCTAATAGCTAATAGGATGTAAATTACATCGAGTGCATTGAATTGAGTCCAGGTATTTTGACTCGGCTCGAGTGGGGTTAAATCTAATTTAAGCTTATTTGCGTCAAGGTGGGTATTATGGAATTGGATTTGGTGATCAATATGAGGTGTCCATGAGTTTTGTTCAATTGGGAAGTTCCGGATGTAATGTGTAGGTTGAATTTCAAGGGTTATGGCCATAGAGGATATTGGACAATTTTGAGTGCTATATAGCAAATAAGATCCGTGAAGTTGTATGGATGTTTGATTTTCTTTGCACGTTTGGAGGATATTTTCCTCTTGGAGAGAGAAAAATATAATGTTTGCATTGTTAAGAAGTTGGAATAATTTTATAGAATTTGTGATTTGTGCAAATTGACATCCTATTGGCTGCGTTAGATTACAATTCGTAACTCTTGTATAATAATTGATACATACGTAATTTAGGGTACCTTTTGTACAGGGTATGCTGGACCATCTAGACACAGGTCCCTGTAAATAATATTTTTCTGAAGGAATTAGTACAATATTTTTGGTTGTAGGGACAGGTGTGACAGTATATAGATGATAAGAATTACTGTCTGTAGTAGGCATAGATAATATTACTACTAGTCCCTTATCTAAAATGGCTACTTGTGTTTTAGAAAAATTTAGGTTTTCATATATATAATAAGGGTCTGAGTGAACCAAGGCTTTTGCTGGATATACTGTGTGTAAATGTTGTACAATATCCGAGATATCTTGCTGTGAAAATAATTTTTTCATTAGTGATTTCTTGAAACGAGAGGCTGATGGTATCTTCGAGAGTTCTTATAATTTTTGAGAGTCTTTCCAAGCACATTACAGCGAATTGATAGTGTTCTAGAATGCTAATTTTGACGTCTTGGTTAGATAGCAGTGAACTGATGATATTCATATTAGAGTTTACATGATTCATTTCAAGGGTGAATTTTTGTGCAATACAGTTGCTAAAGGAAGTTAATTTGTTGATATGAATGATATCTTGATTACGGTTAGTTGTTAAGTCTTTGATCTGTCTTTCCAAATTGTCAAAGTCATCTTGGTCTAAATTACCCGATATGAATTTTATAACCTTTCCAAGTACATTGATTAGACCTCTTTTGTTTCTAGTGGGAGTAGGTACAAGTTTTGTTAAATCCTTTTCTGTTTCTCTTAATAATCTGGAAAGTTCGTAAGATAGGTATGGAAATGTATTATTACGGTGTTCGAGCAATTGAACGGATGTTTTTTGTATTAAAGAGTAGGAGTCTATTATATTAGATATATTAAAATGAAATAAAAATTTGTGGTAATTATTAACGATTACGGCGGGGCCAAGAGTATCGGCAAGAGTACCCAAGAGTATCCTTGGGTGTTAATGGGTTGGTAATTTAGTCCATGGCGTTGGGTGATGATTCTGAAACAGAATTACGTTTGGGTTTTACATTTCTAAAATGTCTGATACAAATTTTGCCATTTTTCATTTTGCAGTGTATGCGATTTGATTCTATCTTTACGATAGTACCTTCACGATATAAGTTTTTTGATTTCTTATTTCGTGTCAATGGATCCGTTACGTAGACAAGGTCGTTAATTTGGTAATTGTGGGAAAATTGAGGATTTATTTTTGGTGGGTTTTGTTTAGCTAATTCTTGTACTTGGGTTTCTTTGTTTATTATGTAATCTTCAATTTTGTTATCTGGAGTGAATATGTGGTCTAGGGGGTTATAGTGTTTCCCTATTGTAATTGCAAAGGGGGTGTTTCTGGTGGTAGTGTGAATAGATGAGTTGTATTGGATGATTACATCAATTATTAAGTGTTCTATTGGGCTGTTTTTGTCTTTGTCGCGTAAAATGCGTAGTTTCTCAAGTATTGTTGAATTTAGTCTTTCAATGGGTGAGTTGGAGGTAGAGTTTAAAGGTGTAGTGGCGTGAAATTTTATGTTTCGAGTTTTGCAAAAATCTGATATTAGTTTATTATGAAACTCTGTGCCTTGATCATGCGTGATTTGTGAAGGAAATCCGTGGTGCGCGAAGTATTGTTTTAGTTTCCAGAGTACTGTGTATCCTGTACCATCTGGCAGGGTGTAAGCTTGGGCGTACTTTGAAAATATGTCGATTATGGTCAGAATTCTTTGTCCTTCGAAGTGAAAGGTATCAACATGTAGTAACGAAAAGGGAGTATCTGAAGTTATAGGTCCTTCATGCGATACAACATTAGGATGGCGTTCATATTTGTTCTTTTGGCATGTTTCACAGTTATTGATGTATGTTGTAACTTGTGTTCTAAGGTGGGGCCAGTAGTATTGAAGCGAAAGATGTTTGGTTGTTTCAACAATGCCATTGTGATTCAGACTGTGATAATGAGAAATGATACGTCTCTGTGTATCCTCGTCCTCAACGTTTTCCAGTAATTTCGTGGTGCGAATCATGACTAAGTCAGCGGTAAATAATTTCTGGCATGTTTGTATAAAGGGAATCTCAATTGTTATGTCGTCAAAGTAGACGGCATATTTCTTTGAAGGGTCTAAAATTTGCGGGAGAATGTTCTGCAGATCTTGTATTAGATTTGTCTCGGTGACTCTGATTTTAGTTAACATGTGTTTCTTGAATAGAGGGCGAGTTGAGTGTCCTGGTGTTTTTCCAAAAGTTACAAATAACTGATTTCTATTTTGGTTAAGATTTCTTTCAGATATACGCAAGGTGAATATTGGATCTTCTTCATTTGAATGAATGGTTTGAGTGTCGATACCCTGAGGGGGTTCTTCACTTGCAATAGTGGCTGCATCTGATTTGTCATCATGATTATTAATTTCTATTCTTGATAGGGCGTCCGCGACGTGATTCGTTTTTCCACTGACATAACAAACTTCAAAATTAAATTCGTCCAGTTTTACTTTCCATCTGTAAAGCCGAGAAGAGGGGTCTTTTAGGGAGAATAACCATTGCAAAGGACGGTGGTCGCATTCAATTTTAAATGGGCGTCCCCAAAGATAGGGCTTGAAATGTCTGCAGCTATCTACAATCGCTAAAAGTTCCCGTTCTATAGCCGAGTACCGTTTTTTCCGCGGGGTTTAGACTTCTTGAAAAAAATGATATTGGGTGTCCTTTTTGTGATAATACTGAACCTATTGCAAAATTAGAAGAGTCTGTTGTTAAGGTAAATTCTTGGTTAAAATCTGGGTAGGCAAGTACTGGCGCAGTTGTTAGTAATGTTTTTAGTTGTTCAAAGGCATTTCGGTATAGAGTGTTACTTGTGTCAATTTTTGTTCCCTTTTTTAAGCATCGAGTAAGAGGGTAGGCAACTTTCGAAAAGTCTTTTATGAATTTGCGATAGTAACCCGAGAGCCCTAAAAATTGTTTAATTTCTTTGGGGGTTGTTGGAATTGGGTATTCTTTTACTGCTTTGATTTTTTCAGGGTTAGGTCTGATTCCGTCTTGAGTAACTAAATGTCCAAGAAAAGATACCTCTTTACGTAGAAATTCTGTCTTGTCTAATTGAATTTTCAGGTTTGCCTGTCTGAGTTTTTGTAAAATAAGCGTGAGGTGTTGTGAGTGTTCTTCTAATGATTTTGAAAAAACAATAATGTCATCTATGTAGACAAAGCAGAATTTATATAAATAAGGTCTGAGAACATTGTCCATTACGCGTTGGAAAGTAGCAGGTGCATTTTTTAATCCAAAAGGCATTCTGCGGAACATCAAGTGTTGATTATCAACGGTGAAGGCAGTTTTTTCTATTGATCGAGGATCCATCTCAATTTGATGGAATCCTTGTGCAAGGTCCAGTGTACTGAAATATTGACATTTGCCAAGATTATCGAGTATTTCGTCTATTCTCATTAGTGGGTATTTATCCTCTATAGTCTTTTTGTTTAAGTCTCTAAAATCAATTACAAGTCTCCATTTCCTTTTTCCTGAGGCATCAGTCTTTTTTGGGACGATCCATACAGGATTACAGTATGGAGATTCGCTAGGCACAATGATATTTTGATCTAACAATTTTTGTACTTCGATGTTGATAATTTCTTTTAATTGTGGTGGGTATCTAAAGTTTTTCTTGTATACAGGGTTTTCGTCCGTAGTGCGTATGTAATGTTTAACTGAGTGTGTAAATGAAAGGTCACATCCTGGGTAATAAAATACATCTGAAAAATCCGAGCAGATTTTGTGAATAGTGTTTTCCTCAAGTTCGTTCATGTGTTGTGTGCGAAAATATTCTCTGATGTCAAGATCATTTATTGAGTTTATTTCAAGCGGTTGAATTTCTAGATTGTCAAGTGGTTCTACAATGATTGGTTGATCAAATGTTATATTGGTTTGATTTTCTGTTGGGTATTTGATTTCATAATTTTCTGCTGTCAAGATTGCGTCTGAAAAGTTTTGATTCTTATATAAAAAGGAAGGGACATATATTTCGCCTTGTTTAATATTAACCGGTATAGAAATATAGTTTGAGTCTTCAGTGTAGGTTGTTTTGTTGTGCTCCTGTAGTGAGTGGATGTAAAAAGGGATTTTGATATTTCCAAGACTCATGACACTATTTTCATAATCTATTTTTGCTTTTAGTTCTGAGAAATCCTTGGATCCTATTAACGCGTCGAAATAAGTATGCCATTTCATTACTCGAAATTTGATAGGATGATTCAAACCATGCTCAAATAATATTGGGAATTGAACGTTATCTGTTCCTATGGTTTCTGCATGAATTGTTTGTACTTTAAATTCTTCCTTAAATAGGTAATCAGAGAACATAGAGTAAGCGGGATTTGGATTTATCACAGAAGTACTAGCTCCTGAATCTATTAAAATTTTGAGCCCGAATAATGTTATAAATGGGAGTTGGGGTGCATTATTAATGTTATTTAGGTCTTCTGCCGTGATGACAGAGCCTTGCAAATATCCTGTTGTTCGAAAGAAATTTGTACATCAGTGTCCGCTTCTACTGGACAATCAATTGAGTCAAAAGGAACGTTCTCTTCTTGTTGTAGGTCATAATGTAAGTTTTCATCATGTTGCTCGTCATAATATTGTTCGTCTGTTTCGTTATGAAAATTAATGCCTGGCCTAATTGTGGAAACACCGGACATAGGCGTTGAGTTATTCCCTGATTGATTTCGTGGATTGTATATTCTCTGGATTTGCTGTGGTCTTGGGTACGGTCTATTAGTTTGAAATCTGCTGAAATTTTGTGATTGTTGTGTGGGTTGAGGGCGATTAAAATTTTGTGTGTGTGAAAAACGACTTTAGTTCGGTGATGGTTGTGTTTGTATTCCTGTAGGTCTGGTTGTGTCTGCACTAATGGGAGGTCTTTGAGTTTGCGTAAAGTTGGGAGGAAAATTGTTATAATATGAAGGCGAGGTAATATTAGTTCTAAATTGTGAGTTATTGTTTGGATTACTTCTGTTGTTAGTTGGGTTGATTCTGGAAGGTTGGAATGAAGAAGAGGCTTGAGGTTTTTGATTGTTTCGTAACGCATCCATATAATTTTCATAGGACTTTTTGTTATCGAAATCGCGACAAGTTCTTAATGCTTGTGAAAGATCCGACACATTTGCATACCCAAGGTATTCGCGGTAAGGAGTTAAAATTCCTGCACAAAAGGCGCCTAAGGCTTTGTTTTCTGCTTCCTGTAATTTCATCTCTAATATTGGTGATCGGTGATTTAATTTTAATGTGACTTTATATTTTATTAATAATTGGTTCAATCTGTTGTGATATTCATAATAACTTTCATTCCGTCTCTGATGACAATTTGAAATTTCTCGCGAGAGAATGTGTTCGTCGCGGGCATCACCGTAGTTTCTGATTAATGTTTCTTTTAAACGTTCAAAACTAGAACTGGATTCGATGTCTAATATTGACTGTGCGTCTCCCTTGATTTTAGATTTTATTACATTAAACAGAAAAGTATTGGATAATTCTGAGTGGGGTGTGTCTCCTGGTTTCATAAATGTCGTCAAAAAATTTTCACTTTGTATTAGGAAATAATCTAAGTTACATTTTGAAGTGCCGTCAAACTCAGGCAAAAAGCTGATGTGTGCCATTTCCCATTTGGAAAGAGGTGAAAAGTCTGAGTTTGAAGTCATTTTCAAAATAAATTAAATGTTAAACTTTAAGTTATAAAAAAAATTAATGAAGTTAATGAATTGAAAACTGAAATGAATCTTGTAATTACTGAAGTAAGTGAGAGTGCGTTCACTTAGCAAAAATAGCGGTTCACTACTATACTAAAGTATTGCATTCACTTTCGCTGTGCTTGTGGAAGACTGCTTACAGTATTGAAAAGATGAAAGTCTGCATCCTCAGTTGCAGCGGTTGTCTCGAAGCAGCGTTGTTCTTCCTTCAGGTAGTTCCACTCGTAGTTCGGCAGCGGGCTGGTTGGTAGACTCCGAATGCGTCTTAATTTGTGAAGACGTTAGCAGCGTTCTTCCAACAGCTTGTAGTCCAAAGGGGCGACGATGAACAGACTCACTCCGAATGCGTCTTAATTTGCGAAGACGTTAGCAGCGTTTGTAAGTCCAAAGTGGCGACAATTGAACAGCGTTGCCGAATTCCCGGACGAGCCCCCAGTTAAGTATGTTCATAAGTGGAGCTACGTATTAAGAAAACGCTGAGACAAATTTCACAAGTCACAGTATATTTTCAGTAAGTTTACAATTTTGACATTTACAGTATGAGTTGATGTCGCGAGATGAAGTGCTGTCCAAGCGGTCGTGGTGGCTTCTTTTATACCGCCTGGAGACGGCGGTGGAGGCGGTGTTTCCTGGGCAGTGGAGGCGGTGCCTGTTTATGGAGTAATATCTTGTTATTTGGGCCTTTTCCTCTGGTTCATGTTTGTTTCAGCGGCGATAGGGAAAGATAGGTTTTTTCCTCTTCCAGTGGCGACAGCGGGGGATGTTTACAGCCGATAAGTTCGTAGGCTGTTTGTCTGACCTTCGGGCCGCTCAGGGTGGTTTCCACAGTGTACTTGAGGAGGGTGAGGTTCCTCTGTACGTAACAGGCGGTTTGCACAGTGCGAAGGAGAGTGAGGTTCTTCTGTACATAACACTCGTACATCAAAAGGGATGTTTAACGAGATTCCATACGTACTGAGACCATCTTGCCCTAATACCAAATCAAGGTCGTGTAACATACTGTTTACCACATAAAATTCGTGTTTACGAGATTCTTGTGTGTTCTCCAAGACAGGTAGTATTTTACCAATCACTTTTAAATTATTTCCTGTAATTCCTTTTATTATTACCTGTTCAACTGCGTACTCTATTTCTCTTTTATTTCTTATTGCTTCTAATTTTACCTACGATACCTGGCATCAACGCTACACCCTTTTCACCTTTCAGTTGCGTTCATAATACATACATTTCGTACTAATTTAACTCACAATGTCGATTTAAATCTTTTCAACCTCTTCGTAACTTTTCATTTGCATTGAAACCACGAGAACTACAGACCCTTGCCATATTCTCGCTCGGAGATTCACCTGACTCCTCGTCACTTCGAGTCGCGATCTCTAGTGACTTTTCGGCTACAACCTTGTTGTTTGCCGTTCCCTCTTTCCTTATTCCTCTCACTTTGTAGCAGAAATGACGTGGCCACAGGGCGTCGAACCGCCTCTCTGCGCTCATACCTCTGCTCCGGACATGTCGTCCGTCACCTTAACCCATTATATCCCGAAATTAAAAATTTTCGAATTTTGCAACTATATTCATTCATAAACATATTCTGATACCTTTTTACGTGGAAACAATGTATTTTTTAAAAAATGTTAGATTTTTGAATAATTTTAGGAGCGTATGATATATCATACGTTGGGATACAAGGGCTATTTTAAGTAAAGTAGATTCCTAATGCAATGCATATATTTATTTCATAAAGGTTCACAAAATTATTAATTTCATATGAATTGGTTTACAATGCATGGTATTTAAAGAAACATTGTTTAGGATGAAGACCGATATTACATTTTCTGCAGAGAAATTTTGTACATTTGCCGCAGTTTCCACATCTACGTTGAGTAGGTTCTTCATCAACTAAATGATCTTTTCCATCAAACCGTATTTCATCAAGTACATTTCTTGATGTTTTGGGACGTACACCCGGGGTTTCTCAATATTAGGGCATGTCAGAATAGCAAGAACAATTCTTCTTGTAAATTCCAGAAGACTAATAGTGCTATCAATATTTCGGTACAATAGCCAACTGTTAACAACAGCCCCGTTGATGCAAAATCTGACAAGTGGCCAGTACCATTTTTTTGAGCGAATTCTTATGCGGTAGAGGGCTCGTAAACCATCAAAGAGGTCAACACCTCCCATTCCTCTATTGTATTCGCGAACTAATGTAGGCTGTTGTATACTTATTTTCTTTCTTTGGTTTCTGCTCCATCGTAAGCATTTTCCCAAACCAAAAACATCATCAGTGCTTTTGTTTGTTGCTAGAGTAACAACATTATTGTCACGCCATCTGACAAGTACTACGGCATTCTCACTGTCTTGAAGTACTTGGTATTCTCCTCGAGGATCCTTTTTCATTTCGTTTAGAGGAGCTTTTTCTATTCTATCATTTCGAATTGTGCCAACACAATTTATGTCATATTCTCTCAATGATTTTAACAGAGGAAGGGAGTTGAAATAATTGTCAATATATACTGTTGATCCGGATGGAAGAAAATCAAAGCAAAGTCTTTCGGTTACACATGTTCCCAGAGATTTTCCTTGTTCCCTTTCACTGGCTCCTGTGTATGGTTCAAATCTTATCAAATAGCCATTTGAGACGCAGAGACACCACAATTTGAAACCAAACCGAATAGGTTTCCCTCGAATAAATTGTTTCATAGAGTGGTGTCCAAAATATGGCTCCATAGCTTCGTCTAAAGAAAACATTTTCCCCAAAGGTAAAATTAATTTCTGAAATTTGCTGTTGAAATGCGTGATGAGAGGCCTAACTTTGTAGATTCTATCATGCTTATCTATGGTATTGTTGTCATTCACGTGAAAAAATCTGTGGAGACAATCAAAACTGTTCCTCGACATTGCGTTTTGTACCAAAGCATTGTTGGTGTCAGGCCGTGTCTCCCAGTACATACGACGATGCGACACTCTACAATAACCCGATAGGATCAAAATTGCAATGTATTTGTAAACATCTTCATTAGACAACTGTATAATGAAACCTTTTTGGGCAGCATATTTTACCGATTCTTTGACAATATGTTCAATAATTTCGTCATCAAGAATTTTTCGAAATAAATCTATAGGTGCTGCTTTGTTATACTTTAGTTTTTCTATTACAGAAGGTACTGTTTCAGATGTTTCCGAATACGTGATAGTAGGATCTAAAAATTTTTGGGTGTACATTCGAGATGTTTTAGCCCGTGCGTGCTTTATTTTATTTTTTCGTGAACCTTCACCTTTACGACAGTCTTCTCTATTAGATCCTGCAAGGCGTTCAACATCTATATCATGCTTATTTCCCTCTGACACACATCTCACTTCCATTCGTTGTTGTAAAACTCCTTTTCCGATATCTTGAAACGTTGATACGTTTCCTTCTTCATCACTGCGAGCATCATCTTGATCGCTATCTGCACCATCCGCAGGAGGCAATAGAACCATTTCCAAACTTTCAGCATTATCAATTTCTTCTGCAACACTTGAATCACACTCATCAATGTCAATGAGAGCATTCAAAATCTCTTCACTCGTTCGCAGATACTCGGGCCTGTGAAAACATTCCACAACACGTTAGTGCCCAACGTATGATAAATCATACGTAAACTGTAATTGTACGTCATATCGTCATTTCACAATTTATTTATAATTTCTTATACCAATCTCTTTTTTTAAGATAATTAACTATATTTGACCCAAAAATAGTTAAATATGTTACATTTATTGGCATAAAATGGTAAAAATTTGTACCTCTGCGTTCCCGCGTTGCATCCGGAAGACATCCTGACATTCAACAATTCGTTGATACTACAAAATAATAGTTGGCAACATGATCGCTGTTTCCGTGCTTAATTCAAACCTTCTCCAATCCCAAATTAACGTACTAAATTCAAAAAAATAAATTGTATACGAGTTGTATTAAAACTTATTAGGTGATGTTCATCGTATGATATATCATACGCTGGGATATAATGGGTTAAGGGTTTCCTCTTGGATCTGGGGCTGCTAACGGGGTGCCCCCATGTCTTATAAGAACCCACGTGCCTAAGTATCCATACTAAAAGTATGATTACAATATTTACAAAAACTTTAGTAGTGGTTACAATCATTACAATCCTTTCAGCTTGTGTAATGTGGGGTGCTCCTTCGGGAATAATATTCACAAATGTTTCGGCAAATTGCCGCACTCTGAAAGGAATAGATAATAGTCGACCGTTTTTCGATTCTTCCCTGGAGTTTTTTAAGTGATTCCCCTTGCTCTTCCTCTGTTCTCATTTCCTCATTGCTTTGGAAATTTTTGGAACAGTATTTTTGGAAATATTTAAAGCTGCTGCAGTTCTCTCATCTTGTTCAATATCAAGTTCAAAATCTTCTTTACTGCCAACAGCGAATCATTGTTTTCTCCTAATGGAATAACTTTCTCACATTGCAGAATACTTTCAGCGACTGACGTCGCAAGGGAACACCTCGACCAACATTCTTTCTGTGGGAGGATGTTTTCGGGAGCTTCCTCTCTTACTCTCACAACCTTCCGACATTTTACGCACCAATATAATATACGCTACAAATTATGTAACCGTACTAGAAGCACTACTCACAATATCTGCTTAAAACACCAAAAAGGGGTCCAAAGCACAAGATATTTTTTTCTGTGTAGCGTCTCGTCTGACCAGCAAGCGTAGCGTACAAAAGTTGATAGGAGAGGGACCGGAGGGGGGCCCCTAAATCTGTCATCTCGCCGCGCCGTGCTGGAAGCCAGGGCGAAGCCGCCCGGCCAAGTGGCTCAGTTGCCACACGTTTTGCTCTGGCAACTACGCCACGACAAACTTCCTGACCGTCTTCGATGGCTGAATGCAGCCCCCTTCACTGCAGGGCTCCGAGGTCCAAAGTTGGTTCTAATGTTAATCAGGCCGTAGTTTCTTCAATTTACAAATGATTTTTCTCGTATCTTACCGAAACATCGGATACACCGGTTATGAGGGACCATTTTTCCAGTTTCCATTTTCATCATCTGATGATGCGGAGTCTATGGGTTGTTCTTTCCGATTAGACATGATAGGGTTCTGACGGAGATACCTCTGGAAAGGAAAGCTCCACTTCAACACACGTCCACAAGCCACGAACAGCTGAAGACTACAGACCTGCAGTGCCAAATACGGAACTACTAATCGCGCCTCGCAACGCGGGGTGCGGGGAGAGGAGGCTACTGCCTACGTCATATCAGACGAAAGTTGCCAACTGTAGCATTCTATTCGCACTCGGCACGACTATTCGCGCCTCTTTCGCTCGTAATTTTGTGACATCGCGGGCGCGCTATCAGTCGCCGTCAGTGACCGTCAACCCTGGCTCGGGCGGCGTCGAGTCTACTTCTCCTGCCTTACCTGAGAGAGGTGCCGGCCAGCTCAGGGGTAGTTGGCGATGGAGAATCTGAAAATTTTGATTCGGGAGGATGGATGTGGCTCGATATTTTACCTCAGGTATGCTCTGAGTTTAAAAAATGGAATTTTAATAATACAATTTTGAAGGTTGCAGTTTAAATCACTCATAAAAAACAGGATGGACTTTTCAGTCTATTCTCGTCGCGTGAGCTCAGCGATCGATCCACACACTCTTTTGCGTCATCTTAAGACACAATAAAACAAAACCAATTTTACATTCTATCTTAAAACTAATGACAATTATAACTGATAAAGGTTGAATAAAAGTGAAGTGACTTAGCAAGATGGCCAGTCGCGGCCGTTCTCTCCTAGCAAAGATGAATTTACAATGTTCAGAAAAAGTCTCAGGCATAGTGGGTCGCCAGACTGGCGCGAATGGCAATGGGCCGAAGCTTGGCCACGGCGTTAGTTCACCAGAACGGGCGTCGACCTCTGGCGGCGAATGTTCGTGATGCTCCTTTTCACTCGCTGCAGACGGGGCGTCGGCAGGGACTCCCTCGTTCGGGCAGAAAAAACTGTCCTCGGTGCGTAGGCGGAAGCGACAAATCGGTGTCCAGGCGATGAAAACAGTCGGGCAAATACCCCGAGCTTATCAAGAAGCGACCGGTTGATAGATCGCGTTGCTGAATTAATTGCTCAGCGGAATAGTGCGTAATGAGTGGGCACTCGCCCTTCAATTAACGAAACTCAGTCCTAACACTTCGCGGGATTCAATTTCCCGAAATTTCCACTGAAGGCCACTCGCCACATCAGGAAATAAAAGAAGACAAATAGCGAACGTAGAGTTGATATGCCTAACATATGAACACGAGTATTTCTTTGTGTTTGTCTTTGAGGTGCATGAAGTCTTCTATTTTTTGAGGATGCGAATAGGGTCTTGTTTGTTTGGGGATGGGCCGTAAGCTTGTCTGGAGACATGAGGGCTTTGAAAGTTCTGTGGTGGTCGCGCTTGTGGTTGACTCATTTGACTGTGTAATGTTCTGTCTTTTTTAAATTCTGTTACTTGCGTAACAGCGATCCCAAGCCTATGCGGCGTTGGACGCGAAGAGTAATTCTCCTTGAACGTAATATTTAGTCGATGTTATATCAAGTCATTGCCATTGTCTTATCGCTGTAGGCCAGAGGCTCAGCGCCTTAGTGTCCCGGGTGTCTAGACGTTCACCGAATCGGCAACCCGCGGTGACTGGAACGACTTAACGTCCGAGGAAAATACGTCGATGGCAAGTCGACGGTTCTTCAAACAGACTTGTTGAAATGAAACTCACAGAGTGAGAACACACTGAGTTTATTGCAGAAGTGAACAAATACAAAGTTATACAAAATGATACAAATTTCTACTATGCAGTCTAAAATGGTTGTGAACCCTTTACAACGCTTTCTTACAAACTATATAGATTTCATCCCCACTCCTGTTTCTAGATACATGGTGGAGAGGGAAACTCTTGTTATGATCAGTGGCGCGGACGTGCCTGTAATGCCTGGGCCGGATGCAGAACCCTTCTCGGCAATTACAAAATGTTTCCGTCAGGAAACAATTGATAAATGAGATTTCGGGGCGTAGCTAAGTCCACCCAAGGAGTGCTGGTGGCGAAGCACGCTTCAATCAAACACACAAGTCCACGAAGAAGAAAATGGAAGTATATTTTGAAAAGAAGTTACAGAGATGTGCTCTATACGACTGTGCTGCTCGTATGCCCTCCCGATGCGACGAGAGGCCCGCTTATATGTAAAATGTGACGTGACAACCTGAACGTTCCAGAAGCATTTTCAAATGTGTGTCACTTTCCCGTGTATCCGAACCTTGCATCGCCTGCGGTGGTCAACAAGGTTGCATATGTGCAACACACCTTGTTTACAGAGAACTATCTTCCTGGCCAAACTTGCAACACATTACAGTCCTCTGCCATATCATACTCCAAGCGGGTACACAGTAGCACATTTTACATACATTGCGTTATCCATGCGGAAAGTTACTATATACATGATACACTTATTGCACTTATATTCATTACATTATTCAGTTTATGAGTATAATATTCATTACACCTCCCCCCTTAGAAAAAGTTTTGACCCATTGGTGAAAACCTTTCTAACGGAAAACTTCACTTCTCGTTTTGCGGCTATGGGTAGATTTCCTTTTACTTCAGATATTTCATTAATATCAACAGATTTGAAGAGTGAGCTTGAACAGGCTCTTCCAAGGAGACCGTTTCTCCCTTTGCTGGCTAGTACGTAATTCTACCAGACCCAGAATAATTATTAATATTAATACATAATCTCTTTTGTTTCCCTCCAACATTTCTTTGGCATACATTTATCCCATAGTCCGAACGTGAGATTTCTACAGCTTTTTACACAACAAAAACATAGACAACATGAACATACTAAAAATATAATTACGCTAACAACAGTACTTACAGTGACAACATGTGCATACCATGATGCATAATTTTTTCCTTCTTGTTCTTTAATCAGCTTCATCTACTTCAATACTGGCAACTTTAAAATCGTCTGCTGACGACATAATATTAACTAAAGGTAATTCCAATTCAAGGTTATTGTTCTCTAAGGTTTTATCCAAATTAACACAACAATCATAGTTAATATATACAGCTGGCAAGAAATCATTTGATATGTTGGTATTTACACTACTTGTAGCGTAAAGTGTTACTTAGGCCGAAAAAGCTTTACAATTTTGTTGCAAGTTTAAGCGTCCTTCTTTTTCTAAAGTTACATGCTCAGAATTCTTTTCACATAACACTGTTATCCTATCTGGCCTTGGTGCAACAAATAACCGTTGGTTGCTTAAATATAAAAGAATCCAAAATGTCCTTTGAAGCTGTATTTCTCGAGTTTCACATACTTTTGGCATTACTGTAGTAGAAGGGTGAAGAAGGGTTGCTTCACAATCTACTCCAGGAATGTAGGTGTAAACGGGTACATACTCTTTACATACATAAGTTAATACATTTGTCTGGAAACATTTGGGTAACTCATTACTTGATAATTTGCCTTAATGTTGCCTTATAGAATCACTAAATATATATTCCTTATTTGAGCTTACAAATACATGTGAATTTACATATTTTCGAATAGGAAAGGGAAGGCTCTTATAGAGATGATAGATTACGGGAGATATGAGGGGAATTTCTAATACATAGACCAAAAATTGTTTGAGGGCATACACGTTGGGGAGAATATTTTGAAATTCGGAAAAAGGAAAAGGAGGATAATCCACACCATTTGGTAGCTTCTGGCGTTCCATGACCTTTCTGATTCTTTCAATTGTAAATAATTGTAGCAAAGTTCCCTGCTCTGCATGCACGAAGGCATCCAACATCTCGAATGAGTGTTGACACTCATTGATCCCTCTTTGAACGATTCTAATTTGTCCGTTTATTTGGTTTACATTTTCGACTTCTATCTCCAATGAATTAATTTTATCTTCAGTATAATTGGCTAATTTAACTGAATTTCGTTTAAGGATTTTCTCGTTTTGATTAACTTTTTGTATGGTTAGATTCACCGAACTTATAGTGGATTTAATCACAGTCATTTGATCCGTAGAAATATGTAAAAATTCTGACTGTTCCTTTTCTAATTCCGAAATATGTTTATTGTAGTTTTCCGCATCAGATTGAGTTATTGTCCCAAATAATATTTTTGCAATGTCACCTACGAAATTTAATACCGCCCGTTTTAATTTTTGCTTTCTTTTGAAAGTTACGGTGTCCTGCGTATCTAGTACCATATATTCACTAACTAAATTTTTTAAATTATCAATATAATACACTTTAGAATTCATGTACTGTTGAAAGGTATTACAATCTGTTAAGTGATACCATTTGGTCGTAATTGCCTTGTTACAGTATTCTGCTATATTCTTCTGATGTTCCTTAGTATTTTTCCAAAGTTCTCTAACAGGTTCTAAATTTATATAGCTTACAACTTTCCATTTCAGTGGATAGAAATAAATCGATGCTGTCTCGTCGAAGTAAACGCCTTTTTCCGATTGTAGCTGTTGTACTGCCTGTGCCTTCACTTGCTTCTGCCACCCCAATAGTACTGCTAGTATTACCCAATACCTAAGACCTCTCATTCTTCTCGTCGTTTCCTGCAACGGAAGAAAAGTATGGTTTCAGTCTGTTGATATGTACTTCCTGTTGTTTACGTTTACCTATTTCTTGAATAATTGCATTTGGTTCTTTTATTCTTTTGATTTCATATGGACCTTTCCATAATGGTTCTGGCTTATGCCTGGCCTCAATTCTTAATAACACTAAATCGTTTACATTAAATTTTATGTGATTGGCTTCTGTTTCCTCCCTTTGTTTTTCTTTAAACTGTATTAATCTTTCTTTGGCTATCTTGTATCTACTTTGCATTTTATATTTAACATGTTGAACTATGTCGTCATAATTATACAGAGGTTGTGGAGTACTTTGTAAGGTTCCTGGAATATTGCACTTCCTTCCATATAATAACTCATAAGGTGAGAATTTGGTCACACTATGTGGAGTAGTAATGAAAGAAAAACATGCAAATGGTAACCAAGTATTCCAATTAAACGACCTTGGATTACAAAAACAACGTAGGTACGTTATAAGAGTTTTGTGTGTTCGTTCCAACGCGCCATTGCTTTCGGGGTGGAATACTGTAGTATTGATTTTTTCAATTTTAAATAATTTGCAAATTCTTTTAAACACGTCTGACATAAAATTACTTCCTTGATCAGTTACGATCAGTTCGTTTCAATTGTCGTGGTCTGAAATGGAATTAATTTCTATTGGTTCTACTTGAACGTTTTCAATCGGTTCTACATAAATTGGTTGTTCGAAATTTAATGACATTTGTGAATTTATTGGGTAATTGATATTGTAATTTTCGGCAGTTATTATTGTATCAGGAAAGAGATAATTGTTATGGTAGAATGAAGGAACATATGTATCTCCTTCTTTTACATTAACCGGAATTTGGATAATATTTGGAATTTCCTCTTTTTTGTAATTTCCTCTTTTTTGTAATTGATCTGTTTGTTTCCTGAATAGAAGTGAAAGGGTATTTCTTTATTTCCTAAAGTGACAGTATTTTTATCGTAGTCAATTTTTGCTCTCAATTTTGCGAAATCTGATGAACCTATAAGTGCGTCGAAATATTTATGCCATTGCATAACTCTGAAATTTATTGGCATATTGAGACCGTGTTCTTCAAATATGGGATATCTTACGTTGTCACTTCCTATTGTTTCGGCATGTACAGATTGAATGCAGAATGTTTCTTTGAATATGAAATCAGCAAACATAGTGTAGCCGGGGTCTGGGTTGATTATTGAGTTACATGATCCGGAGTCTATTAGAATTTTCAGCCCGTAAAGTGTTATGAACGGTAATTGAGGTGCATTGTAAATATTGTTTAAGTCTTCGACATTGATGATGTGTCCTCGCGAAAATCCTGATCGTTTTGAGTAGTTTCGGGATATTCCTTTTCGGGAATGTCGTTAATTTGGTCTGGGTACAAATAGTAATCGTTTTCCTGCGGGGTTTCGTAAGAGAAGTGATCATCATAATATGCATAGGTAAATTGGTTATCATCTTCATTATGCATGTTTACACCTTGTCTGATAGTGGATACTCCTGACATGGGAGTGGAATTGTTTCTTGAGTTTCCGTTTGGTGGAGTATGCAATCTTTGAATTTGGAAGGGATGCGGATATGGTCTTATTGCACCTGCTGGTCGGAATTGAGGTCTCGAAAGAGGTGAACGGTGCAAGTTTGGGGAAGTATAATTTTGTAATTGCGGTTGTGGGCGTGGAAATCTGTTTTGTTCCATTTGATGTTGTGTTGGTTGGAAACGACTTATGTTCGGAGGCGTATTTGTAAAAGGTGTAGGGAAACTATTTCTGAAATTGAATGCAGGCGGTTGGTTTATTTTGATTGGTTGATTTGAAGAATTTGATTTTTGACTATTACGCAGGCCGTCCATATAACTTCCATATGCACGCTCGTTATCGTAATCACGACAGGCGCGAAGTGCCTGTGACAAATCACTGAGTTGGGCATACCGCAAATATTCGCGATAAGGATTTAAGATTCCAGCGCGAAAAGTACTTAAGGCTTTAGAATCAGCTTCTTGTAATTTCATTTCCAAGATTGGGGAAACATGGTTTAATTTTAGAGTACATTTGTATTTAATAAGTAATTGATTTAACCTATCATGGTATTCGGAATAATTTTCTTTATGATTCTGGCAGCAGTTTGAAATTTCTCTGAATAGAATATGTTCATCACGAGCATCAACAAATTTCCTGATTAATTTTTCTTTTAATATTTCAAAACTAGAATTTGTTTCAATGTCTAAAATTGACTGTGCTTCGCCTTTAAGTTTAGATTTTATAACATTGAATAAAAAGGTGTTTGTTAATTCCGCGTGATGGGTTTCTGGAGACCTTTGGAAATTGCGTAAAAAGGTTTCACAATGGACCAGGAAGTAATCTAAATTACTATTTGATTTTCCATCAAAAACTGGTAATAAATCAATGTGTGCCATTTCCCATTTTGATAGAGGTTCAAAACCTTGTGCCATTATGGTAAGTTAGATAAGGTTTTTCTTAAAATTAAAATTAGTCTAAAGAATTTTGAAAGAAGTTAATTTTCGAAATGAATCAGTATATCTAAATTTGGTTAACACTTTATGAAGTTACAGAGTATGAAAGTAGTTCAATTTGACTATTACATTTAGTTTCTGTACTTCACAGAGCCTAGTGCCTTAGTAAAACACAAAGTAGCCAAATATAGTTATTTAACTACTATAGCTGAATTGTGATTTATTCTGGCGTTATAATAAAGTTCACTCACAGTTCCGAAAGGATGCAGATCAGTACGATGAAAACCAGCATCTTGCAGCAACGGTGACTTGCCTCCTCGGTGTTTTCTTGGTCAGTCAGTTCTTCTAAAGTGGATAGGCAGCGGGGCGCAACCAAAAGCAGTCTTGAAAACCTCTTAATTGGTGAAAAGGTTCTTACTTGCAGTTGATTGGCTGGTGATGTCCTCTGCAGTAATGAAGAAGGACGCAATGCCTATCCCGGCTGAGCCCCCAGTTAAATAGGCTAATGTTGCGAAAGTGGATTTAAGATGAAATCTGGCGTTCTGCAACTTAGCTTCCTCAGGTTCACTACCACAGGAAGGATGACTGATGATCAATAAAACTCACAGAGAAGTATAACGTCTTTTAATTTAGACCCAAAGCTCTGTACAGGCCAGGTATGGCCGAAAGATGTTAACACAATGAAGTCTAGTGAGCTTATGTGCTGCTTTCTGCTCTGAGCTTTGCGTTTATATAGGACAATTTAGAGATAGTGATTTACATTTTAAACATGTTTTCATCATACATCTGGAAGGTTCCTTCGGTATGTGATTACACTTGACGTGTTTACATTGTACATCCGGAAGGTTCCTTCGATGGAAAGAAAATGAGAGATCACATCAACACATTAGTAATTCTGTGGAAGGTTTCTATAGTGGAAATATATACATTATTTTGTAAACAGATAACAGCGCCCGGTTGTAGGGGCGGCGGTGCTTGGTGGAAGGTTTTCTATGGAGTCTTCTGTGGTGCTTTCCGTTGACGTCGGAGTGGGTGCATGACATAATTCCTGCGTTGCCGCCTCAACACTTTTTATAAATTCCCTGAGATGCTGGCCGTGTAAATACTCGTTTTGATAACGAAAGCTTGTTAATGTTTCCTCGTTTCCCTTATTGAGTTAGACATGAACTGCTTGTTGTGAGGAGCAAATCACCTCGTTTATTTTTATGAGGGGGCGCCCAAAGGAGAGTGGATCGTTCCTTTCGGGCGGGTGCGACCGCGCGCAGCTGCAGGTCATAAATTCCTTTTGAATTTGGGTCACTGTTATGTGTTGGCGGGCCGGGGGTGCAGGCGAGGGGACACTACCCTTGTCTAAAATTCTATTTTAATATAAACTCACCGCTAAAGTGCCGCCACTTTATCAACGAGATATTTTTCTAATTGGGAAGTTGGTGTAAATATATGATCTAGTGGGTTGTGGTGGTTGCCCACGGTAACAGAAAAGGGTGTCTTTTTAGTAGTGGGATGAATGGAAGAGTTGTATGATGTAATGGAAACAATCACGAGTTGTTCTAAGGGACTGTTTCTGTCTTCATTGCGGAGGATATGCAGTTTTTCTAACAAAGTTGAATTAAACCGTTCTACTGGAGAGTTGGATGAGGAATTTAACGGTGTCGTGGCATGATATGTGATATTATGAGATTTGCAGAAGTCAACTAATGTATTATGGAATTCTGTGCCTTGGTTGTGAGTAATTTGAGAAGGGAAACCGTGATGACAAAAATATTGTTTTAAAGTCCAAAGAACTGAGTAGCCTGTGCCGTCTTTCAGTAAATATGCTTGGCCGTATTTTGAGAATACATCAATTATTGTTAATAGCTTTTCTCCTTCAAAATGAAAAATATCAATGTGGAGTAGTGAAAAGGGTGCTTTTGATGTGATAGAGCCCTCATTTTCAATTTTGTTTGGGCGACGTTCGTATTTGTTTTTCTGGCAAAGTTCGCACTTATTGATGTAATCACTGACTAAAGTATTGAGGCTGGGCCAGTAACATTTTTGTTTAAGATATTCAGCGGTTTCGATTATTCCGTTATGATTAATACTATGATACTGAGCGATTAACTGTTGTTCTCGAACTTTATCTTCAGTGTTTTCTAATAATTTAGTGCATCTAAGAATTACTAAGTCAGAAGTAAAGAGTTTTTGGCAAACACGTATAAAGTGAATTTCAATTGTAATATCATTAAAGTAGACTGCGTATTTTTCTGAAGGGGTAATAATTTTGAGAAGAAGATCCTTCAATAGATTTTGTTCCGTGACGCGGAGTTTAATAATTTTATTTCTTTTAAAAGTAGGTCGAATTGACTGGCCTGTTTTTCCGTAAGTTACAAAAATCTGATTTTTATTTTGATTCAAAGATCTCTCTGACATCCGCAGAGTAAAAATTGGGTTTTCTTCATCGGAATGAATTGTATCGCAGTCTATTTCTTGTTGATAATTTTCATTTGGGGAGTGGTAACGTTTGATTTTATGTCATCCTCAAGTGCGTTAATTTCAATTCGCTACAAGGCATCGGCAACGTATTTAGTCTTTCCTTTGACGTATTTAATATCAAAGTCAAATTCGTCTAGTCTGATTTTCCAGCGGTACAGACGTGAGGAAGGGTCTTTTAATGAGAAAAGCCATTGCAAGGGTCTGTGGTCGCAATGGTGAAGCGGCGTCCCCAAAGATAAGGTTTGAAATGCTTGCAACTGTCAACAATACCAAGAAGTTCCCGTTCAATGGTAGAAAAATTACGTTCAGATGGATTTAAAGTACGCGAATAGAATGCAATGGGATGTCCTTTCTGGGAAAAAAACTGTGTAATGCCTTTCGCTGCAGGTGTGATGTGCCACCAGCAGTGCTTACAGGCAATTACAAATGCTTCCAATACAGGATGCAAATACTGAGTTCGCAGGGAAGCTAAGTTCCCTGGAGGAGCGTGATGGTGAGCGAGAGACCAAGTCCGATGAAGTATGAAATTAAGTTTAATAAAAAATAGAGCTGCAGAGCAGCGTGAAGTTGCTACAACAGTGTCTCTGGGCTGTCTGTCCCGTTATCAGCGCTAGAGGATCCTTTTATAGAAAACAGGGAAATTTATGGGGCCATTACGCCACCCCCGCCTGAATTGTACATATCTCGGATGTAATAAACAAACGTTACTGTCAGAGTGCCTTCGCCTTTTTTAGACCACTTTCTCATAAGTCTCGATACACCCCCGCTTCCACAATCTGCCTCCTCATTAACGCTGACAGCGGTTTTGGCCCCTCTCATCAATATACTTAAAGATAAGCCTTCGAGCGCCCGGTCCGGACGCCACCCCAGTTTAGATAATGTAAAGAAGCGATATTTCTCTCGGGTACATGTATGAGGAAATATCCATTGCTTCTGTTACGCAATGCTTTACATACTCTTATATGAAGGTGCATTAACCATTACAACTGCGCCTATGGCGAAATTAGAGCCGTCGGTTGTTAATGTGAAAGGTTGCGAAAAATCCGGTTATGCCAAAACGGGTGCGTTTGAGAGAAGTACTTTAATTTGTTCAAAGGCATTCTTATAAGATGAGTCGTTGATATCAATTTTGGTACCTTTTTTTCAGACAGCGAGTGAGGGGAAATGCAATTTTTTAAAAGTCTTTAATAAATTTTTTGTAATAACCAGCTAAACCAAGGAATTGTTTTATTTCTTTTGTTGTTGTTGGTATTGGATATTGCTTTAGTGCTTTTATTTTCTCAGGATTCGGTTTTATACCTTCTTGTGTAACTAAATGGCCAAGAAAAGTTACCTCTTTATGCAAAAATTCAGTTTTGTCTAGGTGTACTTTTAGATTTACCTCTCTGAGCTTTTTCAGAACCAGGGAAAGGTGGTGAGCATGCTCATCTAAAGATTTTGAATAAATAATTATATCATCAATATAAACAAAACAGAATTTATAGAGATAGGTCCATGAGATTATCCATGACTCTTTGAAACGTTGCTGGGGCATTTTTTAAACCAAATGGCATTCTCTTGAACATTAAGTGTTGGTTATCTAATAGAAAGCAATTTTTTCTAAAGACCGGGGATCCATCTCAATTTGGTGAAATCCTTGAGCAAGGTCGAGGGTACTGAAATATTGGCATTTACCTAAATTGTCGAGTATTTCTTCGGTTTGTGGTAAGGGATATTTGTCTTCAATGGTCTTTTTATTTAACTCCCCTTCCCCAGCCTTTCTTGGTTTCGAATCTACCCCTTCCCCGGGCAGTCATCATCTTATTCGCCGAAACTAGTGGCGTCTTACTTTACTCCCCGCCAATCCGCTCCCGGCGATTTTCTGGAATTTTCCATCGGTTCTCGTTCACTTTTCTCTCTCGGTCTTTGAAGCGCAGCTGCACGCAAGGGGTGGCTGGCGACGCCCGCGGGCGCGCGTTCCAATAATAGAGTTCATTTATCTGGCGGTTGCTTCCCTGCTCGCGTTAAGCGTGGGCTTGTTTGCCTACCGAGAACAAATCACCTTGGTGAGGGGGAAGGAGGGGAACCCGGAAGGGGGGTCCAAAACAAACCCCTTCTTAGACGAGGGTTCTCTCCGAAGCGACGCCCGCCTACGCGGCTGTTGGTCATAAAACTTTATGAAAGTGTGCCACGAGGTTTCCCGGGCGGTCTGGCGGGTAGGTTTACGAGAACTCTAATTATTTCCTCTGAATATTATTTTATAAATAAATATTAACAATGTGCCGCCACAACATCTTGCAGGCTGAACACTTTATTTAATAGTAAGCGTGATAAGTTCTTCGTTGCCATAGTAGATGACGATCTTCCACTGTTGATGGAATAACCTGGCAAGTCCCATGTGGTCAAAATAAACATTTGGTAATTCACTAAAATCCTCTATAACATAAGGCTCCTCGCACAAGCTTAATGCGGCTGCTCCAAAGAGCCTATAACCAAAAAAATATTCATGAAACCTCTTAATCTTAGAAACATGCAGTTACCCTTTAGGATTGTTTAATATTTTTACATTACAATTGCTGGGTACATCAATTATTTCAAAGGGATCTTCGAAAGTGGGTTTGAGTGATTTTCCTAATCTCTGTGACTCATTAGCTTTAACTAACACTTTATCGCCCTTACAAAAATCACGCTCTACAGTATTTTCATCATATCTTAACTTTTTGTTCTCTTTATTCATAATCAGAAGCTCTCGAGCTTTATTCTGAACGAATTGCAGTCGGTTCCTAAGCCTTTCGAAGAAATCTGAATACGTTCTCTCGTGATCATTAATTAAACACAACCGTTCGAGGGGCATGCCCAAACGTCAGTTCATGAGGTGAAAAGCTAGTCGAATCATGAAATTTGAATTATAACAAATCATGAAATAAGGTAATAATTCATCCCAGTCATTCTCCGTACAAATATGTGTTCTGAGATATTCTTTTAGAAATGCATGCATTCGTTCTAAACTACCGTTGGATTCCGGGCGAAAAGGCGTGGCAATGAAATGCTTTATACTGAATGCGGAATTGAACTCCTCATTTAATTCTGCTATAAAAACAGTCCGTAGTATGAGAAATTATGTTATCAAACTACTAATGACAGATTGTGCTGTAGCTTCCCTGAGTGGTATTAAATTAATGGATTTCGTTAAGCAATATTGAACTGTCAAAATATAACGGCTGCCATTAATGGTTTGAATCAAAGGGCCTACAATGTCAACCGCGATTTTTTCATTCGCGGTTTCTGGAGTATTCGAAATCTGCATTGGGGGGCGTAAATTTTGCCTGCATACTTTCTCCTTTTGACACACTGGGCACCTTTGTACATACTCTCTTACGTCTTTCGACACATTATGCCAATAATGAGATAACATGATTTTCCTCAGAGTCTTTGTCATCCTCTGGTGGGCGTTGTCTTTTCCAAGATGCGGACATCTTCGTTTTGGCATAACCGGATTTTTCGCAACCTTTCACATTAACAACCGACGGCTCTAATTTCGCCATAGGCGCAGTTGTAATGGTTAATGCACCTTCATATAAGAGTATGTAAAGCATTGCGTAACAGAAGCAATGGATATTTCCTCATACATGTACCCGAGAGAAATATCGCTTCTTTACATTATCTAAACTGGGGTGGCGTCCGGACCGGGCGCTCGAAGGCTTATCTTTAAGTATATTGATGAGAGGGGCCAAAACCGCTGTCAGCGTTAATGAGGAGGCAGATTGTGGAAGCGGGGGTGTATCGAGACTTATGAGAAAGTGGTCTAAAAAAGGCGAAGGCACTCTGACAGTAACGTTTGTTTATTACATCCGAGATATGTACAATTCAGGCGGGGGTGGCGTAATGGCCCCATAAATTTCCCTGTTTTCTATAAAAGGATCCTCTAGCGCTGATAACGGGACAGACAGCCCAGAGACACTGTTGTAGCAACTTCACGCTGCTCTGCAGCTCTATTTTTTATTAAACTTAATTTCATACTTCATCGGACTTGGTCTCTCGCTCACCATCACGCTCCTCCAGGGAACTTAGCTTCCCTGCGAACTCAGTATTTGCATCCTGTATTGGAAGCATTTGTAATTGCCTGTAAGCACTGCTGGTGGCACATCACACCTGCAGCGAAAGGCATTACACAGTTTTTGATGCTGTTTGATGAAAGCCATTAGCTCAATCAAAGGCTGAGAAATAGCGTGCTTTTCCTAATTGATCTAATATTTCCTCGATGGATTCTTAATGGATAAGCATCTAATGGAGTCTATTTATTTCACGGAAATCTACGACCACCCGCCATTTCTTTTCACCAGAAGCGTCCGTTTTCTTCGGTACTACCCATAGTTGAGAATTATACCGTGAGGTGGAAGGTTAAATTATTTTCTTTGACAGCAATTCTTGAGTTATTCGGTTACAATGCTTCATATATATTATAGACAACAACTCATCAGACACATAGTCTTATTAAAACATATTCATATATATTTCTTTCTACATCTTCTATTACATTACTGTTGCGCAACGTTTCGAGGCTAGATTTGCCTCATCATCAGGCTCTATATATAAAACATAAAATCATAAAAACTTCATATGTAAACATATATCTTTTACATACATTAAAATTACATAGTATATCAAACCTTACCTGCATTCCATACTACTTCCTCTCATTTCAGGTTACATACATAAGTACTTCGTCAATTATACACAATAAAATATACACAAACACAGCAAAAAGCTCGTAGAACAATTACTACATATCGTCATTCTATCAACAAAATAAAATATCTCATGACTTCCTATTTACATTATTCAGATTAACTACCGTAATTTGGGGTTACTTGGACCCTAAACTAGAGTTTTTTTACCCTAAATTTCAGTGATAGACATAATAATAATAATTTCCAAATAACCTGATTTGAAATATGATTTTGTGATAGTTTTCTTCAACGTTAGATGATTTTTAAACCAAAATATAGCATTTGTTTATACATAACACAAAACTGCAATTTGGGGTCAAGTAACCCCCAGGAAGTGTTACTTGGACCCATGCTACTTTCTCAGTGGCAGATGCATTTTTAAGCGGCAGTGGGCTCAAGTAAATCGTAGGATCTGGAAATGAAACACCTAACAGATCTTTGAAGTTACACAATCATTTAATATTTCAACACAAAATTGCAAATTACATTACAAATTCCCAATTCTTGAAAAAACCCATTACTAAATTTTTAGAACTTTATTGAAGAAGCACAATAAATTATGTAAATATATAAATATGCTATACTTCACTTGGAAATTGAAAAAACCCTCTTTTTATTGGTGTAGGTGGATCAATTTTCTTCTTAATATCGCACCATTTGTAGAACAAAATGTCTTTTTCTTCTGGCCATTTCCATGCCTTTTTGGTCGGTTCCATGCAGTCAACAATAGCACCGTTTTCATCGACCTTTTGTACTACGCCTGGAAACAACTTGTTACGCCATGACACCAGAACAAAATGTCCTTCATGTATGCGACCTTTTAAAGTGGCTTCATTTGCCATTTCTTTCTTTCCTGCATGATTTATGGAGAGTGCATGTGAGGGTGGAGACAGTGACTGAGTGTCAAATATATCATTCGTAGACACACGTATATCATCCTCGGATACTTCAGAAAAAACCATATCACTATCTCCAGAATCTCGTGTAGTATAGGCATCATCATCCTCAGATGTAGAAGCATTATAATCTTGCTTCCTGAGTATTTTCTTTGGGGGACCTTTCTTCTTTGCCACTAATTTGACTGGTTTCACTGTCTTTTCACCCGATGTGGAAGCTTCTATTTCCGTCTGGATGTCAGAAGCATGGATGCTTTTACCTGGTGCAACTTGAACCTTTTTTCTTCTAGCCTGTGGCTTTACAAATTCACGCCTCGTCTGATCAAGGTGAGCCAGGAATGCGTCTCCAACAAGACCTAGGTCTACTGATCTGTCTTGTTTTGGTAAACGAGATAAAATTTGATTTACATCTGTTGGAAAAATGCCTGATTTTTTAAAACCTGCTTTAAGGTTGGTTACCAAATTAGGTTCCATCTCATTTAATGCCCTCTTAAGTAGCATAGGGAACTGATCTTTTGGTAAACATGCTAACCTCTTTCCAGCTTCAGACTGCTTCCATTTTGTCAGAACATCCCTCCACTTAGCCTTTAGGGGTCTAAAATAGGCAACATCGAGGGGCTGAGTTAAGTGTGAGGAATTTGGTGGCAGGCAGACAAATTTTATTTCATTTTCATCACACAACCTAACAACATTTATGCTCATGTGGGATGATAAATTATCTCCAATCAAGATCTTCGTTCCCTTTTGTTTCTTGAGGACAGGCAGAAGATGGGCGGTGAACCACTCCTCAAATGTTGCAAGGTCAATCCAACCATGCCTACTTCGATTGTATCTCCTGGTGGCCCATTTTCCGTCCACGTTGTCCAAAGGTGTTCAGCTTTGTAAATTATATATGGTGGAACAGCTAAACCTGCTGCATTGCCGCAAAACATGACAGTCACATTAGACTTTGAGGAATTAATTACTCTCTCAGGATATTTGCAACCTCGACGGCAAATTATCTTGCTTCTACCAGGATCGTCTGAAATACTGGTCTCATCATAATTATAAATGTTTTCTGGTGGTACATCTCTCGTGAGAACACTCAAGTTCTCAATATACTCCGTAATTACCTTATCATCAATGGCGGCACGAGCTCTTTTGATGTTGGTGGCCAGTCTGATTGACAACTGGGGATGGCGCTTAAAAAATAATTTAACCCAGTCACGACCAGGAAGGTTGTCAGCGAAACATTTTACTGTTCTTCCCTGCATTGAAAGATAAGACTTAACAATAAATCTAAAATCTGTTTCATCCACAGGAAAGCCGAATTCACATATTTTGTCCAAGTGGCTAGCAAAGGCCAGCTCTTCATCATTGCTGAAGACGAGAGGATGGCCAGGACTTTTTAACACTCCAGTACTTTTCAGCCTCCTCTTAATCGTTGATCTACTTATTTTAAAATGGGCTGATGCATCTCTCTGCGACATTTCTCCCGACCTTATGGCAATTAAACATTTCTCTATTTGTTCAGCGGTAAAATCGGCATACGTCCGGCTACCTGGAAGCCGCTTGTACTTTCGAGGCATTTTTGGTTTCAGAGCTGTAAAGAAATGCACATGAATGGTGGCTAAATATTAATAAAATAATACTTACATAAAGAAATATTAAATCATGAGGTAGGGGGTTTGTAGGTAACCCCATTTTTGGGTCATTAACACACTACCCTTAACATCTTAATTTACCATATTCAGCAGTTCTCATTTAACTAATATTATATTGTTCTTATCTTAAGGAATACGTACGAAATATAATTTTCACCTTACCTTGCGTTTAACCGCAATACTCAAAGACGTGAGAGTGGAAGTACACAGGCCACAAAAACACGTTGTCGTTGACACAAGACACATAACCTCATATACAAAAAGGCTGGAATCACAGTGCAGGCAAAGGCATCTCCGGCAGAGCCCTGAGTTGCTATCTATTGGAGAAATTGTGAATCATATCCGTGCAGTCAAGGTTGTTGAACCCAGATTCATTTCAAACATTTCTTTAATTCGGGTCCAAGTAACCCCCCAGGGCTCAAGTAACCCCGAGTTACGGTACATCACAAATTATTTTCCAATTCCTGTATCATCTTTCCTATTCTTACATCGATGCCTCGTACTTGCTAAAGCCACGTGATAACAAACATCAGAGGTCAAAGAATCATTTTCATTCACGTTCCCCGTCGAGGTGGGTTGGTCCACGTCCTGACGGGGGGATGCAGAGAAGGCTCTCAAGTGTTCCTTTCTCCATTTTTTCATCTTCTTGCTTCTCATTTCATGTCATGTACGTTCTTTTCACTCCTTTTTCTTCCTCACTGGCCTTCTCTGTATGCTGAACGCCCACCCATGTGTTTGCCGTGCATGGCGACCCGTGTCGGAGGGAATGTGTGTCCTGGCAGTTGAGAGACCTGTTTGTTTCCCAACTAGTCCTGGTGCTGTGTCTTTTGGCTTGCACTAAGGGGTACGTCTACGTATTTTTGGGGAACATTCCTTGTAGGTGTCAATACACTCGCTTTGGCCTCGGACTCTTCTAGACGGGCGGTCGGGAGCTAACCCACTCCCGATCAATCGGCTCGGACTAGGTCTTGCACTGAACTCCAGGGTGAGCGGGGGGATCCACGGCGGTGCAGCGCTGTGACATTCCCCTACTATATCTCCGTGTCAGCCCTGGCACCCCAGTGGGGTGTCCCCTTGTTGGGCTCCATGGTGGGTGGGGAGCACGGAGACGAATCTGCTTCAATCGTATGGAGCCCAAAACAAACCCCTTGCCCTCTTCCGCACGGAAGAGGCGATGTGAGACGGTAGATTTGAATAGCTTCTTCCTTCGGGAAGAGAACAAACCAAAGAAACCTCGGTTTCTTGTCATGTCGTGTGTTGAAGTTGAAAAATCCTTCAAAAGTGTTAGTGCGGTCCGCCTCGCGCGAGCCATTGAAGACTGTTTTGGAAAGCTGCAAGCGGTCGTGCGACAGAGGAATGGTACCATTCTTTTCGAAGCGCGCACCGACGAGCAGATTGACAAGATCCAAAAAACCAAGCAGATTGCCGGCCTCCAAGTGGAAGTGACCACTCACCCTACCCTTAACTTATGTAAGGGAGTGGTCAATCACGAAGACTTTGCGCTTGAAAGTGAGGACGAACTTCTCTCCTTTTTAAGAACCACGGCGTTACGGAGGTGTATAGGATCAGGAGGAAGGAGAATGGGAAAGAGATCCCCACTCCCACCTTGATCCTGACTTTTAATCTCCCTTCTCTCCCAGAGAAAATTAGCTGTGGGTACTATAACCTTCGCGTGCGGCAGTATGTGCCGAACCCCCTGCGCTGCTTTAAGTGCCAGAGGTTCGGTCATACACAACAAAGGTGCATGGCCGTAAGCCCTGCTTGCGCAAAGTGCGGTAATTCCGCCCACGATCCCAACCCTTGTTCATCACCTGCCCGCTGTGTAAATTGTGAAGGAGACCATGCGGCCAACTCTAACAAGTGCCCCACATATCTCAGAGAGCGGGAGATCCAAAGGATTAGGGTGACGGAGAAGGTATCTTTCCCGGAAGCGAAACGCCGATACCTGGTGAAGAACCCTGTTGATCTCAGGCGTTCTTTTTCTAGCACTCTGGCGAACACGGTCAAAGCGACGAGCATTCAGTCCTCTCCTGCTACTCCTCCAGTAGCGAACTTTTGTTGCCAGGTATCTCCAGTGGACTTCCCTGAGGAGACATCGCCTTTGCAAGGTGGGAAAATAATAATCCCCACAAAATTCAAGACACCACCCAAGAAGACAACAAAGACAAAGACAGAACAAGAATCCACTTCTCAGCCGCGCAAGAAGGCTGATGTCACACGGCCTATTGGCCTGGACAAGAAAAATGATAGATCCTCGAAACTCCGACCACCTACCCCGACTCCTGAAACTCGCTCTGAGCGATCTCTCAGCCTGTCGAGCAGTGGTCAGGACGAGTCCGCCTCGGAGGAAACTTCAGCCGGGATGGACACTCGCTCCTTCGGGCGGCAGAGGCGAAAAAAGGAAAAGAAGAAATCCTTTTAACTTCTTAAACAACGGCTCTCCTATCCTGGAATCTGAACGGATTTTCTCTCCGACGGGACGAATTAAAATTCTTATTGTCCCGTTATACACCATCAATTTTCTGCTTACAGGAAACTCATCTTTCTCCACCACGGTCCATACACTTTCGCGGTTTCACCCCTTATAGGGTTGATGTCGATGACGGCCTCCGCGCTCACGGCGGAGTTACGACTTTGGTCCAGGATTCGCTGTATTCTGCAGAAATCCCTGTTCACACAGATCTTCAAACAGTTTGTGTGCGGGTGTATCTGCCGTCCCTCTCACTCACCGTATGTAATATCTATATTCCCCCCAGACAAACGGTGTCGGCTGAAGACCTTCTAAGTCTAATAAACCAATTGCCCACACCTTTTTTGGTAGTGGGTGATGTAAACGCCCACAGCCCTCTTTGGGGTTCCTCTCGTACGTGTCAAAGAGGTGCTATTTTGGAATCTGTCATCGACACCATGAATTTGGCTATTCTCAACACTGGGGAACCAACTCATTTTGCCGTAGCTACGAATTCTAGCACGGCTATTGATGTAGCCCTTTGCAGCTCTTCACTTGCTACTGCTATGCGGTGGACCATATTAGAAGATCTTTATGGAAGCGACCATTACCCCACGATTGTCCACATTGATCATCTTCGCCGTAGTTGTGCACGGCCCCCTCAATGGATCGTGCGACGAGCTGACTGGTCGACATTCCAGAATAATGTTAACCTGTCAGACGGTCCCTTCGGAAATGTGGACGAAATGACAGAACATTTTAATAGCGCTGTACTCGCTGCCGCTTCCACCGCAATTCCGAAGGCAAGTGGTAAACCGCGACACCCTTTCGTTCCGTGGTGGAATGAGAACTGCTCGAGAGCGGTCAGTGCTCGAAAAAAGGCACTGGCACGTCTCAGACACTATCCAACAGTGGATAACTTAATCGAGTATAAAAGATGCCGGGCGAAGGCTAGAAGAACTATCGTAGAGAGCAAAAATGCATCGTGGAGAGCGTACGTTTCGTCTCTCAATTGTCACACGCCACCACGCCTGGTATGGAGAAAAATTCGACAGATAAGAGGACACTCTTTACCAAATACGGTGCCAGGTCTCCTGAAAAACGGAGAAATGATTACATCTCTAGATATGATTGTAGAAGAACTCGCCGCGCACTATGAAGCCATGTCAAGTTCGGCGAACTACGCTCCTGACTTTCTTTTGATCAAAGAAAGGATGGAGAGCCGTCCGTTGGATTTCTTCTGCAGAGCGTGTGAAGATTACAACACACCTTTCTCCATATCGGAATTGCGCTCTGCTCTTGCATTGGCCAGACGAACTGCCCCAGGTCCTGATGAAATACACAACTTAATGTTACAACATCTTCCTGATGTGGCGATGCAATTTCTCCTCCGCCTTTATAATCGCATCTGGGAAGAGCACACCATTCCTGCTGTATGGCGAGAAGCCATAGTTATCCCAGCTCTGAAGGAGGGAAAGGATCGGTCGCTGTCATCGAGCTACCGACCTCTCGCTCTCACCAGCTGCGTTTGCAAAGTGCTGGAACGGATGGTAAACCAGCGCTTGGTCTGGACCTTGGAGTGCAGAAACCTACTGGCACCAATTCAGTACGGTTTCAGGAAACACCGGTCTACCCTTGACCATCTCGTCGCTTTGGCAACGGAAATTTCAACCTCGTTCGTTCTGAGACAACACCTTGTCGCCGTACTATTCGATATAGAAAAGGCGTATGACACCACTTGGAGGTATGGCATTCTGCGAACCTTGCACTCGTGGGGATTCAGGGGGAAGCTCCCCTTATTCCTCCAAAATTTCTTATCGGACAGATCTTTCAGAGTTCGCATCGGTGACAAACTGTCTAACAGTCACCCCCTTGAAAACGGCATCCCCCAAGGCTCGGTGCTAAGTGTCACTCTGTTTGCCATAGCCATAAATAGTATAGCGTCGGTCGCGAGGGAACCTGTGAAGGCATCGCTGTTTGTAGATGATTTTGCCATTTTTTGTTCGTCCAGCAGCATAAGTGTGATCCAGAGGCAGCTCCAACTGGTGCTCAACAAGCTACATGAATGGAGCATGTCGACAGGTTTCAAGTTCTCACCTACTAAATGCACTGGAGTGCACTTCTGCAGAATATACCATTTGCATAGCGATCCAATCCTGTACTTGGGAGGAAATCAGCTTCCATTCACTGACTCTGCCAGGTTTCTGGGGCTGACTTTTGACAAGTCCCTCACGTGGCGCTCTCATATCCGCACATTGCAAACCAGATGCGTCTCCCCCCTCAATCTTCTTCGAATGCTTAGTGGCACTTCATGGGGAGCCGACCGCACTACCCTACTGCGGTTATACAGAGCACTCATTCGCTCAGCATTGGATTACGGTAGTGAAGTGTATGGTTCTGCAGCTCCTTCCACCCTTCGACCCATCAACAGCATACACCACGCTGGAATTCGCCTCTCAACAGGTGCGTATCGCACCAGCCGTATCGAATGCATTCTAGCTGACGCTGGGGAGCCATCCTTAAAAATAAGGCGAGATATTCTATTAGCGTCTTATGGTGCTAAAGTGTCAGGACTCTTTAATCATCCTTGTCGCCGAATAATCACTCGCCCAAAATATGAATCTTCTTATATTCTTCGAACTTCGCTACCCCAGCCCCCAGGCATTCGATTGCGAAATCTTTTGCGGGGACTTAATGTCGATCTTCCCACTCCTGTGAAAATCCCAAATGACCTGATTCCCCCTTGGAAACTCCTTCTCCCCAATATTGACCTCAGACTCTCCAATCTTCCCAAACAAAATACTAGTCCTCTGGTTTACCAGAAGCAGTTTCAGGGTATGAGGGAAGCCTATCCGGATCATCTATTCTTGTACACGGACGGGTCATCGCACAATGGCGCAGTGGCGTGTAGTTTTCATTGCATCTGGGCCACCAAATCATATCGTCTTCATTCACAGTGCAGTACATTCACTGCTGAAATGTATGCAATACTCAAAGCCCTAATGTACATCGAGTCAACGACGTTGCAGCGAGTAGTTCTCTGTTCTGATTCTCTCAGTTCTCTTCAGGCTGTCTCCCAGCCCTCGTCAGACTACCTGACAAAATCAGTTCAAAACCTGATTCATAGTCTCATGTCCCGCAACTATGACCTGGTTCTTAGTTGGGTTCCAGGCCATGTGGGAATCACAGGGAATGAGCTGGCCGACCTGGCGGCGAAATCAGCTACTCGTAATACTCGTATCGACGTTCCTGCTGTGCCATTGTCCGATGTTAAGGCTTACTTGAAACGATCTTTGTTTAGAGCGTGGCAAACAGAGTGGCACAATACCAATTTTAAACTAAGTGGGATAAAGAATTCTGTTTATCCCTGGCGTTCCTCATCTCGCTCCTCTAGGCGTGAGGAAGTCATTTTAACCCGTCTTCGAATTGGACACTGCCATTTTTCCCACGGTTTCCTCCTTCGAGGAGAAACTCCTCCCGTATGTGACTCATGCGGGACGGTTCTGTCTGTGGAACACGTCCTCCTGAACTGCAGGAAATATGTTGGCAACCGACGAAGACATGGCCTGGGCAACTCGCTAAGGGAGGTGCTCGGGGATGACGATTCCGCGCTCTCAAAAGTTTTTTGCTTCTTGAGGGAAAGCGGAATATATAATCTTATTTGAGAGAATAGAATAGTATTTTACTTTTTTGTTGTTTTATTTTTGGCCCCTTTACAGCCAACTTTTAGTTCTACTACGAATTTTACGTGTTTGTTATATATTCTTTCTGTCATACTACTTGAATACTTGATGTAGAATTCAAGTCTCTCTTTATGTATGATTTTAATTACGGGCTAGGCTCCATTTATAACACATACTGAACCTATTCCCTTTTTTAAAATACTTCGACATGGGCGCCAATGACCTTGGCAGTTGAAGCGCCCTCTAAACCTTAATTAATCAATCAATCAATCATTCACGTTCTCTAAGAGATTGCAATATTGCATCGTAGCATTTGGTAAACTGATTTGACTCAATCATAGAATTTACTGTCTTATTATTTTTGATATGTAGCGTTTCTAGGATTAACCTTTTCTTTTTGTTAGATTCTTTACATACAATCTCAGTTTCTGCAAAATTGAAATCATGGTTATCATTGATTCTATGCGTTGAAATTGAGTTATGAAACTGACTGTTCTTCATTATGTTATTTTTATGTTCTTTCACGCGTTCACCTAACCTCCTACATGTTTGTCCCACGTAACTTCGTTCACATTTCAGGCAAGGAATCTTATAAACAACATTTTGTTGTTCTTCTATCTTAATCTTATCTTTTAACTTTTTTATAACATTCTTTTGATTTACAGTTTTATCTATTATATTTATATTAAACTTCTGAAGGTTTTTACTCATCTGTTTCTTTATACTTGGAACATATGGAAGGACAATTTTACATGGTTCACATTCTATCTCATCTGGTCCTATCACATTTTCTTTACTATTTACTACATATTTGTATAACCTCCTATTTACATGTTTTGATATAAATCTTATAGGATAACTGTTACTGACTAAAAGTTTAAAAATCTTTTCTAAATTTCTATTATAATACCTTCTATCAGATAGTTTAACCATCCTATCTACCAAGCCATTGACAACACCTATTTTAACTTTATTAGGATGAGATGACTTAAAATTCAGAAGGACTCCTGCATATACTGGTTTATTATACCAATCAGTCACTACATTATCTCTCATCCTAATAACTTTTATGTCCAGGAAATTAAGCATGCCATCCTCTTCTTCTTCTAAAACAAATTCTATTTTGGAATCAAAAGCATTGAATTTATCTGTAACGCCTTGCATCATATCTTTATCAACAATTAAAAGAGTATCATCTACATACCTAGTGTAAAACTTAAACTGTACTTCTTTAAGCACTTGTGATTCTAATTCTCTCATAACTAGTTCTGCTAGCACACAACTTAATACACCTCCTATTGGCAAACCATCTTTTTGTTTATAGATAACTTGATTATGTATAAATATATTACTATCCAATATCAGTCTTATTCCTATTATTATTTCATCCCAGGGTGGACCATCTTCTATTTCTACTTCTTCAACTTTGTTATTTAGAACCTGATATATTAGGTTATGTGGGATTGATGGATACATAGATTTGACATCTGATGAAACGATTCTATCATCATTATCTATTCTCACATTGTCCAACTTTTGTTTAACTTCAAAGCTATTATTAGCCCCATATTGATATTCTCTGTCAATTAACCTTTTGACTTTACTATTAATATATTTACTCGATTTATATGTGGCTGAATTAATGGACGAAACTACAGGACGTATTGGATATCCTTCTTTATGAACTTTCACCAGTCCATATGCTCTAGGTAAACTCGTTCCTGATGGGTAGTTGATAATACAAATTATTATTAATATAATTAATGTAAAGTTAATTTTAATGTATGTAAAAGATATGTGTTTACATATGAAGTTTTTATGATTTTATGTTTTTATGTTTTATATATAGAGCCTGATGATGAGGCAAATCTAGCCTCGAAACGTTGCGCAACAGTAATGTAATAGAAGATGTAGAAAGAAATATATATGAATATGTTTTAATAAGACTATGTGTCTGATGAGTTGTTGTCTATAATATATATGAAGCATTGTAACCGAATATCCTTGTAATAAGAAAAGACAACGAAGTTGAAGGATTCTGGAAAATTCTTGAGTTAGTTTCTCAATTTCCTCACGATGAAAAGGCGGATAACGATACTGCTTAATATTTACTGATAGCTCGTCCGTAGTATCAATACGGTGTTTAGTTAAATTAGTAGCGGGCAGAGTGTCGCGAGGGCGACGTTGGGAAGGAGTTGCGAGTTTAAGAACAAGACCTTTATTACGGGGAAAAACTAATTTATTATAATTAAATACGTGCGAGGCCCATCGCCGTTGCAAGCCGTGCAGCCAAGAACTTACATATTAATAGTAGGCGGTAGTCTCCACAGGTCAGGAAGCGTATCAGCCTCGAACGGACGACCCACACTTCCACCAGACCCCGGACTAAGCTCGAGTTATGTTCTTCACTCGTTGCCGTCTCGAAGTGATGGCGGAGTAGGAGAGTTAAATAAAGATGGCTGGCAGGATCTCGAGGTAACAGAGACACTTAGACTTCGGAGAAAATGAATTTATTCTACAAGTTCTATAGCACATACATTAACACATAGCTTACGTCTAAGTTGTGAACCCCGAGTATTGGGATCCACCCGTATTTATGCGCCTCAAGAACGCTTATCTTCCGTCAGGGAAGGAAGGGGAATAGGTCACATGTTGCAGAGATGACGCTGCAGGGTATATTTCCAATAGTTTGGAAATGGTGGACTTCGGAGCTTGACTCAGGGCCATTGTGAGTCAAGATCCTTGTTTTTCGGCGCTCGCCAGTGCAGGCCTGTAGCTGAATCATCAGCGGGCGGGCATGACTGGGCGCCGCTGGGCTGCTTGTTACTTAAAACTGATACCCGCCGGGCTTATCCGCTGCTGTTGTAGCAATAGTAGGCGGATATGACTGGAGAACCCACGGATTCAATACCAGTGGTGGATGCAACTCGTTGGAATAAAACGTTCGAGGAGATTCACAGTTAATGTTTATTAGCTTAAACAAGTTACAATTTTCCAATATGTGGTTACAGAGATACGGCTCCGAGCTGAATGCTACTCTTGGCGATTCGGCTGGTGCTTTTATGTGCTACTGGTTGGCAATACATGGTGACGACAGTAGCGATAACATGTTTGTGGGGCGTTTCCGAGGAGGAAGCGCCTACAAGTGAAATTGAGAACAAATAAGTTGGAAACTGGAGTTTCCGTCATGGGTTGTTTGTGTGACCTTTGTTCATAGAGCAATAATGTACCCAGAGGGGTTGCTACATAACTCTCGCAGGCCGCTGTCGAGGTCAGGCCGCAGGTCAGCCCGAACGGACGACCCACACTTCCATCAGACCCGACGCAGCACAAGGCCAAGAGAACTCTGCCCTTGCTTGCGCCGCGCCCGCCCTTTTAAGGCCGAAAGCCTGGCCATGTGTCGTGGCGTGTCAGGGCGCGTCGGGACACGTCACAATGCGCTACCGACGCCGCCCGCCCGGCCATCGGAAAGGGGCGGAGGGCGGCGCGCCGAAGGGCGCGGTGTGTCATACGGCGCACCCAGCGGCGCTGGGCCGGCCGCCCGCTTCGCGACCGGGTGGCGCAAATTAAGTTCTTGACATCAAAATTCCAGTTTTTAAAAAGGATAATTTATTCTCGAAGAACAGTACACCAAATTTTTAGAATCCTGACGACGAACATGAACAACGTTCCGAAGAACAATGCTGGAGAGAGCTCCTCAGTTTTCGTATATATATATATACTTTTGACCTGTTTTCATGTTATTGGAAAGTATATGAAAGTAACCCAGATTTCTCTGGGAATGTATAAATTCACACTTGTTTGTTGTGCATAGGAATACCTTTAGGTCAGGGGATGTAATTCCCGCTTCGCGACTGGGTGGCGCGTCCCAGGGCGCGGCGTAGGCTACGTGCTGCTGTTGTAACATGCTTCGCTCCGTTGCCTCTAATATGCTGAGGTAGCGTGAAGAAGAAACAGAACTAGCAATGCAACAAATATTTAGATTTAAGTGAGTTCTCAGAAAGACTAAGTTCCTGATTCCCCAGGCGAAGCGACGCACAGTGTCAAATTTGGGCAATCTAGGAGGAAAAAATTAATATCTTTGTAACCATACGTCGTATTTTTGTGAAATTTGGTACTTTAAAAGTATCTTCTTTGGCTGGTGGAATTTGAAGGTGTAGGAGGAAGGTTAACTCCTTAGTACACGCGCCCTTGGCTATACGGACGCGGCCTGCATGCCCCCGTGTCCCTCGAGACGAAAAGAGGCGAGCGGGTCACTTCGCTCGTGATAAATCACTCTTCTCAATGCGACACCACGAGTCTGTCTTTTAGTCTGCAAGGATATTGCGAAATAGGCGACGAAAAGCATTTGTAATCAGAATGCGACTCACAACTGCTGGGCTGTGGACATGCAGTCTTTCACACGGAATGTGTTCTTCCGCTTGCTTAGTTTTGAATGGGAACATCTTGGAGTATCACTGCGCTCTTTTAAATTTACTAATATTTATTGTGAAATTTGACCTTAAAGAGCAGCGTATCTCATAATGCAGTTTCTTTCACCTCAGAATCGACTGCAGTATAATGCAATCTTTCATTTACAGGAAAAAGCAGTTTTTCTAATCAGTATCACACAATAACTTGGGAATTTCAGTGATTGTGAACAAAATAAAAGGCCAAAATTAGGAACATTTGCTGTAATATGTATTTAAAAATCTGACCGTTCACAAAAGGGAAAACAAGAATAGAATATATTCTTCAGACAGGAAGTTTTACTACAACATAGTTTTCCATAAAGTAGGCAATAAAATATAGAAAGAAAACAACAAAAGCGGAAACCTTAATCCTAATCAAAGTACAAGAGCAATTATTCTGATTCACTACTGCTATTACTAATATCCGATAAATATTTGCCAACAAAATTTTGGGTTTCTGACATTTTAGAACCTTCTTTAGTTTCTAAAGGATTTAGCATTTCAAGACTTGGTTTCATATGTTTAATCTTCGGAGATTGTCGCAAACTAGCAATATAGGGATCTGATGTTTTTAGAAATCTGTTCAGCAGATCCGTATTTGTATCACTTCTAAATGTTTTCCTAGTGAAGTGTTTTCTATACCTCCTATTGTCTTTGTTTCTCGCCTCTTGGGCTTCTTCTGAAAATTGACCAATTGGGAGTATGTACGCTTCAATGATGTCTTTACCATGAATTAGAGTTGTATGCAACCGAAGTCGTCAGAATTGTCGAGTCGAAAGATTTACTTCCACCATTAATGCGAGAATTTGATCCGGTGACAGTAACGCCGGTCTTCAAATAAGCACTTTCTAATTTTTTTAATCATCGTACTCCTATTCGGCGATGCAATGATAAGTTCTTTCACGATTCATGCGGAATCTCTTTTAACTTCTTTCCATAATTTAATTTCTCCGGCCAAACTGATTCCTCAGTGCTTGATTGAACGATGTGCTGCACTTCCATTTTTTTAACTCTTTCATCACATGCACGGAAATATTTTGTTGGACGGCCAGGTCCGGCTGTAGGCATATTAATTTCGATGTACTCGAGACAGATCGTAGTGTAAATGGAAATATTTTCATTCAGCCAAGACGAATAAGTGTCCTGAAATCTCTGTTGATGTCTTGCTACTCCGTCCCATTTGGAATTTACTTTGTGGCAAAAATTTCAAATCTTCTTTTTAATGATCTTTAAGGTAGTTTCCGGATATTCAATTTGTCTCATGTTTTGAAGAATATGCGCGAAAATAGCATCAAACTCCGATGAGTTTCCTTCGAGTTCCTTCGAGTTCTTAATCCATATCTCGAAACGAGTATTCCGGGAAAATGACACCGCCATTCTGTTGGGAGTAAATAAAAAATTAGTGCGCAAGTTTGCGCAAAGTTTTTTTGATTATCTGAATACTCTAAGATACCAGCTCTAATATAAACATAGCCTCGAAGTGGAAGTAGGTGAAAGACTATGTTAAAACCTTACTCAAAAATCAAAAACCTTTGTCTCTACAAATGAGCAACACTCACCTTTTCAGTATTTTCCTGTGGGTAAACACCGACTGATAATGAAAAATAAAAACCGTCACTAGGAAGGAAAACACATGTACTTTACTATCAAATAAAAAAATCACACTTTCAGCGGCGCTGACAAGACACACATTTCGAACAAATTCGCTGCACTGAAGCACATCATTGGGACTGCGCGCGGCCATGGGGCGTTCGAGCAAGTTCAGACATGAATCATGGCTATCTTATCGGATTTCTCGGAATCATATAGTCATTGTCGGATACTATGGACATTCTACTATCGAAATATGTTAAAAAAGATTGCTTTGGATTACTTTGAAAAAGCTAATTTTTTCCACCTAGATCTCTTAAATTTGACACTGTGCGACGACTGGATATGAGGACTTGGTAGTGCCAGGCGGGCACGAGGAGAATAACGAAGAGAGCGTTTCTCTGATAACAGAGTTCTTTATAGTACTAAAGCGATACAAAGTTGTTGTACCGTGACATTGACTCAAAGGATGTCTACTCTCCTGTTGAGCAGTGCTACAGTCAGTGTGTGCTTGGTTACAGTGGAATATATAACATTGTCTCCGTGGAGGGGAGCTTATTAACATAATTAAATGTTGAGAGAAGGGATGTTAGGGGAGGGAGTTTCCTAGAGTGGCGGGGGAAACTCCGTTGGCTATGGAAGATCTTATTTAGCATTTTATCTGCTGAGCACAGGTCTACGGCTCGGGGCGCCTGCGTGTGTGGGCTATTGATACTACCCACCCCATCCGGTCTGATAAGCTGACCTGTCGGCGGAACACGTGCAGATTTTGACTGGTTCCTCAGAAGCCGCCAGGCGTCTGGGCCAAATAACGAATTCGACGTTGACCTCGGGTCACGTCGAACATGTCTGCGTTGGTGGATTTTAAGACAGACCCTCTTTGCATTTAAAGTTTACAGAGAGCCTCTGTATATCCATCCGCAATTGAGAATATTCCATAGCATCTCCTTCATTTTCATATTATAACCATATTATAATATAATGGAAGGTGTAGTGCATGTTTGCGTTTACAGTGTACTTAAGAACTAAAGTATTCCAATTAAATAAATGTTACTTTTCGATGAGTGTTCTTAAACATTATAGTAATTACATTGATTACATTCATTACGTAGCGTTACATTTCATCGTAGGAGCGAGGAGCGCTTCATACGACACTCCCCCCCCTGAATGAAAAATTGTAAATTTAAGATTGTGAAATACAAATTTCAATTTTTTTTTATCGAACTGGTTGGTTATACCGCTTACTTCTTTGTGACAATGGACGTAATGACATACCATGTTCTGAGCGAGGTTGCTCAGTTGCAACCCCTGAAATTACTGCTGGGAGTGAGTGCACAGAAGGTGTGGGAGACCCGTTTGATACATCATATGAGACTACATGTTGATAATTGTTCACAATAAAACATCGACTCTTTGTTCCCAACACTCTTTTGGACTCTATTTATCCCATAACCAAAAACCACAGTCTGCAACATTTGCAACAACAACAGCAGCTACAACAAATGCACACAAAAACAAGTAGGACAAGTACTAATGATCCTACCCAAGTTAAACCATGATGAAATAAGGTATTGGTTGTGAATATCTTTTGTTTTTCTGAATTAATCATCTTTTCTACTTCAGATACTTTATAACTTGCTATACGGAGATCATCCGCAGAATTTAAGATATTTCCAAATTTAATTTTGGAAGTTCTGATTTAATTTCTTCATCAAAACAGCATTCATAATTAGAAATTATAACAGGTAAAATATCTTTATCAGTTCTATTAACTTCAATCTGACTACTAGCAAATAGTGTTGCTGTAGCAGAATAACCTTTACAACCTCGAGGGAGATGAAGTCTACCTTGATCTTTCAATTCTATATTATTAGTTGCTTGATTTGTAAATAAAATGGCAAATCGTTCTAGTTTTGGTGCTACATATAACCAGTCATTACTCAAGTATAGAGGTATCCATTGTGTTTTTGTTAATTAGACAATCCGCTTCTCACATACTGAAGGTATGGAGTTTGTCGAAACATGTAATAAAGTAGCTTCACAGTCAACATTCGGAATGTACGTGAATACTGGTGTTTTCTCCTTACAAACAAAATGTATGTCATTTGGTTGAAAGCACTGATTCAACTCATTTAGAGTCATTTTGCCATACTTATGATGTACACTATCTTTAAATATATGTCTTAGTAACATCTATATACATAAATGTATTGTCTTCTATTTGCTGAGGAAATGGCAAAATTTTGTACAGTTGAAATTGGTTTGTAGACACTAGTGGAATTTGCAAAATATAGACTAAATAGTTTTGATAAGAATAAATGATTGGTGTGGTTAGTTTTGCAGTTCCGAAATATGAAAAGGTGGAAAGTCCAAGTCATCCTTCAGCTTACTGTGATCCATGTAACCTTTAATTTTAATAGGGGTTACCAAATGTGGCTGTAATACCCCGTCCTGAGCATGTATGAACGCGTCTACGAGTATATCGAAAGAATATTGACTCTCTTCGATACCCCGCTGAACCTGTCTTATGCGTTCATTAAGATTTCGACTGTGGTAGTTGCAATCTCTAGCGCATGTACAGCTTTTGAAGCTTGTTCTGAAAACTTCTTTAGACCTTGTGCCAAATTTCTTTCATTTACCTCTATCCTAAATATAATGGAATTAAACGTTAATATAGCGGATTTAACTACGGTCATCTATAAACATTCCTTATAATTATAGTGTGGTCGTTAAGTTTGAATTATTACATTTCTGTAATGTTGCTCTAAATCTGGGATTAGGGAATCATTGTCATCACGAGGTCCATATAGAAGAGTGAAGGGTGTATAGTTTGTCAAAGAGTGTACAGATTGGTTATAGATAAGTAGCTGTTACAACTAGTTCTTCAATTAGAGTTGTTTTATCTTGTATTCTTAGGACGCATAGTTTCTCGATGATTGTGCTATGCAACCTCTCTATTGGTGAGTTGGATGAAGGGTTCTTTGGGATGGTAAAATGAATTTCTACTTTATGAAGTTTGACAAATTCTTTAATTAAATCCCTGTTAAATTCATTATCAGCCGTTATTTTCCTAAGTATTATGATGTGAAAGATAATGTTTCAGGTTCTTAGGGTTGTGGAATTACTATCGGTGATATGATGCAACTGAGCGTATTTTGAGAAAAGGTCGATTAATGTCAGGAATTTTCTTCCTTCTAAAGTAAGAATGTCAATGAAAACATGCTCCATGGGTCGTGTTGCTATTAGAGGTCCTTGAATTTTGTGTTTGTATGGATGCCTATCATACTTAGCCTGTTTGCATATTTCACATTTATTGATATAGTTGATTATTAATTGTTTCATTTTAGGAGTATATATCCTTTGATTGAAGTGTGCTATTGTTTCAATTATTCCGTTGTGATTCTGAGAATGGTAGTGTATTAATTTTTCCAAGAAATTTTCTTTTGTTAAGAACGCAGTTACTTTGTTACATTTGGTAAATATTGTTTCACTATTGAAAAGTTTTTGGGTTAAGTTTATAAAAATCTTTTCTATTTCTGGGTCGTGGAAATAGACCGCATAGGTTATTTTTGGTCTGGTGTTCTGAAGGTGAAAGTCTTTCAGGTCATTTTCGAAGTTTCCTCTGTTCAATATAACATTGATAGAGTTACTTTCCTCATTTCTCTTAGACGTATTCTTTTCTCCGATTTTAAAAGTGAATTTGTTCTGATAGGAATGAAAATTTCTTTCCGAATATGTCATCTCACAAATTGGATTTTCATTTGAAGTGTGTTGTTTGAATTGTTTGGTTATTGTCTATGTCTATTAAGTCGTTTTCTCTATTTGGGTCTTGTCATTTATGTCCATTACAGACGGTTCTGCTATCATCGACGGTTCGTCTATTATATTTTCAGCAGTTGGGTTTTCCATTGATTCTAGGATGTCCGCGAGTTCATCAATTATTGCCGTTTCTCTTTCATCCGTGTTATTTAGCTCGTGTATTTCTGATTCCTTGATTGTAATTCTTGATAGCGCGTCAGCAACCAAATTCTCTTTGCCTTTTTTTTGTCTTTAATTTCGTAATCATATTCCTCAAGTTTTAATCTCCATTTGGTTAGTCTAGAATTGGGATCTTTCATCGAAAACAGCCATACAAGTGGTTTATGGTCGGTTTCAATAATGAATTTTCTCCCGTAAATATATGGTCTAAAATGTTTGCAAGCTTCTAATATTGATAAAAGTTCTTTCTCAATTGTTGAATAATTCCTTTCCGCTGTATTTGATGATCTTGAATAGAAGGCAATTGGGTGGTTTCTTTGTGACAGAACGGAATCTATAACCGTGTTACTTGCGTCCGTTGTTAACTGAAATGTCATTTCAAAATCTGGGTATGCTAATACAGGTGAGTTTTGAATTAGCTCTTTTACTTAAGAAATGCTTCTACGTATGTGGAGTCATTTAAATTTATTACTTTACCTTTCTTTAAGTATTTGGTCATTGGGGTAGTGATTTTTGCAAAGTCCTTTATAAATTTGCGATAAAATCCTACTAGCCCTAAGAATTGTTTGATTTCTTTGTGGGTTTTTGGTGTAGGATAATTCGCTATACATTTTAATTTATCTGGATTAGGTTTTATGCCGTCACTTGTAATTATATGGCCTAAAAAGGGTACGTCTGTTCTGATAGTAGGGCATCTGCGGTCTCCAAGGTGTGAATAGTGGAGTATTTGGTGGTTTGGGGTGTTTATTCTGATTAACTGTGATCTTTTGATTGTTTCTATCGTTTGGTTTATAAATTGTTCTCATGAAATTTACATATCGATCATGGGTTTTTTCGTCATCGAGTTCTATACACTTTTGTAATGCATCTTCAATGTTATTAATTAATCTATGTTCTACTTTGGCTTTATAAGGTTTTACGAGTCCTCTTTTGAAAGCTTTCATTGCGGTAGATGTATAAAACTGCTTCTTAAGCGTGAGTAAGGGCTCTTCAGATGTTAATGATACGGTGTCATTTAATTGTTGTGATAGTTCTTTTATTCTATGATAATAATCTAGGTAACTTTCATTTAGTTGTTGGCAAGATGAGGCTAATTTAAATTGCAAGTGTTCTTCCGAGCGAACTTTACCAAAACAAGGGATCATGTTTGAGAACGGTCCAATTGATCATTGTGTTAATTTTTATGACGGATTCGGCTTCGCCTATTATTTTAGATTGAATGAAGCTAAAAATGAGAAGGGTATGCTCTGGGGTTAGTAATAGTCTAGACAACATTACTTCTACTTGTTTGATGAACTTGGTAAGATCATCATTAGGTCCGGAATGTGTCGGAATCAATTTTGAATATAACTCGAATTTTTCCTTAAATTCCATTTCTATAAATCCTGAATCGTTATACACTTTGAAAGTTGCTTAAGAAGGAATGGAACAGAAAACTTACAGATTTGAAAGTACCACAGGGAAGAAGCTGTACCCGTCGAGGTGGGTTGGTCCACGTCCTGACGGGGGGATGCAGAGAAGGCTCTCAAGTGTTCCTTTCTCCATTTTTTCATCTTCTTGCTTCTCATTTCATGTCATGTACGTTCTTTTCACTCCTTTTTCTTCCTCACTGGCCTTCTCTGTATGCTGAACGCCCACCCATGTGTTTGCCGTGCATGGCGACCCGTGTCGGAGGGAATGTGTGTCCTGGCAGTTGAGGGACCTGTTTGTTTCCCTATCTAGTCCTAGTGCTACTGTTCGCCTTGCACTAAGGGGTACGTTGGTTACGTATTTTGGGAAACATTCCCTGTAGGTTCCAACACACTCGCTTTGGCCCCGGACTCTTCTAGACGGGCGGTCGGGAGCTAACCCACTCCCGATCAATCGGCTCGGACTAGGTCTTGTACTGAACTCCAGGGTGAGCGGGGGAATCCACGGCGGTGCAGCGCCGTGTTATTCCCCCACTATATCCTCGTGGCAACCCTGGCACTCCGATGGAGTGTCCCCTTGTTGGGCTCCGTGGTGGGTGGGGACCACGAGGATGAACCTATTCCATCTATATGGATATTTCACCTTTCCCCCCGCCCTCTTCCGCAAGGAAGAGGAGATGTGCCGAAAGAACCATTGACTTAAATAGTTTCTTTTCTAGAGAAGAAGATCGACCCAAGATGCCTCGTTTCCTCCTCATGTCATGCGCTGAGGAAGGTAAAACTTTTAAAACTGTAAGTGCTGTCCGTCTGGCGCGAGCCATAGAAGAGGCTTACGGGAAGCTCCAAGCGGTCGTGCGTCAGAGGAACGGAACGATTCTTTTTGAAGCACGCACCGACGAGCAAATAGGAAAAATTAAAAATACAAAGCAGATTGCCGGCCTCCAGGTAGTAGTCACGGTCCATCCCACCTTGAACCTGTGCAAGGGCGTGGTAAATCACGAGGACTTTGCTTCAGAAACGGAGGAAGATCTTCTAAACTTTTTTAAGACCTATGGCGTGACTCAGGTGTACAGGATCGGAAGGAAGGAGCAGGGGAAAGTGATCCCTACTTCTACCCTGATCCTTACTTTTGACCGACCATCTCTCCCGGAAAGGATCGTTACCGCTTTCTACAACCTCCGTGTGCGGCAGTATGTGCCGAACCCTTTGCGCTGCTTCAAGTGCCAAAGGTTTGGGCATACTCAGCAGCGATGTATGTCAGTAAACGCGGTTTGCGGGAAGTGCGGATCGTCAGTTCACGACCAACAACCCTGCGACAAACCACCGCACTGTGTGAATTGTGAAGGCGATCACCCAGCCAACGACAACAAGTGCCCCACGTTTCTCCGGGAAAGGGAAATCCAAAAAATAAGAGTAACCGAAAAGGTTTCCTTCCCTGAGGCGAAGCGTAGGTTCCAAACCAGGAATCCAGTGGACCTATCACGATCCTTTTCCAGTGCTGTGAAACCTAAGTCCCCGGGGGTAACAGCGAGTTGTCAAACTCACTGTACCCCAACGGTAGTCTCACATTTCAGTTGTCAGGTGTCGCCGGTCGACTTCCCCGAAGATTCGGCGTGCATCCAAGGTGGGAAAATTATAATTCCCACAAAGTACAAAAAACCTGTCCAGAAACTCCACCAGACATCGACCACCTCAACTGAAACTTCTACTGAAATCGATCTTAAGCAGACACCGCCTCCCAGGAAAAATACGTCATCCAAATCCCGTCCTCCTCTTTCTGTTTCCGAGAATCACATCGGACGATCCTCCAGCTCTTGTAGATCTCGGTCACCCGTGGCCAAAAGTCGGGAAATCCCCCCGACACAGACGACCTTATCCAGCAGCAGTCAGGATGACTCTGCTGGTGATGAGGAACCCCACGAGAGTTCCTCTAAAACCTTTCAGAAGGTGAGAAAGAAAAAAAAGCAACCAAAGAAATAATTTCTCATAATGGCTCTCTCATGGAACTTAAATGGTCTTCGTGCTCACTCAGAAGAATTAAGATTAATAATTTCTCGCCACAAACCATTTATAGTCTGTCTTCAGGAAACTCATCTTCTCCCTCTTCATCCCCTGTCTCTTCGCGGATTTAACATCTATCGGTTTGATCAAGACGACGGACTTCGTGCTCACGGCGGCGTTGCGGTACTCATCCGCGACTCCCTGTTCTCGGAGGAACACAACGTTCGAACCGACCTCCAAACAGTGTGCGTACGGGTACACCTACCATCCTTCTCTTTTACGGTGTGTAGTATATACATTCCCCCTGGCCAAGTCGTGTCACAAGAGGAACTCGAAGATGTTTTTTCTCAGTTGCCCGCCCCTTTTTTTATTGCGGGGGATTTTAATGCCCACAATCCCCTCTGGGGTGGCACGAGGACCTGCCCGAGAGGTTCTATCCTCGAAAATATTATTGACCAGCAAAACTTAATTCTTCTGAACTCCGGGAATCACACTCATTACTCCATGGCGTCAAACACCTTCTCGTCAATCGATCTGGCACTCTGCAGTCCATCCTTATCTACCATGGTAGAGTGGACCGTACTCGATGATCTACATGGGAGTGACCATTTTCCCATTTTGGTCCACTTTAATGTCCCTGATTTAGACGTCATCTACCCTCCTCGCTGGCTATTCCATCGAGCCGACTGGGATACATTCAGCGAGAAAATTATAATGCCAGACCACTTCTCAAATAATATCGATACCTTGGTGGCCCAATTCACAGACGCCGTTCTTCGCGCAGCCACCATTGCAATCCCTAAGTCTACGTGTCGGCCACGACGCGTCCCGGTGCCTTGGTGGAATGCTGACTGTGCCACCGCGGTGCGTGACCGAAAGCAAGCACTCGCGAGGCTCAATAGGTTCCCCACCGCATCAAACCTGATCGATTTCAAAAGAAAGCGGGCCAGAGCCAGATTAGTAATACGGGAAAGTAAGACCGCTTCCTGGAGAGCCTTTATTTCTTCTCTTTCTTGCCATACCCCGCCTAAAGTAGTATGGCGAAAGATCCGACAGATCGGAGGAAGATTTTCCCCATCATCTGTCCCAGGACTTCTTATTAATGGAAATCTTATTACTTCTCCAGAAAAAGTAGTTGAGGAATTGGCCTGTCATTATGAAAATTCCTCCAGTTCCTTACACTACTCCCCTAGCTTCTTGAAAACGAAGAGTAGAATGGAGAAATGCAGATTGGACTTCTCTACCTGCCTGGAGGAAGATTATAACGCCCCTTTCTCCATGGATGAATTTTCCTGTGCGCTCACCCGTGGGAAAGATTCTGCTCCAGGACCAGACCAAATACACAACCAAATGTTAAAACACCTGCCGGAAGAGGCACGTATCTTTCTCCTCCGTATCTTCAACAAGATTTGGATGGAACATACCTTCCCTAGAACCTGGCGCGAAGCGATTATTATTCCTATTCCTAAAGATGGAAAGGACAGGACAAAGCCGTCAACCTACCGTCCAATCTCGCTCACAAGCTGTATATGCAAACTTCTGGAGCGAATGGTGAATACGCGTTTGGTCTGGCACCTGGAGCAGAGAAACCTACTTACACCCATCCAATGTGGTTTCAGGAAGAACAGGTCAACCATGGACCACCTTGTCACCCTCACCACACAGATCTCCACTGCTTTCGTGCTACGTCAACACCTGGTAGCAATTTTCTTTGATATAGAGAAAGCTTATGATACTACCTGGAGGTACGGCATTCTTCGCACCATCCATTCTTGGGGTCTTAGGGGCCGGCTCCCCCTTTTTTTAGTAGCCTTCCTTTCCTCAAGATACTTCCGCGTTCGCCTTGGTGACAGGTTATCCGCCAGCCACCATTTAGAAAACGGAGTCCCTCAGGGCTCAATTCTGAGTGTCACTCTGTTTGCCATCGCTATCAATAGTATAGCGTCGATAATCCGAGAGCCGGTGAAAGCATCGCTCTTCGTTGACGACTTTGCCATTTTCTGCTCTTCCAAGAGTATTCAAGTGATAGAGAGACAATTACAACTTGTCCTCAACAAATTGCAGCAATGGAGTGATGCGACAGGTTTTAAATTCTCCGCATCAAAAACTAGCTGTATTCACTTCTGCAGGATTTATCATCTTCATAACCACCCCGATCTTTTTCTTGGAAGCCATCTTCTACCTTTTGTGGACTCTGCAACTTTCCTTGGGCTTACTTTCGATAAGAGCCTAACTTGGCGAAATCATATACGTAAAGTGAAGAGCCGATGTGTCTCACCTCTGAACCTCCTTCGCACCCTTACAGGCAGCTCTTGGGGAGCTGACCGTGTGTGTCTCTTGCGTTTGTATAGAACCCTCATCCGCTCTATTTTGGATTATGGATGTATTGTATATGGGTCAGCGTCACCATCAACCCTCCGGCCATTAAATACCATTCACAACGCCGGTATAAGAATTAGTACAGGCGCCTACCGCACGAGTCGCATCGAATGCCTCTTGGCCGAAGCTGGAGAACCATCTCTGAGCCGAAGGCGAGATATTTTATTAGCCTCTTATGGGGCTAAAGTGTCGGGACTGGTTGACCACCCTTGTCGTCGTATAATCATCCATCCAAAGTATGAGTCCTCGTACAATCTTCGAACTTCGTTACCCCATCCCCCAGGTATTAGATTACGAAATCTTCTCCGGGAATTAAATGTAGAACTTCCCACCCCTGTGAGACCCACAAGTGACCGGATCCCCCCTTGGAAACTCCTCCTTCCCAGTATTGACTTCAGACTCTCCCATTTACCCAAACAAACTACTAGTCCTCTGGTTTACCAGAAGCAGTTTCTGGATATGAGAGAATCCTATCCGGATCATTTATTCTTATACACGGATGGTTCATCGTGCAGCGACGCGGTGGCATGTGGTTTTTACTGTATCAGGGCCACCAAATCATTTCGGCTTCACTCCAAATGCAGTATTTTCACTGCCGAAATGTGTGCAATCTTTGAGGCCTTAAAATACATTGAATCAGCGACGTTGCGGCGAGTAGTTATCTGTTCCGATTCTCTCAGCTCTCTTCAAGCTGTCTCCCGTCCTTCGTCAGACTACCTGACTTTATCCGTTCAAAGCCTGATTCATCGTCTTCTGTCCCGCCGCTATGACCTGGTACTTAGTTGGGTCCCAGGCCACGTGAGTATCAGAGGGAACGAACTGGCCGACCAGGCGGCGAAATCAGCGACTCGTAAAACTCGTATCGACATCCCTTCTGTGCCATTATCCGATGTTCAGGCTTTCTTGAAACGATCCGTGCTTAGAGCGTGGCAAACAGAGTGGCACAATAGCACTTTCAAACTAAGTGCGATAAAGAATTCTGTGTATCCCTGGCGCTCCTCATCACGGTCCTGTAGACGCGAGGAAGTTATTTTAACCCGTCTTCGTATCGGACACTGCCATTTCTCTCACGGTTTCATTCTTCGAAATGAAACTCCCCCCATCTGTGACTCGTGCCAGACTGTTCTTTCCGTGGAACACGTCCTGCTGTACTGTAGGAAATTTGTTGGCAGTCGACGAAGACATGACCTGGGCAACTCGCTACAAGTGGTGCTCGGGGATGACGATTCTGCGCTCTCAAAACTTTTTTGTTTTTTGAGAGAAAGCAGAATATATAATTTTATTTGAAAGAACAATGTTTTATGTTGTTTTTTGGCCCCTTTACAGCCAATTTTACGTTTTAAGATAAATTTTACGCGCCCTTTTTCTATTTTCCTTCTGCCATTTCTACATGTATACTTGATGCAGAATTCGAGCCTCCTTTTTAGCCCATGTACATGCTTTTAAACAGTGAGTAAGTTACATATGCAACACTGAATATTCTTTTCTCCAAATACTCTGGTATGGGCGCCAATGACCACAGCAGTCGAAGCGCCCTTTAAACCCTATTCAATCAATCAATCAATCAATCAAGAAGCTGTAATGGGACCAGTGGCAATGGTTTGTTTAACTGTTGATGATCTTCAGTAGATTTCGCTGGCTTTTCAGAACTTTTGCCGTTGAATTTTGATGATGGACAGTGCAGCTCCAACTGGATTAAAATCCACCTGTGTTTTCCTAATTCGCGATGAATTTTCTAACACAGTGAGCTGCGTCCTACCGACTGCGCCAATTAAGTTCTTGACATCAAAATTCCAGTTTTTGAAAAGGATAATTTATTCTCGAAGAACAGTACAGAAATTTTAAGAATCCTGACGACAAACTTGAACAACGTTCCGAAGAACAATGCTGGAGAGAGCTCCTGAGTTTTCGTATATATAGTTTTGACCCGTTTACATGTTATTGGAAAGTATATGAAAGTAACCCCGATTTCTCTGGGAATCTATAAATGCACACTTGTTTGTCGTGCATAGGAGTGCCTTTAGGTCAGGAGATGCAATTCGCGCGAAGCGCCGAAGGGCCTGGTGCGTCATGCGGCGCACCTTCCGGTGAGCGCCGCTGAACCGGCCGAATGCTTTGTAACAGGGGGGTGCGGCGCCTGACTCGGCGTGGGGTACGTGACCCGGCCCAGGAAGCGAGAAGCGCTTTACAACATCACCCCGCCCGAAGACATCCTCGGGGGGGGAGGGTGTTTTTGTACAGATTCTGGCTCACACTTGCTTAGGACATTGTGTTAAGGCACGGTTCAGACATTATTACATGCATACATTACATAAAATGGGTAGAGTAAACTATTACACACAAAATGGGTACACAGTGAACATGAGTTATAGCTAAGAACAATAAAACTGACGTGAGCATAGAAAATACATATATATAAATAATATACAAGTCGATGTGACGACAAACGTTTATATACATAATCATAAAAAGTCGTAGACATGAAGTTACAATTGTTCGATTCTGAGACTGCACAGTGCCGGGTTTCACTTACTGAAGGTCCGAAAATATTTTTTAAATATTATTTTATTATTATTATTTGTTTTGACCCTGCGTCACACGGCACTGCACTTCGCTGAGTATCACTTAGGGGCGGGTGGTGGGGTCGGCACTTCACTACACTTAGTTGGTTCTGGAGAGTGGTGCGCATCCGAAGGCGGTTGTGCTCCTTCCTGCCGGTTCTCCCGCGTCGTCTGATGCCAAATTCTGGCATGGGAAGCACCCATACTCGTCGAGGTCGGGACTGTGCGGGTGGGCACCTATGGTCCTTGCCCTGGTGGTTCCAGGTAATCGCCCGTTTGGATACGAGCAGCTCCTCGAGTTAAAGAAGTCGAAAGTCAGTTGCTTTCCTCCGACTCTGGTTCAAATTGCTTATGCTGTACTGCTGTAGAAATGAAGATACGAAGTTCTTTTCCAACAAGTTTATTAAAGACGAAATGTACAGACAGGTCTGGTTCTTACTACATGCTACATGTGAACTGGCGCATAGGCTGCTGCAGCCAGTATTTATGAGTTTACACAAAAGTAATTGTCACTCTGAGGCACTTTCACATACATCGACATTTACATTTCAGAGGTCGGAAGTGGGATGGGGTGTTTACCAATTGCTGTCGCCGCACTGGAAGGTTTCCGGGCGACGGGCATACTTTGCTCAAGTTAACTTTGGATGGAAGCTTTCGAGTACAAGGAAAGTTTCCTGGCTCGAAGCTGGCGGCGATACATTTAATTTTACACTCCTAGAATTTGAACGATTTCATTACAGGAGATGGAGATTATTTTATACTATTCTCAATTGATTCTGGAGTTGTCAGTACACATGACTCTCGTACCCAGGCGGATTCCGCATGGCGTTGTGCAGCCCAGTGGTGTCGGAGGCATGTCCCTCGGGACCGAAGGGCTGGAAGGGAGGCTCCGGTGAGTGGTCTTCGTGCTGTGGCTTAATCACCTCGTCTTCCCAGGCCCAGGTGTGAGACGACTGGAGAATAGCCGACGAGGGTTGAGATCGGGTCGGAAGGCTGACGAGCGTCTCTCGCCCTGGTGTCGGTGGGCACTCCATCTCGTCGTCTGAATAGCCTCGCAATGGGGTTGATGGAAGCTCCATAGCCCCCGGGTTGTCGAGATGGATATATCGCCCCGGCGTCGGTGGGCACACCATGATGTCCTCCGCATGGTCCTCGTCGGAGGCGTAGGACCAGTCCGCGTCGGAGTGGGCACAGGGTGCGATCTCCTCTTGCCCTTGGAGCCTCTGGTGCCGTGAGTCCTCCGCGTCTTCTAGGTCCCGCAGCGGGCTTCCAAAGATGGCCATCAGGCGACGCTCCTGACACCAATATTTCGTGACGGCGACATAGGGAAGGAGTTGGGGTTTAAGAACAAGACCTTTAATACGGGGTGAAACTAATTTATTATAATTAAATACATGGGAGGCCCATCGCCGTTGCAAGCCACGCAGCCAAGAACTTCCATATTAACAGTAGACGGTAGTCTCCACAGGTCAGGAGGCGGGTCAGCTTCGAACGGACGACCCACACTTCCATCAGACCCGACGCAGCACAAGGCCAAGAGAACTCTGCCCTTGCTTGCGCCGCGCCCGCCCTTTTAAGGCCGAAAGCCTGGCCATGTGTCGTGGCGTGTCAGGGCGCGTCGGGACACGTCACAATGCGCTACCGACGCCGCCCGCCCGGCCATCGGAAAGGGGCGGAGGGCGGCGCGCCGAAGGGCGCGGTGTGTCATACGGCGCACCCAGCGGCGCTGGGCCGGCCGCCCGCTTCGCGACCGGGTGGCGCAAATTAAGTTCTTGACATCAAAATTCCAGTTTTTAAAAAGGATAATTTATTCTCGAAGAACAGTACACCAAATTTTTAGAATCCTGACGACGAACATGAACAACGTTCCGAAGAACAATGCTGGAGAGAGCTCCTGAGTTTTCGTATATATACTTTTGACCTGTTTTCATGTTATTGGAAAGTATATGAAAGTAACCCAGATTTTTCTGGGAATCTATAAATGCACACTTGTTTGCCGTGCATAGGAATGTCTTTAGGTCATGGGATGTAATTCTTCCTCCCTTAAGATGGACCTCTCCTGAGATCCATTACATGTGATGTTCTCAATGTTTGTACATTTTTTGTATAGGTAATACAGTATAAAACATAAACACACAAAGCATAATGATGCTTAAAATAATCCTGAGAGTTGCATGTGTTGTTGCATGCATGAGCAACGTTTCATCCTTAATTTCAAGTAGTTTTTGTTGTATATTATTTACATTGGTTTGATTTAATTCTAATAGATACAGTTTTTGTTTTGTTTTTTACATGTAATTGAACCACTTCTGATAACAATTCTAAATGTATTATTTCTATTTATATAGTATTCATTATTGATATACAGGTTACAATAATTTCTTGTAATACTAGTGTTTTTAATTGAGAATTCTTGAGACTAAGGATTACATTTTATACCATTTGTTTATGTGAAATAACAATTAGCTCGTCATATAGTTGTGAAGTGTTAGCTGTAGTCAATTTTACATTTATTGTTTCGCAAGTTGATGATTCTCTGAAGTTACATTGAACATTCTGGTAACCAGTTGGTTGATAACATATATCTTGACAGTTTTCATTAGTCCATAACCTTTCTCCATACTCATTTTCCAGTAAGTAATTTGCAGGTAACTTCAAGGTCATATTATGTATGTTTGGTATCGGTTCAATACGTTTGGTTTGATACACAGTAGGTCTTAAAATTGGAACATTCAAAATAAAGGTTACAATGTCTGACGTTCCTCCTCCATTCATTTTACACTTTTGTAAGAATTCATTGATATGATTATATTTGTTGAATAACAACTGTGATGAGTACACATTTTGTAATTGGTTTAATAAAGTGATAATCTCATCATACTGAAACAATTCAAGATTTATATTTTGAGTCTGTATAGCATTAATTGTTCATCAATTATTGCCGTTTCTCTTTCATCCGTGTTATTTAGCTCGTGTATTTCTGATTCCTTGATTGTAATTCTTGATAGCGCGTCAGCAACCAAATTCTCTTTGCCTTTTTTGTCTTTAATTTCGTAATCATATTCCTCGAGTTTTAATCTCCATTTGGTTAGTCTAGAATTGGGATCTTTTATCGAAAACAGCCATACAAGTGGTTTATGGTCGGTTTCAATACTGAATTTTCTCCCGTAAATATATGGTCTAAAATGTTTGCAAGCTTCTAATATTGATAAAAGTTCTTTCTCAATTGTTGAATAATTCCTTTCCGCTGTATTTGATGATCTTGAATAGAAGGCAATTGGGTGGTTTCTTTTTGACAGAACGGAACCTATAACCGTGTTACTTGCGTCCGTTGTTAACTGAAATGTCATTTCAAAATCTGGGTATGCTAATACAGGTGAGTTTTGATGGGGTGGGGGTGGGGATAGAAATTGTTGAGGTTGTGGGGTAAATTGCATTGATTGTTGGTTATGACGAAAGGAGAGGAAAGATCTACACTCTTTTATGGTGTGGTTTGGTTTAGAGCAGAAATAGCAGATTATTTGTTTCCTTTGTGAACGAGAATTTTGCAATTGTCTGCACTGTTCTATTGAATGATTTAGTCTTCCACAAAATCCGCAAGATAATTGTTGACTGCTTTGACCGTATTTGCGTCTAATTTTTTGACGTATGATTCATTAAACCGCAGTAGGTGCAAGATGGTTTGGGAGTGGGGGAAGGGGAAGAAGAAAAAGAAGAGGAGGGGGGAAGGGGGTGTGCGGTGCGGGCAATGCATAGCGGGGTGCCCGGATTGAGCACAGAAAGAGCAAATTAGAGAATGACCTGTTTTGGGAGTAGGGGAAGGCGCGTTGGATAAATTGTTAATAGTGCTACAGATTGATTCTAGCGTTTTATCGATTTTGGTTAGGGAATGAATTTTGGAATAATTTTCCATAAATAAATTTTCAGCAAGGTTCGCTGCCTCAAAACAAGATTATATTTAGACCTTTAATACTTAAGACTTAATATAAAAAAAATTAATATTAAGACCTTTAGTACTTGGTCAGGGGATGTAATTCGCGCTGCCGACGCCGCCCGCCCGGCCATCGGAAAGGAGGGAGGGCGGCGGGCCGAAGGGCGCGGTGTGTCATACGGCGCACCCAGCGACGCTGGGCCGGCCGCCCGCTTCGCGACCGTGTGGCGCGTCCCAGGGTGCGGCGTAGGCTATGTGCCGCTGTCCATGGCGCGCGAAGCGCCGAAGGGCCTGGTGCGTCATGCAGCGCGTATATTTCCAATATTAATATGAAACTTGTTTATTTAGTTTTATGGAGATAAATACATTTATATAAGCTATTTCGTATGAAAATTCACAAAACAATTTTTTTTTGCTGTAAGACATAAATTTACATTGCACTTGCTACATGTAATATGTGCGAATCCATTTGAACAATATTTGCATCGACCCTGTTTGTCACTCTATGTTGGCCAATGACTTACTTGGTCATACCTAACATCAGATTTAGGTGCTTTTTCGGACAACTTTTTTAAAAAAATGTACGTTTGTCTCGGAATCTCTCTTTCGACCTCTTAGGGATTTTATGTGCTTTGGCTTGGGCTTGTGCAATACTGGATTGAAATTGTAACAATGTATATTCTTGTTTATTTTCCATTAGTTGCTGGTGCTGTCAATAGAGAAGCCATCCATTTACAACACACAATCCAATAACACAGTAAACAATTCTCATGTACTATTTCTTAGATTTTATATCTATACGATATAGCTCTGTGAGCATATCAGCTTTGTCAACACCCCACATGAATGTGTTATATTCTTTCACAACATGAGGCTGATTTATTTCGATGTGCAATTTTTCAGTTGGACTCCATCTCTTACATTTACCTTCTGGAAATATTCCTGAATATGTAGATATAAAATTTATAGCTTTTCTGTCAAACCATCTTATTAGTGATACATTATTTTTTGTTTCTACTTGATAGTCAAAAGAACGTCTGCCTTTCTTCTTTAGATTCAATTCCCCTTCTAATTTAAAATTTACCCATTCTATCTTTCCTCATGGTCCCAACGTAGAATATTTTTCCTTTTTTTTAGCGCTACAGCAAGCTGTAATAACATGAACCAGTTGTCAAAATACACTTTGAAATTCTTTTCTGAGGGAATATTTTGACACAAAGCCACCACGATATCACCTGAAAAACATTTTCCTCGCATGATCATTTTCCCACATAAACTCTGAAGTCGTACATAATTCCAGATGCCCCTGCCCGCATAAAAACTTTGTATCCCCACTTGTGAGGTTTACGTTTGATGTACTGTTTCAGATGACTTCGCCCTTTGAATGCTATCATTTGCTCATCCACGCTATGATATTCCTCTTGGGGTATTTTGTGCAAATTTTTCAAGATTTCATTTAAAAGTGGTCTAACTTTGAAAATTTATCATGTGATGCATTTGTTGTAGGTTTCATATTATTATTATCAGCAATGTGAAAGTATCTCATAAGCTGCTAAAATCGATTCCTACTCATTATGTCTGCCACAGGAGGATATCGGCAGGCTGTTGACCAGTACATTCTCGTACTGGCCATTTTTACCAAACCTATCTGCAGCAAGATACTAAAAAGTTGCTCGATTTCGTTGCCAGTGCAATTCAACACAATTCTATCTTTTTGATGGGCATACAGTCATGGACAAAAGTATTCGTCTAGAGCAAATGGTTGGTGAAATTAGCTGTATGCCAGTCCCTGATTCCCACAAGGACCCGGGATTTGCAACAGAAATGAGAAGAATACATCAATACCTCCTGCTGATAGTACAAAAAGCAAGATATATATTATCCGACATTCAAGAGAAATGTCCATAAACGAATGTCCCTCACGGTTATGTTTTGCATAAGTATTCGTCCATTCCCTGAAAATTATAAAATTAGCCATTACATTTTGTCTCAGTGCTTTGTATGCATACCCTTGCTGCGTACAATAGCTTTAAGCCTCTTAAGGCATGGATTGCACCAATGTGCGTGTCACATTCGTGTCAAGCTTTTGCCATTCTTTCTGCAGGACCTCTTTCAGTTGTGTGTTCGTGATGTGGTGCTTGCGCAGTCTTTTCTTCAACTCGCTCCACAAATGTTCAATAGGATTGACGTCCGGCGACTGCGAGGGTGTTTTCAAAGTGTGTGGCATATTGTATAGTAGCCGGCTTATATTGTATGGTATATATAGCCAAGCATACATAATTTCCGCAGCCTACGATGCGTTTAATTCCTAATTTTGTCTTACGCATTATTTCCGGAAATTCAAAAGTACATACCATATTTTACAGAGGTTTCTCTCTACTATGGGAGTGGAAATCGGTTATTTACCCGCACGCGACATAAGACAATAGGAGATTGCGTTTCAAACTTAACGTGTATGAATACCATTGACACGTACTGTATCTGCTGCGGGGGTGTTGGGTCCACCGGCGCACCCAGTTGCGGAATGTGGCATTCCTCGCCCTCTCCCGCGTTTGGTGTAGATGGTGGGTGGGCGGTCTTCCGACCTCCGCCCTGCCAAGACAGAAGGGGCCCGAGACCCCTCCTTCCTGATGGGGAGGTGGAGCCCGGGTCCCATTACCAAACCAGCATTGAATGCTACGAATGACGAATAATCGGGAAGCGATTACATAATGAACCTTATTCGCAATTCCCTTTAGTAAAACAAAGATGCATTAAAGCAGGAGAGTACTTGCGTGATACAGAGTTAAATTTGCTATGTTGCGAAAGATGAAATCTGACTATTCGCAACTTAGCTTCCACAGATTTACTACCACAGAAAAGCTTGACTGATGAACTTCAATAAAACACAGAGAAGTAGTATAACGTCTTTGAATTTATAATAGGCTCTGTAGAGGCCAGGTTGGCCAGATGATGTTAACACTAAGATGTCCGTTGAGCTCCTGGGCTCTTCTGAGCCCTCCATATATATAGGACCTTTTAGAGATAATGTATTTATATTTGCATCGTAAATCTAGAAGTTTCCTCCGATGGCAAGAACATGAGATCATAACAACACATTGGTAATCTCGAGGAAAGTTAACATTATACAATTGGAAACTTCCTCTAATGGAAAGAACCTCAGTTCACAATAACACATTAGTTACAGAAGGTTTCGTAGTGGAAATTACAATCATTGGGTAAACAGAAAACAGCGGCCGGTTGCAGGGACCGCAGCGTCTGACGGAAGGTTTCCTATGGAATGTTCCGTGGTGCTTTCTGTTGATGGAGTGGGTGCATTACATAATTAGCGTATCACCCAGTCAGCGTACACGGAATACGTAACGTATAAAGCACTCAGCGGGCTCTCCGCGACTGTACTAAGCGCGTCTGCCGCTGTATGACGCAGACATGAAGACTCCCTAAACGAGGCAACTTTGTTTATATATTTCTTGATTCCGTCACGTGGGGCTGCAGTTCTGTAACAACATTTTCGCACAAGTTTTACGTGGCTAATATGTCTGACATGTTTTTTTCTGTGTTTCGTCTTACAATGGATCTTGTTGGTTTCCGTTTTTAGTACCTGGCCTTCGTGATATAAGTTCTTGGATTTTTTTGCAAATATCATCGATCAGTTAGTTGTGAAATTCTGTACCTTCGTTGTGAGTTATTTGTGAAGGGAATCCATTGTGAGAAAATAATTGTTTTGACTTTCAGAGTACTGAGTATCCTGTACCATCGGGTAATGGAGACGCCTGAGCATACTTCGAAGTGGAAAAAAGAGTTAAACCGAGAAACTATTTAATTTCGTTTGTCGTGGTAGGTATCGGATAATCCTTTATTGCTTGAATTTTGGTGGGTTCTATGCCGTCCTGGGTCACGTGTCAGAGCAAAGTAACTTCTTTGTTCAAAAATTTCGTCTTGTCCATTTGTATTTTTAAATTGACGTCTCGTAGGTTTTTCAGTACAAGTGACGAGTGATAAAGTTGCTCTTCTAAGGATTTTGAGAAAATACTGTCGTTGATGCACACGAAGCAGAATTTATAAAGAAAGGGTCTAGGTACGTTGTCCATTACTCTTTGAAATGTGGCGGCCACATTCCGAACTCCTAAAGCCATTCTCCACTCCTCCTAACGCTCCACTCCTCCTCCGAACTCCTAAAGCCACAAGAGATAAAGACTGTCCACGGTAAATGCGGTATTCTCTATGCACCGGGGATCCATTTCAATTTGATGAAAACCTTGTGCAGGATCAAGAGTACTAAAGAATTGGCATTTCCCTAGACTATCGAAAATTTCTTCGATTCTAGGCAGAGGATACTTGCCTTTGTCTTTATTTAATCGTGGAAGTCTATAACTAACTGCCATTTCTTTTCGCCTCATGCATCTGTTTTCTTTGGCACTGTCCATACGTTACTGCAGTATGGCGGGTGTGATAATACCTCGTTCTGAAAAGTTTTATACTTCTTTATTGAAAAGGGCTTTTAGGTGGAGTGGACATGGTTAATTTCTCTTATATACGAGTCGTTCTATTTCCTTGTGTTCAATTTGGCGGTGTGTGCAGTCTTCCCATCTCCGTGACCTACAGGTGGTCGCGAAGGTCTAATAAGAGAGCGATGAACATTTTACGGCTTATGATTCTGCGGTTGACCTACATGCGGTAGCAATATTTTGTTTGGTTCTGGTCGGTGTAACGCTGAAAACACATGTTTGAAGATAAGTTAGAATTTGTAAAAGGTGTCGGAAGGCTTATTTTAACCGGTTGTTTAGGAACTGGAAGAATTGGTTTTTGATCGTTACGCAGAGTATCCACATAATTTTCGTACACGCTCGCTCGTTGTGAATCGAAACATGACTTAAAATAGTACCTTACGAAACGAATCTTTATTTCTGTAGTTTTTAACATCACTTTTGGGATTTTACAACCCTAACACATAATTATCCGCAAGGGTTGGTCGAAAAATAGTCAAAAAATATTACATGATTCCAGACACACTGTACATTATGTAAAGTTTCTCCTCACCTATTTAACTAAATTGAAAAGAAAATTGTTTATTGAATCTGTCAGTGGTATTTCTGGTCTATGCGCTCGAGATATGTAAACTCCATACACGGACCGCTGGAATCACATTATGAAACGAATCTTTATTTCTGTAGTTTTTAACATCACTTTTAGGATTTTACAGCCCTAACACATAATTATCCGCAAGGGTTGGGCGAAAAATGATCAAAACATGATTACATAATGTACCGTGTGCCAGAGAAGTCTCTCCACACTGATTTAACCAATTTGAAAAGAAAATTGAATCCGCCTGTGGTATTTCTGATCTGTTATACTCGTATCATGCCGTCAAGTGACGTTTGAGGTGGCGTGATAGTACAATTAAATAAATTATGGGATTCTTGAGTTCCAAGATTCCTCAGAAGACTGCAGGATTGTGGGTCAGCACAGTGGAAATGAAAAGAAGATACAGTAAAATCTGTCTAAACCGGAAACGATTGGGACAAAAACATTTCCGGTTTAGGGAGGTTTCCGTTTAGGCAGGATGGTCCGTTTATGACAATTTTTATGTTATTTCCGTCCTGAAACTAGTAACGTGACTTTATTATAATTATAAAACGTATACAAACATAAAACGCATTTATGGAAAAAATCACCAAAAATTAATATTAAACATAAATATTTCTGACAATTAGGTAAAAACAAATATTTCACGACTTGTTTATGTAAATAATGTTACTTTTTTCAACATTAATATAGAGGTTTTGCGTTTTGGGTTTCTCTCTTACTAACACCTTTTCAGTTGTTTTCCTAAGTTGAAAAAATTTAATATTTTTTTTCAATCATTGTCAAACTGGTTGTGAAACTCACATCACCTCACGGACTAGTGGTTGGGCTGCACTCGAACTTCTCGCAGACTCTTTCAGCGCACAATGCGTCACAGCCCAGAGTACTACACTGCGATTTTTCTAACTCTGTATCTCAAGCCCCTATTACCACGATGGAGTATCACACGGCATTTCGCGTCTTTCCCGGTCTGCCGCTAGAAGTCGCATGATTGCAAGCACTTCTTGATACGGTCGCGATCATGCGATATCTAGCGGCACGACTGAGAAAGACGCGAAATACCGTGACATATTTCATCGTGAAGACGGGCCTTGACAGGCAAAGTTAGAAAAATCGCGGTATAGGTCTATCTGACACCCTCGCATGGCCTTGAGCAATTCGGCTCTGGTCAAGGGGTTACGATTGCCAACGCGAGGCAGGGAGACGCGTAAATTGAAGCCATGCCCTTACACCTATCCACGCTTAGAGAGTCGGGAGAGAGGGAATTCCCCGACGGCCTACGCCGTGAGAGACAGATGACCTCAAGGTCGAATTCTACGATAACAGCGGAACTCATTTCCTTCACTGTGCGGTCACGAGTGAAACACACAACATAAACAGATATTAAAACAGACTTGCAGATGCATTCATTTCAATAAGAGTATCTCCCATCTCTCTGCGAACTGCATTAAATTAACAGAAATTCCGTTTTATGAAGGTTTTTTCGCCTTGCAGGACATGAAAAACCGTTCCGTTTCCGCGTTGGACAGATTCCGTTTTATGCCGTGTAAAAATGCCATTTAACTTCACGGGCAGGAGAAATTTTCCGGTTAAGGCAGGTTTCCGGCTTGTACAGGTTCCGGTTTAGACAGATTTTACTGTATTTATCGCACTACTTGATCAAAAGGCCTTTCATGAAAAAGTTGAAAAGTTAGAGACCTCCGTTGAAGTGAGCGGTACATCGGAGTCTCCCCCTCCCCGGACGGGGCTGCCCATAGGGGTCTTTTATAGTAGCATGCAGGGTCTGAATTATGATACAGTGGCTCCCTTTAATATTTGGACACCCAGATATTCTCCATAAATCGAAAGTTCTGCGATATTATGACGGGTGTAATGTAACGCGTTGTTGACCTACCGCGCTATTTGGGAGCTTGCCCTGTTACCGGTCAGAAACGTTGCTACTACCTCTGAAAGCCTGATGGAGAGATGGGACGCATGCATTCCAGGGATCTCTAATCATACTACTAATGACAATTAGTCTTTTGTTTAAACATGAATGATTAAATTGTGCTTAATGCTTTCTTCACATCCCCGTTTGACATAATTATCGTTGGCTTTACAAAACATTCAATTTTTGATTGTTAATTGTTCCGCCTGTTGGCTCACCACTTTACTCATCCTCGTGGTAGATGTGGAGGTGTGTGCGGCGAGGTCTGGGAGATCGGCGAAGATGAGATGCACCTTCGCGCAGGGCATGTCCAGTAGTGAAAGAAATATTTCTCTCGCGTACGTGTATGAAGAAATCCATTGCTTCTCTTACGCAATGCTTTACGTACCCTTGTATGCATGTGCATTAACTATTACACCTCCCCCCCTTAGAAAACGTTTTGATCAACAGATGGAAACGTTTCTAAAGAAAAGCTTTGCTAGAGCTTCTCATACGTGCGGATATGGGAAGATGTTCTTTTTTTCCAACCTCAGTTATGCAGATAGATTTTGATAAGTGAGCATGTGATTCAATTGAATTTATTTCCGCAGTGGAAGACTGCTCATCACGAGTTGTAGTTGTTTGATAACTTACAATTCTCCTGAATAATTGTGAATATTAATACAAAATCTTTCTCTTGTTTCTTTCCAGCAATTCTTTGGCGAGCATCTGTCCCATAACCAATAAGTGCAATTTCTACGTCTTTTAACACAACAAAAACACACACAACATGAAAATATTAAAACAATTAATATACCAAAAATTGAACAACCTGTTATAATACGAGCGTACCAATAAGAATAATTCTTTCTTCTTCCTCAGTTAGTTTCTCTACCTCATCAACTTTAACACTAGCAATTTTTAAATCGTCAATTGAGGACACAATATTAACTAAAGGAATATCTAATTCTAAAGATTCAGAAGTTTTAACATTATTATTGTCAAAACAACAATCATAATTGATCGGCGTATTAGGCAAGAAGTCGTTAGTTAAATTACTCTTCAGAGTAGATATAGCATACATAGTTACATAAGTAGAAAAAGCTTTACATCTCTGCTTCAAACTTAACTTTCCTTCATTTTGTATTGTAATGTGTTGGATTTATCTCCACACACAAACAGTAAGTCTTTCTTGCCTTGGAGTTACAAATAACCACTGGTTACTTAAAGTGGTATCCAAAACGTTCTTTCTAAACGAATTATTCTAGTCTCATAATCGTTTGGCATAATAGCAGTCAATGGATGAAGAAGTGAAGCTTCGCAATCCACCCCAGGAATATAAGTATAAATTGGTACATCTTCCTTACACACATAGTTTAACATTCTAGTTTGAAAACATTTTGACAATTCATCATTTGACATTTTACCATAATGTTGCCTCATGGAATCAATAAAAATAAACTCTTTGCTTGAACTTACAAATACAGATGTGTTACTTTGGACACGGGAAAAGGCAGGGTCTTATAGAGATGATATTGGGGGAGAGAAGAGGAATATCTAATAAATACACCAAATATTGCTGTAACGCATATACTTGGGAATTATAATTTTTTGAAGTTCAGGAAGGGGAAAAGGAGGATAATTGGTGGAGGGCAATGATACCTGGGCTCCTGTATAAACTAAGTCTATATCTAAGCCTCCTTTTATTTCCGGACACAATACGTATACTTCGTATGGCCCCAAATCACTTTGCAGGTAACTGGTTGTGTCAAAGGCTCCCCCTTGTTTTACCCAGTTAACCTCCCGCGACTCCTTGCCGCATCCACGGTTCATCACAATAAATATATCACGTGAATTTCTATCACGATTGCTATTCCTTACAATATATTAGGATACAGTATATCACGCGAGTCTCTTTCACAATTGTGGTTGCCCCCATTATTCATATTACCTACGCAGCCATTTTGTAGATTTACTTGCGGCTGCTCAAGCAACTCCACTGCCTGTTTCCCTGTTTGCAATTCCTAGTTTCATGATTTCGCCTACCGCAAACTTGGCGCATTTCGGTGCATTATTGCAAACCCTAGCAATATGACCCAGTTCCTGACACTTAAAACATTTCACAGTATTTACAGCAGTAACATTAACTTTACTTTTGACATGCGCACCTTGTTGCTTCCTAGAATCAAATCGCGTATTCTCGAAACGTGAATCCCACTGTCCCTGATTATTTTTATACCTTTGTACGTAAGTTACTTTATACCTATACGTAATTTTTTACTTTGCTCTGATAGAGCGGTTTCAACTATTTGAGCTAAAGATTCTCCTTTAGCTTTCACTATATACTTTATCCTTTCATCTTTCAATCCCTCAATGAACATTCCTTTTAAGAATTCTCCTATTAATTGCTCTCTCTAACGCGCATTATCTTTCTGTTCTAATTTTTCCAACCTGCCTTTTATGCCCCTTCTCAAATCTATAGCCGTACTACCTACTCGCGAACTCCATTGTGCCACTGTTTCATTTGATCCTTGCTTCGACGTGAATAATACGCCCGCGTAATATTCTACGCCGTCCCGAGTTTTCCTCTAATATCGCTCTAAGTTGTTCCCAAGTTTTGCGTTCTGTACATGCTAATAACATATCTTTAGCATTGCCCGTAATTTTTTATTCAATGAATTTTAAAAGCAATGATTGTTTTTTGGGGTGTTTTACTTCCGTTACTGCCTCACTTCCTTCAATAGATTCTCTTAGATGTCGTGGATTACCATTAAAGTTACGCGATATTAATTTCACTGCCTGTATAACTGATGTATAATTTTCCTCATTATCAATAACGTCTGCTATGGCTGGATTAAACTTTTACCAAGAGAAAGATGAAGGGAGTCTTGAAGATGCGCAGTCCGGGCCTCCAGTGATGGCTTCGCATCTCCCCTAAGGATAGAGGACCCTCTCGCGGCGCAGGCTGCCAATGGCTGATCACCGAAGAAGTCCTAACTTCTCGGCTGTCGTTGGCTGAGAGTCCGACGTTTCGCCTACCATGTCGCGAGCTTACCTCAGGGTAGTGACATGACATTGTATGCGTCTCAGACAACGCTGCGGCGTCACCCGGACAGCCGAGAAGTTATGAAATCGAGCCGCGGAAGCTTACGTGAGTTATGTTCTTGACTCGTTGCCGCCTCGAAGTGAGGGCGGAGTAGGAGAACCCACGGGTTCAATACCAGTGGTGGATGCAGCTCGTTGGAATAAAACGTTCGAGGAGATTCACAGTTAATGTTTATTAGCTTAAACAAGTTACAATTTTCCAATATGGCCGAAAGTTGAACGAGACGTGGTTATAGAGATACGGCTCCGAGCTGAATGCTACTCTTGGCGATTCGGCTCGTACTTTTGTGCGCTACTGGTTGGTAATACATGGTGACGACAGTAGCAATAACATGTTTGTGGGGCGTTTCCGAGGAGGAAGCGCCTACAAGTGAAATCGAGAACAAATAAGATTGGAAACTGGAGTTTCCGGCATGGGTCTGACCTTCGTTCATGGAGCAATTATGTACCCAGAAGGGTTGCTACATAACTCCTCCTCCCTTAGATTATCACTGCCCTCAGTGGTAGGTTTATTTTTGAATTTTGATATCAGTTTGGTAACCTGATTATTGAGTGGTTTCCTGAATACCCAATATATGAAACTTATTGATAATACAATACATAGTTTTTCGAATTCATTAATATTTTTCCACATAGAGTGAGTAACTATCAGAGGTTCCACGTCCAATTTTAATTGGTCAGCTTCGAGATGAGAAGGGTGGAACTGTACTTGTTGTTTCACAACTATATCATCTCTGATATACAAAAAGGGGAAGTTTTCGTATACTTTGTAGGTCTGGGTTCTATAGTGATACCCATAAAAGACAATGGGCAGTTGACACTGCTATATATTAGATGTGAACCTCGTAATGATAAAAATGTTTGATTAATATTGCAAGTTTGAATAATAGTTTCTTGCTCATAAATTGAAAATAGAATATTAGCTTGGTTTAACAATGAGAATAATTTTACTTTGTGATTTGAGCAAATTCACAACCTTCTGTCTGGGTTAGATTACATGAAGTTATTCTTATATTATAATATAAACATACATTGGTTAGTGTTCCTTTAATACATGGGGTAGAAGACCATTTTGCATTAGGCTCTTGCAGGTAATATTTTTCGGAAAGTATAAGCAGGAGGTTATTTTTTGTAGGGATTGGAGTGACAGTGTATAAATGATAATTTTCACCATCTGTAGTTGGCACTGATAACATTATTACTAAACCCTTTTCCATAATTGCCACTTGGGTTTTGGTGAAATTTAGGTTTTCGTATAGTTGATAGGGATCAGTATGGATGATGGCTTTAGCAGGATAAATGGAGTGGAGGTGGTTCACAATTTGGTTAATATCTTCAGTAGAGAAGAGTTGCACATTGGTGATGTCTTGAAATGATAAACTTATTGTGTTCTCGATGATTTGCACAAGCTTATATGATTTATTTCGTTATAGAATTTTTGTGAGATAGAATTGCTAAATGAAACAAGTTTATTTATATGCTGTATTTCTTGATTTCTCTTTACTTTTAGGGTTTCGATTTGGTTTTCAAGCTTTTCGTAATCAACTTGATCTACATTACCTGAAATGAACTTAACAATGCTTCCGAGTCCGTTTATAATACCTCTTTTGTTTCTCTCAGATTTTGAAATTAATTTAGACAATTCCTTATCGGTATCTGTGGCCAATTTTGATATTTCGAATAATAGGTATGGGTATGAATTAGTTTTAGATAGTGAATTTATTGTTGATTGAATTTGTAAATATGATTCTTCTAGATTACTGGTATTAAAATAAAACAAGAATTTATGGTAATTGTTTACAATGACTGCTGGACCTAATGAATCCGCGTAGAATCCTTGAGTTTCGAAAATCTTGGATTTCATTCCTTGACATTGACCACCGGCTCTGAAACAGAATGTTTCCTTTTAGGTTTTACATGCCGGAAGTGTCTGATATGCGTCCTACCGTTTTTCATCTTACAGCCAATTTTGTTTTTCTCGATTTTGGTTATTTGTCCTTCCCGATAAAGGTTTCTTGAGTTTTTGTTTCTAGTCATTGGATCGACGATGTATAATCATTAACTTAATAGTTATGATCGAAAGGAATATTTTCGGTCGACATATTTGAATTTGCAATGTCTCGAATTAGATTCTCTTTATTTACTATGTATTCTTCCAAATCAGTAGTGGTGGTAAATACATGGTTTAGGGCATCATAATGGTTTCCTATTATGAAAATGGTGTTTTCTTGGTAGTGGTATGTATGGAGGAGTTGTATATTGTTATGGCATGTATTAAAATATGTTCTAGTGGACTGTTCTTATCTTTACTTCTTAAGATCCAGTTTTTCTAGAAGGGTTGAATTGAATCGTTCTATTGGAGAATTAGATGAAGAGTTGAGTGGGGTAGTGGCATGATACTCGATATTATGTGATTGGCAGAAGTCTTTAATTAGTTTGTTCTGAAATTCTGTTCCCTGATCATGTGTTAATTGAGCGGGAAATCCGTGGTGAGAGAAGTATTGCTTTAGTTCCCATAGTACTAAATAACCGGTTCTGTCCGGTAATGAGTAAGCTTGGGAGTATTTGGAGAATACGTCAATTAGAGTTAGAATTCTTTGTCCTTCAAAGAAAAATGTGTCGACATGCACTAGAGAAAAGGGTGCCTTGGATGTAATGGGCCCTTCATTTTTCACCTTGTTGGGATGTCTTTCATACTTATTTTTGTGACAGAGCTCGCAATTGTTTATATAGGTATTAACTTGTGTTTGGAGGTGAAGCCAGTAGTACTTTTCTTTAATATGATTGTTTCTACTGTTCCATTGTGATTCTGGCTATGATATAGGGCTATTAACTGACGTTGACGTTCTTCGTCCTCTACATTTTCGACTAGTTTTGTTGTACGGAGGATCACTAAGTCGGAGGTAAAAAGTTTTTGGTAGGTTTTGATAAAAGGAATTTCAAAAATAATGTCAAAGTAGACGGCATATTTCTCAGTGGGTATAATAATTTGAGGGAGCAATTCCTGTAGTTCCTTTTGCATGTTTTCTTGGGTGACTCTTAATTTTGTAATTTTGTTTCTTTTAAAAATGGGAGGTGTCGAATAACCAGATGTTTTTCCGAACGTTACTATTATTTGATTTTTGTTTTGATTGAACGTTCGCTCTGACATTCTTAACACGAAAATTGGATCTTCCTGATTTGAATGAATTGTTTGATTGTCTAATTCATTTTGATAATTTTCATTACAAATGTTGGCAACGTTTGATTTAATTCTTCCTGATTGTTAATTTCTGTTCTAGAAAGTGCATCGGCAACATTGTTAATCTTTCCTTTGACGTATTTAATTTCGTAATTAAATTCCTGTAATTTTATTTTCCACCTATACAATAGTGATGATGGATCTTTTAGTGAAATAACCATTGCAAGGGGCGGTGGTCACTTTCGATAGTAAAGGGAGGGGTTGCTACATAACTCGTGTACACCGAAGACGTCCCTCGGGCTCGTCAGCGGCGGCTGATGCTAGCCTCCAAACCACGGACTCTGCTTCTGCTAGTGATGTACGGGAGTTAAATTTGCAAACCAGCAGTCAGTTGAGACTGATGATCTGCGAGGTATCAGATTCAGTACCACAGGATGAGCAGTGATGAAGTAAAACACACAAGAAGTTACATACGTTTACTTTGGTAATAGCTCTCTACAAACTGGAGCAGCAGAAAGATGTTGAGCTCAGTGACTAGTGAGCGACTACGCTGCTTTTGCTGTCGTGCTCCTCGGTTTATATATGTTTTCAGATGTTTACAAAGTATATTGGAAGTTTGCAGAACAAGGTTCTTACAGATAATATTATATTACAAAGGTAGTTTCCAGAAAGTTCCAGGATGTAACATATTTATCTCTGGGTCGTCAAAACATATTATTGACCATTAGGAAACTTATAGAAAACGGCAGTTGGGGCGCTCGGCTGGGCGGCGCTATCGCAAGGTTGCGGGGTGCGGATCTTCCTTGTTGTTGTGTCTGATGACGTACATATCTCTGGTACCAAGAAGCCATGTGGCTTCCTCTGGAGCGTTGTTCCCTCGAGAAAGGTTCCGGCCCACCTTGGTACAGGCGCGAAGTCTCTCCAGTCCGACCGTCAGCAGAAAGTACTTGAATTCGCTGTGCTCCTCAATCCAAGACGCTGCCACCATGTAATGCCTTTCGCTGCAGGTGTGATGTGCTACCAGCAGTTACAGGCACTTCCAAAACTCGTACCTACTCGTACAAACGCTACCAATACAGGATGCAAATATACTGAGTTCGCAGAGAAGCTAAGTTCCCTGGAGGAGCGTGATGGTGAGCCAGGTTTCAAGAACAGAGACAAAGTTCGATGAAGTATGAAAATAAGTTTAATAAAAATAGAGCTGCAGAGCAGCGTGAAGTTGTTACAGTGTCTCTGGGTTGTCTGTCCCGTTATCAGTGCTGGAGGATTCTTTCAAGGAAAGCGGAAATTTATGGGGCCATTTCGCCATACCCCCCTGAACTGTACATGTCTTAGACGTAAATAAACAAACATTACTGTCGGAGAACTTTTGCCCTTTCGAGGTCACTTTCTCACAAGTCTCGATACACTCTCGCTTCCATAATGTCTCATTATCGCTGACAGCGGTTTTGGACGCCTCTCGTAAATATACGAAGTAACCCTTCAGAGCGCCCGCTCCGGTCACCACCCCAGTTCAGATAACGCAAAGAAACGATATTTCTCTCGCGTACATGTATGAAATATCTATTGCTTCTCTTACGCAATGCTTTACGTACTCTTGTATTGCCACGTAGTCGTCCTTTGCGATTTCGGTAAAGGTGGGTCGTCTTACCTTTCGACTAGCTCAGAAGGTAGAAAGATGGCCTGAAAACGAAGGATGACTGGCGGACGTTGTTTCGATTGAAATAAAAAGAAATGTTAAAATGAGGTCAACGTAAAGTTCTAATGACTCATAAAATTTGCAATAATGATAAAAGGCCTATCTCAGGCTCGTAAAATTTTCTCCTCAATTAAACGAAAATAAATAAATTCTTAAAATTAAAATTACAGAATTCTTTTAAGAGCCAACGCGCGGAATCCTATATTTTTTAAACACAAATTGAGAACTGAATGACTGAGTCTAAAACTTCGTTCTATTTGGGCGCCTGGGGGCAGTTGAGGGCTTACGGCTAAGATCTTTCGTACACATCACCGTAATAGCAGCGCAGGTCATTGCTCCGCCCGGCTGATGTTTCCCTCAAAGGACGAGATCGCTGCGGCTGGGACGGCGGCCAGGCCAAGGCCACGCGGTTGGAGACACTCGCCGACGGAGGTGGGTGGCCGGGGAGCGAAGCTTCGCTCGGCTGACCGGGTTGACACCAACAAACAATTTTTCTCTGGTATTGACGAGTAAGACAGCGGTCGCTGCGGTTCCCGACGTCACTTCCGCGTGATTATGCCAATTACTGGCACAGAATAATTTATCACGACTGCTCGGAACAATATTGGAAAGCAAAGTAATACTGTCCTTCAGCTTTCACAAGTTGCATCTGTTAGCGAGAGCTGATTTCCTTGCGCGCGGTAATTGAATTTTATAAAATACGGACTCACAAACGTATTGAATTTAGTGAATAATTACTTCGTCCACTAAATTGAGGCCAAGCACGGCACATAAAATCATGTGAACCAATAACACTGCGGTTCGAAAATTTTCTAAGCCCGAAGTTGCAAAATTAACCCAAGTGGCTGCGCGCAGAGGTCCGAGCGCAGTCAGTAATTAGAAGAAACCACGTCTCTGGCCTCCATCCTCCACAGCTATTCTAACACTTCTCTCTGTTCTGTGTGTGCGCCCGCTCGCGCAAGCGTCCGCAAAAGCCCCTGTTTCCCCCTCCCAGTATCCCTGAAGTTCCAGAAAGTCCTCCAAAATTTTCGAATCTAGTTGGTGATAGGCTCAAGTAAAGTGCGCAGTGCCTAATCGCTGAAGGCGTTTGAACAAGGAAATCCGAGTGGAAAATTTCCAGTATCTTCTCTTATTTCTCTTTCGTTCACTGTGTTTACGAAAAACACTTGTGGGTCTAGCAGCGTCGTAGGCCCGGGAATTATGTTTCCAGTGTCAGAAATTAAGTTTTTAAGCTAAAAAGCGTTTTATTACAGTAAGTCGTAGTGCAGATGTATACTTCTTGAAATATGAACTAACATGATTCTGACATCGAGGAGTGTGAGCAGCTTCTGAAGGAACAATGCTGGTGAGAGCTACTTGGCTCTCGCTTTTGTACAGTCTAGTTGTTTTTCACTAGATCAGAAACATGATTTCTCCTCGTATCGTGTCCGGTAAACATCCTGGCCTATATTGGTTGCAATGAGGAAAGGGGCTGTAACTCCTCCTCTCTTAAGTTGGGGTTCTCCTGAGATCCATTAGATTCTGTGCTTCTCTTTAGAAATTTTTGATACAATAATTATAGTGGGATACATAGAATAGCACAAAATATAATAATACTTAAAATTATGCTTACAGAGATATGTTCTGCCTCATGAGTAGACAGTGTTTCCTCTTGAATTTCGTACAATTTTTGTTTTACATTTCCTAAATTTGTTTGAATTGTAGTAGATACAACTTTTGTTTTTGTTTAACATGAAGTTTGACATTGGTTGGTACATTAATTTTCAGTGTATTATTCTTATTTACATAAGTTTCATTGTTAATATACAGGATACAAAAGTTTCTTAAAAGAGTGTTTTTTCTGAATGTAAGTTCTTCCACTTTGGAATTACATTGATTTTGACCATGGACAGTGTTATGTGCGACAATAATTACTTCATCGTATAGTTGGAGAGTATTGTGACGTCCCCTCTTACGCGAATGCTGTCTGTCGAGCATAATTCACGTAAGAGAGGTGGTCACGGGGATAATGATCAGAGCGACAAGAAGGGAAAGGAGGTTAAGATAGGGGGAAGAAATACAATCGTAGTAATTGTGAATCGAAATGTAACTTTAATTATCAAGCTTAGCTAGTAGCCAGGGATCACAGTATTCTGTTGTGACGGTATAGGAGTGAGGAAGGTAGAAAGAGTAATGAGAGAGGGATTGAGAGAGTTAGGAGAGAGAACGCAGTGGAGCAATGAGGGGAGAGGGTCGAGTGTACTCAAGTTGGCGTCTTGCTTCTTACCATCGCCTCCAATTCTCCGGCGGGCATTTCGTTGTTGCTGGCTGCCATCATGGTCTTCGTTCGAGGGGGCGGCTGTAGCACGGGAGTAAAATGAGTAGTCGTGCTGATAAAGTTGACTGGCGTGTTAGGCTGGCTGCAACTCTCAGGTACGATACTAAGTGAGTGGTTCTGTGATGCCCCTCCTGTGCGAGGCTAGTTTCAAGCGTAATTCGCGCAGGAGTTCCTTCACGTTAAATGATTTGAGTGGTCGTAATGGGAGAAGGAGAGGAGGAGAGAAGGGGAGAATAATTACGAGTAGATTTCTTAAGGTAGTTTACTAGTCATTATGCTATCACCAACTCTACATACTGAGAGAGGGAGGGAGAAGGAGGTAGAGAGGAAGTCGAGAGGCGCTTCGTGATGGCGTCAGGTTCTTACCATGTTGCTCATCTCCCCTTGCGAGGCGGCTGCGGCGTCGGAGTTCATGTTGAAGGCGAAGACGTGGAGACGAAGGCGTGAATCTCGTTGTCGTGACGCCGTGACAAGTGAAGGGAGCAGGAGGGCAGGTGAATAACAAGACACACTACGCTTTTATGGTGGTTTATTCCATGCTTAATGGAAATGCATGTTCACTTACAAGGCCGCGGACAAGTCACAAGCGAGCAAGAGGCAGTGGCAGCAAGGCTCGGCGGCAACGGCAATGGCGGCGACGGCGTCCTCGCGTCGGGTTCGGTACTCAGTTCGAGCGCCCGGTCGCCGTAAGGCGTCCAAGGTGGCTCACTCACTGAGCACGAAGCCCGCGCCACGAGTCCACGCGACAGTCTCAGTGTTCTCGTCCGGAGCGCCTGGTCGCCCGAAGGAGTCCAGGGGTGTTCACTCGGTCAAGTAGCTGAAGACTCCTGAGTGGAGCCGCACTGGCTCTTATATAGGCGCCGATCGGGAGCAGGTCTGGGCATGTGGGTGGGGGGAGGGGTGCGGGGGCGAGCGTCGCACCCCCGGTCGAGCGGAGGCGTGGGTGTCGTTAGGGGGTGGTTGGGGGAGGAGGCGGGGGCGGGCGCCGCACCCTCGCTCAAGCGGAGGTCTGGTTGTCGTCTGTCGTTAGGGAGTGGTTGGGGGAGGAGACGGGGGCGGGCGCCGCACCCTCGCTCAAGCGGAGGTCTGGTTGTCGTCTGTCGTTAGGGGGTGGTTGGGGGAGGAGGCGGGGGCGGGCGCCGCACCCTCGCTCAAGCGGAGGTCTGGTTATCGTCTGTCGTTAGGGGGTGGTTGGGGGAGGAGGCGGGGGCGGGCGCCGCACCCTCGGGACGCAGGGCGAGGCGAGCCGGCCTGTGCCCTGGTTCGATGCCATCGCCAGGCGGCTCTAGCACACTGCTCGATCACTCGCACTTGGAAGACTGCCCTGTCGTCTCGTGGGGTCCGTATTTATACAGAAATCGTCGTTTTTGAAAGTTTGTTTGTGAAAGGCGAGTCCAGGTTCTGGTCAACATGTTTGCGCTCTTCCTTTCGTAATTGCTACGGTTTTCCGGCTGCGGGTTCGGCCATGCTTGAAACTTTGTTCTTGTAATTTTTAATATTTAATAATGTGATATGGTTCATTACAGTTCAATGAAACACAGAAGTGATATTACAACGTTTAATTTAGAAGAGATATATACAGTAGCCGAAAGATGTGAACTCTGTGCTGGCGAGCGGTCTAATGCTGATCGGCAAGTCGTACGCTTTAGCTTATATAGATTTAATTACATGGTTACAGATGCCAACAGATACAAGTTTCCAGTAAGTTATTACAAATAATATTATGCAATACGTTCTTGGAGGTCTGTGGGGATAACACATTGAATAGGCTTATGAGATTATGGATTATGGCAGAAAGAATAGCACTTTCTTCTTCTAAAGCTATTTCAATGATCTGTGAAATAGATTTGTTTTCCCCCTTGGCTCGAACTATAGTCTTTATTCTGTCATTCGTTAAACCTTGAACAAAGCATACTTTCACAATCTCTTCCATGATTCTAACACCCCCTGATACATAGGATGAATCAATTTGATGATGATGAATTTGTTCCATTTTACGCCTAGTTTCCTTGTAAAGATCGGAAGCCATATTATCTATACGTGAACCCCATTGGATTAAGGTTTCATGAGAATTTTGCCTACTCGTAAACAATTTACTCGCATGATAATCTAATGTTCTCCTAGTTTCATAATGTTCTTCGAGAATATCTCTTACATCCTCCCATGTATTCCTCCTTTTTATTATCAATTTTGCCTTTGCTTCACCGCATATTTTTGCTTTTAAGAACTTTAGAAACTGTGAATGCTTACTCGAATTTACGACTTCGTACGCGGCGTCTACGCTTTGAATGAACTCGCGTAATTCTCTCGGATTTCCATCGAATGACTTTGGTACTAGCTTTATCGCTTGGGGTACTGGAATATAATCATCTTCACCAATAGCGTACTCATCGGCGGTACTTCCTTCCGACATTTTGAAACGATTCCCTTTCTTGACTTCGTAAAACTAACTGGGAATACTTTAATTTGTTTTCTGATGTAACTACTTCTTTTCGCTAAACCGAAATTTATTTTCTCACACGCATATTATTATTGAAGCTATCACTTGAATCATCACTCGCGAGGTTTTTATATTTCTTTTGTGAGAAACCTGAATTAACAACGCATTTATCCACAGTTTTCGCGAAAATAAATTTTCCTAAGACTGTTTTAGAAAATGAAGCTTGGATCACAATGGACTGTAAGGTTGGACTCACCTCCAAAGATTTGATTGAAGAGTACAGATCGCAGCTCAGCTAGTGGAGATCGAATGCTCTTGAGCGCTGGCGGCTGTACGACGGCTAACACGTTGCGTTGCCTCGGCACGCCACAAACGTTGCCTGTGTCGCACGTGATCTATACCAGAACTCCTTTCGCTCGCCTCAGACAGGGGGAAGGTTGTACAGGCCTCCCACGTCTTTTCTCTAAGGATGAAGACCTTCGACAAACAGTAATATTATAAGAGAAAGCTCGTTATTAGCGCTGCTGCTTGGGCTGGGGTTACCACAGACGGTAGAAGAGAAGACGGTAGCGAGTGTGCTGCTTCGTGCGGCTCCTGTTGACTGACGTTCATCCTGACAAGACTTAAATATATCTTGTGCAGATGAAGGCCAGGGAGCAGGAATGCTCACTTAAGGTGTAAAGATGCCTTCTAAGGACCTCAGCCGTCGGCTAGCAGTTCCTCGGCTAGATGCTGACGTGATGTGTTGTCGTGATGTTGTGGTGCCGTAAGGTCGTCCTGCAGAGTGGGATGATATTTGACCACAATGGAAACTTTCCTGCTCGTTTGGGCCGCATGGTGATGGAATATTTTGTGATAACTTATAATTTTCCACAGAGATGGCGAAATGCTTAATAATAAATTATATTATTTAAGTAGCCTCATCACAGTATAATTCTTAGATAATATTACCTTTAGTTTGACATGTTAAGGGGTCTTTTAGGTTACATTGAAAAGGGTGATAAGGCATAGTTTTGAAACGTATATCATTATAATTTTCATTCGTCCATATTTGTTCCGTGTGGTCACTTTCCCTTCTTTCTATTTCCTGGGGGTCTTCCGCGAGTAAAATACGTCAGTTAAGTATGTTCATAAGTGGAGCTACGTATTAAGAAAACGCTGAGACAAATTTCACAAGTCACAGTATATTTTCAGTAAGTTTACAATTTTGACATTTACAGTATGAGTTGATGTCGCGAGATGAAGTGCTGTCCAAGCGGTCGTGGTGGCTTCTTTTATACCGCCTGGAGACGGCGGTGGAGGCGGTGTTTCCTGGGCAGTGGAGGCGGTGCCTGTTTATGGAGTAATATCTTGTTATTTGGGCCTTTTCCTCTGGTTCATGTTTGTTTCAGCGGCGATAGGGACATATAGGTTTTTTCCTCTTCCAGTGGCGACAGCGGGGGATGTTTACAGCCGATAAGTTCGTAGGCTGTTTGTCTGACCTTCGGGCCGCTCAGGGTGGTTTCCACAGTGTACTTGAGGAGGGTGAGGTTCCTCTGTACGTAACAGGCGGTTTCCACAGTGCGAAGGAGAGTGAGGTTCTTCTGTACATAACACGTCGATGGCAAGTCGACGGTTCTTCAAACAGACTTGGTGAAATGAAACTCACAGAGTGAGAACACACTGAGTTTATTGCAGATGTGAACAAATACAAAGTTAAACAAAATGATACAAATTTCTACTATGCAGTTTAAAATGGTTGTGAACACATTACAACGCTTTCTTAAAAAACTATGTAGATTTCATCCCCACTCCTGTTTCTAGATACATGGTGGAGGGGGAGACGCTTGTTATGATCAGTGGCGCGGACGCGCCCTGGGTGGCCCTTATCACGGGCGGAGGGGAGACTCCGGAGCGAGAGGCTTGATATCACGAGGGCTGTGTCCCGAAGTGACTTTTCATGATTGTGAGGAGGTTAAAGGGGCAGGCGTTAGTTATTGGAGCCTTCGACACTCTGAGTGTGGAACGTGGAGCGCAGCTTCAGGATAAGATTTATCAATATTTATTGCGTGCTTAAGATAGAAATGGGCTTCAAATTATCGGGGTCACGAAAAGACGCCATTTTCTCTGGTTCCAAGATATCAGTTATCAGAAGTTCGGAGGGCCTCGTGCTTTAATTAAATGCGTAAGCCTTGCCTCGCTCTGGAGTACATTGCGTAATACTATGTACAGCCTGTACGCTCTGTACGTAGGGATATAAGTCGCGTAACTCATTTCGCTTTCATTTTCCTGTTCGGATTGCTGACCTATTTATTGAAATAGACGTCCTTCATTTTCTTGGAAGATGTAGGGTGTTTCGTCCTGATTAAACAATTCTTCTACTATTATGTTGGTCTCTTTACGTTTTGCGGTCGATTCCCATTGGTATTTGCCGTGGTGATAGACATTGGTGTAGGCTTGTCAAATCGCGGTTTGTTAAAATGAGGGTTAAGTGTTTGACTCCACTGGGGTTGATTTGGATTAAATTTATTAAAGGGTTGGTTTGTATTAAACCGATTGAAGGATTAATTTGAGTGAATTTGGTTACTAAAGGGTTGGTTTCTGAACATTTGATTTGCGAATGGTAGATTTTGGTAATAGGCCGTTTGCGGTCTCCAGGTTGTGAAGAGTGGAGCACTTGGTTGTTGAGGATGTTTATTCTAACTGCAGTTTTCTGGTTGTTTCTGTCATTTGGTTTGTAATTAGTTCTCATAAAATTTTCATATCTATCATGGGTTTTCTCGTCATCGAGTTCTATGCATTTTTGTAAGGCGTCTTCAATGTTGTTAATTAGGCTATGATCTACTTTAGTCTTATAGGGTTCTACGAGTCCTGTTTTGAATGCCTTAGTCGCGGTGGGGGTGTATAATTGTTTCTTAAGTGTCAGTAAGGGCTCTTCCGATGTTAAAGAAACGGTGTCATTTAATTGTTGTGAGAGCTCCTTTATCCTATTCTAAGTAGGATCCATTTAGCTGTTGGTAGCATGAGGTAATTTAAATTGTAAATGTTCTTCCGGACGAACTTGTCCAAAACAGAGGATTAGCTTATGTTTGAGGTCGGTCCAATTTATGATTGTGTTATTTTTTATTACTGATTCGGCTTCACCTATTATTTTAGACTGAATGAAACTAAAGATAAAAAGGTTATTGTCTCTATGCTCTGGGGTCAATGATAGTCTAGATAAAATTGTTTCAACTTGTTTAATGAACTGGGTAAGATTGGGTCCGGAATAAGTCGGTATCAATTTAGAATATAACTCGAACTTTTCCTTGAATTCCATTGCTAAAAATCCTGGACTGTTTTGCATTTTGGAAGTTGTCTAAAATGAATGAAACAAAAAAATTACAGATTTAGATGTATCACAGTGAAGAAGCTGCGATGTGCTGTGGAGAAACTGCGAGGAAGATGCGACGAGCTGCGAAGTGATGTGAAGAGACTGCGATGAATCTGTGGTGCTCTTTGATGAAACTGCGATGTACTGCGGTGAAACTGCTGTGTACTGTGATGAATATTGCGATGTACTGCGATGAATCTTCTTTGTTCTTTCTTAATTATTCTTCTTAATTATTAATCTTCTTAATTATTTCGTATCCTTTCAATTCTTCTTATAATTTAACTTAAGTTTAAGCTGGTGAATGTTAGCTAGGCAGTTGACGATCGTAAGTGGATGTCTCTGGCTTTGCTGAACCTTACCCGTCGAGGTGGGTTGGTCCACGTCCTGACGGGGGGATGCAGAGAAGGCTCTCAAGTGTTCCTTTCTCCATTTTTTCATCTTCTTGCTTCTCATTTCATGTCATGTACGTTCTTTTCACTCCTTTTTCTTCCTCACTGGCCTTCTCTGTATGCTGAACGCCCACCCATGTGTTTGCCGTGCATGGCGACCCGTGTCGGAGGGAATGTGTGTCCTGGCGGTTGAGGGGTCTGTTTGTTTCCCAAACACTCACCTTGTGCTACGTTCGGCTTGCACTGAGGGATACGTTGTGTACGTATTTTTGGGAACATTCCCTGTAGGCCTCAATACGCTTGCTTTGGCCTCGGACTCTTCTAGACGGGCGGTCGGGAGCTAACCCACTCCCGATCAATCGGCTTGGACTAGGTCTTGTACTGAACTCCAGGGTGAGCGGGGGGATACACGGTGGTGCAGCGCTGTGTTATTCCCCCACTATATCCTCGTGGCAACCCTGGCACTCCGATGGAGTGTCCCCTTGTTGGGCTCCGTGGTGGGTGGGGACCACGAGGATGAACCTGATCCATCTTTATGGAAACTAAACCTTCTCCCCCGCCCTCTTTCGCAAGGAAGAGGAGATGTCCGGAAAGAAACCTTGATTTGAATAGTTTCTTTTTCAATGAAGAAGATAGACCAAAGAAACCTAGATTCCTCCTCATGGCATGCGCTGAGGAAGGTAAATCATTTAAAATGGTTAGTGCTGTGCGTTTGGCGCGAGCAATAGAGGAAAAATATGGAAAATTGCAAGCCGTAGTGCGTCAAAGGAATGGCACCATTCTTTTTGAAGCGCTAACGGATGAACAGATTGATAGAATTATGAAGACGAAGCAGATTGCCGGCCTCCAGGTGGAGGTGACCACTCACCCAACACTCAATCTTTGTAAGGGAGTGGTCAATCATGTTGACTTCTCAACAGAGAGCGAGGAAGATCTGGTTGCTTTCTTCAAGAGTCAGGGTGTGACAGATGTTTATAGAATTAAGAGGAGGGAGCATGGGCGAGAAATCCCCACTTCCACTCTTATCCTAACATTCAACCTCCCTACTTTGCCCCGGAATATCTCGTGCGGTTTTTATAACCTCCGCGTGCGACAGTATGTGCCCAATCCTTTGCGGTGCTTCAAGTGCCAACGATTCGGCCATACACAACAGCGGTGCATGGCAGATACCCCAGTGTGCGGTAAGTGTGGTAAACCATCTCACGAACCTGGACCTTGCACCACTACACCGCATTGCGTAAACTGCGAAGGTGCCCACCCGGCAAATTATAATCAATGCCCCACCTTTTTGAAAGAGCGTGACATCCAAAAGATAAGAGTCGTGGAAAAAGTGTCTTTCCCTGAAGCCAAACGTCGGTTCCATGCGAGGAACCCAGTCGACCTCTCGCGCTCGTTTTCTGCCACTGTGAAAGCGAAATCTCCGAGGGTAGCAGCGGGCTGCCAAACAGAACGCGCTGCCCCGCAAGTAGTGAGTTTTGGTTGCCAAGTGTCACCAGTAGACCTCCCTGGGGATACATCTCCCCTTGAGGGTGGGAGAATAATAATCCCCACAAAATATAAGGTACACAAAAAAGTCCAACCAGCACAGTCCACGAAATCGACAACAAAAACTGTATCGACGGAAGTTGACGTCAGACGGACACCAAACCCCAACATAAAAGGACCTTCGAAGTCGCGACCGACTACAACTTTTGAAACCAGCTCTGAGCGAGCATCCAGCCCCCCTGGCAACACCCAGGAGGTTTCTGTTTTGGGGGAGGCTCCCGTTGGGGAGGAGTCTCGTGCATCCGGCTCCCAACGTCGGAAGAAAAAAGAAAGTTAATTCTACCATGGCTCTAATGTCATGGAACGCAAATGGTTTCTCCTCGCGACGGGACGACCTTAAACTGTTGGTGTCCCGTCACAATCCTATGGTAATTTGTCTTCAAGAGACACACCTTACCCCACTTCGCCCTCTATCTTTTCGCGGATTTTCTTCGTACAGGTTCGATGTGGATGATGGTCTCCGCGCTCATGGCGGAGTTGCTTCACTGGTGCATGAATCGCTGCTATCTACAGAGGTACCTCTTCAGACTGACTTTCAAACAGTATGTGTGCAGGTGCACCTCCCATCCCTCACACTTGCTGTGTGCAACATTTATATCCCTCCAGGTCTGACTATATCAGCAGACGAACTCTTAGGGTTGATAAATCAACTGCCTTCTCCATTTATGATAGTCGGCGATGTGAATGCCCACAGTCCTCTCTGGGGTTCTTCCCGAACGTGTCCGAGAGGCAGTATCTTTGAATCAGTAATAGACACAGCGGACTTGGTTATTCTGAACTCTGGTGAAGCAACTCATTTTGCCGTCGCCACAAACTCGAGCACGTGTATTGATTTAGTTCTTTGCAGCCCTTCTCTTTCAACCGACCTGCAATGGTCCATCCTAGACGACCTATATGGTAGCGACCACTATCCCATTATCGTCCACATTGATAGACTTGCGCGTGGTTTGGCGCGCCCCCCTCAATGGTGCGTCCTTCGTGCTGACTGGCCGACATTCCAAGCGAATGTGAATTTATCAGAGGGTGAATTTGTTAGTGTGGAGGATATGGCTGCTCATTTTAACACTGCAATATTGCAAGCTGCGGGCACTGCAATCCCCAAGTCGACCGGTAATTCGCGACACCCCTTTGTACCGTGGTGGAACTTGGATTGCTCAAGGGCTGTCGGTGCTCGGAAGAAAGCGTTGGCTCGACTTAAACATTATCCAACCGCGGATAACCTTATTGATTACAAGAGGTGCAGAGCTAAGGCGAGGAGAACCATATTAGAAAGCAAGAATGCATCATGGAAGGCATACGTGTCCTCCTTGAATTGCCACACGCCACCACGTCTAGTATGGAGGAAGGTGCGTCTAATTAAAGGGTACCCTTCCTCATACTCAGTGCCAGGCCTTAGAAAAAATGGTCAGATAATCACAGATCGAGACGCCGTTGTAGAGGAACTTGCCACTCACTATGAAAAGATGTCGAGTTCGGCAAACTACTCTCCAAACTTCCTTTCGTTTAAAGAAAGAATGGAAAATCGCGCTTTGGATTTTTCGAGCAGAGCACATGAGGATTATAATACCCCTTTCTCTATGCATGAAATGCGTTCTGCTCTGAAGCTTGCCAAAAGAACCACTCCAGGTCCAGACGAAATCCACAACTTAATGTTGCAGCATCTTCCCGAAACTGCCATGGAATTTCTTCTCCGGCTCTTTAACCGTATCTGGGAAGAGCATACTATCCCTACCATGTGGCGAGAAGCTATCATCGTCCCAGTTCCCAAAGTGGGGAAAGATCGATCACTGCCATCAAGTTATCGACCTATTTCCCTCACAAGCTGTGTAAGCAAAGTGCTGGAACGCATGGTGAATCAGCGTCTAGCCTGGACCTTGGAGCATAAAAATCTGTTGACGCCAATCCAAAGCGGGTTTAGACGAAACCGATCTACCTTGGACCACCTCGTTTCGCTGGCAACAGCTATCTCTACATCGTTCGTCTTGAAACAACATCTCGTGGCTATATTATTTGATATAGAAAAGGCCTACGACACCACCTGGAGGTACGGCATTCTGCAAACCCTGCACTCTTGGGGATTTAAGGGGAAGCTTCCGCTATTCCTCCAAAACTTCTTATTGAATAGATCCTTCCGTGTTCGTGTGGGTGATAGACTTTCTCGTAGTCACCCCCTTGAAAATGGTATCCCTCAAGGATCAGTGCTGAGTGTCACTCTGTTTGCCATCGCCATCAATGGTATAGCGTCGACTGTACGAGAACCTGTTAAGGCATCGTTATTTGTGGATGACTTTGCCATCTTCTGTTCCTCCAGCAGCATCAGCGTGATCCAGAGGCAACTCCAAATGGTGCTCAACAAGCTCCACGAATGGAGTGCGTCAACGGGCTTTAAATTCTCTTCTACTAAATGTATCGGTTTGCATTTCTGTAGGATATACCATTTGCATAGTAATCCAGTCCTTCACTTGGCAGGAAACCCGCTTCCATTTGCAGAATCTGCCAGGTTCCTGGGGCTTACATTTGACAAGTCTCTCACCTGGCGCGCTCACATCCGTGGACTACAAACCAGATGTGTCTCTCCCCTTAATCTTCTCCGAATGCTGAATGGTACATCATGGGGTGCCGACCGCACTACCCTTTTACGTCTGTATAGATCACTCATCCGCTCAGTTTTGGACTACGGTAGTGAAGTGTATGGCTCAGCAGCTCCCTCCACTCTGCGACCCATCAATAGTATACACCACGCGGGTATCCGTCTAGCAACAGGCGCATACCGCACCAGCCGAATTGAGTGCCTTCTATCCGAGGCTGGCGAGCCTTCCTTAAAACGAAGGCGGGATATTTTATTAGCATCTTACGGAGCTAAAGTATCAGGACTCCCTAATCATCCTTGCCGCCAAATAATTATCCATCCTGAATATGAAACATCATATATTCTTCGATCATCGCTGCCTCAGCCTCCAGGTATTAGATTGCAAAATCTTCTGCGGGACCTTAACGTTGATCTTCCGACACCCATGAAACCCCCAAGTCACTCCATTCCTCCATGGAAACTCCTCCGCCCGAATATTGATTTCCGACTATCCAACCTGCCTAAACAAACGACTAGTCCTCTTGCTTACCAGATACATTTTCAGGAAATGAGGGCAGCCTACCCAGATCATGTATTCTTATATACAGACGGCTCATCGTGCAATGATGCGGTGGCTTGTAGTTTTTATTGTATCAGGGTCACAAAATCATATCGGCTACATTCTCAGTGCAGTACCTTCACTGCTGAAATGTATGCAATTCTTGAAGCCCTAAAATACATCGAGTCAACGACCTTACGTCAAGTAGTTCTTTGTTCCGATTCTCTTAGCTCGTTACAAGCTGTCTCCCGTTCTTCCTCAGACTACCTGACGGAATCTATTCAAAACATCATTCATCGCCTTCTGTCTCGCCACTACGATCTAATACTGAGTTGGGTCCCAGGCCATGTGGGAATCATAGGGAACGAGTTGGCTGACCAGGCGGCAAAATCGGCAACGGAGAATACTCATGTTGACATTCCTTTCGTACCATCGTCCGATGCTAAAGCTTCTTTAAAACGACTGATCTTTAGAGCGTGGCAAACAGAGTGGCACAATACCACCTTTAAACTAAGCGTAATAAAGGATACTGTTAATCCCTGGCGCTCCTCATCCAGACCTTCTAGGCGTGAGGAAGTTATTTTAACCCGTCTGCGTATCGGACACTGTCACTTCTCCCACAGTTTCCTCATTCGAGGAGAATCTCCTCCTACCTGTGACTCGTGCAGGGCGGCTCTCTCTGTGGAACACGTCCTCCTGCATTGTTTGAGATTTGATGGCAGCCGACGTAGACATGCTCTGGGCAAATCTCTACGAGAGGTGCTCGGAGATGACGATTCCGCGCTCTCAAAGCTTTTTTGTTTTTTGAGAGAATGCGGAATATACAATTTTATATGACATAGGGACATGTTTTACTGGCCCCAAATTCTGTTTTATTCTGCCTGCTTAATTATTTTAAGTATAATTGTAATGTTCTTGTTTAAGGTATACATGTTCTTTTAAATTAGTAAGCAAGTGCACCATTTACACTTTTATTAGAATTTTAATATATTTGTTTTTAGAAAACTTTGACATGGGCGCCAATGACCTTAGCAGTTGAAGCGCCCTATAAACCTAATCAATCAATCAATCAATCTGAACCTTACCGGTGGCAATGGTTTGTTTAGCCGTCGATGATCTGTTTAGGTGATTTCTCTGGCTTCGCCGTTGGTTTTGAGATGGACGGGACTGCTCCAACTGGATTAAAATCCACTTGTGTTTTCCTGATTCGCGATGAATTTTCCAACACAGAGAAACGGCGTACTACCGACTGCGCCAATTAAGTTTCCAGTGTTAAAAATTAAGTTTTTAAAAAGTGTTTTATTACAATAAGTCGTACAGCAGTTGTATACTCGTTGTAATATGAACTAACATAATTCTGACCTCGAGGAGCGTGAGCAGCGTCTTGAGGGAACAATGTTGGTGAAAGCTACTTGGCTCTTGCTTTTATACAGTATAGTTGTTATTCACTAGAAGATCACAAACATGATTTCTCCTCGTATTGTTTCCAGTAAACATCCTGGTCTATATTAGTTACCGTTAGGAAAGGGGATGTAACTCGCGTCCCTTCCGTGACCCCGCACACAATGATCACTGCTCAGCTGAGTGTAACATGCTTCGCTCCGTTGCCTCTGAGATGGTGCGGTAGCGTGAAGAAGCAACAGAACTAGCAATGCAACAAATATTTAGATTTAAGTTAGTTCTCAGGAAGACTAAGTTCCTGATTCCACAGGCGAAGAGACAACTGGGTATGAGGACTTGGTCGGGCCAGGCGGGCACGAGGAGAATAACGAAGAGAACGATTCTCTGATAACAGAGTTCTTTATAGAACTAAAGTGATACAAAGTTGTTATACCGTGACATTGATTCAAAGGATGTCTACTCTCCTGTTGAGCAGTGCCACAGTCAGTGTGTGCTTGGTTACAGTGGAATATATAACATTGCCTCCGTGGAGGGGAGCTTATTAACATTATTAAATGTTGAGAGAAGGGATGATAGGGGAGGGAGTTTCCTAGAGTGGCGGGGGAAACTCCGTTGGCTATGGAAGATCTTATTTAGCATTTTATCTGCTGAGCACATGTGCACGGCTCGGGGCGCCTGCGTGTGTGGGCTATTGATACTACCCACCCCATCCGGTCTGATAAGCTGACCTGTCGGCGGAACACGTGCAGATTTTGACTGGTTCCTCAGAAGCCGCCAGGCGTCTGGGCCAAATAACGAATTCGACGTTGACCTCAGGTCACGTCGAACATGTCTGCGTTGGTGGATTTTAAGACAGACCCTCTTTGCATTTAAAGTTTACAGAGAGCCTCTGTATATCCATCCGCAATTGAGAATATTCCATAGCATCTCCTTCATTTTCATATTATAACCATATTATAATATAATGTAAGGTGTAGTGCATGTTTGCGTTTACAGTGTACTTAAGAACTAAAGTATTCCAATTAAATAAATGTTACTTTTCGATAAGTAAGTGTTCTTAAACATTATAGTAATTACATGGATTAATTACATTAATTACATTCATTACGTAGCGTTCCATTTCATCGTTGTAGGAGCGAGGAGCGCCTCATACGACAATCTCAATTTCGTGAAATCCCTGAGCAAGGCCGATAGTACTGAAATATTGGCATTTACCTAAATTGTCAAGTATTTCTTCGGTATTTGGTAAGGGATACGTGTCTTCAATGGTCTTTTTATTTAATTCGCAAAAGTCTATTACTAACCTCCATTTCTTTTCTCCGGATGCGTCAGTTTTCTCAGGAACAATCCATACTTGGTTACAGTATGATGCTCTTGATCGAGCAATTTCTGAATTTCTGTGTTTGAAACGTTTTTTAGCTGAGGTAGATGTCTGTAATTTTTCTTACAGACAGGGCTTTCGCCATTTGTACTAATGTACTTCGTAGCGTTAGTGAATGAAAGGTCACAACCAGGGTAGTAAAATATATCAGTGAATTCAGAGCAAATTTTGAAAATAGTACTTTTTTCTAAATCAGTCATGTATTGTGTTCGAAAGAAATCGCTGTGGTCGGATTCTGAGATTGAATTTATTTCAACTGGCTGGATGATGATGTTATCAATTGGTTTTACTAAAATGGGTTGGTCATATGTCAGGTTGATAAAGTCTGTGCGGTATTTCACGGTGATGTTATTTGCACATAAAATTACTGGCGTCACTAGAGAAATGCCTTGCTCGAGAAGCTCATGCACTTCGCGCAATTTAAATGTTCTATTGTTGTGCGCTACATGTCCTTTCACTTGGCTCCGTACCAACTCAATAGGGTTTAAATTGTAGTGGTATGGAGGTAAGCGAAGAACTTCGAATCCACGTTGTTTGGAAATTTCTTCTATGACGTATTTGTCAAATGCTGTAGAGTACTTTTCAGTGAGTTTCAGAAGCACCGCCTTTACGAATGTTGTCTCAAATGTTCTCCTTTTTCTGACAACCCCTGTGCAATATCTGCTTTACGCCACGATTTATTCGGATGCCGCAAGTTTTATTCTGTGGTAAGGAGCGCTATCTAAAACAATGACACTGATCGGTTCTAATAACGAAAAAACACAAACAAACCAAACACTAAAAGTCTCGCCAGTCATTTCATCGTGGTAGTCAGAAGTTTTTTTCGATTTGAAAACAAACAATGCTCTTTCCACAAATCCTGCTTCACTACCTATGTGGGTCACAATTAAACGCCTGCCCTTTCCTGAAGGATTTTTTGATCCAGTTGAGAGACCAACTAAGAATGCATGTTTGTTCTGTTTCACTGTCGAGTCAACCCACACTTTGTCCGTAGTATGTCCTTTTGTCACCCACGTTTCTACCGATCCAAGTAATAAATTATTTTATTCTGTTTCCGATAGAGCCCAATGTTCAACCCTTTCTGCTTCGCATTTAGAAATAATTTTAAAAAATACCTTCAATATGCATTATTTAGGTCAAAATATTGTACTTTCACAGAAAAAATTGTGTTAAAAATAAACTAACGATTCCAAATGGCTTCATTGTCGCATAAAGACACTTCAAATTTTATTTAGTTTTAAACTAATGAGTACACATACATTTTCTAATTTCTTATTTACTTTCATGTAAAGTATTAACACAATTGTTATGTTATTTAGGCGATAAAACACATGTTGAATTTTACAATAAACACGACTTTATTATGATTTTTTTATTTATTACAATGAAATGATCTGAAACAATTATATTGTTTATTGAAACACAATGCCACGTTGCATTTGGAGCATTTAACCCTTGAATATGCTTTGATACAAAATTTGCACCTAGATTTTTTGTCCAAATGCTCTGGCCATTGTTCCATCAGTGTCCCCAGTGTGCACATCAGCGACAGGCCGAATTGCCTTAGGCTTTCTTTTTGGTGTAGGTGGTCTTGGAGATTCTGAGCTTGGACGCCCTTTTTTTCTTGCTGAAGTAATTCCTTCCTGTGGCAAGGCACTTGCAATCATTGACCGAAACTTGAAGTGGTACATATTTTTCATTTCTCTGGTCTCAGTGACTCCCGTAAAGCAGCCATGTCAATGAAATGGAAAATAATTCTCAATATATTCTGCTCTTTATATTAATCTTGTGAAACATCGCAGAATTCCTACACGACTCCTCACTCGAGTCTCACTGCCTCACGACAAATACATTGCCGGACCTAGCCTCCGCACACGCGGTCTGCGCCCCACCTGGCGGCTGCCTCCGAACTGCACAAGTCGACTGCCTGAAGCGAAAAGGGGCCGGTGGAGCGTCGCAGCGCCCTTTCACTCTTGGCTTTCTCACTACGTCACATCCTGTCGGCGAGCGCGTGGTCCTGAGCGTCTCTCCTACGTCACGCGGTTGCCCTTTTGTCACACCTATGTTTATGCACGACGCTACCTTATCATCGTCACTTTGATCTAAATTACTAGTAATGAATTTGATCATACTTCCAAGTCCTTTGATAAGACCTCTTTTGTTTCTTTGTTGTGAAGATAGCAACTTTGAAAGGGCTTTAGTATTTTCTAGTAATTTTGATAGTTCATAAAATAAAACGGAGAAAGAGTTGTTACTACGGCGTATTAAGATATTGGTTATATTTTCAATTAGATAAGAATTTTGTAGGTTAGTAATGCGAAATGAAATAAAACTTGTGACAACTATTCACAAATACTGCTGGGCCACGTGTCTTTGCGTAGAAGCCTCAAGTTTCTGTGGGTTTGAATGATAATCCTTCACTATCGTTGGTGGGTCTGAAACAATATCGTTTAGGTTTCTCGTGGCGAAAGTTCCTGACATGAATTTTCCCATCTTTCATTTTGCAGTATATTTTGTTTTCTTCAATTATGACAATTTTACCTTCATAATATATTTTTTTCATTTCTTGTTTCGTATTAAGTGGTGTACAATGTAAACCACATCACTCAATTTGTATTTGTGAAAAAAAAGTATTTTTCTTGGTAGATTTTGAGAAGCTAAATTTCGAATTTGAGTTTCTTTGTTAAAAAGGTATTCTTCTATAGTAGATGTTCATGTAAATACATATTCTAGACTATTGTAATGATTGCCGAAGGTTATCGAAAAAGGTGTTCTCTTTATGGTGGAATGGATTGAGGAGTTATAAAAGGTGGTTGCATGAAGGTGTATAAGGTGTTTTAATGGCCTGTTTCTGTCTTTGTTACTGAGGATGCGTGTTTTCTCTAATAAAGTAGAATTAAATCTTTCTACTGGTGAATTGAACGAGGAATTCAGGGGTGTTGTGACTTCGTACATGTCGGATTTGCAAAGATGTTCAATTAGTTTATTTTGGAATTTATTTCTTTGGTCGTGGCTTATTTGAGAGGGATATTGTTTTTAATTTCCTCAGTGCTGAGTATCCTGTGCCGTCTTTTCAAATGTACTTTTGGCCATATTTCGAGAAGATATCTAATATTGGAAGGATGCGTTCACCTTCAAAATGAAAGGTGTCAATGTGGATTAACAAAGGTGTTTGGGCTGTGATTGGTCGTTCATTGGGTACTTTATTAGGGTGACATTCGTTTTTATTTCTTTGGCGTAATTCACAGTTGTTTATGTATTCACTGACCTGTGTTTGGATATTTGGCCAGTAATTTTTCTTTATAACATGTTCCATGGTTTCTTCAATGCCGCTATGGTTGGTACTGGGATATTGTGCTGTCAGTTGTGTTTCTTTATCTTCTATATTTTCAAGTAATTTGGTGGTACGTAGTATGATTAATTCTGAGGTGAAGAGTTTTTGACATATTTTTATGAAGAGAATTCCTATAGTCAGGTCCTTAAAGTACACCGCGTAGATTTCAGATGGATTTATAATTTGAGGAAGAAGTAACTCCAAATCTTGAAGTTGTTCTTTGACCAAGTTTCATTTGTTTTTGAACTTGTTATGATTTGAATGTCCTAGTTTTATTTTTTCAAAGCGGTAAATATTTTATTCTTGTTTTCATTTAGAGCTCTCTCTGACATCCTAAGGACAAAAATAGTGTCTTTGTTAGAGTGAGTGGTTTCATTGTCAATATCTCTTTGGTAATTTTCATCGGGATAACAGATTCTTGATCTTCCGTATGTTCATTTATATCAGTACGGGATAGTGCGTCAGATTCGTGATTGGTTTTTACAGCTACGTTTTTTATTTCAAAATTGAATTCTGACTTTACATTTCACCGATATAATCGAGATGAGGGGTCGTTTAATCCCAATAGAATTTGTAATGGTCTGTGATCACTTTCGATAATAAGGCCTCGTCCCCATAGATGTGGTCTGAAACTTTTGCAACTATCGACAATTGATAACTCTCTCTTTCAATTGTTGAATAATTACGTTCTGCCGGATTTAGTGTTCTCGAATGGTACGCAATTGGGTGTCCGTTTTGCGACAGCACGGATCCTAATACTATATTTGAACAGTCAGTGGTTAATACGAATGTTTGGCTGAAGTCTGGGTACCCAAATACCGTGCATTAGTAATACTTTTAATTGCTCAAAAGCGTCTTTAAAGGCGCTATAGCTATCGATTTTAGCATTTTCCTTCACGCATCTAGAGCGGGGAAAACACTTTTTAGAAATTGAATTTACGATAAAAGTGTGACAATCGTAGAAACTGCTTAATTTCTTTCTGATTTTTAGGTATGGGATACTCGTCGAATATTTGTACTGTCTGGATTTGGTTTTATTCCTTCTTGTTTAATTAAGTTACCGAGAAAGGGTACTTCGTTATGGAGGAATTCAGTCTTATCCAATTGTACTTCCAAATTTACTTCAGTCACTATGGCCTACGTGACCTGTGTCGCGTGTGACAACGTGCCCTCCACGAGACACTGCGTGTGCGTTGTGGGTACCGTCACTGTAAAACGTGGGGTTGGAAGATCTGCACTAGCGAGTGCATGGGGAGCAGTGAGCGTGGGAGTAATGGGAGGTAGGAAAGCGAAAATAACCCCAGAGCTGTACATATTTGTAAGATATTTACAGTAAACGTACATAGAGCTCGTGTCTGTTATCACTTAGCTACCTTGACCCCACAATATCCTGTCTCTAATATCACTGGCCTGCGAATTTAAACTTTCCGATCATTGCATACTTTTTCAGTAGTGATCTTTAATATTTCTGACATGCTGATTGTTACGTGTATCGTCTGCAAATGTGAATTGGCGGGGTAAAAAAGAAACAAGGGAGATTAAATTAAAAGTAGAAAATGGAGGAATCCGTGATAGCTTTATACTTGGAGGACCAGCAGGCTGTAAATTAAATGATACACGTAACACGGAAATTAATAGAGCTGTATGGTATTGCATACATGGATGGAATACGATTCGGCAGAAAAGAACATTTGTTGTAATAAAAAAGGACTAAATTTTTAATCACTAAAAAAATTAATGTGAAAAATTATTAAAAACAGTAAGCTAAAAATTAATGCGTTGGAGCAGCAAGAGATTATTGACAGGAGTGGCGCCAGAGTTTCGACCCAAAATTAAGATGTTGAAGAGCGGCGTCTTCCAACAGATTGCGGTAGGCAATTAGGTTTTGCACCACATACAAACAGGTCTGACTTCCGCGGAGGTCAGACTCCGCGGCAGAAAAATTGTAAGTCCTCCAAGTGACCAGGTGGAGTTCCCCAAGGGCACCAGTCCTCCTCCCCAGCTGGTAAACGAGTAAGCCCCGATCCTCCGTGTTCGACACATTTATGGGGCGGCGTCCGATTCACCGTCACGTGATCTTGACGCCTGTGCGGCCGACCCATCGCCGCGAGCGCTAGGTGGGCCGACCTACGACTTTGTTGACTCCTGATCACGAGCCCCTGACTGCTGGCCGTTCGAGTCACCCCCACGAGCAAATGGCGGGTCGCCGGCGCCGGGCGGCAGGCCGGCGGGCCCCGACTGTTGGCCGGGCGGACTGTCTTGCAACACAAGTACTATACAGTCTAAACGCTACTATATTACATACTTATGAACGTAACGTAGAAAGTATTGAATTGCGTATACGGATTTGAAGAAAAACAGTCAAATGGACCAAATCCCTCATAATGTATTGAGAAAGACCACTGTTTCAATGTTATAACGTCTTAACTTAGTTTAAAACACTTATTTGTCTTTTCGAATGTGAGATGTAGTTGTGTGTTTTAATCTGTTTATCTGATTCTTGTTCTAAACCATGAAGTTTTGTCTCCACTTGTTGATTTCTATTTTCTAACTCTTGTAAATTCTTCCTGTAAATCATGCTCGATTGGTTGACCTGGTCTTTCAATTGTCTATTAAAATTTTGCTCCAGTTGGTTTAGTTTGGCTTGTTCTTTTTTTCATTTCAATTTAGCAGTTAGGTTCTGTTCTATCTGAAGTTTGGTTTCGTTTAATTTTGCTTTCTTATTTTCATTACTTTCATTTAATTTTAATGTCATTTTTATTACTTCATTTACTTTTAATGTCATATTTTCATTACTTTCATTTAATTTAGTTGCAAGTTCATTTTGAGCAATAAATTTCCCTTCTATTTGTCTCATAAATTAAAGCATAAGATTACTCATCTCATTAGCCCTCTCCATTTGAGCTCCGAATTTACTTTCTCTAGTTGGAGTAGTCTGTGATTCAGTAGGTGAAATAAATTCCTGAGACTTCCAAGTGTGGTGGACTAATGCCTTCCCCACCTACAGCTCCTAACTGTTAGTCCTATCCTCGTCTTTTACCTCACTCAAATTATCCTGTCCTCGTCCTAACATCCTTTGTTTATTAAATTTATCTGCCATCTGTAGTTAATAAAACACTACTTGTATATACTCTCTCTCTCTGACTTACTAAATTACACAAACACAATAATATATTTTATTCCTCTACTGTAATCACACACAGGTAATAATATGGAAATTTTCTTCAAATTATCCGTATTGTTAACGATTTTATGACAATTTCTCGAATTGTGTATAAATTCGAGTTGCCTACCAGATTGGGCGCCAATGAAACCGTTTCTAACTTGTCTTGGATGCCACATGATAATCCCAGAATGTTATTCACATTTCATTGCAGCTACAATTTTATAACAAATAGAAATCTATAACACTCTTAATTATTTATGAATAATTATCATTGCCTTCTAACTTGACTTGGATTATATTCACCATTATTCCAGAATGTTCACTGTAACTACTTTTTGACAGTACAAGTTTTATAACACTCTTACACAGGATCTAATGATCGCTATTTACACTAGAGGATGTCATGACACGTGACCACTGAACGTACGCATTACAACGGTGGCTTGTGGCACAACGGAAATGCTATCAAGAGTCGTAGTCTTGAATACGTCTTAGCGAACTGGGCGAACTTGATGCTTCTCGCAAGTTAGTGGCGAAAGATAAAGAAAATATATAGGAAAGACGATTATTACCGACCTCTTGTCGGGGCCATTCCTCACCCACCGGCCCTAAGCTTGCGACGGTCAGTGGACTGGTGTCCGTGCAGATCCGGGTTCTCACACGACACTTTAAGAAAATGGACGCCCATAAACCTAGGCGCAGCAGCTTCAGTGTCCGTTTCTCTTCTTCGTTCTCGCCACGCTCACCACCATTCCCCAATGGCATACGTTTCGACCTTCCTCTCTCGCGTCTCAAAACCTACTCCTCTCTGCTCCCTACCGCGTAGGTCGGCACAGACACTCCTCAAATGTCTTAGAATATATACAAATAGGGATTTCCAACCTCTAGCAGAGGACACTGCCCGCGCAATGATTTTTTTCAAAATATGAATAGTTTTTGCATAAATTTACGTACAAAGAAACAATTGTAAAAACAAGATTTTCTCAAAATTGGCTCCAAGTGTTTTCTTGTTTTGTTAGTGCAAAGTACGCTTATAAAATGGGCGCAGGTCCGATTTTCCTTGAACTCCATGAATTTTTGAAAATAGAAAAAGTTACAAATGCGAGAAAGTATGCGCTGCAGTAGCTTTAGTATCGTTTTATAAATACATTGGCATTATCTCATTATTTATTATCAAATTATTTTGCCCTAAATTTGTAAACATACTATGTCACAAAATGCACGAAAAAATTGTTTTGTCTAAGCAATCCTAGGAATTCACGCATGACGCAATTAGTGACGTAATTCTCACAGCACTTTTGACGCAATTTTGTGTTCGAGAATTATGTATCGCCAACCGAAAATTTAATTAATATTCTATCATTTCATGATATCCTTTGAGTTTTAGAAGTAACGATTCCAAATAAATGTATATGACCATTTAGTATTCTGTAGAAGCCACTTCTCACGAAATACAATAATACTTCGTCTTCGAAAATGTTTCGTTAACATTTCTCATTGAAGTATCGTTTTTGAAGAGCTGAAATGCGCTATATTGAGTGATAGAAGCCAGTTCTCTCGTGCACAGACTAATTCTCCAAGCAAGGGCTACATGATGTAATAAAATAGCTTTCAGGATGTTCCAAAACCGTCCGAAAGTTTTGCTGTCTTCCAAGAGTTCTGTTGATTACACGTGGAGAATTTGCTGCATATGCATATTTGTAATTCATTCACGATATACTATATTTGATTTAATGTAATGTCAAAATTCATATTTTTTTTAAAAAGAAAGTTTTTTTTATTTTTATTCAAAGCAGTATTGTCTATTTTTATTTAAATAATATTTGTGTTAATACTTGGTTGTATAGTTCAGTAAATTGTTCAAAATAGACTCGGAACTATTTAAATAGTATAGGTTTTAAGTGTAAAAAATGTTATTTTTTAAATTTTACCTTGTGTTACCTTTTATTCAAGTGTGATAACATTTTTTATGCTAATGAGGAATATTACACGTGTTTAGTTAATCTTGCAGAATAATTGTCATTTTATTTAGTAAAGGAGTTAACCAAAGAAAATGAAACGTGTATATAAGTTTTGTTTTACTATAAGTTATAATTTTCCAATGAAGTGGAGTAGTTACAGTTGGTGTCGTCCGAACTTAGTATGTAATAAAAGTAGTAATGTATATTTTTTATTATAAACGATAATACAATATATACTATTATTTTGTATTCTAAAATTCTTTCTTTCTTATAATAATAAGGTGGTAACGGAAAAATTTACTGATAGATTTAAATAGCAACAAAATCTATCATGATAACGTATTTCAATTGAGATAGGCCCTTTACCGAGATAACTTCAAATCATTGGGAAAATGTTCATTGAATTGAAGTTTTCGTTAAAATTAACTATCTTTAAAAAACATTAACATTATTTAGATTTAAATAACAATTTTCAATTAGAGTTGCCGGGGGCGGACGGCCCCCACCTAACTACACCACTGCTTCAAACCTTTGTGTTAAATGTTCCGATTGTATTATAAAATGCAACTGTATTACGCATTTATTGCAAGTGTATTACGCATTTATTTTTCCTAAAAATGCACCATTTGGGAAACCTTTGATTGAAAGTAAGAAATTATATGCATATATATATATATATATATATATATATATATATATACAGGGTCTTTAGTTTATCTTGCAACCCATGATTGCTAGCGCCTGTTCTTATTTCGGCAATTTGGCAACCGCTTGCCTCTGCCTTCTTTCAATACTGCCGTGGCTGACTCGTTGGGACAGCAGAGAAGGAAGTGAGCTGCGCGTCATAATCTGCAACTTTCCTCTTTCTGTGTTTTTCCCATTCAAAGGATTCCGCAGGCAGGTATGCGGCTCACAAGCCGGAATCTTTTCGCGCTGCGCAGGGTGGGTGGAGGCATGAGCCAGCAAACAAAACGTATCTTCAGACGAATCTGTCTGCTTAGGAATGGCGAGTCTGTGTGCTTCAGTATGCTTAAGAAACGAAACTGTAACATAGAAGATGGGGAGGGAAGTTATGACTGATTTATCGATTTATTAACAGCAAAGTAACAATAATTATTATTTAATGAACGCCGGCTCGGAAAGAAATTACGAAGATATCTCGTGAAACATCGCCGCCAAGCTGTTTATAATTTATAACAATAATTAATTATGGTACCTGGAAATTAAACAAATTAGAAAATCGTAATAAAATTGATAAAATATTAATAAAATAAATCTTGAATTTTCTAATAATTTCTCCTCCTTTAAAACAGGCACTGCGACTCCGCTTCCTATCCATATCCCCGTGTCTCTGAAGCGCTGGATTAATCTACAAATTGTTGATTTGTTGGGAACTGGCGTTTCCAAAAAAATTTCTTGAAACATTTCCGGGCTCTTTAAGAAATATTTAGTGCCAAAGTAAACTTCCGCCAGAGATACACGTTGAACCTTCGTCAATATTTTTGAAGCAATTCTTCTTTCCTAAACGCGAGTTCCTACAATAATGAATGAAACGTGAACGAATGACTGCCCAAGGACAGAACAAGTGCTTGCTCTTTCTTCCAACTAAAATAGCCCCGTTCTCCTACCCCGAAATATGCGACGAGGGGTGGGTCGTTAAAAGTGAAAGGGAAGCCAAAGGTATTTCACGCGTTGCCAAATTACCAAAACAAGTGGTTGTGTTCTCAGATACGGGTTGCGAGTTAGACTAAAGACCCGGTATATATATGAATTAGTGACAAAATATTATTTTTCTGGCTAACATACTCGAACGTAATATGTAAATGTATTGTTTTTAAAATACATATACCTCTAAAGTGTAAACATGTTTTCATTTCATTTTACCCTTTATTCCCTCCTTGTCCATTTCAGTGAGTTTGTTCGCTGCGTTTCTTACCCTAGTTCTATTATTCTGTTTTGAGAATGAAAAAATGGTGAGTACACTTATTCTAATTATCATTCAGAAATGTTTTCGTGTCTCTAATTGATTACCCGACGAGCTGTGCGCAATATTTGGGTTGCAACTCGTTAAAACATAACTATTACTCTCAAAAATTCAAAAACACGAAAATATAGCGAAATGTGGTGAAATACAGTAAATTGATACCTAAATATATAGCCTAACGGCAAAATCTTATTCAAAACGGCTCCCAAAGCGCCATGATTCTTAGATTTATCTACGTCAATCACGTTTGTCCATTTATCCACTGTTGTACTCGTATATGAAAAAGTTTAACATTGCCCTTTCTGGGTGAATATCGCGAAAAAGTACTGTCCAGTAATTAAATTTATTCCGGTTTTTAAATATTTACTGTGAATGTACCTACGTCCAATTGGTAAATTAATGAAACCAATGTATCAGTATGTAGTCTAATTAAGGAACCTGTAATGGAAACTTATCTCAAGTAAGTTTCCATTCCATTCCATTACGCAAACCCGACGGCCAACGTGGATTTGCGAAATCAGAAACTATGGAAACAACTTTAGTTTTTTATAATTGTTGCCTCATCATTGGATCAAAATAAAGCATTTATTAAATACTTTGAAATCTTTCAAAAGCGTTTTACATCGTAGATAATAAACATTTGTTTTCAAAATTACGTTGTATGGAATTAGTGTCATTAACTTCGATTAGATATTCTCGTGTCTTCAACTTCTGTCACAAAGAAGAAACACCGCACGAGCATGAATAATCATCTTACAACTAGCAACTAATCTTTCCGATTCATTGTCAGTTCAATACGGTATCCCGCAAGAGCCTGATCTTAAGGCCGCTCCACAATAGCCCGTGAACGGAACGGCAACGCGAACGCGAACGCAAAGAAAGTGAAGGGCAGACATCTCAGGCAGGCGTTCACAACACAACGGGAACGCGAAGCTTGACGGAACGGGAACGCGAAAGATGGTCAACATTTATCTCGGCCTGGGAACGGGAAGCCTCTCGACCAATGGGAGTACAGCAAATGGAGGCGAAGCTTTCCTGCTGATCGAGCGCGCGGCCTGCGCGCGAAACTGGTCTGGAGCGGTGTTGAGGTTACAGCATGGATTTGCGAGGTTAGGGTTTGAGGAGGATTTAGTTAGTCGTTGTTGAATTGTTATAGTTCTTTTGAGTGATTTCAGTATTTTCCGTTTTCTTTTCTTATTAATATTTAGAATTAAAATTTCCCAAAAATATTTTTTTGTTTCGTTTAAGTATATTGGAGTTTTTTGTTTATTGATTAAAAATTCTTTAGTTGCATTTTCCATAAGTTCATACTAGTTTTTGCATTTTTTCATTCTGATGAAAATTCTTATTTTTTTAATTAATATTCTTTCGTTAAAGTATTCATTATTAATACTACCACACGCAAAAAACTGACAGATGGCAAAGCAAAGAGTGAACAGAGTAGCGCAGCTAGAAGTGCTTTGGTTTCGGCGACTCTTTCCTGAAGTACTCGTTTTCGCCGCTACAGGTTCATAGCGCTATTCATCTTCCCGATGGCGTTTATTGTGAAGCGCACGTCCCTTGCGTTTCCGTTCCCGTCCTTGCCTTCGCGTTGCCGTTCCCGTTCGCGGGCTATTGTAGAGCAGCCTTGAGCCTGTGTCGTGTTCTGTATGTGAACGATTTCAGATATTTCAAATTGGTTTCTTAAAAACAAATTAATAATCTGCTGGAAAACTATTTGAATGCAGTTTTGAATATTAAATATTAAAGCATCCTTAACTAGTGGTGCTACAACAGCACATACTTTCCCGTGTTATTAGAAACCTACGTAGTATTGAAATATTGCACTTTCCGCGCTACATCTTATTATTTGAAAACGTCCAATTCAACCAAGAAGCGAACAACTCACTGTTTCCATCGCAGTGTTGTCAGAATTACGTGAATTCTACAACCGCATAAAAATATAATACAGAAGTTTTGTATACTTGTATTAGAAAAAGAAGCCTAATACCCCGGACAATATAGATGCATTTCATAGGGCCATGATTAGAGGAGAGTATTCTAGAACCATGCAAAAATACTCAACTCACTACAAATGGTACAGCTTTGGTGCGAAAACTAAATATTTTGATGAAAAAATATCAACATAAATTTGACATTTACATCTTTTCATACAGCTATGTTGTCATAATAATTATACCTAATTCACAGAAATTCGTGAGCGCGAAACGGAATTCTGTTGTTGCATTCCTTGCATTGTCTATACTCCCTTAAAGAGCTAGCAATTTTTATTTCAAATATTTCAAAATAAATAATTTAAAAAAAGATGAATGTGTAAATGTATAACAAAAGGTCGAATGTAAGAAACGAACAGAGATACAAAACTGCAAAGTTTGTAATATACAAAATCAATAAAATGGAATATCTCACGGCATTTCGCGTCGTTCTCGGTTGTGCCGCTAGGATTCGCATGATCGCGACTGTATCGAACAGTGCTGGTGATCGTGCGATTCCTGGCGGCACAACGGAGAACGACGCGAAATACCGTGAGATATTCCATTTTGATGACACCCCCCCCGTGCGCCAAGAAAGTAAAACCGAAGTGTAGGTATTGTATTTGGCGGATCATGTTTCGACGTGATCAAAGAGGTTTCCTGTTTACCTTTTATGATTAGTGCGTCTTTTTCTAAAATGGTAAAAAAAAAATTTCACCAAAATTCCTAAATTATGGGATTTTGCGCGAACACAATAATACATAGCTTACACACTATTGTTAACCAAAAACGTTGATATGGAAGCAGAGGCGTCTTTGGAGAAGGACCTCACTGTCATGTTAAAATAAAGAGATAAATATTATCTATATTCCCATCTCTAACAGTTTTCCGAAAATTGTGGAGCGGTAAACAATGAATATGGTGTACGTTTTCATCACGTACTACACTAAAAAAACGTTTATGAAGATAGTGAAGAATACAGGTAAGTTCCATGACTGCTAGTCGGTCGCTAGAGATGCTCCTGAACAAGAGCACTAGAGGAAAGCAAAAAAGAAGTTGATTTAGACAAGGTAAGTGATCGTATACTATTGCAAAACATATCAGGAATACTTCGTTGTGAACATGATTGCAAGGACTGTTCAGACCAGGGCTAAACTGACATTTTATTTGTCGTACGTGTTCAGTAATAAACGTGAATTCGTGTTCTTAATGTTCACTGTATAAGTAAAGCCAAGTTTCATTCGCGTCGCAAATTAAAATTAAAAAATTGTTCATTGTAGTGCTTTATTCTTCAATGAATATTCTCCTTATGCGCTCGGATTCTTATGACATAAAAATTCTTTGAAAATTACCCATGAAATGACTTATAAATAAGGGGAAAGTCACGTAATTTTTTTGCAAAATCCTCAACAATTTGTATAAAAAACTTATTCAATGAATTTTACAACTTTAAATAAAATTATATTAATATAAAGTATATTTTAGGAGGAAATGTAATCCTTATCTCCGATCTTCCACCCGTCAGTTTTGAAAGATACAGGACGTTACCGAAGAACCGTGCAATTTTTGAGAGTTCGAAAAACAGACCCCCCTGCAGTAGTGAATTTCGTCGTGAACTGATGAAACAATAAAATCTTTGTTTTAGTGTGTCATTGTATATTCATTCATGACACATTCGCTAATAAAAAACACGAAAAGGAAACAAAATGCGTAAAAATGACAAAAAGATCGCAAATGTCCAAAACAGACCTAAAAATTGAAAAAGGGCAAAAAATGACCAATAACTCTTACATTTCTCTCATCTGTATGTCGTGATAAACATTCATTAACAAGTTAGCTATGTCTAGAATGCATGAATGAAAAGATGGCATGTCACCAGAATCCGAGCCCTGCTAAGGATTGCCTCTTGTCTATACTCGAATAAATGACATGTCAGCGAAATCCTAAATACTGGAAAGACCAACCATGACTCAGAAACTTCACAGAAACTACGACTTCATTGTCTGCTCTTCTATATCAGTAGTTATAACGCGTTTGGAGACCGCCGCAGAACCTCGACACGACACAAATAGGGATTAAATCATTTTAGTAGTAAAGAGAAGGTATTGTAATGCTGCACCGAAAACTGGCGATATTTCGGCAGAAAAATGGTTTCGCCTCACCCTCTTTTTCAGCTGCCATTTTTCGCCGCCCAAAAATATTTTTTCACATTTCCTCAATGTTTCAGTCCCTAATGGAAGAACTGATATAAAACTTTAAGAATATTATAGACCAAAAACCTCGTCCTACGTGGCAATTTTCATTTAAAAATTTGGGAGCCCATTTTGATAAAATGTTTTAAGGTTCCTGAAAATGCAATGGGAATTGGGGATTTTTTCTTTAGGTGTGAGCATTTAGCATTACATTTTCGGATCAGGAGTAACGTGTAATTCGTGAAAAAAGATTTGAAGAAAATTATTTAATAATTACTATTATATCTATTTTTCGAACAATTTGCATTCGCTTGCAAAAGCATTCCGAGTTACCGAGTTGTAAAATGTATATCCCGAATAAACTGGCAACGCGCTGTATCAGCCGCCGCCCTCGAATCGTATTATTTATTAACTTTTAATTAATTTACTTTCTCGGGTAGTGCTAACGCAGAATATTGCTAAAATACAAATAGGATACACTGTTCGTGAATACACTGAATTGAACGGCAGAAATAGATTTTTTATTCGAAACTTTAATGAAAATAAATATTTTACACTTCCTTTATTTATGGAATAGTGATATTTGAAACATAACGCAGAAATTAAGACATAACATTACATAACGATAACATAATATTGCGAGAAAGTACGTGATATTCTAGCACCACAAGTTTACTTTCTCGCAATTACGTAAGAAGAGAAGGTATTGTAATCGTGCGTCGGAAAACGGCGAATTTTCTACACAGAAACTCTTTCCGGGCCCTGGTCACGAAAAACTGGATTCCAAATATAAGGGGGAAATACCTCTAATATGTGATGTAGTCAGAATCCGTATTTTGTGCGTCCTTCGTACCGAAAAATCGATTGACGGCAAAACGTCCGTCTGTGCGCAACGATAGCTCATGAACCGTTCAGCCGATTTTCTTCAAAATCGATATATCCCAATTGTTCTGGCTGATGTTAGTGCTCATGGAATTTGAAACCGATATTTTACTTTTGTGGGATACTTTACATGAAGCCCCTACGACATTTTCAAAAAAAAGGCTCCAAATTGTTTAATTAAATTTTGTAGTTGAGGCGAAGAATGTTTAAGAGAATGGTGCAAGTCCTATTTTCGTTTAAAACCCTGAATTTTCGAAAATTACAAACGTTTGAATTTTTTTCGGTGTCTTCCTACAAGTACAAAATTAAAGATAGATATTTTTCCTCCAAATAAAATTTGTTCCCCAAAGTGAGTTCCATCATTAAGGTCTTGTACATTTTTTTTGAAAATGATAGTATTTTTTCGCGCAATATTGCGTGCAATATATGCAGTTTTAATAAATTACAAAAACAAGCTTTTCTCAAAAACGGCTCCAATTTTTTTTCTTTAATCTTTGGTAGGGATAGTGCTAAATGTACTCTATGAAATGACATAATTTCCATATTGCTCTATTCTTTTGTTTTGTATCTCATGTCGTTCATATTTACATTAGCGGCGATTATATCACATTATTACATTTACGAGGTCATGTGCTTTAAATAAGGTCAGACAAAGTTTCTCGAGAAATCAACCATTTTCTGTGAAAACTAGCTCAAAATTCCGCATTTTCAGAAACGCTCAAACGCCATTTTCTCAAAAATGGCTTCAAATTCTTTCTTCAAACTTTTCGAACGGGTAGTGCAAATTACACTCTTTAATATAACGTGAAGTTCATTTGGGGTATTTTTTGTTTTTCCAAAAATTACACAAATGTAATTTTTTGAAATATCTCTCACACCTTTAATATGCACATTACCAGCCATTGATAAACACTATTGTATTTGTGAGTGAATGTGCTTCAAATTACTTCAAATGAAGATTTTCGAAAACTTAAAAATTTTCTGTGAAAGCTTCAAATTTAGCATTTTTAGTAGCGCTTAAAAACTATTTTCTTCAAAACGGCTCCAAATTTTCCAAAAGCAATTGCCACTTAGGACGAGGTTTCACTGTTCATTAAGATTGTTAAAATACTATTTCCGTTGTACCACTAGGATAGAGAAAAATTAAGAAAATGCTAAAAAATTTACTTTGGGCAGCCAGAGATGGCAGCTGGCAAGAGTATATGGCAAGTATGAATAGCTAGCCGAGAGCAAAGGAAATAGAAAACTAATGCGGGAAAGTCTGTGCCATTCTTAGCACCTTTAGTTTTGTTTTCTATTGATGATAAAATACTTATGTAAGTGTATGATATTTCTTGATAACATATTTTTAAACCAGGCATAAGAAATACGACATACAATGTACTTCACTAAGGTGAATATTCAATTATTTCTCTCACGAAGTAGGACGGATTGTTTTACGTTTGCACAAATATACACATTTTCATTCCAAGCATGCTTCTCCTGAATGTTACCAAGAAATGTATACAGTGGAAATGAAGTATTGTTAATTTTATTTCATATTTAAGAATTTTTAGATCACAAATGCATATTTTTAAAAGCTAATATCAAGATTGTTTAGAGCATAAAAATCCTCTCCCTACTTATTACATACTAGAAAACCCCGGCAGACTTTGTTCTGCCCTTCATCTCCCTCTTTCCCCTCCCATCTCACTCTCTCCATCCCTCTCTCTCCCTGTCTTTGTCTCTGCCGCTCTCTGTCCCTCTCATTCACATTTAGTTGCAGATTCTGCACGTCTCTGAGCAGGTGAGGTAATATCGGGAGGAGCCAGACCAGCAAAAATGGAATAGAATTTTCGAGAAATTTTAGTTTTTAAGGCCCTAGAACGCCTCGTTTAGGAATTATTTAACGATATAGATTTAAAATGCTGCCGAGTGTGTGGCGAGTTGCACTTGACGTGAATATTACTTTCCCGTATACGTACGTATATACATAGTATAGGGATAGTTATGTAATGCTGCGCCAAAAAACGGCAGATATTCGGCAGAAAAAAATTCATTGCCGTGCCCTCATAAAAAGTGGATAAATCCAATTGCTAAATTAAGAAAAAACTAGTGGTGCTTCCAACGCACATACTTTTCGCGCTGCTTCTACATGGTCCTAACTGCTATTCCACTACTACATAAACCAGCCAAAGTGTTCTCTACCAGCAATTTTTTCTGTTCCGAGACCGGAAATTCGATCCTCAAAGTTACGGAGCCCGAACCCATAACACTACGCCACACTAGCACCGTGTGGGTCGAACCACGGTGTAAGAGATCGAACAGAGCCATAAAATGAATCGAACCTATCTATAAAATGGTAAATGCATGATAACGAAACAATTGAAATGATGATTCACAGGCTTTACAAATCCAAGAAGAGATGTGAAAAATTGTTAAAAGTTAAAAATTCGAACAATTATATGCAGACACTTCCACTTCATTTATCGTAATTATCAATATTTGTGATTCGAATGGCTTCACATGGTTTTCAATCAAGTTTCTAGAATTCTCAAATGTTTCCTGTGACCACATAGAATTTTGACAAATAATATTCCCCGACCAGGACTCGAACCAGCGAAGCTTCCCTGGAAAGAGCTGTGCCAATGCCTGCTGATTAACGATTGCGGCTGCAATCGCGAAGCAACTACAATAGCGAAGATGCCATGCCATGCCATGCCATGCATGGCAACTAAACTTATATAATAGTAACAAGTGTATGATGGTTTCATTTCTAGCATTAGGAAGCCGAAAAATCCAGAGAATGTTTAGAAAACTAAGTTCTGCGAGAAAGTCTGTGCCATTTTAAAGCACCACTAGTTTATTTATTTATTTGCTGTCCCTTATCACACATGTGCAGAAAGTTTAAAGAAAAAATTTGGAGCGGTTTTCTGAGAAAAATTTTAAGCGCCAATTACGCAAAAACTACTCAGTTTTTTCAGAAAATTGTACATGACCATTTTTAAATAACTAATTTTGTAGAACAGATTTCGTCTCAAGCAAAAATCTCTATCTAAAATTTTGTAGCTTTAAAAAAAATTACTTTATTGAAATTTTCCAAAATTCAAGCATCATCCGGAAATCGGATTAGCGACATATTTTTACCGTCCCTTATTACGTAAGTGAAGAACATTTAAAGAAAACATTTGGAGCGGTTTCTGAGAAACACAATTTTGGTAAATATCAAACGCAATTTACTCAAAAACTACTCGTTTCTTCAAAATAGTGCACATGACCTTATTTAAAGTACTAATTTTGTACAACCGACTTTATTTGGAGTAAAAATCTCTATCTTCATTTTTGCAGTTTTGAAATGTTGTTTTGCAATTTTCGAAAAATTAGAGGTATCAACGAAAATGATACCTGCATCATTCTCTGAAACATTCTTCCCACTATTCAACAACAAAATTTAATCAAAAAATCTGGAGCAATTTTTTTTGTAAACTTTGAAATTGTTCAACGGCTTCATGTAAAGTACCCCCCAAAGTTGAAATATCGGCTTCAAATTCCAAGAGTCTTGACATCAGCCAAATCGATGGGGGAATATCAATTTTGAAGTAAATCGGCTGAACGTTTAGGCGCTAGCGTTGACTATGGACGGATGGACGGACGTTTTGCCGTCGATTTTTACTTTCCCGTATACGTACGTATAAATGGAGTGATATACCTAGTATAGGGAAAGTTATGTAATGCTGCGCCAAAAAAATGGCCACTTTTCGGCGGAAAAAATTAATTGCCGGGCCGTACGAAAAAGTGGATAAAACCAGTTGCTAAATCAAGAAAAAAAATCCCCTTACACGTGGTGTAGCCAGAAACCCTGCTTTGTGGGTCCTTGATACCGAAAAACCAATTGAAAGGAAAACGTCCGTCCGTCTGTCTGTCCGTCAGTCTCTCCGTCTGTCTGTGAACACTGCTAGCGCGTAAGCCATACGTACGATTTTTTCGAAAATGGATATTCCCCGGGCGATTTGGTTCTAGTCAAAGCTTTGAGATTTTGAAAAAGATTCTTCAAAATTTGGGGGTACTTTACATGAAGCCCCCCGGACATTTTCAAAATTTTCTCAAAAACGTCTTGAATTTTTTTCTTTAAAATTCTTGTATGAATAGAGTAAAATACACTTATTAACATGGCATAGGTCCGATTTTCACGAATAACTCTGAATTTTCGAAAATTGTGAAAATTTAAATTTTTTTCGGCGACTTTCTCCAACTACAAAATTGAAGATTGAGATTTTTTCTTCAAAGAAATTTGTGTTCTCCAAATTGAGTTCTTTGTTGAAGGTCATGTACATTCTTTTGAAAATTTTACTAGTTTTCGCGCAATATTACGTGCAACATGTGCAATTTTAAAAAATTACAAAAACTAGATTTTCTCAAAAACGGCTCCAAATTTTTTCTTTAAATTTGTGGTAGGGATAGTGCTAAATGTACCCTATGAGATGACATAAACATCATATTGCTGTATCCTTTTGTTTTTTCAAAAATTGCAAAATGTAATTTTTTTGACTTGTTTCTCACGTCGTTAATATTTACACTAGCGGCGAATTGTTCACATTATTATATTTATGAGTATTTGTGCTTTAAATAATGTCAAGTAAAGTTTCTCGAAAACAACCGTTTTCTGCGAAAAGTAGCTCAAATTTCCACATTTTCAGAAACACTCAAATGCCATTTTCTCATAAATGGCTAAAAAAATTCTTCAAACTTTTCGATCGGATAGTGCTGATTGCATTCTTTAATATGACGTAAAGTTTATTTTGAATTATTTTTTGTTTTTTCAAAAATTACACATATGTATTTTTTTAAAAGGATCTCTCGCATCTTTAATATTCACATTACGAGCAATTTGTAAACATTATTATATTTGAGAGTATATGTGCTTCAAATTACTTCAAATAATGTACTTTGAAAACTCAAAAATTTTTGGTGAAAATGAGCTTCAAATTTCGCATTTTTAGTAGCGCTAAAACGCAATTTTCTTTAAAAAGCACCTAATTTTTAAAAGAAAATTGCCATTATGGCTAGGTTTTTGTGTTCTTTAATATTCTAAAATTAATATTTTCGTTCTACCAATAGGAAACCGAAAAATTAAGAAAATGACAAAAAATGTACTTTTGGCGCTGATAGATGGTAGCTCGCAAGAAAGAGTAAGTGGCAATTCCGAATAGCTAGCGAAGACCCAAGGAAATAGAAAACTAATACGGGAAAGGCTGTGCCATTCTGTGGCACCACTAGTTTAGTTATGTTCTACAACGCCATGTAGTTGAGTTACAACAGAATTAACAGCACATAAACCTTCTGGTGAAAAAAAATAAAAAAATTATCCAAATGAGTGAAACACATTGAGCAAAATACGTTTTGTATTAATTTTAAAGTGATTTTCTATGATTGAATTCGGCGCGTTGTTACAAGCTGGCCTCTGATTGCTTGGACGCTAAAATGCTTCCAGCGTCTGCCGCGAGATTGCGACGAGCAATGGCGCATGCGCAGAGGGCGAGGTTCCGCCCTCCCCTCTTCATCCCTACCCATGGAATTCCCGAGTCCCGATTAGCTAGCTTACGGCTGAGGAAAGGCTTATGAGCAAGTTGCTTGTTTGTGCACGAGAGCGCAGCACACTTGAGGTTGACAGAAAAATATTTTTCTTTCTCAGTGGTGATTCTGTGCTTGGTCATGGACACAAACAGTAGATATAGTGCTTGCACACTAATTCTTAATTAATGTGTAAGAAGTTTAATTCTTTCTTATATACATTAAATTTTATATTGTTTTGAATTATATAAATTCACAAGTAATCCTATTGCCAATCGCGCATGATAACTAAAGCTGAGCAATTTCAGAATTTGCTTTCAAGAAGTCTCCTGACATATATGTGTTGAAGTATTGTAACATTTGTTGCAATAACATAGATTCTAGAGAACATTAAGAATCATGATATCTTCAGTTCGCGTTATTGTTGAGCAACCCCAAACGCGAGAGTCACGCTACGCCACTGATTATAAATGAAGTAAACCTAGACACCTTCCGATCTCCATGAACGTTGGCACTTCTACGTGCTATTTCACCCAGAATGTTTATCCGCTGTTAATTCTGTTTTTGAATCCATTACAAGGTGCTGCAGAGCAAAATTGCGCTTCATTTTAATTGAATTTCCGCCCAAACTGCGCTTCATCTGGGCTTCATTGTTGTTGAGCGTTGTCGTGTGACTCAGGGCGAGGGCCAGGACAATCCGACGGTCGCAGGCGGGAGACAGAGTGAGTCGAGAGAGACGGAGAAAGATGAAAGACGGAGAGTGACGGAGACAGACACAGAGAGAGAGAGAGAGACGCCGCGCGAGTAAAATACGTCGATGGCAAGTCGACGGTTCTTCAAACAGACTTGGTGAAATGAAACTCGGAGAGTGAACATACTGAGTTTATTGCAGAAGTGAACAAATACAAAGTTATACAAAATGATACAAATTTCTACTATGCAGTCTAAATGGTTGTGAACACATTACAACGCTTCCTTACAAAATATATAGATTACATCCCCACTTCTGTTTCTAGATACACGGTGGAGGAGGAGACGCTTGTTATGATCAGTGGCGCGGACGCGCCCTGGGTGGCCCTTATCACGGGCGGAGGGGAGACTCCGGAGCGAGAGGCTTGATATCACGAGGGCTGTGTCCCGAAGTGACTTTTCATGATTGTGAGGAGGTTAATGGGGCAGGCGTTAGTTATTGGAGCCTTCGACACTCTTGAGTGTGGAACGTGGAGCGCAGCTTCAGTATAAGATTTATGAGTATTTATTGCGTGCTTAAGATAGAAATGGGCTTCAAATTATCGGGGTCACGAAAAGACGCCATTTTCTCTGGTTCCAAGAAATCAGTTATCAGAAGATCGGAGGGCCTCGTGCGTTAATTAAATGCGTAAGCCCTGCCTCGCTCTGGAGTACATTGCGTAATACTATGTACAGCTTGTACGCTCTGTACGTGGGGATATAAGTCGCGTAAGGCCCTACCTTGTCCACACGGTGCAACATTGTGCGGTGGTAGTTCTATTTTGCACAATAGATCCACGGTAATTTCGGCAGCTTATTTTATAATCAGTCGAAAGATGAGAAAAACTTCCTTTTCCCTATAATCTTGAATGAACTGAAGAGAATCTTTGTTTTCAAGAGACATTCTGAAAGTACATAACCTTGAATGAAAAACTATTGAATTTTATTGTTTCAGCTGCATAACTTATTAAATAAATTTCGAAAATTGGCATGACTGTAAAAATAATATAAGAATTAGGGAGAGCTAAATATTATTCTCCTATCACTGCTACACACCAAACTACAAATGGAAATAATCACATGTTCATTTTTACTAGTTTCCACTATATAGCTTAATGGAGGAAGCGCACGAGAAAGACGAACGAAATTCCCGTCAGCTCTGGGAAGCTTGCGCTATGGCATGCGTCCATCGTTTTGACGATAGGACGCATGTGGACGCATGCCCCAAACGCATATGCTACGTGCGCTAGACGCATGCGTTGGACGCATGCGCAAAATTGAACGAAAAGACGCATCGTGAGGACGCGCCTTAAGAGAAAGACAGAGAGTGACAGAAAGAGATAGAGATGGAGAGACAGAGACAGATGCAGAGAGACACAGGCATACAGAGACCGACAGGCAGAGTCGCAGGGAGAGAGACAGTGAAGAGACATAGAGAGGCAAATAGAGAGGGACAAAGAGAGAGAGTCAGACGCAGACAGAGACTCAGAGAGAAAAAAAGAGACAGGGAAAGACAGAGGCAGAGAAAGAGAGAGAAACAGGTAGAGACACGGAGACATTTTTTCACAATGAATGAATATGAAGAAAACGGACGATGCTGCGTATTTTGCTAGTATCAAATAAAAAAAATTAACTTTACTCATATTATAAGTTTACGATTATTATAATACAGTATTTACCATTACCTTTTTTAACATAACAGTTAAGTGCCTGAAATTTATCTGCTTGCTAATTAGAGAAGCGCGGCAAATTCGAATTTATTATCTCTATTTTTTTCGAAAATACAAGGAGTGCACCGAAAATTAAACCGGCACTACTTTTTACGTACGATACCATTCTTTGCTATGTACGTGAAAAAAAAAGAAAAAAATTGGAGCCGTTTCTGAGCATATAATTTTAAAAAATGTTTAAATTGTCTAAGTGACTCAAAATTACGCAAAATACTCATATTTTCGAAAAATTGAACCCGACCTTGTTAAGATATGTTTCTGATGAACCCGTTTCAGTACGTCATTTACATTTTCATAATTGTAGTTATAGGAAGACGCCCGTAAAGAATTTGAATCTTTACAATTTTCGAAAAATTGGGATTTTCATGAAAATGAGAGTGCACCATTCTCACGTCCTGCGTTCTTTTCAAGTGGCATCCAGCATTTGCCACTTGCCGCCACGCAGAGTGCTGCTCAGCTGTTTATCAGTTTTATAATCCTGCGCTATCCCTATAATAATATAGTGCGATTTTTCTAACTCTACCCCTCAAGCCCCTATGGAATATCACAAGGCATTTCGCGTCTTTCTCGGTCGTGTCGCATGATCGCAAGCACTGCTTGATGCGGTCGCGAGCATGCGATATCGGGCGGCACGACTGAGAACGTCGCGAAATACCGTGACATATTCCATTGTGAAGACGGGCCTCGAGGGGCAAAGTCACTAGTAGAATAACCGCAGTATCGAAGTTGGAAAAAATCGCAAGGTGCATATAATATATGCTCTATATAAGTCACATGTTCTGGTCATCGCCATTGAAATTTATACCAAATTTAGGTTAGATAAAATTCTTATGCATTTTCACACGGTGTTTTATTTTGTATTTACTCCAGATAATTGTGTACTGTTTCCTTTGATCTTAGAAGAAAATGTTAATTTGAATGTCTGAATTCGTTAACGATCAGTTAAACGAAAAAAAGTACTATGAACAGAAAAGTTCAATCATTTTTGGATGAATTTTGTTTGTAACATTTGCTTTGTGTGGAGCCTTTTGCAAAAAAAAAAAAAAAAAAAAAAAAAAATGAATTGTACCGGGCCTTTATTCGGATTGACGTTTATTTTTCTGAAATATTTGGCATGTTTCGAGTATTATTGATTTTCTAGAATGCTATATTTTATTGTAAATGAGCGAAGGAGAAAGATACTCTCGTGTTCCATTGGACATTACTTTTGACACTATCTGTACCAGGATCTTACGTGCGATGTCAAGACAGTCACTAAAGTGCGCTGTAAAAAGAATGCACTTGTTCGAATTATGGTGTTAATTCAATTGCTAAATTTCTGAAGACAAGCGTAATTGCTGGGTCTGTCACTGTATTGTGGACGTTATTCAGAATGGGATTCAGTATGAACTTCTTGACCCGTCAAGCGTTTCACTACGAATATTAGTCATGAGTGTAGTGAGCACTTTCACGATTCTGTATGCATCAGGATTGAGTGTATGAAGTGAGAGATAAAGTAAATGAAAATTACCAATGAATGAAACAAAAATAGAAACGGAAGATGATCCTCATTGTGACAAAGATGCTCTTACGGATATGTTCGGATGGTTTTTGCAGGTGTTATTGGCGTGTTTGGCGTTTACCTGTTTGATATGTAAGTTGTATTAGATTAGCACTGGATAGTAAAGGCCATCCGCCGACGTAGTTTTTGGTATTATGACTTCCGAAAACTTCAGAAAGTTACCTTTTTTCAGTGAAACGATTCTGTGAACCACGATATGAGAGACGCCCATGGTTAATATGGTTTTATGATACGTCCAAGCAAGGAATGGGTGCTTTAGTCATCCATCTAGCTAATGTTTATTTGGCTAGTAAATTTCACGGCGATCCATGTACATGGTGAGATTGAAAATAGTAATGAAATTAGTATGCTAGACTCTGTCATTGAAAAACAGCATATTTTCTTTTTGACTCATTCCTTCTCCCAGAAGTATTTCTTCTTGGTTCTTACTGATTTCATTATTCTCTGTAAACCTGAGTGGCTTGTAATCACCTTGTTTCTGCTTGCCCTTGTACATTTTCTTTAATAACTTGTAATTTCTTTTTCTCTGTAGGTATATCATTAATTTCTTATTGGATTCTTCTGTGGGACTTGCGATTATTTATGTAGGCATACGGTTTTCACAGTATTTAGCCAGGGTGAAAAGATGGGAAGCTATCAACTTTGGAGAGTATGGTATGTGAAAGAACGAATTGTGATTTTTATGGCAGATATTTAAAAAAATCATCTGAAATTGTTTTTATGCATGTTGCAGGTAAACCTCCATCAATGAATGCATGGCTTAGCCAATGTTGTTTATATGTAATGCTTATGGTTATTGTTAAAGTATGTATAACATTGCTTATTCAGCTTGATTTTTGGGATGAAGTGAGAGAATTTATCCTTTCACCGATAACTAATCCAAAAATTGAATTGGCTATAGTCATGCTTATTATTCCATTCTTTGTCAACGTAAGTACATCTGCTTAATGTTTGCTTTGAAGTTCTATCAAGATCTCTTATTAATAATTTCTCTTTTTGCAGGCTCTTATGTTCTGGGTAACAGACAACTTTTTAATGAGACATAATAGTCGAAATCATAAGACTGACCCTGGACTTCTGCAGAGAGTTAAGATACGGTACCGCAAAATAAAAAAGGATAAACGTGATGATTCAGAAGCTGATGTCCTGTTGTTAGCTGATGAAGATCTTATGAATAATGGAGAAAATTTACAGCAACGGTCCCCGGGATTTACAGTAACGTAATAAGATACAAGATAATCTTCACAAAAATTTCATCATATTGTTGAATTTTGAAGATACCTGTACAAAACATTGGACCTGCAATGAGGCTCTAAGGAAGGTATATTTTCATGATATGTGGTTATAAACTAGGATTCCTAAGTAAAACTGTTGAAATATCAAATGAGGAGTATGTTGTGTATGCAGATATTTTTTTAATGATCCTTTGCAAGTGAACTGATCTTTGTAGGTTATCTTTATACTTATAGTGACAATATATAGCAATACTCATTTGCACTATACAAAGTCAGTTTCTGATGTGTATTCTATTTGTATATATGGACAAGTTCTCTCTCAGTCATGTATTTATTTTTTTAATTTATTTAAACTGGAATGGAATTTTCTTATTGTGGCATTGAACTATTTATGCATGTGATTTGAAAAGGGCTGATATTGCCAGTTTTGTAAAGAACTCTGCTGCTCACCTGCTAGCACATGGCTTATTGACTAAAGATTGCTCAGTTTGAAATTTCTTTTGTAAGGTACCATCTATATTTGTAATGTTGGTGTCAAGTATAATTTATGTATTTTGGTAGAATATTTCTGAAACTTTTCCACAAAATGCATTCTAAAAAGTATGAAATACTTTTTAAAAAACATTGTAATATCACTGTAAAAATGTACATTTCCTTTCATTTCAGTTGAGATTGTACTTACTCTCAAATGGCATTATGTACTCGTAGATTTATGCAAATGCAGCAATGAATAACAGTATTAAATGAAACATTTCATGCTTAGAATTATTTTAATGATAGTCTGACTTGACTAGCTTTCAAATTTTCATTTACTGATAACCGATCTACTGCGTTTGTATTCATGTCGTTTGTGATATACATGTTACAATAGGTTTTCATACAAATTAAGAGATTCTTTGGTTTTGACAAGAAGTGTGGGGAAGTTGAAATTACTAGGAAGTGTTACTTTTACTTGAATTACTATGATCCGAATAAAATAAATTGGTGATTGATAGTTGTACTTCTGAAGCTGTTGCTTCACACAATATGAGTATATGATTAGGTTACTTTTATAAGTATTTATTTCGAGTGTTATTTTAGTGTCCAGGGAACACAACCTGTCAACATTGTTCCTTTCTATTCGCAACTCTCTATCACCAACTTCTTTTAATCGGACCATAGTAGAAAATGAACCACATGATGGATGAAGAAAATATAATAATTGATATCTCTCTCGCTTCTTGTGGTAATCCATATGGCATTTTATTCTGCATTCAATGTACCTAGTTTTTTGGAATGTTTTTTGTATTTTTTATTTGGAAAGTCGAGAATTATGTAAATGAAGGGTATGGGTGAATAAGAATATAATGATAACCTTCAAATTTGTATTTTTTAAGCTTTTTATGAAAATTAAGGTAAACTTCAAAGAGTTCAGCTTTATGACCTCAAATGAGAGAACAGTGTTGCTTGTATTCAGACTGTGGAATCCCTTTACAATTAACAGAACATAACATTCTGAAAACACTATATCTCAGTTTACACTCAGTGTGGGTTACAATTATATTTCCCCATACCCTTGGTATGTTGAAAGAGGAGTGTCAAGTACTACCTCCATTTATCTTGAACAATTGTTTCTTATAAAATCAATATTCTATTTATTGAATATGACTGTTTTTGGTTTTCGTGTTTTTTTGATACTAAATTCTAAGCAAATTCATAAAATATGTATTGAAGTGAAAAGGTAGAAAATTATGACTTAAGGTAAGATAAAGCTTTTTAAAATCTTATTTTCAAAGGCCCTGTCAAATTTACCTATGAAGTGCAGATGTTTCATCATAATGTACTGTCAGAAGTCACCATAAACTGTGATTAAAATATGGAATTTCTCAGAAATTCACGTGGGCTAAATTTGTCCAGTTTCCTCCTATTCATTTTGTGACAATAACTTTTTTTATTGTATGACCAATTTGTTGCTAATTGCTTATTCTTACTGTTCACTAATTGCACACAGTTTGGTGTAATAACCCCTGATTGTTTTTAGTTTTACTTGCTATTTCATCATTATTTTGTCAATGTGATTATCCCTTGATTATATGAATACCTTCAGTGGCATTATTAAATACTGCACATAATGAGGGAACAGATCGGTCGTTCTTGTTCAAATTCTGCTTCAAAGTGTACACTGATTAATCCAATTCTATTTTGATATACATTATTTAAACTTAATATAAGGTATTTGTTTTTGCTCATTTAATGCAATTAACTGCTTGCAAGTTAAAAATTTATATCTTTATTCCTAAATTGGCTAATTTTTGTAATATCGCTTCATAATCTTGTGTAAGAGATATTTTTCTAGTTTTTTGCGGCATGGATCCATTGTTTTAAGAATCTTGATTTGGAAATTGTTTAATGAAAAATTTTATTTAGTCCTGTTGTAAATGTGGCATCTGCTTGTTACTTACATCCAGTATGCAAGTATGATTGTACATTAAATTTGAAACAGCCCTTTAAATGAAGCTTTGTGGTTATTATATATATTTTTGGCAAATTCATTTTTATAAGGGTCTAATCTCACTAAATTTATTAAGATTAATTGATTCCATTTCCTTAAAAGTTCATTAAGTAAAAACATTGATTACAAAACATTTATAATTGTAAGTTTCACACCCATTGGCATATATAATTTTATATTGTTGATAAATATAAAGTTATGTTTAAATTGGTGACTGATTTCTAAAACATTTGGAAAAAAATACTATATCTCTGTGGAATGATACCAATAAAAACAAAGGAATCAATGAAAAATTTTCTGAGGATGAAAATCAGAGAAAGACCTGTTGCAACTGGAAGATATTGCCAAAGATCTGGGGGTTGAGAAACAATGTAAGTGAATGGTAAACTGCATTTCACTTTAGTGGAAAGCTCAAATGAGCATTTTCCATTTAAAATCAGCTTTTGACGGGAGATAGTTCATAATCATCTTTCTTTATAAATATTTAGTAGTTGAGAAATGTAACTGTTTAATTTTTCTCTTCACCAGATTGATCCCCAGTTGAGGTAATTTTTGCTTAGAGTAATTTACTCATTGGAACAATTGAATGTCAGTTACTATAGTAATGAAGCAGCATCTCAGAGACAAGTTTGAATTTATTGTGTGTGAATTACCATCTTACTTTTTGGTGTGTGTGTTGTTTTGACAAATTGATTGATTGATGGACCTGACTTCAGTAGCTCGAATGATGCCACTTAATACTCTTCCTTTATTTTCATTATTAAAACCAGTTTATATATTTAATGTGTGTGAATGTGTGTATACAGTGTGTGTAGCAAATGGTGCAAGATACGAAGTTAATGAAAGTAATTAAATGAAAATATCTTATTAATAGATCTGAAATTCTTGTAGGTAATGACCGTCATTGCGGTAAACTTCTTTTTACATAGTGTTTTTGCTACATGAGTTTAGTGTTTACAGAAGGGGTTGTTTTAATTTTAAGAGTATAGAATGCCCTCATATTGTATAAGACTGTATAGTTTTGTGGTCAAAACAAATGGTGTTTTTCTCTCTGTTTTGTTATTACTGTAATGGTGTGTGTTATTGTAAATCTGCCTTTATATACAAGTAGCCTAGTTCTACAAGCAGTTTCAATGAACTCTGTAGAATGAAATTAAAACATTTAATGATAGAATGAGTGCCTAGTACAGTGTCAAAGAATATAAAGTTGACATACGGATGATCCTATTAGTGTAATTTGTTTGAGAATTGTTAGTAATCTTGCTTGAATGGTACATTGCTCAAGAAGTGATAACTTGTATTTATTGTAAATTTATTCTTTTGGAATTCTTGATGAGAATGTTATATTGTTACATTTGCTTCAGTTAATTTTATAATTATATGTTTATTTAATATTATTTCATCTTTGGTACAGCTTATTTATTGTAAGAATTATTTTCACAGCTGGATGTTATACACTGGTGATTTTCGTTTGATTATGTTTGATGCACTTATTATTTGATTATACACTGGTACACAATTTAAGTGCTAATCGAAGGTAGTATTGCCATTATATCATTTGAAGCTTTGACTGAAGTCAAAAAGAGAATATATTATGGATGCAAGTTTGTAATTTATATCAAGAATTGAACAGGTATCTGTAAGAGGTCACAAAAGTACAACATAGGTTTTTGCAGTTTTTTGCATTTCTTTATTCTATCCTTTAACTGGACTGAGATATTAAAATGCTTTCAAGTTTGTTTTATAAGTTTGTGTTGTTAGCCTTTGTGTAGTTTACAGCTCAAAATAATTGTGTATTTAATGTTTTGCTTCTTGAAAATTTGAAAACTCTTCTGAAGGGACAGATATTAGTTTGTCAAAGCACTAAATAAGAATTATGCAATGTGTCCTACAAAGTAAATTGCAATACTTTCATTGAAACTTAGTGTTGCTGTAGGTCTAGTCATTTATTTTGGGGACAGCACTTCTGGAACAGTATGTTTTACTGGTGGCAGGAAGTTGTGAGAATATCATTGATGTGAACTGCTCTTTGTAATAAAGGCTATACAACAAAGATTATTGCCTTACCTTGAAGAAGGAAAATTTATACTAAACCTGAAGTTGAAACATTTCTAACATTTAAAAACCACTGCCCAGCAGACTCTCTCCATTGCTATAGAACACTTTAAATTGTTTGATAATGCTGTATGGGTTTTGATTTTTCTGAATATCCACTTTATACTTTCATTTTCAGCCTTTATCTTTTGTTCCATTGGAAAGAGTTCATCTTGTGCCAAAGGACATTGATCATTGACTTCAATAAATCAGTTTCATTTTAAAAACTTGAGGATTGTTACTATTCACATGCATTGTGTAGAAAGGGAAAAGAATAGCAGGTATTCCAAAAATTCATTCACAGCACTGATTTGTGTTATGTACCTTTTGTTATGAAATCTTTGGAAACTTTCATAATTTATTCATTATTAATTGATTATTTGTTGTTTTTTGAAGCAAAACTTTGTGGAACAAATTTAATTCTTGGGATTTGATAATGATAGCCAACAATTTTAATTTTTAAAAAATTCAAAGAAGAATGCTTGTCCAATACTTTGAGAAAGTTGAAGTTTTTTCATTTCAATAAAAATTTTAATTGAAAAATGAGAAAATGAGTGCAGCTTTTGCTAAACTCTTTTCAGAGAAAATGTATACCACTAACAAATTGATATATGAGAGAATATATTTATATTACATCCACTCAGTTTTACGTAGGAGCAACCTTAATTTTTTTCTATGTTCAAAATCTAAATTGTAAATTTGAGTACTGATGTGAAATGTGCTTTGGATTTATTTCCACCAGTTTTAGCCGTTCATTCAAAGTTTACTTTCGTGCAAAACTGGAATATTGAGTGTTGGGAATTCTAGTCGAACCTTTATTTTTATTTTCGTATAGAAATTTCTCCACCAAAAGAAGGTTAAACTACTACTATTACTTCTCACAATCACTTGAGTAACATGTTTTCTCATTTAAAATTTATTTTGTGGAAAAGGAAAAATGTTTACTTCGCCTAAACAATTAACACCAGGAGTGCATGTCCAAATTGCTCTGATGCCTCCACCTCACAAAAAACTCACTAGTAAGGTTAATACATCTTGATTAAAAAGATTGAGTAGGCAATGGCTATGCAAAATCATCAAAAATGTACTGAATAAAAGTGGCTGTGAGTAGTGTTTTAAAAATACTAGATTTGTTTGTGCGTTCAGATCATTACAGCATACTCTGAAATAAGTTTGAGAAACATTTGGAATAGCCATTGGTAATTAATTAATTTTGATTAGTGCTTTATTTTTTAAAGGATAAAATGTTTTCATCATGTCTCTTTGAAAATTAACTTTAAATATGTAGATGGCAAAGATGTAGTATGTATGTGCAGGTCACAGGATAAACTGTTTTTCCTTGTGGATAATGTATGTCTTAATGTTTGAAATTGTAATTGCTATCAATGAATTTTTTTTCTGTGATTGTTTTCTGAATGGCATAGTTTGCCAGTGAGAAATATTCTTAAAATAAATACAGGTAGTCGATCAGTAAATTCTTTTGTGAACAATTTTGTACTCGATTTTAATGTGAGTCTTTAGTGATATTAGCAATCTGCATTTGAATATAAACCAAATAGTGTAGTGGTGGATACTCTGCATTCTGTGATTTTAGTGATAGATACTTTGCTGTTGAGGACCATTTACTGTGACAAGAGTACAAGCCATCTTTGTTCCTTATACTAGATCCTATAATTATTCTGAAGAATGTATTTTGTGGAAAGTTAAATATTTTTGTTTTGAGATCAGGTTAGATGTTACATTTACAATATTTTGATATTAAGGTATGCAATAATAATGCAGGTGCTGCATTGTAAGCCATCCAAAGGCAATTGCAAAGCCCTCCAAAGTGAACTTGCCTAAAATTTTACCATTGTAACAGTGATATATATAAATATGATCATGTATTTACTGTGTACTTTATTTTTATTCCAAAGAATATAGATAACATATTTTTACTTCCTTGTATTGATGAAAGTAAACAGCTTATACAACAATTTCATATGGATTTTATTTGGTTTTAGACTATTCCATGGAAAATCTGCTCAAGATATTTATAAGACTTATTTCCATTCTTTCTTCTTCTTTTCCTACCCCTCCTCCTATTCCTCTTCCACTTCTTCCTCCTATCCTCCTCCTCCACCAACAAAATTTAATCAAAAACGATGGAGCCATTTTTTTTTTCAGAAAAAAAAAGTTTAAACAAAATTAAAATTTGCCTATATTTCACGCAAAATTACGCGAAAATTTTTCGAAAAATCTATATGAAGGAATTGATTTCATTGAGGGGGAAAATTTCTATCTTTAATATTTTAGTTATAGGTTGACACCGGAAAAAAATTGAATTTTTTCAATTTTCGAAAAATGTGAATTTTCAACCATCCTTCGCCATTCTCTTAAACGTCGTTTACACAATCCAATAACATAATTTAATTAAAAATGATGAAGCCCCTGGGACATTTTCAAAAAAATGGGTCCACGTAAAGAACCCCTGAAAATTAAAATATGTTTCAAATTCAAGGGGCCATGACACAAGCGCGGTATATCAAATTTTGAGAAAGTCGGCTGAAGGGTTTAGCCGCTAGCGTTGATTACACATCGATTTTTCAGTATCAAGAACCCACAAAACATGGATTCTGGAGACACCACGTGTTAAAGGATTTTTTTCTACATTTATCAACTTTTTCGTTACAAGGGCCTTGTAATAAGAGTTGCTGCCGATTTTTTTTTTTTCCGCGCAGCATTACGTAAATTTCTCTTCTTAAGCACGAGAAGGTAAAAAAAATATATCTTCACAATTGTAGTTGTAGCAAGTCGCCAAAATTTTTTTAACTTTTCGAAAGTTAGGCATTTCAAGGAACATGAGACCTGCTCCGTGCTCTCAAGCTTGGTCTCAAAACTTTCTTCTGTTGGGGTAGGGGTAGGTAGGTTTTAAGAGTCTCGAAGGTTAAAAATTTAATTTCATTATAGGATAGAACAATTCGTTAAATTAAATTTTAATTGAAGAAAGACAAAACAATTACAATTCACAAATTAATTCTTAAAACACACATGGGCATGAGAGTAGGCAATTCTAGACCTAATATTTGTAATAATTAATACGCTTTCAGGGCTACAGTTTAAACTAGTGGTGCTACAGAATGGCACAGACTTTCCCGTATTAGTTTTACATTTTCTTATCTATTGCCGCCTTAAGTACATTTTTTTGACATTTTCTTAATTTTTCAGTTTCCTAATGGTAGAGCGGAAATATTAATTAATGACAATTTTCTTTAATAAATTTGGAGCCATTTTAAAGAAAATGGCATTTAAGCGCTACTAAAAATGCAAAAATAGAAGCCCTTTTTCACAGAAAATTTTTGAGTTTTCGAAAACCTTCATTTGAAGCCCGTTAACTCGCAAATACAATAGAGTTTACAAATTGCTGATAATGTGCATATTAAAGATGTGAGAGATATCTAAAACAAAAATACATACGCGTAATTTTTGCAAAAACAAAAAATACTCCAAAATTGAACTTTACGTCATATTAAGGAGCGCATCCGATCGAAAAGTTTGAAGAAAGAATTTGGAGCCATTTATGAGAAAATGGCGTTTGAGCGTTTCTAAAAATGCGGAAATTTGAGCTAGTTTTCACAGAAAATGGTTGAGTTTTCGAGAAACTTACTTGGCATTATTAAAAGCAGATGTTCTCATAAGTATATTAATGTGAATAAATTGCAGCTAATGTAAAGATGAACGACGTGAGAGGCAAGTCAAAAAAATTACATTTTTGTAATTTTTGAAAAAACAAAAGAATAGAGCAAAATGGCGTTTCTGTCATATCTTAGAGTACATTAGGCACTACCCTCACCAAAAATGTAAACAAAAAATTTGGAACCGTTTTTGAGAAAATCTTTATTTTTGTAATTTTTTAAAATTGCACATATTGCACGCGATATTGCGCAAAAACTACTAACATGTTTTAAAAAATGTACATGACCTTAATGAAAGAACTCACTTTGGAGGAAAAGTCTCTATCTTCAATTGTATTCTTGTACGAAGACGCCGCAAAAAATTCAAACTTTTGAAATTTTCGAAAATTCAGAGTTAACCGTGAAAATGAGACCTGTGCCACCTTTATAAGTGTATTTTACTGTGTTCTTAGAAGAAATTTAAAGAAAAAATGCAGCCCTTTTTGAGAAAATTTTGAAAATGTCCGGGGGCCTTCATGTAAAGTACCCCCAACTTTTGAAGAAAGATTTTCAAAATCGCTGCGCCTCAAGTGGAACCATATCGACGGGGGAATATTTATTTTGGAAGAAATCGTACTTATGGCTTAGGCGCTAGTGTTGTTCACAGATACTGGACGTACGGACGGTCGGATGTTTTGCTTTCAATTGGTTTTTCGGTATGGTCGACGCACAAATCAGGGATTCTGGTTACACCACGTGTTAGGGTATTTTTTTTTCTTAATTTAGCAAGTTGATTTATCCACTTTTTCGTTATCACGGCCCGGTAACGAATTCTTTTCTGCCGAAAATTCGCCATTTTTTCGCGCAGCATACATAACTTTCCCTATATTACGTATATTACTCCCTATATACGTACGTATACGGGAAAGTAAAATGTGGCTAAAACCAGTTGCTAAATTAAGGGGAAAAAATCTCCTAACACGTGGTGTAGGCAGAATCCCTGTATTGTTACTCCTTGATATCGAAAAACCAACTGAAAGCAAAATGTCCGTCAGTCCGTCCGTCTGTGAACACTACTAGCGCCTAAACCACTCGTAGGAATTTTTCCAAATTGCAGAAACTCTTGTCTATCTGGCTCTAGTAGAACCTTTGAGAGTTTAAAAAACTTTCTTGAAACTTTGGGGGTACTTTACATGAAGACCCGGGATATTTTCAAAATTTTCTCAAAAATTGCTCTAAATTTTTCCTTAAATTTCTTGTAAGAATAGAGTAAATTACACTTTTTAAGATGGCATAGGTCCAATTTTCATGGTTAACCCTAAATTTTCGAAAATTGCTTAAGTTTCAATTTTTTTCGGCGTTTTCCTACAACTACAAAATTGAAGATTGACATTTTTCCTCCTAAATTCCATAAAATTTGATCTCCAAAGTGAGTTCTTAACGCCATATATATCGTTTTGAAAATTTTAGTAGTTTTCGCGCAATATAGCGTGCAATATGTGCTACTTTAAAAATTACAAAAACAATATTTTCTCAAAAAGGTCTCCAAATTTTTTCTTTAAACTTTTGGTGAGGAGTGCCTAATGTACTCTAAGAGATGACATAAACAACATTATCACTATTCTTTTGTTTCCTCCAAAATTACAAAAATTTAATTTTTTTTACTTCTCTCTCACGTCATTAATATGTACTTTAGTGGCGATTTGTTTACATTATTTTATTAATGAGTACATGTGCTTTAAATAATGTCAAGTAATGTTTTTCGAGAACTCAACCGTTTTCTGTGAAAATAAGCTCAAAATTCCGTCTTTTCAGAAACGCTCAAACGCCATTTTCTCAAAAATGGCTCCAAATTTTTTCTTCAGACTTTTCGAACGTATAGAGATAATTATAACTCTTTACTATGACGTAAAGTTCATTTTGGGGTATTTTTTGTTTTTTAAAAAATTACACTAGGTAATTTTTCTGAAAGATTTCCACACCGTTAATACGCACGTTTTCTACAATTTGTAAACACTATTGAATTTGTGAGTGTAAATGCTTCAAATGACTTCAAATAAAGTTTTTCGAAAACACAACAGATTCCTGTAAAACAGAACTTCAAATTTCGCATTTACATTAGCAATGAAACGCCATTCTCTTAAAAACGGCACCAATTTTTTCTAAGAAAATGGTAATTTAGGTCAATGTTTCACTGTTTTTTAATATTCTTAAAATAATATTCCCGTTCTACTACAAAGAAACTGCAAAATAAAGAATATGATAAAAAAAAGTAATATGGGCGGCGATTGATGGCAGCTGGCAAGAGTATGTGTCAAGTCTGAATTGCTAACCGAGACCAAAGGAAATAGAAAACAAATACGGGAAAGTCTATGCCATTCTGTAGTACCACTAGTTTTGACATTTTCTTCATTTGCCGGTTTCGTAATAGTGAAATGGAAATGTTATTTTAAGAATATTAAAGAAAAGTAAAACTTCGTCGTGAATTCCAATTTTCTTTGAAAAAATCGGAACCATTTTTAACAAAGTTGGCGTTTAAGCGCTACTGTAAATCCGAAATTTGAAACTCTTTTCACAGAAAACTTTTGAGTGTTCGAAAAACTTAATTAGAAGTCATTTTAAGCACTTTAACTCACCAAGCTTTAATTGTTTTTTGACGTTAAATACATTAATTAATAAAAGGAACTATAAACATTAGCATACTATTTACTAATCTTCGTGAAAAGATGTTAATTTTTTCAAAGAAAACTTATGCCCGCTTGAACTAGTGTGTTGCTTACCAGACTTCTAGACACATTTATTAGCAATTCAACTAGTTTTATTTAAAAGATTCTGATAAAATGAATTCAACATTTACCTAGTCAATATAAATTGCAATTATTTCTGTGCATAATCTTTTACATGAGGTACCTTTAGGTAGCTCATGTAAAAGATTTACCGGGCCCTGATAACGAACAAGTGGTGCTACAGAATGGCGCAGACTTTCCCGCATTAGTTTTCTATTTCCTTGGGTCTGGGCTAGCTATTCGGAATTGCCATATACTCGTGCCAGCTACCATCTATCGCCACCCAACCAATACCGAAAAATCAATCGAAAGCAAAACTTTCGTCCTTCCGTCCGTCCGTCTGTGAAAACTACTAGCGCCTAAACCATACGTATGAAACCCCTGGACATTTTCGATTTTTTTTTAAAAAACGGCTCCAATTTTTTTTCTTTAAATTTCCTGTAAGAATACAGTAAATACACTTATTAAGGTGGCATAGGTCCGAATTTCACGTTTAACTCTGAATTTTCGAAAATTGCTAAAGTTTCAATTTTTTTCGGCGTCTTCCTACAACTGTAAAATTGAAGGTAGAGATTTTTCCTCCAAAGTTACATAACATTTGTTCTCCAAAGTGAGTTCTTAACGCCATATCTATTTTTTTGAAAATGTTAGTAGTTTTAGCGCAATATTGCATGCAATATGTGCTACTTTAAAAAATTACAAAAACAAGATTTTCTAAAAAACGGCTCTAAACTTTTTCTTTAAACTTTGCGTAGATATAGACTTAAAGTACTCTATGAAATGGCATAACCGCCATATTGCTCTATTCTTTTGTTTTTTCAAAAATTACAAAAATGTAATTTTTTTCACTGGTCTCCCACGTCGTTAATATTTACATTAGCGGCGATTTGTTCACATTATTATATTTACGAGTACAAGTGCTTTAAATAATATGAAGTAAAGTTTCCCGAGAACTCAACCATTTTTGAAAACTAGCTCAAAATTCCGCATTTTCAGAAACGCTCAGACGCCATTTTCTCACAGATGGCGCTAATTTTTTTTCAAACTTTCGGAACGGATAGTGCTAATTGCACTCTTTAATATAACGTCAAGTGTATTTTCAGGCATTTTTTTGTTTTTTCAAAAATTACACTAATGTAATTTTTTTGAAAGATCTCTTACATCTGTAATATGCACATTACAAGTAATTTGTAAACATTATTATATTTGTGAATGTAAGTGCTTCAAATGACAAATGAATTTTTTTAAAACTCAAAAATTTTCTATGAAAAAGAGCTTCAAATTTCGCATTTTTAGGGGCGCTTAAATGCCATTTTCTTAAAAGCAGCTACAAATTTGTTAAAGAAAATTGCCGTTTAGGACGAGGTTTTTGTGTTTTTTAATATTCTAAAATAAATATTTTCGTTCTACCATTAGGAAACCGAAAAAATTAAGAAAATGTCAAAAAAAAAATACTTTGGGCGTCGATAGATGGCAGCTGACAAAGAGTATGTGGCAATTCCAAATAGCTAGCCCAGACTCAAAGAATGGAAAGTTAAAACGGGAAAGTCTATGCCATTCTGTAGCGCCACAAGTTGTTAACTGTTGCTTACTCCTTTTGTCTTGTTGTTAACTTATCATTAGAGCGTGGAACTTCTTGCAAGTTCTTATTTTTACTGATTACGCATATCGAAAGGAAATGTGTATAATATTACCTATCACCAAGATAAAACAAATCTATCCCATTTTTATTTTGCAAAATTGTGTACTTCTGATTTTTTTCTATAACTGCATATTTTAATGTATGCAGCATATTTAAGTGCATATATTTCAGGTTTTGTGTGCAAGTGAGTCGAAGTTAGATATTTTCGTGAATTTCTCACTCACAAGAAAAGTGAATTAAGTCGTGGTAATGATAAAATACCAACATAATATTTCTGATAGTCTTCTGTTAAGATTGTTTTCTCATGAATCGATTTGCTTCCTGTAACTTAATACGAGCGCATGAACATTGTTATCTGGATAGAATATTTCCGCATCTTGTAACAATGATATTGGTTCTCTCAGTTAATAATTTTTTTGTTTATTGTTTAAAATATATTTGTACGGCGTTTTGTAGGTGTAAAATGAAGATTACCTATAAATAAATGTTAACTATTGCTAACTCTCGTTTTGTGTAAGGCATCTTCTTAGTTTTAAGTGCATCTATTGGCTATTTTAAGTTCATATATTGCCAATTTTAAGTGCAAAGTGTACTTTTGAACTATATCCACATAGTTTGAAAATGAACTAGTCCACCAACACTTAGTTTGAAAAATTTCGAACTACTCGTATCTTAACTTGATCAACTACTATATTTACGTGTGTATTTCAGAAGTAATTTATAATTTGCCGAATAAATTCTGTAGAATACGGAATGGTAATCTTTTTGTAAAGAAATTGCTCTCATGTCGATAGTGATGTCAAACGACTCATACCGGGCAATACTGACAATTATTAAGAACTAGGAAAACCCGGCAGACGTTGTTCTTTTCACCTCTCTCTTTCCCCTCTCATCACCCCTTTCTCACTCTCTCCCTCCTTCCCTCACCCTGTCCCTGTCTCTGCCTCTGTCTCTGCCGCTCTCTGTCCCTCTCATTCACATTTACGTGCAGATTCTGCACGTCTCTGAGCAGGTGAGGCAATATCGGGAAGCGCCGGAGCAGCAAAAATGTAATAGAATATTCGAGAAGAGCTGTGAGAAACGTTTTTTAGGCCTTCAGCCTCAAAGTTTTGGTTTTTGAGGCCCTAGAAAGCCTCGTTTAGAAGTTATTTAACGATATAGATTCAAAATGCTGCCGAAAGTGTCGCCGATTGCATTTGACGTGAATATTTTGTTTTGATCGACTGCGCCATATAGTGGAGTTACAACAGAATTAACAGCACGTAATCCTTCTGGGTGAAAAAGCACCCAGAAGTACCAACTTTCATGGAGATCGGTCCAACGGTATCGGAGTTTAGCTTATATATATTCAGCAAGTTCAAAATGTTGGCGCGTAAACTATCATTTGCTGTATAGCACCAATTTGGCAGTCAATTTCAACAAATTGAAAGATGAATCCTGAAACTTTCCCTTTTTAGTGCGAAGAATAGTATACACGCGAGAAGAATATTGCAAAGTGTGGTATAGCTCGACCAAGCGAAGAATGAAGGATGCGATTGCGGCGCGTCGTGGAACTAACAGTGTAAACACGGGTCTGTACAGTTAGTTTCGCTCACAAAAGTCGCCATGAACGTGAAGCGAATTCAGAGACTGCTTCTTCGGAATCACCATGGCACCCTTCATAGAGATTGTGAATCAGTTGATAAAATAGAACTTCAGAGACTCATCATGCAAGATTTGCACTGACTGTTTTATTTTTGTCCCTTCAATTTTTTTTTCTTTTCACCGTTGTAGTACAAGACCGTAATAAAAAGTTATATTTATATTGAATTTTTAATACTCATTCATTGAATTTCAATAAGTTGTATTATTCTTCATTCATCTTTTCTTCCGTAGGCTTTAGGCGGTTTGTGAGGTATGCTATAAAGTACCAAAACATGAACTTTACTGTCATAAGTATCTATAATATTCTTCATTACGGTGGTAGTTAATTCTGGTATAAAAAAGCATTTTATTTGGTATATATTCTGAGAAACTACTTAAGTTAAAATAAATGAATGTTACTGCTTATCGAAAGAATTCTTTCGATGAGCAGTAGCAAATTTTTAAACTAATTAGTTTCAAACTTTTGAATCGCTATGCAGAGAAAAGTATACTTTTATTTCTTCCAATGTGAGGTGCAGACATGCCCAAAGATTGTTAAAATATTAATTGGAAAGATACTAGATTTGCAACGAAATAAATCGCGCTTTTTTTTGCAATAGTTTGGCGCAGTCCCATTTTAATTTTGAATTGAGTATCCTTATATCTCCGTCTCTGTCGTTTCGGCTGTAAACACAGACGGTGGCGCGCTCCTGCAAGCAACATCTTGGTAGAGATATGAAAAGCCAGCAGTGATCCTCGCTGTTGAAGACGCGGTTGGACGAAAATAATGTTTTCAGGCGGCTGAGAATTGACGTTTACCGGGGGAAGCTTCAGGGGCACATACACTATGTGATGGAAAGTATCTGGACACGGAGGCGGTGGTGTTATGGTGTGGTTGTGTTTACCATGGAGGGTTTTCATGGAGGCACCCCTTGTTGTTTTGCGTGGGACTATCACAACACAGGCCTACGTTGATATTTTAAACACCTTCTTGCTTTCCACTGTTGAGCAATTCGGGGATGACGATTGTATCTTTCCACCTGTCCATACTGCACGGTCCTTGGCGGAGTGGTCACACGACTAACATCCATGTTCGTAATGGACTGGCCTGCACAGAGTCCTGACTTGAATCCTATCGAACACTTTTGGTGTGTTTTGGAACGCCGACTTCGTGCCAGGCCTCACCGATCTGCGTCGATATCTCTCCTCAGTGCAGCACTCCGTGAAGAATGGGCTGCCATTCCCCAAGAAACTTTCCTGCACCTGATTGAAAGTATGCCTGCGAGAATGGAAGCTGTCATCAAGGCTAAGGGTGGGCCAACACCCTATTGAGCCAACACCCTAACCATCAGCAGTACCGATGGAGACCACCACGAACTGGTAAGTCATTTTCAGCCACGTGTCCGGATACTTTTGATCACTTAGTGTAGCACCCCTTGAAAATATGCAGGAATAAAAAGTGTTTTAAAACAATTATAAAATGTTTGTATTAGCAATGAAAAAATTATATACATTAGCAATGAAGAAATGAAATCGTCGTAATTAATAAATTTAAATAAACATTTCTTCATTTTTAATTTTGTATTCCAGCATTATAAACGACCTTTTCTGTTGCAAGAAATCGTTTATAATGGGTCCTTGTACGGCATACACGATAACGTTTTAGATTTTACGGCACGAATGATTGCGTCATCACACATTCAGGCAATCGCAGCGAAAGAATCGGGGGTAGGTAAACGGAATAGCCGACCACCGTTTTCTCGCACGGATGTCAAGTACCCGAGACGTCACAGGAAAGTTGTTTCGCAAAATTAAGTTGGATTCTCTTATAAATTTATAATGATGTCATACAAAAAATTCCGTATGCAACTCGTTTAAAATGTTGATTTATTGCATTCGTACAAATACTCCTAACGTCGCTCGTTTTCAAAACGTGTACTCATGCAATAAAGCTTATAAACTAGTTGCATAAACAATTATTAAACTGCCTTTTTGATGTAAAGAATGAATTCATTGTTGGTTCGAAATGCGATACACGATTCCTGGACTGAATTATGGATGCGATTCTTGACGCATTCATCCGCCCTAAACAAGTATTCATGTCGTCTAGATTGAGATTTCTCTGTCCACTTTTCCACTCTCTTCAAGACGGAATTCTGAGGTTGAGCTGTTTCAGAGATTATTAAGATATTTTAATTTTTGGAAGTACTTTAATAAAACCCCTGTGACGTTTTCAAAATTTTCTGGAAAATGGCTGCAATGTTTTTTCTTCACTTTTTGGGGGGAGGAGATAGAAGAATGTTTGTGAAGATGATATTGTTTCGATTTTCATTGAAACCTCTGAAATTTTAAAAATTGCAAAATTCAATTTATTTTCCAACCTGCCATACACCTCAACTATTGAAGCTAGAAATTTCTTTTTCCAATGGCATTTATTTGTCAATTTTAGGTCTTTAAATAATGCCATGCACCAGGCGCTCCACAACCGAGATCGCAAAAACAGTAGCGCCGTGGCGATTTCGGGCGGAAGGATCGCGGGTTGGAGTCCGGCCTCGGGAATGGGTGGATGTCTGTATGTGTGTCGTCTATTCCCCCTTCATTATCATCATCATCATTCCATCTTCCATTCCCCCAGGACAAACAACCCTGGGGATAAAAATCCGATTCAGCCGAATGCTGATCCCATGACGAATCACATTCACCTGCCACCGAGATAAAATGATACTGAGCCCCGGTAAGTGCATGTCTACGTGGTCCGAGACGGCCAATTCGTGAATAATAATAATATTAATAATAATAATAATAATAATAATAATAATAACAACAATAATAGTATGTGTTGGTGTCTGTATGTCTGTAATTAGACCTTCACCCTTCATCATCTCATACTTCATTCCCCCGGTTGCTAACAATCCTGGGGTGTACAAATGGATTCGGTATAAAAGTGCTGATCCCCCTCCCCCAAAAATATCTCGAGAACTTGCCCTCGGGAGAATATCTCTGGGCCTCGGCGGGTACAAGTGGCGTGTTCGCGTGGTACTTGGATGGCTAATTCGCGACCAAAAAGAAAAACAAGAAAATAATAATAATAATAATAATAGTAATAATAATAATAATAATAATAATTATTATTATTATTATTATTATTATTATTATTATTATTATTATTATTATTATAATAAAACGAGCGAAGTGGCTCAGTGCGTAGAGCGCTGGGTTCGCAATCGGAAAGTCCGGGTTCGATCCCTGGGCCGGCCATCCTGAGCGGGGTTTGCGGGGTTTTCGTGGTTTCCCTTGGTGATAAGACGAATGCTGGGATGGTTCCAAATGCCCACGAACATCTCCCAATATCCCACCTAACACCTCACACTATCGTCCTAGTCCTTTCACTCCTCGTCATCACCTCCCTATTCAGTAATAATAAGAACCATCCTATCACCTTCTAATGGATTATTGAAGGAAAACAACCTTTTCTTAACCAAGGGATACAGCCGAAAGCTGATCCCCATAATTAACGTTGATCTCTCCAGGATAGAATACGACTGGGCCTTGGAAGAGAGAAACGCGTTGCGTCGTCAGTTGTGGCCCATAAGCGAATAATAATAATAATAATAATAATAATAATAATAATAAGAAGAAGAAGAAGAAGAAGAAGAAGAAGAAGAAGAAGAAGAAGAAGAAGAAGTAGAAGAAGAATATGTGGAGTAATAACCAGTGAGAGGAGAAAAGGGTTTGGTTTGTGTAGTTGAACAGGTGAATTGAGTGCCATGGATCACTGTCACCGTCCCTTCGCATGCCATCTCGAGCCGCGAGGGTCGGGGCTAGCCGCCCGCGGCAGAGCAATCAGGGCTTTAACCTTTAAAAACCTCAAAAATCACGTTCCCTGGGGGACGCATCCGCGAGGCGCTCGTGGCCGGTGGTGGGGCCGGAAGGGGAGGGGGCCCGGGGCGGCGGGGCAACGTGCGGATGTGGCAACGCCGGCGGCCAGCTGCTGCGGCCATCGGTGAACGTGGCAGTGGCGGAGGGCCTGTTGCATCGCAGCGTCGCCGCCGCCGGCGCCGCCACGGAGCCCGGAGTTGCACACTGGGCCGAACCAATGGACAAAAGTTTAAAACAACCTTATAAAAAACATTTTTAGACCTAGCTACTGAAAAGTCCAAAGCGCCGTTCTCTTAATACGGTAATCAAGGCATGCTAAGTTCGTAAGTTAAATGGTGTGTCTAGATTCACTGAAAAAAATCTGGTAACTTTGGGGCCGCCCATAAATTACTTAACGCAAATTTGGAGTATTTTGAATACTCCCTCTCTCCCCAGTAACGCACCCGTAACGCGCGCTTGAACCCCCCTAAATAATTACGTAACGCTTGCGACACCCGCCCCCTGTGCATGCAAGAAGTGGGGGCAAGTTGCGAGTGAAGGAAGGACGCCTAGGCGAGAAAATTTTTTATCACAAGCCATGCACACGTCGTTATGGGCGCGAGTCTATTGCGCCAATTTAAATGGATTTTAGAATTAACTGCATATGAGTTTTCAATAAGTTCTTCGCGAACTTACTGATTCAATAAAAACTTGATGAAAAAATCTTATGATCTTATGATTTTATGACAATTTATTTGTGACAATTTATTTTTATCTTTAAATTAATTACTTAATATTTTAATGTTTTAGTTCAAGTTTCCAAAAAAAAGGAATAACGTGAGCAAATATTGAAAAATGAAAGAAAGCTAGTGCTACAGAATGGCACAGACTTTCCTTCATTTGCCCTTTGGTCTCGGCTAGCAATTCGGACTCGGTTGAGAGTTGGACGATGAGCTAACAAACCTTCAGAAAAAAATAACTGTTCAGAAACTCAAAGAAAAATGCCGGACCGTTTTTGGAAGGCGACATATTAAACGGGAAAAAGGATATGATGTTGGGAACCCAGAATGTGAGGAGCTTGTTTAAAAGGGGTGCATTGGCTATCTTAAAAGAGGAACTAGCTAAATACAAAAATTCTATAGCTGCTTTACAAGAAATGAGATGGACAGGAAAAGGAATGCTGGACTCAGGCGATTACACAATATGTTACAGTGGTCATGAAAGATTGACAGAATTTGATACAGGATGATTAATCCACAAAAGTGTTTAACATCTTATCACTAATTCAATCCAGTGAACGAAAGATTATGCTCTATTAGACTCAAAGGAAAATTTACTAACATAACAATGATTAATGGGCATGCACCTTCAGAAGATAAGGAAGAGATTGAAAAAGAAAATTTATATTGTAAATTAAGTAATTTGTGCGTAAAAAGTCAAAAACATGGCATCAAACTCATTATGGGTGATTTCAGTGCAAAAACTAGTGATGCTACAACAGCACAAACTTTCCCGCGTTATTGGAAACAGCTACGTAGTATTGAAATATTGCACTTTCTGCGCTACTAACATCTTAGTTATTATTTGAAAACTTCCAATTCAACCAAGAAGCGAACAATTCACTGTTTCCATAGCAGTGTTGTCAGAACTATGTGAATTCTACAATTGTATAAAAAATAATGCAAAAGTTTTGAGAACTAGTATTGGAAAAATGGCTGGTCTTCGTCAAGGTGATTCACTATCCACACAACTATTTAATATATGCTTGGAAAAGGTAATCAGAGCCGTCAAAATAAATCCAAGAGGTACAATAATTAATAGAACTATACAAATTTTAGCATACGCAGATGATGTTGTTATCTTAAGCAGAACATAGAAATTCCTCCCAGGAAGTGTAGAAGAATTAAAAACATCTGGTAATGTAATCGGTCTTAAAATTAACTGTAGTAAAAGTAAGTATATGATTAATCAGAAAAAGAATGAACCACGATCAAACTTTCAAATAGGTTAAGATAAATATGAAAGAATAGAAGTATTCAGATATTTGGGATCTTTCATTACTTCCACGGACAATATAGAAATGGAAATAAAAGCACGAATGTCCTGAGCCAATAAGTGTTTCAGAGCACTAAGATATATATTAAGGAAAAGAAATATACATTGATACCTCAAGGTCCAAGTGTATCATCCGGTAGTAAGACCAGTAATATTGTATCGTGCCGAGTATCGGACGTTGACAAATAGACTTGAATGTATGCTGACATCCTGGGAAAGGAAAATCTTAAGGTACATTTTCGGCCCCACATGAGAAAATGGGCATTGGAGGATAAAGAGTAATTTAGAACTCGCCAATATGTATAAAACAACAGATATTGTTGCAGAAATTAAGGTCAGAAGACCACAATGGCTCTGACTTCTATTACGAATGGAAGAAGAAGAAAGAATCCCCAAAATTATCGTCTGTAACCCGAACCTGAAGCATAGACTATGAATGTAATACATCTTTACTCTATGCCCGAAGGAAGAAGAAAGAAAGGAAGACCCCGTTTAAGATGGCTGGATGATGTGGAGATAGATTTGAGATTGATGGGAGTAAGGGGGTGGAGAAGAGAGGCAAAAGAGAGAAGTGAATGGGCATTGTTCGAGACGCAAAGGCTAAACATAAAGGTCCATAGTGCGACAGAAGAAGAAGAAACAATTCGATTGCCATCAAAATAATAAACGATTAGGGGAATTAGTAGAATTAAAAAAAACAAAGTTTGTAAGAACTTAAATTGAAAAAAGGTAAAGAAAGAATCTTCCAAATAAAGTAGTAGCAACACTTCATGTCGCTGAGTAATAATTCACGAATCATTGTGTTGTTATTTCCAAATTAGCAGATCAAGTAATGTAAGCCGAGCATAACGTAAATAGAAATATTTCACCAACCTAATTCTCGTAAGAGCGGAATTTTCAGCCCACGAGAGAGAAAAGGACAAGCCCTGAGATTGTAACTATGAAAACGCCCAATTTGAAGAGTAAAACCGAGCTAGCCAACCAAATTTTATGAACACGAAAAATTAAGTAAAGAGTGGTGGTTTTGGCACTGACAGAATTCACATACGCACAGTGATGTTTATAAAAATTGTAACACCGAGGACATATACTATTAGAATGAAATTTATACCACAGATTAGGAATATCACAATAAACAAACGATTAGAATTACAAAACTGTACCCGCATTTTGACCTTGAGAATTTAGTAGTGTGAAGCAGCCACGCGCTGTCATCAGAGCCTCTAGACGTCGTGGCATTGATTCAAAGAGAGCCTGTGTATACTGCTGGGGAACACACTGCCACAGGGTTTCTATGCGTGACCACAAATCATCGACAGTGGCTGCAAGAGGAGGACCAGAACGAACAAGTTGCCGACCGATCATATCCCAGACATGCTCAATGGGCGACATGTCAGGCGAAAGTGCGGGCCAAGGGAAGCAGTGGTACCCGTTGTTCTTCGTAGAAAGCTTACACATTCCTCGTCACATGATGTCGAGCATTGTTCTGCTGAAATATTGCAAGTGGAGCTGCTTGCAGGAGGGGCAGAACCTCGCGCCCTAAAACCTCCCTAATGTAGCGGTTGCTGTTCAGATTGCCCTCAGTACGTATGAGGTGAGATCGCACATTGTAGCCAATGGCGCCCCAAACCAGCACACTTAGTGTTTGTCCGCTATTGCACGGAGGACAATGCAGGCTAGCAGATTGCGATCACTACGGTAACGTCGAACACGTACGGGGCCATCGCTGTACCATAAATTGAACTCGTCCGCAAACACATTTTGCCACTCAGCACACCAGTGAAAACGTTTACGTGCCCATTGCTGTCTAAGGCGTTGGTGGTTTCTGGACAAAGGAATCCGACGCAATGATGCGTGCCACCAGTCCAGCCAGTCAAAACGTCGACGCAGACATGACCACACCCGTTGCAGTGCTCCAATGTCGAGCCAACCCTGTGGACTATGCCGTTCTGTCGGTTACGGCCATGGGGACAAGATGGCGGTCATCTCAGGCTGTGGTCAAACTGTGTGGTCCTGTACCCGCTCGTCGGTGTGTTCGACTCTCCTCTATCCACTGGTTTCACACACGCGTCATTCTTGTGGCATCGCGCCCCGTTCGAGCCGAAATGTCACGGTGCGACAAACCCGCTTCCCGGAGACCGATTATTCTACCCCATTCGAACTCACTCAGATGCTGATAGTGCGCCCTTTGGCGTCTTCGAGGCGTACTGGCACTTGCTTGCACGTATCCACGTCGTTTGACGGCTCTACATCGACTAGATGTGGCAGTATTTGAATAAACTCCTATATCGTGCTTGTGTGGAAATTTCTGTCTCACGGCTAGACCACTTCCCGTTCACCAATCGAGACATACGAGGTATCATTGAACGCGTCTCGGTCCCCTGTTGGGGAACTGATAATTTGTTTTTCGATCCGACCATTAAATTCCAAAAAATGTCAAAATGTGTTGTTTCATGTTTTTGATCTACGATCTTTGTATATTAGTATAACTGTTGATAATGTAGATACCTTATTCAATAAAGGATGAGACACTGATATTGTCTGGTATCAATGTTTTATTAGAGCTTAAAGATCTTTTTCGATAGCTTAGCTATCATCATCAGAGCTATCTGAAACAAATTACAAAATTTTGGAACGAAAATTGCATTACAGAAGGTTTAACGGAAGAAGTTAAAGTTCAAAGGTTTAACAAAATTAAGTTTTCGTAAAAAATTGTTAGTGCTAGATACGTAAGCAAGCTGGATCGTTACCTTACAGCCTCTGGGCGGAAAACGAAGTTCTGCGAATATTTGTGTGTGCCTCCGCTTAAGAGGACAGACGGCCGGTCGAAGGCATGAAGGGCGTGGTGGGGGGCGGCGCGGCCGGAGGGGCGCGGCAGGTTGGTGGCCGGCGGAGGCGTCAGGAGCCGACGGGCGGGCGAAGGCGGGGGGGGGGTAGAGTTAGGGGTGTACAGATTGAGCTAATTTTAGTAGAGGTGACGAGAGTTCAGGGATCTGTTGGTTGAGACAAGTTATGCTCTGTTTTTTTATTATGATCTTTGTATACTTTGTAAAACTTAATAAAATGCCACATTCAACTAGTATACAATAAATGACGTCTTCTAACACGTTGTGTAGTCAAAATCCATTTTCGTGGGTACTTGATACCGAAAAATCGATTCTGTCTGTCCGTCCATCTTTTCGGATTTGGTCACGCTTCTGTCTGTCCGTCCATCTTTTCGGACTTGGTCAACGCTAGCGTCTAAACTGTGTTCAGCCGATTTTCTTCAAAATTATTTTTCCCCGATCGGTTTAATTGAACTCAAGGCTCTCTGAGTTTGAAATAGTTTTATTTTGAAGGGTACTTTACATGAAGCTTCAGCAACATTTTAAAATGTTCACAAAAATAGCTCCAATTTATTTTATTCAACTTTGTCGTCAGATAGCGAACAGGACGTTTAAGAGAAGATGTAAGTCTCATTTTCGTTGAAATCCCTGATTTTTCTAAAATTTCGAAAGTTCAAAATTTTTTCGGCGTCTTCCTACAACTACAATATTGTAAATAAAGTTTTTTCTCTTAATAAAATCTGTTCTTTAAAGACATATTTTGAAACACGTTCATATCAATTTATGGAAAATATGGGTAGTTTTCGCGTAATTTTGCGTGAAATATAGACAATTTTTAAACACTTTAAAACTTTTTTCTTGAAAACGGCTCGAAATTTTTACTTTAACATTTCTCCTCGAATGTATGAAAGGACGGTAAAAAATTAGCGTTAGTTTCATCCGGCGAATCTCTCCGGCAATCTGTGTTTTGGAAAGTTGAAACATTTTAACATTTCTACTCTTTGAAATGTTCAAGTTAAGGAATCCAAAACGAGGCAATGGAGTAGGCAACTTTATGGCAATGGAATAGACAGACATGATGTCAGAGAGTCATTGTATTCGTAATTGTATCGCTTCCATCCCAGGCCCTAGAGTATGCCTGCAGAGCATTTTTCACTTTCACCGACCTCGAGAGCCGCGCGCGAACCACTCGAGCGCAATTGTGAGGAGCTATTATAGGAAATGTGGGGAGGAGACACATTCTAAGATTGGGGACCAGTTAGTATAACTGTTGGAAATGTAGATACTTTTTTCAATAAATAATGAGACACTGATGTTGTCTGGTATCAATGTTTTATTTACATCTGAAAGATCTTTTTCGATAGCTTAGCTATCATCATCAGAGCTGTCTTACAGCCTCTGGGAGGAAAACGAAGTTCTGCAGAACTTGATGTAAGATAGCTCTGATGATGATAGCTAAGCTATCGAAAAAGATCTTTCAGCTGTAAATAAAACATTGATACCAGACAACATCAGTGTCTCATTATTTATTGGGGACCAGCAATGAGAATCCGCAATTCGAACCGTATCGCTTAAATTGAAAGATCAATCGATTTGAAGATGACGGACGGTTACATGCAGTTCAAATAATATTGCCTTTTGTATTATATTGGAAATGTTTGTTGTCTATAGATGACAATGTGATATATGAACCTGAAATGAATTAGACATACGTTTTTGATTTTGACCCCAAGTATTTTAATTGCTTGTAGGGCTGATAATGTAATTCGTTTCGCTACTATGTAATCACAAATTTAGTGTAATACAAAATTGCAATATTAAATGGTGTATGTTTTATGATGACAGTAATACAATATTTTCATTAACTATGTGTAATTTAGTGACACGGTTCTATGAAAGTTAAAAACCTTTTTTAAAATCATGAGTAATAGCTAACAAGAGTACATTATATTTCTAATATCAAGTCAATAAACATTATTCATAATCGTTTACTACATCGTATAAAAAGATTAAGCTCTTTGCATTGTATTTAACAATATCCATAATAATATCGTGGTTGCCCGTAACATATCGTCTGAAAGATTTGCTCCTTGATATCTCTTATTCAGATTCATAACGGGGGAAAATGGTCACAAGTATGTGCTGTTGCGTCCATAGAACGTTAATTCATACTTCAATTCTCCTCTAGGCAGCGGCTGAATTCAACGTCACTATCTAGCTATAGTTATAGTGTCTAAAATCCTGCCACCGTCGTGACTCGAACCATAGGACTTCCCCGTCAGGTGCATTGCAATGACATAAGTTGATGCCCTGAGCCACCTTAGCCAATTCATAACATAAAGCGATGATTTAATTTCAACATCCTTTTCGCGAAGTTTGAGCTGTCTAACATTTTGCGTTCATTCTTGCCAGATTTGTGTATGTTGGAAAGGATTAGTTGCAACTACCTCACATACGACAATCCGTTTATTAAGAGTCAGGCAAACCAAACCGTTCCTGTTCATCGTCAGCTATTTTATCGTTTGTAAGGTGATCCAGGAGGACTCCGACAACGTACACTCTTTATGAAGGGCTATTCAAAACGCTCTTTGGAAAGGGATACATTAGGTGTAAGTTAGGACGTTATAACTAGACCTCGGATTTTAGGACAAATGCCTATTTAGTTTCTTGAGCATGTTGTGGAAAATAATTGCAAATGTTTACGAATCATGAGAAAATAGATCTACTGAAAGCGTCTAATAGTGGCTAAAATGACCTAAAAGAGTGGTTGTTGCCTATTTTAATGTTTTGGCCTAAAACTGCATAAATCAAGTAATTTTCAAGAATGATCATATTTTAAATGCTAATTTATGCTAAAATAATTTATTATAAATAAAATAAAAAATAAATTATAATATATAAGCTAAAATAAATTATAAATAATTTGTGCTAAAATAAGCAAAAATAAGTATTATAAAACTTCGTCATATGTCATCATTTGTCATGAATCGTGCACATATATTATCAGCCTTTAAATAAGTTTGCTAGAAAAAAATTGGCATTTCCCTAAACATCCGATGTGTAATCATCACTTTTTTTTGCCTAAAATGTCGAGGACTAGTTATAACTTCTATTTATAGATTCGTGTGAAAGGATGCGAAAGATGTGTGTATCACCTTCTGCTCCCACGAAGATGATGAAAACGGAACCTAGAGGCTGCTCCGTCCCGGCCTCTGCATCCACTCAGTTACGGATTGATGTGGTCGATGACCGTGCCACAAGGTATCGGAGAGGCCAGTGCCATCCTGGCTTCCTAGCACAATGCTCAGTACCTCAGTTTAGTGCGGAGTTTATTGACAATGTAGGGGTGCACTTTCTGAAGAGAAAAGAAGAGCGAGCAATCGAAGCACTTGGAGAAAGTCTTGTGAACGCGTTAATTGAAAGAAGGCCTATCGTATTTTCGCAGAAAACATTTTTTAATGTTAACTGAAAAAAATGATTCAAATAGGATAAACGTTCAGATTTTGTTGGAATTGTGAAAATCAAATATTGTGATAGACTTGCAATTTTTAGACCTGTATGACTTGTTATTCTAAAATGATCGTTGCTACAAAAGAATAATTATAAAAAGTTGATTACTTAAATGTTTATGGTACAATAATCAATCATGAATTGTGATGGGAACATTATTTTGCTGCCCTGTTCAGATTACAAAGCCACCACTGGTTGGTAGGCGTTTGGGTGACCTAAGGCAATCAGGGACAGACCGTTGTGCGATAGGGGCGGAGATGCTTCCCTGTTGTTAGACCCATTTTTCGTAGACAAGGAAATGGAATCTTGGAACTAATGTAGAGCCTTCTGCCTTCGATATCATCGACGTTGTTGTTGTGGGAAGTGCTTTGGAAAAGTTCCTCGAAAAGGTAGAACTCAATTCTCTGAAATTCTGAGTGACTTTGTGTGACAATGTCCTTGCACACGAAGTCCCTATTACTAGTACTTACACCAATCACTTGGATGAAATGCATAAAATGATGTTGGGAAGAGTACAGGAACCGCATCGCCTTTCCAATGGATGTTACCTGAAAATTTGTAACTTATTCTTCAAGAGTGAGATACTAAATTTCACGATAAGGAACATTTCTACTGGGATAGTAAGTGACACAATAGTACAATTTTCATGTAGATTTCAACTCAAAAACTAGTTGTGTAAAGGCGACGATAAACTGGGAATATAATCAATCTATTTCCTCAGGAAATATCAGAGTTAACGTTGTTAAAAGTAAAATATTGTTCTGTGTCATTTAAATCTCTCTCACCGTGTAAACAAACGTTGAAATCTAGAAAAATGTTAATGAAAAGAGGGATAACATTAATATATGACATACATCGATGGATACATCGATGTACGTAAAACCATAAGAGCATTTAAGTCTACTAAATTAAAGGGAGCAATTTGAATATCGTTTTAAGCAAATCATCTTGCTTACAACAGGGAGCTAGATATATATTAAAGCATTTCTACAATAGATTAAGTCTCCCAGATTAGAGCATTCATTTTATTCTGTTTTATCCTTGTTGCTGTTGTGGTTTTTGCCCTTCTTATTCTTTCTTTCCAAATTTCTCGTTTGTCTAACTTGTATAGTCGAATCAACGTCCTTCCTGGGGTTTCATTGAGTTTCCATTCTTTCTTTCCGCTTCACTTACCCTCCGGCCGTACCATTCTTTTTTCCCCCTCGAGGATACTTAAATGAAATTATTAAGGGTTTGAGTCAGACTAGACTCACCCCTAACACGAAGTCCTACAAAATAGACTACACCCCTAACACGAAGTCCCCCACTATTCGTAAATGTTAATACATCTATTTTGGTTGAAGCGTGACTCATCTTATTATTACAGCCCCAAGCCCTTCATATATCTGAACAAGGCATACATATTAACGAGATAAATCACACTTTGAAGAAAAGCGAGAGTGAATTAATTAATAGATGTCTTCCTATAAGCTGGCATGACTTGCCTTGCCCCAAGCCCTACTATTTTAAATGTTTTGCAATCGACTTTTTGTTTTGTGAAACCTTTCTTGTAACGGTCAGAAAATTCACTGAACGTTCTTGTGGCTTTAGTGAGTTTTGCACAAAATAGAGTGAGATATTAGTCGGCCCGGATAGCGGAGATCGCTAAAGCTGAAGAGTCGAAGCTGCCTCGAGCGTGCAGGGTCGCGGGTTCGAATACCGCCCGGGGCATGGATGTTTGTGTGTGTCCGTATAGCGTTACCGATATCCCCAATGTTATTTTCTGTGGTCGTTATACGACCTTAGTAGCTGAGAAGCGACCTTAAATTTTTTAAAAAAGAGAGATCGTACAAGCCGAATGTGGCCAACCTTAGGCGCAAGCAAAACCAGGCCAAACGAGGCGATTTGCATCCTTGCGAACATGGAGATGACACCACTCGAAAGTCCAAACTTACCAGCCTTCTTTGCTCCATCTCTCCCGAAGCTCTATCTCTTTCGTCACAATCCGCGCAGGGCATCAGCTGAGGTCTCTGCAGTGCCTCTGTCCAGGAGGTCCCAGGATTCGAATCCTCAACGGTGGCAGGATTTTCGGGACTAGCTTGTCAGCTAGGTCGCATTCAGCCGCTATCTGGAGAAGTTTACTTTTGTATCTGCGATAAAAATCAGACGAATACCCTAACAAACGGGCCACGTCCCGCGCGATGTTTTCTTCTTCTACTTCTTCATCATTATCTTCTTCTTCTTCACTTCTTACACACACACTTACACTTATATGCACTACGCTAAATACAGGCCACTACCATTACACAACGGGAGATCAATCGGAAGCTTAGAACGGTTCTCGGCAGGGACATTCCCCTACTGGGGAGATACCTGGTTGGGGAAACCCCGATCGCCAACGCGTAGGTCGGCGCCAGTTCTCATCGGTCATCGGGGGACGAACACCGCCATCTCGCGTTATAAAGCATGTTCTTCTCTCACGGAACTAATGAATGACCCTGGCAGTTGACGCGAAATAATCAATCATCAATCATGCCACACCCAACAGCTGTGATTTTGAATTATCTTTACCAAACGAGCCTCTGAAACAATGGTGGCAAGGCCTCCTAGTGGTGCCAGTGGCACGCCTCGCGGCACCGCGCCATGCCACGAGTTTCGCTGCGCCACTAGCGTTGGGAGAGGAAACTATTAGTAACCCCGCCGTTTTACAATAGTGATGGCGTTGGCTCTTGCAGCGGGGTGATGAACTGCGTGGAGAGGCGATTTCGTCGTGGCACGAGTGCCACGGACTCCCGCTCGTGGCATCGAACTTGACACTTCTCTGAAACATCTACTGGTTCAGCAGTACCCAAGTCACCGAGAGCTCTCTCGTCCAGGAGGTCATTTATTACCCTAGTAGTTTGGTAGTATGTGCCTATTCAATTGTCGTCTATTATTTAGTTCAGTTGTGTGATTGAGTTATTATTTTTCACCTTTCATCGAATTAGATTCGAAGCACGCCAGGGACATCAATGATACTATTACTCTCTGCCGTTACAACTCCGAACAACTTTAGCACTATGTCCTTCAAGGAAAACTTAGTGCAAAATGTAATCAACACGTGGAATGCTAAATGGCCACGTGGTTGTCAATGAGCAGGGTGCTAATTGACGGGGGTAGGGTGGCAAGGAGTGCCACTTTAGTGATGCCAAGGTCGATGCCACTAGCGGAAGTCTGTAGCATGCATAGAACGGCGAAATCACCCCTCCACGCAGTTGATTTCCTCGCCACAAGACAGTGGTAGGTAGTCCAAGCGGCCCTGAAACTCTTTTACGCATATGCGACCGTTCGTGAAATACGATTAGGCGGGATTTAGATAAATAAATTGAAAAATGTTAGTTGTTATTTTTATTAATATTTTTACTTTTATTTTTCTGTGCATATCCTCTTTTTCACATGCGATTCCACCAAATTGGAAAACGGTGGGGTTACTACTAATAGTTTCCTTTCCCGACGGTAGTTGCACAGAGAAGCTCGTGGCATGCAATGATGCCAGGAAGCGTGCCATTGCCATCAGTAGGAGACCTTGACATCACTGCGAGTTTGATGCCCCCCCACCCTAGAAAACTAAGCTCCTCTTGTGCGTGAGTGCGGATTTGCGGTTCCGTCTCTCGCGGTTAGACCACTCCGGGGCACCAATCGAGACATATGAGGTGTCATTCGACGCGTCTCGGTCTCCTGATGGGGAACTGATAATTTGTTTTCAGATTTTACCATAAAATTCTAAGAAATTCCCAAAAATCTTTTTTTTCGTGTTTTGGCGCTGCTATCATGGTGAATATGCCGGGAACTAATTAGATGACGACACCTAATTAGATGTAGGTGGTGTTGATTAAACTCCAGTACCAATACCGATGAAGAGAAAGAGAGAGAGATAGAGAGAAATAGAGAGAGAAGAGAGACGAAGACGACGAAGAAGACGACAAAGAAGAAGACGATGAAGACGACGACGAAAAAGACGACGAAGACGACGACGACGACGAAGAAGAAGAAAAAGAAGACGAAGAAGACGACGAAGAAAAAAACGAAGAAGAAGAAGACGAAGAAAAAGAAGACGACGACAAAGAAGAGGAAGACGAAGAAGAAGACAGACGAAGAAAGAAAATAAAGAAGTCAAACAACCGAAGTAGTTTAAACCGTCGGCCACGTCACATTCAGCTAGTTGATATATTAACTGCCATGACAGAATTAATACATATATGTAGAGTTGTCTCATTTTCAATGTGCGTTAGAAGATTCACATCAAGGAAACTAGCGAAGAGAAGTATTTCAAGAGATTTCTCGTGATTTATTCAGAATATGCTGTCTAAGCAAAGATGGTCTTCGTTTCTCTCCGACAGTCGATTCCTCTTTTCCCCGGAGTTTTGAATAATAATAATAATAATAATAATAATAATAACAATAACAGAACATGAAAAATAAACTGATCAACTCCTCTGACCTAATTATGCAGCTGGTTAATGAAATTGATTTCAGTCACACGCCACTGAATCATTCTTGTAACGCCACGAAAAACATTCCAAATACAAAAAAATAAGTACAATTTTGGAAGGGGAAAATCCTGCATGGAAAATTCTCCAATCGTCTGGAAGAACAATGAAGATTAATGTGATTGCGGGTAGGATAGTTCAAATAATTTCGATAGTTTGTCCTTCAAGTAGAAATCGATAAACTGCGTCTCTGCGTTGGATAATAAGTGGATATTTATTCCCAAAGACGGAAGGCTTTGGGAATAAATATTCATTGATCATATCCTCTCAGCTTGTCCCATTCTAGCAGAGACAGAATACTTGGAAAGACACGACAGTGTGTGTACGAGTAGTTACCTCCACTGGCAGATCTGTACCGCCCTCGAAGTTCCAAACACATGCCCCAAGTGATGCGAACACTCACCAAAACCGGTGACATCTGTTGGACTCTACACAATACTAACCAGAGAGTATGATACTAACTGAAGTACCCCGCGTTGCTGGGGTATTTGTCACAATAATGTTAGACCGGAAGAGCCATTCCATCCTTTCCCACCCAGCGGCGGAGCCTACTTGCATCCATTCTATTTTATCCCCGTTCCGTCTTGCCCAACCTCTCTCTGTCTTGCTCCCGCCTGGAAATACTTTGTCTTCCTCGCTTTCTCAATAAAAATGTTTATATTTTGTAAATTGGGGTTCCCGCCCCCAAACTTCACTCACTTTATAACTGAAAATAATCAAATGAATCAAAAAATTAAATACATTCACTCACATATTCTTTTTGTGGAATTTTAGGTATTATTCCCATACTTTCAATCAGTTGCCACATCGTAAAACTTATTCTTTTTCATATTTTTTCTTATTTTGTTATAAACAGCGTTTATAAAGAAAACTTTGAAACTAATCGTTGACCCCACGCCGAGGCAATTGAAATTAAAAATAATGTGCTTTTAATTGAACTTGAATATGCGTTTTAGGGTCCTTGTGGCTCATGTAAATGTGCCATTAACCACTTAGACAATTATAATATCTATATAAATTCGATAACACACAGTGGATTACGGATTGACCAAAGTTTTTCTGTTACCTAAAATAACCTCCAACCTCTTTTGTTCCACTTCAACAACCTTGAAAAACAGTGACATACATTCAATTCCTTCCAATTTTCACAACTCTTTTACTTCAATTAAACCGAACCGAACTTACCGAACTTTCATCAATTTAAATCATCATTCCTTCACCAGCCAAGGGTTAGCTTTCTACATTGCAATAAAATACTTCCCTACAAAAATTCATCCATCTGTCAACAGTTTCAGCCTAAAACGTAAATCATTCACAATAACTTTCATTTGACTCGTTGAACTCGGAAATACGTAATAATCATACATAATGTAATACAACTAATCCAATAACTATTTCATATAGAATACATGCGTGCATTCATACCTTTTGAAAATATGAAACATCCATCAGCAAAATGTCGTTTTTCAAACATTCCATATACGACTAAGTATACTTCTCTCTTGTTCACTTTATACATTTTCGCCTAGACGCAATTAAAATCAGTCTCCAAGTTACTTTTATAGAGTGAAGGAAAACCGAATCATTCGTAACTATAAAAATTTCACATAAAACAATTGACGGTAAAATGAACAGTCTTCACCTATCCTACAGATATACGCAATTCTGTACATTGATGAACTCAATCTAGACCTCAGTTATCATCCTCAGGTGGCGCGTAGCTTAACTATGGACATTGATACACACTTGAATCTATGATGTAATGCTAGCCGAAAAATGTACAGAAAAGTAATTATTTTGTGAATATGTTAAGGTTTATGGTGGTAAATCATGGCCAATAGTACTCCAGATCTTTCAAGGAAGCTAGCACAAAAGTTTCTTCAGTATTGGTTCAGTATATTAAGAGATTATCGCGCTGTAAGTCAAGGCACGTCTGTCTTTATGTATTAGTATAGATATAGATTCTACGACCAACAAATTCAAACGGATCGCAGAATAGCAGCAAACAAACCGGATATTGTTATCCGGGATTTGGAGAAAAAATTGTCTACTTGTAGATGTTGCTGTGCCTTGTGATCAAAATATCGTAACCAAGGAGGCAGAGAAACATCTTAAACACAAGAGTTTGGAAAACGAGATCAGCCGAATGTGAGGCGTAAATGTACAGAATGTCCCGATAGTTATCGGAGCTCTGGGATTTGTTCCGCAAAATTTATGTAAGAACTTGGCTAAACTTCCAGGTAATTCAAAAGAGTGTGAAGTGAAAGAAATCGCTTTATTTGGCACAGCTCACATTTTGCGCAAAGTATTGTGGAAGTACCGACAGTCCTTAGATCTGCTCTTTAGGTAGCTGGTTGCAACCTGGAGTAGATTTTATATTAAGCCCTCTAATAACATCTTTAGTCGTGATATAGTGGAATAATAATAATAATAATAATAATAATAATAATAATAATAATAATAATATAAATAACGTAGAAAATAAATACGCAGAAAAGATAACGAAGTACACAGAACTAGCAGCAGAAGTCAAGGCACTAATGGCATCTCCAAAAAGTCCATATTATTCCTCTGGTCATTTCGTTCACATGAGTTGTACCAAATAACATCCATAAAAATCTGGAACTTATTCAAATGCCAAAATATACTTTCAAAATGATGCAAAAGTCAATAATCTTAAACACATGCAGGATTGTGCGAAAATTCCTAAATTACGACGAAACATGAATTGATCTGTGTCTTGGTTATTAACCCGACACAAAGTCCAATATATATCCGGCGAATACCGAGAAAAACAATGTTGTATAATAGTAATAATAATAATAATAATAATAATAATAATAATAATAATAATAAGAGTGAGATTTGTCCTGCAGTCCGCTCTGAACTCAAGGAATAAAATAACAGCAATAGGTAGTTTGGCGGTGCCTGTAGCCGAATACAGTTTCGGATTAGTAGACTGGACTGAGCAGGAAATTCGTATCATGGATCGAAAAACCAGAAAACTGCTTACAATGCATCATGTTGCCCACCCCCGAGCTGATGTACATAGACTTTATGTGTCACGTAAGGAAGGAGGAAGAGGCCTCAGGCAAATTGAGGCCTCCTGGCACAATGCAATAACCGGGATGGGAAAGTATGTAGTCAGCCATCAAGATGACCCACTAATGAGGCAGGTCATGAAATCTGACCGAAGAATGGGAAACAGAGGCATTGTTAGTGTAGCAACAAACATTGCAAAGAAAACTATGCAAAACACGTCAAATAACACAGACACTGAACTTCTGGTACTACTAAACATGAAATGTGAGACACAAAAATTGTTAAAGAAGTCGTGGAGGGACAAACCCCTCCATGGACAATATCTAAAAAGAATGGACAAGGTGCAGATCAATAAAGATCAATCATTTATGTGGCTTAAAAGGGGAAGAATGAAGCCAGAATCGGAAGCACTTGTAATAGCTGCCCAAGATCAGGCCTTGAGAACACGACATTATCATAAAGCGGTTCTCAAAATTTCCCAAGATGATAAATGCCGCATTTGTCAGGAACACGTAGAAACCATTGATCATATTGTCTCAGCTTGTCCAATCCTAGCAAAGACCGAATACTTGAAAAGACACGATAGGGTATGTAGCTACCTCCACTGGCAGATCTGTACTGCCCTCGAAGTTCCGAACACATGCCCCAAGTGGTACGAACACTCACCGAAACCGGTGACGTCTGTTGGATTGTGTACGATATTGTACGACCAACAAATTCAAACTGATCGCACGATAGCGGCAAACAAACCGGATATAGTCATCCGGGATTTGGAGAACAAATCGTGTTTACTTGTCGATGTTGCTGTACCTTGCGATCAAAACGTCGTTACCAAGGAGGCAGAGAAATGTCTTAAATACAAGAGTTTAGAAATCGAGATCAGCCGAATGTGGGGCGTAAAAGCACAGGTCGTCCCGATAGTTATCGGAGCTCTGGGATTTGTTCCGCAAAATTTGAGTAAGAACTTGTCTAAACTCCCTGGTAATTCAAAAGACTGGGAAGTGCAAGGAATCGCTTTATTTGGAACAGCCCACATTTTGCGTAAAGTATTGTAGAGGTACCGACAGTCCCTAGATCTACTCCTTAGGTAGCTGGTTGCAACCTGGGGTAGATTTTATATTCAGCCGACACATAACATCTTTAGTCGTGATCTAGAGGAATAATAATAGTAATAATAATAATAATAATAATAATAATAATAATAATAATAACAATAATAATTTCTGGTATGCATCTGTTTATCGCCTCTACGAGAACTACGGTACTCATTTTGTTTTTTTGATAAACAATTAATTTATAGTGTGTATTAAGAATTTCCCCGAACGTCTTCCCTAATGTGAGCCCACTTTCGGCCCACTGGGCGCCGCCGTTGCCCCTGCCACCGCACCGCCACCAGCCAGTGCCGCCGCCGCCGCCGCCGCCGCCGCGCCTCGGCCACGGCGGCCACGCCAGTGCGCTCCCAGAAGGCGGCGGTCCCGGAGGTGTGTGTGCGTCGCCGACCTGCGCTGGCCTCTCCGCTTGCGGCAAGTGAGTAGCCTGGCGCCCAGCGAAGCAGGGCTTCTCTGCGCGCCCTACGTAGCTGGCGGAAGGGCCCGCTTGTTCCTCGACCTTGTGGGCTTTGGGCTCATGCGAAAAACCTTTGTTGCCATCACGATCCATGATGAGACAGAACTGAACTTATGCTCATGTTTTTTGTAATTCCTCGACGTTTTACTTTTAAAAGTACAAACTTTTCTCCGGAAATACTTGTTGCAACAAGAAATCGAAACTTTTATGTCCTCTATTAATATTTTAACTTTCAAATACTTACCAGTCAATATTTCTTTTATGTTTTTTCGTATTTGTGTTTCGTATTAAAATGCTTACTATTATTGTTTTGGATATAAATTCAACTACAATTGTGGGAAAAGCATTTACTTTTTCTGGTAATTGTTTCAGTATACTATTTTAAACCATTGGCGGTAACCTTTTTGTGTATTAGAGAGCTATGAAGGAGAATGAGAAATACTGACACGCTGTTTCAAGAGCGTCTTCTATGTGATTGAACAACGAACTATAAGTTTTATACATAAACATTATTGTATTTACAGAATATAAATGGATTTAGAATTATGGTTTATGTAACTTATGCATTTGCGATGTGATTACATTAGAGTGAAATATTTTTTAATACAATTAATTAATTTTGGTTAAACCGTGTATTATAAGAGACGTTTTTTCTCGCCATTCATACATTGTTTTTTGCGAATTCTTTTGCATTGTTACCCAGTCATTTTGCATTGTCAGGTAAGATTGTGTACTCTTTGTATGTGTCACGATTCAAGGGTGTCCTTTGTGGTGTAGTAAAGCCGAAGACAGCTAGTAAGAGTGATTCTCAGGCCTTCCACTAAAACCGGTGTCCTCTGGGAATGTGAAAATCCCGCTTCTCCCGTAGGTCAGAGGTCAAGCGGCAGTCGTCTCGGAGTCTCTTCGCGTGCCTCGTCCATGGGCTGCAGCGCGAAGTGTAACCACGCTTGCACTGAAAGATATTTGAATGACTGCGTGGACCTCATGCACTTGGTACTGCGTCGTTTTGGGGACAGTAGAAACGTGACTGGGTAGTTCAACCTTGGGGCCGCATATCCCGCGCCACCGTTGCCTGTCAGGGTTGCGTGGTCCGCCGATGAGAAAGTGAAGTCGAGGTGAATAGTAATCGAAATCTTTATCTGGTTAATAGATTGATTAGGTTTCTTCAGTTTCAAAATTGTTCATATTTTTTCATGAAAATGCTCTTGAAATTTGCAAGTTGGCAGACAGGAGAGTATGATTCCAATTTCCTCCCACTTTTTAATGGTTGTATTATTTTGAAATTTCAGATAAATATAAACATTTATGGTACAATACAGTTCATGAATTTTGTGTGCTTTGTAATTGCACTCCGCATAATACCGCCGTTACAAAGACTCGGAATCATGCTAGCAGTCAGAAAATCCGCAGTGGTATCAAAAGTGCATTTCAAGCAATATTAAACATGAATATAACACACATTTAGCCAATTTCTAAAGGTACTTAGTGTAGTAATGTTTAACATGAAATATCGGGTAAATTAAAAATGTGAAATGTGCATTGAGATGGTGAAATTAAAATTTAATCGGAACCTCCTATTTTCCGAAGTAAAATGTCATTAAAAGTAGGTTTGATTAATAAGCGGATTAAATCAAGACAACAAAAATACTTTCCACAAATGCACATTTTGAAAGACGAGATCATCGTGGCTCATATTTTTCAGCAGCCTCGGGTCTTCAGAATCATTTATTAGGTTATAGTCAATCGCTGAGAACAATATTGATGTTGGTATTGAGATTCTCAGGTATAATTGTCTGACCACTGAGTAATTCATATTGCTAAAAAAATCTATGATGTTTTTTCCTGCTGATTGGTGTTAAGTAGTGTGCATTTTTAGAAACGAGAGTGGGAGGCAGTGAGGATGTGTCACGTTTTGTTTACAATTTCATAAGAAACTCACTTTAATTTTCGTATGTGAGGGAATGATTCATGACTCATTTCAGATTACAGAAGAGGTGTTGGTAAGATCATTCCGCCTTGTTGAGAATTTTAAAAGTTTGTGATAATCCTTTTGTTATTATTACATATATCATTCTTCCTTAATGTTTCCTGAGAAAAAATTAATACGCATTTGACGTGTTGCAAGTCTTCATTTTGAAAACACTTATCTGTAATGTGCTTACCTACACTGTAATACTTTTAGTGATTTCCCTCCTGTGGATTTTTATGAAAAGCGTATTCGTTGATTCGTTGCTTATTTAAGTTAAGAGTGTCACAAGTTGACGAATCATAAATACAAATACATCCTGCTCATACTCTTGTTATTAGGATTTGACTAACACGAAACATACTTCATTCAAGGAAATCGTAAGAGACGTATCCAAACAATTTAATATCTCAAATGCATCCGCGAAAATGTTCTCTTGGTGGGTAGTCTTGCTGAATCACTTTTATATCTTGACATTTTAATGCATTTTTTTTCAAAAAACTATTGATCCTTAACTGGCGTTCCCACGTTTCTTCTTTGCTTTCGATAAACGGATAAGTCACGCACGGACCTGACGAACGTTATTCCATTGTTGTTTGATGTGAGGGAAAGCGCGACTTCACATCTCAGTGACACCGTCCGCCCTTTCTGTATTTGCTTTCCACGGTGGCAGCGAAAGAGGCGCGGAGGCGGCGGCGGAGGCGGCGGCGGAGGCGGAGGCGGACGGCCTCCAGAGGCCGCCGTAAAGCCCGTGCGGGTGCCATCATCCGCTTGCGTCACGCGCCGCTTGCCAAACGCGCTCCGTGACATTCAGATGGCCGCCGCCGCCGCCGCCGCTCAGGAGCGAATTCGCGAGGCACAGGGGCAGATGCACAAACAAGTTTGAGGGGGAAGCTTTAAGCTCATGTAATATGATATAAACTGAATTAATGGGTTAAAATACTTTTTTGATGATTAATATGTGCAATGATACAATAGTAATTAATCACATTAATGTTTGAAAACACGTAAAAAGCAAAAGATGAAAAATAGACCGAAAGCAGCTGGATTAATTAATTTTAATCTCTCTTTATAATACGCTAAAGATAGATGACGGTTATTCACAAGTTATTAGAAACCATCGACAAAAACCCTGTAAGAGTGCTACTGCTGGAATTATTCCTCAGTCCTGCATCCAACAGATTTAAAACGAAAAAATTGAAGTTTGCAGATGATAATATAAAAAACAGGTTACTGCGATATACATTATAATAGCGCAAAGCTCGGAAACAATACGTACTAGGACCTTAAGACCAGGTTTTTGTGTCTCTTCGGGACGCAAGGTTTGTGGGAACAGGTGAGTTCCGTGGGGTCACGAGTTTTGGTCGGCAGGCAGAGAAATGATGAGGAACAGGTAGAAACGTGTACGGAAATACTGAAGGACATGAGGGGGCCAGATATGTTTCTTAAGCAGTATTCTTTAAAATGAGATATTTTTAAATTTTCTATTATATTTTTTGAGGTTTAGTTCTTTCGGGTTCCCCCACTTTATGTATTTAGCATGATCAGAAAAGTGGAAAAGTGCAAAAACCCGAGATCTATGTAACATTAAATTGAAGGAAAAATATGTTTATTTTTTTATAATAAAATTAACGAAGACTGTTTTTCTGTGTAATTTAATCTGAACGCTTATCAACCAATGGTTACTCTTACACAGCACCGGGCCTATCATGGGCTCATCATAAAAAAATCTGTTATTTATGACAGGGGTAATAGTCAACTCCATTCAGTGTTTTCAAAGTGTTGATGTTTCATACTAAAAATCTTAGCTTGTTAGGTTTCGAGACAAACTAAAATTATTATTTGTGGGATATTTTGTTTACTTTTGAGGGGGAGGGGTAATTTCCTTCTTCCACCCTGAGGATCCTCCCCGACGCAAATACTTAGGAATGCGTCATCGATATCAATGTTTTTAAAACAAATTTATTTAAATATCAATTTATTGAAATCGAGTCTTTTAACATTGATATTTTATACTCGATGTTTTTAGGCTGTCAGTGTTTGATTTTCGAAAGAAAAAAAAGCATTAAAATAACAAAAAATAATTTTCACATGTCAGTAAATTGAGGATTCTTTCGTACGGAAGTTACCAAGAGTAAAAATTGAGTAAGTCGAGTTTCGTAGTGCTTTTCAGTTCGTTTTGTAAATCAAAATAACACATTAAAAAACACGATCACTATCAGATTAAATACCTCTCTCGCGCCAACAAGAATATTGTTTATATTGAATATTGTTAATATTCAGACTGATGAACTGGACCACGGCGGAAAACACTATCTATATTGACACCGGCCTTGAAAGTTTGCAGCATTTTATTAATGATAAATGCTACTAAATCAGGTTTCAAAACGTAGATGGTTTGGGGGCGACGTATTATTGATATCGAAGTTTTAATTTCAATAATTGATGTCTGGAGATACCAATGTTGTGTTGATGGGGCAGCCCTAGTTGGAAGGCTGAAGCGAGACGTGCTCACTTCTCAGAAACTTCCACACTAGGCCGTCGTTGTACTTAACTATGAGGAAATACATACGAAACAATTTTTTTTTTTTTTTTTTGTATTCCAACATAATAAACGACCTTTTCTGTTGCAAGAAATCGTTCATAAAAGGGCGTTTTAAGGGAAAAATGATGACGTATTAGATTTTACGGCACGAATGATTGCGTCATTACGCATTCTGCTAATCGCAGCGAGAGAATAGGGGGAGGGGTAGAAGTAAACGGAACAGCCGACTACCGTTTTCTCGCATGGATGTCAAATACCCGACACATGACGGGAAAATTGTTTCCCAAACTTCAGTTTCATTCTCATAAATTTATAATGCTGTCATACAAAAAATAGTGTATGCAACTTGTTTATAATGTTGCTTTATTGCATTCGTATATAATTGAAAACTCGCTCCTGACGTCGCTCGTTCTCAAAACATGTACTCATGCAATAAAGCTTAACATTATAAAATAATTGCAAAAACTATTACTGCATATGAAAAATTCAATATTATCCAAACTCAATCATCTGACGAATTAATGTAGGCAATTAAAGAGTTTTTTGATATTGCATGTTGAAAATATATTATTTCCTGTAATTTCTGATAGGTTGAGAACAGAACACTTGGTATTGAGTTTGCCTTAATTTCCATGTATAATTCCAGTGATTTTTTTTCTCTCTCGTATTGCAATTATTGACGAAGACGTTGCTTATGCATGGGTAAGTTTGAAACGAGTGTGCAAACATGTAAAATACAGAAGAAATCAAGTTACTTTTAAACAGGAACGTGTGTATTTTCTTCTTGGAGCATGGTGAATGGTGACCAGATGTTCGGGCCCTGGCGGAAGTCTCCCTAGAGCGTCCTTGAATGAAGTCGCACGTGTGCAGCTCGGTGGCAACTTCCGGTTGAAGAGCGGGACAGAAACTTGTGCTTCTTATTAGTCCACCCCTGAGTACAGCACACACAGAGGCGAATCCTTGATTCCCCGCTGTATCCCCCTACCAACTACGTACATCTGACGTTAAAAAAGTTCCGTTTGGAAGTTTAAACATTCAAGGATTAAAACTTCGTGACAGCTACTTTATTTACGTTACTATAAAGGCGTACAGAAGACGTACAAAGAAACATTGTAAAATTGTTCGAGATGTCAAGAATCAACCTAACCAGTAAATTAATACTTTTTTTGAGTTCATTGTTTGTACAGTTCTTTTAAATAATCATCCTTCGCCCTTTTTTTCCCTTGTGTAATTCTCCAGACGGAATTTGGGGACGAGATATCAGAAGACTGACAATCGCCTTTACTGGGAGTTCGGAAATGAACGATTTTGATGATTACTCGTTTGGAACACATGACGTTTTCTTTGACTTTTAACACCACGGTCTCACGACGTGAAAAACATTCTTTACTCGCGATACGAAATTACAACCCTCACACAAAAGTACTAGTTGCCGCCGTCTGTTCCCATCTTGACAGTTCATTTCGACCTACATACGTTCGTAAATACAATTGTCGCTTCATTTATACGCTCTGTCACCTAATAATATAGCATAGTCGTATTCAGATTCGACAATTTCCTCCGGATCATTAGTTTTCTGAATGCATATGGAGCTAGAACAGTCTGCGCGGTGCTTAAAACTAAAAGTGAAGGTCAGAGCTTTCCGTGTCAATGCACGTGCTGCCCGGAGTCACCTTCCTGACCGTTGCAGCCTCGTGGCCCAGCCGCCACACACGAGTTAAAAAGCGCTCATTGCAAGAAAGAACGATGTATACGAGAATGATGAAATGTGCAAATATTTATCCTTTTTGCAATCCTCTTAAAAACTTACATATTTTAACGTTCTTATTTTAGTCAATTTAACGTCATACACCATCTGTGAGGAAGAGGAAAGCACGCCTTACACAGTATCATAAAGAAACTAAGTTAAAGCTATTTCTATGCGAAATAGGTCTTATTTTAAAAGACTTTAACTTTTTTGTCTGGGAGTGCCAAGCTTCGATTTTTACGAAAAGAAAAGCTCATGTAAAGAGCCACATTTTGAGCCTAAATGCAACTGCGACCACCTATAAAATATTTAAAATGTCATAAAACCCGGGTTTCGCGCAAGTGCAGTACTAGAATTTTATCGTATTTCATCTAATTTCAAAAATTCTGTCACCGAATTTGAATTCAGTGCTAACAAATTGAATGATTCATAGTTAATGATTTTGATGCACGTCTTTAGTAAATAAAGAACATCCAATCAATAAAAAAGGAACAGTAAATAGTATTTATTAATTATAAATTCCTAGCCGTATGAAATTGATGATAATGAAAGTAATTAAATGTGCGGGTGGCAACATGTGGGTGTCAAAATTTGCGATTAAAAATAATTACTTTCTGTTTGATATTCAATTTGTATGAATTATTTGAACATAACTAGTACGTGTTGATTGATTATTTCGTATTTCCGGGCGCGTCAACTAAGGCTGTTTGTCCTGGAAGTGTAGTGCATGTTTTTATCACGGTAGGTGGCCGAATCATCCTCCTCTGGATGGTGAGATCTGGCGCAAACGTACACGTCTCGTAGCGGAATTTTCCCTAATCAGGTACCTCCGCCAGCGGGGCAACTTCTCAGCCGATAGAAGCTCTAAGCTCCCGGCGGGTCTCCCGACGTGTGTGGTAGTGTAATGCATGTGTGTGGGAGTAAGGGGTGAGGAAGAGGAAGGAAAGATAGCGCATGTTCGGTAGCTCGTTTGTTGGAATATTGCTTCGGCATTCGTCTGGCGTTGATCAGAGAAACTACGGAAAACTACCAATCAGAGCTGCCGGTCGCTAGAATTTTTATTCTCCTCCAGGCAGAGACTGAATTTGACCGCGCTATGAAACTGGTGTCGAAAATCGTACCACCGTCGGGACTAGAACCCTAGGACCTCCTGGTCAAAGGCACGGCAGTGACATCAGGTAATGCCCTGAGCCATCTAAGCCGGGCTAGTGAAAACCAAAGATAGAAACAGAAACGAAACCACAGGAAATTAGGTATTTTGTTGTTGTTCCTTTCGCACATAAAGTGCGTAACGAAACTAAACTCGCGCTAACTGTTGTTGTGTAATCGAAATAAAATTCGAAAATAAAAATCGAAATAAAATTCTCGAGGAAATAATTTTGTAAGAGCGGTACAGACACAGGTTTTCTTTTCTTTTTGTTACCATCGATGGTAAAACCCAAAGCGCGCATTTTAGTCCTTTGCACAAGAAGCTAGAGGTGCGTCTTCGATGTCGATGTTTTCAAAACACCAATATTTTTTATTCGAAGTTTTTTACGTGGTTAATATTTTGTTCTCAATAAAAAAAAATAACATCGTAAAAATCAATGTTGCGTTTTTTGCGGGAATTTTTGCACGGCAAAGCGTTACAGCAATCACAACATTATCGATCTTCTGCGCATGCGCAGTTCGAGTTTCGTATCACTTTTGTGTTTCTAGTCATGCGTAGAAGACCGCGATTGCAGTTGATCGGGTGACCGCTATGCTGTGTGAAAACTTCCAAATTGAATCTGTTATTTTTAGAACCCCCAAAACAAGAATTGTAAAGTTGTGACAAAACAAGAAAAAGTGGAGATTAAGTACATAGAGAACTTTTCTGTTGTTTTTTTTATTTACGGTGCATAAATCTTCATTGAGAATGCCAAGAAGACATATAATATACTTGTATCAGTAGTACAACAGTCGCTGGACTCATGTAAAAGTACTCATGTAAAAGCTCTTTTTCACTTACGGGATTTCAAAAACTAATCCGGTGTTTATTGCCTAAATATTTAAATAAATACGCGTTTATCAGTTTGTACTTTGACACATTAATGACAATATGTGAATTGACAATGTGAATCTACATCAGACATGATTCATGTGACGGAAACAGTTGCTGGAAATATGTGTTTCTATGTTAGTACAGGAATATTTCCGTATTGAATATCCCTTTTAACCGATCTGTCAGTGTTATCCCAGCCATACACATTCAATACATACGTACATACATATACAATCATAAATGCCCCGCAGGTGAATGACTTAAAGAGTTTCAAAACCAAACCAAAACCATGCAGTCCTCACGGCGATTCTATTCTGATTTACGAAATCTGATTTACGAAATTTACACATTGAACGTCGCATCTATCCTGCAGCTGCTATTTTCTCACGAAAAGCGAAAATGCAAAACAGAGTGACTTGCGGGGCTTTAAAAATAACCGAACCACGTGTATCCCACTGCGCGGCAGCGCGGCGCAGCGCGGCGCGGCATCCGATTGTCCTGACGTCAGCTGTGACTTCAACGGCGGAACACGCAGGTTACCTACGCCAGCGCGGCTGCGCTCCCCGCCGCGATGGCCTCACGGAGGAAGCATTCTTTCCTCCGCAGCGGCTTCTTCCGCTTGCGCCATCGTCGAAGGCCCTCGCTGCTCCGCTCCTGCCGCCGCCGCCACCGCCACCTTTGTCCATGGATTATCCCTCGAAATATGCGGATATAGAGGAGGCTGGCATCACGCTAACGATGCTACTCATTTCGTATGCTTCGATTTACGTTCGTTTCTTATTTCAGCGTCAATCAAAAGGAGCTGACATGAATAAGTATGTGAAAGTGGAAAATTTAAAATAATTTGTTTCCTTTGTCGTCTTATTCTTCTCCTTCTTCTACTTCAACGGGATACATTTTAGTCATTAAAATTTGCGTATGCTCTTCCGCGATGTCCCGTGTTCGACGATTATTCAATGTGGGATTTGCTACGCATGTTCATTCCATCCTAAACATTGGAATATGAACGCCCATTTGGTTGAGTTGAAGTTGGCACACCCTGCTTCACACCTTTCAACTGGACTCGTCTTCGTTGCCGTCGTAACTTCAGAACGTTCACCTGAACTTACATAAAGCGCCCGCGGAGAAAAGATGCCTTTCTCGAAGAGGGAACGACGTCTGGCTCATTAGGATAGTTGTTGGGTGCGGCGCAGTGAGTCAGTGTCTTCAAGACATGGTTTTCATTTGCACAGAAATCGACGCGGAAAAATTGTGTAAATTTTATTAATTAAATCGACGTGTCTGTGTTTATCCCACTAACTCTTTATTTATAAGCTCATAAGGTTACTGATACGATACCCATTGTTCAATTGCTTTTACAATTTTGTCTGTTTATTCGGGCTAATTCCCGGAACGGCTAATCCAATTTCAGTGGACGTTTTGATTGAAAAGTATAATGGCGGGCATAATTTAGGCTAATTTTTTCAGATCATTATTTTATTATAAGAACAACAATTTTTGTTTTTGTATAAATCTACAGTATTACTCCTATCGTAATGGAATTGTGTACACTTGAGTACACGTGACCCCCTCCTCCCATCTCCTTATAGAATAATTTAAGTGCAGCACTCTTTCAGTTTTTCACGAGCGTCTCTAAAACATTGACGAAATTCCTGGCAGTGGATAAAGAGTGTCTGAAAGCCCTTAAATGATCTACTAAACTTTGATTGTTTACGGCAGCGCAATTACACGAGTAATTGTAGGACAAAATGGAAAATTATTTCCGAAGAAGGACAGAGCTTTGGTGGAAAGGGAGAGCTTGTCGATGCGGAGAATATTGATTGGTTGTTGGAGAATGTAGCGTTTCCTGGCGCGTCAACTACTATCGTCTCCTATATTGTTTCAGTAGTATACCTTCCCTTTGCTGCTGTTACACGCAACCAACCTTTATAAAAGAGGTCTCTAAAGAAAGAGAATTTCACGGAGACGTGACGAATTATACTTTGACTTTAAAAATATGAAGGATTTATTTTTTTTAAAAAACGCATCTAAATATTCATGTAAAATGCAAACCCCCAACGCACGTCAGAATTTTTGAATCGCTTTTCAATTCTACCCCACCTGTTCAGAGCGTGTAGAATCTGCAACTCTGTGTAAAATTACAAATTACTTGATATTCTGTGTGATTGAATTACACGGGTGTACCTCTTTGCTCGATAATAAAGTTAAATAAGAATAGTTTGTATTGACAAGGGTGTGTTACATTGTTATCAATTACAAGGTGTCATATAGAACAAGTGACGGAGTCTAAGAGGGTCTTGAAGAAAAATATATATTACAGGCTTAATATGGAAATGGAAAAACTAAGAAAGAGGGTGGGATAAAGCGTGCGAGAGTTCTCGCACGGGTACGCTAGTCTTAATTAGTCCTGTAGTGTAGTACGTGTTATCCCGGGGTTGGCGGGGTTCCTCATTCTAACGTTCCGGTGCTGACCTGTTCGTTGGCTTATGGGGTTTGTCCTTTCAGGCATCCTCTCCAACCGGGCGCCGTCCCCGGCGGCTGCTTTTTGCGGACTGCTTTAATAAAATATTAACGTTCCGGTACTGGACAATTTACGGGTGGATCACTGAATAACGACGACAAAATAATTAATATATTTTACTTCTCCAGTAATTAGCACATTAACACATCCTAAATTAACAATTCCTACTTTGTACCTAAACGACTTAAATTTAATATTTTGTTCTTTTTTACAAACCACAAATTCTCTCTTGTTCGTGACCTTCCTCTGAGAATGGGTTTGTTCTACAGAAATGGGGAAAACTTTTATAAGCATTAGTAAAACCAAACACTTGTATTGTAGATTGGAGCGATGAAAAAATATTTTGTTAGTGGATATTTTCGAATATGACATTTCTTTTGATAACATGCTATTTTAATGGTATTAACATAGTAAAGGATTCATCAATCTTCTGCATTACGAGGTCTTACCTTGTATTTGTGTGCTTAGGTGTGCGACTACAGTCAAGCTTATGCTGTCATGGGTGATTTCAGTTTCCTTCACGAATATCTGACATCATATATGAATAAAGACATCAAAAGAGGTCAATGTCACGTTATTCAGAGAACAGTACTATGTTATGAGGTTTATGAAGCCATAAATTATTTACATTTCTAATTGAGTGAAACATTTTTGCCAAAATCATAATTATTGGGTTTTGCATAAAATCGTTGTTTCTAGGTTCCTATGTTAGTCTTCAAGGATGAAGCTGGAAAAAGGCGGAGTGTTGAAAAATGTAATATAAATATTGTGTACTACATCGAGATTTGATAAAATTATGTTCTATATTATTTGAGAGGATGCAGTTCTGTAGTATCGAGACATGAATTCAACAAGTGTATAGCACATACTTTTTCGCTTTGTATCTAAATTTCAACTTATCGAAAATTCAGAGTTCAACGAAAATGAGAACCCGCGTCATTCTTTTAAGCGTCCCTACTTCTATTCGTGAGAAGAAATTAATAAAAAAAATTTGGAGAGGTTTTTGAGAAAATGATTTTTTTATTAATTACATCAATTTCCAATCCAAATACGCGGAAACTACTCGTTTCTTCAAAACATTGTGGATGACTTTCTTTAAAGAGCTGATTTTTTAAAACAGGCATTGTCTAAGGCAGACATTTCTATCTTCAATTTTGTAGTTTTGAAATATTATCTCGAAAATTTGGAGTGTCGAAAAGGGACTAGCGTGATTTTTTTCCGTCCCTTGATACATACAAGGAGAATGTTTAAAGGAAAAATTTGGAGCGAATTTTGAGAAAAAAATGTGTTTTGAAAAATTAAAAATTATCTATATTTCGCGCAAAATTACACGAAAACGTTCATATTTTCAAAAATTTGAACAAGACCTTATTTTAAGATTTGTTTTTAAAGATTTCATTAAGCAAACAGCTGGTGCTATAGAATGGCACAGACTTTCCCATATGAGTTTTCTATTTCCTTTGGTCTCAGCTAGCTATTCGGACTTGTAACATGCTATCGCCGCTAAAAGTACATTTTTTAAAAATTTTCTTAACTTTTCGCTTTACTAATAGTAGAACGGAAATATTATTTTAAGCTATTATTGCAATTTTCTTTGAAACGTTTGGAGCCGTTTTTAAGAAAATGGCACTTAGTGCTACTGAAAATGCGAAAATTCAATCTCTTTTTCACAGGAATCTTTTGTGATTTCGAAACACTTCATTAAAGTCATTTGAAGCACCTTATCTTACAAATATAATGCTGTTTACAAATTGCTGGAAATATTAACAGTGTGAGAGATCTTTCAAAAAACCTACACACGTGTAATATTTAAAAATACAAAAAATACCCTAAACCGAACTTTACGCCATATTAAAGAGTGCAATTTTCGCTATTCGTTCGGAACGTTTGAAGGAAAAAAAATTGAGCCATTTATAAGAAAATGGCGTTTGAGCGTTTCTGAAAATGCGGAATTTTAAGTTGTTTTTTTTTTCACAGAAAATTGATAAGTTTTCAAGAAACCGTATCTGGCATTATTTAAAGCACATGTATTCATAAATATAATAATGTGAACAAATCGCCGCTAATGTAAATATTAACGACGTGAGAGACAAGTCAAAAAAATTACACTTTGGAATTTTTGAAACAAAACGAAAGAATTGAGCAAACTAATGTTAAGGTCATTTCATGAAGTACAGTTAGCACTATGTCTATCAAAAGTTTAAAGAAAAAAATTGGAGCCGTTTTTGAGAAAATATTGCTCTTGATATTTTTTAAAATTGCATATATTGCACGCAACATTGCGCAAAAAATGCTAAAATTTTCAACAAAATGTACAGGACCTTAATGAAAGAACTCACTATGGAGAACAAATTTTATTTAAAAGAAAAGTCTCTATGAATTTTGTAGTTGTAGGAAGACGCCGAAAACAAATCAAAATTTTGCAATTTTCGAAAATTCAGAGTTAACCATAAAAATTGGACGTTTCACCTTAATAAGTGTATTTTACTCCAATCTCACAAGAAATTTAAAGAAAACATTTGCAGCAGTCTTTTTTTAATTTTGAAAACGTCCGGGGGCTGCATGTAAAGTCTCCCCAAAATTAAAATATTGATTTGAAATTCAAGGGGTCACGAGATCAGCGAGATCGATCGGGGAATATCAATGTTGGAGAAAATCGGCTGAACGGTTTAGTCAAAATTTCAAATTTAATATATAATTTTATATAATGTATATAATATATTATTATTATTTATTAATATTTAGTAATAAAATAAATATTCAAAGACACAATTATGTTGGGATGTACATTAATTATCCTAGGGGCCAAGGGCCCATTACATTTCACAGCCTAGGGCCCAATAGCATGTTACAATGGCCCTGATTTTGCCGATCGATTTTCGGACCTACAAAAGGACTTATAAAACATGGATTTTGGCTACACCACGTGTTAGAGGAAGTAATTCTTTATATAAAGGAACAGGAATTATCCACATTTTCTTTACCAGGGCTCGAAAATAAGGGTTTTTCTGTCGAAAATTCGTCGCTTTCCGACGCAGGATTTCAATGCTTTCTCTTCTTAAATGCGAGAAAGTAACATTTTACAAGCATTGCGAAATTCTTAACTGAAAAGTCCACTTCAATTTATTTAACATTCGCTGTTGTGAACGCGGACTTAAATTCGTTATTTAGGTGACTCAGGCTTAGAGGATGTGAACAATGAACAAATATTTCATATATAATGTAGCTTCTGTGTATTAAATTCTTATGAATGTCGTTGGTTGAAGGCAATGCAAGAAGTTTTATAGTAATATTTCTCGAGTAGAACTCCACGTCAAGGAAAGTCATGTAATCTAATTCCACTACAAATATTGTCGGATATTTGAGTATACATTATTATACGGATCGTATTATTGCGACATGAAAGTGTAGCCCGTTGTAATAGTTTTCTCAAAAAATAATAATGAGCCTAAATGGTTCACGATCGAAACTAAATTTTCAGCTATTAACGTTAGGCTCTGTGAAATGGGTACTCGATGTATTTCGTTTGTTTCTTTAAGATGATCATTTGCTCTTCTTCTAAGAGCGAAGGTAATGCTTAATGCATGACGTGACTTCTTTCTGAACCCACATACTTATTAAGTGGGTCAAAGCCAAACTAATTGAGTTCGCCTGCTGAGATCGAAGTGGCGAAAGCTTCTCCCGTCTCCCCCACGCATGTAAGAGAAAATTGAACAAGATTGGTTGCATAATACAACTTTTTGATTATACTTGTGTTACTGTCGCTGTTTTTAAAACTCTCTCTTTCCTTGGTACTTATTTATGATAATCATCTACAGTCAACTTCGATTATAGTGAGTTTTAGAGACTAGCATTTTTGGTTTACTAGATCACAGATTCACTATACCCGATGATACGCAAATATAATAAAGTTTTTCAACTATGATTTTATTATTTCAGAGGTACAGTAAAATTATTCAGTCGCAGCGAATTCAAAATTTCAGTATATTCGTGCTTTCTTCATACTTTTTTTAAAATTTAAGGTCGCATCAATTACTTGGTCATTTAGTGACCACTATTGTATGTAAGGTTATGGTATGAGAATGTAACGATATGGTGATAATAGGGAGTGAAAGGACGAACACATACAACCATGGCCGAGGTGGGACTCGAACCCGCGACCCCTCGGTCCAAGATCACTAGGCACTTCTGTCTTAGCGATCTCGGCCACGGGGCCGACTTCGCCCCCTTCCATACTCGCTTCGTCTACACACTAAATATCTCGGTGCAGGCTATCCTTCAATGCTTCTTTGACTATTAGAGCACTCGTCATTTTTGCATCTCCGTCATCACATTTGCTTTCTAGTGTTCTGGAAGACCCTCTCTTCGGATTCATGATTACCTACCTAGATCGGATTTCACTAGTTTTCAACTTGTGGTCCGCATTCAAGAAGTCTTCAAGCTGGTCAGAAGGCAGAAGACAGATTGATGAAGAGAAGTCTATCTCTCAGAAAAAAACTATTCCCTCAAGCCCTATCATTCACTATATGTATTACAAAAATTAACTCACAAGCTATAGTGTCATATGAATTTGCGGAGCATAGACATTTTCCTTCGAAACGTTATAGTCACTCCAGAGGTGGACAAAATATTGAGATGTCGTGGGTTGGACAAATTAGAGACAAAATGGCTATGGTATATACACTGTTTATTTACAAATATATACGTTAGTGCCGTACCATTTGTTTGATCCCCAGCATCTGCTAACTACCGAACGCATTGTCACATGAGCCTGCCGCTCTGACCTGCAAGCTTGTGGCCTCCCACGCACACTGACGTCTCGCAACAAAAGTGTGAGAAATAACGCTGGCACCTTTCAGGGCCCACCCTCCTTTGAAGGCTCGCTGTGACCGCGACGCCACCCCCTCTGTGTGCGACTTTTGGTCTTGCGATGCATCTGGAGCACGTCGGACACCATCCCTCGGCCCTGCACCCTGGGGTTTGGCCCTCGCCTCTTCCGATGATCTTCCTTTGTGATGCATTCGACACGTGTTCACCCTGCAAGTGTCCACGATACTCGCTGTGCACCACGCTGCCGCTGTGTTACAGTAGCGAACGCTACAGTATTAAACCAGATATATTGAATGAGACAAAAATTTATTTGTGATAAGAGATCCTGACAAACTATGGATATACCTTTCTTATAGTGTCACCTAGATGCGTCGAGAATTGCGTTAAACAAAATTTTGTAAAAAACAAAACACATTCTGGGGTAAAAAAATGTCTGTCGTTCAAAAGTATTCGTGCGTAGTTTCAGAAGAATCGCTCCAGTGATTTAAACGTTTTTGTGGAACCCATATATACACATACACATGGTAGAAGACACAGGACTGTTGCTCACAGACAGAAGAACGACGGTAAAAATGGGCGCACAGACATTAAAAAAAACCAAAAAACTTTGAAATCAGGAACAGTCCATATGTTTCCTTTAAAATGCCGATATCAATTTTTTGTAGAGATGCATCACTTTCTTTGTAATCCAGTCGGACCTCCATCTATCGAACCTCTATACATCGAAATTCTCTATAAATCGTATTAGTTTTCTGCCCCTTCAAAAATTCTTTTCAAATCGTTTCTATACATCGAAAATGGTTTCTATATATCGAACTCATTTTCTGACTTGACTATTTTTTCTACTAAATAAAAAAGTACAGTACATTCCATAAATTGTTTCTAAAATAGTATTCTTTAATTTGAGAAAATGTTCCAGATCAAGAGATTTAGTGAGCTTACGAGTGTCGACAGTATTTTGAACGGAGAGAATCATGTATGGAACAATACATTAGAAATTATTTTCTTTGAAATTTCAATTCAGTGATTTGGTCAGGTACGAATGCAATGCTAAATTAATGTTACTATTGATAAATATGTGTTACGAATGGTTAGAACATTTGTTAAGTATTTATGGTCGAATTTTCCATTTTACCCAATTTTTCCCAAATTGTTTAAAAGTATTTGCAAAAATTTCATAACTATTTCTATACATCGAAGTTTCTATTTATCGAATATTATCGAAGGAACTGTCAGATTCAATATGTGGAGGTCCTTCTGTAAGTATTCGGGAGAAATTTTAAAAAATCTGGAAACACACATTTTGAGAAACATTGTTGTGCTAGCTTCTCTTGGTTGTTAAAAAATTCTCATCCGCCTTCGTGAATGCTGTGTCATCATTCGCTGTTACCTATTTTTATTGAGGGACATGCACAAAATGTATTGAAATTAATTATGTTGAGGGCTTGTGGCGCTACATAGTGGCTCCATGTACGAGTTGTGTGTAAAATCAACTTTGGTGAATACGCTTTAGAAAGCTCTTCCGTGCCGTAGAGATGGCGATTTCTACAACTCATATTTTAGATTACATCTTTTCAACTTTGATTTTACCTGGCACGAAAAAAAAAGGTGACTGAGATAACCGGTTTTCGTTTTCGGGGTTAAAGAAGCGTTTGTGCAAAGATTACTTTTTTAGTTGTTTTGCTGACAGAAGCAATATAATTTATTACTTTATTATTGAATACAAACATACAATTTTACACACTATAATTAAACAGAAAATTATGTTTATAAACTTGTTATCAGGACCCAAAAGAAAACTAAACAGTACAATCATTTCAACATGAGATGTTTTCAATGTTCAGTAAAACCACTTCAAACATTTGTCATAACAATTTCAATCAGTATTATAGGATTGAATGTAGGAATCTCTACGACGAGACACGAAAACTAAACTGAAGGAAGTCTCACTATTTTAAGCACATAATGAAAAAACCTCCTGCCGGTTTTTGAATTTAAAAGAAGTTTTTTAACGGAAGAGAAAAACAACCGAAAAAACTGCGAACAAGAGCAAAAAAGCTGCCTTTAGTTACACCGGTAGGTAATTTCCATCCCATCCGCGGAGATGACACGTCCGGCGCGGCGCGGCGTGGCGCCTGACCTGTTGCAGAGTCGACTCTGGTGGACTCTCCCTCGTCCGCAATCCGCAACACAGAGCACGCAAGACGGCGAGGACGCTCTTCCTCGAAGGCGAAGTGGCGTGGCGTGGCGCGGCGCGGCGTGGCGCCTGGCATGTTTACCCGCGCGGGGTCGTTGCTCGCTGGCCGCCGCGCCGCGCCGGGGGCACGCACAGGTGGCCGGTCATTGAGACCGACTGCGCCTCGTCCGGAGCGTCTTCTGGGAACGCACCCGCCAGGCTCCCCCCCCCGCCACGTGTCGATCTTATTTTCGTCTTCACTTTCTATTTCGACCGTTGTCTCCTTCCTCGACTTCGTTTTCATCAAATGTTTGTCGTTATCGCCCTTTTATAATCGTCGCCGTTTTGTCGTCTTAGCCCTTTTGTTGTCGCCCTTTTGTCGTCGTCGCCTTTTTGTCGTTGTCTCTTTTTTGTCATAGTCGTCCTTAGAAAGAAGTCTAAAAAAAATTGGCATCATTCTAAAACTACAATATGAATCGAGATTTTTCTCGTTAATGAAGTCGGTTTAAAGGCAGATCTTGAAGTAAGATCATATACAATTTTTCGGAAATGTGAGTAATCGTGAAATATAGGCAATTTTTAAACATTTTCTAAAAAACGGCTTGAAATATTTTCTTTAAATATACTCCTTGTATGTAGCAAAGGACGTTAAACAACATGGCATATTCCAGCATAATTTTGGAATGGTGGGAAATTTCAAAGAAAGCTGATACAAATTTTACTACGTGTAAAAAGATGGTGTGGAGGTAAGACATCCATAGTGGTGGTGTGGGAAGATGGGATAATTTATAAATAAAACTAGTGGTACGTTGCAGCTCAAGCTCTCATCAGTTAGGCGGCGCCTTAAAATCACTCATTGAACAATTCTTTACATTTTTTCGGATATTCCTTGATTTGTACCAAACCAACAGCGATTGCTTACATTCTGGGTGTAGGGAACATAATCGGAATAAAACACCCCTAGGAGTAGGGGGTGAGAAGGGTGACAGGACACAATTGAAATTGTATGTAACCACAAAACATTTACTGTGTGAAGGGCGGGCCGCGAGGGCGGTGTGGGTTGAGTCGCTTGGGAAGGGGAAGCGTGTGAGGGAGGAGGGGGCGAGGGGAGGTACGTGCGTGTCAGGCTAAGCTTGGGGTGGGGGTGACATAGGAAATGGGCAGGGTTGTTTAATAGATGAGTGTGGTAAATACCTGGGCAATGCCGGGTAAGCAACTACTTTATTTAGTATATGAAGGAGGACTGACCGTTTGATCAATTCACGGCCAAAACTACAGACAGGTTAATTTTGAATGTATGTTTCTATTGCACTGTAAATCGCCACTAACCAAGGATTTTTCAATTTATGATTATTTAATTCCTTGCCGTATTATATGATTGTGATGAATGGCTATACTGAGTTAGCTCAACTCGTACGTGAATAAATGTAAGTTGTATATTTGGTTACCTTTGCCTTCTGCAACACGAACATCAGTTTCATAAATCCGTTTGCTGTCCCGAACATTGCGTTACCATTTGCAAAATATGAAAAACTAATCTAGGGTGAAAAAATAATTTTGAGATTTATTTGATGTCTTTAGGCGAAGAAAGAGCACTTACAGTAATTTATTTAATTTTTTCACTTCATAGTCAAGAAATATTTTTCATTATAAAGTCACAGGTTTTCTCCTAGTTTTAGAAATATGCGTATTCTCTATTCATATGGTTGGAAATTCCTATGGAGTCTTCAGCGTAAAGTAAAGTCAGCCGTATCTCGTAGATTTATGTAACTTCACTATGTAACTTAACCGTTTTTGTTCCGTCCATTAACGTCGCGCTTAAACGAAAGCAATTGCATTTTAAAGAGAATTATGTCGCTTGTAACTCGTGACCTCTTTAAGTTCTTCGCTGGCCCCGAGTGTGAATTGTAAGTTGTAAGTGGCTTTCTCCAAATGCTATTGGATATCCGCATGGAATATGTTAGCAATATTTTCAGGTTTTATGACTGATTTTCAAGATGTGCTTAAGATTGTATGGGTTAGGACCATGCCATTATTATATTTACAGAATTATTACTCGAACTACACGAAAATTGGATGTCTGGCCAGCACCATCATGAAGTAATTACAATTTCATTTCCTTCTTACTCACAAATGATTTCAAAAGACGTTTCTCAAACTGAAAAGTTTCCTATGAAAATGAGCTCAAAGCGCATTTTCAGAAAAGGTCAAACGACATTTTCTCAAACAAGGGATCCAAATTTTTAATGAAAATTTCCAAAAGAGTGCAGTTTTTACACTTTCGTAATATTCTTAAAGACGCATTTTAATTCTTCTGTTAGAGGACCGAAAAATTAAGAAAATGAGAAAAATGTTTTTTTAGATGCCCATAGGTAGCAGCTGGGAAGATGGTGGGGCAATACCGAAAAACTCAGACAGACTATAGAGATTAAGAAAATTATTTCGATAAAGTTAATGCCATTCTGTAGCATCATTTGTAATTTTCGTGAACATCAAGAGTTGATTTTATCGCAATCGACTATGAGCGGAGTGTGATATGATAATATTTATTCGCTGACAAGATCGGCTACGCTTACACTTACTTGCCAAACTTGGCGCAAGAAGTATGAAACGCATGGATATACCGGGTTTAAATAATAATTCCGTTAATTGATAATACATATTCAATTGAATGTTTATGTAGCTCCAGGGTACAATTCCCCTATATTCAGTGATAGTCTTAAAAATATTTCTCTTCACTGTCGTACTCTCTACACTGTGTAGAATAGTAGTACCTCTATGGTCGTACTTCATGTCTCCAAAGATATTCGGTGAGATCTTCCATGAGTCTTCTTCACAGAGCGTGCCAGTTCGACTCGAAAATATTACTACGAGCTCCCGTTACGGATCCACAGAAAGGAGTGAATAATTCATTGCCTCGTTTCTATTTTTACTTTCTCGCTACAGAGTAGAGAGAAAGTTATGTAATGCTGCGCGAAAAAACGCGAATTTTCGGCAGAAAAACTCTTATTGCAGGGTCCTGGTAAAGAAAAAGTTGATAAATCCAATTGTTAACTTGGAGAAAAAATCCTTTAACACGTGGTGTAGCCAGAATCCATGTTTTGTGGGTCCTTGATTGCGAACAATCGAGTGATGGCAAAACGTCTGTCTGACTGTCCGTCCGACTGTGAACAACACTAGCGGCTAAACCATTCAGTTGATTTTCTCCAAAATTGATATTCCCCAATCGATTGACTGATGTCGCGGACTCTTGAATTTGAAACAGATTTTTTAAATTTGGGGGTACTTTACATGATGTCTCTGAAACATTTTCGAAATTTTCAAATAAATGGATTCATCGTTTGTAATCCATTTTTGTTGTTGTATAGTGTAAAGGACGTTTAAGAGGATGATACACGTCTCATGTTCGTTGAAAATGCTGATTTTTCGAAGACTGAAAAAGTTCAACATTTTTTTTGGGAGTCTTACTACAACTAAAATATTAAAGAAAGAGATTTTTCCCTTATTGAAATATGTTCCTTAAAGATAGATTTTGAAATAAGGTCATGTATAATTTTTCGAAAGTTTGAGTACTCTTCGCGTGATTTTGCGTGAAAAACGGGCGAGAAAGTAGTGCTGTTTTAGAACCACTTACATTGATTGTACTCCCTCCAAAAGTCTGTTTAAATAGGTGGGCCGGCTTTCATGTGACGAACGATCACTTGCAGCAAATTAACTGCTTCCTTCCTGTTATCGAGACACATTGTCAGGCGAACTTCACGCTTCCTTACCAAAAACACCGAACAAATCCACAATATGAGACAATTATACACCCTGTGATACGACCATGCGCCGAGATAGAAGTGAACATCTCGCTGCGCTCAGTCAGGTCTCTGCCACAGTTCCCATTAGAAATTCCCATCTCTGTCATGGTTTTTGTCCAGTTTCCCTGATCCATTGAGCAAATGCTGAGATGGCCCCTTGTTTTGCTTCTGGACGTAAATGTAACTTCACTGTGCGCACGTTTTGTTGAGCACTCCTTTTGCTTTTAGTGGTAGAAGAGCAGAGGGTGAGTTACTATTTTGTTAGCAATGCAAAAAAAATCACATCTGCAGTTAATTTACCGTTGCAAGTATGTTTTCTATAACTCTGGAACACAGTATCTAGTTTTTCAAATGTTGCTAATCTCGCGCTTTTTAAAATTGTATTATTATTGTTATTATTATTATTATTATTATTATTTGTTTTTTGCATTTTATTCATCTTTCAACTATTATAGTTAAAATGTTGGGAGGGGATCTGTAACTTAAGAAAACGTGCGCGAATAATCTTCTGCCCCGTACGTCACATACAGTTTTCATTGTTTTTTGACCAAATAAATCAAATTACTGGTACACTCTATGAACCTCATTAATACAAACATGTGTATAAGGTGCAAATATGTGTTGGAAGGTCGTGACGTATTCAAAACAATCGCCAATGACAAAGATGTTTGAATTATGATTTGAAGTATGGAATATGAGCTTCAAAGATATGCTTTTGGACCTCATATTTTTAGGTCTCATTCAGTTGTATTTTATTCGGAGTACGTCTCCATATCTCTTCGGAATGATGCACCGCACTCTCCAATAAGAATTCGAACTTACTGCTTAGGAGTTAGGGCGTCTTCCGGGGCTTCTTAAATCCGTTTAAAGAATGAAGTTCCGTATCTTCAGACTTTCGCAGAAGTTATTGTGCCCATCGAAACTTGTGCTTTTGGCCTTTGTACGTCCCTGGTGACATCGTCTGCGAGCGTTCGTCGACCTTAAGCAGTCGTAGCCTTCAACTCATAGGGAAGCTTTCTTCGTGTAAATTGGTTTGGCTTTTCAAGTATTCACTATTTCTTGAAACACAGCCTCTGTTAAAAGTCAGTTATACTCATGAATCAATCTAGTAATGTTCCTAATGGGTACTGGTTTGTGTATTGTGAAACGTGTATATTTCGGATAACTAGATTTTAATGTCGCGAGATCGACACTTCGGACACTCTTATGTATTTCGTTCCTAGATGGTAAGGAACTCCGGCGGCCTTTATTTTTAATTTATGGATATATTACAATTTTTACTTTCTCGCATTTGAATTACGTAGTATAGAGAAAGTTTGGTCAAGCTGTGGGAAAAATCAGAGCTTTTTCGTCAGAAAATCTTCATTTTAGCGCCCTAATTCTGATAAATCTTGTTCCAATATGTACTAAATTATTTCCTCTAACACGTTGCGAAGTCAGAATCCGTTTTGTTGGTCCTTGTCACTGAAAACATTCCCGACTGTTTACGACAAAACATTCCCGCCTGTGAATAACGCTAGAAGCTACGGCTAGAGGCTAGAGTAAGCAGAATTTTCACCTAAATTAATATTCATTGATCGATCTGGTTGTTTTCGCTCCCTCTTGAATTCGAATCGGTTATTTTGATTTGGGAACTTTGATTGAGACTTCAAACGAAGTCCCAACGACATTATTAAAATTTTCTCCAAAATTGCTCCATTTTTTTTTATTTTTTCCTCAGATCGAGCACAAGATGACGTTGGTAAAAACTTGTGCAGGTCGCATTTTCGTTGATGTTTCTGAATTTTGGAAAATTGCAAAGTTCAAAAAATTGAAAGTTCAAAATATTTTCGACATCTTCCTGTAACTACAACACTGAAAACAGAGATTTTTCACTTAAAACACAGATTTTTTACTTAATGACATTTTTTCTTCTAAATTAGATGCTTATGGTCATATGCTTTTTTTATAAGAGTAATGTCGCGAAAATTTTGCCATCGGAAATGCAAATTCGAATTTCCTGGGCCCCTCGTGCGCGTCTTTCAGGTGATATCAGCCCACAACACGGCCACGGCAACGCCGCTACACGCTAATTTGAAATTCATTGTTGGTAATTTTTTTTTAAATGTTATTTTCTGTCTGTTCGACTGTACAAGTCTTTTAGGGGTTTTGAAAAATTAAAATTAATTAGCTTATTAGATTGATCACTCGCACGTTAATTGTCCCTTATTGTGAGGTCAAAATAAGTATTATAAATTATGATTATTGACAGAAAGGGTTTATATTTTAATATAGTAAAGGTGTGGAAAAGAGAATTAGTGTTGGTTTTATGTTGTAGTTTGAAAGTGTAGGGGGAATGAGTATCTATGGAGGTCTGAATCGGTCTTTGGGGAATCGGGATTTAATTCTGCGTGAAATGTGTATGATTGGCCAAGATTAAAATTAGTTTTATGTGGGAAGTATTGAAGTAATTTGAAAAATTTTTAGTTGTGTAATTTTATCAAGTCTTTTTTTAGTTCCTGATGTAATTGATTATTTGGTATGAACCATGGGGCTTGTAGAGATTTACGGATAAATTTATTTTGTACAATTTGTAATTTATTAATGTGGGTTTTAGCAGCATTGGACCATATGGGAGAACCATACATAAATGTGGGTCTGATTATTGATTTGTATAAAAGTAATGAACATTCATAATGCAGTGGAGATTTAGAAGACAGAAGTGATTTAATTTTTAAAATTTTATTATTTGTTTTATTAATAGAAATTTTCTGGGTGTATTGAACGCAGTTTTGGAAGGTCGAATTTGTGTTTATGTTAGCTTTAAAATACGGATAATTGGTATTACGCAGTATTACGTACTAGGTAGTAGGTAATGAGTTTTACAAGTGATGGCTGATATATGTTAATGTGGGCAGAAATTATGATATTAAAATATTACGTATCCATTACTAATGCGAGAAAATTCTGCTGTTGTAACAACACTAGATTAATTTCAATTTTGGTTCAAGGACTCTACTAGATTTTTTTGTTGTTTTTCTAACATCGAATAAAATGTTTGCTTGCTCCTTCGACGCAAGACATTGGCATCGTGACTTCAGTAATTTAAACATTCATTGCAGAAATGGTACTTGAAGGATAATGTGAGGAAATCTTAGAAAAGAAACAAAACTGATAGTCACGTAAATTTGTTACTTGTCGGATAGTTTGGGCTTGTGTTAAATTTATTTGCCAAACCTGCTCCGAGAGAAAATACGCAAAAGTCAAGAACTCTGACTTTATTGACCATTATTTTGCTCATACATCAGAATTATATCTCTCATATGTAAGAGCTGGTTTTATTTTGTATGTGATCCGTTGCGAATACAGTTAAGAGTTTTCAGACCTCAAGAACTGCCATCGTTATTTAAACCGAGTTGTAGTTGCTCATGCTTGGCATGTGTTATCAGAAGGTATAATTTATTCATAAGAATCTAATCACTGACAGTTTTTTTATGTGCCTAAACCGGTCATAACTTAGGTCTACCTCCTGCGTGCAAAATATCAATATCTACTTCTGAGACAAACTCTTGTCCTCGAGGGACACACTCCTTTGTCCTCGTTTTGAACTGATGAGTGGCGGCTGGTACCCCAACAAAATGGGGGGGGGGTAGCTCCATCCAATAACGAGAAAGTAATTTCAAAATTTCAAAACATTATCATATAATGAAATATAAACAATCCATGTAAGCTAATTAAAACTAATAAAAGTCAGCATTGAAACATTACTTACATAATTTTATGCATTGCAGACTGAATTGAAACAATTGCCGGTAATAAAATTCATACAAACCAAAAACGAACTAATTTGGAAAATATGGTGATTGCATTAGGCAGTTCTATTATTTGGACACGTTTTACACTTGTTTACTGTACGATCTTTGTTGTTATTGGTACTAGTAGGGGTGATGATAACGAAATAAAAATATTTTATTTCGAAAAGTTCACTATCCTGGTATACATTGCAAAAATGAAAGATCTGTAATTTTCAGGAATGTATTCTCTCTGAAATCGGAGCTTCTTACTTCCTTGAGAAAGATGGTTATCGGCAGCAGCAGCACCAACAATACATAAAATTATTATTTCTCGAGATACACACACTCATATTCACAAAGACGCTCGTAAATTGCACACACCGTGTGCAGAGGAGGGAGAAAAAGAGGCACTTCCTTCCAGAATGGCCAACTTTACAACCCTGATAATCAACAAACGAACATCAAATGAAAATAAATTCCCCGAACATCATAAATAATGTATTCAATAAAATCAAGAACTGATTGAACTTGTGTATACTAACACGTAATATTTATAAAATTAAGTTGCAGCTCGTTTCATACGAAGACAACTAATTCGTATTCCCCTCAGACGCCGCGCTCCGCGGCGGGATCCCCTCATCCCTTCTTCCTGCGGGGCCACCGCTCGCGGTGCAAGCCAAGTGGCTCTATCTTACGAAGGTTGCACAGCGAAAACAACGGGACCGAATGTTGAAGCGTAGGAATGCGCGGCCGAAGTGTAAATGCAGTAAAAGAGCTTAATATCGTGAATGGGTGCAATGCCTGGGGCGCACGAGACACCGAAGAGGGCGCTCGATGGGCGCTCTTTGATTTCGATATGTTTTCACATTCATCGATATTGCAGCAATATCTTCAATATTAAAGGTCATTATGTGGAACATTTATATTTCTAACGTATTATGAGTTTTCTATTATCAAGGGGGGTGTAACATAAGTAGAAATCTGCGATTTTTCGACGGAAACACACTTACTGTGGGGCCCTGCTAATGAAAAAGAGGGTAGATCTTGTTCCTGTATGTAGTAAATTACTTTCTCCAACACTTTGTATTGTCAGAATCCACATTTTGTGGGTTTTGCTTCCGAAAAATCGATTGATGTCGAAACGTCCGTCTGTGATCAAACGCTAGCGTGTAAACCTTTCAAATGATTTTCTCCAAAACTGATATTCTTCGATCGACGTGAACAAACTCAAAGCCCTGCAATTTTGAAACGCACATTTTGATTTTGGGGGAACTTTGCATAAAACCTGAACATTTTCATAATTTTCTCAAAAATAACTGCATTTTTTTAAAAAAAAATTACGTTTAAAAAATGGCCCATGGGACATTTTCGGTCTCTAGATTTTCGAAAATTGTAAAAGGTCATTTTTCGGCGGCTTCCTACATCTATATTGAAGATATTTCCGAAATCTGTGATTCAAAGACCAATCTTAAAATAAGTTCACGGACAATAAATGTGAGTCGTATTTGCGTAATTTTACTTGAAATGTACGCAATTTTGAAACAATTATTTTCTAAAAAAAAAACACCTCCAAATTTTCTTTTTAATTTTTTCCCTCGTGTGTCAAAAATGACGGTAAAAATGGCGCTGGTGCCATTTTGGGCGAAATCTGTATTTTCGAATATTGCGAAAAAATAACATTACATAAGTATAGTATTGATGCCAGAGATTTTTCTTAAGGACGCACATTTCTGATCAACTTAAATTTGTTTTCTTTGGACATTTTTAAATTGCATATCTTCAATATAAACATCCTAAACGAAACAATATTCGAAATTTCGAATAAGCAATATTCGAAATTCCTAAAAGCTAGATGTTGATTTAGCAGAGATCGATAAAGCTCCTCGCCAAGGCGTATTAATGGCTTGCGAAGATTCGAATATTTACCATGGGGCCATGCGAAGTTAATACAACTCACGCACAGCTTTTTCTTTGTAGCTGCTTGGTGCATTGGTACCTTACATGTCATGCTGTAGCATAGACCTTATTTTGAAGATAGCCCAAGTATTCCTTTTCTTCCGGTTCCTCGGAAATCATTTCTCTCTGAGACCTATTGGTAATACTATAATACTATAGTATTATCTAGGTGGTAATATGTTAGTCGCACCAGATTGCCTTGTCAATCTCGTAAACATGTACGACGTTCCAGTTTCTGACTTCTGCACCTCATTTCCTAAAATAAGTCCGCAATGAGATTCACAAACAACACAACTCTGATAAAACGCAAATTAGAGAAAGTTTGGGATCGACTTTCAGTAAAGAGTCATTGTTCTGGTTAGTAATTCAGAAGTGTTTCTTTAGATGGTTTCACAAGAAACTTTCATCAAAAAATGCTGCTAAAACAGCACATACTTTCTCGCCTTTAGTAATAGTTATGTAATACTATTTTCACCACAAATTCTCTCCAAATCAACACATCTCAGTCATCTTATTTCGTAAAACTAATTACAAATCGTGGAACATTTGGTGCGAAAACTAAATTCTTTCGAGTAACTATCAACACTTTGACAATATTATAACTGCTTTCCTTACAGCTAAAATATATCCCAACAATGAGACGTAATTCGCAGAAATTCAGTTGCTGTCTCACGGCGCGGAATGCCATTTTTACATTCCAATCTGATATTCCCTGAAGACTAGCAATTTTACTTTGCCATGAGCCCTTGATTGGCCCATATCTTACCGTGAGGAGGCGGGGGGGAGTGAATCATGCAACGAACGCACGCTGTGTGAGTGCCACTGGGTGCCACTGAGTGCCACTGGGTGGTTTCTTTTGCTTTGTTACTTCTTAAGAGAACTTATGCGCCGACTGCCGAGCAATTTAATACAGATCTCAACAACAGATTATTGAGAATCTGGAAAAATGTGTCTTTGAAAAAGAATGTGGCCTATATACTTGGGTTTTTATTTCTTGGCGCGTGGGGTCTTGTCTTCAGGATGGATTATCTCACGGTGTTTTGCGTCGTTTTCGCATGGTTTTATAAAACGTTCTACGGAATTGTTTTATATTTTTCGAAATTTTGAAAGACTATAATATGGAACGTATTACTGACGAAATGCTAACATATAAGATAAGTGACCTTTCGTTCAGTGAATATATGTATGTTCTATACCTCTCCAAAATATTGATTTTCAAATACGTTTCGAATAATTTCTAAAAGTTTAATTTGTAAACTCAAGCTCTACTGAATAAAATATCTTTATCTTATCACTCCCACCATCCAGTAGTTCACCAATACTGTCCTTTTCAAATTTTCATTGAGGCATTGTTGCGCAAATTTCAATTAAGCTTGGCGTATTCCTTGAAAGAAATAATTATATAATTATAATTATATATTATAAAATTTTATTTTTGTTCGATACATTAATCTCGTCGAATCCTATTTGCTTTATAATCGTCCTCAATATAAAGAATAACAATCTTTATATTTAAGCTAAGACAGCCTGTTATTTTACATTTTATAAAATTTTATGTATTTAAAATAATGAATTTTCGTTATTTATTCTCTATATTTCAGAATTCTATAATAGGTTAACAAACAATTTTTAGCACTGTTTTAAAATTCTCTTAGGTTTAAAATTCTCTTAGGTTAAAGTTCTCTTACGGGAGCGGGCGACTAATTTTGACGCCCAATTGCTCCACAAATACGCATATTTTGGAAAAATTCAACATGAATTTATTTGAAGATGTTTTTGATGAGCATATTTCATTAAGAAAAAATTGCATCTTCATAACTGTAGTTTATTTAAAAGATTTTGATAAAATGAATCCAACATTTACCTAGTCAATATTGCCTGTGTAGGCCGAAATTTTTTAATTTTTTTAAAAATTTTTTTGCAAAATAAGACATTTCAACGAACATGAAACCTGCATCATTTTCTTAAGCTTCCTTCATGCTATCTAATGTCCCAATTTAATAATAAAATGTTATGCAGTTTATAAGAAAAAATGTTTTAAAGAAAATAAAAATTGCCTATGTTTGACTCAAAATTTCGCAAAAAATACTAATGTTTTTGAAAAATTGAGCATGACCTTATTTGAAGATCTGTTTTTTATGAAAACATTTCATTAAGAAAAAAATTGTATTAAGGAAAAAATTGTACTTGTAGGAAGACACCGAAAAAATTTTGAATTTTTTCAATTTTCGAAAAATCAGAGGTCTTAACCAACATGAGACCTGCACCATTTTCTTAAATGTCCCTCACACTATCCAACAATAAAATTTAATCATAAACGATATAACCATCAGTGGCGTAGCGTGACTCACGCGTTTGGGGATGCTCAACAATAACACACAAAATGTCACTATCAACTACTTCGTCTAACAGGCGAACGCAACACAAGGCAGATACACTGGGACTACTTCCACGATCTCGATTGCTTACGACGGTGTAGGCGCTTCCCACAAAATCCTCACAGCAGTCCGGGCTGGCGATGTCTTGAAAGCAAATTATACAATGGCTCAGCTTTAATTCTTATAAGCGAATGGCAATAAGACCATTTGTTAATTTATACATTGCAGACTTAAATAATATGTAATCTATTTAAGAGATAATACAATTTCTTGGATATTAATTAAGAAATAGTAGTCAGGCACTATTTCTACAGTTTGTACCCATGACCAAGCGGGGACTCCCGAGTGAGAGAGAGAAAGATAATTTACTGAACGCCTGAAGTGTGCTGCGCTCTCGTGCACAAACGAGCTTCTTTCCGCAGTAGACGCTAGCGTAAAGCAGTCAGGTTTCTCTGTTCCAGGGGTGAAGAGGGGAGAGGGGGGGACCTCGCCATCTGCGCATGCGTCATTGCTCGTCGCAATCTGGCGGCAGACGCTGAAGTATTTTAGCTTCCAAGCAATCAGAGGCCAGCTTCAACAACCCGCCGAAATCAATCATAGGAAATCAATTTTAAATTAATACAAAACGTGTTTCGCTCAACAGACCACTTGTAAGATTATCAATACAGTATTTAAGGTTCTTATATAAGGGGATGCTCAGCATCTCAGCGACCCCTGACGCTACGCCACTGATAACCATTTCTTTGAAAATGCCCCAGGGCCTTTACGTAAAGAACCTCTCAAAATTAAAATATCGGTTTCAAATTCAAGGGGCCGCGACATCAGCCAGATCGATTGAGAATATCAATTTTGCAGAAAATCGGCTGAACGGTTTAACCGCTAGCGTTTTCACAGAAGGACGGACGGACGGACGGACACGGGCGGACGTTTTGCCGTCTTTCGATTTTTCGGTGTCAAGGACCCATGACACATGAATTCTGGCTACACCACGTTAGAGGATTGTCCCCTCTAAATTTAGCAACTGGATTTATCCACTTTTTCGTTACAAGGGCCCGGCAATAAGTTTTTCTGCCGATATTTCGCCGGTTTTTCGCGCAGCATAACTTATTCTCAACTTCGAGCGAGAAAGTAAAAATGGATGGTTGGATATGTAAAATTATTATTAAATTATTATTTTTGCTTGAGCCGAAAAATTCCCAAAATATCCAAAATTCCCAAGATTTCGCAAATTCATAGTAGCTTAATGTTGAAAAATGTTCATATCTTGTGTCAAATTGCATGTTGTTATGTGTTCCTAAAAATGTATTACCTTCTTCCTTCTAATATAATGCGAGATAAAAATTCTACCCTGGAACATACATTTCTTGCCCTTTAGGTGTGCTCGATTGTCTGTTAATTTTTTTGTTTAATGTTTTAGAAAACCATGGCAAAATGGAAGACTGTATTTGTGACTGGGGGTGCTGGATACATTGGCAGCCACTGTATTGTAGAACTTCTTGATGCGGGCTATGATGTCATAGCTGTAGACAATTTTGCAAATTGTGTGAATGACCCCAAAGGAGAAGCTCCCAGTCTGAAGAGAGTGGAGCAAATAACAGGGAAGAAAGTTACATTTTACCCTTGTGATCTTTTGGACAAAGCAAGACTGGCAAAAATTTTTTCTGAAGTGAGTAAAATTCTTATGTATGATTTGAAACAACAACAATAAAAAACTAAAACATAATTATAAGTAGCTATATTTGTTTTACACTGTGCAAATTTCTAATTTTGTTATTTTTTTCCAGCATGAAATAGATTGTGTCATTCATTTTGCAGCAATGAAAGCTGTAGGAGAATCAATGCAAGTTCCTCTTCTCTACTACAAAAATAACATTGTAGGAACAATAAACTTGCTGGAGGTAATGTATCAGTTCATTCTTGCCTAATTTGTAATGGGGATTAGTTCAAGTTCAAGTTAATTTAAAAAATTCTCCCTATGGAGATACAGTTTAGATCCTTGCTTTCTACTTCTCAACATACATCTTTACATTCATTACACACAAAACACAATTGCATCCATTCTTTTTACGCCTTTACAACATTCTCTATTAATCTTCTTTCCCTCATATTATCCTTCCCTGCCCTTTTCTTCTTTCTTCAATTTCTTTCATCTCTCTTCCCCTTCCTCCTTCTTCCTCAAAGACCTGCTACACCTGCTAGACCTTTGTAATATCTCATCACTCTATTGCCAGCCTTCTCTCTATTTGTCCCTATTCTCACCATATAGCCTGGTGTACTCCGTTCCAATCCATCAAAGGAATCTGTATTGGTATCCTTCCACCTTCCTTCCTTCCATCCCCAAAACTCTGCTCCCCACCAGACAATCAAAAATGTTAATCCCTCTGACCTGATCAGTATTAAATATCCTCTTGATTATCCCCCATACGTGTTTTAGAAGTATCCCACCCTTTCTTGTTATTTCTCTGATCTGTCCCTCTTGCCTCCCATTATTCTGTATGAATATCCCAGATATTTATATTCCTTAACCTGATCCATGTTGGACCCCTTCCATTGCCATTTCCCTTTAAATCTACCACCTGCACCTTTACTACAAATCTAACTCTTCTGTAGCTATACCTTGAGTGCCATCTTTCCATCCAGGAATTTTTCCAATCTTTTCTATCTTACATTTTTCATTCCAAAATAATCAGAAAGTGATTTGATATTTCCAATTTTGAAACTCAATATTCCCTACCATCCTTCTTCTCCTGTAATTAAAGATCTGTTACAATATCCTGACTTACTCCTCCAATAAAAATCTTCTCTCTCCCAATTTTCTTACAGCCATTAATTCTCATCCACACCCCATTTACAGCTTCCAATAATTATTTACTAAAGCTGTTATCTCCCAAGTCTTTAGACCATCCTCCATCCTCCCCTCTTCCCCATCTTTTCATTGAAATCAACACCAAAGGGAATGTTCATCTCCTCGTCCCCCTGTACCTTCATTGAGTCTAGTTTCTTGTCCAAGTCACCTGTACACGGTGGTGATGTGATGGGCATTAATTTGATAACATGTTAGATATAACTTAAGATTGATATAATGTGAAATAATTATTATGTTACATTGTCATTTATTGTGGCATTTATAATTATTCACTCTAGTAGATTTCTCACACATTTTTATTGATGTTTTTCTTGTGATTAAAGTGAATGTACAGTGATTGGTATCCAGAACTAGTTCATTACCTGTTGTTGCATAGGCATTTATTTATAACAATCATCGATGAAGCAGCCTCTCATGCTTCACCAGACTTCCCCATCTTATCCCCTTATTCCACTCCCCTTATCCAGCCTGCTATAGCTGTTCTGCCCACATCTCTTGGTCTCCATATCCAGCCCTTTCTGTTCAACTTGCTTATTATGCTGTGCACACTCCTTCCGTACTTTCCACAAAGCCCAGTCCTTCTACTCAGCCTGCTTTTTTTCTCTACCCACTCCCTCTTTTCACTCCTCTATCACCTCCACTCTTTCAGTTCCTGCAGACTCTCCTTCAGTTATGCCTACTCCTTTTGCCCTTTTGGTTTCACCCATTCTATCCACTCGATTCGCTCCCACATCATCTGGAAACAATATCCTCCAAAAGTATTGAAGATTTCATTAATATTATAAAAAAGAATTTTGGAGTGATATTTTGAACTCCTTAATTTTGAATTTTTGGCCTCCTAAAGTATTTGCGCCAAATTTAGGAGCATTCACTCCAGTGATTCTTACGTTTTTGTGGGATGTTTAAATACACATATTCTCATTTTCATATAATAGATAAATTCATATTTCTAATAAAGAATACCCTTCTCTGAATTTTAGGTGATGAAGGACCATAATTGTTATCAGCTAGTATTCTCAAGCTCATGTACTGTGTATGGGAACCCTGACACATTACCTATCACAGAAGATCATCCTACAGGAAATGTCACTAATGTTTATGGACGCACAAAGTATTTTATTGAAGAGATGCTGAAAGACATTAGTGCAGCTGAAAAGGTAAAAAATTAATTAAAAAAAGTTATATTGTTAATATTATTAAACAAACCATCTTATTAACATAACATGATTTAATTATAATTGAAATGGAAATTATGATTGAACTAGTATATATTGTACTTTATTAAATATTAAATATAAACTCAAATCTCAGAAACTATTAATAACAAGTAAAACCAAGCTGGGAACTTTATTAGGACATAAAGTTGATTAATATTCATCAAGGCAAGAAAAATTGCTGACACTTTAACACAAAAGTTTTTAAAGATCTATAGAGTAGGTGCATCATTGTAGTATACATTTTTTTTCATTTTTTAATAAATCAAACAGCCATGAATGTTATCTTTAAAGAAACCTCTGAAATTATCTCGTTTGAATTTTATTACTTTGAACTGAATCCCCAGAAATGCATGGTTAGCATGTTTTCCATGTCTGAGAGCCTGGATTTGATTCCTTGTTGGAGAAAGAGAATTTCATAGGTCTCTCGAAGGGTTGGGTAAGCAATGGTAAATGACTTCTCTTTCTCCAAATTGCTAATTATGTGTCATTAGTACAGCCCGGATTTTAATGACCTAAAAATCAGTGAAATATGCAAGCATTGATGACCTAAAACCTACATAAATGTGACCTTAAAAAAAGACTATATAAGTTTATTTTTTAAAATTCTGTTGATGTTTTAGGTATTACATAAATACAAACTTCACTTAAGAACAGATTGTGAGTGTAGTACTTAAGTTTTGCAGACTTTGGAACTAACTAGCATTTAAAAAATTGCTTGTGTCTGTAAAACAAATAAAGTACAGTACAATAAAACCCATCAAACAAAATGTCTTGCTTTACTACTGCATACTTCTTGTTGAATCTTTTCCAATTTCCTCTCAGTCTTCAGTTTCTGGAGAGTTGCATTGGATCATAAGGTGCATTTTCAGGTTTTCCCTCTTAAAAGGTTGTCTCTGAGGATAGTTTTGTACCTGGAAAAGCTCCTCTCCACTATCACATGACATCACAGGAGCATATTTGAAGGTGGAAATGTTTCTGCAGGGCAGCTTTAGCTCATTGTCTTCAAATGTTGCGATATTTTCAGAAATTAAATCGCTAATTTTGCACATTGTGGAATATCCAGGATTTCACTGAAGAACACATTTTGTTGTACACTATTTTAGCTACATGAACATGAGCTCAACCCAACTCACTCTGCACATGTTGCACAATATTCAGGGCGTCTCACAGTTGTGTACCAACAGCTTCCAGTCGGGTGATGGCTTTTGATACCACTGAAAAGTTGGCGTTGATATATGCCAAGTTTACAGACAAGGTATCTGAAAAAACTTCTCGCACAGTTTTGATAGCACTTGATTCTTGGCTATCAAGCTCACAGAAGATTTTCTTTATTTCCTTGTAGTTGGTGCAATAATACTAAGTAGCATTAAGCCAAGAACCCCAACGTGTAAGAACAGGCTGAGTGGGGAGAGATAGTGAAGTAATCCTTTGTGGTATAATTATTTTTATTTGTGACAATAACACCTGATACATTGTCATCCAAGACACATTTTGAAGCTTTTTATTCTTGTGTCCTTAAATATGACAAATTAATACATTTAGGTCAATATTTGGCCAAAATATGACCTTTTACTAAAAACAGAGTAAATATTACTTTATATGCACAATAAAAATATGTTTTTCTATTTGACAATACCTGGATTTGTGCATAAATTGTTTTAAAATTCACCCGAAGGTTTAGAAAAAAATATGATTTGTCATTAAAATCCAGGCCCTACTCATTAGTTCTACCCTTTGGTGACTCAGGTGGAGGCTCAGACATGCCTTCAAGCAGATTAATTCTACTTGAACATTGTACTTCAAATGGATTATGGCAAAGTTATGTGATTCTTTTGTTGGAAACTATCACAGAGTATGAATTTTGTTGATTAGTATTTTGATGTTTTGCAAAGGTAAAAAGGTTTGCTCTGTTTTACTAACTGGTATTTGCCAATCTAAATAGTGTAGGTAGCAACGTTAACATCCACTTAATTCATGAGAAGCAAAATTGAATCCTTTTAAAGGCATGGATGTTTTCATCTTGAGATTGAGGCATATTACGTAAAGGCAAGGCACCATATATCCATATTATAATTTATCTCTATTTGGCTGATTACCTTGCATTATCAGAATAATTGCTTATTACAATCACGTATCGTGCGTCTCTCCCACCCTGCTCCTCTTGTGCAGTTTTGCACAGACCTCCCTGCTCTTCCTTGCACACCTATGTATTTTGTGGGTTTTCAATGGGAAGCTGTTAAGCATTAAAATAATTGCTGGTTGCACACTCGGATTTTATTTTGACATGCCATCCCCTTCCCAACCCCATGCCTACAAGTGCCTTATCAGTAGAATTTTTTCACATGATTTAAATGATATTGGTTGAATGTTTCAGGTGATCTTGTTAGTTTGAAACAAACACATTCTGCATAACACATCCATTTTTATATATTATGATGATGACATTTTTGCCCTCATCAGTAACATTTGTCAAAACTTAGTCCCCGTCCTATTAAGCATTTGCTCTCCAAGTGTGAAGTAACTATTTAGAAATGTTTATGACATCTGAGGATTTGTTAGTTTACATGTTTGGTTCAACCAGTTATTATTAATTTAAATTACACTTTATTTACTTAGTTAATTTTAGGAAGATGGAATTTCCTGTTCTGAAGACATCAGGCATTCTGAAATATTATAATACAAATCAGATTCATCTGGTTAGAAAGACTGAATTTGTATCAGACCTACTAATATTCAGAATATAATATTTCAGAATTGGAACATTGTATCCTTGCGATATTTCAATCCAGTGGGAGCACATTCTTCTGGCCTTATTGGAGAAGACCCAACGAAAGCATTCACCAACTTGATGCCTTATATGGCACAAGTGGCCATAGGCAACAAGGCTAACCTCACTATTTACGGAGGTGATTATGACACAGTGGATGGAACAGGTTAGTTGACTGGAGTTTGTTGTTTTGATGATAATTTTCTTTCATTATACAAACCAATAATAATTGAAAGTGATCCTATGGACAAAAGGAATAAATATCCTTTTTCAAACAAAATATTGGGAAAATTATTTAATTTGTAAAATTTGTTATAATAATAATAATAATGAATATGGAAAAAAAATCTGTTCCGAGGCATGATTTTCATAAATCAGAAAAGATATATTGCATTTGCTAAATTTTATGTTAAAGTTCAAAATTTAGAACTCATTGAGATGTAGTATTTGCTTCTTAGGCAGGTATAATGTCATGGAGAGATATTATCTAGTACGACTCATCCTTCTTTCTGTCTTAATTTATAGGTGTAAGAGATTATATTCATGTAATGGATCTTGCATCTGGTCACGTAGCAGCTTTGTCCAAGTTGCAGAAGGAACATCTTCGACTAAAGGCAAGTTCAAACATTGCCTTGCTTAACAATGAAAATATTCTGACCAGTGGATGATACAAAGTCTGTTGTAGGTTTATAATCTAGGTTTGGGCACAGGCTTGTCTGTAAAACAACTTGTTCATGAATTTGAACATGCAACAGGTACATCCATTCCAGTTTGTATGGGAGGAAGACGAATTGGAGATGTAGACAGCCTGATCTGTGATGGAACACTAGCTATGCATGAATTGGAATGGAAGCCACAATATGATGTTAAAGCAATGTGTAAGTAGCTTGCTTTCATCCTACTCCAATTTTTCAACCTTTTCATTTCAGACTTACAACCTGGGAACAGGGTATGGCATTTCTGTCCTTCAACTTCTAAGAACCTTTGAAGCTGTCACAAAAACAACTGTGCCCTTCGAAATTCAAGCACGTCGCACTGGTGACATTGTATCCATGTATGCGAATACCACTTTAGCTGAGACAGAGCTAGGCTGGAAAGCTAAGTACAATTTGGAACAAATGTGTAAGTGGGAGTGTGTGCTGCTTATAGCTGCTAGTAGAGAATTACTAATTGTGGGTTAGAAAGGTAATGGGTTGTAGGCATGAGTAGCTCTAAAATGTGTTATCTGCTGTAATTAAATTTCTTTATTTTTGTGCACTGAATGGAGGTAGTATCCATTGTATTTATAAAAAAGTGTCTAGATGCAAAAATCTTTCAGAAAGATGACCTTGATAATGCATTCTGAGCCATCAATTTATCCATCAAAAAGTAATTTTTAGTTGTGCTGAGAGTTCTGCAAGGCAGTACAAACTGTTATTTGAAAAGGAATATTTAATAACTAGATGATAAATGAATTTGTTAAGAAAGTGAAAACTACCTCCCTTTTATGCACATTTTACTAACACCTTGCAATACTATTTTGTCTTTTATATGTTTGTATTTAGATATTTCTTTATCTTAAGCAGGGAAAATTTAGGGAACATTTTACTTTCACAGGCCAAGATTTCTGGCGATGGCAGACAATGAACCCTGATGGTTATCGAGGAAATTCAACAACCAAAGTTAATGGTTCAGCCTCTCTCAATGGCAATCATGTGAATGGACACTAGCTCACAACAAGAAATGCTAAAAAATGCATGTATTTATTATTTGTCAATATATTAAAATGTTCATAAGTTCTTCAAATCAAGCCAAATAATATGGTGAAGCACTTCAACTTAAAAAAAATTACCCTTGAACACTTCATGCTCATTTCATTTCAAACTTCCTGTAGAGCGAATTGGTGGATTATGTAAGTATTACTTCACTACTCAAGCTGCATGAATGATGCTATGAAGAAAAAAATGTTTTTCAATTTTAATTCTTTTTAATCTCAAACTCACTTCATGTAGCATATTGTATTTCTTCATGGAAAAATTTGTATCGCCCTATTACTATTATTTTTAGTTAACATTCTTTTCAATAAATAAATTTAAGTAATTCTAATCTAGAAATGTCATCTTAATTTTCAGAGTGCAGAATTTTCAGATATTGTCACTTTATGACCTTGCAGAGTCACCTCTATTTTTTGAGATGATTCAGTGAAGCATAAAGATATTATTTGTTTGATAGAAGAACAAAATTTATATCTCTATTGCACCATAATAAAGAATGTTGTGTGAAAACTGTCTTTCTTTTGAAGAATAAGGAATTACCCATTCGTTCTATAACCAATTTCCAATTACCACAATTTATTTATGGGGGTTAGGGGCCCTTTAACTACTGTGGTCATTGAGATCCACAAGTACTGATCTTACTGATACATGCTAGAGACAGTGGCATTATGTTCGAGCCCACAAGGCCTGCAATGCTGGCAGGCCCAGATAAAAGAGGGCTTACTTTTAGGCTGAAGGTTTTGCAATTGTAAGAAATATTAATTACTTGATACTTTGCAACAGTTGATACAATAAAATATTAAAAACAGCATCTTCCAGAAGAATGATTTTTCTGCTTTAAAAGCTTATATAACTCTGTAAATCGATAAAAGTAAGCAATTCATTTAGGTTTTATAACAGTCAGTCATTTAATTTCATACAATTAAATAATATAGGTCCCAGATTGAAGTTTTGTGGCAGGCCCACACTCATTGTGTTACTTTATAGAGATAATGATGAAGAGGGGAATGATGGAGAAAAAGAAATGATAAAATGAGAGGCAGGTATTGAAAGGCAGTGAGAAAACCTGATAAGAGATTTCTTTGTGCACCATAAATTCATCAGACAAAAGATTGGCCGTGAATCAAACTCAGCCCTCAGCAACGGATAATGCATGCATAGTGTAACGCGTGTATGTCTTTGTAAGAGAGGAGGACAAGGCTAGAGAAGGAAAGATTCCATATGGTCTGTGGCCCATATGTGAGGATTTTGTTCCATCATTTACCAAATACTGATCAGAGAAACTACAGAAAACTGCTGATCAGGGGTACCTGGCTGCTAGAATTTTCCTCCAGATAATAGTGGAATTCAACCCAATTAAGAGGCCCCATATTTGCTCTACCAAGCAAGGGAAATTGGAGTAAAAATTTGATGGCATAAAATAATAAATGTTAAAACATTTATAAATTATAATAATAAAAATAATAATTTTGTAAATAACATGAGATTACCAAATACTTTGTCATTACTGATTTTACAGTACAGCCTCTTCATATCAAAACTGAACTGCCCCAGAACTTACTTACCTTTACTTAACAAAAAGTATGCAGGTTCAAATATTAAGTTTTTAACACCTTATAAAGCTATGTGGTAATGAAATAAACTTCAACATATGCTTCTTAAGATATTTAACCAGATCAACTCATAACAGATGCATTTTTATCGATTTATTATGGTTATAAACTGATCACAGGGAACAAGTCAATTATGAGACCAGGATGTTACATTTTTCATGTTATTACATTTCATGGGTGCCTGATGGCCCACCTCTTTAGGTACTGGAATAAACATCAATATTGTAAACTGACCTAACACTTAAAAACTCCACAGACAGAACATTTTATTTCAGTGTAATCCACTCTCACCTACAGTATGGTATTGAAATCTGGAGGGGTACAACTCAAATAAATATTAAGATCATTGGTTCCAGAAAAGAAGTGTCTCGGAAGCATATTCAAAATTAAATCAAGATATATTTAGTTTCAATTTTTTAAGAAGCTGAAGATCTTTGATATTTTCTTCTTCAACATATGATGCAATTTATCAAAAGTGCAATGCAAGAGTGTTTGCTGTAATTTGAGTTATTGCAGTATCTTTTGGCTGTGGGTGGTAAAAAACAATCACAACTGTGAACTCAAAAGCTAAACATTAAGAATACACTTTGGAAATATTGTTGTATTTTAAGTCTAAGTATTATATCGCTCTTCATTACTATGTAATAGTAACCTCATGCTAAATTACTATGTAATGAAGTTACCTTGGTTTTTATTTGTCATAAATGTGTCACAGGTTTGTCATTAAATATAAATTGTTTTGACTGTTCAAAGAATTGACATTTATAATTATATTTATGTTATATTAAATTAACTAATTTTGATATTAATGAATTATTTTTAATATATATTAATGTCACATAAAACTTTGTTACTTGCGTAACATCATAAGAAGCCTTTTTGGCATAAAACATGGAGTAATTCTCCTTGAACACTGTCAGTCATAAATCAAGTCACTTCAAGTTGTGAATAATTGCCTTTCATCCCTATTGGCCAGAAGCTTGGTGCCATTAGTATCCGCAGTTCCCAAATGATCACCCATCTAGAGAAATGGAGTGTCTTGAGCTGCTTAACTTCACACATTTGGTTATATGCTTTTTAATTATACAATTTTTAAATCTAAAAGTCAAATAGCAATGTAAAAGTCTAGATACTCTAGGATGTCCTTCCTCAGAATAATAAATCTCATGCAGAAATGTACACTTGCAAAATACACTCAATGAGCTGCATAAAGATTGAATTTGAAAGAATTATGAATGCATAATATAACAAACTTATCATAGTGTTCAATTCACAAACATGGCTACTCTATTTCAGGTTTAATTGTATTGAGAGACCCAGAAATTTTGTTATCTTAACATCAGCCACTTATATATTGTTCGTTTTCAATGGTGCATGTGATTGCCTATTTCAAATAAAAAAACTGCATTGAAACCATTTTCCCTTTGTTTACTATTAAGTTGTTATTATCAAACCAATTTGAAACATCTGAAATTGTACAATGTATTATTTCTCTTATGCTATGAACATTCATGTCATCAGCAAACAGAACTGTTCTTCCATTTCTTATGGACAAGTGCATATTGTTTATATACAAAGTATGAAAGAAATGAACTACATTGAATAAAAGAGGACAGTGTCTAAGATTGAACCCTGTGGAACCTCATGCTAAATTGGCAAAGAATAAGAACGATGAGTAAATTTCTCAATGGCCTTACGGAAATGGTTAAATAATAAGAAAATCTTCAGCCTTTCAATACTAAATTTTACTTTCCCGAATATGTACGTATATTCAGAGTATATATGTAGTATAGGGAAAGTATATGTAAAGCTGTGCGAAAAAACAGCGGATTTTGGGCAGAAAATAATTCATTGCCAGGCCCTAATAACGAAAAGTGCATAGAACTAAAATTATGAAGATACATTTTTTTTCTTAATGAAATGTGTTCATAAAAAACAGATCTTCAAGTAAGATCATGTTCAATTTTTCAAAAACATGTTTATTTTTTGTGAAATTTTGTGTCAAACAGGCAATTTTATTTTCTTTAAACCACTTTTTCTTACAAACTGCACACTTTTTTTTATTAAATTGGGACCATGGATAGGATAAAGGAAGCTTAAGAGAATGGTGCAGGTTTCCTGTTCATTGAAAAGCCTGATTTTGCAGAAAAAAAAATAGTTTGGCCTCTTCCTACAACTACAGTTGTGAAGATACAATTGTTTTTCTTAATGAAATATGCTCATTAAAAACAGATCTTCAAATAAGTTCATGTTGAATTTTTCCAAAATAAGCATATTAGTGGAGTAATTGGATGTCAAAATTAGTCACCCAATGTTATTCTTTATATTTAGGATGGTTATAAAGCAAATAAGATTCGATGAGATTAAGACATCGAACAAAAACAGTATTTTATAACAATTTACAAAAATTTGTTAAATTTACAATTTGTATTCTCAATGTATTATGTATTTCTATCAAGCAATCCGCAAAGCTTTATTGAAATTTGCACAACAATGCCGCAAGGGATATTTGAAAACTACATTGTTGGTGAACTACAAGATGGTGGCAATGATAAGATAAAGATGTTTTATTTAGTAGAGTGTGTTTACAAATTAGACGTTTAGAAATTATTGAAAACCTATTTGATAATCATTATTTTTGTCGGCGTTGCGAGGTACAGATCATACATATATTCACAGAACGAAACATCACATATGTTAGCATTTCATCCAGCAAATTAAGAATATGTCAAAAAATGTACGTTGTGTGGCAATAGATGGCAGCTGGCAAGAGTATGTGGCATGTCCGAATAGCTAGCCGAGAACCAAACGAAATAGAAAACTAATACAGAAATGTCTGTGCTGTTTTGTAGCACCACTACTTTATTAAAAATGTAATTAAATTATCATATGTCTGTTTAAAAAAACATACATCATTTGTAAAGTAAAAATGAGGCTAATGTATATGTAACATTGAAGGTGGATACAATATTTCCATGTGTCAGAAACAAAACAATGAAGTTTGCAGCTTCTCAAAGGATTATGGGAAAATGCAAGAATAACCTGACCAAGGCCTAACACCAAGAATAATTTGGCAATAATATAATATTTCTGTGACAATTGGTATTTACCAATTGTGCAATCAAGGGACGGGAAGCTCGTGGGGCTTGAGCACTCCTTCCCAGCAGATAAAACATTCACAAAAATATAGTTTTTATTAATTCTATATAGTAACAAAAGTCATTCAATACTTCAATTGAATAATAAAAATAATATTTATTGAGTCACATAAACGATTTTAATCATGTATGGCGAGTCGGATATGATATACGCAAATGCACATGTCTTCCTGAGCTCCATATTCCCATTTTTTTCTCTTAATACACACTATTATGAGTGAAGTTAAATGCAGCTTTTTAATTTAAAAATTAAGAAATGTTCTCTTCCATGTGAAAGAACTGAAAGCGATATTCACTTTTGATTTTGAATACACTGCTAACAAATAATTAATCCTCCACTCCTATCTCATCTAGAAAAAGAGCTCAAGAATACTTGGGCAGAGTGAAGTTACATTTACTGTCCAGAATCAAAGCAAGGGGACCATCTCAGCATTTGCTCAGAGGATCAAGGGAATATAATGAAGGGTTATAAATATGGTACAAATCTAATTTTTGTTGAAATCTCAAAGAAATATCACACTCTCAAATTTCTCACCCTTTTTGCTGAAGGGAATTTTTCTAGAAAAGGCTGAAATATTAGTAGATACAAGTTGCAATACATGTGCATACTATACAAATGTAACTAATAATGAGAGAAAGTACAGGCTGTTGTCGCCTATATGACTTATGTTCTTCAAAACTATATCTTGAAATAATCGGAATGAAAATTTCACAATTTTTGAAAATTACATATGCAAATGTTCAACTTTCTTTTGAAGTGTCAGGAAGGTTGAGTTTAGCTTGAGGCTGGTGGTATAAGGTTAATGTGAATGGCATTCAAACTGTTAAAACCCAGAGATGAAATCTCAGCATGGAGAAAAGAATTTTGCAGGTTCATGTAGTATTATAGTAATGCACAGCCGTTACAAATAATGCAAGAAAGTATTTGCTGTTGTAGCTTCACTATCACTTTGTAATATGTTACTGAAAATGAAACATGATGAATATTATTATATCATATGTTATATTTTGTACATCTAAACAGTATCAGTTTTAACAAAATACTAGTTTTAAATTGATGGGGCAGGGTCAAAGCAGGATTTCTAGCTGAATGAAGACTCTTGCACAAATCATCTGAAAGATGTTACATTATTATTTGTAAAATCTAAAAAGCTAGGTGTCTCTCTGCAAAATTGTGGTGTGTTGATGACAAGGATGCACAATACCCACATCAAGCTATGATATGGAGATAACCTGATATTGAAAGAATTCTGAAGGCTGAACAAAATGCTCAACCCTTCAACATTATATGGTACCTTCAGACGTGCTTTTCACCTCCATTTACAAGTATCTGGACCCTAGAAATCAAGGAACTTATCTCTTCCCAGAAGAGTGCCATGTGTAGCCTGGACTTAGCAGTGCATTAAAATCTTTTATCATTTCTCATGGAACAAGACATATCTTTTACATAAAGAAGGAAACAGAGAAGACACAAAATCATTGCAAGATGTAAATTGACATGCAATCTTTAAGATGAGCAAATTTATGAGCAAACAATTATAAACATATGATATGCATTCCAATAACATATTTCTGTCTCTTACAATTGATTTATATTAGAAGATACCCAATTAATAATAGTACTGTGCATATTAATATGATATATAACTTTGAAGTAGATTTGTGAAGAATTTGCCCCTGGGCATCAATTTTTCTCAACAAATGTACAAATTATTATTAGATGTAGATGAATAGATCTTATGACACTAAAACAGTGAAGAGAGGTGAAGCTATGAAGAAAACGGAATTTTGAACAGGACCTATGATGTGGATAAGTTGGAACTATTCATTAACTCCTCAAACAGTCGATTGAAGAGTGCAAGAAAAACAACCAGAAAGGGTGCAAACAATGATTATTTCCTTGTCGGCCCCATGGCCGAGATCGCTAAAGCAGTAGTGCCATGGTGATCTCGGACCGCGGGTTCGAGTCCTGCCTCGAGCATGGTTGTAAATGTTTGTCCTTTCTGCCCATATCATCACCAAATCATTTCATCCTCATACCATAACATTAAATCCAATAGTGGTTGCTAATGACCTTGTAGTTGATGCAACCTTAAATAACAAAAAGATTATTTCCTCTCAGTAGGAAAAACAAATACATTCAAAAGTCACCTGGATCATACTGTGCTTCAAAAAATGGAGTGACACTACTGAATCAATATGTACTGTCTGCTTATAGTTCAACAACAAACATCTCGATTCTCTAAAGATCTAGAAATATGCTGATGAGCACTTCATTCTGTGCAACATTTTTAAGAAAAGAAAATATTGCATGAAAGTCCTCTGCAGGGAAATTTGAATTTCTCTCCTTCTACATTACACAAACAAAAACTAATATACAACAAAACCTTAAAATTTTAACAATTTTATTAAAACATACTTCATATATTATCATCAGAAACTGTTAAGCATTAATTAAACATTAATACTGAATTTTAACAGTGGAAAATTATTAGGTAAGAGCAGAGGTGGTTTTTTTCACTTGGGCTTTCTTTAAAGAGACTTATATGCTGAAGTTTGAGCACTTCATTACCCCAGCTTGTCCAATTGGGAAGGAGATACCTAGCAAATAATTCCAGGCAATTGGGTTCTGCAGGTAAATATGAAGAAAGAACATCTGCAACATAACATACATATTTTTAATCATGTGGAATTTATTTTTTGAAATTGCCTTTAATATAAATACGTCTACCTAATTTAAGTGCATTATACTCTTCGACACAGAATTCTTTATGTTTGAACAGTTCTAATTTCAGTAATTTAAAAAAATACCTGAAAGAGGAGGTTTATGTGAGTGAATAGCACTGGGCACACTGATTATTATCTTTTCATCTTCAGGTACATTGTAACATCTAGATGTCTCAGAATTACAGCCAAAGATAATTCGTTCATATGGTTGCTTTTTAGGTGGATCTGCAAATGCACATATGGGTTCCCCTGAATTTGTTACCTGTAATCAGCATGAAATATTGAGTCCCAAGAGAGTATAAAAAATAGAATTCTATTTCAAATGAAATCTTCACAGAATCTCACTTTTAACCAAATCCATGTTCCCACATATTTCAGTCCCCACTCAGGGAACACTTCTGTTACTAAGGCATTGATATTTTGGTCTGAATTGGTGCACCATACTGCAACCAGAGCATCTGGAGCTAAAAGTTCTGCTATTGGTATGTTCTTGAGGCTGTCATTGTACATCATTTGATAACTTGAAAGAACAATGAATTGTATGATTAAAATTACTGCAATCACAAGAGCCGCAATACAATATTTTTTTATAGCACACAAAAAATTACCTTGCTTCAGTACATTTTGATTTCTTACGACGAATGTATTTGTTCCACCATGGTGGATCTAATACAATAAGATCATACTTGACATTTAAAGGAACCAATATTTCTTTTAACTTAATTATATCTTGGCAAAAGAACCTACACATACTTGGAAATACATAGCGCTCATTATTCACTTTTTCAATGACTGGATGACCTAAATTATTACATCCTTGAAATAATGATTTAGAATATTTTGAAGATTCTTTATAAAATGCATCCGCTTTCTCTTTAGCTTCAATGTTTTTAGTTGGAATTAGGGGTACTGCCTCATTAAAGAAACCTTCGCTTTTGGCTTTCAATAAAAGAGAAAGAAATGCATTTTTTATCTTCTCCGTCTGGAAATGACAAAAGTTTTATTATGAATTTCATATAGTGTTACATTTATTATATTTTCCAAGATTTCAACTGTTTACATAAGAAGACTGGATTCTAATTTCTCTTCCAGATGAATTCTTCAGTTTCTTCTTGGGCGAATAATTACAGTCCTTGGATCCACTGTCGTACGGGCATAAGATTTTAAAAATATCACTATGGGCTTCAAGGTTACAAACTGAATCATTTTCTCGTGAATGTTTATATGCATATTTAAGGTGAAGTTCGTGGTTGATAACATAACCCTCTGAGGCTGAATATAAAATACTCATGACTACTCATAACTTTGGCACATAAGTTATTGCGACAGGAGACACTTTTCACATGACTCATTTACTTCAAATTTCGATCTACAATCGAACATTAATTATTTTTTAGGTTAAAAGTATGTTAGAGTTGCTCCGTTATTTCTTTGAAATATGTAAATTATAATACATGCTTCTGAATTCTATCAATGGTAAACGAACATTTTAAAAAACGATAGGAATGAAAGTTAAGAAACGAACTATAATACCGAGCCGGTTTTCAGTAGCCTTGCGCGACACCCCATCAGCCCAATCCACCCTTTACTATACTGCGATTTTTGTAGGAAGAGCTCTCAAGATAACTCAAATCCCATCTTCGCGATGGAATATGTCACGGCATTTCGCGTCTTTTCTCGGTCTTGCCGGTAGAAGTCGCATGATCGCAAGCACTGCTTCATACGGTCGCGATCGTGCGAAATCTAGCGGAACGACTGTGAATGATACGAAATGCCGTGACATATTCCATCGCGAAGATGGGATTTGAGTTATCTTGAGAGCTCTTCCTACAAAAATCGCAGTATAGTGAATACCAGGATAAGATTGAGGAAACAATATTTTTTTAAAATAATTGACAAGTAGTTCCAGCCAACTGCCTATATAGTAAGAAGTACCAGCACCTTTAGACAGTATAGATTAATAATTAAATAATCAAATTGACTGGTTGGATGCGAGCGAAGGAAATTAGTGATGGGATTGGGTATACCGGTGGAAATCGGTATTCCCAGTGGACATTTTCCACTGAAAATGGGGGGAATTCAAATAAGCACACGGTGTTGGAAAAGTTATTGGACACGTGTCCGTGGTCAAGCTATAATAAGCATCAGGCACGGTGTATGATATATAAGCTGATATATAAGAATTCTCTCAGCCCATGGGCTCATTGTCTCATTCACGGAACATGTAACGGGGCATATAGGAACCGGTTAGAACGAATCTTTGGACCGCCGATGGACAAATGGCGCGCTTTTTTGAAATACTTCCTTACTAGCCATCAACCTTAGCTATTGAGTCTTACACTGGTCAACGCTCATTTTCTTGCCAAACAATTTAAAGCCATTGTAGGGTACGCTTAATGCACAGATTCCAAATATGGCATTGGTTTTGGTCAGATTGGCTCTAGTTTTTGAGATAATGAAAATCGCATCGAAAAATATTATTTGATTTTATTGAGTGTAGGCTATACGTAAATTACATAAAACTTGGACTAAATGTAACTAGATATGTTTATTTATACAAAATTAAACTCTTTAAATATTTAATATTAATATAGTCAATATATTTGTATTTACAGCCTGCAAAGAATCACAAAACATTGTATAATATCCTTTTATGCCGCAAATCAGGGCAATCACGTTGATGGCTTCAGTAGCAGTCTGCCATTGTGTCTACCCCATCTGCCCTGATATCTAACTTCCATTACCGTTATTTCTTGATGGAACCGCTCGCTTTGTTCCTCACACATATTGCAAAGATTTTCGGAAATTTGTTTAGATGGTTATGGAGATAGTGTGCCTTAATGCTTATAGTTGCATCCAAATTTTGAAAGTTTAAAAGCAAGTGTGGCACCAGTTTTGGATAATTTTCTGCTTTATAATTACCCAAAAAGTTCTTGACAACTATGACAAAGCCTGTACCAATAACCAATAAAGTATTATTGAGGTCACGTATTAAATCACTGAGCTTATCTTGGGAGAAGTGCTCTTCTGTAACAATACTTCCATCGTATTCACTGCTACTGCTAACTCGTGAATTGCACCCAAGAATCTGTATATCCTCACTATCAGACACAAGACTTCCAGTGAGTGTGGTGAACATCAGGTCCGTGTAGCACAGGTCGCTTTGCTGATTCCAAATCAGGGTACTCCCTATTCTTTTTCTTGTAAGGATTGAAGGCTTTTACGTTTACAGAACAAAAATAACAATCATCATGATTTTAGGGCTCTCGCCATAGCATCAGTACACCAAATTTTAAACTCTTCAGTTTTCCACGGAGACGGAGACACTCCACATAAGTTTTGCGTACCACATCAAGAGCCCACAACTTATCTTGATCACCCAGGTTTATACCAAAATATGTTTCATATATCTTTCTACAAAGTTTGCAATATTTCTTTTCTGTTTTTGTAGCGTGATTCTCCACAAATGTGGTCAAATACGTTAAAATCGTTCAAACATGGTCTTCCTGAAGAACTCATTGTTTTGAAGTTTTAGAGAAAATGTTTTAATAAAACAAAGCTCAATTAAAGAATTCTGAAAATAATGTGATATTCAGTGTTTAAAATAAAAAGACAGTGTTTGTGTTAAGATAGATATTTGCAATAGATGCTGTGAGTTTTGTGATAGTATCATTCATTACAATGTCCATAGCACAAAAACTAGAGCCAATTCAGGGAAACTAATGACATATATGTATTCAGCGTGCCCGATTTACTTAAAATTCGTTGCAAAATCCTGGGCAAGTGAAAAAAAGTGTTTTTTTGTTGAGCAGTGTTATAGGTGATGTGCTGATCAGTATCAGTATCACTAGAGAAGGCCCAATGAAGGTGAACTTGGGCATGCAGTTGACGTCGAAAGTTCTGGTGAGTGGTGCATGACTGGACAGACATACATTAAAACGATGCTAACAGTATCAAAAGCTTTATAGGCTACTGACACAATGAGAAAACTTTTCAATTAAATCATAAAATTACCAACTCAACAAACAGATCTAAAACATGGAATATAATTAAAAATTGGAAAACTCAGACTCACCAAACAAAACACATCAGCTATCAGAGGCGGATTAACAACTTAGAGCCCATAGGCACGCGAAAAATTACCGCCTATCTTTGTCAAATTACCCCGAAAAAAAGTTATATATAACAAGTATCATTTGTTTAAAAATGGGACAAACATACTATTTATGACTAAAATTAAACATGATTTAATTAATAATTGAAGTGCTCGGGAGTAAAAGATGGCAACCCTCTAGTCATAGTTTTCGTGATATTAAAATTTCTGTACGCTTCCATCTTCTATCCATGCGCTATGATTCTCAAATAGTTCAAATTACGGCGCAATCCCCCAACTGTTGTCATCTTTATGTATCCCGTTTAAAACCCTTCCAGCAAAATATTCACTTGCTTGTATCGCGCAAAAGTCCCCACGTGGGTTATGTTCCACACAGGAACCCTTCAATTTATTGATGTTAACCTTTTTCCTCGGGAAATCAATTAATATTTACATCATAATTCAATGTATAGAGACTTAGAGCAAGTGAGGCAAAGCTTTGTTAACAGTCCTACAAAATCAACCTGGTGTGCTTCTCGACAGCTGGGCATCCCATATACGACTATTGGGCGTGTCTTGAGAAAACGATTGCATCTCAAACTATTCAAGTTAACCATGGTGGAAGGACGAAAATTACGAAAATAAACTGATAAGAAATTTTGTTTGGAAACTTGATGGTTGAGCCAAAGTGTGAAAATTGCATGGTCCCCACTTGCACTGAATCTAACACACCTGTTTTTTTTTTTTGTTTTTTTAAAAATTCTTTTAGGCTTCATCGAGGATACCGTTTGTTCCACCCTTCCCAGGTTTTCTACCAGAGCTGAGAGCTAGAATTTGTCTCGCAAAACGTGATAAGCTGCAACGGGTTTGGCACGAAATAGACGTCCGGTGATATATATGCCGCATGACCAAAGGAAGCCACATTGAATCTCTTTAAGAAAAAATTGAATCTGTTAAGTAAAATTTGATGTATTTCGCTAAATATTGGCACCAAAATAAAGTCAGTAAGTTAAAAGAGTAAACCAATACGAGCCTTCAAACTTGTTAAGTCCCTATTGAAACATTATTTATTATTCTATCGTTGTTCTACCTTTAACTCTTAAAATTACGTAGATATAACATTTAACACTAGAAAATGTGAACGAAATAAGACATCTTCAAACACATTTTAAAAATTACATATATTTAAATACAATTTCTAAAATTGATAATATGAATAAACTGTTCACATTGCCCTGTCGGTCATCGCTCAGGCAACAGTACAGTAGCGGCCTCGGACCAAAGGATCGTGGGTTCGAGACCTGCTTCGGGCATGGGTGTATTTGTATATGCCTGTATGTGTGTCGTTCTTTCACCCCTCATTATCATCGTCATTTCATCTTCCATACTCCGAGGGCTAACAACCCGGGGGGATAAAAAGTCGGATCCAGCTAAATGTCCTCGAAAAATGACATGCACCTGCCACCGAGATAATGTTACGGAGCCCCGGTAAGCGCCGAGAGCTTGCACGCGTGGTCCAGAGCGACCTATTCGCGGGCAAAAAACAACAAACAATAATTCACATTATAAATTTTAAAAATACAACAGAGAATTATAAGTTTTAAGAATTCTGATAACCGCAACTGGAATCGATGTAACATGAAGACTTCATTTCGGTAATTGTAATTAAATCTTAATTGTGTGACTTAAATGCAAACATCGCTCATTTTGACTTATCACAAGTCATAAAGCAAAAGTACAGAGTGTTCATTTTATCGTTCGCCGAAGATTCGGATCGCGTCGCCCGGGCAGTCGAGGACTCATTCGCGCAGAGAAACGCTGAATCCACTTCCGTGCTGACATATGGGAACTATTGCTGCGCTCTATCTTACCTTAAAGAAGATGCTGAAAGCGGTGTTCTTCGGCTCGAATACATTCTTGGCACCTCCGGAACATATTCTGATTTATCCTTTGGAGTGAGTCTCAAGGAATTGCTGCGATATTCTCTTCATTAGAGCACCGGAGCCCTTCCTCCGAATGCGGGTTTTCTGCATACACCTGATCTTTCAAGTATCCCCCAAAGGAAAAAGTCACAAGCAGTCAGATCAGGTGATCTAGGTTCTAGGAGGCTATAACCCACGGCTAATTATTCGATCGTCACTATAAAAATTGTTTAAAAAGTTCATGGATCGAACAGCAGTGTGGGCAGTTGCCGAATCCTGTTGAAAGTAACCACAGACGCCTCAAAGATTTTCTTCGAGACTGTTGTAAACTGGCAAAGATTTCGTTCACCTTCTCTTCTGTCAGGACATGGCGCTTTCGACACTTTTGTTTGTCAATTAAAATTCCATGGGTGCGAAGTTTCTTTACAAGTCTCAAAATTGTCAACCAATGTGGCCCGGAAATTTGTTAATAAACTTCTTGCGGCACTTATGGGCAGACTTTAGTTGAACGAAGATGTAAAGAAATATTCTCTGTTTCAAATAAAATTTCATGATACACAGTTGAACGCTCTCGGGACACTGGTGCGCCGGTCGCGCCGAAAGACGAACAAATTCCCCGGGGGATTTGTTCTGCGGTGGTGGTTGTGGTGGTGGTTGTGGTGGTGGTTATGGTGGTGGTGGTGGTTGTGGTGGTGGTTGTGGTGGTTGCGGTGGTGGTTGCAGTGGTGGTAGTGATGATTGTGGTGGTGGTTGTGGTGGTGGGGGTGGTTGTGGTGGTGGTGGTTGAGGTGGTGGTTGTACGTACGTATACGGGAAAGTAACAATTGAGATTATATCAAAAGAGGAAGGTTTTCACAAAATAACTTGCCCAACGTGGGGCAACGAAAATAAAAGATTATATTTAATTATAGAGTTTTTCACAGTATAAAATAAAGTGGGTAGAACCTATGATCGAACACTGCGGGACCCTATGCCCAATTGAAGAATTGGAATAAAGAAGTGGAAAGATGAGTAAACAATGTTCTTTTGTGCCAGTACGGCATCTCTGCTCTGTGCGAACAATGTTTAAGATATGAAGTTATTCAATCTAGGGCGATACCAGCAGTTCCATATAAAGGTAATTTTGAGAGCATGATGTAATGGGTCAATGACGTCAAAAACTTTCGGAAGAGCTGAGAATATTCCAATAGGAGCTTCATTTTTTCCATTGATGAAGCACCATCTTTAAGAAGAGAACTAGTGGTACTACAGAATGGCACAGACTTTCCCTTATTAGTGTTATATTTCCTTGAGTCTGGATTAGCTATTAGGAATTGCCTCACACTCGTACCAGCTGCCATCTATCGCCGCCCAAAGTACATTTTTTGACATTTTTTTGATGTTTCGCTTTCCTAATGGTAGAACGGAAATATTATAATATTAATATTAATTCTATGAATTTTACTCTATTCTTACAAGAAATCTGAAGTAAAAATTTGGAGCCATTTTTGAGAAAATTTGAAAATGTCCGGGGGGCTTCAAGTAAGAAAGCTTTAAGGAAGTTTTTCAAAATCGCGGCGCCTCGAGTGGAACCAGATCGACCGCGGAATATTTATTTTGGAAGAAATCGTACTTATGGTTTAGGCACTAGTGTTGTTCACAAATACCGGACGTACGGACGGACAGAGGGACGGACGGTTTGCTTTCAATTGATTTTTCGGTGTGAGAGACCCACAAATCAGGGATTCTGGCTACACCACGTGTTAGGGGATTTTTCTCTCTTACCACTGGATTTATCCACTTTTACGTAATCACGGCCCGACAATTAATTTTTTTCTGCCGAAAATTCGCCGTTTTTTCGCGCAGCATTACATAACTTTCCCTACACTACGTACATTACTCCGTATATACGTACGTATACGGGAAAGTAAAAAAAAGTAGTTGCCGTAGATTTTGATTTTTTTAAATCCGTCTTTTGAGTCAAAAGTTTTCTGTGAAAATGAGCTCAAAATTCCGCATTTTCAATAACGCTCAAACGCTCTCAGAAACGGCCCCAATTTTTTTCCACAAACGTATTGAATGGATAGTGCTAATAAATGCGCTGCATAAGATGAAATAAAAGCCACTTTGCTGATTTTTCTTTTTTCAAAAATTACTCCAATGTATTTTCTAAAATATATCTTACGCCGTTAATGCGCACATTTAGAGCGATTTGCATACGTTATTGCACTGAGTGGAAGTGCTTCTAATGATTTCCAATGGATTTTTTCGAAAACTGAAAAATTTTCTATGAAAACGAGATTGGAATTTCGCATTTGCAGTGACGCTTAAACAGCATTTTCTTAAAAACGGCTCCAAATTTTTCAAGGAAAATTTCCATATAAGATGAGGTTTTACACTTCTGTAATGTTCTTAAAATAATATTCTGGTTCTACCATTAGGAAACCGAAAAATTGAATTACCAATAAAAGTATTTTGCGATGGATGGCAGCTGTGAAGAGGGGAGGGGGGCAAAACAAAAATCTTAGCCTAGAGCCAGTTGCGTAACAAATTGAGTGCTGGCCTGCCCGCAAAACATTTATCCGGGCCCGTTTATAAATGAGTAAACACAAGTAGTGATAGTACCTTAAATAATAAAAATATCCTTTAGAAATTCATATTCATCAGTCTGTATTTACTACATAGACAATCGCAAAACCTTACGCTCGCAATTCGCACAATCGCAAAACCATCAACCTAAATATACGCCCTCTTTTACCCACAGTCGAGTACAGGAGTGTCCAACTTCCAAGGCCTCACGGGCCAAACCTGAAACTTTTAAAATGGTCGCGGGTCATATTTTCATTACCCGGACAACCCACATCTGACTTCTTCGTACTGTTGATCTCGGCACTCTGATATGGACGGGGGGGGGGAGGGATGGAACCGTGCGTGATATCGGGCCGCACCATGCATTACGCAGGAAACACATTGGGATGATTTTGGATTTCTAAATTCACTAGAAAAAATCCTTAAATCTACATTTATCAATTTTACGTTGAGGGGATGTTGACTCCGACAAGGCACGTGCGCTAGGCACACAATGGATGAAAGGGACTTTAACTTTTGACTAAAAACCTTTCGCGGGTCACAATAAATAGCATCGCGGGCCGCATGCGGCCCGCGGGCCTCCAGTTGGACAGCCCTGTCTAGTAATAGATTGTGGTTATTATTAGACTGTGTTTTATCTGTGCCCGCCCGCATTGCGGGCCTTGCGAGCCAGAACGTTACGCCACTGCCCAGATCAAAGAAGTTAGAAAACTAACTTGTATTAGAATGTTTGTGCCATTCTGTAGTACCCATGGAGCTATTCATAGCTCCATGGTAGCACCACTAGTAATGATTTGTGAATTAAAAACAGTATGAATGTTCTAGAACAGGATTGTCCAACTGGTGGCCTGCGGGCCGCATGCGGCCTGCGGTGCCATTTATTATGGCCCGCGAAAGAAAGAAAGTCAAAAGTGAAAGTCTCTTTCAGCCCTGTCGGCTAAGAACATTATCTGCCTAGCGCACGCGCCCTGCAACATACCCTTTAATGTAAAAATAGTTTAAGTTTAGATTTAAGGATTTTTTGTGGTAGTAAATCCAGAAATTCAAAGTCAACGTGTTTCCCTGCATTATGCATGGCACGATATCCCACATGGTCTCCCCCCGCCGTTTCCACAGCAGCCGGTCAAACTGCCGAGATAAGCAATACGGGGAAGTCAGGTAAGTGGATCGCCCAAAGTAATGATCGCCCCCTCATCCATATTACAGGTTTTCGTCGTGGCCCTGGAGGCTTTTTCAAGTCGGACACCTCTGTTCTAGAAAGATACCGACGCGACGGTGGAAAATACGTAAGACGTAATACGACCCGAGTACGATTATAACCATATAACTACGTACTTCGACTATAACTTACAACTACCAGAAGCCTGTTCGCAGATCATTCGCAAGATAACCCTGGTAGACCGAACAATGCCTGTAATTGTAACGAATTTTATGGAATTAAACCATGGTCTAGTAATTTAACAATTAATTTGCGTCTTTAATTCCACGTTTATTTTGAAACACCTACAAAATTGTGGCTGTAACAATTTAGATAATGTATTTGTAAATCAGAAACAAAAAGTAAATTAGATTCACACTCTACAAATTAAGCTAATTATATAAAAAATGAATAATGAAATTAATTTCAAATAGTGCGTTAGTTTGCCCTCCCGTTCTCAAGCCATAGTAACATTTTATGCAACTAATTTGTTAAGCATGCCGTATCGCCGTGAGGCAACAGCCTCTTTCCTTCCATCCTGTAGCATCATGCAAAACAGCGCGCGCACGCGCGCGCGCACACACACACACACACACACACACACGCGCGCGCGCGCGCACGTGCGCACGCACGCCCGCACGCCCGCACGCACACACACACAATTCATGAAAATAAAGTATGACATTATATAAGAAAAAGCTAATACTGTGTCTGGGGGCGTAGCTCAGATGGTAGAGCGCTCGCTTAGCATGTGAGAGGTACCGGGATCGATACCCGGCGCCTCCAGGATTTTAGACGACATTTTAAAGAGCAGTTTACACTGCTCATGCATCACGCTTCGTTCAACAAACCTGTCATTCTTCCAGTTATGCGTTATTATTTTTATTATTTGTCGAAAACAAAAAGTATTCATTACGCTTTTGCTCTACAATGACTTGTTTGTATTCAAATTTACTATTATTATTATTATTATTATTATTATTATTATTATTATTATTATTATTATTACTATTACTATAGTCCTAACCCCATTGGAGGGCAAGGCATCCTGCTCGAAAGTTGGAAGAGGTGGGGTGAGGACTATACAGAACCACTTCTAAGTGAGCCAGTGCTGAAGGGCGTGTCTACTTCATTAGATCATTGTCCTTAACTTTTGAATTTTAATCAAATATTCACTCGTCTTAAATTTCTTTCTAACAACTTGCTGGGTCTGGGAATGTATTTATTTTTTGAAACAAGTTTTTTCACCCCTTTTCTCTCAGTATACTCATGTTTCGCTTGATGTTTGTGACGATAAATGCCCGAAAAATCCATTGTGAACGAAATTAATAAGGCACCTTGAGGTGATCTTTTTGTAAATTGGTCACACATGTTTTTAAACACACGACTTGTTGCTGATTAACTGTATTCCTAATGAAGGAGGACTTGCCGAATAATTCCAGTATTCAAGAATTCTGCAGTAAGTACTTTTGTATATCCACTTTAGCCTATTTTACCACTTATATAAAAGACTGACAATATTAAATCTTAAAATTGCAGGCAATATTAAATCTTAAAATTGCAGGGGTGTGAAAAGATTTTCAAATGTAAATTATAATTAGTTAGTTTTTTCCTTACGCAATCTATACCTGAACTGAGATCGCAGTCACTACCGTAGACTTTACTGGTCCTTTTAGCCTTAACCCATCCTTGGGGCCCCGCGCTCTGAAAAAAAAAAAATCACAAAATATTCGAAAAATGTCATAAAATATGTTTGTATCTCGAACATTGTTAATCCACTATAGTAAAATGTTTGTATATGAAATTAAAATACATTCTTTTAAAGATAAATGATAAATGTTGATGTTTTTTATAAATGTGAAAAGAATCTATTATTATATAAGTATCAGTGGCGTAGCGTGACTCACACGTTTGGGGATGCTCAACAATAACACACAAAATGTCACTATCAACTACTTCGTCTAACAGTCGAACGTAACACAAGGCAGATACACTGGGACTACTTCCACGATCTCGATTGCTTACGACGGTGTAGGCGCTTCCCACAAAATCCTCACAGCAGTCAGGGCTGCCGATGTCTTGAAAGCAAATTATACAATGGCTCAGCTTTAATTCTTATACGCGAATGGCAATAAGACCATTTGTTAATTTATACATTGCAGACTTAAATAATATGTAATCTATTTAAGAGATAATACAATTTCTTGGATATTAATTAAGAAATAGTAGTCAGGCACTATTTCTACAGTTTGTACCCATGACCAAGCGGGGACTCCCGAGTGAGAGAGAGAGAAAGATAATTTACTGAACGCCTGAAGTGTGCTGCGCTCTCGTGCACAAACGAGCTTCTTTCCGCAGTAGACGCTCTGGACGCTAGCGTAAAGCAGTCGGGTTTCTCTGGGCCAGGGGTGAAGAGGGGAGAGGGGGACCTCGCCATCTGCGCATGCGTCATTGCTCGTCGCAACCTGGCGGCAGACGCTGAAGTATTTTAGCTTCCAACCAATCAGAGGCCAGCTTCAACAGCCCGCCGAATTCAATCATAGGAAATCAATTTTAAATTAATACAAAACGTGTTTCGCTCAACAGACCACTTGTAAGATTATCAATACAGTATTTAAGGTTCTTATATACGGGGATGCTCAGCATCTCAGCGTCCCCTGACGCTACGCCACTGATAAGTATAGTATAATATATATATATATATATATATATATATATATATATAAGTATATATATAGTGTAAGTATTATATATGTACACGTTAATTATTGCAACTGAGTGAGTAAATTGTTTACGCTAACCTCCAAATGATCCAGGGGCGAATTTAAGTGATTTCTATCAGTAAATCTGAAGGCCATTTTTCCGGGGGGACACGATTTTTTGTCTGGGTTCCTTTGCAATACCTAAATCCGGCCCTGGTTGGGAGACCCTTTTTTAAACAAATGTATAATCAAATATTAAGTACCTATACTATCTTAATGAAACTGATAACATTTTCTCATTCTATATTTGCAATATTGACAGTTATATGTTAAAAATGTTATTAATGTTATTAATTCCAGTATTGCAGTTTAAACACGTATTTTTGGCCATTTTTATTAAAATGTAATACATTTTCTAGAATTGCTATTGTTAGCACTTAAGTTTGAGATGTTATTTTGTAACTTTCTTCAAAAAATGTGATAGGATAGACGCATTAAACAACATTAACAAATAATTTCTGTGGTCAAACAATAATGTACAACATCTGCAATCAGGGCCGGTTTAACGACCTGCGGGGCCCCTGTTATTAATTATAATTTTTTCAACCATTGTTAAGCGCGTGGTATATGAAAGAACTTTAACCAATTTCCGATATTTTTTTAAAAATCAATCCTTAGCTAAACATAGCTTTGCTAATCAATGTTGAGACAATACTGTACTATACTTTAAAAAAGCGACTGAAGTAGGCCTATATAAATACTTGAATCCACTTACCAGTACTCTGAGCCTATAGTTGTACGTCAATATTGGGACATTTGTACATTTTCTATTAAGGAAAATATGATTTTGAAGTCTACAAAAAATTTTCAGAATACAGTTTAAAAGAAATATTCGAGACTCGAGTATTGTTGGAACAGTTTCATTGGGATCTTTTTGGTCATCCCCGATATTCTCCTGACCTTGCACCAAGCGACTTTCATCTTTTTCAGAGTCCTAAGCAACATCTCGTGGGAAGACGCTTCGCAAGTGAGAATGACTTGAAAGAAGTGGGGAGATGGCTTGCCAGCACTTGTCTGCATCTTTTCTTCCATAGGCTTTAGGCGATTTGTTAGGTATGCAATAAATTACCAAAACATTAACTTTATCGTCATTAGTATCTATAATATTCTTCATTACTGTCGTAGTTACTTCTTGTATAAAAAGAATTTTAATTGGTATATTCTGAGAAGATTAAAATAAACGATTTATATGAATGTTACTGCTCATCGAAAGAATTAGTTTCAAACTTTTGAATCGCTATGCAGAGAAAAGTATACTTTTATTTCTTCCAATATGAGGTGCAGGTATGTCCAAATATTGTTAAAATATTAATTGGAAAGATACTAGATTTGCAACGAAATAAATCGCGCTCTTTTTCGCAATAGTTTGGCACGGTCCCATTTTAATTTTGAATAGAGTATCCTTATATCTCCGTCTCTGTCGTTTCGGCTGTAAACACAGACGGTGGCGCGCTCCTTGTAAACATCCCTGTAAACATCATTCTCAACTTGGTAGAGATATAAGAAAAGTGTTTCCCATCACATTGAACCCATCATCTACGATTTCCAAGTCGGCGTGAAGAGTGTTATTTAAGCATCCCTTTTGTTTATTGTTCACAAATGTCAATTTGACTAGGAGGAAGTACGATGAAAGTGTTCATACCACGCACACGTCAGAAGAAAAACATTGCACCTAATGTGTACTGAATATAACTCCACAATTTTATCATACTTCCTTGTGAATATTGTTTGGCACTACTGAACTCCCACGAAATAAACGGGACTTTACCTAAGATATAATCTGCTTTGAATATTCTTTTATTACTTTATTTATTTATTTATTTACGTCAAAAACAGTTAAAAACTGCGTGTGACGAGCTATGGGGAGAAATGATCTGAATGAAAACCTTCCCTGCTATAAAATAAAAAACTCCAATTAAAAACAAAAAAATCAAAATATAATGATACTGCTCGCAATATGATTTTCTCTTTCTTATTTTTACACTTGTTAAGCGTATAATTACACAACTATTAAATTTGGGCAAATAATGCATAACTGTCTACTGGCCATACTTCTGGCCATACACATACTTTCTTCAAACGCAATGAACCCACGAATGCTTCGTTTTCATTCATCATGACGAAATGTGTGTATGATGTTCTCTCGTTTTCTTCAAACCTACATGTGATATCACCTTCGCAGCAAACTTGAAATAGGGCAGAAGTGAGACAAAGATATATAAATTTGATTGCTGTGTTAAATTTATACTGACTCGACATTCAGTAAATACTAATATTTCTTAAAAATAAATTGAATTACAAATCTACATAGTCGTGGGGCATCATGAGTGTCAATAGGGTTAAATAGGAAATTATCCTTGAACATAAAATTGTTATCCTTGAACATAAAATTGTTTAAATAGTTCTGCGGCATGTGCCGTCGTCTGAAATTGAACAAGTTGGAACACCTCTTTGAATGATGTAATGGGACTCAACCCTCTTCAACTTTACATCTAGTAAAATAATATTATGCGCACCCTTACTGTAACGACTATTCCACGACAATTACCAAATGATTTGGCCAAATGATACAGGTTGATGACGCTTCTTAAAACAGTAGAATCAAAACGGAAATGTTAGCCCCCATTCCTGACACAATATTAAAATATATATTTTCATGGATTGCCTCAAAATATCAGTACACATGACGTTCTAGGGGTATCCTTTTGTGGATGTCCTATATCTTCCCGATTTGTAGACGCTCCGGGAGCAAGTCTATTCTATAAAAAGTCCGTCTGGGCACTGCTCTGGACTGGCCGTGCTCTGGGCTGTTGGTGCATCTACAGCGCAGCGTAGCGCGTATTTTCGGAAAATAGACCTTGAAACTTCTTTCATTCGCCACGCGATGACTCTGATGCCCTTCGTTTGGAAATATTGCAATTATATTTTAATTTACAAAGAAACTGATTCCTTGAGATAAAATAGGATATTCATTGCGCATATGATTGAAAATTGACACTCTTAATAAACTTTCATTAGAACAAAAAAATAAGTCGACTGCGGGATGCGAACTACGTGTACTTCAAATACCCGGTTTAAGCCCTTCGTTTTCAGCTGGGAGTGGTGGCGTACTCCTGTAATCCAGCTGCTTGGAGGCTAGGTTTAGAGGATGGCTTGAGGACGGGAGATCTGTAACCCAGTAACTCACGTTGACTGGGCGTCCGCACTAAGCCTGCCATCAATATGGGCACCCTTGGGGAGCCTGGGGTGTCCAGGTTGGTTAAGGAGGGGCGAACCGGACCAGGGGGGAAACCCAGCAGTCAAAAGTTCCCGTGGGAGGCAGTAGTGGGATAGCGCCTAGGAGCGAGAGCTGTGTAGCAGCCCGCCCAATAGAAGCCAGACCTGAACCTTTTGCACTTTATACCAACGCGATCAAGTATTATTTACAGTAAGAAGGAAGGAGGTTGGTTCGTGAGAACACTTTTCAGAGAGCTCTCCCCCTGTATGTCACACAGTTTTTAACAGTTTTTGACATTAAATAAATAAGACTGCTACACCTAAATAGTAATTTTATTCAATTATTTACAATTAACAATTATGAACTGAGAATAATAAAAAAAAGGAGATTCCTAAATGGAAAAATTCCTTCTCGTATTCCACAGGAATGTACACAGGAATATATGAAAATGAACTTCATTACACAGGAGTTTCTCATTTGTTTCTTTGTTTTCATACCACTATGATGTGGCAGATAGGCATGAATACAAACAATACACAATGATAGAAATGTTTATTGTGCATTTAAAAAAGAAACATTAGGGAAATCCACATGAAAATCTGGCGAAGAGACTTAGAAAGGGTACACAGAATAGATTTTAATGTTGGGAAGGTGAGGGCAGTAAGGATTGGATGTTGGGAAGGTGAGGGAAGTGAGAGCAGATTGGATTCATAAGAGAATTTTGAGGAGAATTTCTATGAAAAGTTTAAGTTAATGTTGATTAAGAAAAGCACTCACCTAAACCACTTGAAGTATTTAATTTTATTAATAAGCATATTTAATTAAGATTAAATGTTTTCAAATATGTATACTTAAAACATTATTTAATTAAAGAAGTTCATGTATTTAAGAAAACAAAGACAATTTATTCAACTAACAAGACCTTGATATCTGAAAACATTGTTTTGTTGGTAGATACGTTTTCTAATTTTCTTCCTGTCGTTCTTCTCCTGGTTTAAGAAGTGTCACTTAGACAGTACCTCAAGATGGGATTGTGTGAGGTGAAACGTGAATCCATGACAAAAGAAAGAGGAATTGAATTTATTCATGAATACAAGATGAGAATTTTAAATGTACTATTAGAATATTGGTTAAGATCTTGGCAGTTTTGGCAAGTGTTGGCAAACCACAGAACATCATTCCTGCACAATGTGGTACTTAAATATGTCAGTAGTGTGTGAAATTAGGTGGACATATTTGAGAAAGTCAGTTTTCAAGAAGAACACTGATTTGTGAATGAAGAGGAAAGATCAGGTAATGTTCCATTCCATTACTATGATTCAAAGAAGAAAGGGTGGCAGAAACCAAGTGGGTGATACTTGTTTATTATTGTATATTTTTTCTTAAAACATGGGAACTATACCATGTTCTTTTCCAGTATATTGTGCTATTTCTCAGGAAATAATGAATATTCGCAAAAATCACACATTGATTTGTAAGAAAAATGACTAAATGACTCCCTTTTCAGTGTGTACTAAGGGAGTTCATGTTTCTTCATTAATTCTATATTTTTGCTCTTATTTCATTTAAAGTGTAAATTATACATGTATTCCATAAAATATCTATGTTTTACAAAATTCATTCACATTTTCTAAAATCCAACTTCTGCAATTGACTTTTGATTATTGGCAATTCATCTTTCACACTTATTTTTCCAACATTAAGCAAGATAGTTCTTTACTTTATTCAATTGGGTTCTTTAAAATTTTGTTTCAAGAATAGTATAGTATTATTTTTGTGGTTCCACAAATGTAAGAAATTGTAGATTCCAAAGAAAAGTTCATTAGCATACTCAAAAGTTCTGTATATGACTAGTACCTGATCCAAGGGAAAATAGGATTGGGGACCATAGCTGTCCTCCATTCTAATTATTTTCTAACTCAATTTCTTGAAAACAATTCCCATATATTGATCACATCACATTCCAAAGGAGACTTTCCATTAGGGCTGAGCAAAAGCAAATCAAAAGAAATTCATATATTAAAAAAACAAGTTTTTTGTGGAAGAAATTTGGGAGGAAGAAAGGATTGTTGAATTAATGGACAACTAAGAGCAAACTCTGTTAATATGTTTTGAATACTAGTGATTTCCTTCTTTTTGATTGTCTCCTTGATTTCAAATTATTCTTTTTCTATTTCTTTTTTTCTTGCCAAGAGCTTCTGTAGAAGCCTCTTTTTTTATTAAGTTAATTATAATTTTCCTTTTATAAAATACATCTGTAGCAATTCCTTTAAATAATTATTTTTCTTGCTTGTTATACCTTATTTATACTTTCTTTAAATGACATAACCTGAGGACACATTTTTAAATTCACAGTAATTGCTAGTAACCCTTATATTCTATCGAAATTTAAACACCAGATAAAGGCAGTATGGGTACTAGAAGAATAACTTTTGTATAAGGGAATGAAGGATTATAAAACATGGAAGAAGAAAATGAGAAACAAAGTTTAAAAGGAAATTGAAAAATAGGTGTGTCATCTGTGTTAAACATTGCAAAGGGAAGAAGATTAGCCAAAGAGGGAGTAAATGTCTGATGCATTCTTTCCAGATCCATCAGGTCAATCATTTTTACTTTTTGAGGATATGATTCTAGTTTCAGAGGCGTATCTAGGTATGGCAGATGTGGCATCTGTCATAGGCATCACTCACAAGGTGCACTATGAAGAGTATTTGTGCTGAAACAAATAACAACCATCCTAATTTGAAGTATCCTTTCAGGGGTGCAAATTCTATGCTTGCTATGGATGCCTCAATACCCCTCTGTCTAGTTTTCTGTGGATAAATCTGCTGAGGAACAAAAAATAGATCTGCATACTCAGTGGATTCAAATTCATGGCCTTACACAAATTGAAGCGAATTTAATTAATACTGAAATATATTCTTTAGTTCTTTCCTTGTACCCTACTACAACTGTTATTAAAAACTGTTTTTAAAAAAAAGAATAAAAATATTACTACAACTGTTATAAAGAAACTGAAGTGAAATGAGAAGTAAATTCTGTTGTGAATATGCAAATAAAGATGCATACTTTAGTTAATTAGTATTCATTATTAAATTTAATAATAAATTCTTTAATTACAAAATGTATTATTATATATTAATAAATGTTAATATTTAAATCAGTCTGTCAAACAATAAACATTCAAGTTGGAAAAAAGAATGGTTGTACTTCATACAATTTTGAAGAATGAATTCATAAAATGAGACCAATACCTCAAAATTTATTACTTCTAAAAATTCCAGCCATTGAGGAAAGAGTGATGGATTGAATACATATAGCAGTGAAATTCTGCCTTGAATATGAAGTCTTTTATGCATGTTGTTTTTAGTTCACTTCATTGAGAAACCAAAAGAATTAATGGTTGAAGTGTTATATTACCTACATTTCTTTTTCTTGTGTTTAACATCAGGAATGTTGAAAGAAAAATGTTTCTGTGTTTTCTGTGAAGTGTTCCCTTACAACTTGTTTTGCACCTTTGTTAGTTAGTTAAAATGCTTGACATTTTGCTTTGAGTTTTAAATGAAGTACTTTTTTATTTCTTGCATGAATTTTACTTCACGTTCAATGTGACTCACTCACCTAGAACAGGACATCCAATTTTCATTAATTCCCTCTTAATGTGAAATTCATTTCTAACTTCTAATTTATTTAATTTTATTACTTCTTCAGTGTTTTAGTTTCCATTCAATTTATATTTTAGCTTTTCTTATGGACTTGTGATTCAATAATATATGCAAGTGTAATACATACTATACTTGTTGCCATTGATTCAATAAACATATTCTAGATATTTTTGTTTCTTAGTACAACCTCAAGATAATTATGACATTAATTATCTCTTGTAGATGAATTATCATTCATTCCTTTTTAAAAGTGTTTTGAATTGTTTTAAAAATATACTACAAATATCTTTGACATTGCAGATACACAGATTTGCAGCTAACATTTGTCAGAGAATTTCCTTATTCAAAATTTTCAATTTTTGTTTTCTGAGATCTTACCTATACTTACACACAGATCTATAATACCTTTTCTTGTAAGTTACATGCAATACAAATATATTAAAGGCATTTTTTTATTAATAAATTAAAGAAATCAAAGATATTGTTTGTGTTTTCTTTACGTCAAAAAGGCAAGAGAGCACAATTTCCTGTAATTCAGTTAAGGTGTTCTGAGAAGTTAATTTTCAGATCTTGATAATTAGTTCATGGTTTCTGTCATTAAGAGAATGTTTGAGTAAGATTATTTTTCTCCAGTGATTGCACTCTTCTTTTCTGTTTAAACATAACCAATAATCTGAACTCTTCAGTTTTCTTACAATTTACTCTGCAAATGGTCTTCCGTTGGTCTGCAATTTCCCAAAACATAAGTAGGATCAACACATTGTTTAACTTTTAAATTAATTACTGGAAATAGACTTTGAATATAGTAGGCATTTACGAACTTTCTTAAAAATGAATATATAGAAGAAAGCTGTTCTTTATATTTACTTAGTAAATTATTATGTTTAGAATTTTATCCATAGCCCTTAACTGCAGTTACAGCAAAGTTTTAAGAAGACCGGGATCTGCCAAACTATGAAGTCTTCAAACTTGTTAAATCTTTTTTTATTTTCTTTCTTTTTTTTTCATACCCAACCATTTCTATTATCTTTAAAAATGTTTTGTTACTTTTTAGCATAGAAAATGAATGAGGCAGTATTGAAGAGTTCCTGTTTGATAAAATCTGGGAAAAGCACACTATCTTATTTTGTAGAGCAAAATTGCTTATTCCATATTTTGACATTTGTTAGTCAAAAAAGATCAGAATTATTCTTTATGTTTCAACATAAGGTAGGTTAATCCAAAATTATTTTATATTCTTCCAAATTTTCTGAAATTTCTCTTCCTAATCCAAGAAAACCCCCTAACAATAACATCTAGTCATATAGAACTTACATACAAGAGATTTTTATAAGAACAAAGCAATGCCTGACCTTACAATTCACACAAATCAAATAACTTATCAAAACTCTCTATTTGCAGATGAAGATGCCAGCAGTAGCAAAGTTGTATCTGCCATATAGATCAATATTTTGTTGACTTTGGCACTCAACTCACAGATGACGTGGTATTCTGAGGTTATAACTTTAAACGGGAAATTTCCTTAAACATAGTTTGTGGACTCAAAAGGTATATCATACATAAAAAAGAATGCCAAATATAACTTCTTTATTGAATATAATATTACAAATACCTGCTTAGTAAACATTTTTTATGCAAATGCTACAACATTAACATTTTGTAAAAAAAAAAAAAATAAAGTGAGAAATTGGCAAAACCGTTTCATAGAAAATAGGTAACTTTAGCAAGGCACTTTGCCATATCAACTATAAACTAAAACTTTAAATAAAAAATTCACACATACAAAACAGAATTTTACCACTCCTGCGAATTAGTTTAATACACATATGATTATGCTTCAATTCCTACAAAAAATGCACAAAATTTCAACTTCTTTCAGCTTGAATTGTTGAAAGGACAGTAATATTTTTGAACATTTAATCAAGTAAAAAATGTTCATTAACAAGGCTGAAAGCAATTATAATATAATAAAAATATGAAATGGAAGGTGTTGAAAATATTAATGCTCATTGGCCATTGGAACATTGGTGTTCTAAATCATGGCAGAAAACAGATTATCACATTAGATGTATTACGAAGGCAATTAACAAAATACTTCTGTTAATTAAACTTGAAAAGTTATATAATATTTTTGGGTGGTAAATTACAACATTCAAAAAGCATCTTTTGATCTTTGATATTAACTTATGTTGTCAATACCTAGATACCTCATTTATTATTCTCAACACTTCATGTGTTTTTCAATTGGGTCTAATTAGATCTGTTAATGTTCAACATATCTTTCCAAATAAAGTTATAAAAGAATCCAATTAGCAAAATAATATGATGATATTTTGGCATTAAATCTGATTCCATATGTCACTGATTTCAGAATTTTAAATGATAAATAAAAATTCTATTGAAAAATATTAATGATAAACTGTCTAACCCTATCCATTTGAAGATGGTTAAAAAGTAATTATTTTCACATCCCAGTAATAGTTTCATTTAAAAATCTTTATAAGAAGCCATCAAAATTTGTGAAAAAAATAAAAATAACACTATCACAATGCATGTTTCTAGGAAAAAAGCCCACTAACATTGCACTTACACACAGAAAAAATCCATGTGTTTTTCAAATGAAATAAAAATTATATGAAAATTTATTTCACCTGTATTTTGTCATTTCATTGGTATTCTTCGTAATTTCAATGGACTTAAAAATGTCCACACCTTTACACACAAGGATTCAGAAAATATTTAGAATGAATAGCAATGAATACTCTAGAAATTAACCTTTCAATATACTAGATTAGAACAATTTACAATTAATGTGGTTATGCCATAAACTCTATGACTGTACATATCAAATCTTATATATGTATAATACATATGCATAATATTATATTGTTTTGATTATCTCTCAATGAATGTATTTTACAATTAACAATATTTTTAAATTGCTGGTAATGTTAAGAAAGTATTTTCATTTTGGGAATGTGCATAATATTGGATTATCCTAATGTTCACTATATTTATGAAACTTGGTAACAAAACACTCACTGTATTATATGCATGAACATTTCATAATCACACAATTATGAGTTTGTTGAACCTAATTACAAATATTGAAATAATGGGGAATATGATTGAGCTAATAAACTTTGAGATACTCTACTATTATATTAACTAAACTAATATTACTTATATACAGGGTGAGTCACGTAACTTTAGCACCTCCTGTAACTTTTGAACGGCTGAAGATGTTGCAATGTAGTTTTCACGGACGTGAATGAGGGAATGGGGCTAATTGATATGCATATTGATTTCTCTTTTATCACTTGTATTTTACGAGATATTTGAGGTAACTTTGTTTTTTCAAATGGGACTATACATATTTTTTCAGTCTATCATGACAAGCGTAAAAAGACGAATCCAAAGATATAAATATTGTCATACGTTAGATAAGCATTTTTCTGAGAAATTGTGAGTTTTTTGCGACTAGTGTTTAACGGATATTTTCATTGTAACTGTCAGCCCCACAAGGTCACGCAGCGCTCCCCCAGCAAACGTGGGGTCGGGGAAGGGAAGGGATTTTAGTACTTGAGGATACGAAAAATATTCACAAAACTGTTGCATTTTTTCCTGAACTCTCCTTTCCATCATGATCCATTTTCAGATATTTTGTGTTTCTTAGGGACTGAAAATACGGATTTGTCTTAAGTAGTATTTATTGAAGTAAGATTATTTCTATCCCTAAGTTATTATTATATTCTTATTAACATTGAAATTGTTTGCTCAAAATATGCAATATTTTTGTACAGTTTTAATTATTTATTCTTATTGTGCTTTGTTTCAAGATCCCATTAATACGTTTCTTATGAAACCCCATTAAATGGAGTTGACGTTATAAACAATTTTATTACATTACAAACTTATAACAAATCCTTATTTTCCATCCTTTAATTCCTTCAATCAAAGAAACACTAAAATCTGAAAATGCGGAAGGATGGAAAGCACAGTTCAGGAAAAAACTGCAATGATTTTGTGAATATTTGGAATATGTTTCGTATCTTCAAATCTCCCTTCCCTTGCCCGGGCGCGTATTGCTGGTGGAGCGCTGCGTGACCTTGTGTGGTGGACTATTCAAAATGTCCGTTAAACCCCAGTCGCAAAAATCAAAATTATTAAAAAAAATGCTTATCTAACATATGACAATATGTACATCATTGGATTTGTCTTTTTACGCTCGTCATGGTGGACTGAAAAAATATGTATAGTTCCATTTGAAAAAACAAAGTTACCTAAAAAATCTCGTAAAATACAAGTGATAAAATAGCAATTAATGCACTTATCAATTAGCCCCTTTCCCTCATGCACTTTCGTGAAAACTGCATTCCAATAAATTCAACCGTTCAAAAGTTACAGGAGGTGCTAAAGTTACGTGACTCACCCTGTATATATACATACATATTAACTAAAAAAACACAGTACTATCTCATCACATGTGACAAAATTCCCCTATGGGGACACAGCCCAATTTTATCAATAGCACTCTTTATAAACTCAGTCTAATATAGTTACAAAAATATTAAATGAAATTCCTTTTACTACAGAGCTACGCAAAAATAACTGAATTGCTTTATCTTATGCTTATTGTTTATAAAGAATCTTATAAGGTGCTTATAAGATTATAAGAATCTTTGAATATACTATCTTAAGATGTAAATGATAGTATCAAGAATTCTATGAATAAAATAATCAAAAGTATTAGTAACTAAGTTATGTAATACTAGATGACAATGGCAGAGATGACACCATATAATGCTGCAAAAGAAAATTACAGTAAAATTCACTAATCTTAAGAAAAAAACAAAGCAAGTTAATATTGCAACCTTACAGACATTTGTGAAGCAGCTGCATACACAGTACTTCATCTTAAATTTGAAGGAAAAGGTCTGCTAAACACTTTGACTAACTTTGCTTTTCAAGAAATGAAAATTCAATTATGCAAAGATAAAACATTATAACATAAACATGAATTAACAAAATAAGTTGATGGGAATGAAAAATATTAGAAAAATAATAAAAAAATTCAAGGCCATTGTTTATGAATACCAAGAAAGTACTAAGTGTATATTTTACAAAAATTGATTTTTTGTACAGCACGTACTACTCCCTAAGAAGTACTGTCTTGCACTGCTTAATACAGCTGTAAATAACATGAAACAAGGAATTATTTGATCAAACTGTAATAAGTCGTAATTAGGTGTTATTTGTATTTCGTCCATAAACGTCATCAAATCAATACAACTCTAGATATGGCCTACTGGAACAGAAAATCAGAGGTTGGCAATTTTTGAAGTCATGAAGACTGCCTATCTGAGAACAAGGACAAAAATCAAGTCAGAAAGGAAATATATGTTCTTGAATGAGAATGTAAAGTTTCGAAGAAAGCTTTGATTAGAGTGATGCAATTAAGTGGAGTATTTGATGTAAAAGATGTAATGCCATTGGTGGAGTATTGTTTGACGACAGTTCTATGAAAAATTAAATGGGACTAAAATATTTGGGAGAGTGAATACAATGAATTGTCTGTCAGAAATTGGACATGACGGAAGGACTTTTGTTATTTTCAAGTGTGAAGAAGACATACATAGGTACTGTTATTTAAAATTGTGGATTTAGCTAGATGTTTTATTATAATTTCCATTTAAAATACAATATAAAGTAAGTTTTTTGTTTTATCAGTAAATGTTATCTTTTATTTTGAATCTGAAAGTGAATTTAATATTTTCTGAAGCTGAATTATTGTTTTCAGTAAGTTGCTTTATTCAAATATATGGTGTTTACCATAGAACCAGTGGTCCTGAATAAGTATTAAATTCATATTTTCATTTTTCCCTATTAAGTAAATTTATTATATTTTTAATTAACGAAAAAGTAAAAAAAAAACATTACAGTACTTTACTACAAACTTAGCTCACAAATATTTACAAAATTTTAACTTTCACTTGCAAATCAAAAGATTCAAACAATAAATGCTCTTTCTATTAGAGCTTTCAATTAATTTTTATTGTAGATTTCTATTGAATTTGTGGGTAGTGGTTTCAGGTTGCAGTTGCCCACAGTGATCATTAGTGAGATAGTTTCTTGTGGTGATCAATCAGGTCATCATAACTGCCCATTGTGGATGCAAGTTCCCCATTGTGTCTGCTCAGAGGGATTTACTGTGGTAGCCATGATAGTTTGTTGTAGTAAGTTGCCCATTGTCTGCCCAGAGGGGTTGGTTGTGGTAATTGTGGCAGTCAATAGGAGTTATTTATTACAGGTGACCATTCCCTTGGACTTGGTTGAGAAGGTACTTGGAAAAACTTAAAGAGGCTGATTTTGTAAAGCTGATTTAATAACCACCTCCCCATTCAAGCTAAGTAGCTCAGCATTTTCATCAATTAATTAACCAATAATAAGAGTTTTTAATTCTTTTTTCTTGAATTCTCATATTCATGGAATGAAATTTCTTGCAATTTCCCAGAATGTTATTGTGACAGTTAATTATTTTCATGACATTGTATCTTACAACAATGTATGGATAGTTAAGAAACTTGAACTAGATTCTGTGACTAGTTTTTATCATGACTGATTTTGTATTCTGTGTTATAAACAACTTTGAATCCATTGGAACGAAACACTTAATATACAATGAGAGAAAACCAAGAGTAGAAATTTAAATTCTTTTAAAAGTGAAAATTTCATATCACTTTCTATTCATTATATCATAACTAGGCATATCCTGATATTGAGCTTCCCAAAATTCTGCAATGTTTCTAACATTTTGGGCACCTTTGGGCATGACCAGTGTGCCAAACCAGTGTCAGTCCAGGGTAGCTTGGGCACAGGAGTCTGGTAATACTATTCAGGTTAACAACACATCCATGATAATTGTAGTAAATAACATTGTCTGTATTTCCTTCCTTCATGTTCGGATATTCAACTACAAATGTTTGGGTATAGACTTTATTTTAAGAAAGAAAAATAAAGAAAAATGAAATGCCAGGGTTAACAAGTCAGACTGTTGGGCACGTCAGTATCTCTGGAAAACCGAAATTGTGCCAGTGCCAATTCAAACCGTGATGGCAAAAGCAAATTCTAAGCAAAACTCTATTTACAACCAATTCCCACCTTCTCCCTTCAAAACTTAGCACCAAGATTCCAAAGTGACATGTTTCGGAATAAGTGACAGTTTTACTCAGACAGGTTTGTATATTTGGAAGTTAACCACAACAATAAGGCACCCACAGTCCTCACTTTTGCTCACCAGGGTTCACAGCTTCTCGTATTTAGAGAAGCAACTATCATCTTCACATGCCCTACAAAATTATCCTGAACAAGTATATGAAAATAGTTTACACATGGTTGATTTCTTGCCTCTATTAATAATATTATGGACCGATTCTTGAGTGTAGGTCATTAAACCACACCATTTTAAACTGCCAACATTTCAGCTTTTATTAAGCCTTCATTAGGGCTACAAACAAACTGATATCAGTCAAAATTGTGAAATAGTCTAGTAGATATTAGTTTAAGCAATCTTTGTACTTAATGTGTATTTATATAAAAAAAAATCCGTCTGTTTGTAACCCTGATGAAGGCTTAATAAAAGCCGAAACGTTGGCAGTTTAAAATGGTGTTGTTTAATGATATACACTCAAGAATCGGCCTATAATATGAAAATAGTTGAAGATACCTTCATCTGTGAATCAGTTCCTTAAAAGCATTCAGGGGTTCGTCACAGTTTGGCCGTGGGGGTTGATGCCCCGGACAATTATATTTATCTGGACGGGAAAACTACGAGCAAAACTGTCACTAATCCCCAATGTCAGCAGTCCATACTTAAACAAGGTAGTAAATCTGTCCGTCCAATAAACGGGTCCAGTGTGGAAACAATGGAGCAGGTAGCGTATCTACTTGATAATGAGCGACGCGAGTCAGGCTCCGCTCACAATGTATGGTCACTTTAAGACCCGATTTACATAGTATGCTATAACGAATGGTTTCGTTGTTTTTGCGAACGCGCGCATGCGCACAGCCGCGCCATAAAAGCTTTGCGCATTCGCTAAATCTCCGAAATCGTTCGTCAAAAGGAAACGTGTAAATCGGATCTAAAACTCCAGTGCTTTACATATGACTGTAACCATGAAGACAGTAGGCAGTTTAAGCACTGTTTAAGTTTCACATCATTAGGGAGCTTTTGCACGACATAGGGTACAGCAATCAACAGGTTTACCGATCTTCTGCGCATGCGTAGATGCACAACAGTGATGCGCAACTTCCTCAACTCCTCCCAAACATTTGCATGCAAAAAAGTGATGCGAAATCCCTACTTTTGTGCATGTGCGCATGCCTCGAAGATCGATAGTGCTGTCGATTGCTGTAAGTCTTCGAGATGCAATAACTCCCTATCGATTCGAACTTCGACCTGCGCATGCACAGAAGATCAATTTTCCAACCCCGTGCTTAAACTCTCTAGTCTTCATGGACGCACCCGAATCTCCTTATTTCCTTTTCCTTCCGCTCCGCGCGATGCGCATATCACGCGGCTACGTGCTCCGCCAGCAGGCGCGCCACTGCGGCCTGGTCGTCGGCGTCCGCGCCGCGCGGCAGGCGACCCTGCGCGTTGCGGGCGCGCGGGTCCGCGCCTGCGCGGAGCAGCGCGCGCGCGGCGGCGGCGTGGCCCGCCGCGGCCGCCAGGTGCAGCGGCGTGTCGCCCCTCGCGTCGGCCGCGCGCGCGTCGGCGCCCGCCGCCAGCAGCGCGTCCACGCACGCCGCGTGGCCCCGCGCCGCCGCCTCGTGCAGCGCCGTGCGCCCCGCCGCGTCTCCCGAGCGCGTGCGCGCCTCCACCACCGACGCCCCGCGCGCCGCCAGCGCGGCCACGCAGCGCGCGTGCCCCAGAGACGCCGCCTGCAAGCAATGGGAATCAATGACAGTGGCGTAGGCCAGGGAAGGTCTCCTCCCCTGCCCCCAACCTCCACACCTAGAAAAAAAAAGTGCATTCCTCTCTTAACGATTAATACGAAGAGCATAGGCGTGCGCAGCCTAATACAAGAGGGGGAGGAACTACAATTCTGGCCCCCTCTGCGCCCCCTTTTGTATCAAACATTTTTATTTGCGCATGACATGTTTAATAGGAAGTAAAGAAAACAAAACACTCTATTATTACACTATCTAATGTTATGTAATTGAAATATTTCTATATTATAAGAAATATTTGACAAATACAACATAAGCAATGGTCTGTAAAAACTCATTCGTGGCGCGCCGCCTGTGGACAGATAGGAAGCGGGATAACGAGCGTCGGAGCGCTGCAGAACAACAATCGATGGGGGACAGTGGCGTAGCCAAGGGGTGGGCTTGGGAGGGCGTGTTTCCCACCCCTGACCAAGAAAACGTACGAATTCCTCTCTTAATGAATAATACTAGAACGACATTTAATTTATTGTATATTCTTTTATTTGAATATTTCTACATGACAAGTATTTTCAATAACGGTTATTAAAGCTTTTCCTTTCTTAATTTTTTTAAAATTTTTTTATTTTTATACGTTTTTTCCACTTTGCGACCAATGCGGGAGCTACACACTCAGAGCCAACAAACAGCAAGCACATCCAAAGCGGAAAGACACTTTGATCTCGTATCTCGTGAATGACAAAAACTCGAAGCCGACATGCTCCCAGCCAACGCCGCACCGCAGCTGGAAACAATGCGACGGCGAGTCCAAGTCCTGTCGTTCGATACACCTATATTACATTAATATACTTTTAATAGTTACGTTGTGCTCAGTATACACCATTAAACGTCCAATGATAATCTGGATTGTTTTTAAATGTTCGAAACGGTTTTACGAATGTAAGTTAGCTTAAAAAAATATAGCAAATGTGACGCAAATGTCTTCGAATACACAAGAATTTCTACATCTTCCTACCTGCTCTTTTGGGTTAAAGATTTCAACATGGGTATAATTTATTTATAGCAGAACTGAACTACTGCGCTCATATTTATTTCTGCCAATTTAATATACTATACTGCGATTTTCTTAACTGTGCCCCTGACAGGAATCAGCTGTTGACAATTTCATTCAATCGGGAGCTTGGACGTCACCATAGTGACGCCACTGTGGCGACATACAAGCTCCCAATTGGATGGCAGCGAAACAGCTGATTCCTGTCAGGGGCACAGTTAAGAAAATCGCAGTATAGCTTCCTTGTTCTCAGTAGTTTGAATGCACTAATTCTAGGATTTCTTTTCGGAAAGAAAGAAAATAAGTAATTGATCTTTTCCGGTGTCAAGTGGCATGTGTTTTTACCTATGAGTCAGTCACAAGAGAAAAACTCACGGCAGTGTTCCTCAAAATACAGCTATAATGTAGTACAGCAGGTATTACCTGCTGTACAGTATTACTTGCAAAGTACAGCTATATGTTGTAGCAGGGTACCTTTCTTTTCAGAGGATTAGTGAAATCCGAGTGACCGCGGAGAAGACCCTCCGGGAGTGCAGTAGGCTGTCCTTGGCAAGAGTAATATCTTTCTTAAGCTTCTTTCGAAAACGGTCCAGGGTAAGGTAGAATTCACGGTCAGACTAATCTTCTGAATGAGTCATAACGTTGCCAACGGTTCGCTTATAATCGTAGACCTAATACATGTTAGGATGATAAAATCTGGTCACGTCTGAATAGAGGTGGAAAATTCAAAATGATAGGTCTTTACACAATATAATTGTAAAAACACATCCACTTTTCGGATGCCCGAAGAAGACTACAACATAGTCGAAACGAACGTAGAAATATGTCGTAATTTTGTAGAAGATTGTTAACTACATTTGTCTGAAATTTGTTTACTGTCGTCAATAAAACATTACATCTATGTGACGGAGGCAAAGCCGCGAACACTATTCCAACTTGATAACGATCGCACATGGCGATGACTCACTGGCACAACTCCGATTACAAGTCATTTCAAGGTTCCGTATCTTTTCAGCTCGTGACCTTGAAATGACTTTGTTTTAATCGAAGTATATTGAAGTGGTCTGCATTGACTGCCGGGCAGTTCACCCGCACATTCTACCGGCTTGTGATATGGGCGAGGGGAGATAAGTAAATTGAAGGAAAAACAAACAAACAAACAAAAAAACACGGTGTCAAGGAAGTGCAAAATAGGAGACAGTCATCTTACACCGCGCGAACTGCATCTTTTAATGTACGAACCAACCGAATTTTCACACTCTGCGTCATTGTTTAAGGATTTTGTTAAATTATTTAATTTACTGCAGTGCAGTATGAGAGTATTTATTTATTTTTGTTGAGCAATGGGCGTGCTACTTTTTAGAAAATCATTGCGGTTTTGTTCAGTAGCATTTTTCTGCTGCAGGACACAAGTACAGTAAACAAGAAAGCCTAGTTTGTTTTCGCAATGAATATTGTCCTGCCCCTTGTCCTTCGTTATCACCGCATACTATGTCTAGTACGTATGTATGTATACACACACACATATTTACATATATATATATATATATATATATATATATATATATATATATATAATTTGCTTCTGTTGCCCGGTAGAATGTGCGGGTGAACTTCCCGGCAGTCAATGCAGACCACTTCAATATACTTCGATTAAAACAGTCATTTCAAGGTCACGAGCTGAAAAGAATATTCATATATATGTATATTCTTTGGAAAAATAACATTGTTCCTTGCCGCTCAGCCAGAAGCAAATTCTTTTAACTATTTATCAGTCTACTAGCATCTCTATCACAGCTACATCATTTCGTTTAGTTCTGAGATAGAATGGCCTTTAATTGTACTTTGGAGTAGTGCAAACGACCCCCTTACAAATAGCCTACATTTCAGTTAAATAAATTAAAGAATCTTTAATGTAATGATTTATGATTAACTTGGGAACAAATACACTTTCCACTCCGGAATTAAGTGTAACTACTGTGCACGTGAGAGAACTCTCGCATGATATACCCCACCCTCTTCCTTATTTTTCCATTTCCATATTAAGCCTGTAATATATATTTCTTCAAGATCCTCTTAGCCTCCGTCACTTGTTCTATAAGTCACCTTGTAATTGATAACAATATAACACACCCTTGTCAATACAAACTATTCTTATTTTACTTTCTTATCGAGCAAAGAGGTACACCCGTGTAATTCAATCACATAGAATATCAAGAAACTAGTAATTTCACATACAGTTGCAGATTCTATAGGCTCTGAACAGGTGGGGTAGAACTGAGAAGCGTCGAACCAGCTAAAATGTAATCGAATGGTCAAGAAGATCTCGTCCTGTAGATTATGGTGTGAGGAACGTTTCTATGACAACGTGAGGTTTTGAGGTCTCTGGTCTCAAAATTTAAGTTTTTAAGTCCCTAGAATGCTTCGTTTAGGAGTAATGATATAGATTCGAAAACCATGACGTGTGTTGGGGTTGCATTTTACATGAAGTTTTAGATGCGTGTTTTTAAACAAATCCTTCATATTTTTAAGGTTAAAAATGCAATTCGTTACATCTCTGTGAACTTCTATTTCTTTAGAGGCCTAATTTATACATATTGGTTGCGTGTGAGAGCCCCAAAGGGAAGGTATACTACTGAAATAATATGAGTCGATGTTAATGTGTTGTAATTATTCTGTGGTCACTGAGGAATCCCATCCTCTGCTTGAGTAGGATCTTCGACCCCTTTCGAAATATTTTTGACATTTTTATAGGTTCCTTGTCATATTTCTTACACTCCCCCCAAAGCCCTGGGGTTTTCGTTTGTTACCTTCCTTTGTATGGCACAATTGATTTATATATATATAATATATATATTATTTATATATAATATATTATATATATATAATGTGATTATATAAACAAAATTGTATATTATCATATATACACTACAAAAACAATATACAATATAATAAATATGTTTATTATTTAACAAAAATCTATGAAGCCTCCCCCCAAAATGATCGGCTGGATCCGCCCCTGATAATACTAGTATAATTATACATAACAGGTGACACACACATACGCACGCGCGCACCCCCCCCAATCGTGCTCGCGTACACACACGCACACACACGCGCACGCACTTACTCAAATGCTGCATAAGGAAAAGTAAAGACTAATACTAATGTACATATACATAAGAGGCGACGCTACCTCGTGCAGCACGGTGCGCCCCGAGTAATCCACTCCGCAACGGCGGCGAGGGGCGGCGCTCTGGCCGCCGCAGTGGGCGTCGCCCTCGTCCCCCGCGCCGCAGCAGTCGTCGGCGCCGGCGTCGGCGCCGGGGTCGGGGCGCGCGTCGTCGGGGGCGGCGGGGTCGACGCCGGCGTCGAGCAGCGCGCGCAGCACCTCGGCGCGGTCGTCGCGCGCCGCCGCCCACAGCGCGCGCGCCCCCGCCCGCCCGCGCACGGCGTCGGGCGCCGCCGCCGCCAGCGCCCACGCCGCGCCCGCGCTGCCCGCCGCCGACAGCGCGCGCCCCACCTGCCACAAGGGGCACAAACTTCCATTCATTCCTACACACTGCGATTTTCGTAACTGTGTCCCTGACAGGAATCAGCTGTTGACGATTTCATTCAATCGGGAGCTTGAACGTCACTATAGTGACGTCACTGTCGCGAAGAATAAGCTCCCGATTGGATGGCAGCGAAACAGCTAATTCCTGTCAGGGTCAAAGTTACGATAATCGCAGTATAGTGCGTCTTTTCTAACCGTGCGCCTGGCAGGTATCAGCTTTTGACGGTTTCATCCAATCGGGAGCTTCAACGTCACCATAGTGACGTCACTGAAGCAACATTTAAGCTCCCGATTGGATGAAACCGTCAACAGCTGATACCTGCCAGAAGCACGTATAGAAAAATCGCACTTTAGTGTCCTTTGTCAGGTCATCAGTTGTTACGGTGTCATCCAATCGGGAGCTTAAACGTCACCGTAGTCACGTTAGTATAAAGATGTTCAGGCTCCCGACTGGTTGACAGTAACAGCTGATTTACGTCAACATACCCTACAGAATAACGTCACTGTAGTGACGGATTGGGTCCCAATTGGATGACACCTTAATAGCTGTTTTACAGAAATAGACCCTCGTATGTTTAAATCGAAGTATAGTGCACCTTCCCATGATGCCACACACTAGCGCTTCCGACAAGAGGCAGACACAGCCACCGACCCCAAAAGGGAAAGGTTTCGTCATAGAGGAAAGAACTATACCTCCTTAGAATGCGATTTATTCATAGCTACCTCTGGCAGGTCATCGGCTGTTCCGGCGCCATCCAATCGGGCCTTTACACGTCACCACAGTGACGTCACTGATTGGATGGCATCGTAACAGCAGATTTAAGACAGACGCAGCTTTGAATTAAACAAAGTTTTAGCATGCTCGGAGTTTCCTTCACTCTTTTTGTCAATCTCTTTCTCTCCCTTTCACACACACACTTCTTACTCTGTACACGACTCTTTTCATCTCTTTATAGGTTTGGCATGCTCGGAGTTTCATTCACACTTTCTCAATCTCTCTCTTTCTTCCCCTCCCACACACACTTTTTCTTACTCTAAATACGACTCTTAGTCTCTTTATGAGAGTAGTGTTAGCATAGAGAAATTATGTATAAATCTTCCTTGCTTTATGGTTTTAGCACACACTCAGTGTCATTCATTCTTTGTCTCTTTCTCTTTGTCTCTCTCTCACCCTCGCTCTCTTTCACTCTCTCTCTCTGCCTCTCACACACACTTTTGCTTGTTCTATACACGACTCTTAGTCTCTTTATGAGAGTAGTTTTAGCATAGAGAAATTATGTATAAATCTTCCTTGCTCTATGGTTTTAGCACATTCTCAGACTCTGTCATTCATTGTCTCTCTCTCACCCACTCTCTCTTTCTCTCACACACTTTCCATCCCTTTGTGCCTTTAGCGCGGTGCGCACCTGCTCGTCCTCGGAGGGCGCGCCGGCGCGCAGCAGGGCGTGCACGACGGCGGTGTGGCCCGCGGCGGCGGCGGCCTCGAGCGGCGCGGCGCCGTCGCCGCTGTACGCGTTGGCCGAGGCGCCGGCCGCCAGCAGCGCGCGCACCACGGCCGCGTGGCCGCGGCGCGCGGCGAGGAAGAGCGGCGTGCAGCCGGCCTCGTCGCACACGTCCACGCACGCGCCCTCGTCCAGCAGCGCCCTCACCGCCCCGCCGTGCCCGCCCGCCGCCGCCGCGTGCAGCGCCGTGCGGCCCTCGCCGTCCGTCACCTCGCGCGCCGCGCCCCGCTCCAGCAGCAGCCACAGGATCTGCGCGCACACACGCCTTCAGTGATCATTACAGCCCGCAAGTACAGGCATTCAAAAAAGGCACTCGGGGTACAAAAAGCAAGAAACATTAAAAAAATCATGATTGGAAATGAAATAGAACACATGCAACTTACAGTGATAGGTTTAGGTAATTGATTAAACTGCACAGGTTGCTCCGTATGCGTATACGTAGATAGAGACGTTTCTGCACAGCCCAACAAGCCTCTAATACAGACCTGCACAACGCCTGCTCCCGCGGGCATTCTGCACTTGCGAGCCGCTCGCCTGCCCGTGGCAGCGCCGAAAGTGCAAGTAGTGGGGAGTAGGAAGCTTTGCGGGGAGGGGAGAAGTCTAACGTAGCACGACCCGGCGCGTAGATTGAATGCCTGGGCATCTAATACAATGATCCATGCTTGAAAATTATATGCCCACTTGTTTAAATGGATTATATCTAGTATTTCAAGTTACCAGGGTCATAATTCACAGTTTACGTTCTGTGCACTGCTGTATATCCACCTTTGTATTCACCACTGTATGTATTTTTATTTTCTAATTTTTTTAAAGAAAATAACATGCTCATTTTGACTCTTAAGCATTTTTTAAAGCAATAGCTTTAATATATATATGCTTATATATAAGAGAAAAATATTATTTAATTCTATCTAACAAAAAATTGCAATTTAATAATTGATTGTTCACCAGGAATGGTATAATCTCCAAATCATAGAAAAATGAACAAAATCATGAGAGCAATCTCTCACATCAAGATTGACATAAAAATAGAATATGTGGCAATTCCAAGAAGGGTAATGTTTAATAGCACATTTGTTACCATTTCCCCCATTATGAAACTGAATAAAAGAGATCAACGAGCAAACTTCTGTCACGATATGTTACGGACAATCATAAGATAATCATGGGTATTGTTTAAATAGAATGCAAAGGGCTTTATATTTTTATATGATGTAGTAAACGACTCCACACTCTTGTCAGAAATTAGAACAGAAAATAATCATGATTTTTTTAAGAACAATATGTTTTTGCTTTGAGAGAACCGTCTTATTCAATTAAACATAGTTAATAAAAAATAGTTTATTGATGTCGTCATCAAACAAAAACAATTCAGTATCACAATTTTGTGTTTAGCACAACACTAAATTTGTGATTACATCGTAGCAAAGCGAATTACATTATAAGCCCTACAAGCAATTATAATACTTGGTGTCGAAATCTAATATGTATAATTCGTTGTAGTTTCATATTTCGCCCTGTCATATATCGAGAACAAACATTTGCAATATAATACAAAAGACTATATTACTCGAACTGTATATGACCGTCATGTTCTTGCCGATTGCTCTTTAAATTTACGCGCTATCTTTCGAATTGCGCATTCTGATTGGTGGACCCCACTCCTAGATTGGGTCTCATCCCCACCCTTCATCGATTTTCTCATTTGCACCCGAGTTGCCCGCACGCAGCTCCTCAGGTCAGTGAAAGTGCAAAATGCTGTGCAGGTGTGCTCTAATGTATCGGCCTCGCGGCCGACACCGCTAAGGCAGTGGTGCCCTAGTGATCTCGGACCGAGGGGTCGCGGATTCGAGTCCCGCCTCGGGCATGGTTGTATGTGTTCGTCCTTTCACCCCCTATCATCACCATATCGTTTCATCCTCATGCCATAATGTTAAATCCAATTGTGGTCGCTAATGACTAAGTAGTTGATGCGAACTTTATAAAAAAGCCTCTAATGTCTCGGTTTCATATCACATATTTTTCCTTTTTTCAAGATTGTAGTGCAAGTAAACACTAGAAAATAACAGCACAACAGAAATGTTGATCGAATTTTGTGGCATCTCAAATCGATGTTAGTATAAATGCACAACTCAAGAATGTTTATGCTAAGCGAACCTAGCTGAGTAAGCTCGATTGTAATATGAGACGTTAATTTGAACTGCTAACGACAAGAGCGCTGAAACTGCTTGCGATGATGTTCGGAGCACGTAAATAACAGAATTGTCTCTTCTTGAAATGATTCAACCAGGAAACAAACGTTTATATCCAATGTAATTTTAAAATCAGAAAATGAATTTATTAACAAACTGATAGGCAGTTTTAGACTCGCAAAGAAATAGGTATTATTAGGTGCTATAAATGTAGTTGTTACTCGTATAATATCGTAAAGCCACGAGTATATTTAATATTAACTGCGGAACCAGACAGACGTTCTGCCCTACGTCTCCTTTTCTCTCCCCATAATCAAGATTACGGAGGAAATATAGTTTTCTTACACTTAAAGTCCTAATGTAAATTTTAGAGTTAGAATAAAAATGTTAATGAAATTGATTACTAATTTTGTACTATTTAGGTGTAACAACCTTTTATTTACTGTCAAAAACAGTTAAAAAGTGTATGTGACATAATACTAGATGTCTCTGGAAACTGTTCTCATTGTCAGAACATCTTTCCTTGTCCCAGCTTCTATTATGTAAGTCATAGTAAAGTTCTGTTAAGCAATATGCAATTATGTGATATATGGCTTCACCTTTTCATTAGATATATGATTCCCATTTGATGTTATTTTTTACCTACCTGTAATGAACATAAAATTACAAACAATGCAAATAGTTTAACGCGTGGAATAAGTGCAAAAGGTTCAGGTCTGGCTTCTATTGGGCGGGCTGCTACACAGCTCTCGCTCCTAGGCGCTATCCCACTACTGCCTCCCACGGGAACTTTTGACTGCTGGGTTTCCCCCCTGGTCCGGTTCGCCCCTCCTTAACCAACCTGGACACCCCAGGCTCCCCAAGGGTGCCCATATTGATGGCAGGCTTAGTGCGGACGCCCAGTCAACGTGAGTTACTGGGTTACAGATCTCCCGTCCTCAAGCCATCCTCTAAACCTAGCCTCCAAGCAGCTGGATTACAGGAGTACGCCACCACTCCCAGCTGAAAACGAAGGGCTTAAACCGGGTATTTGAAGTACACGTAGTTCGCATCCCGCAGTCGACTTATTTTTTGTTCAAATGAAAGTTTATCAAGAGTGTTAATTTCCAATTACATATACAATTTTATACCTTGATCTAGCTCAAAGAATTTGTTTCCTTGTAAATTAAAATATAATTGCAATATTTCCAAACGACGGGCATCAGAGTCATCGCGTGGCGAATGAAAGAAGTTTCAAACTCTTCCTTAAAAAAAGCGCTATGTTACGCTGTACATAAACAAATATCCAGAGCTCAGGGGGCCATGGACGTTGGAGAGTTCAATTATTTCGTCAACTTTAGCATCAAATTAAATTCATAGCTCGTTGACTGACGCAAATGATTTTTATTAGAAGAGAGCGAGACTTTTCAAATGTTGCCACCAAGGAAATTGCAGATTTCATCTCCCTTCAATCTTCTCATAAAGATTTTGAGATCCTACAGACCTTGTAGACGGCGTACAATGTCTTGTGATAATGTAATTCATGGACGTGCATTAAAAAAATGAAAGATTGTAATAAAAATAGATGTGTCATTTTCATAATTACGAGAAAAGTGAGTTCATATAGTACACGTTAAACCTATTGGCACATACAACTCCTGCCATTTATAATCACTCCGTAACACTATCAAGAAATGCATTCGGACTTTGGTTCTTATTTACGTTACAGGGATTCATTCATCTTTATTATTCTGTAACGTCAATTTAAACTTTAACGTAAACTTAACGTTAAACGTAAATTTAACAGAAATGGCTATTCTATTTCTAGTCTACTCTTGAATAATATGCAGCCCCACCTCGAGCTGGCCGGCGGCGGCGGCGAGCAGTAGCGGGGTGCGCGCGCGGTGGTCGACGAGGTCGGGCGCGCAGCCCCTGTGCAGCAGCGCGCGCGCGGCGTCGGCGCGGCCGGCGGCGGCGGCGCGGTGCAGCGGCGTGAGCCCGTCCGCGTCGCCCACGTCGCCCGCCGCGCCCTCCACCAGCAGCAGTGTGGCCACGGCGGCGTGGCCCGCCTCCGCCGCCAGGTGCAGCGCCGTGGCGCCGTCGGCGTCGGCGTCGTCGGCCAGCGCGCCGGCCGCCAGCAGCGAGCACGCCGCGTCCGTCTGGCCGCGCGCCGCCGCCGCGTGCAGCGCCGTGCGCAGCCGCCAGCCGCGCGTGCCGGCCGCCGCCGCCGCCGCCTCCGCGCCGCCCGCGCCCACCAGCACGTCCACCACCGCCACCTGCGCAGAACACGTCTTCGTTGAACCTCACATGAAGGGAGACCACACCTCCCGGCAGGGGGCGGTGCCCTGCTGGTGGGAGATACCTGGCAGGGGAAACCAACGCAAATAGACACCTCGGCGCCGGACATCACCATTCAGCGGACGAAGAAAAAAATACCCTATACTTACCGGACCGTAGCAATGACATGACCATAGCAATTGTTTCGCCCCGAAACACGAAATAATCAACAATTTTTTGAAACGCGGTATTACACAGTACAAAAAACTTGTCAAATTTGATTTGTAACAGAATACATGACAGTGTAATAGGGCATTTTTCTTTTTAAAGACTCCCCTTACAAAAGTTATTTGATAAAATGTACCCTGAATTGTCCAATTGATTGAATGGCGATTCCGGGTGCTTCAACGGTCAAGGTAAGTGTGGTCCATGTGTCCATTTAGTCCCGTAAGTGTGGTCCATGTGTTTCTCTCGAGGGGTGGTAATCTTCCCGCGCTGGATAGCGAGATCCGGCCCCGACCGTCGAATAGCGGGGTTTCCCTCACCAGGTATCTCTCAACAGCGTCATATTTTTTCATGCAATTTCGCATACTTGATTGAAGTCGTCTCAAAGAGATTTTTCACTTCTCCTAATTGTCATCTAATTTGTATATTGTGTATTGGCTCAAAAGAACGAGAAAAATAGAGCGTAGAAAGTACCACGCGCGAAGGAAGTGTTAGTTTAGGTTTATCAAGTTTTGTGCGAAGGTCAACCGCATCTATAAATAACTTCAGTAGGTAGAATTGTCTTCAAATGTAGAAGGGCTGAATTGGGACTGTGCAATATTTTAAAAGTATATTTTCAATGTAATGGATATTTAAACAATGGCAAGATTTTGAAGGTTTCGCAAATGCGACGAAAAATTTTTTAAGTCACATTTATGGTAATATTTTTATATTTTTAGGCCATAAATGCTGGTCTTTTTAGGTCATAAACATCCTGGCCCTAGGAATGAGTTTTACAAGCGATGGCTTAGATGTGTAAATACGGACAGATAGCAGTTTTGTGTACATTGTATTATACGTAGTATTGTGATATTACATAACAGTTATTAATGGGAAAAAGTATGTGCTGTTCTAGTTCTAGAGTACCGGCAGCTTGTAGGCAACTGTGACAGTTCGATGCGTCGTTGCAACATATAACTACGCAAATGACGTCATCTACATGATAGATACATGAAATCTCAAAACGTTGCACGGAGCAGTGCACTGAATCGCTATACAGAAGTCACACACCCAGTGGCCTGGCACGCATGAGCAGAGGTACATTTAATTCACACTGATTCCGCTCATGAGTGGGATCTGCGCTTTTCTCGAGTGACTGCGTGTGAATCAGATGAGTGGCAACGCTAAACCCTGGCTGTGAGAAAGTAAACAAATCCTCGCAAGCTCATTGCACAGGGGCAGGTCAAATGTGCTCGTGACGAGAGAACTGTTGGAGTCGCTTACACGTTGCCGGTACAGCCACGTGCTGTGGAACGTCATGTAACCTGCTCCTAAGCAATTGGCCTGGGAGGATTTGCTTACTTTCTCACAGCCAGGGTTTAGCGTTGCCACTCATCTTACTCGCACGAAGTTACGAAGGCGAAAAGGCTTTGGCGAAGGTTATGAACACGATATCAAGACGTTTCATAGCCTGTCAGTAAGTGTTAAATGTTTTGATATTTCAATTATCTGTGATGTAGGTGGTGCCATGTGCGTAGTAATGTGTGACAACAGCGCATTGATCTGTCAGAGTCGCTTACACTGCGTACTGCGATTTTCGTAACTTTGTCCCTGACACGAATCAGCTGTTTCGCTGCCATCCAATATTTCTTGATAGTGACGTCACTATTGTGATGTTCAAGCTCCCGATTGGGCGAAACCATGAACAGCTGATTTCTGTCAGGGGCAAAGTTACGATAATTGCAGTATAGTTATGAAACTGAATCTCCCGACTGGATAGCCGCGTCGCCACTGATCCAACGCGACTTGGCGCTCCACTCCAATGGGCTTGCGCGCGCTCCAGGCGAAGGCAGGCAGGGTCCGCACCTGTCCGGCGCGCGCCGCGTGGTGCAGCGCGGTGTCCCCGCGCGCGTCGCGCAGTGTCAGCGCCTCTCCGTCCTCGTCCAGCTCGATGACGCGCAGCAGCGCGTCCAGGTCGCCCCGCGCCGCCGCCGCCAGCACCCACTCCGCCCGCGTCGCCTCCTCCTCCGCCGCCCCACCCGACGACGACGTCGGCGTTGTCACCGACGACGCGGACGCCGATGACGTCAGCGACTCGGCCGGCGCGCTGGGAGCGGTCGTAGCGGGCGCGGGTGGAGCCGTCGGCGCCGCCGCCGCCGCCGCAGCAGCAGCTGATAGCGAGGACGGCCCAGTAGGGGCGGAATCAGACGCATCCTGCGAATAGTGATGCGACATTGTTAACACAACATTGATCCCCACAATTAAAACATCGACATCAATAATTAGGGGGTGCATTGTAGTGAAATATCATTGTTTTTTCTTTTCAATGCTTTTCGGTATATATACTATTATTTTTTAAATTAAGACGCAAGGAAATTACTCATTTTTATGTGACTGTTTTGCATTTTTCATAGATTTCGACTAATATGAAGTTTTTTACCTTTCCCCATCATTGTAAAGCATTTTTCGCCGATTTCATCGATTTTAATGGTACTCGTACTTGCTTCAAATAATATTTACGAAATGCAACAAATGTTCTCCACAGAATTCCTGTGTAGTCTATAAGATTTTTTCGCTTACAAATTGTAATGTCAGTCGTCGTATGTAATCTGAAGTTCCTATAACGCTTTCAGCGCGTTCATCGGTTCGGCCGATTTCGCGAAAACTGAAGACAGATTATCTGGTAATTGTCCAAGCCAAAAGTCTGCAAGCTGAGTTCACTTGAACGAAAAGAAGAAGCCTCGATTACATCAGTAACATATCCAACAACTTGAGGTATTCATCTCAACGGGTTTTGATAAAAACAACAATAACAACAACAAAAAACACGTCATTTTTCTTTGCTTTTAGGGCACTTAAAAACATTTTAAGAGCATTTTCTTAGACATTTTTGGCGATATTTTAGTTCATCAAAATTTGCCCCTTATTAATAATACATCGACCAAACACCATCGATGCTTTAAAACTGGTTTGATCTCCTCTAAAATTAAATTTCTTCACAACGAAATGCAATTTGGCAATGGCAGTGTACTACTTCATAATTAAGATATAATTGAAAACAAAGTTTAAAACATGGATTTTATCTACACCACGAGTTAGGGGATTTTTTTCTTCTAAATTTAGCAACATGTTTTATCCACTTTTCGTTACCAGACTCCAGCTGTAAGAGTTTTTCAGTCGAAAATTCGTCGTCTTCCGGCGAACGATAACATAACTTTCTCTTCTTACGAAGAATTCGTAAGACAAGAAAGTAAAAATAATCAGTACAATGAACATAACTGAACGTGAGAGCTTGAGCGTCCCCCGTCATCTCAAAGAGTCAATCGTCAGCTCGCCCAAGAAGGAAACGGAAAGAGAAGAGGCTCACGCGGATGCAATCGACCACCTCTCCATGTGCGAACTACGAGGAAAGACGTAGGAAATTCTGGGGCATCGGGGTCATCTGGGGTGACAGGCGAAAGAGCTGACTAGCTCGATCATTTGGTTCGAATACAAACTGACCGTTACTATTTCATAGTTTTACTTTTACAAAATTATGATGAAATTATTATGAAATGGGTCATTTCCTTTTGTCATACCACAAAATTAATTTCCATAACAAACGGCATTGTTCTAAAGTGAAAAGATAAAAATATGACGTTTCATTAAAAACCACCCCCTCATAATAATAATAATAATAATAATAATAATAATAATAATAATAATAATAATAATATTATAATGGCTATTAGTGCGGCTAGACTCGGGCCATCATACCTGCTTTTCCGCCTAACCACGTAATACAAAATTTGGACATAAAAATAAGATAATTTGGTAATGATACAATACAAAACGTACACACTTGACCACTGAGCTCACAAAAGCGAAAATAACGCCCCAAGATTTGCCTACCAGGGAAAACAAAGGAAGTGTGCAAGTTCTTCACCATTATGCAACAAAATAAAGTATTTGAAAGAACGTCAAAACATAACAGTTACAGGAAACACTAAACGTTTGCCAGGAAAATAAATTGTTAAATTATTAATTTTAGCGATGTTCATCAATCATTAACACAAAAACTCAAACATTAAAGAATAATAAAAAGCTCTAAAAACTGTGAGGTGCACACAACCACCCGGTCAGGATGACGGCTTGTGTTAGGGCCGATTTTAATTAACTAACTTCACGTACCAAGGGTGGTTGTGGTCGTCAGTCGAAGACATGACTACGAAAACAGAATTAGAGTAAGATAATACGAAAACAATGCTAATCTTATAATTACATTTTAAATTACAATTTTGCAAGGTTTAGTACACACTTTCCCGTCATACAATACGTATCCACATGATTCACGCCATTTAAATGTTTTTTGAAAGACTTCAATGTTTTATGTTTCCTAACATTTACTGGAATATTATTCCACACCTTGAATACACGTGCTAAGGGTCCTGGTAGAATAAGTGCATCCAATATATTTTTATTTGACAAAGTTATAGTAATGGGAAATATATTAAGTCATTTCTCTTTACGTTTGTTATTTCCAGTGGGACATTTCCTATTATTACGAATAGAGGTCAAGGGAGCTAGCACATGTGAAAGGTTATAGTTTACTTCCGCAATCATATTGAGTACTTCAAGATGAAAAATTATGCATGAACACATAATAATTGTATGCAATTATTACTGGGCAGAAGATATCTTTATAAAATATTGTTCCTACAAAGGCCAAAATGTCAGAATGTCAATACATTCTAAAATTTAATTTCTCTAGTGTTAATCGGTGGAAAATCTGTGTTAACTAAGAGAAATGTTCAACCAAATATTAAACTGAATAACGTTTAGGGCTAACAGTATACTGAACGTTAAATTATTATAATAAAACCAAATTTTCACTCTGGGACTTGAACTTGCGGTGGTTCTAAAAGCCAAAGAGTGATATAGTAAACATTGTAATTTTTGTTCCAATTACAAAACGTAAGTGGTATGAGATAGAACGGGGTTACGTACATTTTCGCTAGGCAGTGCTTTGATAAGAATGCATTGATTGGAGTCGGCAGTAGGAAGGGTGGCGAGCGAAGTATTATTATGGGGGTGATCACGGCGACCTAACTGTACCGTCCGCAACCGTTTACCTTCCGCGCTGGGCCACGAGTATAGCACATTGGGGCGAAACGTCGCGCGTACACCAACTGCTTTCCGCGGTCAACGTTATCTCCCTCGGTCACTCTATCTCCCTCCCGCAACCGCGGTCACATCTCCCTCCCCAAAATGGCAGAGCCCAACTCCCATCCAGTTCTTTTTTTAAACCTTAGTGTGACGATCCATTCGGACGCGTCTCAATAAATATTAATAAACGGGACAAAATAATGAAAGTGACATATTTTAGAAAAGAGACAAACAGTCGAAGATACAATGGTGAAGGATCGATCACCACCCAAAGTACATTTTTTTGACATTTTATTAATTTTTCGGTTTCCTAATAGAATAACGGAAATATTAATTTAAGTATATTAAAGTACAGTAAAACCTAGTCTTAATGGCAGTTTTCTTTGAAAAATTTGGAATGGTTTTTACGAAAATGGCGTTTAAGCGCTACTAGAAATGCGAAATTTGAAGCTCTTTTTCACAGAAAATGTTTGAGTTTTCGAAAAACATCATTAGACGTCATTTGATGTACATCATTTCACAAATACAATAGTGTTCACAAATTGCTGGAAATGTATACATTAACAGTGTGAGAGATCTTTCAAAAAAATTAAATGTGTAATTTTTGAAAAAAAGAAAAAAAAACACACACACAATGTACTTTACGTCATACTAAAGAGAGCAATTAGCAGTATCCGTTCGAACAGTTTGAAGAAAAATTTGGGGCCATTTAGGAGAAAATGGCGTTTGAGCGTTTCTGAAAATGCGGCATTTTGAGCTAGTTTTCACAGAAAACGGTTGAATTTTCGAGGAACATTACTTGACAATATTTAAAGAACATGTACTCATAAATATAATAATATGAACAAATCGCCTTGTGTAAATATTAACGACGAAGAGAGACGTCAAAACAATTTCATTTTTGTAATTTTTGCAAAAACATAAGAATAGAGCAATATGGTATTAATGTCATCTCATAGAGCACATTAGGCACTATCCTTACCTAAAATTTAATGAAAAAAATTGGAGCCGTTTTTGAGAAAATCTTACTTTTGTATTTGTTTTAAAATTGCACATATTGCGTACAATATTGAGCGAAAACTACTAAAATGTTTAAAAAATCTACATCACCTTAATGAAAGAAGTCAGTATGAGGAACAAATGTTATTTGAAGGAAAGATCTCTATCTTTAATTTTGCTGTTGTAGGAAAAGACCGAAGAAAATTCAAACTTTAGGAATATTTGAAAACTCAGAGTTAACCGTGAAATTAGGACTTATGCCAACCTTAATAAGCGTTTTTTAATCCATTCATACAAATTTAAAGAAAAAATTTGGAGCCGTTTTTAAGAAAATTTTGAAAATGTCCCGGGCGCGTCATGTAAAGAACCCCCATATTTTAAAGAATGTTTTTCAAAATCTCAAAGCTTCGACTCGAGCTAGATGGACAGGTGCTTCTTCAATTTGGAAAAAATCCTACGTATGGTTTAGGCGCTAGTGGTGTTCGCAGACGGACAGACAGAGACGGATGGACAGACGGACGTTTTGGAAAGAACCAGTTTTTCGGTATCAGGGGACCCCAAAACGTGTATTTCCGTTTAGATTTCGAAATAAATTTTCCGCAGCATTACATAACTTTTCCTATACTACGTATATTATTTCCTATATACGTATGTAAACAGGAAAGTAGAAACAAGTAAAAACAACAAAAAAATCTTACGCATCAAAAGAAAACATCTCCCAATATAAAGATTCAAATTCTTATTTACACGAATATTAGGCACGCCAAAATGCATGTATTTATAATTGTGTAGTTGGATTATGATAATTCGAGTTAGGAAGTCAACGATCCCCCCCTAGCTGCTTAAGCCTCAAGGCAGTGGTTGAATTGTATCGTTGCATTTAATAAATTCCCGCGTTCATAGTGTTACTGTAGACAGGAAACCCAAAACCATAACACGGCACAAGGAAAACTAGATGCTTTGGCAACTATGTAAGAGCAGGCCACACTCTGGTGGTTTCAAGCAGGTAGAGTGCGGAGAAGAGAGCTTAAGCCCCCCCCCCTCACCCCCGTCACCAAGTCGAAGAGCTGGGAAGCCGTCGCTGTGACGCGGTTTAGAGGGAAAGGCATGCGCCTTCTTGTGTTTCGCTTCCCAGGAAAATTGAATCGTCAAGAACACCAATTCCTTTGAAATATGTTACAAAGTGAAAGACACTTGCTAAGCAAATCTTAACGAAGCAGATTTAACCCTCAACTGGCGTGGTGAAAATTCTAGGTCATAAGTGGAGTTGTGGGGTCAAAAATGATTCTATCACATATGGATGAAACTAAGCCCATTATTTGTTGTATATTTTTGAATTTATATGAATAAGGAATTTTATGGATAATAAAGAAGAACTGGGCCAGAAATTCTAAGAAAATATTTCATAAAAATTCATAAAATAATTAAAAGAAAAATTGCTGTTGAGTATATATTGAGTAATATACTGAGTTATTAAATAATGAAATAAATAATAATCAATGATAACACTTAATAATACTGATCAGTGATCACATTCATACATCACATAAGAATAGTTATACATTTGTTAACAAATTGATCATCTGGTTATTATAATTTAATTTAAAAGTTTATCACCATATTCTTTGCACATAACGCATCAACATGCCAGGCAAATTGGGCGATCACAACTAACGCACTCATACTAGTTTGTCTTTTTTTCATTTGAACGAGGACACAATTAACATCGCTTTCTTTTCGACTCTCGGTGGGCCCTTTCCTTTTCTGATAGATTTCTTCAAAACCGGGGAAATTGTCGTACTGATTGGCTTTGGAAAACGGCTATTTGCTAGTCTTTCGTTCACATACGGTTCTGAAAGCTGCCTTGCCAGAGTTTTCAAAAATTCGAAGCGTTCAATAGGTCTATGATATATGTAGTACATGACAGTGTATAAAATCTGTGAACCTGAAAAGGTCAACCGGCACGGCGCAGGTAATATTCACAGCGGCTGCTAGAACACACCTAGAGCGATAGTGTCTTTTAGGATACCACTTCCGTCTTCAGCTATTTATGGCAACAAAAATAATTCCTTTCAGTTCGTGACGTAGTCTGTGAATCAACAACGACAAAAGTGAAAGATGTACAGAAAGGACTAAGAAAGAAAGGGTTAAGGGGTGAGGAGGAGACAAGGATGAAAAAAATTGGCCAGTGGCTCGTTTGATAGCATACCGCTTTGGTATTCACCTGGCACTGGCGGATTGAGGGAAGGGGACGTAGGGGCCATGCCGTCCACCCAAACGGCCTACCGTTTTCGTTTACCTTCGTTTATTTGGAAAAATTAATTTGAATATTTATGTTCGAAATATAGAATTACTAGCGTACCCGTGCGAGAACTCTTGCATGTTAAACCCTACTCTCTCCCTATCCATTTGTCTATCCTTTCCATTAAGAAGGAAAGAAACTTCTAATGAACTTACACAATATCAAACAAAAATAATGATGCAATTGATGTTGGAAACAAAGTTTCAATAAAAATTTATTCAGCATTATAGAGAGATGTTCTTGGAACTATTCATACTTCTTTAAAAACATTTGAAGAAATTATTCAGTCTTCTTTCAGAATTAGCTTTTCGCTTTCTTTGATATTCACAAAAATAATAGAAAAAATATTTTTACTCTTGAGAAAGCCTAGTAAAGTAGTGCGAAAATACCGGATCGGGAAAGTACAACCCTATTCCTTACAATATTATTTACCTTTCCTTGATTTGTTATGAGGAATATAGGGAGTTTTGGAGAGTCAGGATACCAGCTTGCTGGGGTGCGAAAGTTGAAACATTATTTGTATACTAAAAAGTATTGGATTCCTTTCTGCGTTCTTACGTACATTAAAAAAAGCAATTCCGAGGCAAAAAATAATCAAACTACTATCTTCACCTTTGAGTACTAAATAACATTTGTTACCATTAGAAAAAAATTAGTAGGCTTAGACTTCACTTCGGTACATGGGAATGTTGTTCAAACGATGTTTGCATATTGAATATCTTAACGAACCGACACCTTGAGTTTAATATCAAACGGTGTATTATTTACAATATGCGTTTGCAGCTGAGCGTTGACGTACATACTTCCCGATACCGCCAACATTTAAATCGTGCGTTTGGACTGCGATCGTTCGTAGTTGTCGAGTGACTTGCGCTATTCTTTCAATAATTTTAAATTTAGTGTTTTTTAAACAATTAATTCACGTAGTATTCTAGGCTAGCGCGTTTTGATTTTTGTTTTTCATTTATTTCAAGTTATTTTAATTTAACTACCCCCTATCCTACAAATTTTCCTTACTATCTCCGTGTACCGTGTGCGAAAAACTCTCGCATGTTAGACCACACACTCATCCCTATCCTTCTATATCCATTCTAAAAGGGAAAGTAGTTAACGAAACGTGTTTGTTTCGAAATTTATAAAGGTAACTTGCATTGTTTTTTATTTGTTGTTGTGTTAGTACATGGCAATTGATGTGTAAAAGAAATTTTCAATAAATATTTATTCAATATCATGGAGAATTTTATTGCAAAATTACCAACACTTCCTTAAAGACACCATTTGAAGTAATTATTCAATATTCTTTGTCAGTTCGTGATAGCCACAAAAATATTAGCTTTTTACTTTTGAGAAAGCTACGTGTCTGAACCCGCTGACTTGAAAATTTCATCGAATGATAACGAAAATATTGGTACAGGTAAAACACAAATACAGTCTTCACTCTTCACTGTACACCCACATCCCTCCACAATTAAGTACACAGCACTTACAGACCACGGCAAAACGTTAATTGAATAGTTTCATTACATGCATAAGAAACAATCTTTATAGGTATCAAGCAACTATAATACTACTTCTAGTTGTTGCTGGAAAGCAAATTTTCAATTAATGATTAAGCAAATACCCCTAATCAGACTGCACAAATCACGGGAGAAAGCGAAAAATAAGATTGAGGAATCTAAGCCTTCTAAGCGTGTCGTCACAAAAATGGTTACCAGCATCAAGGGCTGAAATATTGAGGTGGCCTTGTTAGTACTGAAGCGCGGAACTGAAAATTTATTGAATGTCGAGGAATGTCTCATCTTGTAGATTATGGTGTAAGAAATGTTGCTTTGAGGCCTTTGGCCTCAAAATTTTAGTTTTTAAGGCTCTAGAACGCTTTGTATAGGAGTTATTTGACGAACACTTTGGCAAGTGTTGCGGATTACATTTCACTTGAATATTTAGATACATTTTTTAAAACAAATCCTTCGTATTTTTAAAGTCAAAGTACAATTCGCCACGTATCCGTGAAATTCTCCTTTATAGACCTCATTTATAAAGATTGGTTGCGTGTGAGTCCCGCAACGGCAATTTATACTACTGAAATAATACAGGAGATGTTGATTTAAACAATAACATTGTATAGTATCATATCAACAGGACATAAATCATCTACAATCTAATAACATATGTTTATTATTTAACAAAAATATACAATCCCCACCCCCAAATGATCGGCTACATCCGCCCCTGTCGCCCGGGAATAATGGGAGACACCCAAGAAAACTACTGATCAGAGCAGCCGACCGCTATCATTCTTCTCCCGAGAGGGTTTGAATTCGATCTACATTCCGATTAAACGAAGGACGAGAGTAACAGTGACCTGCTGGAACGCGGTTATCCACGCGGAGTACATCGTTACAACTTCATTTTTAATACTGAAGCACAGATTGGATAACGACCTTGCGCCTGATCCAAAATAAAATCGCCCTACGTTTTAATATAGCCATATGGCTAGAGCCAGCTCCCATCGTCGTTTCATCTAGGTCGAATTCTAATAGCCGGGTGCTCTCATCGGTAGTTTTCCGTGGTTTCTACGCTCAATACCCGGCGAATGCCAGAGCAGTAACCTAACAAACGGACGAGAGGTCGCGCGCGATCTTTCCTTCCTCTTCCTAGTTCTTTCCTCCCCCCTTACTAAGACAATGAACAGTCACGTACACTACACTACCACACAAATCGGGAGATCAGTCGGGTGCTTAGGGCTTCTCCCGGCTGGGGCGGTGCCGCGCTGTTCAGAGGTACCTTGTCGGGAAAAGCCCCCAAAAGCTGACCTGTAGGTCGGCGCCGGATCTCGCCAGCCTCGGGAGGATAAGCATGCACTTCATTTACTGGTTTAAAGTCCTCAGCTGTTGACGCGCCCGGAATAACTAATCAATGATTGAAGGAAATGCCACTGACCTGGTGTTCGGAGGGCCGTCGCCGGTGCATGCCGTCGATGAGCGCCTGCACCTTGGGCACGACGGCGGCGAGCGCGCGCTCCACCGACTCCTCGATGCGGCCCATGCGCGCGTCCACGGCGGCGCGCCACTCGCCCTCGCTGGCCCCGGCCGCCCCGGCCGCCGCCTCGGCCGCCGCCACGCGCTCGCCCAGCGCCGCCACCTGCAGCGCCGCCTGCTGCAGCGCCGCCTCCAGCCGCGCCACGCGCGCCGCGCAGCCCGCGCAGCCCTCGCAGCCCTCGCCCTCGCTCTCCGCTCCGCTCCCGCTCGCCTCCGGCACCTGCGGCTGCATCTGCGCACACACCACTTGCAATAAAGGACAGGCACCACACACAATAGCAATAATAACTAGACCGAGCGAAGTGGCCCAGTGCGTAACGTCCTGGATTCGATGTCGGGAGGTCCGGGTTCGATCCCCGGAATAATTATTCAAGGCTAACAACCTCGTCTTAACCACGATGCGGCCGAAGGGCTGATCCTTATAATTCCACATGTCGATCTCTCCAGGAGAGAATACGACTGGGCTTCGGAAGAGAGAAACGTGTTGCGTGGTCAGAAGTAGCCCACACGCGAATAATAATTATAATAATAATAATAATAATAATAATAATAATAATAATATTAGAATTGCTTTATTTGGAACAGCGCACATTTTGCGTAAAGTATTGTAGGCACCGACAGTCCTTAGATCTGCTCCTTAGGTAGCTGGTTGCAATCTTGAGCAAATTATATTTTGAACCGACTCATAACATCTTTAGTCGGGATGTAAAGCGAATAATAATAATAATAATAATAATAATAATAATAATAATAATAATAATAATAACACAAATCTAACACCACTGAAGCTCAAAAACCAAGAACTGGAAACTACCTCTCAGTCTATGGAAGAAAAACTACTATCATGGAAGCAAAAATCTTTGCACGGTTCTTATCCTCATCAACTCGAGGATACAAATGTTGACAGTATTTCTTCGCATATCTGGTTAACTTCAGGGAACTTATATGGAGAAACCACTGGATTCATGATGGCCATACAGGATAGAGTCATTAGCACACGCAATTACAGGAAATATATTTTGAAAGAAACATTGGACGACAAATGCAGATTGTGCACAACGGAAACCGAAACAATAGAACACATAACAGGGGCATGTAAAATTCTTGCTGGCACGGAATACCTACGACGACATAACAACTTTGCAAAGATTGTTCACAGTGCCCTGGCCGTTAAAGAACATCTTAACGTAGAAAGCGTGCCGTACTATCAATACCAACCTCCTCCAGTCTTGGAAAATGAATCCGCGAAAATGTACTGGGATAGGGAGATTAGAACAGACAAGACCATCATTGCAAACAGGCCAGATATTACAGTGCTACATAAAATCAGAAAGGAAGTCACCATCATCGACATCACAGTTCCATTAGCACATAATCTCCACTCAGCATATTCCAATAAAATATCAAAATACCGAGAACTTGCGGAAGAGATCAAGAAGATTTGGAAGGTTGAAAAAGTGCATATCCGTCCCCTGACAATTTCTGCCACCGGGATAGTAACAAAATCCCTCATTAAACAGCTACAGGAACTGGATATAAGGCATGTACTGGCAGCAATTCAGAAAGCTATTGTTCTGGACACATGTCGCATTGTGAGGAAAACAATTACTGATATGTCTGACATGTAGTATAGAAGGACCTGAGAGAAAAAAACACAGATCTCGCTCGATACTTGCTCATCGGAGCCGTGCGAGTGAGCCTAGCCACAGCAACACTAGTGGCAGGTGAATGTTTCCCCCCCCGCGTGGGAGAAGTGCAAAAGTCATAATAATAATAATAATAATAATAATAACAATAATAATCATAAATGAAGTTTTCACTACTTATTACACTATCCGTTCTTTACACTATCAAAAAAATTTGCGTAATTTTTGAGAAAATATTGAAAATGTTTTTGAGGCTTCAAGTATCTTCGAAAATTAAATATCCGACTGAAACTCCCAAAGCCTCGAGATGATTTAGATCGATTGGGGAACATCAATTTTGACGAAAATCGGCTGAACGGTTTAGACCAGTGCTATCCAACTTAGAATGGCTATTGGGCCACATGAGCCATTCCACGTCAAATCGCACAAGAGTTTACACGACATTTTTTAAAATGTACGATATTTTTTTTCTTAGGTCTGGACATCAAAAAAAGAGACACGTATTTTTTTATTTGCCTGAAAATTGATTATTTGTGTAGTTATGTCTATATTAAATTTTGGAATTTACAGGTACTTCACAAAATAAGATCAATTATCTCTCTGAATGTACTAAATATAAAAATTTCTAGTTTGTGTCATTTAATGCTTTGAAATGTGTATTTTATTCCTCTGTAAATACATTTTTCAAAAATGTATTTTTTTCAAAAAAAGTAAAATTTCTATATAAACTCGATGAGATAAAAATTTGAAAAAAATATAGGCGTGTTCCTTGTTCAATTTTCTATAAAATACAACAAGAAAAAAAGTGGGCACTCCACACATACAGTTCTAAGAAAATCAATTCTAAGTATGAGGGCGCGCTCTGCCTACCCATGCACTAACGAATTGTGTTCGGCCAGTCTTTGATGCAAGTGCTGAAGAACTAAAACAAGAATGACCGTCTGCCTGATAAGGGTTTCAAGAGTTATTAGTATTTCAGATTTTCACTCTGCCCCCAGAATGTATGACATTGTGTCATACATATTTTTGTGGGTAACATCGTGGGTGACATGTGGGTCATTATGTTCTTATGGGTGAGAGCGAAACGAATTGAAATACGAGCCATTTCACGTCAAATCGCACTCGAATTGACACGACTATTTAAAAAATATAAATGATACGAATATATGGCATTCATTTGGGACATCAGAAAAAGATGTGTGTTTCTTTATTTACCTGAAAATTGTTTATTTGTGTAGTTAAAGTTTGAAATTTACGCGTACTTTGCAAAATATGATTAACTAACGCTCTGAATGTACTTGACATAAAAATTACTGGTTTGTTTCGTTTAATTTTTTGATATGTGTATTTTATTCATCTGTAAATTACTTTCTCAAAAAATAAATATTTCTTTAAAAAATTGTAATTATTTTTAAAAAACGAAAATTTCTTTACGAACTCTCTCAGATTAAAATTTGAAAAAATAGGCATATTTCTTGTTTAATTTTCTACAAAACATAAAAAGAAAAAATTAGACACTCAACACGTATAGATAAAAAAATTGTAATTATAGTATTCGGGCGCGTGGTTCCTGCCCCTGCACTAACGAATTTTGTTCGATCAGTCTTGGATACTAATGCCGACGAACAATAAAAAGAATGGCCTGATTTGGGTTTCAAGAAACATTAGTAAATTTATGTTCACTCTTTCCCCAGAAGGGATGGGTGACAGCAAAACGAATGCTTTTCCTCGTGTCAGCGAAACGAATTTTACTGCGAGTCCCTTTGCATCCTAGAGACGGGGTGCCCTCCTGACCTTGCTCGTGAAGTACAATCGACCACTTGTCGAGGGACATGGTAAAATTTTCTCAACATTAGTCGCAATACGCAATACTTATAAAGACAAGAGTGCTAGTATCTGTTCTATGAATCGTGTGTACACTGTGCAACATGAGTGGCGTTCAGCGTATGGATGTTTCAATTCATTTAAACTTTCTGATCACTATTTTTAAAAAAGAACATCTCCAAGACGCGTAAACCACGATTTGCTGGTGAATTTACAGGAGTCATTAGATTGGCGAATTTGTAATTCATTTCGGAAGAAAGGGAATCGGCTTCCAAAACGGCCTTTTCTTAATGAAGATAGCATTGAGATCAGTGGCTCCCGTGGCATTAACGAAAGTAGCGGAAAGTCCAGTGAAAAAAGTGGAAATCAAGGAAGTGACAATTTAAGCTCTTCAGATAGTTCGTCAAGTGTCTGCGAAATGAATAAAGAGAAGATAAACATGAGTTTAATTCCAATAGGAGAAACCCCCTCCACGAAAAGAAAATTGGAACCAAATGGCATCCCCATGAGAAATTTTCGAAAGTACAAAGTGCCAACACAGATAAATTTTTTCACATTGAAGATCCTTCGACGTCCATCCAAAAATCAGACAAAGATACTATTTAGTAACTTATCGATTACTTTCACTCGATGACATGACGTTGAAAATTTAAATTTTGACAAGTTTTGAAAGTTGGACATACAATGAAATTAAACGACTTTTTGCAGCAACCGAACGCATGATAAAAGTGTGTAAAACGTTGGCTGAAGAAAATGGAATTTTGTTCAGAACTGAAGTAAATTCGGTAAGGCATTAAAACTGTGCATTGTGACGAAAGTTCAGGAATTCTATAGTACGCGAGTACTTGTATTTAAAGTGAGTTGTGAGGGACCAGAAAATTTCAAAATGTCAGTCAAAATCTGAATCAAGAATCTGTCATTTAATTATTTATAAATTTATAAATTATTTATAAATATATTAATATTATTTATGTGTATATTAATACACATAAATATTATTATTTATAAATTCAATCATGAAGTTTCAGCACCTCAAGAAGTACTGAAATTACTGCTTCATCCAAAGAAACCGACGACCAGTAACTCAAAAAACGTGTCTATTCCAGCAATCTATTACACACTGGTTCGTAAAATATTAATATCTTTTAAAGTTACTGAGATCCCACTTTGATTTTTCTGGACTTATTATCAATACTCTAGTGCGTTTATAAATACTTTTTAAAAAATTTTAGCTCATCGTTTACCAAAATATTCAATTTTCAAAATTTCAGTTTTTTAAAAAAAATTGCAAATTCAAAAAATTAAATATTTTGCAAAATCTTAAAAATTAAACATGTTTTTAAGTTTCGAATGGAATTTGAACGGAATTTCTATAATTGGTGTATTCAAATGTATGATATTTTTAAGTTAGTGATGCGCGTCATTTTTAGCAAATTTCATTATACAATATTTCCGAAAATAATAAGTTAGAAAAAAATAAAAATACACGTGTTCACTTATTTGATCCCTATAACAAATAGAAAAAAATAGAAAATAAATAAAAATATGAAGGTCAAATTTTGGTCTTTTTTGTGCGATTTGACGTGGAATGGCTCACATATCAAATTCTAGTTAAGCCGCGGGCTGCACAGTAATTTAAGATGGTTTTTACCCTAACTACTGAGATTATACTGAAACATATATTAGACTAGCGTACCCGTACGAGAACTCTCGCTTGCTATACCCCAGCCTCTTCCTTATTTTTCCATATTTATATTAAGCATGTAATACATATTTTTACTTTCCTGTATACGTACGTACTATACGTAGTATTGGGAAGGTTATGTAATGCTGCGCGAAAAAAACGGCGGATTTTCGGCAGAAAAAAAAAATTCATTACCACGCCTTAATAACGAAAAAGTAGATAAAAACAGTTGCTTAATAAAGAAAACTAGTGGTGCTACAACAGCACTTACTTTCCCGTATTAGAGGAAACAGCTAAGTAGTACTGTAATATTGCACTTTATGCGCTACTAACATCTTCGCTTGGAACTCACTATTTCCATTGCAGTGTTGTCAGAACTATGTGAATTCTACAACTTCACAAAAATAGAATGCAAAAGTTTTGTAACCCTGTATTGGAAAAAGAAGCCTGATACCCTGGAAATATAGAAATGCCTTCCATTGGGCCATGATTAGGGAAGAGTATTTTAAAACCATGCAACAAATTCTCTACTCACTACAAATGGTACAGCATTTGGTGCAAAACTAAATATTTGCCTGCAAATATCAACATAAATTAGACAATTATAACTCCTTTTCATACAGCTCCATTAGGTCACAACAATGACACTAATTCACAGATATTCGCGAGCGCAAAGTGAATTCCATTGTTGCAGACCCTGCATTGTTGCTATTCTGAGAGCTATTAATTCTTTTTACTTATTTCAAATATTTCAAAATAAACAATTTCTAAAATATTAATGTGTAAGTCTATAACAAAGTTCGAATGTAAGAAACGTAGAAAGAAATAATATACAAAATTGCACATTCTAACTTACGACGCATCCAGCTGTCCGAAGCGCAGTACATTTACAGCGGCCTATTACGTTTGTCACAAAATTAAAGAAAAACTACTCGTATTTTGAAAAAATTAAGCATGACCGTATTTATTTTATTTATTTATTTGTCAAAAACCAGAAACAGAATGGCACAGACTTTCCCGTATTAGTTTTCTATTTTCCTGGGTCTTTGCTAGCTATTCGGAATTGCCACATACTCTTTCTTGCCAGCTACCATCTATCATCGCCAAAAGTACATTTTTTTGTCATTTTCTTAATTTTTCGGTTTCCTATTGGTAGAACAGAAACATTAATTTTAGAATATTAAACAACACAAAAACCTAGCCGTAATTGGCAATTTTCTTTTAAAAATTATGTGCCGTTTAAGAGAAAATGGCGTTTTAGCACTACTAAAAATGCGAAATTTGAAGCTCATTTTCACAGAAAATTTTTGAGTTTTCAAAATACTTTATTTGAAGTTATTTGAAGCACTTATACTCACAAATATAATCATCTTTACAAATTGCGGATAATGTGCATATTAAAGATGTGAGAGATCTTTCAAAAAATTTACATTTATATAATTTTTGAAAAAACAAAAAAAAACTCAAAATAAACTTCACGCTATACTAATGAGTGTAATTAGCACTATCCGTTACAAAAGTTTCAAGAAAAAAATTGCAGCCATATACGAGAAAATGACGTTTGAGCATTTCTGAAAATGCCGAAATTTGAGCTACTTTTCACAGGAAACGGTAGTGTTTTCGAGAAACTTTACTTGACATTATTTAAAGCATATATACTCGTAAATATAATAATGTAAAAAAATCGCCGATAATGTAAATATTAACGACGTGAGAGACAAGTAAAAATATTTACATTTTTGTAATTTTTGAAAAAACCAACCGATAGACCAAAATGGCTTTTACGTCATTGATAGAGTACATTTACCACTATCCCTACCAAAAGTTTAAAGAAAACATTTGGAGCCGTTTTTGAGAAAACTTTGTTTTTGTAATTTTTTAAAATTGCACATATTGCACGCAATATTGCACGAAAACTACCAAAATTGTGAAAAACATTTACATGACCTTTATTAAAGAACTCAATATGCAGAACAAATTTTATTTGAAGAAAAAATCTCTATCTTCAATTTTGTAGTTGGAGAAAGACGCCGAAAAAAATTCAAACTTTCACAATTTTCGAAAATTCAGAGCTGTACGTGAAAATCGGACCTATGCCATGTTAAAAAGTGTATTTTCCTCTATTCATACAAGAAATTTAAAGAACAAATTTGGAGCCGTTTTTGAGAAAATGTTGAAAATCCCCGGGGGGCTTCATATAAAGTACCCCCAAATTTTAAAGAATCTTTTTCAAAATCACAAAGCTTCGACTAGAATCAGATCGACTGGGGAATACCAATTTTGAAGAAAATCGACCGAACGGTTTAGGCGCTAGCGTTGACCACAGACGGACAGACGGACAGACGGACAGACGGACAGACGGACAGACGGACAGACGGACAGACGGACAGACGGACAGACGGACGGACAGACAGACAGACGGACGGAATGCCGTCAATCGATTTTTAAATATGAAGAAGCAACAAATCATGGATTTTGACCACACCACGTGGTAGGGGATTTTTGTTTCTTAATTTAGCAACTGGTTTTATCCACTTATTCGTTTTCACGGCCCGGCAATTAATTTTTTTCCGCCGAAAATTGGCCATTTTTTCGCGCAGCATTACATAACTTTCCCTATACTACGTATATCACTCCGTGTATACGTATGTATACGGGAAAGTAAAAAACGTATTAAGGACCCGCAACTCGTGAAATCTCACTATAAGATATGTTAGAGAAAGTAAATTACTACATATTGTAATAAGATTTGTCCACTTTTTCCGAATCAGGGACACAAAACGAGTTTTTGTGTCGAAAAATTCCCGTTTTTGTGGCGGAATTACATAACTTTCTTTATATTACGCATTTTACATTGGATAGTTTACTTAGTAAGGTCTCTTCGTGAAGTACGCACAGAAAATAATACTCAATAGATGTATTAGATTTCCAATTACAGGATCTCCGTTTCATCACTGTACACAACGTCTTCTTCTTCTTTTATTAAGGTTAACACCTATTTTTCTTCATACAATACTTTACCGTCAGGATGATTCAGAAAATGTGGAAATCCAACGTACACAACGTAATATTTGAAATTAATAAACTTTTATAAATAAGCGTGTTTCTGCGGAAAATTCTACGTTTTGAGGTGCACGATTGCACAGCTTTCTCTTCTTACGATGAACTTCGTAAGGAGAACAAAACAAAACCAACGAATGAATCCTTCATCGCATGCCAGAATCTTCGAGATATCTGGAAATTTCAAATTTTATTTAATGTTACCAATGGCAGTCTCAATTTGCAATTATTGGACATTTTAGACCAGTAACTAAACATCAACGACCATAAATAATTTTAGTTATACCAAAACCATTGGCGAAGTATCTACCGGTATAATTCCATTTGCAAAGCTTTGGTAATACCTGCCCCAGGCAAAAATAGCCAAGACCCGCCGGGTATTTAACACTCGGGCAGGCTTTGGAAAAAACAGCAAGACTGTTAGAGCCGGACGCTATAAGGGAGACGGCGGGCTCGCCTAACTCGACCACATATTGGACCCGCGCTAGCGAAAAATTCAATTTCTAGCATGTTGTTTAAAGAGTAACAAAATTTCTTTTACGGTAAGTTTCGAGCGACAAAAAAGCGACAAATTCTCATGTAATTATTTTTTACTTGTTATTGTTATTTCTTGGTTTTCTTGAAATTGCGATTGTAAGTTGATATCAACTTAGCATCGCGTTTGGGAAAAATTCCATTTCTAGCATATTGTTTAAAGAGTAAAAGAATTTCTTTTATGGTACGTTTCGAGTGACAAATTAGCGACAAATTCCCATGTAAATATTTTTTACTTATTATGGTTATTTCTTGGTTTTCCTGACATTGCGTTGGAAAACAGCGTTTTTGGGAAATTACATTTCTGGCTTTGTTTGAAGAGTAACAAAATTTGTTTTATGCTAAGTTTTGAGCGACAAAAAAGCGACAAATTCCCATGTAATTAATTTATAATTTATCTGTGTAGTTTCTTGGTTTTCTTGTTTTTGCGATGCTAACTTGATATCAAGTTAGCAGCATTTGTTATAGCAGTGTCAAATGAAGAGCGACAAATTTTTGTTTTGCGTAACAAATTAGCGACAAAAAAGCGACAAATTTGGAGATTAATTTCAAATTTTTTTGACAACTTTGCGATTGTAACTTTACGGAGCTGTCGTTACCATGAGGATGGGGGAGAGGTGGTAGGCAGCGGCAGCGGCGGCGGCGGCAATGGCGGTAACGAAGGCAAAGACTGTCGGTGGGTCGCTTGGCTCAGCCTTGCGTCGATTCCCGCCTTGGTCAACTCGAGGGCAACCGTGGAGTGGGGACGCCGGCGATCACTACCATGCTCACGAAGAGCGGTAAAAAAGCGACAACTCGGCGGTCGTACGCCGCCTTTATATACTACCGGGTCAGTCCATCCCTTCGGCAGCGGGGGTGGCATTGCCCTCGTTCGGGTCACTCACAGGGGGCGGGGGAAGGGCGGTCAGCCCGCACATCTGGAAGCCATGCCTACTCGACCCGGGCGAACTGAAAGCGGAAGCGTCCAAGGCGAAGTCGCTTCACCACAGTAGCATAGGTCCTAATTTCACGGGTAGCTCTGGATTTTCGAAAATTGCAAAAATTGGAATATTTTTCGGCCTCTTCCAATAATTACAAAATTAAATATAGAGAATTTTTCTTCAAATAAAGTTTGTTCTCCATAGTAAGTTCTTTTATTACGGTCTTGTACATTTTTTTTTGAAAATTTCAGTAGTTTTCGCGCAACATTGCGTGCAATATATGCAATTTAAAAAATTACAAAAACAAGATTTTCTAAAAAACGGCTCCTAATTTTTTCTTTAAACTTGTGATAAGGATAGTGCCTAATGTACTCTATGAGATGACATAAACGCCATACTGCTTTATTATTTTGTTTTTTTCAAAAATTAAAAAAAATTGATTTTTTGACTTGTCTCTCACGTCGTTAGTATTTACATTAGCGGCAATTTTTCACATATATTTATGAGTACATATGCTTTAAATAATGTCAAGAAAAGTTTGTCGAAAACTCAACCGTTTTCTGTGGAAAGTAGCTCCAAATTCCGCTTTTTCCCAAACGCTCAAACGTAATTTTCTCAAAAATGGCTTCAAATTGTTTCTTCAAACTTTTCGAACTGATAGTGCTAACTGCACTCTTTAATATTACGTAAAGTTAAATTTGGGGCATTTTTTCGTTTTTTCACAAATTACACAAATGTAAGTTTCTCAAAGATCTCTCACACCGTTAATATGCACATTTCTAGCTATTTGTCAACAATACTGTATTTGTGAGTTGATGTTCTTCAAAAGAGTTCTAATGATGTTTCTCGAAAACTCAAAGATTATCTGTGAAAAAAGACTTGAAATTTCGCATTTACAGATGCGCTTAAACGCTATTTTCTTAAAAACGGCTCCAAAGTTTCAAAAGAATATTGTCATTTAGAACGAGTTTTCACTGTCCTTTAATATTCTTAAAATAATATTTTTCTACTATTATGAAACCCATAAATTAAGAAAATGTCAAAGAAATGTACTTTGGGCGGCGATTGATGGCACCTCGCAAGAGAATGTGGCATGTCCAAATAACTATCCGAGACCAAAGAAATAGAAAACTAATATGTTGAAAAGTTTGTGCCATTCTGTAGTACCCCTAGTTCAAAATTTATATTTACGTTTTCGTGGAAGCTGCGTTACATGGTTAGGTGTTCTCTTTCAGAATGTACGTTTTATGGGTCACAATTTCAACTATCTACAAAATGTTTCATAAGCCACTACTCTTTACTTTATCACATTATTTACTATACATTTCATTTTCATTACACAACCAAGATTATTTAATTTTTATAATTTTAAAACAGATATTTTACCAACAACTCCAGTAGTAGGCTCTTAAAATGATTCTTAGACTTAAATTTATCTTTTCTGTGAATCAATTTAGTTTAGAATTTATACAGTCATCACATCCTGGAATGAATAGCTGACGGATATCGTATTACCAGCACATTCCTTTGAGCATAATGTCATTATGATTTTATCAAGAGATCGAATTTCATTTCCCCTTGTAAAACGAGTGGAATGAGGTGACGTTTAACTTACTATTCCCCGACATTCAAATCAAAAGCAACTTGTCTACGTCTCAAGTGAATGTTTAGTTTCCGAACGCGCCGACTTAATTTTCCTTAGTCCTGTGAGCGTAGTGCATGTTATAACCGGGAGGTAAGGTTGCGGTGTTCTTCCCCCTCTGGAACGTAAGACCCTGCTCAGATTAACACCGAGACTTACGGGATACTCCCCACCGAGGTATCGCTCCCAACGGGTGCCATTACAGACAGGAGAAATCCTTAGCTTCCGACCCGTATGGGGAGGCGGTGTTGGGGAGAGGGGATGAGAAGATCGCGCGCGAAGAAATAAGAAGGTTCATTTTATAACACTTCAATAAGAAAATCGTGTTTCACTAGACCATATTATTAAATGAATCTGGCCACAGATTATTCACAACAGACAAAAATGTTTTTATTCAGATTTCCAGGTACAAAGATGAAAGTTTAAAAGGCGACGTTTCGGGCTATATTTTTCCCCATCTTCAGGCTATAACATTAAAGAAAAGGAGATACAAATATTGACAAAAGTATAAGTAGTTATATAAAAGATTGTATTGAAAATGTTAATCTAATAAAGAATACAGAATTGTACTCGATTGTTTAATTATATCGAGTACTATTCTTTATTTGATTAACATTTTCAGTACAGTAATTTTTTATAACTACTTATTCATACTCTTGTCAATGTTTGGATTGTATCTCCTTTTCTTTAATGTTTATGGCCTGAAGATGGGGAAATATATACCCCGAAACGTCGCTATTTAAACTTTCATCTTTGTACCAGGAAATCTGAATAAAAACATTTTTGTCCGTTGCGAATAATCTGTGGCCAGATTCATTTAATAATGAAAGTTCATTTTCTTTCATAAAAACAAATAAGATATAGCTGAAGGAAAAAATACTAAAAAAAATCACAAGTCTAATGCACACAGAATACCAAGCAATGTGGCACCCACATTGAGATTGGACGCACGACACAAATATTTTCGTGACAACAACTTCCACTATGCACCGAAAGTATTTGCGGCGAACAGTGCGAAATGCAGATTTCCAAGTGAGGACGTGGCTTAAGGTAGAGGATGAGGGGATGAGGCCGTTCCTTTAACGACTGACATCAAGTGGTCATCCTAAATGAAAATTATGTAAAAAAAAGTCCTAAAATGTTTTTTTAATCGGATTAAGACAATGCAATAAAAGACCCTCCATTTCCGTACAGTGCACTGGATCAGCGACTCCTTACGGGTTTGGAGTAAGCATGTAAAGTATCAGGTAGATCAATGCTGTTACGGTCGATGCCACGAGCGGGAGCCCGTAGGCACGATTGCCACGACTAAATCGCCCCTCAACGCATGTTCATAACCCCGTCGCAAGAGACAACACCATCACTATTGTAAAACGGCGGGGTTACTAATATTGAAATTGATGTAAATTCTTCCTGCTGATCCTGGTATAATTGGAGGTGTTACTAATAGTTTCCTCTCCCGACGCTAGTGGCGCAGAGTAGCTCGTGGCATGGCTCGGTGCCGCGAGGCATGCCACTGCCACCAGTAGGAGACCTTGACACCACTGATGTAGATTCCCGGTGTTCTCAAGCGTTAGACGTTCACGATTCAAGAATACGACTTAGCGGGCCCGAGGACAGAATTCAAAGGTAGTGCGGGTATCTACTGCTGGAACTGATCTAGGTGTATTTACAGTAGTAGTCTACACCAGTGGTGTCAAGGTCTTCTACTGGTGGCAGTGGCACGCGTTGTGGCACCCTAGCATGCGACGAGCTCCTTGACCTTGACAACATTGGTCTGCACTGATCTAAATTATGTGTACAGTCATTCTCCAAAAGGGCATTTTCAAGTCAGTGGCGTTTTATGATTATGGACCTAGGGCGTTGGCAGTGATGGAAAAGTGTTAACCCCCACACTTAGTCTTTTCGTATACATATTGAGAGTAAAATTAAATTAAGTAAACAAAATCCTGAATCATTTTAAATAATAATATTGGAAGAATGAGGGAAATATAGTCATAAAATAACAACAAAGGGCGTTGTAGTTTTTATTGCAAACACTGAAATAATAGTTTAAAGTATTTAAAACTACATGCTCGGCATTTTCCCCATTGTTAGATTGGACATGACCGCCCAATATCAATTACTCGCTTCTTTTCTTCATATGAAAATGAAGAAGCAGTTATTTAAAAACTTTGGACCTATTTTTTCACTATCAATATCCGAATAACACTAATTTCATGAGTATGACAATCGCTAAAGGCTGAAACGCGCAACGGAGAATATCTCAATCACGGACGCTCGTTCACTGGGGAGTTTTTGCACTCTCGAACGTTAAGTACTATCGATCTTCTGCTCATGCGCAGTGCAAGTTTCGCATCACTTGAGTGCATCTGCGTATGCACAGAAGATCGATAGTGTTTTACGTTCGAGGGTGCAAAAAGTCTCTACTTTATAATAGCAGGCCGTTGAATCGAGACCCAGCGCCTTCGCACAACATTGCATGCACAGCTTCGCACAACGCACTTCGAGCTTCAACATTGAGTGGGGTACGTCGCGTGCATGCGCTGGCGCACCCGATGCGTTCTGAGCTGCGCTCCCACACTGCCTGCGTTGCATGGACACTCTGATGCTGATCTATGACGCGGATCGCACAGAATACATACATGAAAAAAATATAAATAAAGAAAAATGATTTGAATTTTTTTATTTCCTTGGGCGTTGATACACAACTTGCACATACAAAAAACTGTTTCAAATATACACTCGTAGGACCTTTTCACATTTGTTTCCTCTTAGGAATCACCTTGCGTTTTTCGGAGGAGTACGCCTGTCTGTTCTTGATACTTTAAGGAAATTACAGAACTCGCATGAGTATTGCGGTTCGAATTCTACTTTGTTCGCGAGTTCATATTTTGATTCCACGTGTTCTCAGAACCTACATGGTAAACAATGCAGTATAACTCACCTGATGCTTAATGTTGTGGGAATTACATCAAGCACCTTAAATTAACGGTCTATTGTTTAAAAGGAACGACAGAATACGGCAGTTCAAATTTACGACCAGTAAGAAGAGCTGTATTGCAAGCAGCTACTACTTCCATTGTTTTCATTAAAAGAATGAAACATCAATTTCCTGTGTCCGAATCCAATTGAATGATTCACAAATGCCTTGGATCTCCCGAATCTCGAGTAGTATGTAATCGTTCACGTCGTGAAAACAATCATTCTCAAAGAACTCTGGGGGGGGGTATTTATTTATTTACGTCAAAAACAGTTAAAAACTGTGTGACGAGCTATGGAGAGAAGGGAAATTTGTGCATGTTTTCATAATTCTGTGATCTGTATTCTAAAGCATATTCTAGTCCAATTTTGAAATGGTACATTTCTCGGTACATTTCCATTTCATTTGACATAGTTTTTTGTTGCAATGATGATAAAGACTATTTACACACAATGAATGATAAGATGTAGTTGAGTCATTCCGCTGCCTCAGAAAGGTCTTGCCCCGAGATGTGTAGAGGAAAGAAGATTTGATCATAGGAATGATGAATGTTATATGAAGGGGCTCTGTTTGCAAGCCGGGTAAGCAACATCTTTAAAACTGAATATTTGCAAGAATATCGTACATTCGGCATGAAGATTTGTTTACTCATGACTCTTGCTTGGGTTCAAATGTCTCACCAATTGAGTACTCTTTTATTTATAATGCAACTTGTTTGTCAACATATGAAATGCATCTTTTGTAATAATGCAGAACGCAATGTCGTAGTATACAACACAGTCAGACAGCGTGAAAAAAAAAACCCTACCAGTAATGTGTATTATTCGCATGAATAATGGCTTGGGGCCGTCCATGAATTACGTAACGCAAATTTTGAGTATTTTGAATACCCCTTGTAACATACTCGTTCGCGCGCTTGAAACCTCCTAAATAATTACGTAACGCATGCGACAACCCCCCTCTTGTGAATGCAAAAAGTGGGTGCAAGTTGTGAGCGAAAGAAGGATGCGCAGATAAACATTTTTATCACAAGCCATGCACACGCCGTCATGGGCGAGAGTCTACTGCGTCAGTTTAAATCGATTTTAGAATAAAGAACATGTCAGATTTGTATATTTTCTTCGCAATATTACAGAATCAAGAAAAATTGTTAAAAAATCTCCATTTGTGATAATTTGCATCTTATAACTTTATTTTTGTTTTTAAATTAATTACTTTATACTTTAATGTTTTAGTAGAAGTCTCAAAAACAAGGAATTATTTAAGTAAATGTTGAACAATGTAAATAAATAAATATCAATGTTACGTAACACTAAACTATGACCACCTACCCTTATGTAACGCAGCGTAACGCTGCCTCAAACTCCCTCCCCCCTCTTTAGCGTTACGTAATTTATGGACGACCTCATTATGCTTTACGTGTTTTTCTCAAAATTGAAAACAGTGGACTTCGGTTTTGAAACTATTTTTTCATGAGATATGACAATGTATTATTGTATCATTGTATTGTTGTACAGAACATCATTGTATTGTTCCGTACAGTACATGGAATATTCGCTGTCAGTCTTAAATGGCAGATATGACGTATATATTCTTCTGTCTTGCAGTAAAGAATCCACAGAGCTAACGAGGAAAAATACTGATTTATTATTTTATGCAAATATTTTATGGTTATTCAAAATACTGAACTTTTCGGTCAACTGAGAATACACCTTACCTCTTTTACTTCACATAGAAAAACTGGGATCACGCAATACTGAATGCGGAATACGTTGACTCGCAACATTAACCAAGGTTCGATAAACAAGTTCAGAGAGAGAGTCTGGAATCAATTCTTGTATCCATATACTAGTACATGGAAAAGTCATCAAACTCTGTACAGGTATCACAGAAATCAAAATTTTACTAAAATTGATTTCCAAGAATTGGCATATTGCAATTTTCATACGTCATTTTTAGTAATCTGCTGTTGAATGTATTGGAATCGCTATATTTTTGAATAATCTACTGTTAATATTATAATTATTAATGTAAAAACTTCTTTTAATATTGCTATTATTATCATTATTATTGTATTATTACTTATTTACAAATCAATGAATAAGTCGCCAATGATCACAATTGTCTATGCTAACAGTAAATAAATCTTAAAAAGGCGGAGCTTTTGTCGTGCTGTAATTTAACAGGTTTACTTTTTTATTGTTGTCTACGCCAAAATAAAATTCTATTGAGAATCCCTAGTGAACGGATAATACACACTGTTAGAACGGTTTACACAAACTCCCCACTACGTTACTCAGGCGATGAAGATTGACAATAGATTTTTTTTGAAGAAAGGAAATCGATTTATTTGTAGTACTCAAAAATTACTAAAAATGTAAGAGGAAATAATAATGATATTCTGAAATTCATCACAGGAGCTTAGAATGGAATAATTTTACTCCAAATCCACGGAACCACTTTCTTTTATGACACATACTACCACGCCCTTGAGCATCATTCTAGGTCTGGAGATGTTTGATTTAATCAATGTCTTTATTGTTCACTCTAAGGAATCATTGTCTTTCTGACAATAACATCGATTGTTTTTCAATTTCTCTAATTATACTCCATTACTGACGTATGGAGTATAATTAGAGAATTACCCAATTATGCGTTACTACTTCTTTTTTTGGCAATACGTTGACCTTCAGTCAATAAAGGCCATACAAGAGGTTTAATAGAACTTTTGATATATATGGTGGATATAGTTTAAGTGCAAAAACATGTATCCTTGAAGTTTACAGGCCAGCAAAAGAGAAGTAGACAATAACGTCCGAAATGTGACAAATATTTTGTAAATTTTATTTTAGTTATTCGAGTGTTGTTTGTTAATATTGCATGTAAATGAAATGAAAATATACTACTCAAATATTTTCTTATTCTTTATTACACAAGTAAATTATTCACAATCGAACTTTCGCGCGACTTCTTGAATATTGACGTTAACAAATTAAACGAGTTGCATGCGTTCTTATTTTGTGTAACGTCATTATAAACTGATTAAGAAGATAACTTTACAGTTTAGTTTTGGAGATCTGGTTCAGCTGCCTCGTTATATCCATCATGCTTCCTTGACATAATTGTTTGCTTCTGTTGACACTGCAAATCTTTTCTTGCAATTATATATCTGACGTAAAAATCCCGTAAACAGGGAACTGAATTTATACGAATGACTTAAGAATGTTTTCGAAAAACGGTTATAGCCGAAATTGAAAAACGTAAATCATTTTTACTAACAATTTCTATTCATGTATATCAATTTAAAATGTTCAAACAAAACTAAGAAATTAACATATTTTCTCAGAAGATGCAAAATTTATTAGTAGAAAAATCACTGTGCATATTTACACTTACCAATTTTTGGACAAGATTCGCTTCTGGCCTTTGTTTTTCGGACAAATATTCCAGTCTCAGAAATTTGATTAAGGAATTTGTCAAAAAATCACTTCCCTGTAGATCTAATAAATTGAAAAAACAATTTCTTAAGAGATTGTGGATAGATCTTGAAGCGTCGCACACAGTCGTTTCGCAATTAGCGTTTCTGTTCTTTGAACAGAAAAGGAACGAGAGTTACTGAGAAAAGCATATTGCCCAGTTGCGTACCCAGAAGGGGGGGACGTTAATGGGGCTTCAGCCCCCCTCTCAGAAGCCAATGACACTTAAGAAAAAACACAGCTTTACAAATTTTCTATGCCAACGTAAGTCACTGGCATTTATTGTTTTGGGCGAAAACATTTCAATTGGTTACGCCAATAAATATTAACTGTAAGTCAACACAAATACGTTTTGCATTCGGCACAAACGAACATTTCTTTATTAGAAAACAAGTCGGCACTCCCCCACCACGCAAGAAAAACCCTGGGTGTGCCTCTGACATTCCTTAACTGGGGCGCTCAGAGAAACCCGGGACTTGGAGCAGTATGGGGGGCTGTTATTTCAAACAAAAAACCCTCCTCCCCATTTCATAAATAGAATTCATCTCCCAAGCATCAGAAATAACTTGTAGCGATCAACTTTGATTCAGATTAGTACATTTTTCATTTCTTTTGAATGATAAAATTCGGGGCCCTAGTTAAGTCGGGGCCTGGGACAAGTTGGCCGCAGCTGCTCCCCCTTCTGGTCTGTAATTCCATTTTTTTCCAATCGAGAAGGGAAATGTTATTTACATCAAAGTAAAAATTAATCAATGCACTTGACATTTCTCCGAAAGAGTATAATCTTCTACGAGTTCATACAATGTTTTATCGCATTTCTTTATCGCATCAGTTACGTTTTATTGCGTCACTTGAGATATCACAATGGTTTCTTGGTGGGTGGGAACAGTCTCCGGCTTTAAAGCCGACCCGACACTCAAGAGAGATAGGATTATTAGTACGAGAATGTTTTAAAAACAACATTTTTGTCGCATTCAAATGAATATCAGAACTAGTCACAGCTATACTGGTACTCCACAGCAGCTACCCCGAATTATGAAAGGGCGCAGAGAAGAATCTTCCACTCGCTGAGACTTTTTGAATTTTGTGACCAATAAAATTAAATAAACATGAGAAATATTACTCTCTATAGAACAGGGTTGTCCAACCCGCGGTGCCATTTATTGTGGCCCGCGAAAGATTCTTAGCATTATTATGCATCTATGTCGTGCGAGAACATTGTGCATATAGACCACGCACCCTGTTGTGATCAACATCCCTCTAATGTAAACATTTTTTAATGTTTAAATTTAAGGATTTTGCTAGTAAATTCAGGAATTCAAAATCATTCCAATGTGCTTCACTGGTAAGGCACGCATTGTTCCATTCTCACCTTCCCCTTTCAGAACAGTCAGGCAAACGGGAATGGAACAATACGTGGAAGTCAGGTGTGGATCGCCCGTGTAATGAAAACATGGCACGCGAACATATTAAAGTTATTACTTGTGGCCCTTGCAAGTTGGACATCGCTGTAATATGTGTGGACATTTATATATGAATGGACTAAGGGGGATAAAATTCTCAAGTTTTTGAAACAGTTTTTATTTCTTCAAGTTTACATTATTTAGATGAAATATAATATTCAGCCTTATTAGAACATTCAAACAGTTGCACATCATTATATTGTTGTACATTTAATACAGTTCTATTCGACATATCTTTCTATATAATACATTTGTAAACAAATAATGGCTCGGAATAAAGGAATGTTTTCTTTGTATATAATTTAAAGCAAGAAGACTAGATCGCATTTAAGAAAGATCTTTTCTAATATATTTTTATGAAACTATCAGCAATAGTAAAATATGGCAACGTTCATTAGTTTATAAAATAGTCTGCAATAGTAAAAATTGTCAAGGACTAGAAAATAGAATGAGCAAAGAGATGCACATCATGGAACAACAACACTGGTGTGTGTTGATTTGATTTATAGGGACATACACTTTTCTTCACAGAACGAAACAAAATATAACAAACTGCAGAAATTATTACATTCTGGCACTAAAAATAATTATTTTAATAAAGACCACATGTTAGGAATGAGCTGAAGACAAATAAAATATTACTTATACAACACTTTTTAAATGAAAATGGTTTGAACGAAAGAAATTATTTTAATGTGTTATAAAAAATTTGAATGCAACTATTTAAAGGAACACTTCACTCACTTCCTAAAATTAGAAAAAGATCCCCAAAAATACATTGAGATAACTTGGGAGAGTCACTTTCGCATTAGTGACAGGACAACATCTTTATAAAACCCTCACTACATCATTTCCAATCGATATAACAGTTGTTAAAGGAACATTTCACTCACTTCCTAAAATTAGAAAATGATTCTGCAAAAATACAATGATATAACTCGGGATAGTCACTTTTGCATAAGTGACAGGAAGACATCTTTACAAATCACTCACTGCGTCATTTCCAATCAATATAAGTTATTAAAGGAACATTTCACTCACTTCCTGAAATTAGACAATTCTGCAAAAATACAATGCGATACGTTGGGATAGTCACTTTTGCATAAGTTATAAATCACTCACTACACCATTTCCACACAATTTAACAATAGTTGAAGGAACATTTCATTTACTACATAAATTTAGACGATTCTGTAAATATACAGAGAAGTCTTGGAAGAGTCCGTATTGAATAAGTGACAGGAAGTCCTTTTTGTAAATCAGTCACTATATCATTTCTAAACAACATAACAATTGTTAAAGGAACATTTCATTCACTACCTGAAATCACACGATGAATACAGAAAAAAACTTGAGAGAGTCCCTTTTGCATAAGTGATGGGAAGATCTCTTCATAAATCACTCACTACATCATTTCCAATCAATTCTCTTAGTTAAATTTTTAATTTTCTTGCAGCCAAAATGTGATTTGTTTCATTGCGAAAATGTAAGTCGTCATTCTGATCAATATCCGAATACAGCCAATTTCAGTGTTTCAATCGTTGTCATAAATGAGCAGTTCACCAAATACGAGTATACGCGTATGAAAATACGCGTATGAAATACGTATACGTTCATGAAATGAGTATACGAAACAAATCTTTAACGTGAATCTGTCCTCTTCCGGGATCTTCCAGTTTACCTGAACAGGTCGTTGTCATACCAGCCATTGGGGGAGGATGAAGGCTTCGCATTAGCATTGGCGGAGGATGGGGACATCACATTATCAATGACATTGTATAACATCCTCTGCTGCGTGAAGTCACTCCCCTTCATGAAGCCAGGCTTCTCCATGCACGTGGCTCCGGCCGCGACGAGCACATCCACGACCTGCGCGTGGTACTCCGCCAGCGCCAGGCCCAAGGGCGTGTCGGTGCCTTCCTTGGCGTTGACGTCCGCGCCCCTCTGAATGAGCAGCCTCACGCACTGCACGTGGCCCCTCTTGGCGGCGGCGTGCAGCGGGGAGCGGAAGCTGAGCGAGATGTCGGCGCCGGCGCACAGCAGCGTGGACACGCAATTGGTGTGGCCGCCGTCGGCGGCGAAGTACAGCGCGTTGCTCATGTCTTCCAGCCAGTCCGGGGAGGCGACGGCGCAGAGGATGGCGCACAGGGCGTCGCAGCGCCCGTCCTGCGCGGCCGCCACCAGTGCGTTCTTGGCCGCGGCCTTGAAGCGCTCCGGCTCGGCGCTCGCCACCGCCCACACCACGCTCCCGCTGCCGGCGTTCTCCACGGCCGCGTCCAGCGGCGCCGCCTGCCGCACCGCGTCCATCTTCAGCAGCAGCTCCACCACGTTGCCGTGGCCGCTCTTGGCCGCCTCGAAGAACAAGAAGGCCAGGCTGCGCTCCGTGTCCAGCGCCCGGCGCTCCACGAGGAACTCGACCATCTTGACGCGGCCGTTCTGCGCGGCGCACAGCAGCGGGCTGCGCGCGTTCTTGTCCTGCGCGTCGACGGCGGCGCCGCACTCCAGCAGCATCCGGGCGGCGTCCACCTGGCCGTGCTCGGCGGCGTGGTGCAGCGCCGTCTTGCCGAAGCGGTCGGCCTGGCGCACGTCGGCGCCCGCGTCCACCAGCAGGCGTAGCACGGGCACGTGGCCGCGCGCGGCGGCGGCGCGCAACGCGGAGCCGCCGCGGGCGTCGGCGGCGCGCGCGCAGGGCCCGTTGCCCAGCAGCACGCGCACCACCTGCGCGTGGCCCATGTGCGCGGCGGCGTCCAGCGCCGAGCGGCCCCACGCGTTGGCCGCGTCCACGCCCGCGCCCTCGCCCACCAGCAGCGCCGCCACCAGGGGCTTCCCCGCCGCCGCCGCCAGGTGCAGCGGGCCGTTGCCCTGCGCGTCGCGCGCGTCGGCCCGCGCGCCCGCCTCCAGCAGCACCGACGCCGACGCCAAGTGCCCGTGCGCAGCCGCCGCGTGCAGCGGCGTGCGCAACTGCCAGCCGCGCACGTCGGCGCCGCCGTCGCCGCACGCCGCCAGCAGCGCGTGCAGCGCCTGCAAGTGGCCCCCGCGTGCCGCCATGTGCACGGCCGTGTCGCCGTTCGGGTCCCGCTCCGTGGCGCTGGCGCCCGCTTCCAGGTGGCGACGCACGGCCGACACGTCGCCGATCGTGGCGGCTGCGTGCAGAGGGGTGATCTTGAACGTGTTTGCGGCGCGGTTAGACTGGGCGGAAGGCCCCGGGGCGAGTCCCTCCAGCACGGGCAACGGCGGGGCCGGGGGCGCGGGCACGAGGACAGGAGCGATGACCACATTGGGCAACAGTTGGCCCTGCTGGGCGTTGAAGGCGGCGAGGGCGACCGCCAGGCCTGCGGCGGCGCCGGGGGCGCCGGCACCGGGGGCTGCTGCGCCGGGGGCGGCGGCAAATGGTGCGGGGGCGCCAAAAGGGGCGGCGGCACCGGGGCCGGGAGCGGCGGCAGCGATTGGGGCGGGGGCGGCGGCAGCCTGGCCGGGCCCATCCTCTTGTTGCTCTTCTTCGTGTTCCTCATCTTCCAGAGGCTCGTCCTCATCGTCAGCTCCGTACCACATTTCCACCATTTCTTCTAGTCTATCAACCTTGGAAGCAAGTGACAGCACCATAGGCTCCACGAACGCGAGTGTACTCTCAACCTCGTCCTGGCGATTGCGAAAACCGTCTTCGAGTTGACGCCTCCAGTCGTCCAGTTGTAAGGACATGGTGTGAAGATCCCTTTGGAGACGCGAAATTTTTCTAGCGCATGGGCACGAACATTGGTCGTTCCCATCGCCGTTCGCCATCGTTCTTCTCGGTTAACCTACGAAACAGGAAGGATTTCGCTTGACGTTCTTCATTTGATGCGACCAAAGAAAATATTGTTTCAATGAAATAAGTACAGTTTTACAACATTCTTCCTCTTTCTTGAGGTGTTAGTCACGTTTCCGAGAGCGGGGTCGTTGATGGATAGGACCGATAAGGAAATCCAGAAGGCTTTGACGTCCGTCGCATTTCATTTTCTACTTTCTTACTTATAATACTGATTATGCAAATTACATATTCGATGTCTGAGACTACTGACTTGGCCGTACTTAGTGTAAATATTACCCTGTACTGTAGTGGTATCTGCTATTCAAATTAATGATAGTGAAATCACTAAAATTTTTGAAGATTTTTTTACGTTAGATCATAGTAATGTTTTTTATGTACACTACTTTATCCTTGCGTTTGATCTCTAGAGATGGTCTTATGCTGCTTCCTTTGGAATGCGCCCGATGTAACGATAATAATTCACGTTTATGATTATAATGATAAATTTCAGCCCAGTACCCTTACCCAGCCCAGTACCACAGGCATATAGCAGCTAATCAGGGTCTTAGATGAAGATTCGAACCGACGCAAGGATTAAACAATGGCTTAGCGATCACGGCTAAATCGATAGCTGGCATGCCGGAATGAAAAAAACCTGTTTATATGATTCATTTATGACGTCCACGACTATGGAAGAAATAAAATTCGCAGGCTGAAGTACAAAATATCACGCAACAATGAAAATGGTCTGAGATCCCCAATTGGGGATCATGGCAATTAGTGCGTAAATGCCCCATATCCACTTGTATGTATGTATTACTTCATACTTGTTAATTTTTAATTCCACCAACCAGCCTTAAATTAAAAGGAAATGTTATAAAGGAAACGGTAGAAGTGGTCGGTGATCTTAGGGTAAATGGAGAAGTCAATGGAAGAATCAAAGTAAATGGAAATATTGTTGTTAGTCACTACAACGATTCAATAAGCGCATGCTTGTTTCTCGTGCATTATAGTCGTCTCGAAACAAAACTGAAAATCACGAAATGTGATAGCGAATATCACGAAATGTGACAGAGTAGCGCCCCACATTGAAAAGTAATTCACACACAGATATACAAACCAGAAGTATTTCAGTGTTTGCTCATTTTCAATCCAAACACTATGCCGCACAGAGCTCCATGCAATATTTATAATAAGACCGAATGACTATAGAAGCTAGCATGTTATAATAAAGTTAATTCTTCGGTTTTCGAATTTCCACGTATGCAAGCGTTGCTGAATGGAAATAGTGTGGTCGTGTACTAATACTTCACAACTGTTTCCACTCTGCCATTTACGTTTTAAAACCATTTCTGTGAGTTGGTTTCAAGTTACCTCTACATTGGAAACTAGTAGTGCTACAGAATGACACAGACTTACCCTAATTAGTTTTTTATTTCCTTGGATCGGGACTAGCTATTCGAAATTGCCATATACTGTCGCCAGCTATCATCTATCGCCGCAACTACTTTTTTTTTTTCATTTTCTTAATTTTTTGCTTTCCTAGTTGTAAAACGGAAATATTAATTTTTTCGAATGTTAAACAACACTAAAAACCTCGTCCTAAATAGCAATAATCTTCAAAAAATTTGGAGCCGTTTTTAAGAAAATGGCGTTTAAGCCCTAGTAAAATGACGAAAATGAAGTTCTTCTTCACAGAAAACTTTCGAGTTTTCGAAAAACTTCATTTGAAGTCATTTAAAGAACTTGCACCCACAAATACAATAGCGTTTACAAATTGCTGATAATGTTCATATTAAAGATTTGAGAGAAAATTAAAAAAATATTTGTGTAATTTTTGAAAGAAACAAAAAGGACCCAAATATGAATTTTACGTCATATTAAAAAGAGCAAATAGCAATATCCGTTCGAAAAGTTTGAAAAAATTAATTTGGAGCCATTTTTGAGGAAATAGCGTTTGAGCGTTTCTGAAAAGGCGGAATTTTCAGCTAGTTCTCGCAGAAAATGGTCGAGTTCTAGAGAAACTTTAATGCTCTTTATTTAAAGCACATGTACTTGTAACTGTAATAATGTGGAAAAAAACCTCTAATGTAAATATTAACGACGTGAGATAAAAGTCAAAAAAATTTCATTCACGTAATATTTGAAAAAAACAAACATATGGATAGAGCATTATGACGTTTAGGTCATCTCCTAGTGTACATTTAGTACTATTCCTACCAAAAACATTTGGACCCGTTTTTGAGAAAAACTTGTTTTTGTATTTTTTTTAATTGCACATATTTCGCGAACTACTAAAATTTTCAGAAAAAATGTGCATGACTATAATGAAAGAACTTAATACGAAGAATATATTTATTTGAAGGAAAAACCTCTATGTGCAATTTTGTAGTTGGAGGAAGACTCTGAATAAAATTCAAACTCTTGCTATTTTCGAAAATTTAGAGTTAACCGAGAAAATCGGACCTATGCCACCTTAATACGTGTATTTTACTCTATTCTTACAAGAAATTTGAAGAAAAAATTTGGAGCAGTTTTGCGAAAATTTCGAAAATGTCCGGAGGGCTTCATGTAAAGTACTCCCAAACATTTTTAATGAATGTTTTTCAAAATCGCAGAGCTGTGACTCAGGCCAGATGGACAGACTTTTCTTCTATTTGGAAAAAATCGTAATAATCGTAGTTTTGGCGCAAGTGTTGTTCACATACACCGGCGGACGGACGTTTTTCTTTCAATTGGTTTTCGGTATCTAGGACCCACAAAACAGGGATACGGGAAAATAAAAACAACATTATTTTACTTATTATATACAATAGATATTAATCCTGCAGATAACTTCTTAGCTAAATGAAAATGACAGCAATCTACCTCATGTTGTAGCTTTCATTTGATAGGCATTATGAAAGACGCAATGGTGTATTGCTGTTGTTATTAGCATCGCAATTTTATCAATTCACAAATTTGCATTTTCCGCGTTTGTAACTAAAATATATTTATTTTCTCATCCGCAATACACATCACGGTGAGTCGCCTCGTCAGAACACTAAGTCAACATGCATCCTATTGAACAACAGAATTCGAGAACTTTCAAAATTTTCTCAAAAACGGCTCCATTTTTTTCTTTGAATTTCTTGCAAGGATAGAGTAAAATACATTTATAAAGGTGGCATAGGCCCCATTTTCATGGTTAACTCTGAATTTTCGAAAATTGCAAAAGTCTCCATTGATGTTGCAATATTTCGGCGTCTTCCTACAAGTACCTCGTACAAAATTGAAGATAGAGATATTTCCTTCAAATAAAATTTGTTCTCCGAAGTGAGTTCTATCATAAAGGTCGTATATATATTTTTGAAAATTACAGTAGTTTTAGCGCAATATTGCGTGCAATATTTGCATTTTTTTTTTAAATTACAAAAACACGATATTCTCAAAAACTTTTCCAAATTTTTCTTTAAACTTTTGGTAGGGATAGTGCTAAATGCACTGGATGAAATGATATAATCGTCATATTGCTCTATTGTTTTGATTTTTCCAAAATTACAAAAATGTACTTTTTTTGACTTGTCTCTCACGTCCCTAATATGTACATTAGTGGCGATTTTTTCACATTCTACTATTTACCAGTACATGTGCTTTAAATAATGACAAGTAAAGTTTCTCGAGAACTCAACCGTTTTCTGTTTCTTCTAGCTCAATATTCCTACTTTTCAGAAACGGTCAAACGTCTTCTCAGAAATGGCTGCAAATTTTTTCTTCACACTTTTCGAACGGAACTAATTGCATTCTTTAATATGACGTAAAGTTCAATTTGGAGTATTTTTTTGTTTTTGTAAAAATTAATAAAATATAATTTTTTTGAAAGATCTCTCACATCTTTAATACGCACATTACCTGCAATTTGTAAACACTATTGTATTTGTGAGTGTAAGTCCTTCGAATGACTTCAAATGAAGTTTTACGCAAACTCAAAAATTGTCAAATAAAATTTCTCGAAAACTCAACCGTTTTCTGTAAAAACTAGCTCAAAATTCCGCATTTTCAGAAAAATTCTCAAACGCCATTTTCTCATAAATGGCTCCAAATTTTGTCTTCAAACTTTCCAAACGGATAGTGCTAATTCCACTCTTTAATATGACATAAGGTGCATTTTGTTTTTTGAAAAATTAGAATAATGTAAATATTTTGAAAGTTTTCTCACACCGATAATATGCACGTTTTCTACAATTTGTAAACACTATTCGTTTTGTGAGTTAAAGTGCTTTAAATGACTTCAAATGAAGTTTCGAAAACACAGAAGAATTCTGAGAAAAGGAGCTTCAAATTTCGTATTTACAGTAGCAATGAAACGCCACTTTCTTAAAAACGGCACGAAATTTTTCAATGAAAATTGCCATTTAGAACGAGGTTTCACTGTTCTTTAATATTCTTAAAATAGTATTTCCGTTCTACTTTCAAGAAACTGAAGAAATAAGAAAATGTTTTTAAAAAAAGTAATTTGGGCGGCGATTGATGGCAGCTAGCAAGAGTATGAGTGAAGTCCGAATTGCTAGCCGAGACCAAAGGAAATAGGAAACTAATACGGGGAAGTCTGTGCCATTCTGTAGCACCACCAGTTATAGAATCTTCTTCAAAATCTCAAAGCTTCAAGTCGAGCCAAATCGCCATGGGTTTCTTCAATTTGAAAACGAATCGTAAGCAGGACCGGCGGTAGGTTATTTTGCGCCTCAGGCAAAATTAGATGTTTGTGCCCCCCCCCTCCAATAATAATAATAATAATGTTTAGAAATATTTTTTTAAAGTAAAATATAGTGTGTATATATAGTGTATATATATATATATATATATATATATATATATATATATATATATGTAAAACAAATTATTTTAAATTACATATTTAGGTGTACCACAAATATAACACAAATGATAGGACAATAATATTTATTATAAAAAATGTGCCAAATTTGCGCCCCCTGAGGTTTGCGCCCTAGGCGGTCGCCTAGTTTTTCCTATAGCGACGGCAGTGATCGCAAGTATGGTTTGGCGCTAGTAGTGTTCAGAGACGGACTGACGAACGGACGGATAGAGAGATGGTCGTTTTGGTTCCAATTGTTTTTTCGGTATCAAGGACCCACAATTCACAGATTCTGGCTACATCGTGTGTTGGGGGATTTTTTCTTAATTAAGCAACTGTCTTTATCCTCTTTTTCGCTATCAGGTCCCGGCAATAATTTTTTTTCTGCCGAAAATTCGCCGTTTTTTTGCGCAGCATTAAATAACTTTCCCTATTCTAGTATTTTAATCCGTATATACATGTATACGGGAAAGTAAAAAGGAGTTGGGTGACCTAGCTGAAATGAGTCTGTAATACGCAGAGAGCTTCTGTTTCAAAGATGTGTACAAGAAGTTACTTAAATGTAATGAATTAGCAATTTACTTATAGTGTTCAGTATAATTTAAAAAGCCAAATTTATTTTCATGTACTTCTAGTAAAAAGGCTTTTTATTGGATAGTAATCACGAATTATTTTATTAGTAAACGTCGATTAGTGCATATAAATCCATATAGTTATTCCTGGCAGAGTACGTTAAAATGTGCGTTTTCTCCGGGACGACTTTCAGTGTTCAAGCGATGCCAAAATCAGGTTCGTTGTGTCCTCTCGGAATAGTCATTTTTTTAAATTATAAAGTTTAGTCCGTATCGCTAGGTACAATATTGCTGGAAGCTCGATATCGTCCCAACTGGTGAAAAAGGAAGAAAAAACGTTCAGAAGCAATCTAAAAATTCTGTCAAATCTAAAAACACACCCACAGTTTCCTGCAACCAAATACAATAATCGCGTAGCTTTCTGCCAAAACATTTGGTTTCTGGTAAATGCAAATTTTGGAATGCGTTATGTCGATAAAAGGCGTATTTTTGGAAAACACAAATCACTACCCGCAAATTGCAAAACGTGCTTGTTATTATCACATTTGTCATTACTACCAAGACACTCAGGGCTCTATAAAAACAATACAGCAAGCAGGGCAGATCCAGCCATCATTGCCCCTCCATTGTACGATACGAACACAATATTATTGTTTAAACAATTACATAAGTAGAACATAAATCAATTTTGCCAAACATAGGAAGGTAAATGAAAACTAGGTCTTTTATGGGAGGGGGCCATGCCCTCCCCCCTCCCCTGCATCCACCAGTGACAGCAAGACAGAAATACACAATGGACGCTTGCAACTACCTGCCTGCACACAAAGAATACCCCCTTCCAAGAGATCAGGGGTTTTGGTGGTGCAGATAGCTTTGTCCGTTCCGCAGCCCCTTTGCATGCAAGTTGCTTCGTTCGCGTGGTCCTCGTCGTCATCTGAACCGCCTCCTTTCATTCGTACGTTGAAACATTAGACGCACTTTCAGTCTGGAGTTCCAATGCTGCTATTTACGATTTCATTTTCACAAATTCGTGAGTTGTAGTAAATAATAAGTAAGAAAATAGCGAATATGAGTAGAAACTTCGAATCACAAATTTCACAATCATATTCAGCTATTGGTGGCGGACTGTCATTTTCTTAATTCCTCTTCATACGTATAAATATGTAGGCTAATTACGTTCATCTAGAATATCACTACTATTACCACTCTCACACACTACTGTTGTCATTATAACTCAAATAATCACAGTTTTGCTGTTTAAGTTGGATCACCTGACAGATACATCTGTTTGTTTTTTGTTTTTTTTATCGTTGCTGTTTGCTTACTAGAACTTCATGGGGTTCCCCTCAACATTCCTTTTGCTCCTATAAATTTGTACTACATGAGAGATGAGGAAACTGAACTTTTCCGTTTCTAAACTGTTGTAATAAAACTGGCGAGCATATTGAATACCATATTCAAAATTCTGGGTTCGAATGTAAACTGCTATAGATACCCAACGTGCATCACGAACTTCATGAATTCACATGAAGATAAGACGACAATATCGCTGCTGTAAGGCATGAACAGAAATTGAACCGTATTTTACAACACCGTATTATCTGATTCTAGGCAAACAATCATGGTACTGTTTATGTCGTTTGGAATTTGTGGCATGCATTATTAACAATATTTAAATAAAAATTCAACAGATGAAACAACACGAACACAACATCAAAAGTGGAATAATTCAAACCAACTAACCTTAGTTCTGCAGTGTTACTAGTGGATGCAGTCGTAATTCGCAGTTGGTGTCAGGTGCAGTGTCTTTCCGGTGGTACGGCAAATCACGGAATTTGAACCTAAATGTAAACTTCTGTACACGACAAGGTAGCTGCTTGCAGTTGTTAGAAGCGTAGCACCTACTTATAATCACAAGTCCTTGCCGGCGGATCAAGCACACTCACACACAACCACGCAGCATAACTAAGACCACCGAACAGCTGAACAACAACTGACTGCGTGCTGGGTCTTCAGGCGTGTCCCGTGTCCCCTCCTGCTCCAGCTCCGTCTACAGTCGGCTGCGGTCGGCTGAAGTCGAGCCTGTTGCCAGGCTGCGAAACATGCGGAAAGTGGCGGGAGAGGGGGATGCAGGCAGTGTCGCCAAAGCTTTGAAACTCTTCTTCCCATTGCGATGCCCGCGTTATTTGAACGCTAACAAACTTTTGCAACCTCGACTGAATACATTGAGTTTATTACTTTCCCGTAAACTATATGTATGTATAGTTCGCTGTCGCGAATATAATGTACGAAACGTAGTACGATAGTACGTAGTATAAAATACGAAACGTAGTACGTATGTTTCGCTGTCGCGAATATCTGTGAATGCAGCCATTGTTGTGACTTGATATAGCTGTATGGTATCAGGCTTCTTTTTTTATCAATACAAGTTTACAAACCTTTTGTATTATATTTTTTATGCAGTTGTAGAATTTACATAGTTCTATCAACACTGCGATGGAAAAAGTGAGTTGATCGCTTCTTGGTTGAATTGGACGTTTTCAAATAATAGCTAAAATGTTAGTAGCGCAGAAAGTGCAATATTTCAACCATACGTAGCTATTTCCATTAACACGGGAATGTATGTGCTGTTGTAGCATCACTAGTTTTGATGAGAATTTAACTATCGTTATACAATACTGCGACGCTAACAGTGTTTTTTAACAAGTGCAGACAAAATGTTTTCAGATTTAGAGATGACGATGCAAGTTGATAGTGAGCAAGCGCAGTACAATAAATAATATATTTGAGCATAAATAAATTAAAAATAAATAAATAAATAAAGTCTCCTAACAAGATATGATAACAAAATTACCCGGGGAATTGGAGTGTTGGAAAAGATATGAGAAGATATATTTGTATTAAAATATACTAACATTTTGCAATACCAAAAAACACAGAGCAGTTAAAAATCAAAGAATCAGAAGTCAAAGAATCATTAGCGGGCTTCGAAAGCGAGCTTCGAAAACTGTCGCCGTTATTGGCTGTTCCCTCAGTAAAATAATTAAATAGTAGGATGTACGCTGAATGTCTAATTTTTTTTCTTTAACCATAATGTAGTCCATTGAATAATTAATTTGTCTGGGCGTTTTACTGAGGAACGACATAAATTTGAATAGTTTGCTGTCCATCACTTTGTTTCATTTGTATTACAATAATACCTATAATTTAATCGAATATTGGAAACTAACGACCCAGAATATTTTATTGAAAAGTTAACCGGTTGAAGATGTTCGACCTGTGTCGAAAATATTGTTCCCGTTTTATTTTCCCGGATAGCCATGGAAGTACTAACTCCGGCCGCGGAAGCCTACGCTTTCCCTTTTTATTTTTTCTTAACCTTCGTTGTTTTACTCATTGTTACAAATAGTTGGAGTGAAAATAAAATATTTATTTACATAAATAGTACAGAAAGCGAGTCTTTGGCGTACAAATGAAATGTTTGACGAAGGAGTTGAAGACCGAAACTGAGTCCGGAATTTTGAAATGCATATGCTAAACACACGTTCGTACGAATAACATTAATTATATTATTTTTCAACACTCATACACAGAAACCGTAGATACATGTGATGAAAACTGGTTCTTAGATTCATTGTTTAATGTTTGGAAAGTGTTTCGCGAAGATGAGGTCTTATAAAACAATTGAGAAGTGCGAAGTAAAGAAAACACTGGAGCGATATGAATCGACATGGCAGCCACCTCACATGTTGAAACTTGTAATACCTCATTCTTTCGAAGTCGGTAGAAAACTGATATAAGAAATTCTTCATGAAATGGTTGGATAGAATATGCGACAATATACTGTAAGTCTATTCGAAAGTGATTAATATAATAGCGACAATGTAGAAGAACAAGAAGATAAGGAAAAAGAACATGAAGAATCTAAATTACTAATTTCAAATAAGCGCAGAAATTGGAAACAAAAAAACCTGCTATGCAGGCTCGGACCATATGAGAGACGCCTATGGTTTTGTTTGATACCCTGAAACACGGGGAAAATCCAAAAATTATTAGTATTACTTATTTCCAATGTGAGCAGAAATTTAAAGAACACTATGCAGCGTCCGGCTATGTGAGGTGTGTCTGTTGTTTTGTAAGACACTTAGGAACTCGGGAAAAATCGTTAAACAACGAAACAGTTTCGATTTTAATTGCAAAATATGTATATTTCACTGTTATTCTGCGGTATTCTCATATTGCGCATACGGACTGAATTCTGACGCTCAGTGCATCACTGCTTACGACACATCTGACGTCATGCGACAGTAAGGCTCCAAGGAAGTCCCTCCCAACCTTTAAATATTTGCTATTCACGTATTGCGTTGTGGAACAGCAACAATAATTTTTCTGATATTCTTGTTATGTACAGAAATGTTGTATTGTGTGTTCATATAAACTATACTACTATATTGCAGTGTTTGTGAAGAATGTTTTTGTTCAAATATTTAATTTATTGCAGTAAGATACGAGAGTATTTAATTTGTTGTCCTTAAGCAGTGTGCGTGGTCCTTTTTGAAAAAAAAATGCGTGCGGATTTGTTCAGCTGCGTTGTTGTTACTGCAGGCTGCTAGTATTTATGTTATTTGCGACAACCAAAAATTTAAAATTTCAAAAAAATTCCAACATGATAAATATGAAGGTTAGCACCGTATCTCCGTTTCTTTTTCTCGGCTAAAACCGAGCCGACACAGCCGTGACATGGAGTGGCGTGGCATTGCGTGGCTCAGCCTTCCACGTAAATGAATATTCTCACGCGACCGTCTGCGCGAAAGGATATCGTTGGGCTGAACCTTCCCAAAATTTCCCTATCAAGCAGAAGCCAGTTTCTGTCTATGAGGGAAGCTAAGACCATAGACTAAAGAGGTACACAGTACAGATTATACATCTTTACTCTATGCTAAGATTCTGTGTCTTGAAGAAACGAATTTTAAGATAAATGAACAAGTCGCCCTCATGCTCATTTCCGGCCCAGTCATAAACAGCGTAGCATACCATACTATGCTTCGGTTTTTCTTTCTTGGCGCAGGGGGGTGTGACATCAAAATGGAATATCTCACGGTATTTCGCGTCGTTCTCCGTTGTGCCGACCGGAGTCGCATGACCGCCAGCACTGCTCGATAGTCGCGATCATGTGACTCCTAGCGGCACAACCGAGAACGACGCGAAATACCGTGAGATATTTCATTTTGATGACACACCCGCGTGCGACAAGGAAAAACCGACGTATACATGCAAGAATAGTTTGTTCTTGTGGAAAGAGACCAATTAAAGAAGTAGTCGCGCCTTAATACTCGTAAGTATAAGATATTCGTACATCAGTTTCTTGAGAATTCATATTCATCATGTGTTCAGCATATTATCGGAAAGCTAGGTACAATTTATAAAATATTGTTGATGAGACTTTACCCGAAAATATAAGAAAGATAAATAAGCATAATATAATGCTTGTATTAAAAAATGTAACACAATCTTTAAGGTTCTTGGCAATACAAATGGCCGTATGTAAATTGCAAACAAAATAAACCCTCCATCTTATCTTGTTAAACTTACTTTCTAATTCTGTGTGTAAAATGCGGACCAAACCATAGAGTAAAGATGTATCCTTAGTCTATGACCAAACTAAGGAATAGGACTGAGGAAAAGGAAATGCAGGTAGGCACGTTAAGAGGGCCGCCGCCGCCGAGCTGCTGTCCAGAATTCCCTTGTGCCTTCCCCTTCACTTGCCAGACGGAGATTCTTCGAGAGGTCCGGAGGTGGAAACCGCTTTGCTCGTCGTGGGGGATTCTAGTGGATCGTGGCTCTTCTGAAGATTTCGAAAAAAACACAAAGTCGTGACCACAGAACACCATATAATTGGATACGCGATGGAAGCAAAACTAAAACTACAGAATTACAATAACATTGACATATTAACAAACAAACAAAAAACATTTAACAATATTAAAAAACATCAAAAGAGAAATGCAACTGCAAAATTATTATGAATTAATTTTAAAATTTGCACAAATTAAAATTACAGCAATAAATTGAAATTCAACCAATTGAATGAATGAAATCCCTGGTGGGAATGAGGAGTGTAGATAAGTCACTTCAGAGGGAAGAGCACATGCATTTCGCATGACAGAGTGTCGTAGTACTTTCTTTACGAAAATTGTAGTTAACTGCCCCTCAGCATATACTGCATCAACATTCATATATAATTTCTTGCACGAAATTCTCTGAAATTACTAAATAATAACTTGTATTCAATTAAAATGAATAAATATAGTTTTGAAAACACAGAATATTCAAAAGAAGTTTCTTGAAAAACTATAGAAAATTATCATTTATTACAACAAATAATTTGAGATATTCAAGTTCACTTAAATTCTTCAACAGTTCATAGCAAATATAATTGTATAACACTTTTAATTATGTATAAATTGCTCTAACGTCTAAAATTTGCAAAAGCTATATTTTTAATACGTATCCTTGGCTTCTAGGGGGGAGTTCCATGAGCCCCCCCCCCCTCCATCGGATGCATTACTGCATATTTACCAGTGTTCAAACGTTCCTTTTTGACTGGAAGAACACATTATTGGCATTTCTCATGAAAACAAATTTAACCTCATGGTTTTCTCTGTCCCACTCCCGTAAAAAAGATTTCGGATGCCACAGGGTTAAGCTTTCCAGGAAGGCTGAAAGAGAAAGGGGATTAGCTGGGGAGCGATGGAGAGGAGAGCTGACCACAGGATGGGAGGTCTTGCAGTGGTCAGGCCCTCACGCCCTGAGTTGCCACCCGGAGGACAATTTTAGAAAAAAATACTCAATAACCATCGTTTGGCGCTTCAGGAGCGCTCTAGTAGTATAATTTAGCAACATAGCAATTGAATAGCTCTAAAAGTGGCAAAAACATGCTACCAGAGGTCTGCAACGGCTCCTGTGCGGGCACGAACGCGACAAGGGGCGAGCGCTATGCGAACAGAATCATTCTGGGCAGTAATGGGTTAAAACCATATTTTTCTAGTTCAAACGTTTTTGCCATTAAATTCAGTGAATTCACGTTCTATATAAATGTACCAACGATGCGCAATGCGTATTTCAGCTGTAAATATAATTATTAGTTTATATTAACGGGAACGAAAGGCATCCGTCATTAAAGCCCTCTGTCATCAGTGCGGCGTTAAAACAGTGGGTAGTAACAAGCAACAAAGACCGCTAATTCGTATAGGATACACATTTTGCGAATTTGCATTGTTGCTATCTGTGACAAGAAAATGAAAATGGATAAAAAAAAATTAAATATATTTTGCTATCTTCATCAAAACTACACACATTGCTCTTCATTCCCACACCTTATGCAAAGCGAAATCATCTATTCGTTTTCACATTTAACTCAACTAAAGACCGCAATTTAAAATAGGTCTTAAATAATTTCTAAAAGATTTATTATAACAAAAGCTCAAATAGAAGAAATGAACAAAGAAATATGAAGTAATGCACAAATTCTAACTTAACTAACGAAGCTTCCAACTGCCTGGAATTACGTTCACGAAGTGCAGAAATTTCGGATCGGGCAAATATGTTTGTAGCCACATTACTCAAAAAATACTCATTTTTTCAAAATTTCAAGATCCGGTTTTAATGAACACATTTCATAAAAAAAAGTGTACCTTCACAATTGAACTCGTAGTTGTAGGAAGACGACGACAAAGTTTTCCTTCCAATTTCCGAAAAATCAGGCATTTCAACGAACTTGAGACCCGCACCGTTCTCTTCAACGTCCTTTATTATTTGCCCTTCTTTGGCTTACGGATGCCCTATATGGGGTGGTACTGCAAAATCTAATTTTCAAAAACTAGAAGTCATACAAAATAGGTTCTTATGAAATATTTTAAAAGCCCCTTATTCGAAATTAATGATTCGAAATTGTCAAATTATAGAAGAACTAAGCATCGTTCCTTTACAAAACCTGGATCAATCTTCTCTCCTCAAAATTCTTCACCAGTCTCTCTGCTTGTCTTGCTCACAATACTTTTAACCTTGGCAAATCAGCTAAGCCCTTTCCACGTATTCGTTCGCGTTTTGCTAAAGACTCATTATAACCTCCATAATTATCTCATCTTTTCTTCTTCCAAATGAACAACAATATTTATAAATTGTAAAATTATTATTACTCTGAAATCTACTGCTATTTCTTACTAATTCAATTTACGAGTACACTCATACAAACTTATTGAAACGTCTCAAGGGCTTCACGTAAAGTATCCTCCAAAATTAAAATATCAGTTTCAAATTCAAGGGGCCGCGACACCAACCAGAGCTATTCGGGAACATCAATGTTGGAAAAAATCAGCCCAACGGCTTAGCCGCCAGCGTTGTTCACAGACAGACGGATGGACAGACGTTTTGCCGTCATACGATTTTTCGGTATCAAGGTCCCACAAAACAAGGATTCTGGCAACAACACGTGTTAGTTTTTTTTCTAAATTTAACATGTCAATTTATCCACTTCTTCGTTTCCAGAGCCCTGTAATAAGATTTTTTCGTGTAGCTTTACATTACTCTGCGCATACACACATAACTTTCCCTCTTCTGCGTAAGCGGTAGCGAGAAAGTAAAAATGATTAATTTCGAATTTACTTGTTTAATAGTCGTGTAGAATCATATTCTTAACAGTATTGACAAAGTTAATAGCATTTTACAGGAAAACAATCCCATTGAGGTTGCATCAAAACGCCTGCAGGTGCTTGTGGATTTTTTAATGGTTTCAGGAAAAATCTAATAGAGCTGTGAATTGATTCAGCTCTATTAGATCTCGCTAATGAACTAGAAAAAATCTCGCTAATGGACTATCTATCAAACCGGAATTTTCTGAAATGAAAAGGTTAAAAGAACAATGTTCGACAAAAAGGTCAAGGATGATGTAACCATAATGACTTCAATTCAAAACTTTAAAATTCCGCATTACTGTGCACTAGATACACTTATTTGGCAAATGGGATGGAGATTTCAGTTTAGCTGCCGTAGCTTCTGATTTTGGTTTCCTTTCAGGACTTTAGTTACATGACGAACTAAAGAAATCCGCAGCTGATCTCGCATTAAAATATAAAGATGATTTAAATGTCATCAAGTTGTGTTAAGAGATTGAAAGCTACAAACACCAAATAAAATCATTATTGCCTGATTTAAACTAGTGGTGCTACAACAGCATATACTTTTCCACTTTATTGGAAACATCTACATAGTACTGAAATATTGCACTTTATGCGCTTCTAAAGTCTTAGCTATTATTTAAAAACATCCAATTCAACCAAGAAGTGAACAACTCACTATTTCCATTGCAGTGTGTCAGAACTATGTGAATTCTACAACTGCACAAAAATAGAATACAAAAGTTTTGTAAACCTGTATTGGAAAAAGAAGCCTGATACCCTCGACAATATAGAAATGCATTCCATAGGGCCATGATTAGAGAAGAGTATTTTAAAACCATAAAACAAATACTCTACATACTACAAATGATACAGCGTTTGGTGCGAAAACTAAATATTTTCAGGCAAATATCAACATAAATTAGACAATTATAATTACTTTTCATACAGCTCCATCAGGTCACAACAATCACACGTAAGTCACAGATATTCGCGAGCGCAAAGTGAATTCCATTGTTGCAGACCCTGCATTGTCGCTATTCTGAGAGCTAATAATTCTTTTTACTTATTTCAAATATTTAAAAATAAACAATTTCTAAAATATTAATGAGTAAGTGTATATCAAAAGTTCGAATGTAAGAAACGAAGAAAGAAATAATATACAAAATTGCAAATTCTAATTTACTACGCATCCAGCTGTCCGAAGCGCAGTAAGTTTACAGCGGGCTATTATGTTTGTCACAAAATTATGGAAAAACTGCTCGTATTTTGAAATAATTAATCATGACCTTATTTAAAGATGTAGTATTAATAAATACATGTAATTGAGAAAAAATTGTATTCTGAAAATTGTAGTTGTAAGAAAACGACGAAAATGAAGTGCAGACAAATCCGAGCGGACTGGAACAGGAAATTACAGAAAAAATACTCGTATTTTGAAAAAATTAAGTACGACCTTATTTGAAGATGTAGTTTTGAGAAATACATTTCATTGAGAAAAAAAGTGTTTTCACAATTGTAGTTGTAAGAAGATGCCGAAAACGAAGCACAATGAATTCCGAGCGGGCTGTTAAGTTTGTCAGGAAATTATAGAAAACCTACTCATATTTTCCAAAAATTCAACATGACCTTATTTGAAGATCTGTTTTAGATGAGCATATTTCATGAAGAAAATCAATCGTGTCTTCACAATTGTAGTTGTAGAAAGACGCCGATTTTTTTTAAATTTTAAAAAATGTTTGAAAAATCAGACATTTCAACGAACATGAAACCTGCACCATTCTCTTAAGCTTCCTTTATGCTATCTCAGGTCCCAATTTAATAAAAAAGTGCGGTTTTTAAGAAAAAATGGTTGAAAGAAAATAAAAAAATTGTTGGTTTGACACAATTATTTGAAAAAAAAACTTATGTTTGGAAAGGACCTTATTTGAAGACCTGTTTTGATGAACACATTTCATTAAGAACAAAAATTGTATCTTCATAATTGTAGTTGTAGGAAGATGCCGAAAAAAATTGAATTTTTTCAATTTTCGAAAAATCAGTTTTTAACCATCATAAGACCTACGCCATTCTGTTAAATGACCTTCAGACTATCCAACAATAAAATTTAATCAAAATTGTTGGCGTCTTTTTCTGAAAATTTCCCACGAACTTCATGTAAAGTACCCTCCAAAATTAAAATATCGGTTGTTGTTGTTCACAGACGGACGGACGGACGAACATTTTGCTTTCAATTGATTTTTCGGTATCAAGGACTCACAAAATAGGTATTCTGGCTGCACCACGTGTTATGAGATTTTTTTCTTAATTTAGCAACTGGATTTATCCACTTTTTCGTTACCAGGGCCCTGTAATAACCCGCCCCCGAAAACCCGCCGAAAATCCGAAAACAGATAGTTGCATGTTTCTGTGACCTGAGTTACAGGAATATGGAAATGTGTTCAGTTTTTTTTTCTGGAAGTCCTAATAACAAATTTCTTATTATCGATTTGCTATGTTCACATTTCAGGTATGTTGCTGTATGTTAACATTTCAGTTCAATATTATTCTCAAATTCCTGAAGTTTCCGGTTTGCGGGTGGCGAATATACTTGTAGGCTTCACATTTGTAAAGTTCAGTAATGAACCTATGTGACCTATGTGTAATTAAAAATTAATGACCTATGTGACCTATGTGACCTTAATGACCTATGTGTAATTAAAAATGAAAAAGTGAACAGAAAAATGTACACTTTGAATGTTTCTTTCCACTTCTATTGTTTCTTCAAGTTGTAAATACGAAGTGCACACAGTAAGAGGAAGGAAGTTCCCTTACGGAGCTGATATCAAAGCCGTATCGTAACATTGTTATCTCCACTACAGCAGACTTCATGAGGGCTTTCCGCATCCGCACTGTCTTTCATTGGGGAGTTGGTAAACTAAACTGCGTGGAACAGCTACTACAACACATACTTTCTCGCATTATTGGGAAAGTTACGTATTATTTTAATATTGCAATTTCTTCTCCGACTGCAGACATCATTTGCAAATATCCAAACAAATTCAAACAAAGCACATATCGGACGAAGAATCGCGGAAATCTGCGGAAATCGCACGAAGCACCATATCGGAACAAAACACCATGTCGGAAATTATTTCGATAGTCAAGATCAGTAGCCCTTTCTTACTAATACAAAAGAAACAAGCATGAATAGATCTCAACTGTCCTCATATCCGCAACACATACAGAGAAGCAAGGATAATTTCACATATACATTGAACATCCAGTAGATCGCCATATAGGCCATCCAATAGATCGCTCTAAGAATGCATACGAAATTACGGTATATGAAATGACGCTACTTGGCCCCTGATACCCCGTTCTAATAAAGCGGTAACACGGGATGCGCACTGACCGAATGCTCGTAAGAGCTTTTGATTTTTCTCAGGGAAGCAGGACCTCTGGGATGTGAGAAAGGTTTCAACCCAAGAGTCGTAAACCAATTTGGAGAGAAAAAGGGTGCATGTATTCTGAAACTCCAGTAGTTTACAAGCACACACAAATAAACAGTGCTCTCAAACAAAATGGTTATAATTTACCTCGAATTACCGACCGCCACTGTGCACAGTTACGTATACCAAATTTACCATTTCTTTGAAAAATGACGAAGCAATGAAACTTTTTCACTAGTAAATTATAAAACCTTTTTACTCGCTTATTTTTTAAACAACTCAAATGATTTAAATAGAACTGATTTATGACCAGAATTAATTCTTTACATTATTAACTAATCCCTTTGAATTACAGCTACTTGCAACAATCAACAATTCTCTCAATTTTTATAACATAAATCAACACGTGCTGTAAAATGGTACAAGAAAACTATCCCAATTTAGTTGCAAATGAAATTACTCCCCACGCTATCCCCAGTTTAAACACAAAACGACAAATGCAGTTATTCCTTCCTCTTAAAACAATCACTTATTTCAACCTCTTCTATTTTTAACTAAAATTCACCATTCGAACCTTTTCTAACGATTTTCTTATCGTTCGTCTTGCGCCGCACCTTGAAGCGATGTCGGTGCTCCCCCGCGTTACCTTTACGAAGTCTGCGTAACTCCGGCGCTGTCCTCACAGCTGGTCCAAACGACCTCGGCCTTGTCGCTGCGACCAACGCTCTTTATTTATGCGTTTATCACAATTATTGCCGCCACCGAGAAAATAGTAGTTTCAAGAAAAATAGTAATTCTCTAGTTTTTGCGGTCCACCAATTTCGCTCCGATTTTCCACGTATTATGTCACGTCCTCCACGCCTCTCTCTTCTACAATTCTAACGGCTCAGTTTGGATTGGATGTTTCACCCGTTTCAGTATCTCAACTTTACTTTGATTCCTTCTCACAACTTTTCCTGTCCTCTCCTTAATTTTCTCCCACATGAACGTAAGGAAAAAAAACTAGTCGAACAATTGTTCTAATATCGTGGATCACATAGAAAAAAAAACAACTTCGCCATGTGCTCAGGCAATAACCGCCGCTGCGTCGCACTTTCTCCCTGGTTTAACAGGTTGTTATACTGCGTGGGCAGCTGTGGCGTTTGGGGAACAGCCCAAAACGTCACATTCTGTCTCTACACACACACACACACACACACACACACACACACACACACACACACACACACAGGTAACGGGGGGTAACATTGCCACATCTTTGTTTCTTTTAAAGTTCTACGTTATTGCATCAATCTTCAGAATCATTATTTTGACGCTTTAATCCTTCACAAAAGTACAATGTTTCAACAAAATATAGAAGTCACAGCTTCTATAATTTGAAAGATGTTATTACTTTTTTAAAAGCAAGCAAAGTGGCAATGTTACCCCGCAGGGGTCAAACATTGCCACCTCTATTTGTTTTGAAGTCTCTGGCAATGTTTAAATGTATGAGAGTTGGATAGAAAGCAGAAACACAAATATGCATCAGAACATTATTATTATTATTATTATTATTATTATTATTATTATTATTATTATTATTATTATTATTATTATTATTATTATGCCTTAACGCTTGCGACAAGACACCCCTAGCCCCAATTACAATAAGTAAAACAATTACAAAGCAGAAACGAGTTGTATTAATTGTATTTGTGTTATACATTAGGGTGGAGGGGAAAGAATGTTGAGGTGCAAATTATAGTCGTAAAAAGTGAAAGAAAGGTTCTGAAAATACATGCAAAAAAAAAAAGGGGCTGCTGAAACAACTATATTAAGCTTTATACCAGTTACATGAAACTCAGTTTCTAGGATATCATTCTGCACCAAACGTTTCTTCTTTAAAGAATACGTAAGAGGTGATTCATAGTACTTTATCCTGCACGGTAATAGATAGAAAGTTATTGAACAAAATATCCAGTGCTGACTGAACTTCGTTTTCCCACAGATCGCGTAGTAGCAAGTACTTAGCAGGCGCGGCCGAACGAGCACTTGCCCACGGGGGAACCTGCTCTTGCGGGCACAGGTCTCCCTTCCCCTTTCCCCGCCAAATCCACAAGTGGTGCCAGTGCTCTTTTAGTATTGACGGCGACACAATGGCAAGGATACACATTTTCCTCAGGTCACAGACAAATGGATTTCTGCACATCCATTTAAATGCCCCGATTTCCCGGCGGAAGTACTTTAAATCTAGTGAGAAAAGGTTAAACTGTCGCAGCAATAATGCTGAAATTTAAATTTGACTTAACAGCTCCAGATTGACCATTGTTGCTGAGATATAAATTACCGGTGGTTTACGTAAAATATTTTAATATTAATATTATTGGCTGGCTTCTGATTAAATGAGATTTAAAAATGAATATGAGATTTTTAAAAGAATTCAGGAAGAAAAAAAATACACTTTTTCCTGTCCAATCGTTTAAAAACGCAGAAAAGAGTGGAGAAAAAGGTGCTGAAGCATAAAAAGAGAGGGAAAAGGGGGGAAATGTAGTAACCTTACGAAAAGGGGCAGCAAATTGTTTATTTCGCTTCATTTCATCCTCCCAAATACAGACATTAAAAAATTATCTTTATGAAAATAACTATATCTTTGAAACGTTGCCGCACCTTAAAATCCTTTCCCTATACATTACAATTTATTATAATTAATGTGAGAATTAGTTGGTGGTGCGGAATGCGCAAAGCAGTAAGCTTGGGGACCATTTTTGAATGAAAGAAGGACATGTAGGCGAGAAAATGTCTCACATGTTGTGCACATGCCGTCATGGATGACGCCAAGGCTCCGAGTCTATTGTGCCAACTAATTGGATTCTAGAATATACTATAGACCAGTTTTGAATATTTTCTTCTTAATCTAAAAGATTCAATCAATATATCATTAATGAAAAATATTTTAATTTATTGTAACGTTTTATACAATATAACTTCTTTAATTTATTAATCCCTATAGAGTTTTTGAGTAAACTCCTCGTGTGCGTGTGTGGAGAAAATACGGTTCCGTGCCTCACGGTTAGACCACTTCCCGTGCACCGATCGAGGCAAATGACGTGTCATTCGACGCATTTCGGTCTCCTGAAGGGGAACTGATAATTTGTTTTCGGGTCCTGCCGAAAGATTAAAATAAATTTCCAAAAACGTGTTTTTGCGTGTTTTCGTGCTGCCATATTCGTGAGTATGCCGGGAATGAAACCAATGCCACCTAAATATATCTACGTGGGTGGCATTCATTGAACTCCAGTATCCAAAGACATTTTTTTTCGCTCAATACGCCATTATTTTCTTTCACGACATTGGCGACACTGATGTTGACATATTTACGTGAACAATTGCAGTTAACTTGAACGTGTGGCGCACGAGGAATATTTCGATTTAAATTATATCTGTAGGCCTAATACCGTATTTAAAAAAAATTATTTGCAAAATCTGCGAGCAGCATTGCCTTGGAACGTATTAGATTTTAAGTATTTCAAGTGAATACGGAGAAAACAAAACTGTGAGTAATGTTAGAGAATGAATTAACTATGTTCGACTTCTCACTTTTATGTTCCTAAGTGTACAAATACCGATTTTCAAAAGAATGTCACCCACAACGTATACATATTAAACTTAACTATTACCTTATTAACATAAACATACAAAACAGTTGTCTTTTAATGTTTATTGAGATTCGCATAGGAAACGATTAATAGAGCAATTACAAAAGTGGAAGTGAACACAAATTATACTGGGTTTGAGGAGTTTTAATATCTTCAAAAATTATGGGGAAAACTATGGTAGTGTTAAGCAAATCCGGGAAAGAATTTACTTAATCATTTACAACTACATTTAATGTTGTAGATGATTTTTCAGAAGAACTTTCGAACTAATTGAGAATGATCTTATGTTAGGGTTAGAGAATAACCTAGAAGAACAACTTACAGGTGACCTTCGTGCATTATTGTGCATATTAGCAAAAATCATAAAAAGTGTAACTTGACTAAACGTTACGCATCAACAATACTTTAAGTATTTCTTACGACGATTATAATTTTTAAATTGCAATATTACAACTTCATATCCCATATGGAGGTAACATACAAGGCCATTGGATGTTGGGAATTTTTGAAGGTGAGTATAACATCACCAGATACTACGAATCATTGGTAAGTCCAATGCCAGATATGTTAAGAACATATTTGTTCAAAGTTACGCATGAACGAAATGAAATATGAAAGAAATTTTCTACAAATGAAGATACTTTCAAATAGTTTACAGCGTCGGCGACGCCACATTCAGCTAGTACGGTAATATTTTAGTTTAAGATTGAATAAAAGGAAGTATTTCAGGAAATGTTTAAAAGATTTCAAAAATAAATATCAGCATCACGTAATAGTGAACTATCACCCCCCTGCCCCTATGAAACGAAACTCGAAAAAACCTCTCTTTTCTGTATTCAAAATTCGATTAAAATATGGTTTAGGATAGAGACCACAGAATTATGAAAACGTGCACAAAAATCGCTTCTCCCCATAGCTCGTCATACGCAGTTTTTAACTGTTTTTTGACGTAAATAAATAAATAAAATAAATAAACGCAACTTCGAACCCCCTCCCTCCTCTTCAGCGTTACGTAATTTATGGACGATCTCTAATGAGTGTTCAGTCGATTTTTGTTTACCATAAACAAAACGCATATGAAATCCCTGAATCAAAGAATTAACAGATCCTTCGTAATGCGATGCCATTTAAATGCAGTATGTCAGTTGGAAAAATTCTGGAGGCGCCGGGTATCGATCCCGGTACCTCTCACATGCTAAGCGAGCGCTCTACCATCTGAGCTACGCCCCCAGTCACGTGGATGTCGCTCAGTGTACGGCTACTTTCTAGAAACCGTTAACGTTCGTTGGTAGCTGACGCAAGCAAGCAGCGCGGTATGGTGGAGCGCAGGAGTGGGAGAACCCAAGTTAGCGACGGGAGAGGGGCAGAGTGCGGGTTGGCAGAGTGCGGAGGAACAGGTTGCGGGCGAGGCGGCTAGAGGGCACTGTTATGCACTCGTGCCCACGTACCAGAGCGAGACGTGTGTGTGTGTGTGTGTGCGTGTGGATTGTGGTATAGACGAGTGGACAGTCCAACCATAGCCTTCTGTAGTCGAACGAGAGGGCTACGCACGTGGCTGTGTTAGGGCTCTTGCACGAAAGTACGTATGTGAACCCACGGAAGTGTTCTTCCACGGTTAAACTAACCACGCGAACGGGACCAGGAATGGCAAGCACAGCACTGTCCGGAGCAAATTTTAGGCACTTCAACAGTTCTTACAATTATATTAATATTAGTTTTGCTGTCCTTATAGAAATATGCGGATACTGCGAAACAATAAGTTTGATCTTAAAAAAATGTATTTGAGAATACATTTTTACTTTCCCGTATACGTATATACGGAGTAATATATGTAGTGTAGGGGAAATTATGTAATGCTACGCAAAAAACGGCGGATTTCCGGCAGAAAAAAATTCGTTACCGGGCCCTGATAACGAAAAAGTGGCTAAAAACAGTTGCTAAATTAAGAAAAAACATCCCCCAACACGTGGCGTAGACTATCCCTCGTTTGTAGATCCTTGATACCGAAAAACCAATTGAAAGCAAAACGTCCATCTGTTTTACGAAGCCTACGACTTCATAAAACGTCCATCTGTCCGTTCGTCCGTCTGTGAACACTACTAGCGCCTAAATCATACGTACGATTTCTTCCAAAATGGATATTCCCCGATTGATCTGGTTCTAGTCGCAGCTTTGAGATTTTGAAAAAGATTCCAAAAAAATTGGGGATACTTTACATAAAGCCACCCGGACAGTTTCAAAATTTTCTCAAAAACGTCTCCAAAATTTTCTTTTAAATTTCTTGAAAGAATAGAGTAAAATACACTTATAAAGGTGGCATAGGTCATAATTCCACGGTTAGCTCTGGATTTTCGAAAATTGAAAAAGTTAAAAATTTTTTCGGCTTCTTCCAACTACAAAATTAAAGATAGAGATTTCTTTTTCAAATAAAATTTGGTCTCCATAGTGAGTTCTTTCATTATGGCCATATACATTTTTTCAAAAATTTCAGTGGTTTTTGCGCAACATTGCGTGCAATATGTACAATTTTAGGAAATTACAAAAACAAGATATACTCAAAAACGGATAAAACTTTTTTTTAAACTTTTGATAAGGATAGAGCCTAATTTACTCTATGAGATTTGATACACCATACTGCTTTATTCTTTTGTTTATTCAAAAATTACAAAAATGTAATTTTTTTGACTTGTCTCCCACGTTGGTAATACTTTGATTAGTAACGATTTGTTCACATTATTATATTTACGAGTATATGTCCTTTAAATAACGTCAAGTAAAGTTTCTCGACAACTCAATCGTTTTCTGTGAAAACTAGCTCAAAATTCCCCATTTTCAGAAACGCTCAAACGCAATTTTCTCATAAATGATTACAAAATTTTTCTTCAAACTTTTGGAACGGATAGAGCTAATTACACTCTTTAATATGATTCTCACTCTTTTTGTTGTTGCAAAAATTACACTAATGTATTTTTTAAGACCTCTCACACCTTTAATATGCACATTACCAGCATTTTGTAAACACTGTTGTATTTGTATTGCAAATGACTTCAAATGAAGTTTTTCGAAAACTAAAAAAAATTCTGTGAAAAAGAGCTTCAAATTTCGCATTTTTAGTGGTGCTTAAACGTCGTTTTTTTAGAAACGGCTCCAAATTTTTCGAAGAAAATTGCCATTTAGGACGAGGTTTTGCTGTTCTTTAATACTTTAAAATTAACATTTCCGTTCTAGCAATCGGAAATCGAAAAATTAAGAAAATGTCAAAAAAGTGTACTTTGGGCGGTGATAGATGGCGGCTGGCACGGTGGCAATTCCGAAAAGCTAGCCGAGACCGAAGGAAATAGAAAACTAATACGGGAAAGTCTGTGCGATTCTGTAACACCACTAATTTATATAAATGTTTTTATCTAAGCATTGGAAGCTTTACCTGGAAAACTAACCCTAATAGTCATAGAAGACAATAGAAGGAAATTATGCCGTTGGGATCATACTATTTTATGTAGTTCAAAAAATAATTGAGTTGAATAAAATAAAATGTAGTTTTTATTATTAAAGTTTTTCTCATTACACGGAATATTCAGTAATGTATTTATTCTAATTATAATAATGAGAATGAACATTTTCTACTTATTGAAGAGAACAAGAAATCGGTACCAAACATTGAAAATATGTTAACTTGAAAATTTCCAAACCCAATGATGAAATACACCAATAGAACAGAAACTAATTCCTAACCCCAACTTTACGAAACACACTAGTATGTTGTACTTACTAGACAATTGCGAGATGTAAATTCAAACTCGTAGTTATGTGCAGTGTTAAAGGCTCTCCTGAAATTAAAATAGTTCAATGAAGTGGGAATGTTTGTAAGGCTGTCGTTTTGGATTCGCTCAATTTAAATAAACTCACTGAATTTCTAAATAAATTACATCCCGAAATTTCTCGAGCCCCTTTTCACAGGCATTTCTCATCCTTCTGTGAAGAAACTGTGACATTTCTTTGTACGTGAAAAACGTAACGTGACAAATGTAACGTGAAATGTCCTCAGTCCATCCGAAAGAAACTTCAAGATATGATACTTTCTTCAGTAAGATGATTTGCTTTGACTAATTACAGTTGAGTCATCGTCTGAGTTGGCGATTATTTAAAAGAAAAGCTCTTCCAAGAAAAAATAGTGGTGCTACAGAATTGCAGACTTTCCCGTATTAATATTCCTTTGCTCTCGGCTAACTATTCGGACTTGCCATATACTCTTGCCAGCTGCCATCTATCGCCGCCCACATTATTTTTTAAAACATTTTCTTAATGTTTAGGTTTCTTAATAGTAGAACGGAAATATTATTTTAAGAATATTAAAGAACAGTTAAAACCTCGTCCGATGTGGCAATTATCTTTGAAAAATGTGGAACCGTTTTAAGAGATGACGAGTAAATGCTTCTGTAAATGAGAAATTTGAAGTTCTTTTTCACAGAAATCTTTTGTGTTTTCGAAAACCTTTCTTAAAAGTAATTTAAAGCACTTTATCTCACAAATCCAATAGCATTTACAAATTCTCGGAAACGTGCATATTAACGGTGTGAGAGATCTTTCAAAAAATTACATTTGTGTAATTTTGAAAAAAAACAAAAAATATCCCAAATTTTTGAAAAAAACAAAAAAATCCCCTTACGTCATACTAAAGAATGTAATTAGCACTATCCGCTGGAAAAGTTTGAAGGAAAAATTTGGAACCGTTTTTGAAAAAATGGCGTTTGAGCGTTTCTGAAAATGGAGAATTTTGAGCTAGTTTTCACAGAAAACTGTTGAGTTCTCGAGAAACATTACTGAACATTATTTAAAGCACATGTACTCATTAATATTATAATGTAAACAAATCACCGCTAATGTAAATAGAAACATCGTGAGGGACATGTAAAAAACTTACACTTTTGTAATTTTTGAAAAAATAAAAAATAGAGCAATATGACGTTTATGTCATCTCATAGTGTACATTAGGCACTATCCTTACCCCAAGTTTAAAGAAAAAATTTGGAGCTGTTTCTGAGAAAATTTTGAAATGTCCGGGGGGCTTGGTGTAAAGTACCCCCAAATTTTGAAGGAAGTTTTGCAAAATCTCAAAGCTTGCACTAAAGCCAGATGGACGGGGCTTTCTTCAATTTGGAAAAAAATCCTAGGAGTGGTTTAGGCGCTGGAGGTGTTCACGGACGGGCGGACGGGCGGACGGGCGGACGGGCGGACGGGCGGACGGGCGGACGGGCGGACGGGCGGACGGGCGGACGGGCGGACGGGCGGACGGGCGGACGGGCGGACGGGCGGACGGGCGGACGGGCGGACGGGCGGACGGGCGGACGGGCGGACGGGCGGACGGGCGGACGGGCGGACGGGCGGACGGGCGGACGGGCGGACGGGCGGACGGGCGGACGGGCGGACGGGCGGACGGGCGGACGGGCGGACGGGCGGACGGGCGGACGGGCGGACGGGCGGACGGGCGGACGGGCGGACGGGCGGACGGGCGGACGGGCGGACGGGCGGACGGGCGGACGGGCGGACGGGCGGACGGGCGGACGGGACGGGCGGACGGGCGGACGGGCGGACGGGCGGACGGGCGGACGGGCGGACGGGCGGACGGGCGGACGGGCGGACGGGCGGACGGGCGGACGGGCGGACGGGCGGACGGGCGGACGGGCGGGCGGACGGGCGGGCGGACGGGCGGACGGGCGGACGTACGTTTTTCATTTAATTGGTTTTTCGGTATCAAGGACTTACAAAACAGGGATTCCGGCTACACCACGTGTTAGAGGATTTTTTACGTTAATTTAGCAACTGGTTTTGTTCACTTTTTCGTTGTCAGGTCCCGGCAATGAATTTTTTCTGCAGAAAATTTGCCGTTTTTTCGCGCAGCATTACATAACTTTCACTATACTACGTACATTACTCCGTATATACGTATGTATACGGGAAAGTAAAAATCATTGCAGTACAACAATACATCAAGCTATTTGACCATTTGTTTGAATTTATAACTCCCGCTTGCTATGAGCACTAGGGCCATAGCCCAGATGGTAGAGTGCTTGCTTTTTGGCATGTGAGAGGTACCGGGATCGGTACCCGGCGCCTCCAATTCTTTTGAAGGGGGGAATAATACTTTGGCGCAAATGTAAATACATAACAACTTCGACCTCTTTCGGACGTACGAATGAACGGGTTCTTATAATAAATTCACAAAATAGGCCCATTCTTTGAGAACAAAGTTCACTGAAATCAATTTTTTGTTATTGACTACTTCAACGGGGAAAATATGCTGCAAGTGTAAATATCAAATGAATTATATTAGTGTTAAAATTTCACAACTTAATTCTAAATAATTTTTACTTAAGAAGACAAGTTACGTAATACTGCGCGAAAAAAGGCGAAATTCTTAGGAATACTGAAAAAGTAGATAAATCCAGTTGCTAAATTTAGAAAAAAATCCTCTAATACGTGGTGCAGACAGATTCCATGTTCTATGTCTCGTTGATACCGAAAAATCTATTGACTGTAAAACGTGTGTCCGTCCGTCTGTCTGTGAACAACTCTATACCGATATTTTACATGAAGGCCCTGGGATATTTTCAAAATTTTTAAAAAAATGGCGCCAACAAGTTCGAAACTTGAAAAATTCAAAAGTTTCTCGGCGTCTTCCTACACCTGCAATTATGAAGATTTTCATTTTTTTCTTTCCCATATACGTACGTATATACGGAGTAATATACATAGTATAGGGAAAGTTATGTGCGGCGCGAGAGAACGGCGGATTTTCGGCAGAAAAAATTCATTGCCGGATCTGATAAAGAAATGGTGGATAAAAAAACCCTCTAACACGAGGTGCAGCCAGAATCCATGTTTTGTGGGTCCTTGATACCGAAAAATCGATTGACTGCAAAAATCAACTGTCCGTCCATCTCTGAACACCATTAGCGCCTAAACCATAAGCACGATTTCTTCCAAAATGAGTAAACCCCTGTACATCTGGCAGGAGACGAAGTATTGAGATTTCGAAAACATTCATCAACATTTTTTACATTACATTACATTCAGCTTTTACTTTACTTTATTTTTACATTACATTACACTACTTTACATTAAGGCCCCCGGAAATTTTCAAAATTTTCTTAAAAACGGCTCCAAATTATTGCTTTAAACTTCTTGTAAGAATAGAGTAAAATACATTATAAAGGTGGCATAGGTCTTATTTTCACGGTAAACTCTGAATTTTCGAAAATTGCAAATGTTTGAATTTTTTTCGGCGTCTTCCTACAACTACAAAATTGAAGATAGAAATTTTTCTTTCAAATGAAATTTGTTCTCCATAGTGAGTTCTTTCATTAAGGTCCTGTACATTTTTTGAAACATGTAGTAGTTTTCGCGCAATATTGCATGAACTAAGTACAATTTTAAAAAAATACAAAAACTTGAGTTTCTCAAAAATAGCTCTAATTTTTTTCTTTAATCTTTTGATAGGTATAGTGCTGAATGTATTCTATGATATGACACAAACGTTAAAAAAATAAGAAAATGTATCTTTTTGACTTGTCTCTCACGTCGTTAATATGGCGCTGTAGAACAAAACTAAATATTCGCGTCAAATGCAACCTGCAGCACACTCGGCAGCATATTGAATATATAGCGTTAAATAACTTCTAAACGAGACGTTGTAGGGCCTTAACATCTGAAATTTTGAGCTCGAAGGCCGAATGTCTCAAAGAAACTTTTATCAAACCATAATCTACAGAATAAAGTCTTCCTGAATATTCTCTTACATTTTCGCTTGCCCGGCGCTTCCAGATATTACCTCACATGCTCAGAGACGTGCAGAAGTGCAAGGAAATGTGAATGAGAGGGACAGAGAGTGGCAGAGACAGACAGGGACAGGATGTGGCAGTGAGAGACGGTGGGGAGATGGGCAGGAGGGTAAATGGTGAGGAAAGAGGGAGATGAAAAGCAGAACAGCGTCTGCCGGGTTTTCCTAGTGTTATATAATGTTTCTCGAAGGCTCGACGATTTTCTGTGAAAACTAGCTCAAAATTCTGATTCATTTTCACAAACGCTCAAACGGCATTTCTCATAAATAGCTCCAAATTTTATCTTCAAAATTTTCTAACAGATAGTGCTAATTGCTCTCTTTAATATGACATAAAGTTCATTTTAGGATCTTTTTTTTTCCAAAAATTACCCAAATGTTATTTTAAAAGATTTCTCACACCGTTAACACGCACATTTCTAGTATTTTGTAAAAGTTATTGTATTTGTGAATTAAAATGCTCAAATGAAACTTTTCGAAAACTCAAAAAGTTTTTTTGAAAAGGAGCTTCAAATTTCGAAGTTACAGGAGCGTTTAAAAGCCATTTTTCTAAAACCGGTTCCAAATTTTTCAAAAAATATTGCTATTTAGGATGAAGGTCTATTGTTCTTTAATGTTCTTAAAATAATATTTCCGTTCTACTATTAAGAAACCGAAAAATTAAGATAATGTCAGAAAATGTACTTTGAGCGGTGATAGATGGCACTGTAGTAGACCAAAGGAAATAGAAAAGCAATACGGGAAAGCCTGTGCCATTCTGTAGCTTCATAAGTTTCTTAATGAAATGTATTCATAATACAGAACTTCAAATGAGATCGTGTTCAGTTTTTCAAAAAACATTATACTTTTTTCGAAATTTTGTGTGAAACAGGCAATTTTTATTTTCTTTGAATAGTTTTTTCTTAAAATTCACACATTTTTTAATTAAATTGGGATTTCAGATAGTATAACGGACGCTTAAGAGAATGGCGCAGGTTTCATGTTCGTTGAAATGCCTGATTTCAATGAAATATATTTATCAAGAATATATCTTAAAATAAGGTCATGTTTAATTTTTTGCAAATACGGGTACTTTTTTTGTAAATAGAGAACACAAATAACCCCCCTCTGCAAATTAATTGTTAAAGATGAAAGAGATCTTTCAAAAAAATTACATTAGCGTAATTAACAAATCCTCAAATTGAACTTTACTTCATATTAAAGACTGCAATTAGCACAATCTGTTCCAAAAGTTTGAAGAAAAAATTTGGAGCCATTTATGAGGACGTAACGTTTGAGCGTTTTTGAAAATGTGAAATTTTGAGCTAGTTTTCAAAGAAAACGGAGAAACTTTACTTGACATTATTTAAAGAACATGTACTCATTATAATAATAATGGCAAAAAATTCCCGCTAATATAAATGTTACGCGAGAGACATGTAATTTTTGGATTATTGCACACAACATTGCACACATATTGCACGCAACATTGCGCGAAAACTACTATTTTCTTTAAAAAACTTTACATGACCTTAAACTCACTATAAAGAACACATTTTATTCGAAGGAAAAATCTCTATTTGCAATTTTTAGTTGGAGGAAGACGCCGAATAAAATTCAAACTTACGAAAATTTAGAGTTAACCGTGAAAATCAGACCTACACCACCTTAATAAATGTATTTTACTCTCATCTTACAAGAAATTTAAAGAAAAAAATTTGGAGCCTTTTTGAGAAAATTTCGAAAATGTCCGGGGGAGCTTCACGTAAAGAACCCCCAAAAATTAATGAATGTTTTTCAAAATCTCAGAACTTTGACTCAGGCTGATTTTTTCGCGGATAGATATTTTTGCAGATATATATTTTTCCTCCAAATAAAATTTCATCTCCAAAGTGAGTTCTTTCATTAAGGTCATGTACATTTTTTTTGAAAATTTTAGTAGTTTTTGCACAATATTTCGTGCAATATGTGCAATTTTAAAAAATTACAAAAACAAACTTTTTTAAACTTTTGGTAGGGATAGTACTAAATGTACTCTATGAGAGGACATAAACGCCATACTGCTCTATTCTTTTGTTTTTTCGAAAATTACAAAAATTAATTTTTTTTCACTTGTTTTGAAAGTTTCTCAATCTTTAATATGCACATTTCCAGCAATTTGTAAACATTATTATGTTTGTGAAATGTAAGTGCTTCAAATGACTGCAAATGAAGTGTTTTGAAAACTCAAAAATTACCTGTGTAAACGAGCTCTAAATATCGCATTTTTAGTAGCGCTTAAACGTAATTTTCTTAAAACGGCTTTAAGTGTTTCCAAGAAAATTGTCATTTAGGACGAGGTTTTATGTTCTTTAATATTATAAAATTAATAGTTCTGTTTACCATCAGGAAACCGAAAAATTAAGAAAATATCGAAAAAAATAAACTTTGGGCGAAGATAGATGGCAGCGGGTTTTCACCCTGAAATATATTTATCAAAAATACATCTTCAAATAAGGTCATGCTTAATTTTTTGAAAGTACTGATAGATTTTCTATAATTTCGTGACAAACATAATATCCCGCTGCAAATTTACTGCGCTTCAGACAGCGGATGCGACGTAAATTATAATTTGCAATTTGTAAATTTTGTCTTTGTTCGTTTTTACATTCGACCTTTCGATATACATTTACATATTAATCTTTAAAGAAATAATTTATTTTCAAATATTGGAAATAAAGATTGCTAGCTCTTTAAGGGTACTGAAACGAGAGACACACCAGCTGCATGTGCTCTCTGGAGCCACGACCATCCAGCAAATTATAAAGGCTGCGAAGTCTACCAAGAACTTCGTAACAGCAAGTATCCTAGACGAAGTCAAGACAGTGGAAATTCCACGCAAAATAATAATGAAAGTAGCAATTCAAGTTCATCAACGAGGAATCAATCAACAAGAATCACTGACAGACAGCTCACATATGCACAGGTGACCCATGAGTCGCAAATCAGTCATCAAAATGCATCGAATGATAATAATCTAATATTCATAATACAAGATTAATTTAAAAAAATCAAGTCCATCGTAGAAAATCAAGCTGAACAAATTTTCAGCCTAATAAATATCATGACTGCAGTAATGAAGAAACTATGAGTAATTTACTGCGTGTAGTATCTTGGAATGCCAACGGAATTATCCAACATCATAGATAGTTAGAAGTGATTTTATATAAAAATAATTGACATTCTTCTAGTGTCCGAATCGCACTTTACAGAAAGAAGCTATCTGCGAATACCTAATTACGCCGTCTATTGCACAAATCATCCAGATGGGACTAAGCTCATAGAGGCACAGCAGTAATAATCAAAACCAAAATCAGACATAATATTTACGAAGAATATGCTGAAGGCTACCTGCAAGCCACCCCTGTTCAAGTATATGACAAGTTCGGTTCGCTCGTGATTTCAGCTATATACTCCCCTCCAAAATACAAGATAACCACTGATCATTATATCAAATTTTTTAGAACACTCGGCCCGAGGTTTATTGCTGGAGGAGACTACAATGCGAAAAACCAACTATGGGGATCACGACTGGTAACCAGTAGAGGCCGTGCTTTAGAAGGAGCCATTTCGTCATTGAAACTCCAAACAATTTCATCAGGAAATCCCACATTCTGGCCAACGGATGGTAACAAAATACCTGATGTTTTGGATATCTTCATTACAAAGGGAATGGCGCAGACCTATAACACAATAGAGACATCTTTTGATCTGTCATCTGATCACGCGCCAGAAATACTAACAATCAGTTCTTATGAAATCAAAAAGAAAGAAAACATATCTTACGAACAGAAGAACAAACTGGGAAGAATATAGCAACTGGCTTAACTATAACACCATTGCCAAGGTTTGTCTAAAATCTCCAGAAGACATCGATGATGCTATTGAGTACTTAATACAACACATCCAACTGGCCGCTGTATATGCAACACCAGTAACGAGAGTGTTTAAAATAAATAAATTCCCTTCAGAAATAATGAAAATGATTAAAGAGAAAAGACAGATGAAGACATGTCCACGCACTCATCCAGCACTCAAAATAATTCTTAACAGAACCCGCAATTTAACACGAAAATTACAAGAATTCCACTCGGAAGGAATGAAGCAACTAACAGAAAAGCTAACACCAACGGATTACACTCTATGGAAAACGACTAAACAATTAAAAAGACCTACAAATCCTGTTCCCCCTTCCGTAAAATGGATGGGAGTCGGGGCAGAACAGAAAAAGATAAGACAAAAGAATTTGCAAATCGATTTTTAATGGAATATTACGCATCGGATACTATCCTTCATAGAAGAAACTGGCACAGATAATTGTAATTCCAAAACCAAGAAAACCTCTTCAAGAAGTTACATCATACAGACCAATAAGTTTATTGCCTTCGTTGTCTAAATTATTTGAAAAATTACTACTATCCAGCATATATCCTATACTTAAAGAAAATGAAGCAATCCCAGATCATCAGTTTGGTTTACGAAAATAGCATTCTTCAATAGAACAGATTCATAGAATAGTCGACACAATCAAAGAAGCTCTAGAAAACAAAATGTATTGTTCCGCTTTGTTTCTAGATATTACGCAAGCATTTGACAAAGTGTGGCATCAAGGCTTATTATATAAAATCAAGAAATGTCTTCCTCATCCATTCTACAGCATAATTCGATACTTTATTTTGGATCGATTTTTCCAAATAAAATTCGGAGATGAAATAACACCGTTCCACCCAATACTATCAGGAGTACCACAGGGCAGCATCCTTGGACCAGTGCTGTATGCATTGTACACCTCTGACGTAATTCAATCACCAGACGTCACAACTGCAACATATGCTGATGACACAGCCCTGCTAGATTTGCACGAAAACCAAGAAACGGCAACAAGAACATTAAAAGATCACCTGGCGCGAATAAGCTAATGGTTCAAACTTTAGAGAATAGGAATGAATTAAACAAAATCCAAATTTATAACATTTACTCTAAGAAGAATAAAAAGCACTGTAATAAAAACAAATGGGAAACAAATTGAAAATGTAGACACCGTCAAATATCTCGGACTACATCTTGACACGAAACTAACCTGGAAGAAACATGTCTCAACTAAAAGAAAGGAAGCAGAACTAAAATATAGACAAATGTCACGGTTAATAGGGAGAAAATCTTCTTTAAGTCTAGAAAATAAAGTTTTACTTTACAAAACAGTACTGAAACCCAAATGGACATATGGAATTGAACAATGGGGAACAGCCTCACATTCAAATATAGGAATAATCCAAAGATTTGAATCTAAATGCCTTAGATTATTATGCAATGCTCTCTGGTTTGTGTCAAACGCCACTATACATAAAGATCTCCATATCACCACTGTTAAAGAGGAAATTACTTTTAAATCTGTCAAATACTAGCATAGACTCGAAAACCATGTTAATAATCTAGCAATAAACATCTTAGATAACAGCACGATGACAAGAAGACTGAAAAGAGTACATCCACTTGATCGGGACCACAGACATAAATAATAAAATTTTGTAATAATTGTTATTGTAGATTATACCATTTTTCATTTTCGCCAGTATTTGTACCAATGTTTGCATGTTTGTTTTGTATTTTTGTTACTTTTGTGTGATTTTTTTCCTGACTGGACAATTGTTTAAAAAATAATATTTAGACAAACCAGAATTGTATGGTTTCTTTACAGGTCAATAATGTATGTATAGTTGTATTTGCCGAATGTATTTGTCGAGTAGAACAAATTGCAAATAAAGCAGATGTTAAAAAAACTCTTTAAAGGAGTACCGACAATGCAGGGAATGCAACAATTGAATTCTGTTCCGCTGCCGCGAATTTCTGTGAATTACGTGACTTGTTGTGGCTTGTTATAGCTGTATGGTATCAGGCTTCTTTTTTCAATACAAGTTTACAAAACTTTTGTATTATATTTTTATGCAGTTGTAGAATTCACATAGTTTTGATAACACTACCATGGAAACAGTGAGTTTCTTCTTGCTTGAATTGAATGTTTTCAAATGATAGCAAAGATGTAGTGAAGTAGTGGCGCAGAAAGTGCTATATTTTAATACTACGAAGCTGTTTCCAATAATGCGGGAAAGTATGAGCTGTTGTAGCAATACTAGTTTTCCTTAATTTAGCAACTGGTTTTATCCACATTTTTGTTATCAGGGCCCGGTAATGAATTTTTTCTGCCGAAAAGCCTCGGTGTTTTCGCGCAGCATTACATAACTTTCCCTGTACTACGTATATTACTCCGTACATACGTACGTATACGGGAAAGTAAAAGGAGGGAAACTTGTAAATGCCTGAAAAAAACAAAAGTTTTAATAAGAATCCGTAAACCGATGTAATAGGAAATCATATAATTTAGTAAATTGGCTACTTTCAACAACAGTGTTTACAGACTCGTTCACCTCAATCTCTAAGGTTTCTGAAATCGGATATTTCCGAGTTTGAACATCAAGAAATTTTGGTTTTGAGAAATCAAAAGAATGGTTAAGTTTTATGCGATGTTTGGAAACAGAATTCTGGCGAGAAGGAAGCTCTTTGATATTTGTTTGATGTTCATTCATTCGTATTGAAAGCTTTCTAGGAGTTTGCACCAAATACATCTTTGGACAGTCGTTACATTTAATCCTAAAAACAACATTCGATTTATGTTCCCTGAAGAAGCTACCAGTGTTCTTTTGGACATTTACAGTTATTTATATTTAAACAATGTCTTCCCATAAAAACGGTCAGAAGCAGTTATTGTTTCAATTCACAAACCTGGTAAGGACAAATTTTCAATAGACAGCTTCAGACCAATTGCCTTAACTTGTTGCCTGTGTAAATTACTTGAGAAGGTTGTGAACCACAGACTTAAATGATCCCTAGAAAAACATCAGATAATATCACCCCATCAAAGCGGTTTTCGCAAGAACCGATCTGCTTTAGACAGCATTGCAGTAATCGAGAACAGCATCTACAATGGATTCGCCAATAATATGTTCCCCTCGACACCGGAAAGGCATATGAGATGGTCTGGCGCAGACGTTTCATGGACATAATTACGAAACATGGAATTAAAGGCAACATATCTACGTTTGTGCATAACTTCATTAAAGAAAGGTACATTATTATCAGAGAGATATATGTTGGCAAATGGAGTACCGCAGGGCTCTGTGCTTAGTGTAACATTGCTTCTGTTGATTATAAATGAACTTCAGATCAAAATCAAATCACCTGCGATAGTCAGCATGTACGCGGACGACTAATACATGCATTACAGGTAAATATCTGTTATCAGTGGTTAGGCTGAAGAGCAGGCTAAATGGCCTGAGCCTCGCCACAAATAATAACATTTATTTATTTATTTATTTATTTATCAATAGCAGTTCTAGCGCAAAACATCGTAGACACCATCCTCGCATTCTCCACTGAAGTTGGTCTAAAATTCTCGAAGACGAAATCCACATTCATAATTTTCTCTAGGAAATGATACACTGAGAAGACTAACACTGAGAAGACTATCCCTAAACCAGGGTGAACATAAGATAAAACAATGTAAAACCTTAAAAGTCTTAGGCCTGACACTTGACGAAAGGCTATCCTGGTTACCTCACATTAAAAACTTGAAAGTGGAATGCACCAAAAGACTATACTTGATGAAAATCATAAGCCACTCAGCGTAGGCGGCCGACTGTACAGTGCTTAGAAGAACATACCAGGCATTGATCAGAGCTAAAATGGATTATGGCAACATATTCTACGATGCTGCAAATAATATTAAAAGAATACTCGACCCTATCAATAACAATGATGCTAAACTGATACAGATAGGGTTTATTCTACAATTGGGCTGATGTTGCCCGGTGGCAGAATACAGAAACACAAAAGTTCATTAAAATTACAAAATACAATTAACTATAAAAACAATATATAAAAAATCAATATAAAAAAACAAACGAATTATCTTCTTCATTACCTAGAACATGCAATTGCATTTACATGCCTATACATATACAACAAATGAAACTACATATATACTAACATTTAAGTAAATAAACTTACATATCACACCAACATTCATACATACAAACATACACGCTTACATACATATCATACAAAGACAAAGAACACTCGCATACACACCATCCTACAAGTATTCACTCACAATCATATTCAGACAAATATGGATAATCACTTTTACCTACAACATAATAATATACAATACTTATAATAATTTTTACATTTCTAACACGTAAAACACTCGTTAACATCAATCAATAAATACCAACTTTTGTCAGAATAGCCTATAAAAGACGCTTAAGATTAGCGAAATAAACTACGAAATGAAATCACTTCACTGCACTTCACTTCACGTCACTGCACCTCATAAAACTTTACCTAAATACTAATAGCTCAATACTTTTTAGTTTACTACCCATAATCGCACCTTTCACTTCACTTCACTTCACTGCACGTTTTCACCCTATTGATTAATTTCCTATACTTTTTTTCTAAAACCACGCGCTGAGCAAGGAAAGGAGCATATAGAACAAGTCCGATAATAAGCATGTTACAGGAATCTAAATTACCACCCCTGGATAAAAGAAGAAGAAATCTAGTTGTAGGATATATAATAAAGATTACAGCTAACTGTGGCAACCCTATGAATCAAATTTACCAGCTTACATACAGACACAGGAAAAAACTATGCTTCAAAAAGAAACTACCAAAACCAATTACTTTACGGGCTATACAGATACTAAGCACGATATCAGAAACCATTCCCCCTCTTAAACCTATCAGTATTACTGACTATGCACCATGGACTATTCAGGACAAACCTTCCAGCGGGCGCGCGTAAAATGTTCACACCAACAGGCGCGTGTCGTAAATTTTACGACATTCAATGACTCTTGAAAAAATCAAAGAAATTGTAGAACAACGGAATTTTATGTCGCATTATAATACCTAAGAATGATATTTACTATCAAAAAGACATATCTGTTGATAAACGTTCGTATTTAGAATCAAAAAGATCTTTTTCCGATCCAGTATCGTTCTGATGCTCGTCTATATTTTCAACATTCGTTTACTGTCACTGTCACTATCCAATTCATGATCTTCCTCCGATCAGACAGCTCTTGAAGAATATTCAGATTTTCGTTCACATGAATTCTTTATCTGGACGTTTTACAGAAAATTTCGATTAGGCCAAATTATTATACAATATTTTAGCACAACAGCCGGCGCGCAGCGTCAAGTTTACGTCACTACGCACTTATCCCGAATAGAGCGTTACAAAAACTGAATATAGCGTGCAAACTAAACAGTGTGGCTGCAGGTATGCATCACTAAAGATACATGCAAGGAATACCAAAAAAACGCAGAAGTCTTTGACAACAATGAGTTGACAGCAAAACAAAAAATCTGCTATTGTCATAAAATTTACGACAGCGCGCCCGCTGGAAGATTTATATCTGTGGAGCCGACAAACAATTCTAAGACGACAAAAACTCACAATCAAGAGATAAGAGCCAGAATAGGAGAAGCAATTACCAAATATCAGAACTACAACAAAGTATACACAGATGGCTCGAAGAGTAGCAACTTGGTGGAATGTGCCGCTGTAACACCAACAAGAGTAATCTCAAGCAAACTGCCCGAAAAGTGCTCAGTTTTGACCAGCGAGTTATACGCCATCATCACTGCATTAGACTATTTGTACATTCTTGAAGACGGTGAACACAAATTTCTGATAGTAACAGACTCCAAATTGGCTCTATTGGCTATTGGAAATGCCTTTTATTCAGGACATTGCTAGCTTTAGACATCGTTGGCATGTTAAGGAACTCCAACATTAAAGGTAAAGAGATTTGGATGGATCCCGGATCATGTGATATCAGTGAAAATGAGCTGGCAGACAGATCCGCAAACGAGGCATCACAACTTGAGGAAAGAAGTAACCTCACAATACCAGAAGACTATCACGCCAACATCAAGAGAAATCTACAAGAATTGGACAGGCAGGAATGGAATAACAATGCTCGCTGCAAATTAAGAAGTGTGTGTGAATACGATTATAACAATCCAATCACATCCTTCTGCAGATCTGACCAGATTGTGTTGCAGATGCAGAATAAGTCACACCAAGCTCACACATGCCCACCTGATCACCGGGAATTCGACTGTTGTGTAATGTATGTAATGTTTCCACGTGCTTTAACCATTTATTTCTGGGCCCCAGGTTTGAGGCTGACCGGATGTGGTGTCAATAATGATACGAAAATAGTGCTAAAAGACAAAGAACAATGAAGTCGATTTCTTATTTTTGAAGGGAATTAATTTGTACGATGAAATTTAAGAAAACAAAGTGTATAAATCATTCAAAATTGTTGTATATATTGTTAATGTGTCTGTTGCTAATAACCTTAGTAGTTGATGCGACATAAAATAAATTTAAAAAACAACAAACATTCGATTTATTTAAATGAGAAACATAACCTTTAATATTCTTAATGAACTTATTCTTGTTTTAGTTATCACCAAGCATTGATATTTCTCTTTTATAATACATTCAAATTTATTATTGACGGAAGGAACATAAGGTATTATAAGAGATTGCATAACTTCATCTTTCGTTTTTTGAGAGGTTGTTATTCCTGTTTTCAAAAATTTACCCTTTTGTTTTCATGTTTATTAACAAATCTTTAGGGATAATAACATTTTGTGAGAATTGTATTAACAATTCGTAAATTAGTATCGTGAAACCTTGGATCAAATAATTTGATGGCTCGATCAGTGAGATTAAATAGAATTCCAATTTTTGTTTTTCTAGGATGTAGGGAACTGAAATTTAAGAATTTGAGCAGTATGAACCTCCTTCCTAGTCCAATCTCTAATGAGAAAATGTCTATTTTTTATAACTGTGATATCAACAAAGTTTATTCGTTACTCTCTTTCTTTTTCTAGGACAAATTTTGAATTTGGATGAAATTCATTGAAAGCTGTAAATATCATTTACATTTTTACTATTTAATATTATGAAGGAATCGTCAACATAACGGTGGGAGAATTTAAAAGAAAACGTAGATAAAACTTTAGTTTCAACCTTGCGCGTAACAATTTCTGAAAAGAAAGTAAGAAGTAAAAGAAAGAACTCAGCACGCCTCCTATGGAAGTACCATCTTTCTGTCTATAAACAGTATTATTAAACTTAAAAATATTATTGAATAGAATAAATTTTACAGCAATCATAATTTCATTATTAGAAATGGAACATTGCAACTCATTCATGTTAGGTTGCATCTTCATGATTGAAAATATTTAAGAATAAATTACCATCTACTAAATTATTCTCTCTATAAATTACAGAATGTATGTCAAAAATTATTTGTGATATTTACAGAAGTTTTCAGGTTTACGGTAACAATGATTTTACTCATTTCTCACTCATTGCTTGCGATAACTAACCGAAATAAAATGTTTCTTACGCCGGTCTTTGCATTTCCAGCGTTTCATTTTAGAGTGGTTCACAATATTGTACACAGGCGAATTGCTCAATATGCAAGGGAGAGCACGGGATTTAGTTCCCCGAATCCAATCACTGATGTTTGCGAGACTGCTTGGCATTACTGCGAAGTGTGAGTTAGCAATTTCCAGATACCTTGTGGAGTGAGTGTTCGCGTTTTCGAGTTTCCCGCCGCCGTGACAAAATTGCTTAATGTTAAATTCGGATGAGCTTTGAATCTTTCTTTTTTCGTACGTTCGTGCAATGTATTCCTCTTGTCGTTCAGAAGACATAAATTGGAACAGATTTGTTTATTGTAAAGACTGAGATATTCTTGCAGTTCGGGTTGTATTGAACATCGTGTTAATAGAACGAAAACAAAATATATTTTCAGATTTAGATATCGTTAATTTTTTATCATTATATTCATTTGATATTATCGTTGAGATACATAATAGTAGAATATCATATGATTCTGGCAACTTTGTTTTTCATAAATTTTTGTCACTTGATTATGCACGAGCAATACAAAATAACATTTTATTTCAAAATAATAATTTCAATGACTTTGACTTTTTAATTTCAATGACAAAACTTCTCTCTTCATTAGTACAGTGTTACCAAATAGGTACTAGTTAAAATCGCTGAAACGTGAGAGCGTACGTGTTTTACGTTGCGGTATTATCCTCTACAAAGCCGATTATTCATTGCACCATTGATTTGCATTCATTGTGTGTTTCGGGACAAATCTAGTGTGAATAATACGTACGTGTATGCTTCTGCATTACTACGGATGGATTGAGTACAATGAGAGAGTATGACGTTCGAAACAGCTGAAAGGATTACTAAGGTAATTTTAAGCTTTAAAAAAACATTTTATTTCTAGTTCGTGTAAGTAATATTTTCATAAATCATAACAATGCTATAATTTAATATAACAGGTTTATTAATTGAAAAACTATATATTTTGAATCTCAGTGACATCATGGACTACCTTTTTATGACATGGGACAAGTACCATATTTTTTACCGTCCCTTGTTACATAAGTGGAGAAAATTTAAAGAAAAATATTGGAGAGATTTTTGGAAAAAACGCGTAAATTTCAAGCGCAAATTATGCGAAAACAACTCGTTTAAAAAAGTGTACATGGCGTTTTTTAAAGAGCTAATTTTGTGCAACAGACTTCGAGACAAAACTTTTTATCTTCAATTTTGTAGTTTCATTTTTTTTGCAATTTTCTAAAAATCGGGGTTTTTAATGAAAATGAGACCTACACCATTCTCTTAAACGTCCTTCACAATATTAAACAACAAAATTTAATAAAAGAAAATTGGAACAATTTTGGGGAATATCAATTTTGGAGAAAAATGTCCGAACGATTTATGCGTTAGCGTTGTGCCAAAGACATCTAAAATAGTATATTAGTATAGGCCTTCTCCTCTAGAGGGCGTTGGTTGTGCACAGACCTACAGGCAGGCAGACGTTTTGCCGTCAATCGACTTTTCGGTATGAAGGACGCATAAATCTTCTTTTCTATAATTAGCAACTAAATTTATTCACTTGATATATTTGTGTCGAAAATTCGCCGTTTCGTCCGCACAAAACCTGCTCTTTTTACGTTAGTAAGGGCAAGAAAGTAAAAATTGATTGATGGCAAAAAGTCAGTCAGTCTGTGGTCAACGCTAGCGCCTAAACCATTCGGAAGATTTTCTCAAAAATTGATATTCCCCAATTGACCTGACTGACGTTGCGATCCCTTGTATTTCAAACCGACTTTTATGAGGGGGGATATTTCATGTGAAGCCGCTGGTCCATTTTCAAAATTTAAAAAAGACTGATCCATATTTTTTTCATTAAATTTTGCTGTTGGTTAGTGTGAAGAACGTTTAAGACAATGGTACACATCTCATTTTCGTCGAAATCCCTGATTTTTCGAAAAATTGCAAAAGTTCAATTTTTTCGTCCCTTTCCCACCACTAAAATATTGAAGATAGAGATTTCTTTTCTTAATGAAATCTATTTTTTAAAGATAGATTTCTGAAATAAACTACAATTTCGAAAATTTGAGTATTTTTCGCGTAATTTTGCATGAAATGCCACCAAGATTTAATTTTTATAATCAGTTTTTTCTGAAAAAGGCTCCAAATTTTTTCTTTAAATTTTTCCCTCATATTATCAAAAGACGGGAAAAATATGTTGCTAGTTTCATTTTCGGCGAACTTAACGTATTTTCGAAAATCGCAAAAAACATTTGAGAACTACAGAACCAGAAATTGCTTTAAAGAATACTTCGAAGATTTTTGCTTTAAACAAAATTTGCTCTAAGAAATTATCTCATTAAAAAGGCCATGTACGATTGTTGGAAATATCTAGTGGTTTTTGCGTAGTTTCTGCTTGAAATTAATGAAATATTTATATGCGTGTCTCACACCAACTATGTTCCACGGAGAACAGAAATGGATCAAAAGGATATGAAAAACTAGTGGTGCTACAGAATAGCACAGACTTTCCCGTATTAGTTTTCTATTTCCTTGGGTCTTCGCTTGCTATTCGGAATTGCCACAAATTCTTTCTTGCCAGCTGTCATCTATCACCGACAAAAGTACATTTTTTTGTCATTTTCTTAATTTTTCAGTTTCCTATTGGTAGAACGGAAACATTAATTTTAGAATTCTAAAGAACACAAACACCTAGTCACAAATGGCAATTTTCTTTTAAAAACTATGTGCCGTTTAAGAGAAAATGGCGTTTTAGCGCTACTAAAAATGCGAAATTTGAAGCTCATTTTCACAGAAAATGTTTGAGTTTTCAAAATACTTTATTTGAAATTATTTGAAGACCTTACACTCACAAATATAATAGTCTTTACAAATTGCTGATAATGTGCATATTAAGGATGTGAGAGATCTTTCAAAAAAATTACAATTATGTAATTTTTGAAAAAACAAAAAAATAACTCAAAATAAACTTTACGCTATACTAAAGAGTGTAATTAGCACTATCCGTTACAAAAGTTTCAAGAAAAAATTGCAGCCATATACGAGAAAATGGCGTTTGAGCATTTCTGAAAATGCCGAAATTTGAGCTACTTTTCACAGAAAACGGTAGTGTTTTCGAGAAACTTTACTTGAGGTTATTTAAAGCATATGTACTCGTAAATATAATAAATGAAAAAATCTCCGATAATGTAAATATTAACGACGTAAGAGACAAGTAAAAAAAATTACATATTTGTAATTTTTGAAAAAACCAACCGATAGACCAAAATGGCTTTTATGTCATTGACAGAGTACATTTACCACTATCCCTACCAAAAGTTTAAAGAAAAAATTTGGAGCCGTTTTTGAGAAAATCTTGTTTTTGTAATTTTTTAAAATTGCACATATTGCACGCAATATTGCGCGAAAAATACTAAAATTTTCAAAAAAAATGTAGATGACCTTAATGATAGAACTCACTTTGGAGAACAAAGTTTATTTGAAGAAAAAATCTCTATCTTCAATTTTGTAGTTGGAGAAAGACGTCGAAAAAAATTCAAACTTTCACAATTTTCGAAAATTCAGAGCTGTACGTGAAAATCGGACCTATGCCATGCTAAAAAGTGTATTTTACTCTATCCATACAAGAAATTTAAAGAAAAAAATTTGGAGCCGTTTTTGAGAAAACTTTGAAAATGTTGGGGGAGCTTTATGTACAGTACCCCCAAATTTTGAAGAATCTTTTTCAAAATCTCAAAGCTTCGATTAGAATCAGATCGACCGGGGAATATCCATTTTGGAAGAAATCGTACGTATGGTTTAGGCGCTAGCAGTGTTCACAGACAGACAGACGGACGGACGGACGGACGGACGGGCAGACGGACGTTTTCCTTTCAATTGGGGTTTCGGTATCAAGGACCTAGAAAACAGGGTTTCTGGCTACACCACGTGTTAGGGGATTTTTTTTTCTTAATTTAGCTGCTGGCTTTATCCACTTATTCGTTTTCACGGCCCGGCAATGAATTTTTCCGCCGAAAATTGGCCATTTTTTCGCGCAGCATTACATAACTTTCCCTATACTACGTATATCACTTCGTGTATACGTACGTATGCGGGTAAGTAATAATTAATTAGGGTTCTTGATACATAGAGGCTGACGGAATGGTGCCGTTCACTACTTAGACAATTGTAATATCTCCAAAAATCCGAGATCACCGTGGATCCCATGTAAGATAATAAAAGTTTCGTTGGTTTGATTCTTTTCTTTCTTTGGTTTTATCAACAACCCTGAAAAGCAGCATTGACAAACTTCCATTCCTATTTCCCATTACTCCTTTACTTGAATCATACTTCTACTTGCCGAAACTTACTCTCATCAGTGTAAATAATTGCTCCTTCACTATCCAAAGATGCTCTTTCACTTTTCACTATAATAATTCATCCGTCACATAAATTATTCATAATAAGTTTCTCTTTCGCTCCTGCAACTCGCAAATACGTACTAATCATGCATAATTACCAACATCTCAAACCATCAACCATCAATACCAACATCTCAAAATTACCTTCGCATGGAATTCGTGGTATTGCCCTAGATTGGATAACTTCTTACCTTAAACATCGGACTCAAAGAGTAGAAATACCATACTGGCAGGAAAGGACTTTACATACTTATATTTCCAATTCTTTGCCAATTGAGCATGGGGTCCCGCAAGGTTCGATCTTAGGTCCTGTTCTCTTTCTGTTATATGTAAACGATATGCCCTCGTCTATTAAAAATGGAAGAACGGTTCTGTTTGCTGATGACACGAATGTTCTTTGCAAAAAAGAAGCAGTAAATAGTACAATTTCAGAAGTTTCAAATTGGTTTAATAATAACAAATTAATTGTTAACGAAAGAAAAACTGTTTCAATGCATTTTTGCATCTCAAATCGGAAATCGCATGTTTCATTGAAAATGTACAATATGCAATTAGCTGATGTTGAGGCAACAAAATTTTTAGGTCTTTCAATTCAATCAAACCTCAAATGGAATGTACATATAACAGAATTAAACACTAAATTAAGTTCATTATGCTACGCATTCAGAATTCTTTCAAATTCTGTCAGCCTTCATGCAGCTCGTTGCTTTTATTTTGCAAATGTGCATTCCCGCCTGAGATATGGCATAATATTCTGGGGAAGCTCATCCTGTAGTATTCAGACCTTCAGATTGCAAAAGAAAATTATTCGAATAATGAAAAAATGCCTTCCACGTGATTCCTGCAAGCCTCTTTTCATTGAACTGGGAATCTTACCATTGCCTTGTCTATTTATTTACGAATCTGTAATATTTGTCAAAAATGACCTACTTAACGGAGGGAACATATTTTCATGCAATATTGATATTTATAATTACAACACACGCCGTAGAAATCATGTGCATCAAGTGTCAGTATCAACAGCTCAGTACAAGAAATCAACATACAATACATGTACGTTACTTTACAACGCATTGCCAGATGACATAAAACAATTAAAGTCGGTACACAAATTTAAGTTAAAAGTAAAATCTTTTCTGCTGCAAAACTGTTTCTATACAATTAGAGACTATACTGATCGTGAAAAAGAAAAATAATGTTTAATGTAACAAAACAAAGAGATATAATGAATTAGTTTACGTTTGCATTGTATACATTTTCAAAAAATATTTAATACGCCTGTAACAAGTAATGTACTTCAGCTTCCGGGTCAATGACCCCCATCTCGATCAGGTTTTTGTCCAGTTTCCCTGATCCATAGAGCAAATGCTGAGATGGCCCTTTGTTTTGCTTCTGGACGTAAATGTAGCTTCATTGTGCGCACGTTTTGTTGAGCACTCCTTTTGCTTGTAGTTCATTTACAGTTGAAATTGATTTTCTATAACTCGGGAAAAAACATTTTTCAAATATCTTTATTTTTCTAAAATAATTATTTTCTAAATTCATTTTTTGGTTGTTTTTTTTTCGTTTTTTTTTTTTAAATTCTGGCCCTCAAGAAAATGTGCGCAGATAAATTTCTTTCCCCACACGTCATATACAGTTTTTACTGTTTTTTGACAAATAAATAAATAAATTTACTACTACTATTTATGCATTAGTATAGAGTATATATGTAGATAAACATAAATACGTGACTAGAATATTTTATGACGCAACAAATGTTTGTACTGAGACTCCAATTATCTCTCGATGGCCTGACTACAGTTAATGGAAAAATTGCCATACTTTTCTATCTGATCAAATTTTCTTCTTCCGCAGAACGATCTTAGGCATATCAGTTGGCTCTGGTGTAATACTCAGGATAAGATGATTAGATCATCTTAGTAAAAATTCCTGGAGGCGCCGGGTATCGATCCCGGTACCTCTCACATGCTAAGCGAGCGCTCTACCATCTGAGCTACGCCCCCACACGAGAACCTCACCCGGCAGTTACAAACTTGCGTGACGATTTTTTTTCTCTAAATGAAAATTCGCAAGCTTAGCAATTATTTCCCCATCAGTGAAACCACATGAAGGAGGAACGTCTTATAAATAGGTTACTAAATGTTCTGTATCAAGAAGGAAAATTACGTTCCATTGTGCTGCACGTTTTAAAGTTACTTACAATATTATTAGAAGAGTTCTTGCTTAAATATTGTCTAATTGCAAATAATTCCCTTGTGTACCTTATTTCCATAATTAATCATGATGAATTATACCTCAGCTTATGAATCATTGACTTAGCTTGCGATCCTTAATTCCTGTGAACTGAAATTGCTTTCCAAAAATTAAATTGAACTTTATTAATAATATTAATGAAGGTGTAGAGAAATTGACAAGAGCATTTTATATCACTGTGCAAGATCATTACCTGCATCTCAAGAAATGTGTCTTTCATTGAGATAGAAAATCTTTTGTGTGTGTGTGTGTGTTTCTGTCGCTTAATCTGCAATTTCTCTCAACAGCTTTATATTTTTGTAAAGACTTCTTATTATGAAATAGAATTCAATGGGGTTTCGTCTCAGAAAAGAAAAAATCATTATTATTCAAGCACCATTTCACTTTGAAAATGCTTGATAAAAAGTAGTACACACACACTCTGACATGAAAGCAATTCAAGACATCTGAAGATATTTTAATGAACTATTTTTTAAACAATGAGGAGAAAAATAATATGTTTGATTGGAGTTCCAGAATTTACCAACCACAGCTACTTTATTAAATATTTTTATTTTAGAAACCTAATGAATAATTTAATTCACAAGCATACACATTTTTATTCCAGAACATATTTTTCACTCCTTTCTATTACTGACTCTTGTTCATTTAGATTCAATGCTCTAAACACATGTGCACGACCCATGCTCATTGCAAACTTCATTTCACTAACGAAACAAAACCGATATTACATATCAACCATTGTATTAATATTCCATATCTTTTATTTGAATTTATACCTTTTTACAAATGGTGTAAATGCACAGAATGTAAGTGTTTCAAATTAACAATACTTACGCAGCCCCACTGAGCAAATGGTTCAGTGGGGTTCACAACACCCCAAATCCATTTCAAAATAACAGAAACTGACGAATGTAACACATATCAACAATAAAATTAATCATTATGATAGATAAACTGATTAAGCATATTTGCGTAATATTCATTGGTCAGAGTTGCCAATATACTTGTATGTTCTGTAAAACAATATAAATATTGTGTGGGTAGAGAACCTCTAAATAGTGTTTTTTTTTGTGGTGTGTGTGAAACCCCAGTGTCTCATTAACGAAACAAAATATAAGTATGCTGAATGAGGGTGAACTACAACGTGATTGGCCTTGTTTCCATCATATTCAAAAGATTAATTATTTCCTACCTAAATTAATTCAACATGTGCAAAAAGTTGTGTATCACTTACTTCTCTACGTAAATTAGATTTTAATTAACTATTTCTGAACAAAGATGAAACTTATAATTCTACAATAAAAATATTAACATTATTAAGCAATAGGAATACCTAGGGCTAGGCCAAATTTGTCACCACCTCCAACATTATTTGATATTTAATACCAAAATAAAATCAAATAGTATTAATAATGTATATACAAGAATTATGCATTTATCAAGGTTTTGAGTGCTCATGATCTCATATTGCGAAGAAATCCATTTCACTGTCACTGATATAGATTCCCATTACCATACAAGCACGTAGACATTACGTTTCTGTTAGGAGTGGGGATGTGCTGGGGATGTGGCGTCTTCGCCAGCCGTGTGGAAACCTCCCGCCTGGCGGCACTTTGCCACACTAGCCGCACTTTGTGGCAGAAGCTGCGGTAGACCGCCGCATCGCTGCGCTCTATTCGCTACGTGCAGCGCCGCTATGCGGCCGCAGACGAAATCAAATGGTGCGCAACGCTGATCACGACCTTTCGCACGGGTCGGGGCGTTCGGCACGCGGTCCGCCAGGGCTTGGCTGGCGGCGCTGGCGGCGAACGCCCAGGCTGATCGACGTCAGGTCGACGCTTCCGGCAACCGATGGAAACCGCGTCCGCCGCCACCACTGTCGGCACCGCGTGCCAGTTGGTGATGAAGATAAAAGGGCATTACCTATTACTTGTCCAGTGTTGCGTTCTCGCAACAGACGCAATACTTTAATACAATACTACTTTTAATTTTAAACAATTTCTGTTTGCGACACCATTACATCATTTGTTAAGGACTTAAATTTAAAGGTTTGGAGAACAAATTGGTAAAGTGTGTTGGTAATTATTCGTGTAATCGTTGCTTCAGGATTAATTGTATTATTTGTGACTTTAAAGTTGGAGGGAAAAAGACGCAATCCAAGTGAAAAAAGGTAATATTTTAATAATATGAATGTAATGACATATATTTTTATTAGCTGAATGATTTATGTGTATTATTCTCTAATTCAAAACCCGAATATTGTTAGTTGCTCACATCTAGAGTTATATGGAAATCATTGGTCTTGCATTATGAATATTGCGAAAACGCAACACTGGGCATATACGACACTTACCTGCAGTGATATTTTTTTTCAAGAACCTTACTACTGACGAACGTTTGGGCTATTCTGGAAGAGAATTTGAACGCTTATGAAAATTCTGATAACTTTGTTGAATTTTTTGCTCATCTTGACGTTAGAATAGAGGACAGATAAGAGTGCTGATAAGATCTTATTGGGACATTCAACAATTTGACTGGTAAACAGCTAATTACATAAGGGAACTGAATAATAAATACATAGATATCTTACATTGTTTTCAAGTGATCGGATCATCAGCATGTCATAAAACGAAACTGAAGGAAGAAAAACCAAATCAATGATTATGGTTGTAGAAAATGGAAGAAAGAAGATCTTGCAAATAAAAACGAAATGAGGAATAATGTAAATGGAAATGAGTCAATGATGTTGAGACCAATGTGTATTGAGTTCCCTCAAACTCTTCTGAATCTCTTCAGTCTATTTTTTCAAATGAACAATTAGAATGTATAGTAAGGCATAGTGTAACATATGCTATTACAAAAAATCACTTTGTTATTCATTTTTTGTAGTATACTATTTGGGAGAAAGAGCCTTGTTGCGTCGAAGTGATGATACCCTACTACAGACGAAATAGTCGAAAGAATAAACGAAACACATCAAGGGGAAAATCATTCGCTTTGGTTATAAAATTCGGAGTCTTATTTTGAGATTAGATTACTGATGCCCGGCGCATGAACGGCTAAGGCCATTAGTCCCGTAAGTGTAGGGTATGTTTTTTCCTTGGGATGTGGTGATCTTTCCCCATTGGTTAGCGAAATCCGATGCCACTCTAGAGGGGTTTTGCCAATCAGGTATCTCCCACCAGGGGGCACCACCTCAGCCGAGACAAGCTCTAAACTCCCGACCGGTCTCCCGGCATGTGTAGGAGTATAGTGTATGTTAGTATAAGTGGATGTGTAAGGTGTAAGGATCGGGAAGGAAAGATAGCGCGTGGTACGTGACCCTTTTGTTAGGTTACTGCTCCGGCGTTCGCCTGATGTCGATCGGAAAAAACACGGAAAAATACTGATTAGAGCACCCGGCCGCTAGAATTCTCCTCCAGACATCGAGTGAATTTGACCTCGCTGACAAGTTAGTGTCGAAAATACTGCCACTAACCGGACTCGAATCTAGGACCGCCCGGTCAGAGGCACTGTTTGTTAATTATAACTTAAGTTTCTTACTATTTAATAATGTTTATTGCTTATTTCTAACGTCACAATACAGATTCTACTATATGCAAGTGTTTATTTGCAGCAGCAGTCGGTTTATGAAATAAGTGTAAAAGTGGTGGTATCTGCCCAGTGTTGCGTTTTGCAACACTAAATGTTTGACCAATAGAAATACTGGTGACTTGTATATTGTTATCCTACACATTTATAATCATTATAGTATCATGTTCTGTAAATATGAAATATATTGGCAATAAAAATTTCTGGGCATATATGGGGGGAAGAAAAATCGTTTGGGCAGAAATGGATTGCTACCGCTGAGATGAAAAAGTGTAACCAAGTGGTGCTATAAAGGTGTGGTGTTAAAAGGATTGGTAAAGAAGAAAAGAGCGAAACAATCTTGCATTTAATACAGATAATCTTGACTTGGTAACATTTTTTGACAGGACAATAAGACGAATAGTATGTAGGGGAAAGTGGGGCATACTTGATTGATACATAAAAATTAAATCGTTTATGTATCAAAAATAAATTAAATATTAATTTTTGTTGTATTAATGGCATAATATTATTATATCTATTATTATATTAGTATTACTATAGCAACCTAAGGAATCATTAAAATTAGAAGATAATCAAAATATATTTATTTTAGTAAAAAAAGAGTTTTGTGCCATTCTGCCCCGCGTACGGGGCACTTTGATATATTAGATGAGGTACTTTGATACAAATTGTACAAAGTTTGGGAAGGGTAATCACTTACAAACATTTAACGAAAAAAAATTATTGTGATGTATGATCTGCCACACAATATGTGACATTCTAAGATATGTAACATTTGTTAAAAACTGGAATTTTAAACTTCCTTCCGCAGCACCATTTAAACATGTTTTTGAAATGGACACGTGGGAATATATACACAGGAGGAATAGCAGCGCCTGTGGCAGTCACTATACTGTAGCAACACAGATATCTGCATAGGGCTAATGTAAAAAAATGCTTCATTCAAACAATTAAAAGCCATCCAGCAGCGGGGAAAATGAAACAATTTTCATTTTCAAGCCTTGCCCACGCAGGAGAAAGTAAATTTCAGAAATCGGGCACTTTTCCGCTTCCACAATCCCTTAATCCGTGTAGCTTCCGGACTTCGGTATATATTTGAGCGTCTTAAGAAAAGAGTGCATCGTAACGTAGGCGGCCAGGTATGCGGGCGAAGAAGGACACATTACCAGTACCGAATAATCACTTCGGGTGGCGCCACTATTCAGAATGAGACACAAGTCACGGAACCTGCGAACGGATTGTGATTGGTTGGGGCCACCGCGTCATCGGCGGGAGAGGGGGGGGGCGCAGACATCACATAAATAAACAAAACGCTACGTTTCGTTCTTATTACTGGAATATTTGTTCGCCGGGACGCAGCTTCTTACTCGACTAATTGTTCGCCGGGACACCTCTTCTTTTCTGAAGTGTTCACAGAGTCACTTCATTCGCGAACAGTGTACTCGCTAGGCCGCTGCTTCGACTCCTCAGGATAACACGCACCGGTGTACTGTTGCTCAGCACCATTTACCACCGAGTTCGGTAATGTGGTTGTCGTGACCATCAAGAACTCCGCCGAGCTCATGCTCGACATGCGGACCGATAATCCGCAGTGAATCCTGCGAACAGTCGCCGACATTGAATGAGGCTGTGGAAGACACGCATCTCCTCGGGAGATCACGACGAGAGGCGCAAGTGATACTAGTGCTCTGTGATTCGAGGACAGCTGATCAACCGGGACTGCGAGTGAATCATCTGATGCCCACCACTCTTCTGGAACCCTCCGCCAAACAGCGAGGTTAACTGGATGAGTTCCTTCGAAACAAAACTACCAATGAGCAGTGAGGGAGGAATAAGAGAGAGAGAGAACTGAAAGTGCAATTAAGTCATAAGGGCGTAGATAACATTTGTAGAGGGGATAATTGCCAGCGTGGGATTTATCAAGCCGAGTTAAAATTATGATAACTCCAGATAGATTTTTAATGGGTGAAAGTCCCGGAAACCCGTGCATGCATGCCTCCTGAACCCTTGCCGGATTGTGCATATGGCCACGCAGGTGAGTTCTCACTCCGACGCCAGACGGGCACCGCCGCTAGTTTCAAGGTAAGGGCAAAGGTTACAATACCACAAAACGTTACTAATTCTCCTCGTCCACCTGATAATACATGTCGTACTTGTCTCCGCTCTTTCCTGCCAAAACTTTGATTGTAGGTAAGACTATGTTAATTCCAGTTTCATGCAGATTTATTATACAATCCGGCGTAAATTTGTAGCGCGCCATTACACATTCATAATTGTCAAAAAATTCAGTTTCAGATTGCAGTTTTATTTAATGCAAAACTTTTGGCTGCACTGGTATTTTCTGGCTTCCTGAGGCTTAGATGTGGATTCCTCTTCCTAAATCCTGCAGCGCAATCTTTCCCAGCACATCTAATTGTTTTTCCAGGTTGCTGGATATCTACACCCCAAGTATTCTGCACATTCGTAAGCCAAAACCAAGACTTTCTGCAATCCCGTCCATAGTGCATTTTACTGCAGTTCAGTAATTAACCAGTAAAAGCTTTCTCCTTTTTACTTTCCCGTATACGTACGTATACACGGAGTGATTGATATACGTAGTATAGGGAAAGTTATGTAATGCTGCGCGAAAAAATGGCCAATTTTCGGTGGAAAAAAATTAATTGCCGGGTCGTGAAACGAATAAGTGGATAAAGCCAGTAGCTAAATTAAGAAAAAAAATCCCTAACACGTGGTGTAGCCAGAAACCCTGTTTTCTAGGTCCTTGATACCGAAACCCTAATTGAATGGAAAACGTCCGTGTGTCCGTCCGTCCGTTCGTCTGTCTGTCCGTCTGTGAACACTGCTAGCACCTAAACCATACGTACGATTTCTTCTAGAGATTTTTTCTTCAAATAAAATTTGTTCTGCATATCGAGTTCTTTAATAAAGGTCATGTAAATGTTTTTCAAAATTTTGGTAGTTATCGTGCAATATTGGGTGCAATATGTGCAATTTTAAAAAATTACAAAAACAAGATTTTCTCAAAAACGGCTCCAAATTTTTTCTTTAAACTTTTGGTAGGGATAGTGGTAAATGTACTCTGTCAATGACATAAAAGCCATTTTGGTCTATCGGTTGGTTTTTTCAAAAATTACAAACATGTAAATTTTTTTACTTGTCTCTCACGTCGTTAACATTCACATTATCGGTGATTTTTTCACATTATTATATTTACGATTATATATGCTTTAAATAATGTCAAGCAAAGTTTCTCGAAAACACTACCGTTTTCTGTGAAAAGTAGCTCAAATTTCGGCATTTTCAGAAATGCTCAAACGCCATTTTCTCGTAAATGGCTGCAAATTTTTTCCTGAAACTTTTGTAACGGATAGTGCTAATTACACTCTTTAGTATAGTGTAAAGTTTATTTTGAATTAATTTTTTGTTTTTTTCAAAAATTACATAATTGTAATTTTTTTGAAAGATCTCTCACATCTTTAATATGCACATTACCAGCAAATTGTGTAAGTGCGTCAAATAACTATAAATAAAGTATTTTGAAAACTCAAACATTTTCTGTGAAAATGAGCTTCAAATTTCGCATTTTTAGTAGTGCTAAAATGCCATTTTCTCTTAAACGGCTCATAGTTTTTAAAAGAAAATTGCCATTTACGGCTAGATTTCTGTGTTCTTTAATATTCTAAAATCAATATTTTCGTTCTCCCAGTAGGAAACCGAAAAATTAAGAAAATGACCCAAAAAAATGTACTTTTGTCGGTGATAGATGGTAGCTGGCAAGAAAGAGTATGTCGCTATTCCGAATAGCTAGCGAAGACCCAAGGAAATACTAATACGGGAAAGTCTGTGCCATTCTGTAGCACCACTAGTTACTTTCCCGTATACGTACGTATACACGGAGTGATATACGTAGTATAGGGAAAGTTATGTAATGCTACGCGAAAAAATGGCCAATTTTCGGCGGAAAAAATTCATTGCCGGGCCGTGAAAACGAAAAAGTAGATAAAATCAGTTGCTAAACTAAGAAAAAAAATCCCCTAACATGTGATGTAGCCAGAAACCCTGTTTTCTAGGTCCTTGATACCGAAAAACCAATTGAAAGGAAAACGTCCGTCTGTCCGTCTGTCCGTCTGTCCGTCTGTCTGTCTGTCTGTCTGTCTGTCCGTCTGTGAACACTGCTAGCGCCTAAACCATACGTACGATTTCTTCTAAAATGGATATTTCCCAGTCGATCTATTTCTAGTCAAAGCTTTGAGATTTTGAAAAAGATCCTTCAAAATTTGGAGGTACTTTATATGAACCCCCCCGGGGATTTTCAAAATTTTCTCAAAAACGGCTCCAAATTTTTTCTTTAAATTTCTTATATGAATAGAGTAAAATACACTTATTAACATGGCATAGGTCCGATTTTCGTTGATAACTCTGACTTTTCGAAAATTGTGAAAGTTTGAATTTTTTTCGGCGTCTTTCTCCAATTACAAAATTGAAGATAGAGATTTTTCCTTCAAATAAAATGTGCTCTCCAAAGTGAGTTCTTCGTTTAAGGTCATGTACACTGTTCTGAAAATTTTAGTAGTTTTCGCGCAATATTGCGTGCAATATGTGCAATTTTAAAAAATTACAAAAACAAGATTTTTTCAAAAATCGCTCCAGGTTTTTTCTTTAAACTTTTGATAGGGATAGTGGTAAATGTACTCTATCAGATGACATAAAAGACATATTGCTCTGTAGGTTGGTTTTTTAAAAAATTACAAAAATTTAAATTTTTTCACATGTTTCTCACGTCGATAATATTTACATTATCGGAGATTTTTTTCACATTATTATATTTATAAGTACACGTGCTTTAAATAATGTCAAGTAAAGTTTATGGAAAACAACCGTTTTCTGTGAAAACTAACTCAAATTTCCGTATTTTCAGAAACGCTCAAACGCCATTTTCTCAGAAATGGCTACAAATTTTTTCTTCAAAGTTTTCGAACGGATAGTGCTACTTGCAATCTTTAATACGACGTTAAGTTTATTTTGAGAAATTTTTTGTTTTTTTCCAAAATTACACATATGTAATTTTTTAAAAAGATCTCTCACATCTTTAATATTCACATTACCAGCAATTTGTAAACATTATTATATTTGTGAGTGTAAGTGCTTCAAATAACTTCAAATAAAGTATTTTAAAAACTCAAACATTTTCTGTGAAAATGAGCTTCAAATTTCGTATTTTTAGTAGCGCTAAAACGCAATTTTCTTTAAAATGGCAGATAATTTTTAAAAGAAAATTGTCATTTAGGGCTAGGTTTTTGTATTCTTTAATATTCTAAAATTAATATTTTCGTTCTACCAATAGGAAACCGAAAAATTAAGAAAATGACAAAAAAATGTACTTTTGGCGGCGATAGATGGTAGCTGGCAAGAAAGAGTATGTGGCATTTCGGAATAGCCAGCGAAGACCCAAGGAAATAGAAAACTAATACGGGAAAGTCTGTGCCATTCTGTAGTACCACTTGTTAATTGACACAACTTGCGTAACAGTGTATCTGGATCTATATATAATATGAGATGGCTCTTCATTTCCTTCCAAAGTATTTCGAACCTTTTCATTGCGATGTTGCAACTTTAATCGTATTTGTCAGCTGCTTTCCGTATTGACGATCTTTTTGATAAAACTTCGAATGTTGCAGACTTCACTTTCTCCTCATCGATACATCCTCTATCAGTCTTCTTTTTATAAGTTCGCACCATTTTCTGGATGAAAGGAATACTAGTTTAGAGATTTCGTACGAACTTCAATATTCAGTCATTACGATACACTCGCGGGCCACATTGATACGTGTATCAATGTGTCCCGTGTCTCTGTGTATCAAAGTGCCCCAACGGATACATTAATGATCCTAACTATCCTACTGATAAAACCACTGAACGTGTTTAAAAATCACGTGTAAACCTGATGAAAAATTCTTACTATTGGTATTTTCAAATCTTGATCAAATCAACACTTATATGGAAACATCGGTCTGACAGGCACCAAGTGAAATTGGTTTATACAATAATGGGCGATATGAGTGGACGAGAGTGTTGACAGTCATAGTAGCTTCCTCCCTGACCCTCTTCTATCACTCGGCCGTGTTCGGCCGCTTCTATCACTCGGCCACTTCGTTCTGTTAAATACGGTCGGCATTTAAGGGGCATTTTTGGATATCGTGGAGGTCTATTTATATCTTTCCGTATTTTTCGTAGCGGTAAGCGAGACCGTTTGTTTCTCTTAATAGTGATCTGTGAGACGGGTGTTTCCACAAACGCTCTTGGGCGATTTACTCAAATATTTATTTATTTAATATTTTTACTTTCAAAATATTGTAATGGGTCACCCAATTCCTTCGAACGATCCCAGCTCAAGAAGAGAAAAATTTAGAACCCTACTCAAGCTATGCTTCGTGTATGCAAACCTATTGAAGAGTCTAACTGCAATGTCCCTTTAGACAATTGATTTAATTTTTCAGAAGTTATTGTTGAACTGATGAAGAGAAAATTAAGTTGTTGAGACAGTATAAAAGAACAAAAATGATTCCTGATGAATTCCTTGTTAGCCCATATAGACCAGTTGGATCAACGCTATACGGATTTAGAGAACGGAGGAGACTGTACGGATTTAGAGACAATTACAATTAAAACGTTTTGCAATAACAACAATGCTTTTCAACAATTTTAATGTTGTTTAAAAATTTCGATACTTTTCAACAATTTCAATCTTTTTCAACAATTTCAATATTTTTCAATTATTTTCATGTTTTTATAATACAAAATATATTAGAATATTCTAAAGAAATAGGAGAATTGATTGAAACAAGCATAAAATTTAGTTTATTTTTACATTCCACATTCAACGCCCAATAACAAATGGCGGTCTCTGAGACCGTTGTTTCTCGTTGCGTTATAAAAATCATGTTTCCACTTAAGTGTTAATGACCATAAAACAGCGTTAGAACACTTTCATAATTAACAAAATTTTTACTTTCATATATACTATACGTACGTACAGTATAGGGAAAGTTACGGGTCATTCCATATTAAATCAACACTGTCATTTTACATCACCATCTCAGATTCAGATGAAATTTGACACATAGGTAGAATGAATGAAGAATAAGAAAACTACAAATTTTGAGTAAAATATTTCCACCCGTTTCTGAAATACAGGCATGTAAAATTTTACAAAATTGGGTTCCCAAAAATTTTGAAATTTATGTAGAACCTCACCAAATTAAGGTAGAGAGCTGGAATAGGTGACATTTTGCTGGTTTCTTTATGGCCTTTTATATGATATACAACTCAGTAGGGGTTGCGTTCAAAAAGGGTTTATTTATCGGGAGAAATAATTGAAGTAAATGTGTACCTTGGTGAAGTACCTACATTGTAGGCCTTCTTTCACTTTTTCTGCCTGGTTAAAAATATACATCAAGAAATATCCTACATTTGCACAAGAATTTTATCATGTATAGAAAAGAAAAAAAGAAAATTGTGACTAGCTTTGCTAACAATACACGCTCACAAATAGATTCTATGAAAACACGAAACGTTTTCTCTATTTTAACGAAATATGCAAAATATGCTCACATAATTACACGAATATGCCTCAAAAGGAAAAATCGATCAAAAATTGCACAAAGATGCACTATCAAATTAATCTACAATGCATCCTATTATAACCAAATGTCAAGAAATTAATCTTAGCTATGCCTTGAAGTAATGGAGAAAAATATGCAAAATCATAGAAATCCGCTCCCTAGTAATAAGTGTATGATGGTTTCATTTCTAGCATTAGGAAGCCGAAAAATCGAGAGAATGTGAAAAAAATGTTTTTTGGGTGCCCAAAGAAGATACCTGGGAAGATAATCATTCATAACAGAAAAACTAGTTCAGAGTAAAGAGATTAGAAAACTAAGTTGTGCGAGAAAGTAAATGCCATTCTATAGCACCACTAGTTTATTTATTTATTTATTTGCCGTCCCTTATTACACATGTGGAGACCATTTAAAGAAAAAAACTTGGAGCGGTTTTTGAGAAATTTTCTTTTGTAAATTTCAAGCTAAAATTACGCAAAAACTACTCGCTTTTTCAGAAAATTGTTCGTGACATTTTTAAAGAACTAATTGTGTACAGCAGACTTTGAGTGAGGGAAAAATCTCTATCTACAATTTTGTAGTTTTAAAAATATGTTTTGATATTTTCCAAAAACCAAGCAAATGGGACAAGCGCCATACTTTTTACCGTCCCTTATTACATACGTGAAGAAAATTAAAAGAAAACATTTGGAGCGGTTTTTGAGAAACAAAATATTGGTAAATTTCAAACGCAATTTACGCAAAAACTACTAGTTTTTTCAAAAAATTGTACTTGACCTTATTTAAATTGCTAATTTTGTACAACCAAATTTGTCAGAGGCAAAAATCTCCATCTTCAATTTTACAGTTTTGAGATAGTTTTTTGCAGCTTTCCAAAAATGGGGGATATCAATGAAAATGATACCTGCACCATTCTCTTAAACGTCCTTCGCACTATTCAACAACAAAATTTAATAAAAAAAATTGGAGCCATTTTTTTGAAAACATTGAAAATGTCCAACATGTAAAGTACCCACCAAAGTTAAAATATCGGTTTCAAATTCCAGGGGCCTTAACAACAGCCAAATCGATTGGGGAATTTCAATTTTGAAGAAAATGAGCTGAACGGTTTAGGTGCTTGCATTGACCACAAACGGCAGACAGACAGACGGACGTTTTGCCTTCAGTCGAGTTTTCGGTATCAAGAAGCAACAAAACGTGAAACACAACGAGTTAGAGGATTTTTTCCTAAAGGCTCTAGCCGGATAAGATGGTAAAAAGTGCCCCCGCTTGAAATCGAAAAGTGAATCTTTCCTGAGGATTGTGACTACGAAAAACATTTTTTCATGGACTTTTAAATTCCTGCCCCCTCACATCTGCCGTAATAACGAAAAATGTGTTTTTTGAACTTTATTTTTTTCACTGACTCCGTCGCATGAATTTTCATGGAAAATAATGGTTATTTATGTAAAATTTACTGAATTTTTCAAAAATAATTTTAAAAAATTTATTAGCCACGAAATTCAATCTTTTAAATGGATTTGAAAATTTTGGAATTTTTTTAAAGAAAGTTGTTTTTCCACCGGGAGCACGAGAAAATTCTCAAATGTTGCCCTAAAAATCATCGATCTTCTGGAATTTTTTCAGATTTTTATGATTGGTGCGCCATGTCTAAAAAAATACGTATTTCGAAATTCTCAATTTATTAAAAATAACTGAACAAAATTGTTCACCATCTGGTGCGATTATATCTAACGGTCAAAATAGTATTGACAAACTTATTTACTGATATTAGCCTTTTAATATTGCAAATACCGTGGCTAGAAAGCAAATAATATTGTAATTACATGTTTCTATAAAGTTCTATATACATGAAAATACGCCAAATGGGACGAAAATACGTATTTTAATTTTTTTAGACATGGCGCACCAATCATAAAAATCTGAAAAAATTCCACAAGATAGATGATTTTTAGGGCAACATTTGAGAATTTTCTCGTGCTCCCGGTGGAAAAACAACTTTCTTTAAAAAAATTCCAAAATTTTCAAATCCATTTAAAAGGTTGAATTTCGCGGCTAATAAATTTTTTAAAATTATTTTTGAAAAATTCAGTAAATTTTACATAAATAACCATTATTTTCCATGAAAATTCATGCGGCGGAGTCAGTGAAAAAAATAAAGTTCAAAAAACACGTCTTTCGTTATTACGGCGGATGTGAGGGGGGCAGGAATTTAAAAGTCTATGAAAAAATGTTTTTTGTATACCATCATTATAAACGACCCATTTCGATACCCCGAATCGTACATAATCCAGTATATTATCGCACGCTACATGACGTCATCCCCATTATTAAACGCGACATGACGTCATGACGAACTTCTAGAAAGACAGATCTGTAGAACCGGTTTCAGAAAGTAGACAAAATATTATTACTCTACCTTCATTAAGAGATATTTCTCATCATCTGCTTCCACTAAAAATTTTCTCACATCATCTTTCGAAAATATCATAGATTTTTCAGCTTCATAGCCGACATTAGCTTGTTTCATATATAACTGAACTTTGTTATAAGCAGAGATGTCAATTCCATCTTTAATTTTCAGCATAGTCTTCAATTTTGAATGACTGCAGCACAAAGATGATGCCTTACATACTGCAGACTTCAAAATAACATAAATTAGAAAATGAAAACTCGACACTAGGACACTATCATACACACACGACACTATCATAAAAAGTATGACAAACTTACCAACTCAGATATATATGCCAGAACAACTGTCTCGCATATAATATTTACATTATTTGTTTCCATCCACTTCCTAAATTTTATATATTCCTTCTAGTACAATGCACTCGACTTTTTTAGGTATTAAACTTTCTTCTGCCTTCGAGGCTTTTTCTAAAACTACCATTGGTAATGACGCCATCTTTCATTCGAATATTTCATGCGCGTGTGAATCGGCTCTCCGCTGTCACAGTTGTGACGTCATAATACCAACATCCATGTTGCCAACTATAAAACTTTACTTACACTTACTTCGTTTCATTTATAACTTTATAATGATGTTATACAAAAAAATAGCGTATGCAACTCGTTTATAATGTTCCTTTTTTGCACTCATAAGAAAATAGTCTATTACTAAACTCACTCCTTCGTCGTTCGTTTAGTAATAGACTATTTTCTTATTCGTGCAAAAAAGGTCAACATTATAAACTAATTGCATAAACTACTATTTTCGTGGTTACAATCCTCAGGAAAGATTCACTTTTCGATTTCAAGCGGGGGCACTTTTTACCATCTTATTCGGCTAGAGCCTTTAGAAACAGGTTTTATCCGTTTTTTTGTTACCAGACGCCAGCTATAAGAGTTTTTCTGGCGAAAACGCGCCGTTTTCCGGCGCACGATAACATATCTATCTCTTCTTATGAAGTATTCCTAAGGCGAGAAAGTAAAAAGAACGTGAGAAGATATCTCTTATAAGTAACTCTCGTCGAAGACAGGTCTTTCGTTTGAAGATTGATTAGTTAACTTCGTACTCACTGTCGTGTATTTTAGATTAATTTATTTGTGCTGTTAGAACAAGAAGGTTCTATTTTAGGAAAAAATCTTTCATTAATAAAACACCGTTAGGCGATGTTTGCATTGGTTTGCCTTCAAAGAAAGTGATCTGTGGATCGTTGGGCAGAGGCTTCTGAAGCAGAGATGAAAATGTCACTGCTTCTGCACACACTGGGAACAGGAATATTTTTTTCGCAGAAGCGACAGTATTGTTTGAAGATGAAAGCGAAATGTCAACGTAATCTATAAATCGACGCATTAAAAAAAACTTGTAAGGTTTATGAAAAAAATGAAACGGACCTCTTTAATAAACATTTATTCACAGTCACAAACAATAATTTGGATTTGTTCTAAATAAACTTTGAGGAAGTAATGTAAGTCTGTTTTTCGGAAAAAAAACCTTAAACGAAAACAAAAATTATGCTTGGTGACGTAGTTACTAAATTTGTATTATCTGAAGTATACGAGTATTTCGCTGCTAATCACAGTTCTCGGTATACAATTTATGGACTAGGAGAACATTCGACGAACGAATTCTATTGTTCTGGTTTTCACAAGATTAAAAATAAGCTTGTAGGAAATTGCATTCGAATGAATTACATTTTTTCCTCTTTCCAGCATCCTTCGTGAAGGGCTTAATGCTGGTGAGGTCATGAGTGTGATCCCAGTTTGTGTTTCGCAGAGCGTACAGCTGCTGGAAAGCCGCGAGTATTGTTCCGAGCGGAGCCACAAAAGCGATAAGCATTTCCGCATTTTGTTCTGCTTCACGTGACAACAATTCCATTCCGAATTATATCATCCGTGAACTGAATGTGAAAACGTCAGTTACCACTGCATATGTCGTCTTTCTCACTGAGTACTAATGTGACGTGAAATTCATTTCGTTCAATTCTCATTCCGTGATTTTGAGGCGGTGAAAAATATTGTCTCTCTGGTCTTATCGATGTCCATTTCTTATGCATATAATAATCGCAATTTCGTAAAACACTTTGAATGAACGAAAAAAATTTAAGATCTACATTTTCGGCCGAGTATGAATACTGAGAAATCAATAGGTTAGGGAATCTATTTCTCGGACATCCTAGATTTGTATTTATTACTTCTCCAAGTAATAAATCAACATTAATGAAGACGTTAAATAATTTGTTTTGACCTCCGAAGTGAAAAAAGAAGAGTGCAAAGCCAATCAGGCCCGAGAGGGGGAGTTGCAGTCGGTACATCACTCTTGGGCCCGTGAATCTCAACGGGGCACAGAACTCCACGAACCCAATGAAGCCCAACGCCTGTCATCATTTCAATGAAATTCGAACATTTATTTAATTCATTTATTGTTTACATACCTCGTCTTCTTTTCTTCAATTTTTCAAGTTAATAATGTTCCAAAATTAAACTTCATGCGCGTTTCACATCTTCAATTACATTAATCACATTCTACAGAGGCCATCCGTACTTTTTTGAAGGAGAGAGGGAAATTTATATATTTATAGAAAAATATATAAATATTTTATTTTCATTTATAAATTTATATAAATATATAAATATTTATATATAAATATATAATAAATAATATAAAATATATATAAATGCATTTCCATAGTTTTTGAAACATGTTTGACAGATCTTCAACAATTTTTTCAAACAAATGATACTATTAGACTTTTTTCAACGTTTTTCAGACAGGTCCTACCCGTTATTTCTAGAAGGGTATTTAAAAAAATGTAAATTGAAGAACGTGTAGAATTTAAAATTCGATTTAGGTACCGTTTTAAATGTTCTTTACGAAAATGATTTTTCCTAGCGTGGACGTTAAATTGTAGAATATCTCCTTTTTTCGTGGGTTAACAAATGATTCAGGAAGTCAACAATTCGTATGTTGCCCATGTCAAATTGACCTTCATGTTACTTTTTCTCAGGGAATAATGAAAATACTCTCTTGAAATTTGGTACCAGAATAAAGCAACACTTTATACATATACTGTAGTATAATTGTAACATGTGTGTTGTTAATAATAATTTTATAGAAAAAATAATAAATGTCAAACATTTTATACAAAAATTTGGTTTTATCTTAGTGTTACTTTGAGATTTGTACAGTGAAATTGATAAATCTAGTATAGAATCTTCACTGTCTATGTTTTATTCTTCTGTAGAAATTCCATTGACATTGATTGGGTAAATTCTGAAAAAAAGGAACATCCGTCCAAAAAAATGTAGTTTTTCAGAAATAAGTTCTGAAGTTTGCCGAAGCAAAAATTACCAGTGTATAGTTATTATCTAGTGATACTTTCCATATAACTACTTATAATGTCTTCTAAAACGATTAAAACTGTTAAAACATACTCTAAATTATCACTAATTTTCTTTTCGTCGTATTTCTGCTTAAGTTTCTCCAATTAAGTTTTATTTTAGAAGCACATTGAGGTGTCTCTACCTGCTCTGAGTCTGACTCGCAATCTAACCTATTCTCTGAATTTTTATTCCATAAATCTTTATTACAGTATATTCTTCTGATTTCCTTGTGCGTTTATTTCCTTTAAGTTTGCGTTTTACAAACAATCTTCTCGTTTCTAGCCATTTTTTCACACAAAATTGACACACCGTATAAGAACGACAAAGAAATACGATTACCTACTCGACACCAAATAGTACAAAAGATAATAGTGGAAACTCCTCGAATATTTTGGTGACAGTAAAGCAGCGCTCTCCTGCGGTTCGAGGTGTAAACTACAGCGTAAGAATTCGTGTGTGCCAACTTACAACGTGTGAAAGTCAAGTTTGTTCGTAGTTTTCTGAGAGATAATTTGGTAGAAGAATATCTGTGTAGATATTGTTATTTGATGCTTTGCCACAAGTACTTTAATGTATAAATTAAAACCAATGATAATGAAAAATGACAGAACAAAACTGTGAAATCAAATAATGTTTAAAAAAACTAGAGGTACTACCGCAGCACATAACCTAAAAATTAAAGTATACATACATTTGAAACTCCCAAAGTCTCGGGTTCATTCAGATTGATTAGGGAATATCAGTTTTGAAGAAACGAACGGTTTAGGCAAACGGACGTTTTGTACAGACGGACACACAGACTTTTGCCGTCAATCGATTTTTCGGTATCAATGACCCTCAAAACATGGATTCTGGCTACACCATGTGTTAGAGGAATATTTTCTTCATTTAGAAACGGGATTTATCCACTTTTTCGTTACCACGGGCCGTCAATAAGAGTTTCTCTGCAGAGCATACTATTTTTCTCCCATTCTTAAATAAAATGAAATGTATCTTTTTTCTCCCGCATTCTAGCCTCTGCCCTTCATGTTAACAAAAGTCATAATCTGCTGTATTTCATGACCATTTTCTGTAGACAATTCCATTGCGGGTTCACGGGTGTTGGTCCAAAAAATAACGTATATTAGTTTGCCGACGTTTCGGAGTTTATTATAGCTCCATCTTCAGGGCTGGACAAGTTTTCACAACACGGTTTAGTAAAATATTTATATAGTGATAATTAAAAAAAAATTATATAAACATTGAACATTGAATATATAATTACAAACACGCAAAAGGCTGATACTCTTCGTCTATGTACACAACAACCAACAACTTTTTTTAATATATATATATATATATATATATATATTTAAATCTATGTTAATACTGTATATAGTAGCACTACCAGAATTACATTCATATTAGTCTGTTGTTTAAACAACAGACTAATATGAATGTAATTCTGGTAGTGCTACTACTATTGTGTACATAGACGAAGAGTATCAGCCTTTTGCGTGTTTGTAATTATATATTCAATGTTCAATGTTTATATATATATATATATATATATATATATATATATATTGTAATTATCACTATATAAATATTTTACTAAACCGTGTTGTGAAAACTTGTCCAGCCCTGAAGATGGAGCTATAATAAACTCCAAAACGTCGGCAAACTAATATACGTTATTTTTTGGACCAACACCCGTGAACCCGCAATGGAAAAGTCATAATGATATTGATTACAGGATTTAGAAGTATCTGAAGATGTGCATTTTATTAAAAAATAATATTGATAAATATAGAGAAAAGAATAAAATATCTCCATTCTCTACCTTACAAAGTAATGTCAAAAAATGGTACACACGGTTGTATTCTATTGGCAACATTTACGCCTGTCTTGTAGTGTACACCTCAGGCCGCTAGGGGCAGCACAATCACTTGTCGCTTGTGCCGCCCATGCTGATTTGCCTGCGTTTTCACTATTATCTTTTATACTATTTGCTCGACACAACGCGCGGAAACAAATACATACATCACAACAATGAAATGACGTTAATTCAACCTTTGAAATAAAACGTTCCGGAAAGTGTAAACTAAACCGCAGCCTTCTAGATGAATTAGTTCCGAAGTTGTGCCTGTTTAAAACACTGCATTTCAAAAATTCGGGAGCCATTTTGACAAGTGCAGACATTGAAAAAAGCCATAAAACACGTTCAATAACAGTCAACACTATAATTTATATATGAAATTGTTAAGAAAACTCCAAATAATTTAATTAACCCGTCGATGCACTTAAGGGGCCTCAGAGCCCTTGACATTTTCTCATCGCTGTAATTCTGTTGTGTTTTGCTTGTGGCTAATAATATTTCTTGGCATCTTAAAACAATTAATTTTGTTACTAATACAAGGAGAAGAGACGGAAACTAATCGGTACTTAGAAATCTAGCTTTTTCTTTAGGTAGTCGCACTTTCCATTTAAGGGGCCTGAAAGGCCTCCTATTTGTTCTGTGGCTTCGTTGAAAATATTTCTATAAAAATGTCGCACGATCGACAATAGACTACGACAATTAAATTCCTTTGTACTTTCACTTTTCGACACTATCTCTTTTGAGTCAGCAGATCTTCAATACAAAATTTAGTTTTGTATCTGCTACAAGTGTGAATACGTTCTCTAAATTGTGCGGGAAGTAGCGACCTTCAAAAATTAATCTCACTTCAGTGAATACCTGTGTATGTGAAAATTTGTATTGAAAAGAGCTTGATTATATACCGAAGGGATTTGTTTTTGAGTAAAAGAAGTGATCCGTTTTTCACAGCAACAATGAATATTCGTATTTTCGAAGACATTCAAAGGTGCATGCACTTGATGACAAACGAAAGGCGGTGATCTTTCAGAACGTATATGAGGAATAAACCTGATAAATAAGGCATAAAAATATTCTGTTGTTGTGATGTGGAGAACGGGTTTGCATTCAACAGCAGTGTATACTTTGGTAGGCAGAAGGACGGTTGGCGAAAGAGTTGGCTGCAAATGTGAAAGAACGGACCCACCCTTGAGGAAAGGAGGATACAACATTTCTGTGGATATTTTTTACGTCCTTACTCGCAGAGTTCCTCTTACAAAAAAAACATACACTGCTAAGAATTTCATGTCAAAACACAAAAGAGATTCCAAATGAACTGAAAACATAAAAAAACATCTTTTTACTGTGTCTGCTAATACTAATAATTTTTCTCTGTCTTCTAAAGGAAAAGGAAATATATTTATTTACATGTCCATAATCAGTAATTTATTGATCTTGAAAACATGAAACCATAAATGATGTTATATAATAAAACAAAAATTGGAGTAGATATGATGGATCAGGTGGTTGATGACTAGTATTCGTCAAGACCTCAAACATGCCGATGGCCAATGCATCTCTCGTACAATGTAAAAGATATTGCAGCACTGATGCAATATCTATTCCACCAAGATGACCAAAAACTAGAACGAAAATGTCACTTGGTGGCGACGGATTTTCCTGAATGAACTACCGAAATACTTTTAAAACGAAATATAAAATCAATGATTAACAATCCCAAATCACAGAAAAGAACATTGAACTGCTTAAATGTTTTCGAATTTCACAAAAGTGTGTCCGTAGGAGCCAGCAATAGAATTTCCACAAGTAAACGGGAAAGGTTAGTGATTTTTTAAATTAAATATTAATACAAATGTAAAGAAATATTTTGATTTATTACTATTTATATATAATTTCCTTTTCTTACTTATGGCCGCACAAAATGGGCTGAAAGAGTATGTTTGTACAAAATGTGAAAGAAATATTTGAGGAGAACACTAAATATTTTATTAGTTGGAATAATTGCAAATAAAAATTACGTAATAATCAAAGTTTTACTGTTGTAAACTACTTGAAGAAATAAAATACCATTATCATTAATTCTACCAAAATTTACCTCACTTTTTCCGTCGTGCGTTGTAAATTTAGGAGGGGGCCTCAGAGGCCCCTTAAGTGTTTAAGTGTAATATTCTTCTTCGGTGCATTGATGGGTTAAACTAAATTGTAAAATTGTCAAAATTTTGAGGTTTTTCGTGTTAACTCCCCTTAATATCACGACATTTGAAAATAACGAAAAACTGAGTTACCTGTGCTCCATTGTATTCTTTTATCTTAAAAAAAGATGATACATTTTCCATTTTTGAATTTAATAAAACTTATTGAGTGAGAATAATCCCCCTATTATTTAAGCAAGGCACTAATTTTCTTTCCAGAAAGACGAGAACCTTGCTTCTCCTTACCCTGCCTTTTTTCTAAGCTCTAAATAACCTAGAATACACTTTATTTACACTGATGCCTGCTTTTTACTCTTATCAGTGAAAATTATATTTAAATTTTAAATTCGGATTACCAGAATAACTTGTCAACGCTTAACAAATTGTTTTTCTGACCTTGTCCTCTTTTCTGTTTTTTATATAACAGTGTGACATCTTTGGCACGTGTGTTATGTAAGAAAAATATGGTCTAATAATTATAATCCAACACAGTTGTAAGTAATATCTAATGAATGCCTAAAAATTCTGGCCATCTAGCGGGACAAGGCCATCGCCAACATCCTGAGCAAAACACGTGCACTACACTTACGGGACTAATGACCTTAGCGATTGACACGCCAGGAATCAGGAATCAATTATCTAAAAATTATAAATTTGTAAAAAAGAAAAATTATGGTTTTACCTGTGTGTATCATTTTATCCAGCGATCGCTGGCTACAAGATAGCCCAGACATAGACAGATTTGTAGACTTTTTTCTTTTGTATCTCTAAAAACAAATGAGTAATTTTTTTTGGTGATTGGGGCTTAAATTCAGCTAATGAGAAAAGGAGATGCGAGAGTATTCCCCATCCTAGGTTACAAACAAATAAAATATAGTATTTGGTATAAATGACTGATTGTGAGTAGAGTGTGAATGGAAAATTAAGATAAAGTTTTTTATTCAAAATGTTTTGTTAAAATAAATAATACTAAAAAAAAACTTTTTTTGCGGTGTGGGGATATTCCTCTTTTCCCTGCCCGTGAATATGAGCTTGCACTCTGGGATTCCGCTAATTCGGGATACGGACTAGGCGCGATGAACAGACGAGCGTCGAATGATATCTAAATGCAATCGAGTGTAAGAAATAATTATGTACACGTATTCATGTTTGTAGAAGGCTTCATTAGGTTTTATCTACTACCTTCTTTGTGCCGGAGCCCGGATTTTTTCTCTGTGCTCCTGAAGTCAATTTACCACACCCTAGTTGTGCTACGCAGTGGCGGCCCGTGCACTCAATAGTAGGTAGTTTACAGAATAATGCCATGGGAGGGGGGTCTCTGATGCTGAGACCGGTATACTATGAATTTACACGTACATTTAAAAAATACACCGTACTTAAAATTTCACGTTTTTCTTCGATGCATTCCCATTTCCGCATCAGTTATCATTATTTCAAATTATTAATAACTAGTGGTGCTACAGAATGGCACAGACTTTCCCGTATTAGTTTTCTATTTTCCTGGGTCTTCGCTAGCTATTCGGAATTGCCACATACTCTTTCTTGCCAGCTACCATCTATCATCGCCAAAAGTACATTTTTTTGTCATTTTCTTAATTTTTCGGTTTCCTATTGGTAGAACAGAAATATTAATTTTAGAATATTAAAGAACACAAAAACCTAGCCGTAAATGGCAATTTTCTTTTAAAAATTATGTGCCGTTTAAGAGAAAATGGCGTTTTAGCACTACTAAAAATGCGAAATTTGAAGCTCATTTTCACAGAAAAGTTTTGAGTTTTCAAAATACTTTATTTGAAGTTATTTGAAGCACTTACACTCACAAATATAATCATCTTTACAAATTGCGGATAATGTGCATATTAAAGATGTGAGAGATCTTTCACAAAATTTACATTTATATAATTTTTGAAAAAAACAAAAAAAACCTCAAAATAAACTTCACGCTATACTAATGAGTGTAATTAGCACTATCCGTTACAAAAGTTTCAAGAAAAAAATTGCAGCCATATACGAGAAAATGACGTTTGAGCATTTCTGAAAATGCCGAAATTTGAGCTAATTTTCACAGAAAACGGTAGTGTTTTCGAGAAACTTTACTTGACATTATTTAAAGCATATATACTCGTAAATATAATAATGTAAAAAATCGCCGATAATGTAAATATTAACGACGTGAGAGACAAGTAAAACAATTTACATTTTGGTAATTTTTGAGAAAACCAACCGATAGACCAAAATGGCTTTTATGTCATTGATAGAGTACATTTACCACTATCCCTACCAAAATTTTAAAGAAAAAATTTGGAGCCGTTTTTGAGAAAATCTTGTTTTTGTAATTTTTTAAAATTGCACATATTGCACGCAATATTGCACGAAAACTACCAAAATTGTGAAAAACATTTACATGACCTTTATTAAAGAACTCAATATGCAGAACAAATTTTATTTGAAAAAAAAAAATCTCTATCTTCAATTTTGTAGTTGGAGAAAGACGCCGAAAAAAAATTCAAACTTTCACAATTTTCAAAAATTCAGAGCTGTACGTGAAAATCGGACCTATGCCATGTTAAAAAGTGTATTTTCCTCTATTCATACAAGAAATTTAAAGAAAAAATTTGGAGCCGTTTTTGAGAAAATGTTGAAAATCCCCGGGGGGCTTCATATAAAGTACCCCCAAATTTTAAAGAATCTTTTTCAAAATCACAAAGCTTTGACTAGAATCAGATCGACTGGGGAATATCAATTTTGAAGAAAATCGACCGAACGGTTTAGGCGCTAGCGTTGACCACAGACGGACAGACGGACGGAATGCCGTCAATGGATTTTTAAGTATAAAGAAGCAACAAATCATGGATTTTGACCGCACCACGAGATAGAGGATTTTTTTTCTTAATTTTCAACTGGTTTTATCCACTTATTCGTTTTCACGGCCCGGCAATTAATTTTTTTCCGCCGAAAATTGGCCATTTTTTCGCGCAGCATTACATAACCTTCCCTATACTACGTATATCACTCCGTGTATACGTACGTATACGGGAAAGTAAAAAGCGTGTACTTACCTACTTGTAAAAGAAGCCTTTCCATGCTCTTGGTAAATTTTCTGATAACCCTTTCATTAAAGTCTGCAGTTTGTGTGATGATCGTTCGACGTCATCATTCTATGCAATGTGTCACTCATGTCAACGTTCGATGGAAAGCATTGCAAGAGCTGATAATCTATCTTCTGCCATTGTGTTGTGCAGGAAGGTTTTAATCCTTTTTAGACTGGAGAAACAACGTTCTGCCTCACATGTTGTTATGGGAATGGTGAGAACCACACTGGACAGTTTAACACATTCACTAAAAGTAGAACTTATTTTATTTTCTCTGATAAATTCCATTAGCAACAAAGTCCCAGATATATTCCTGAATGTTTGTGTACTGTAGATTATTGAAAGTTTTATGTGAAATTTTTCTCTTCAATAAATGCCTTTCAAAATTTCAAAATTTCAACCGAAAACTCACGCTCATACTCTGCAAACCTATTCAGTACAAATAATACCGCTGCTCCTAAGTGTGCAACAAAACTAAACCAGTCTTGGATTTCCGTTTGTATGACATCACACACTTCTAGTGCGTTTCTTTTTCTTGCTGTTTTCTCTAATTTTCTTTTCTTTCAGTGCTTCCCCATCAGCTGGCGTAATATTTATGTTGCTTCTGATTTTAAGAATTTCCAACTCAAATGCTTTGTGTATTATCTGAACAAGTGATGGAGGACAATCACGTCTCTGAAGTTGACTAAATAGAATGTCAACGTGTGTTGACATTTGTGAAACATTTGTCATGCATGATTTTATAAAAGAAAGCCAACTAAAATATAAACTTTTCATCATTTAAGACACCAATAAATCCTGAAGCTGGAGACAGAGCTTCAGCTCAGTCTGCTCCCTTGTTGAATCTATTCCATACGCTCTGTACGCTCCTCTCTCTACTAGAAAGTAGTAATCACAGATCTTGAATGAAAGTTCCATCTAAGGTCCGGTCGCTGTAACTTCACTCCGCATGTAAACAAACTTTGAGTGTATCCCTCCGCTCTGTAGTTCGTGATTGGCTACGCCATTCGCGCCACGATCGTACTCAAATGTCAGAGAGTCAGGAAATGAATCACGTTTGAAAGGGACCTAACTCCTATAGCGCACGACGCCCTGAAGGGGAGTATGGTGTCCGTCAATGAGAATAAGTGACGACCACGTGCATTTGTTTACGTAAAGTTAAAGCGAACGGACCTTAGTAGGAATTGGTCTTCTTTGTGGGGACAAATCTTCTTTGTGGGGAACTGAAAAAGAAAGAGCAGAGACCTAGAAGATTCGAAAAAAATATTCGAACACTTTTAGTCACAGAATCTGTTTTTAACAAGGCTAAATTGAATTGATGTGCATGGCAATGAACATATTTAGCAAGCTTGTATTTTTATTTTATAATGGCTTGCATTCCATGTTTTGAGCCAGACATCACAGAAGCTCCGTCGTAAGTGTGCGTTATGAGTTTATTTTCGCATCCCTCATTTTATTACTATTTCAGTTTTCTAATAGTAAAACGGAAATACGATTTTAAAAATAATAAGGAACCGTAAAACTTCGCCCTAAATGGCAATTTTCTTTGAAAAAATTGAAGTCTTTTAAAAAAATGGCATTTAAGCGCTACTGTAAATTAAAGATTTGAAGCTTTTTTTCACAGAATTGTTTTGAATTTTCTAAAAACTTCATTAGAAGTCATTAGCTCACAACTACAATAGTGTTTACAAATTGCTGGAAATGTGCCCATTAACAGCGTGAGAGATCTTTTAAAAAAATTGTGTAAATTTTATTGGGATCAATAAATGGTAAAAGAGGACTTCGTATAAAAGCATATTCAAACAAATCAAAGTTATTTATTTAAATCAAACATGCATGAGTTGATCACTATTTCATTAGAAAATTCAACTAATTAGAATTTCATTATCAAATTTATCATAATAAATCAATACTTCAAACAATAATGTAAATAAAACAATTTATGAACAATTGAAATATCTCTGTTGTACAACTTCTCTTGGATACAAAGCGGATTGTCTACGTCTTCAGCAAGAAGCTGGACAACCTCAATGTGAGTTTCGTCTTCAGATATTGTGTCATCTGATACATTTGCTTGGTAAAACGTTGCATCAAATCCCTCGATGGTTTAAGACTAGTGAAAGAACACTGCCGTACATGAAGCAATGAATAACATAGTAATGGTTCATTCCGTAACCGTTTCAAGCGATATTAAAAATAATGTAAAAAATAAAGTTTTTCTCTGAATATAAAATCAGTTGTATACATATCTATTATGTGTGAAATATTAATTTTAGATTTATAATTTATATTAATTTGATTTTAATCAGAAACGTAAATAACATCTTTTTAAATTACAGGCTATTGAGGTGAATTCAGTTATATAATTTCAGTACACACCTACCTTCAAAAACTTATCGTTCCCATCTTTCATTGTAATGCTTTAAATATTTTCCCAACTTTCCCATATTTCTTAATTATTCTCGGTTAAAAAGGATCCGCAAGTATTCTTTGGACACTAAAGAATCTCCATTTTAAACAAACATTCTAACAATACGATCCCTATGTGCCAACAGAAATCACTGGTAGGGACATCGTAGACTGAAAAGATAAGTAGATTCCGCCCATTGGGACGTATTCTGCCCATTAGGACTGTCAAATGTTTCGAAAAATGTTACAAATGCAATGAATACCACATATTTCATTCAATAGACGGTACACTAAAAACGAAGTACTGTCTGCAATTATTTTAACCACCGTTGTTGATGAGCGCTTCCTCTAACTTCCCTGCAAATGTGTCGTTTAAATCGTTGCCATCGACTGGGGCCAATTCGCCCTCCTCGTGCGGCCGCCATAATATCTTCTACCACATTCGATTTCATTACTTTGAGAGGCTCGCGAACCTCTGTACTCAGTGTGATACCCCTTGTAATCGGTCGGCCCCTATTCGCTTAGTCCTGAACTAGGGGAACAAGGAGATACGTCATGGCTACACCTACAAAGCATGGCTCGGAGACACGCATTTTGCACAGTCTGGCTGCATTGGCCCCATATAGACCGGGAGCCAGGAAGAAAATCCACGTATGATAAGCTGAAAGCTAAAACTTTTTGAGAAGATAGCCAGTGTTATGAGGAACAGGGAAACGCCAGCGTGGCCTGTAGGTGTAGCGCTAGTGAAGACTTGGGAGGTCATTTGCGAGTGCACTGCAATTCTGATGGCCGGTTGAAAAGGTCAGGTGCAATCTCCGGGCCGCGTGCGATACAATGCTGTTGTCTACTCTCTAATTTCGTCAATTCACAAATTTTCGTTTTAGTCGTTTGCATTCAAAAAGTGGATATTTTTCTTCTGGATCTTCTAGATGTTATATAAGAAGAAAAATCGTGAAGTCAGTGATGTGGAGGAGCGAAGTGTTTTTAAGCAGATTTACGAGAAACATTTGTTCATGTAATTGTAAAGATAGACGAATATTTTTTCCATCAGACCAGCACAATTAGATTACGTAATATTAAAGTACGTGCTAAAACAGCACGTACTTTCTCGCCCGTACTTTCGCGCAAAATTACGTGGAAGTATCAACATTTTCGAAAAATTGTACATGACCTTATTTCAAAATCTATATTTAGGGAACATATTTCATTAAGGGAAAAATCTCTATCTTTAATATTTTAGTTGTAGGAAGACACCGAAAAAAGTTTGAACTTTTGCAATTTTCGAAAAATCAACGTTTTTAACGAACATGAGATTTGCGCCAAAACTTCATTTACACTACCCAACAATAAAATTTAATAAAAAACGATGGACCCATTTTTTTGAAAATTCTGAAAAAGCCCCCAGGACTTCATGTGAAGTATCCCCCAGAATGAAAACATCGATTTCAAATTCAAGGGCCCACGACATCATCAGAGCCAATTTGAAAATATCAATTTTGGAGAAAATCAGCCGAATGTTTTAGCCGCCAGCGTTGTTCACAAACGGACGGACAGAAGTTTTGCTATCATCTAATTTTGCCTACACCACGTGATAGTTTTCTTTTCTAAATTTAGCAAATGGATTAGTCCACTTTCTTGTAACCAGGACCGTATAATAACAGTTTCTCTGCGTACAATTCGTCGTTTTTTTCGCGTAGTAGTCCTGTTTCCTCCCTGAGGGACACCGCCTGAACGTAGCACTGTCCGTGCGGGCAGGGAGATTTGTATGCTTCAGTGAGGATGAAAGCTATGCCAGCGGTAGCGTAGCTACTGGTAGGGCCTCCCTTGCCGGTCAGGCGTCATCTGAGAGACCAAACGAAGTATGTCCTACACCGACCTGTCTATACTAGCCCTTATCTTGCCCTATCCTTACCCCCATCCTGACATCCTATCTTTCCTACATAAAGGGTAGATGGAACTCTAAAGCCATGGAAGGCACTCCATCTAGGAGAAAGGAAACTTCAAAATAAAACTCTGGTCCTCCAGGTTGAGGGTTGTGCAGCGTGCTGGTAACTCGCTCACGTAAAAAGCATATTACTCGTAAACCTCAATGTGAAAACCCGGCTGGTCTAAATACGACAAAATTGGCAAAGAATAAAAGGTTAGGAATTGATACTGTAAAAATAGGAGGTTGGAATGTCAGGAGCGTAACTAATAAAGAGGAAGAACTAAATAGAGAACTGAAAAGAAAGAATATCGACTTAGCGATAACCACAGAAACGAAACAGAAATTACATGGAACTAAAGATATAGATGAATACACTATGATTTACAGCGGAGTTAAACAACAACAAAGAGCTGCAGCAGGAGTGGCCATACTCATTGATAAGAAATGCAAAAAATTACACTTGTGGGATTTTTGAAAAAAACAAAAAACTACCCCAAAATGAATTTGACGCCATATTAAAGAGTGCAATTTGCACTATCAATTCGAAAAGTTTGAACAAAAAATTTGAAGCCATTTTTGAGGAAATGCACTTTGAGCGTTTCTGAAAATGCGGAATTTTGAGCTACTTTTCCCAGAAAACCATTCAATATTCGAGAATCTTTATTTGATATTATTGTAAATATTAACGACGTGAGAAACAAGTAAAAAAATTACATTTTTTGTAATTTTTGAAACAACAAAAGAATAAATCAATATCATCTCATAGAGCACATTTAGCACTTTCCCTAAAAAATGTTTAAAGAAAAAATTTGAAGCTGTTTTTGAGAAAATTTGGGTTTTGTAATTTTTTAAAATTCCAAATATTGCGTGCAATATTGCGCAACACTTACTAAAATTTTCAAAAAAATGTACATGACCTTAATAAAAGAACTCACTTTGGACAACAAATTTTATTTGAAGGAAAAATCTCTATCTTCAATTTTGTAGTTCTAGGAAGAAGCCGAAAAAATTTCAAACTTCGGCAATTTTCGAAAATTCAGAGTTAACGGTGAAAATCGGGCCTATCCCACCTTTATAAGTGTATTTTACTCTATTCTTACAAGAAATTTAACGAAAAAATTTGGAACAGTTTTTGAGAAAATTTTGAAAATGACCGGGGGACCTTCATGTAAAGTACCTCCAAATTTTGAAGAAAGTTTTCAAAATCGCGGCATATGGAGTGGACGCAGATCGACAGGGGAATATCCATTTTGGAAGGAATCGTACGTATGGTTTAAGCGCTAGTGTTGTTCCCAGACTGACGAAGGGAAAGGGACAAATGGACAGACGGACAGAGGGACAGAGTGACAGACGGACAGGTGGACAGACGGACAAACGGACGGACGGACGATCGGACGGACGGACGGACGGACGTTTTGCTTTCAATGGGATTTTCGGTATCAAGGACTTACAAAACAGGGATTCTGGCTACACCACGTGTTAAGTGATTTTTCTATTACTCCGTATATACGTACGTATATGGAAAAGTAATAATTTATGACCTTGTACTTTCCCCTATAGGGAACTTTATGTAATGCTGCGGAAAATCGAGATTTCAATAGAAATACACATTTTTGGGTCTCCTGATACCTAAAAAGTGTTTTTTTTCAAAATGTCCACCGTCTGTCTCTCCGGTGTATGTGAACAACACTAGCGCCTAAACAATGCGAAGGATTTTTTCCAAATTGAAGAAGCCCTTGCCCATCTGGTCTGAGTCGAAGATCTGCGATTTTGAAAAACATTCATTAATTTTTGGGAGTACTTTACGTGACGCTTCCCGAACATTTTGAAAATTTTCTCAAACACGGCTCCAATTTTTTTTCTTTCAATTTCTTGTAAAAATAGAGTAAAATAGCCTTACAGCGGTGGCATTGACTATTAATTCTAAATTTTCGATAATTGCGATAAAAGTTTGAAATTTTTTTCGGCGTCTTCCTACAACTACAAATTAAATATACAATTTTTTGCTTCTAATGAAATTTGTTGTCAACAAGTAGTTCTTTCATTAAGGTCCTATATATTTTTTGATAATTTTAGTCGTTTTTGTACAATATTGCGTGCACAATGTGCAATATTAAAAATAACAAAAAGATTTTCTCGAAAACGGCACCAAATTTTTCTTCGAATGTTTGGTGAGATAGTGCAAAATATACACCATTGTGATATACCAAAATGGGAGCCGTTAACATTACTGTCGTATTTGAGAAGTGGAGTATAGCTAAGTCAAGAGACGATCGCGGTGGTCGCTATGGGAGCGGGACGGTGGAGAGTCAACAGTTGTCATTAGGGTTCATTTTGGTAACGAAAAAATATACACATGGAAATCAATAATCGAAGCGGCACAACATTCTTTTGTTGGGAACAAAAGAGGGATTCAATAGGTTTCTTGAAGCCTGAATATGACGTGGGACAGTCACTCTTGCTCACGACACGGCAGCGAGCAGGTCAAAGACTTAGCTGTGGGTAGTATTAATCTAAAATTAATTTTCATAATATTAGAGCAGGATAAGACGCCGTTCAAGAAAAAGACTGGGAATTTGTTCATTGTGGAACAGCACGCGTGTAGGTGTCCGTGTGTGACGCAAGCATAGGAAAGTTTACGGGATATTAATATTATAATTTAATGGAGAAAATTGTATGAAATTGAACGAACGGAGATTTATTAAGGGAAGAAAGAAGTCATCGCGGAACAACTTAGAAGATTCTACGAGGCGCCGTCGAAGGGAAACTAAAGAGTGCGCGCGAAGAATTATATGGTGTACTGGTCTTTGTTTATTTTAACTATTAGAAATGCAAAACCGGTCATGACCAAAAAGAATTCGAAGCTTTTATAATAGGTATTGTGTTTTAAAGTTAACGCTAACTGGAAAGTTGAATCATTTTTTGTTCAATAAATCACAGTTGATATTTTTGGAAAGAAACCTGATCATTATTTTACAATACGTCCAATCCAGAATTAGACGTTCCTTCAACAGAATTTTCAGATTCCTCGCCACTCCGTACGGATGGCAGATTGAATAAGTGATTGCAGGACGGGTAAGTAATACTTATAAATTAGAACCCGACCGACTGAGCAAGTACGGCATAGTGAAGGTTGATAAAATTAATTTGCGGACAAGAACGAATAATCACATTCGTAATTATTTCCTGGCGCCCAAATTACCTAAAACAGATAATTAAAATATTCGGAAATAGTTACGAGTACCTATCAGATTAATTTTAGTAGGTGTCACTATGAGATGACACACACGCCAATTTGCTCTGTTCTTTTCATTTTGTAAAAATTAGAAAAATGCAATTTTTTGATTTGTCTCTCACGTTGTTAATATTTATATTAGAGGCAATTTGTTTACATTATTATATTTATGAGTATATATGCTTTATATAACGCCATAGAAAGTTTCTCAAAAATTTAACCCCAGTTCTTTTGAAATATCTCTCACAGCGTTAATATGCACATTTCCAACAATTTGTAAACACTATTGTATTTTTGAGTTAATGTGCTTCAAATGACTTTTAATGAAGTTTTTCGAATACTCAAATATTTTCTAGGAAAAAAAGCTTCAAATTTCGAATGTACAGTAGGGCTTAAACGCCGTTTTCTTAAGAATGGCTCTATATTTTTCAACAAAAATTCCCATTTAGGAGGAGGTTCTTCAATTTTCTTAATCTAATATTTCCGTTCTACTATTAGAAAACCGAAAAATTAATAAAATGTCAAAAAACTTGGTTTCGGCCGCGGTAGATGGCTGCTGGCAATTCCGAAAAGTTTGCGGAGACAAAAGGAAACTATTACGGGAAAGTCATCTCGTAATTCTTCTCGCCATTCTTCTCACCATTCTGTACCGCCACTAGTTAGTACGAAAGTGATCAGCTTGGCGAGTTCGATGTTTCAAAACTTATTTTGATATTCCATTAAAATACTTTTCAAATTAGAAAGTCATTGTTTGCTGTTAATATCATTCGCGTGTTGAATATTGTCTAGCAACTTTGTTGTTTCACTCTAGTACCATGCATGTATGCTTATAATATTTTTGTACGGCTTAAAATCACAGAAGTTTTAAACATGAAACTTGCACAAAAAATTCGGAATTTTTTTAATCACAGACAGAGGAAAAAGCAACATTTCATTACAACATAATGGATGAAATATTACAGTAGTGTACTAGATTAGTGTAGAATTAATAACCAGAGAGACGTTATAACCTGAGGGTGAATTAGTTTTCATTCAGGTGTGAATAAAATTTATTTTCTATCGAGAGCCATGCATAATTTTATCCATTATTACCCATTTAAATAAATTATGTCTTAACTATTGTAAGCAGTGCTCTTTATTAGCAATTAAATTACATTTGAAGGAACAAAAAATAAATTATGTCAAGAATAACGCAATAAACGTCAGGTAACATTAACTGTGAATACAAACATACAATTTCAACGAAATAAATGGTTTAGGACAGGGGTCCTCAAACTACGGCCCGCGGGCCAAAGAGCCGAGGACATTTATACGGCCCGCTGGATTTTTAACGATGTTTTCCACCAGAAACATCGATATTTTGCTTTCGATGTTTTCTTCACATCGATATTTTGTTGCCAAAACATCGGTGTTTTTTAAAAATTGTTTTTAATAAAGCAATATTGATGATTTGCGTTATCCTCTTTACCATGCTGTACATTTCGACAGCGCAATCTGAGAAAGTTTGGGATCTGCTCGCGTTATGACTGTATGTTATCGGTAGGCCTGTCATTGCCTGAACTCTGCCTCTCAAGGCCTGTCTTCACGGTGGAATATGTGACGTTATTTCGAGTCTTTCTCAGTCATGCCGCTAGATATCGCATGATCGCGACCTATCAAGCAGTTCTGGCGACCATGCGACATCTAGCGGCAGGACCGAGAAAGACGCAAAATGCCGTGTGATCGCCCAAAGGGGCTTGAGAGGCAGAGTTAGAAAAATCGCACTATATAATCTGGCCCTCCGACGGCCTGAGGAACAGTGAACTGGCCCCCCGTTTAAAAAGTTTGAGGACCCCTGGTTTAGGAGATGGCCATTTACAACTTCCGTTCTCAACTTCTGAGACGCCCTGCTGAGTCCTCCCTGCGGGTTCTTCGAGGGCGGGGTCCACCTTCGAATCCCGGCGGCGCGGTTCGGCGCCGGCGCATATCGATTAAGAGCGGGGGCGGGGCGGCGCGGCGCGGGCAGCGCCTCAGCGGCGGCGGCCCGAACCCCGGGGGCGGGCGGCGCGCGCGCCAGTGTCTGGCGGGCGTCCGCGCGCGTCGCCCTCCGTCGCCCTCCGCGTGCCGTTCGCCCGCGCGCCGCTTTCGAATCGCCCCGCTAGCGCACGCGAGGGCCGCTTCGCGCCGCCGCGCCACGACCGCGCCGCCGCCCCCGTCGCCGCTCGCCGGAAGATCACCTGCGCTCGGTGAGTGCTGCGAAAAGTTTGTGGGAATGTTTGATAAGACGCGTTGTTGAGAAAATGATAAAGGGCTGTTTTTGTAAGGGCTCATTACTTTCTATGTGTATCTAAATTTTCTCACTTAAATAGGAATATATTGACAACTGTTACATGGTTACTAATACTTTTTTATTTGAGCTTGTTAAAACATAGTTTTAGTGAAACCAAAAGTATATTTAATTTCTTTTTCTTCGATCCTTCAATCTTTTCTTTGTATATTTTTCAAACATTTCTTCTGGGTCCAGTTCATTAAATTTTCTGCGTCATGGGATATACAACGTAGTCTTATTTTCGTCTTGTTGAAAACATAAAAGTGGGAAGTCAATGTGTTAAAACATATTGTTTGGTCCTGACCAACTAGGGCCTCTATTGAAGAGCGGGGAAATATTTTGTCACACCTGGACACATGCCATTTTAATGAAGATCCTATGCAAGGATCGAAACTTCAAGAAAACGAAATGAAATAAATTTTTAGTTGTACTAAAATTGTTTTAATAAATAAGTCCAGATAATGTACCGTTGTATTTACTCCTATTTGAAATAGAATTGAAATATCATATTTTTACTAAACTAATTTCTAAACTATTTCGATATTTTCCCATCTTTCTTTCTTTTGACAAAAGAAAGTTAGATCGGTTTTCGCGAGAGCGTATGTCGCTATGGATAGGGAGAAAAGGTTGGTAAGCAACAGATCAAATGAATGAGGAGGGGTCCTTTCGTTCTACTTTAATGTGCTCTCTCTTTTCAATTTTTTCCCCTTATTTTCATTACACAAACCATGAGTTCGCATTTGGATCTCGCATGAGCATGTAGGACACTGTGAAGGATTGGACAGCGTATAGAGTAAGCCACACGTTGTTGAGAAAAAGACTAAAGAGTGACATTTTCTCGTAAGCCTGTTGCTAATGTAAATGTGTGAGTGTGTGTTTCAATTTATTTATCTATCAAATATAATGAATATATTGAAGTGTTTAAAACACTTCGGTGTTTTTATATTTTTTCTTTTGACAAGAAGGCTCGCGTGCTCCTCTAAAACATGAAAATTGGCAAGCCACAATTCATTTTTTATACGGAGTGTCGTAACAATGTGTACGTCAGTCACCGTGATTGAGTAGCAATTTCGGAAGCCGCTTATGAATTTGAATTTTGTTTTGTTTCGAATTGTTTAAATCACTAGTTTTGGGAACCACAGTTTGATGTTTTCTGTTTTTCTTTTCACTCGACCCATCTGCGCTTGGGGAGTACTTGTGATAATGTCCATGCACTCTGAAGGATTTAGATCGTGGCATTCAAAACTGGAAAGCCACAAATCCTTGAGAAAACGACGAAGCAATGGCATTTTTTACGTGTACTGTGGTTTATCGGTGTATATTTTAAACATTTTAAATATACAGTGTTTTTAATTGTTTTTAACATTCCATTTTACGGAAACTGTTTTGCAGGAGCGCGCAAGAGCGTGAGTAGAGAGGAAAAACGTTTATAAGCCACAACGCAATCTGTGCCCAGGCGAAAGAGGCGTGGCTTCTCAGTGCGTGCCACAGTCAGTGATTGTAGTTTATGATGCTGTTAGCAAATTTGAATGACAATTTAATATACTTATCTATTGATTTAAAGCATGTTTTATTCATTCTTGATGGTAGTTCTTGACCCCTGGTTAAATTAATAAGTGGATTCTTAGATTTAGATCAGAAAAAATAATATGTGCTTACTAGCAAAGTTTCATCTCTGTATTGGACCATTACCAGAACTTTAAAAAATGATGTAATGTATTTGAACAAACTACAGTAAAAATCCCCCAGACTAAGATGCTTGTTAGTTAGCGTGCTCTCTTTCCACGGCGAAACCCCGGGTTCGATTTCCTGCCTTGTAAATTATAACTGTGCGCTTTCATTACAAATGTCCCAGTATCTATTGCTGTGTGACGATGAGAAAGCCCACCCTAAGGTTACGAAGAGCAGTATATACGGTGTAGGGATGTCTTTGTGCTAACCATACGAACCCCTTATCTCATGGCCGAGGGGCTGGGTCATTGGTCGGCCAAGGCCCACAGCGGGCTGTCGAGCCTTTGGACAGGACAGTAACAAAGAAAATAACCAGATGCAAACTATTGATAAAGAATGTACAGATGGTAAGAAAGAAGGAATACTGTGTGAATGATAGCAATAGTCTCAATGCGAGACCTTAATAACAAATGGGTGTTATGAGGAATGAAGATAATATTCGGTAAGGCGAGTATGTTAGTAAGATTATATTATTTTTGTTGAAAATGTGGAAAAAGCTATTTAGAGACGAACCTTTGGAATGCACTTAAATACCTATTATAATGTAATGAAATTATTGGTTATCACGAAATAACATTTTATTGAAGTAGTAATCAATCAGAATTTGAATCTCAATTTGATTCGATTCGAAATTCATATCAAACGCAGAGAGTTTTAGCCACTATTTAGAAATGTTATATTTTATTTTTTCAACATGGTTAAGGTAAAACTACATCGGTCTGTGATACGCCATTATTGTTTTGTATACATTTTATGTTTTAAATAATATGACCTGTGAATGAGTAATCATAACTTTTTAATTGAATTGTTGATTATGACGAGATTTAGTAATAAGTAGAATCGTATGGTTGTATAGTAAATGTCTAATATTTCTTGTTAATTCTTTTATTGTAGTGTTCTGTATGTCACTCACCTGATGAAGGACAATATGTCCGAAACACGTTGTGATTCAACCTCAATGTGATGTAACTATTTCTACTGAATGTAATGTAATAAATATTTTTAATGAAAAATAGAATGTTTACTGTCTATAAATTATAAAATCGGGTCATAAGTGAATATGAGAACTGTAAACATACTGAGAATTCCATCGAATAAATTTCGCAACGTTCAATCTCGTTCGAATGTATATTATTTAAGTAAATATTGTGTGCAAGAAAATGATATGTTAATATTTTCTTTAAATAAGGTTGTGGTTTGAATCATATTATTACTATAACGTTTATATTGCATATTATATCAGCAAGAAGACTTCTAAATGCATTAAGAAACACACATGATATACTGGAGACGACACAAAATACTAAGTACTACAGTTTTAAAGTCTTCAAAAATACTCTGACAGCTGAAGAATTTTTTTCTTGACATTCCAGCATTCCATCTTTCCATCATGTAATTTCAAATTGTGGAAATATTGTTTAGTTGTTTCATCAGTGACTCCTCCGAATATTGATAGTCTACTAACTACATCATTTACTTTATTCGGGTGCGTTATATTGTGACAAAACTTCCCTCCTACCAGTACGTTCCGTCATCAGGTACATCTTCTGATGAAATGTGGGAGTAAATGGAAGTGCATGATTTCATTCTTTTTAAAACATCAACAAATTTAACTGAGTTTCAAATTTAATAACTTTATCATCAGCCTTCTACCTATGTGTGGCACATGCACACAAAGGTCCTTTTTTGAGGGTTTAAAAGGAAACGTGTATAGGTCTTACTAATATGTTCTAGTGGCTTTTGGCTGGCAAATCCCAAAGCGGCGGTCTTCAGAAAGTCGGCGACCGCGGAGGCTTGGCGGCAATGGCAACTGTGTTGTCATAAGGGCGGACGGGGTAGTGGCCAATGATGTTTTCCTCTTCTTCAGCAGCAACAGCAGATAATCGGAGAGCAGTAAATTAGTCAGTAGCGCATCTTGTGAATAAGCCAATCATGAAAAAGTAAAGTTCATTAGTGCTGTTAACGAGCTCAGCTGAAGTTTTCTAGAAGTACGTTTGTGAGTGACCGGCAGCCAAGTTTAAAAATTTTGGAAGTTTCAATGCAAGTGCTCCGTGGGTGTCGAGCAAGCAAGAATGAAACCTACCATTCCCCTCCCCTTCTCCTACATACATCCTATATTGGTGGAACGAGATGGTAGGGATGAACACAAATGTTGACTGTCCTCCCAATCAGCTCTGTGCCCTACTGTCAAAACTCGCACAAAAACGTGTTTTCAGCAATGCTGTTTTTTTTCACGCGGCGAAATATCCAGTGACAAAAATATTTCAGTGTTGTACTTCGTTTCGCGACCAACCACTTGCGAGTATGCTAAAATGGCGGGTCCGCGCCTCCTATGAATTTTTCGGCAGATTGACAGTGAGCCGACACCCGCGCCTGTGTTGAAAAGGGACCCTGGCGAGGTACGGGGAGGAGCGTCGGAGGTTGCGGTGGCTGGGAGCGTGGCATGGGTGGCGTTTGAAGACGGACGCCAGTGATGTCAAGATTCGATGCCACCAGCGGGAGTCCGCGGCACGGGTAGCACGACGAAATCACCGCTCGGAGCGGTTCATCACCTCGCCACAAGAGAGCAGTAGGTAGTCAAAGTCGCCCTGAGCGCTTTTACGCTTCACACATGAAATGCGCTTAGGCGGGATTTACATAAATACATTTAAGAAGGTTTGTTGTTATTTTTCTTTATACTTTCACTTTTATTTTTTCAAATTCCCTTTTTTACATGCGATTCCGCCCAGTTGGAAAACGGCTGCGTTACTACTGATCGTTCCCTTTTGCGGCTCTAGTTGCGCTAAGCTCGTGGCTTGCTATGGTGCTACGAAGCATGCCACTGCCATTGCCAGTAGCAGACCTTGACATCAGTGCCGCACGCAATCGACGGATGGGGTCCGCGGCAGTATTAGCGGCGTAGGTGACACAATCGTAAGGTGTGAATAGCCTCCTTTTTCGAGATGTTTGTAGAAAGTTCTGCGAGGCATGGAGTTTTGATACAATATTAATAAACTACAGATAAATTACCTCTAACGTGATGCAGAATATGCAAAAACTATAACTACGTATTGACTTGTTATATTGTATTGTCTTGCTATAACTACGTATTGTCTTGTTAATATTACCAATTCCGAATATACGCGTAAATTGGCGAAAACTAATTTTCTCCGGGACATGTAAGAGATGCCAATGGTTTTGTTACATACGTATGAAGAGTGGAAATGTGCGAGAACAATAAAACAGTTTCGATTTTGACTTATATAAAATGCTAAAATTATATGGGTTCACAACTAATGTTAAGATTATATTTTTATACTCAGTGCATCACTGTTTACGGCACAGCTGGCGTCATGCGATAGGAAGAAAGAAGGTTTAGTATTAACGTGTGCCGTTTCAGAACAGCCACATATTCATGTTCCAAGACCTCATTTTCCACGTATTCGACAGCAGTATTTTTGCTACTGCAGGCCGGTAGAAATTGATTTTCCATACCCCATTGGGGCATAGCTTTAAAAAAATACAACGGGTAACCCGTTAAAACTTACGGAACGAACTAAGCTCTCCAATTAATAATGAATAAATGTCATATATTCCACAATAAAATTAGAATTTTTCTGGCAAAAATTCGCCGGTTTCTGGCGCACGATTACATAACTTTCTCTTCTTACGAAATATTCGTAAGGAGAGGAAATAAAAAGTGAAGTGCAAATTGTTTTTCTTTCATATTCAGATATCCTTTATTTTAAATGTTCACTATCAAATTGTTCTGTGAGACAAACTCAACAAACATTTTTAATCTGGAGTCTACGTGACTTTAACCACGAAAAGGTAGGGTTATTCTAAGAACACTTCCACACTTGTCGAATTGATTGATCCTCTAACGTGATGCAGAGAATGAAGACATTTATTGCACCATTGTAACAGAAATTGTTCTACGTTTTACTGGGACTTTCTTTTCGATCTCCAAAGAATTGATTTTAAACATTCATTGCCTTACAGACGCATATGACTTAATATCACTTTCATTGCGTCGTTTCTTAGAAATATTTAATGCTCGAGATTTTCGGCGTACGTCTAAAATATTTAATTGTAATTGACATATATATTAATTGCGAATTTTAGTGCATATTATCTGAATTTATTATTCAAAAAGGTAACTATAACACTATTTTTTTTAGCGTTTTTGAATAATCACGGTTTCAGGTCCTCTGGGGATTGTTACAGACTTCAGTATAACAAAGTTTCAAGCCAGCGATTATAATGGTGTTCAACATGTAACTGCAACTTCAGAAAGCTCCCTGAGTCACCGCCTTCGATACATTTTAAGAAATAATGTTAACACATGATATGACAACATTATGGTTCATTTAATGCTTGTTTTATCTTTGATCTTTCATGTTTTATCAGCGAGTTAGTATTGAAGCAAATTGTAATGATGATTGTAATTTTCTCAGTTATTGCTTTATAAATTGAACTGAAGCTGGCATGTTGATCCATATGTTATATAAAATATACCAGCATTAAAAGATATGAGAAGACATCACGTTCACCATAAAGTAAACATTCCGCATATCAAAACGTCTCTCTTTCGAATTCTTTTGTCTACTAATGTGCTATGGTGTTACTACTAATGTGACTACTTACGTAACTTTAATAGTCATGGTGTGTGTTTCTATGGTGAAGGTGGATGCATGTTTCTCACAACCCTTGAGGTGCCCTATAGTAAAGAATATGTAACGGTTTATTTAATTATGTGTATACTCTGTTGGCGGTTGCATGCCTTTAGAATTGAAATACATTTTCCGAAACGTTGGCAAACAACCACGTTTTAAAATGTTTTTGCTTCTACTGACCAAGCCTTTTTAACCTGACTTCAGTATATTATTTGTGATCGTTAAGTATTCTCCAAGGTATCTACATTTTTCAGAAATGTGAAAGCACCTGATATTCTCAACGTAAAATGTGTGAAATATCTTTTTATTTTTTATTAGTAGATTCCTTACCTTTTGAAAGTCATCGTCTTCGTTTTAGGACATTTGTGACATTTATTATTTGTTTGCATTTGAATTACAGACGTTATCTAGTTGTAGGGCGCCTCCTGTCCTTATACGATAAATAACAATGCGCAAAAATATATTATTTTTTAAGTGATTACTAAAAGCACTCCACTGAGCCACAACAAATTCTTCTTCTTCTATTTCATTTTCTGCTTCTTCCCTTTTCTCTTCTGCTTCTTCCCTCTTACCTTATTTTCCTTCTTCCCTTCTTTATCTTCCTCCTCCCTTTCTTCTTCATCTTCTTGATGTCCTCTTTCTTCCCCAAAAAACAATTGACAGACGATAATGATACGCGATGCTGAGCTACAATTGTAAAGAGATATGTGAGAAGAATGTATGAATGAAGTGCCGATTATATTGTATCATCAAAAGAAAATAAGCATATTCCCTAAAAATAGCCCGTTTAATTTACGAGAACAAAGATGTACATGAAATTGTGCATTATTCCGAATATGCGAAGAGGGTAAGGATTGGTCCGCTAACTGCTTTTCTTCCACTTCTTTGTGCTTGGAGAGATGTGCCGTAAATGGGTGTCGTTTACATTCTGCATTTTGTGAGAATAAAAGGATCCACCTTCTAAGGATGTTGTTAGCGATCTGAAGAAGACATTCTATTTGCTGATACATTACATTAATCCATTATTTTCCTTACTCTGAGATATTTCTTTATTTTTTAATTTTTGAAGTTTGCGACTGTTTTATTAACAATGTGGTCTTCATTGAGCCTTTATGTTATTTAATTTAGTGTATAAACATTTGTTCTTAGAACTTGTTTCACAGATTTTGTTTTTAGTGGAGTTAAGAGTCTCCCACGTTAACACGTACTTTATGCTTCATAAATATGTATACAAAGCAGGAAGTGACGTAGTACACTTGAATATTCATCTCTACCAAACTCTTGTTTCATTGAGAATACCATGGGACGTTTTAGGGGAAAATGGTAAAAAAACAAAGTACATGGAAACTACCTTTCATTTTCATTTTTTGTAATTTTTATTTATTCTGTAAATATAGTCTTTCCCCCTTTCAATATTTCATTGGCTTTGGGAAATGTTTTATTATTCACACAATAAAAATGTTCCACCGGAAACAAATTTGGAGGATGTTAACAAATTCTACATTGAATATTTCCATATGTATTTTTTAACTGAATCCGTGTTGCGGCTTAGTGGGTGTAAAACTAATAATAGTTGTTTGGTAATAATTGCTTTTATTTTTACTTGTTTATTTATTTTACATCAAAAACCGTTAATAACTGTGTGTGGCGTACTGTGGGGAAAAGTTTCTTCTGCGCACATTTTCTGTAGACCCTTTCTGGGATCCCTTCTCTAATCCATATATCATTTGAAATCTGAATACACACGGAAATGAGGATTTTGGCAAGAATAGAAAAGAAAATATTCGCTCCCATGTAATTGCAATATTACTCCCATCTATTTGCAAAGGCAAATCACTTACAGATTTGGTCTATTATCCCTAAAAGTTTCCTTCGTAAAGGAATCGACATACTGCCGCAAGAATATGGAGAAGGATAATTTGAATAACTAAATTTCTCACTGACCTCTAGAAGACGTGCGCAGATGGTGAAATTATATTTATGTCCAGAAGAAAAACATGGGGCCATCCCAACATTCGCTCAAATAATCACAGGTCGAAAAACCTGACCGAGATGGGGGTCACTCATCCAGTTTTAAAAATTACCAGACTACCTAATGAAAAGTGCACAGTTCAATAACCGAAAAAGAGGTTCTATTCAAATACCGAAAAAGAGGTTCTCTTCAAAACGCCCGTCTGTCCGTCTGTCCGTTCGGTGTCTGTGAACAACAGTAGCACCTAAACACGAAGCAACCTAAGCACATGATTTTTTCCAAAATGAATATTCCCCGGTTGGTCTGGTTCCACTCGAGGAGCCGCGATTAAAAAAATATATTCTTCAAAATTTGAGAGTTCTTTACATGAAGCCCCCCGGACATTTTCGAAATTTTCTCAAAAATGGCTTCAAATTGTTTCTTTAAATTTATAGTAAGAATAGAGTAGAATACACTTATTAAGGTGGTACAGGTCTGATTTTCACGGTTAACTCGAAATTTTCGAAAATTTCAAAAGTTTGAAAATTTTCGGCATCTTTCTACAACTATAAAATTGAAAGTGAGTTCTTTCATGAAGGTCATGTACATTTTTTTAAAAAAAAGTAGAAGTTTTCGCGCAATATTGCCTGCAATATGGTCAATTTTAAAAATATTACGAAAACAAGATTTTCTCAATAACCGCTCAAAATTTTTCTTTAAACTTTTGGTACGGATAGTACTTAATATAATCTATTAGATGACATAAACGCCATGCTGCTTTACTCTTTTGTTTTTTCAAAAATTACAAAAATGTAAATTTTTTCACATGTTTCTCACCTCGATAATATTTACAATAGCGGCTATTTTTTTCACATTATTATATTTACGAGTACATGTGCTTTAAATAATGTCAAGTAACGTTTCTCGAAAACACAACCGTTTTCTGTGAAAAGTAGCTCAAATTTCCACATTTTCAGAAACACTCAAACGCCATTTTCTCATAAATGGCTCCAAATTTTTTTTCCAACTTTTGGAACGGATGGTGGTAATTACACCCTTTTATACGACATAATGTTCAATTTGGGATTTTTTTTTGTTTTTCAAAAATTACACAAATGTAAGTTTTGTGAAAGATCTCTCACATCTTTAAAATGCACATTACCAGTAATTTGCAAACATTATATTTTTTGAGTGTAAGTGCTTTAACTGACTTCAAATGAAGTTCTTTGATAACTAAAAAATTGTCTGTGCAAAAGAGCTGTGAATTTCGGATTTTTATTAGCGCTTAAACGCCATTTTATTAAAAATGGCTGAAAAGTTTAATAGAAATTTCCATTTAGGACAATGTTTTGCTTTTCTTTAATACTCTGAAATTAATATTTCCGATCTACCATTAGGGAACCGAAAAATTAAGCAAAAAAAAAGTAACTTGGGCGGCGATAGATAGCAGCTGGCAAGAGTATATGGCAAGTCCGAATTGCTAGCCGAGACGAAAGGAAATAGAAAACTGATACGGAAAAGTCTGTGCCATTCTGTAGCGCCACTAGTTGTTGAATATCATCCTGTAGCCATTGCAAGTGCTGTTCCATGTAATTTTTGAATGCCCGACCAGTGACCTCACAAATCACACAATGGACCGCCATTCATTACTGTAACAAGCAAAAACTAATGGTGCATTGAAAAAACTGGTGTATTCTTACGGGTGGTTTTACAAATGTCGTTAATTTAATAGGATTTTTAAAACATTGGGGTGGCAAGGGCTGGTGGCACGCGCGGTGAGTGTGAATCGTCTGTCAGTCCTGTACGGTGATGCGGTTTTTCACTGTAAAGTAATGTGTTTCCTTGGGCATACATGGGGATACTTTTTTTATTTTGTATTATATAAAGAAGATTTGGATGTATGTTTCTTACCAAATATACAGTTTTATTCCGATCTCAATGAAAGTTTGTACACGTGACCCTCATAACAAGAGAGAAGTTAGGGTCTTGATGAGATTTCGTAAAATATTACCCTGATCTTCCTTTCTTACCACTTGAAGCAACGCATAAGATCGTACTTTTCCTGTATTCCACGAATAATATGAAGAGGGCGGGAAAATCCATGAAAGAAAAGGGCATCAACTGATGTCAGTGCAGTGCTTCTGACCGGGAGCTCCTAGGGTTCCAATCCCGACGTAGCAGAATTTTCGACACTAGTTTTATCAGCTGGGTTGAGTTCAATCGCTGTCTGGAGGAGATCACCACCTAGCAAGGAAGAACTTAGCCACTAGTTAGTTCCGTGATAAAACATACACTGCACTTACGGATCATAGCAGCTGCCGTGCCCGAAAACACGAATAATCAATCAACAGAATTTTTGGTATTAAGTATAGACGAGGGGTAAAGTAAAAAGGAATGAAATATAAATACCGTTCTTATCAAGCAGCTGGAATTAAACATCTAAAAGGTAAGAAATACAAAGCCACCAGTGAAGGATTCTAAATTTTATCTTGTTGGTGTATTTTCATCCTATTTTACGGTTCTTACTTTTCATTAAATCACAGAATTCTTGCGACGATAAATTATCGTAGTTAATTATTCCATATTTATGTTGATTTTATGGCTATCAAATACCTATAATATTGCATTTAATCATCGTATTATCACTGTTTTTATTCTAACAGGAAAACAATTTCATAAAAAAGCCATCTTTGCGTACATATTAAGTAAAATTTCTTACTACACATTCGGTGTCTGAGCATCATCATCTTCTCTTTAATCTGTGTCTCTTAAGACCTTTTTTGTATTTGAAGGAGAGAGTAGTCTGGTTTGCATTTCCGTCAGCAAATAAATTTCTTTTCTTCCTGAGAAAATCACTTCGCTTATTACATTGGGAGTTCCTTTTCTCTTTCTTTTTTGTCTTGCTCGGAGGCGTGTTTCGACTTAACGGCTTTCGCAACGTCTTTTACCGATGTTGATCCTTCGTCTTTCACCAAACCATTGTGCTGGACCGCAGTGCTGAGGAGAAGTGTGCTTTCATTACGGCGTTCGAAACGACAGTGAATCGGCTTTATGAGCGAGTTCTCGCTGTACCCTCTTTCTTCAGCCTCTATCCACACTTTGTCGGATATCTTCCTCTCTTCTATGGGTTCCTTTGCCTTGAGTTTGTCTACTTGTGTTCCCGTAAAAATACTCGTTGCTGGCCTGTTAGTTTTCTACTCTTATCTTCCTTCTCATCTCTTCTTGCCTTCTTCCCATGTTCAGATTTCTCTCCATGATTGTTAACTTTATCACGATTGATAACATTATCAACATCTTTATGATTGGTTTCATTGATAACATTTTCATATTTTTCTATTCTTTTCTACGGTTTCTTTTCCTCTTTCTATTACTCTACATATCTTTACCTAGTTCAATTTTATTTTTCTCCGTGACAAACGCCCCATACTTTTATAACCCTTTTTTATAACTTTTACTTTTCATTTCACTATGACAACGTCACCGACAAAGCAAAACTTGACCACTGGCCGTATAATTTCCTTTAATTTTTCTTACCCGTTCTCTGCCTTATCTTTTCGGTTACTCTCCTACTTCCTTCCACTTTCAAGAAAGTTTTTGAACCCATCACATCGCTTCAGGAGTTCCACACTTTTTCCTCCTCTTCCATCATTCACGTACCTTGCACCTTCCCACTACAGTCTTTAATACTTTCCTTTTCAGACCTTTCGTAAGTCACGAGTTTTTCATCGGTCTTCATAGTTTTCTTGTTCCCGTCTTCTGCATTCAAGACAAACTCGATCGCTATCTTAACCCCATTTTATATTTGCCTTCTCGCTCTCTTTGATCGCTTTCCTTTTGGGATTCACCACCTGAACAACTCCTCAGCTCATCCTCTTTCCAACCGTCATATACCTTCTCACCTCTTGTCATCTCTTTAAGCGAATGGCTGTCTTCTCACTGCCTCTCCCTCCCCAACGTTCTCTCTTTCACTTTCATCACCCTCCCTCCACGGGCGATCTATCGCCTCTCCGATGCCTCGCCCCCTGCCCTCCTCGCCCGACGGTCCCCTCATTTCCGCCCCTCGTGCTCCCCGCCCCTCCCCCCTGGCGCTCCCCGGAGACGCGCCCGCGACGCCGCTTCCTCCGTGAAGATAATCCTCCGCGACATCAGCCACCTCCATTAAATTTCCATTAATAACAGCCGCGCTTCGCCAAGGCGCTCGCGGGGGTGGGCGAGGCGTGGCGGAGAGGAGCGGTGCGGGGAGGGGAGGGGACGGTCAGGGAGGGGCGGGGCGGGGCGGGGACGTGAGTAGGGGCAGGGGAGTCGAGAGAGAGCCCGAGGAGACAGTTAGGGCACAATTGATGTGATCATACTAAGCAGGTGAGGGCCGGCGCATGACGTACTGCGGGAGCGCAGGTATTCCATGTGTGGGTGGCTGTGGGTGGGTACTGAGGTTAATTTACTGGCCACACCCTTTATGAAGGATTGAATGGGAGACAATATGAGCTTTGAGTAGATCTTGATGGGGTTCTATTGGACTTGCTATATTTCATGAGTCTCATTCCCGTACTAATACTGTATTAATCATTCAATATCGAACATATACTATCTATCGTTCAGTATCAATATTCAGTATCGAACATTTATTATCAACCATCAATTATTGAACATCACTTACGATAACTTTCGGCCGACGTTGATTGGTCAAAAATGTATCTGATAAGCTGAAATGCAAAAATCAGAACCTTGGAAGAGCTGGAAAAGTTGCAGTGAGAAAAGGCCAACAAGTTCACAAGAGAGAGAAAATTTTGTTTATGGTGGAGGTAAGCATGGCTAGTTCCAAGGAACCTATTAGATTAATTAGTAATATATTAAATAAATAAATTCTAATACATTCATTCTGTATTACAATTCCAATTGAATTCTACTAGTCTAATACATTCATAATTTTTATACGAAAGCATTTTTTAATGTAAGGTCGCATCAACATCTAGGTCATTAGCGACCACTATTGGGTTTAACGTAACGGTAGCTGTGAAGATAACATGATATGGTGATGATAGAGGCTGAAAGAAAGAACACAAATACAACCATGCCCGCGGACTCGAACCCGCGATCCTTCGGTCCGAAATCGCTACAACACTACTGCTCTCGGCCGTAGGGGATCGGAGTTGGCAATTTTTTGTTTTGTGTCTCCATTCATATTTTCTTTCCCAATCAAATTTCTGAAAGAAATATTCTTAATTAACATTTTCTTTGCAAATGTATTTCGTAATTCTTCGAATATTATTGTAAGTCTGAAGTCAACTGTCTTGTAAAGTTTCATAAAATACAGGTTGTCTAGGGATATCAAATTCAACTTACCTGTGTGTGAAGGAATTAATGTGACTGAACAAGCAACATATAACTTGTGAGTAAAACAGCTAATTCAGGGGCCAATTGTTTGTTTTCAACCTTGAGGAAGGAGTTGTGGAGTGAACATTGTGGTGTACTGAAGATAAGGAAGTAATTAAGTTGAATTCGCATTCTTCTTAGAATCAGATCCAACTAGAGAAGGGTGCCAAGAAGACTTATTTGGCAGACTTCCAGACTTTTCGGAGGTTTCAAGTTTGTTATATCTGAGAAATTTATATTTATTAACCGTAATTGACGTCACTCTACAAACGAATTCACACATTAAGCAGAAATGCGAGAACAGAATTTTAGCTTCCAGTGGCAGTGAAACAGAAATATGGACCCAAAAACGACGCTCCAATGGTCGTGGTTTCCAGCATGTTATGCAAAATGTGGCACCATGCATAAAATAAGAATCAAAATTAATAATACTGTAAATGTTTTTTCTAAATATTAGTCCATGTTTACTTCCGGTGCAATAACATGACACGAAAGACGAAGCCAAGAAATTACTTCTCGTTGTGGAGGATCACTGTCCTTACTAGCCTGCATTGTTTGCTAGTTCTGAGCCGACATTTGGAAATTGAATTTTTTTTATTTTCTTCAAAGGGGAAAGGAATAGTTACGAACTAAGTGCGTGTTGCGAGAATTATTTTATATGTTAAACGTTTTCCTTCATTCTGGGTGCTTGGAGTTTATATAAAACCAAAAAAGTTGAATTTTATGTATGGTATATATAGGTGAATTTTGCATACGTAAGAAAAGTTTTTAGGTTAAACATACATTTAGACTTAAATACAAGTGGGTTGCAAATGTGTTGTAAAACAATTGTCTGACCAGTTTTCAATTTTTGCTATCTTGGAGTTCCAAGATCATTAAATACAGTTACATCTATTGCATTTTTATTTTCATTTTCAAATAGGTTGGTCAAATAAGTTACAATTTCTTGATCGCAACCCTTCTTTTTGTTGAAAAATATATTTCATAGCTCAAAACATTGGCAACAGATTACGAACTCCGAAGTACACTAGCCACTTTTAGCTAAGTTAGTGTGTAGTGTGAATTAAAGTTGTGTCCCCAAAATTATTTCCACGTGCTCTTCACTTCCTTATTTGAACGCAACTTCACGTTCGTTTTCGGGAACTTGAAGTTAAAACTTGAAACAATTTTTCTTGTAAATATTGGAAACTCTTTTACGCCTGTCTGTTTCAGTTCTACCACAGGTATTCCTAGAATTACCTTAGCTTCGCAGTCAGTTGTGCGTAGTTAGCTTCACCAGTGCACACCTTACTCCTCAGTTACCACCACCGCTACCTCTCCCTCCCTCTCTCAGAGCTATTGCGCGTCCTCGCGATCCGCGCTCTCCTAGTCGCCGCTCGCAGTGGTCGTTACCGAGCGCTCCCAGCGCCACTACCGACCTCCGTGTCACCACCCCCTACCTCGCGCCCCGTCGCGCCGTCTCGTCCACTTTCTCCGTCACCGCTCGCCTTCGCCGTCGCCTGCCTTCCGCTTACTCGTCGAAGCGCGCCCGCGTTGTCATCTCCCTTGCCGTCACTGCACACGCTTTCCTAGGCCTTTACAACGATCCCGTGCCGTTCCAACTTTCTCAGAGCGTTACAGCACTCCCACACCGACGTCATACCTTTCCCACTCCGCCACCGTTTTCCCACTCCTCCACCGTTTTCCCACTTCACCACCGTTTTCCCACTTCATCATCGCTTTCCTACGTTGTCACCGCTTCGTCACCGCATTCTTACTTCTACACCGCTTTCTCACTTCGTCCCCATCTCACTTCGTTCCCGGTTCCCACTTTGTCACCGTTTTCCCACTTCGCCATCGCTTTCCCACTTCAACGCCGCTTTCCCCGCCGTTCTAGAGGCCTTGTCTCCGTGGGCACTCCGGGCTTCGGTCCTCCGGTCCCAACCCGCTTTTCTGCGGCCGCCTCTGATCTCGTTTTGGCGCCTCTCCGCCGCCCCTGCGCTCTCGCCGCCCCCACCGCTCCGCACCGACCTATTCGCCCCCGCCAGGGAACGGGGGTGCGCGCCACGCGTGGGATGCTGAGGGGGCGGGGGGCGGGGGGCGGGGCGAGGGCGGGGCGTCGGCTGTCGATGCCGGAGGCTGAAAATAAATGGCCGTCCGCCGTCACGGCCCAAGGCGCCGCCGACAGCCGCTGCTCCGCCGCTGTCGCTTCATGAACGAGGCCGCCCCGCGCGGATACTCCACTCCGCTCGGCCAGCCCCGCCCCGCCCCGCCCCGCCCCGCCCCGCCCCGTCCCGTCCCGCCCCTCCCCGCTCGGCCCCTTCCGCCCCTCCCCACCCCGTCCCGCCCCTCCCCGCCTTCCCCGCCCTTCCCCACATTCCCCGCCCTTCCCCGCCTTCCCCGCCCTTCTCCGCCCTCCCCGCCCTTCCCCGCCTTACTCTGTCCCGCCCTGTCCCGCCCTGCCTTGTCCCGCCCCGCCTCGTCCCGCCCCGGCCGCTTTGCGCGGGCTGCTTTCTTAAGGCCCCTGGCTGCCCGGGGAACAGCCAGCGAGGCGCAATGGTATCTTGAATACGTGTTTGATCCCTGTTGGAAATGTATTTCTCAGAAGAATAACACAACAAAGCATACAATATTAGAAGTGTCCGTAGACTACTTACTGTACATTACGATCGAAGAAATCTTGAGAGAATATTAAGCTAATGGTTGTTATTTACAGCGTATCCCTTTACGTTCATAAAAGCGTGTAATAAGTTGATCTCTATCGAAAAATTGATTAATTACAACGCGAATCTGGACGCACCAACCTATCGAAAAACAGAAAAAACAATTTATATACGACAAAGTCTTAAATTAAATACTTTCCCAGATTAGAAACTTGAATGTTAAAACTTCGGTTTTAGTAGGAAATTAAGAAGATACTGGTCTTAAACGTTCAAAAATTATTTTTGTTTCTCCGTTTTACATTAACAGTAACAGTCTGGTTGATCTGAATAATTGGGAAATGCCTTTTTTAGTATCAAAAAGAGTACGTAAATGTTCAATAAAATCTGAGGAATGTACTGTACTGACATTTACTGTCTGACGTGAATTTCCATTTCCCTTTTCGTTTCTTAGTCATAACTCAACGCTCACCCTGCTAATTGAAAATGTGAGATTGCTGTGTCGATATCTGAAAGGGAAATTATATATTTAGGGCGTATTGTTTACTTTATCATAATTCTCAGAGATGAAGATTTTGGACGTCGCGAAAAAAAAAATAATATACCATAAAAGTTTTTCTTTCCTTAGAGCAATTGTTATTGTAATCAATAAATGTCATTTCATTTACTCATATAATTTAGTATTTTAATTGTTTAGTATCAAAATTAAACAAATCCATTAATTATGACCAATTTCGAAGAAAATCATGCTAAAATATTTTAAATATTTCTGAATTGATGCACTGTAAAATTAAAGAATTTAAAACAAACTGTAAGCGGAACAATTTGTGAATGTAACTTACTTTGTTTCAATAACATCGAACATTTTTGAATCATTTTTATTACCTTCACTTCCAACATCTGTAACGTTGATCAACTGTGAGCCATAAATGAATGCCAAAATTTATCAGATCTCAAATTGAAAAAAAAAATCGTGGGCATTTTTTCAACGAAATTAATGTTGCTATTATATGAATATATCATATAATATTGCTATATAGTATCATATAATATTGCTATTTGAAACACCAGGTAATCTTTCTCAGGAATCATCCGGTGAAAAATATTTCCTAAAAACCCAATGTTTCTTACAAAGACGTACATTGCCCTCCGAGGCCTCGAATATCAATTATTTTATAACTTTTTCTTAGTCCACAGTCATGAACCTGGACTGACCACCAGACTCGTCATAAATAGGTACAACACTGTCAGTTACTCTCATTTTGGCATCAAGTCTTAAAATGGATGCAGGACTCAGTGCAATACGTATGAAATATCGCGGAGAATATTACCTACTCGCACCGGCAGCGTTACAGTAACATTCGCCGAAAAGAAAGTAATTACGAGCACAAAATTGAGTTACGGTGAAGCAGAGTGACATTGCTACAGTGTACCGTTAAACACACTCCGAAAATAGTTTGTAAGCAATACCTTGAATAAATACATTTGGCGAACGTTTCCCCTTCACTTGCGAAGGTCTACGAAAGCTGAGGGAAATGAATTTAAACTCCAATGCGGTGACTGAATGGATTTACGCTTTTTTATTTAAATTGTTCAGTCCCTTACTTTAAATTTTTTAACAAACACAACAAATACTTCCAAAAAATTAAAAAGGGACTGAACACCATTTAAATAAATTATGTGTCAACAATTTAAAACTTAATCTTATTAAATTACGATTTTTCAAAACTCTATTGTATGGAATTTATAGAGAATATACACGTAAGGGTACTAATGTTTTTGACCTTATTTGATCTGTTTTTTACATACTACGAGCTTTTACAAAGGTAAGTGACATTCTGTGTACTGACCAGATTACATTTTTATCGTGAAAATGACTGAATGCATGGAATCTAGTAAGGAAACTATTAGAATAGCTGCCAGTGAATTATTCTTTTCTGGTCGCCGTACAACGTTATCGAAGGAACTCAATACTGCTTTGTGGGTTCCTCTTTAACTCTCGCCAACGTTTTCGTTCGATCCATTTAATTAACAATTGTCAGGAATTAGTACCGTGGATTTTACTAAACGTTTAATAGCCAAAACGACCCAATAACTTTCGAGTCTCAAATAATTAATTTCAACTCCCAAGTTGTTCCAATTCATTTCGCGATGATGATGCAGATACGCTGTGAAGAATGAGTTCCTTTACTTTTCGTGTAATCTGAAACTAAGATAGGGAATTAATAAATATGATTAATAATATTAATTTCTTAGATGAAACCAGAAAGGAAATGGAAGAAAACGTGAAGTGAGGGGCAGGGGCATTCGAAGATTCACACACAACAAATAAAATGGGGTTTAGAAAACTGTAAATGTATTTGCATTTTCGTAGTTTAAACATATCAACATTGTTTATTCACCTTACTGTACCAGCTACCAGTAAAAATCGCGAAGTTCTATTCGTTCAAGTGATTCACACTATCACAGTTCAGGGCACCGTTGAGGACACTGTTGAGCACTTTGTTGAGGACACTATTAAGAACACTGTTGAGCACACTATTAAGGACATTGTTGAGGACACTATTAAGGACACTGTTGAGAACACTATTGGGGACATTATTGGGGACACTATTGCGGATACTGTTTGAGGACACCGTTGAGGACACCATTGAGGACACCGTTGAGGACACCATTGAGGACACCGTTGAGGACACCGTTGAGGTCACCATTGAGGTCACCATTGAGTTCACTGTTGAGGTCACCGTTGAGGAAACTGTTGAGGAAACTGTTAAGAACACAGCTGAGGTTACCGTTGAGAATTCTTGCGACTTTTTGCAGAATACTTTGATTTAGATATATTTAGATGCCAATGAAACCTATTACATCATGATGAAAATAAGTCAAGTTTGTGCGCTGGGAGATCGAATGCACCAATACGACTCGAAGTAACTTTGGAAATTTTGTGAATTACGCAGATTTTCCACTGATAGTCACGTGAAGCTAAATTGAATTTTCCGTAGAATAATCCGACCTTGCTTCCAAAAGTCCTTCCTTCTGAGTTGGCGGACAACTACCGTAAACGAACTTTGTTCCCTACAAATTTCGTACGAAGCGAGTGGGATTTGAACTCAGGATCTAAAGGTGAAAGATGATGTACTGGACTCGGCCCACAGCGCAGGTGACGAGCAATGCTCAACCCGGGATCGCATCTGGAGATTAATTTCCACGGAAGGGTGACAAACTCATTTCAGCCATTGCCCGTTTTTCAAACGTCCTAAATTCTCGCTAGTAGGAAAGCTTGCTACTTGTTACTGATTATTCTTGAGGGTAGCGTTTTTTTAATAAATCAAGACATGTTTTATTATTACCAAATGTATTTTATTAAGAATTTTGTAATATTTTATGAGTTTGGAAATTGGATTCTAATTACTAGGTTTATTATAAAAGAGACAAAAGGATGTTTGCTGCCAAAGTTGCAATCTTTCTTGCAACTTCTTCATTGCAGCACGAATTGAACCACAGTTCACATAAGTTATTTAGTATCAAATTATTATCAAAATCCTAACATTTTTACATCATTGTATTCCTATTTTTACGATCTATCCATTGCTGACCAATGTAGTGCTCCATGTACTCTATGAAATTACATAATCGACATATCGCTCTATTCTTTTGTTGTTTTTAAATTACAAAAATGTAATTTTTTTATTTGTCTCCCACGTCGGTAATATTTTGATTATCGGCGATTTGTTCACATTATTATATTCACGAGTACATGTACATGTGCAATAAAATAAGTCAAGTCAAGGTTTTCGATAACTCAACCGTTTTCTGAGAACAATAGCTCAAAATTCTGCATTTTTAGAAACGCTCAAACGCAATTTTCTCAAAAAATGGCTCCAAATTTTATTCTTCAAACTTTTCAAAGGATAGTGCTAATTGCAGGAACGGATAGTGCTAATTGCACTATTTAATATGACGTAAAGTTTAATCTGGGGTATTTTTTTGATTTTGCACAAATTTCATAAATGTAAATTTTTTAAAGACCTCTCTCATCTTTAATATGCACATTACCAGCAAGTTCTAACTATTGTATTTGTGAGTGTAAGTGCTTCAAATGAATTCAAATGAAGTTTTTCGGAAACTCAAAAATGTTCTGTGAAGAAGAGCTTCAAATTTCGCATTTTTAGTAGCGATTAAACGTCATTTTTTTAAACGGGCCCAAATGTTTCAAACAAATTGCCCTTTAGGACAAGGTTTTACTGTTCTTTAATATTTTAAAATTAATACTTCCGTTTACCATTCTGTGAAGGTCTGTGCCATACTGCAACCCCACTAGTTTTCTATCGACTATCCGCCGTTTTTTCGCGCAGCATTACATAACATTCCCTATTACACGTATATGACTCCGTGTATACGTATGTATACCGGAAAGTAATAACATAATAGTTCATATTATATTTCACGACTTGCCGATCTGGATGGCCGAGGTGGCTAGAGCATATTCCGTCTCAGCGCGTTGGTCCGTAGGTTGGGGGTTCGAGTCTCGCGGTGGGCATGGTGGTTTGTCCTTCGTCTTTCATGTATGTGTGCTGTCGCGGAAGTGCTTGTGAGTGGGCTGACCACAGACAGAGGATCCCGTCAGTGTCTGGAGTAAAGTTTTATATATGTTCCCATGAGGGACATAGCTGGTACCCGGCGCAGATAGTCGAAATCGGCTTCCCCTAATCTGGAAAAAAAACCCAAGAAGAAAATAATTCCATGGCATAATTTAGCAGCGATGTCTGCTTTACTTGATTTGTGCTCTCTCGTTACTTCGCTTTAAGGCATGTTTCGAGGTAGCTTTCGCTACTTCGTAAGGGCAGACATTCTTTTGAAGTCCATGATAACCAAAGCGGAAAATCGCCCTAAAGAGATGACCCAGAGGAGAGAGTGGATCCAATTTCGCCTCAACTCACCAACTCTAGGCGGTGTTGGTGAATCCCAGCAAGTGTTTCTGTGAAGCCCTTACTTAGAGAGTGATTAAGAAACGAGAGCAAATGAGATGCCAAGAAAATCATCCATTTATTTTATTTTATATTATTTTATTTTATACTTTGGTTATTCCACCAGGAGACTTGTATGTTGCCTCAGGGTATTTGTTGGAGGTCGCTACATCCCAAATATCTATTGGTTGGAGATTCTCCGTATCAAGAAAGGATGGGCGATAAATGGGATATAAAGGGAGATAAACCCATCGTTAGGATGAGAATGAGGTATGAACAGTAAAGGAGCTATCCATCGTTCGTGTGGTCCCCACAGAGAATTCCGCTGTAGCTGAATAAGCAGATAAACTAAAATGCTCCCAAAACGTATTACTCAGAGGAGTAAGTTTGGAACCATTTCCCAATTTTCAGTCCTTTACACCCTCTCTTTTCATTTTGTTTAATACATACTTTTTATTTTTTCTCAATACTGTAAGATATTGTAATATTTAATGGAAATGAAATTTCCATTTTAAATAATCAATACTAAAATAAAAATAAATTACTCGTACGTAATTTGTGGCCGGAAATTTAAACTTCTAAATTGCAAAAATGCAAAACTGCAAAACAAAACTTACAAAAATCTACATTTCAGTAAATATCAGACGAAATATGTCTCATGAGTTTGGATGCAAACTGAAACGCAAGATTTTTTTAAAGAACTAGTGGTACTATAGAATGGCACAGACTTTCCCGTATTAGTTTTCTATTTTCTTGGGTCTTCGCTAGCTATTCGGAATTGCCACATACTCTTTCTTGCCAGCTACCATCTATCACCGCCAAAAGTACATTTTTTGTCATTTTCTTAATTTTTCGGTTTCCTATTGGTAGAACGAAAATATAAATTTTTGAATATTAAAGAACACAAAAACCTAGCCGTAAATGGCAATTTTCTTTTAAAAATTATGTGCTGTTTAAGAGAAAATGGCGTTTTAGCACTACTAAAAATGCGAAATTTGAAGCTCATTTTCACAGAAAATTTTTGAGTTTTCAAAATACATTATTTGAAGTTATTTGAAGCACTTACACTCACAAATATAATAATGTTTATAAATTGCTCGTAATGCGCATATTAAAGATGTGAGAGATCTTTCAAAAAAATTACAATTATGTAATTTTTTAAAAAACAAAAAAATAACTCGAAATAAACTTTACGCGATACTAAAGAGTGTAATTAGCACTATCCGTTACAAAAGTTTCAAGAAAACAATTGCAGCCATATACGAGAAAATGACGTTTGAGCATTTCTGAAAATGCCGAAATTTGAGCTACTTTTCACAGAAAACGGTAGTGTTTTCGAGAAACTTTACTTGACATTATTTAAAGCATGTATACTCGTAAATATAATAATGTGAAAAAATCGCAGATAATGTAAATATTAACGACGTGAGAGACAAGTAAAACAATTTACATTTTTGTAATTTTTGAAAAAAACAACCGATAGACCAAAATTGCTTTTATGTCATTAATAGAGTACATTTACCACTATCTCTAGCAAAAGTTTAAAGAAAAAATTTGGAGCCGTTTTTGATAAAATCTTGTTTTTGTAATTTTTTAAAATTGCACATATTGCACGAAAACTACTAAAATTTTCAAAATAACGTATATGACTTTCATGAAAGAACTCAATAAGCAGCACAAATTTTATTTGAAGAAAAAATCTCTGTCTTCAATTTTGTAGTTGGAGAAAGACGCCGAAAAAATTCAAACTTTCACAATTTTCGAAAATTCAGAGCTGTACTTGAAAATCGGATCTATGCCATGTTAAAAAGTGTATTTTACTCTATTCATCCAAGAAATTTAAAGATAAAATTTGGAGCCTTTTTTAAAAAAATTTGAAAATCCCCGCGGGGCTTCATATAAAGTACCCCCAAATATTGAAGAATCTTTTCCAAAATCTCAAAGCTTCGACTAGAATCAGATCGACCGGGCAATATCCATTTTGGAAGAAATCGTACTTATGGTTTAGGCGCTAGCAGTGTTCACAGACGGACAGACAGACGGACGGACAGACGGACGTTTTCCTTTCAATTGGGCTTTCGGTATCAAGGACCCAGAAAACAGGGTTTCTGGCTACACCACGTGTTGGGGGATTTTTTTTCTCTTAATTTAGCAACTGGTTTTATCCACTAATTCGTTTTGACGGCCCGGCAATTAATTTTTTTCCGCCGAAAATTGGTCATTTTTTCGCGCAGTATTACATAACTTTCCATACACTACGTATATCACTCCGTGTATACGTACGTATACGGGAAAGTAAAAAGTGATGGTAGTACAACAGTCCATGTTTTATCGCATTCACTCTCATTTTGTAATTTTCGAAAATAGGGGGAGTTCAATGGAAATGAGACCGGTATCATTCTTTTAATTGTCCTTTATTCATTTAGTGGAAAAATATTGAAGAAAAAATGGAGCAGTTTTTTCGTCGTCTTCTTATAACTAAAATATTATAAATAGATATTTATTAAAATGAAATATATTCTTTAAATACAGATTCTAATACATTTTTTTCTTATTTGTCTATAATTTCATTCAAATAATTCAGGTTTCAATATTTTAAGACACCTATATTTCCCAACTCACATACATATAACTCCTTGTTACATATCGTTCATTGCTACATACATTTCTCTGCTTGTATGTAGCAATGAACGATTGCTACATACAAGTTTGTGTTGTAAGTAGCAATGAAAGCTGCTTGTATGTAGCAATGAAATTGATTAAATTTTGATCTCAGATAGCGTAAAGGGCGCTGAAGAGTTCTTATTTTCGTTGAAAATTCAGATTTTTCGAAAATTGCAAAACAATTTGCAAATTTTTTTCGGTCTCTTCCTCTAACTATAATAATTGTTATGACGATAACTTTTTTGTTAATGACATGTGTTCATCAAAACAGATCTTCAAATAAAATCAATTTTTCGGTAAAATGACTATATTTGACCTAATTTTGCACCAAACAGACAATTTTTAAATTTTAAACAATTATTTTTTTAAAAACGGATACAAATTTTGCTTTATTTTTTTTCCACATTTTTAGCAAAGTACGGTAAAGGAGGTGGTACTGGTTCCATTTTCAGTGCACTCTATTTTCGATAATTCGAGAAAAAATGGTAAATACCAATTTCTTCCGCTTCGTTTCAGGCGGTGTCAATGGAGAATAAGGCGGTAATAAATTAACTAAATATTACAAATCGTAGAACATTAGTAACTTAATTAGTTTATTAATATTAGAGTTCGTTATTTATCAACGGTGTTTTAAGAGAGTCTTCCATGCGGCGTTGCCATACAAGCTGAAACACAGTAGTTCCAAAAAGTAATGAGTAGACAGGATTTCCATGTATATGAATGTTTTTATTTAAGAGTCGTGGAGCTTCTAAACTTTGTAATTATATCTTTCTTGGCAAGCTCATTTAAAAATGCATACTTTTCCCGTCCATGTTTTCGTGTTTTGGGAGATTTGTTGAGAAATGCATGCATTATACATATTTGCGCATTGTTTTTGATTAACAATTAAAAAATGTATGCCCCACTAACAATAATTCATAAACAAGTTGAAATTTGAGTACTGATGGAAATAAACGTTTTGGTCATGACCTATTTTAACATTTTCTTTTAACCAGATTACTGGGATCACCAGTTTACACACTAATAAAAAAATATTCGTCAAACTTTTATGCCAAATGAATCGCTCATTGTTGTGACAACGCCGCGCTGGCAACAGTGCCTCCTGGGCCGTAATCGGACAAACTTGTGAAATTATTCCTACTTTTCTGTATAATTTACTGTAAATACTGTAACAGTTAAATTTATTCATGTTTGTTCAATTTGTTCAATTAAAAAATGATTGCTGCTCCTGACTACCGAAATGAATACACACATGCATCTAAGGCGCTTTGTTAGAAACGGTTGAATTGGGCGTTTCCGAGAAATAGCTGGGGTATTTGTAGCTCAAAAATTGCAATATGTCAATATTACGTAACTGTTTTGAACAATGCGAGAAAGTATGTGATATTATAGCACTATTAGGTCACGAAAAAATCTTCATTTATCACGAGAATCATTGGCTTTCCTTCATGTTAAAATTGTGTCATTTTAAAAGGAAATTGTAGGTAAGTTTGGAGAATCTCTGACTTAGATGTAAATGGACAACCGTGTTGCTTAATTTCTGCTACTGTATACGGTTAGAGGCAAATATGGTTTTCGAATATTCCAATGCATTGCATTCATTGAATCACACAATTAACCAAATTATTATGATATTTTGATATTTATGAATGATTATGGCTCATCTATTGTTCTCAATATAATATTGGTTTTCCTTGAAAATATATGAAACGGGTAAGAGACATTGAAGATTTGCTGAATCGTTTCTGCCAACGAATGTTTGTCTTCCTCATCTTGACAACATGGTCAGCATCTTCGCCACTTGGATTTCATAGCAGTATTTCGCCACCAATAAATACAGTTGGGTTTTCAGTGATCCTCGAAATACTTGACTTTAATGAAAAAATTGATTCTCCCCCTGGAGTATAATTTGCTTTTTCTTCACTAAAAAGAGGCTGTTCATCGAGGCGCCAAATTCTGGCAAGGAGCCGCCGGATACAGTCTCAGGTGGATTTCGAGGTATAATTGACATCACATATGTCTAATAAAATGGATTTTTAAATGGAAGAAAGAAACTACTTGAAATTTAAACTTCGATTTATAGCATGCAAATGATGAGTTGCAAATTTTGGAATGCCTATCTAGTACACTATTGCAATGAAGTAACTGCCGCACGAAAGCTCTGATGTTGTATGTTAGCTCTGTTCCACACAGCTAGTTGTGTTGTTGATTAGAGCACCTGCCATCACTTGAGGGAGAATGTTTACCTGCCACTCCATGACGGATCTGTGGCTTAACAATGTGAACACGTCAGGCTTTTGTGAACTTACGTTGCCTCTCGTACATCCAATTTAATTCATTTCCACTTCTATTCACACCTATAATTACGTTGTTCTAAAGGTGAGCGTTATGTATCAGTCAAAAGATTATGGCCTTGAAACTCACATATTGATATTAATATTCCTAAAATGAACTGCTAGGACTAATATCTTAACAAAGGCGGCCAAAGAGTCTAGAGATAATATGGAGTATATTCAGTAGCAGAATATAACATATTTTAGTGAACTTAACTGGCAGTTTAGCGATTAGTAAAAATCATTACTGACACACCCTCCTTTTGGAGGACTAAATCGTGTGATGAGAACTATTGGAATATTATGAGGTACTAACTGAAGTACCCCTCGTTGACCGGGAATTTATTTATAGCAATCGTCTATTAGACAGGAAAATTAATGCATTCCATCCGTAGTAACCTGTCTTGCTCTGCGTCGCAATGCTCAAACTCAGCCGTCCTCGCCCTTCTGTGCACAGCGTGACCACACACGTGCAGGAGTCGCTCTGCTATTTTCCTTAGGAACAAGTTGTTACCACCATCGTTACCACGGGTAGGCCATAACGTAGCTTCAAAAACGTAATTAAGCTATAGGAATCAATTAAAAAACATTTAATAAAAAATGTATGAGTTGTAAGAAAAGTTCCATTTCCTTATGGATTTCCTCGCCGTTTACGTAATATTTCCAAACCTATGGATAAGTACACACTTAAATTGTGCTCTAAGGGGTAGGATGCGGAAAAGGATAATTTGTCTCATGCAGACAGTATTTGAAGATCCATTGTTTGCTCTTGTTTTGAAGATCACGTATAGAAAATTTCATTATGATCGAAATAAAGCTGTATATTTGTCTAAAAACGTACTTCTTTATATACAAGAAAATAATACTTAAAAAAAAGTAACATAAGTTACACCCGACAAAACACTCCACCTTTCAGGGGAAACCGTATCAAAATGGGTTTAACTGTTCTAGATATTTCGCCAAACAGACCGACAAGAAATTATATATCAACATACCTATAAAAACAACTGAGTCGTTTTATAAAAACTACATAAGCATAAATTACATATATGTTTATTATATATAAGAGAAATACAGTTATTTTGAACTCGCAAACAATCCAATTTGATTTATGGATTTTGCCACCGGATGAGAGAAAAGCTTATACATTGTACAAGGACCTGTCAATTATGTAAGAAGCCTCCTGAAATAAATTATCCACATGAAACAATTTCTAAGGTTCACATTGCAGCAACGGGAACGTTTATGATAACGGAAATGAAAATTTAACAAAATAAATGTGTAAATTGCCTATGACAATAAAGAAATAAAAAATAGACTAGAAAAATATTGGAAACAAAAAAAGGGAGGGCATATATGAACTTTTGATCCGTGATACGTGCACCCAAAGTCCAAGTTACCCATCTAAAAAAATATGGAGTTCTATCCTCAACGGAGCCGTTTATTTTGCGGCCAATAAAAGTATTTTACCATGTTAACTGACTGTATTGTAAACTATGTCTATAACATTTGTTTAATAAAATGTATTTTATTTAAAACGTATTTTTTCAGTTAAGTGAAATACGACGGTTTTCGAGATGTGTCACTCTCCTTGCGCACCGACGATATGTGGTTTGTTCATCGAATCCTGGTTTGCTTATTTTCTAGTGGTTGTACCCATGGAATTAACATTTACATGGAAATGAGGGTGGGAGGCGGCAATCGAGCCGGGGGCTGCGTGGAGAACTTGGGCCGTGGCAGGGAAGGGAGACGCGGAGGGCGGGGACGGAGAGTGAAGCCTCGGGCCTAAGGGCGGACCGCGCCAGAGAGCGGGTGCACCGTGCCGGGCGCTGAGTGCGAGGCGGGGCGGGTGGTGAGCGTGTGTGAGTGTGCGGGGTGGAGGTGTCCAAAGCGGAGCGTGCGTGGCAGGATAGTAAATAGAGTGAGAGTTGAACACGCGCGAGCAGGTGCGGAGGAGAGTGCGCGGGCTTGGGCATCGGGGTCAGCGAGGAGTGGTGAGCGGGGAGTGATCAGCGGGCGTTGTTGCGAAGAGCATGGTGTGTTGGTTGCGATGAATTGGGCGGGATGCGTGTGACGGAGTGCCCGGGTTGGACTACGCGGGATGTTGATGGCGGGGTGTGTCTGGCGGGGTGCGCTTGGCGGGGTGCGCTTGGCGTGGTGCGCGTGGCGTGGTGCGCGTGGCGGGGTGCGCGTGGCGTGGTGCGCGTGGCGGGGTGCTCTTGGCGGGGTGCGCGGGGCAAGATGCACGTGACCGGATGCGCGGGGCGTGGCGCAGAGTGGGGCGCGGAGCGGTGTGTGATGATCTGGTTGTGGGGTTAGGGGTATGGGTGAGGGAGGGAAGGCCGTAGGATCGTGGGGCTCAGAGCAGGAGCCCAGGCTTTCCCCGCGGACCCCGGCTTAACCTGCGTGCACGCCGCTGCCAGAGCTGCCGAGCGCGCTTCGACGCCGCAGCTCTGCCGCAGCCACATCCCATGTGCTCCTTGCTGTGGCTCTCTCGCCACGCGTCCACACACCTTCAACAGACGGGCGAATCAGCGCACACTACCCCTCCGCTCTCCCATTCACGTATTATCTTATCTCACTCTAATCTATTCATTTCCCGGCATCCCATCCATTCATTTACACACGAATCAACTTCCTTCGTCCAACAGTCCTCACTAACAGCCTTCTACCTGTGTACTCAAGCATATAATCGATATCTCCTCTTATTCCAACACTATTCCACCCATCAATGCACTCCATAACCTTCATGTCCACCCGCCCACCAATCTATTCCTCTAAACCGTTTACCATCACTCACCCGTTTGATTGTCTCGTTAGCTCTATAGCTCACTGATCTCTTACCGTCCTACGAAAATTCCATTCAATTGTTACGTCAATTTCTCATAGGCCCACTTGTCCTCCTCGAATGCGCTGGCACTTGAGCGACAAGCACCAGATTCGCGGCTGCATTCAACTACGCGCCCACTTCAGCACGCGCTAATCGGCGACTTAACGGACATGAATTTGCATTCTCGCCAGTCTGTCTATTCGCCACCATATTTTACAGTAATTGTTTCTTCCTTTATACATAAACGTTGATTTTTGTCTCTGTCTGTCTGTCTGTCTGTCTGTCTGTCTCTGTCTGTCTGTCTCTGTCGGTCTCTGTCTGTCTGTCTCTGTCTGTCTGTCTGTCTCTGTCAGTCTGTCTCTGTCTTCTGTCTCTGTCTGTCTGTATCTGTCTGTCTCTGTCTGCCTGTCTGTCTCTGTCTGTTTGTCTCTGTCTGTCTGTCTCTGTCTGTGTGTCCCTGTCTATGTCTCTCTGCCTCTGTCTGCTTATGTCTGTCTGTGTCTGCATATCTGTCTCTGTCTATCCGTATGACCATTCGTGTGTCCATCAGTTGTCAATGCTAGGGCGTAAACCGTTTAGACGATTTTCTTCAAAGTTGATATTCTCCGAACGACTAAACGAACTAGAGATCCCGCGATTTTGAAAGGGATACTTTAATTTTTTGGGTACATTGCATAAAGCCGTTACATTTCGAAAATTTTCTCAAAAATGGGTTCAAATATTTGGTTTCTTTATTCTGCAGATAGACCAAATGACACTTAAAAATTGGACGGAATGTTCGTTGAACTCTGAATTTTCGAGAATTCACTAAGTTAAAAATTTGTCTCTGCCTTCGAACAACTACAACAAGCAGAGTTTTGTTCGTAAATAAACTTTGTTTTTAAGAGATGGATATTTAAATAAGGTTGTGTAAAATTGTTAGAAAATGCGAGTAGTTTTTGCGTACTTTTTGCGAGAAATATTGGTAATTTTAAAAATTAAATTTTCTCAAAAAATGGTTCCAAATTTTTCAGTATTTTTCTGGAATAGTGCAAAGTTCTATTATAAAAATAGTACAGGTCTCATATCTGTGAACTCTCTTGTAGTTTCGAAAATATCATAAAATTAACATCGCAAAACTCTAATATTTATTATAGAGATTTTTCTGTAATTAATTCTATTTTAAAAGAAATAGGTTTAAATTAGGTAATGTTATGTCCATTTTCCTTGAACTCACAAAATGTTTGAGAATTGCAAAAGTTACAAATAATATGAGAAAGAATATGTTATTGTGGAACCGCAAGTTGTTTGTTCAAATAGTGTAATCTGTGAAATATCATGATGAAAGAATGTAGTTATTTATTATTCATATTTTTTACCAAAAATTAAAGTTCTATCCATGGTAAACAATTCCCTATTTATTACTTTTGATGACAGTTGAATCGGTAATTTTAAAAGAGAAATAAGTCCACTTTTTTCGTAAAAAGAGTTGAGATATTTATTTTTTTATTTTAAAAAATGTGCACGACCTTAATAAAAGAACTCACTGTGGAGAACAAATTTTGTTTTAAGGAAAAAATATCTATCTTCAATTTTGTAGTTGTAGGAAGACGCCGGAAAAATTCAAACTTTAGTAATATTCGAAAATTCAGAGTTAACCGTGAAAATCAGACCTTTGCTACCGTTATAAGTGTTTGAATATTGTTACAAGAAATTTATAGAAAAAAATGTTGAACCGTTTTTGAAAAAAAATTGAAAATGTCCGGCGGGGCTTCATGTAATGTACCCCCAAATTTTAAAGAATCTTTTTCAAAAGCTTAAAGCTTCGACTAGATCCAGATGGACAGGGGTTTCTTCAATTTGGCAAAAATCTACGTATGGTTTAGGCCAGGGGTCTTCAAACTACGGCCCGCGGGCCACATGCGGCCCGCCGAGGACATTTAAACGGCCCGCCGGGTGTCTAAGGTTTAAAGAAATTTTTCTTAATATCCGCGCATTTTTTTATTATGTGTTAGGGTGTCTAGAGATGGCAAAAAAATCGATGGTTTTAAAACAACGATGTTTTCCACCAGAAACATCGATATTTTGCTTTCGATGTTTTCTTCACATCGATATTTTGTTGCTAAAACATTGGTGTTTTTTAAAAATTGTTTTTAATAAAGCAATATCGATGATTTGCGTTATTCTCTTTACTACGCTGTAAATTTCGCCAGCGCAATCTGAGGAAGTTTGGGATCTACTCGCGTTATGACTGTATGTTATCGGTAGGCCTGTCATTGCCTGAACACTGCCTCTCAAGTCTGTCCTCTCAAGTCCCTGTCTTCACGATGGAATACGTCACGGTACCTCGAATATTTCTCAGTCATGCCCCTAGATATTGTATGATCGCGACCAAATCAAGCAGTGCTTGCGACCATGCGACATCTAGCGGCAGGGCCAAGAAAGACGCGAAATGCCGTGTGATAGGCCAAAGGGGCTTGAGAGGCAGAGTTAGGAAAATCGCACTATATAATTCGGCCCTCCGACGGCCTGAGGGACAGTGAACTGGTCCCCCGTTTAAAAAGTTTGAGGACCCCTGGTTTAGGCGCTAGTGGTGTTCACGGACGGACGGACGGACGGACGGACGGACTTTTCGGTATCAAGTACCCACAAAACATGGATTCTAGCTGCACCACGTATTACATAACTTTTTTTCTTAATTTAGCAACTGGATTTATCTACTATTTCGTTACCAGGACCCGGCAATAAATTTTTACTGCCGAAAATCACCGTTTTTTCGCGCAGCATTACATAACTTTCCCTATACTACGTATATTAACTTTTCCCCTATACTACGGGAATGTAAAAATCATCGGTTGCAAACTGAACATTTGCAGATGTATACATACAGTTAAATATTTATGTATATATTTATTTACTACTAAATTAAAGTTTGAAATACATATTCGTTCCATCATAGAGCAAGCCAACGTTTCGTCAAGCTTTTACGACTTTCTAATATTTTATGCAACTTTAATCGTCAGTTTCCTCTTTGAAATTATAAGGATGTTGCCTTTCAATTTGTTCATGTAGAGATTGTTTGGTTTCATCGTGCAATACAAGTACCCAACCAAGTGCAATACAGAATAAATCTTTTTCCAAATCATGGAAGCCTTTTAACTCTGACAGGAAGAGCTAGAACAACTTCTACGAATGCCTTGCATGTTCTCACTGAATTAATTTAGATAGATAACCTCTTGATATACAACATCAAAAATTTACTGTTTGAAGAGATCTTCGGAAAAATCTACATGCCAACTTCAGTAATAAGAAAATTATTTGAAATTCATTTCCACAAAAGCGGTGTCACCCAGCTAAATTATTTATAAAAATTTGTCAAGACAAATGGCATTCTAGTCCAAAACGGTGTCATACACACCATTTTCTTTCTCACGTCCACTTGGATAGAACAAATGGAATATGTTTTCTTCCGTAAAGGAATACAGTTCTTGTTGCGGCCGGATATGCCTAGTCCTTTGGTTCGACAGCCCGTTTCGAGCCTTGGACGACCAGCGGTGACCCTCGGCCATGAAATGGGCTCGTGTGGTTAGCATGAAGACATCCTTTCACCCTATATACTGGCCTTCTTAACCTTAGGGTGAGCTTTCTCATTGTCACACAACTATAGATACTGAGACATTTGTAAGGAAAGCGCACAGTTATAATTTTTCCCCGACCGGGAAGCAAACCTCGGGATGCGCTGTGGAAAGCAAGCGCGCTAACGAGTCACCGAGGACATGATGTAGCAGGTTATGTCAACTTTAATTACAAACTGTAGTCCTTAAAACTTATTAAGTTAGCCTTAAGAGTTTGTGAAAAGGCTGATGAAACAGCTCATCATGTCTTATGTGAATGTATACGATGACTTACAAATATTTTTGCAGCACCTTTACGATACAGCTGTATCAAAATATACATTTTTCAAGAATATAAATATAAATGTCCAAGAATATTGTGAAAAAAAATTCGTCGGGATGACAATTATTTACATTACGAATTCCCAATGCACGCATAAATTGAAAGAAAACTGTGTAGCTTCCGGCCATGTAAGAGATGCCTATAATTTCGTTAGGTATCCAGGAACTCTGGAAAATCTAAAACTAATGAAAGTTTCGATTTTGCCTAAAAATACTAATATTTAACTGAGTTATTCCGCCTGTTGTCTTACTGCATGAACCGACTGTATTCTCATGCTCAATGTATCACTGCTTACGACACAAGTGACGCCATACGACGGCAAGGCTCCGAAGAAGTGGCCACGCGGCTTAAGTATTTACTTTTCACTTGGTGCGTTATGGAACAGCAACTCTATTGACATTCTGGGGATGTAAAGACCTGTTGTATTGTAAATGTACTGTACTATATTATTGTGGTATTTGTGAGAAATATTTTTGATAAAATATTTAATTTATTGTAGTGTTATACGAGAGTATTTTATTTGTTGTTGTTGAACATTGTGTGTGCTTCTTATTTGAAACGTATGTATGTTTTTGTCCATCAGCAATTTTGCTGCTGTAGGCCACTATTTATAATTTAGGACCATTAATCATAATCCTCATTGTTTTTATTATTTGTTTTATAGTATTTTTATTCTTCATTATTATTATGCCTAAACGTTTTATAAATGTTGTGTGTTATTAATGAAAGTCATAACAATGACCATTATTATAATTTACTTTTAGTTCTTTCCGATTGTTTAAATTATTACTTTAAAATCATTGTGTTATGAATCGAATGTTCTTAGATATGAGTTGAAATTTAAAACATCTCCTGCGTAGGAGTAGGATAATTTCCATTTACTAAAATAAATAAATAAATAAACAAGTATATACCCATTTGGCGAGTTCAGTTATTTCTCTGGAGAAAGTGGAACTGTGCAAAAGCATCGTAAGAAGTGGGGGCCACTTTTACAGAAGTTCCTGCTGCCGAATTAGAGGAGAAGCATCATGGCCCGCACCGAGCGAAGTGGCTGAGGGCGGAGCGCGCTGACATCGCATTCGGGGGGCCCCGAGTTCAATCCCAGAACCGACAATCCCACTACCATCCTGACCGTGGTTTTCGAGTTGTCCTTCGGTCATCTAGGCGAATGTTGGAATGGTTCTATTGATAAGCCATAATCGCGAAACCGGTGTCGCTAGCCGAATTCTTTTAGTGTAATACGAGAGTATTTTATTTGTTGTTGTTGTTATTGAACATTGTGTGCGCTTCTTATTTGAAACGTATGTATGTTTTTGTACATCAGCATTTTTGCTCCTGTAGGCCACTAAATAAATAAATTTCTTTCCCCACACGTCATATACAGTTTTTACTGTTTTTTGACAAATAAAATAAAATAAAAAAAATAAATAAAATTCGATAGCTACGTGAAGTCACGAAGGTTAAGCTAATTCGAGACATCGTGGGTTCCTGGTTGGGTGACGGACTACGAGTAGGAACCCCGGAATCTAACGGCGGCGCCGAAGTCAATTACCCTTTACGGGACAAATATTGGCTAAATACAACTACAAATCATGGTCCCGCACGAATCATCGCAAATGTGTTCTGGTCATTGCAGTAATTCCGTTCTTATTCATAGAAAAATTGCCTTCTGTAATATTTAACAATGCTTCTTCCCTCTCTCCCTATCCGTATTAAATATTCACTTAAACGCTGCTCTCTCTTGGCATTGAGTTTTATTTCACTCACGTTGGTTCTATCCATCACGATAGTGAGGCATGTGATGGATCAATTTGTCTGACACACTGTTTCCCTGGTTCGGCGTTTATTTTGTTTTTCACCGAATTAATTTGTTTTATTTTGAATACATTATCGTTTCCGTTTTTGTTGAATTATTATTTCCTACTTGAAGAGAAGAATGCCCTTTTTTTACATCCATAAAATGTTGGATGAGTTCTCTGCTTCATAAAAACAACTCATCGTAATATTCACTTTTGCATTATTTATAGAGTGATATGTGTGTGTGTTACATCTGTTTTGTCTCCACGAGGGAATGCATTTTTGACAGAGAAGCTACTAGAGTTCAATTTAGCGCGTTGATTGAGTTGCCGCTGCGCGTGACGCGACGTGATGATGCGAACATTTCGGGAGAAAGAACCTTTGGTTTCAGCATTACCAATAACCGCATTGCGCATTGGTTTAAAGTTTTCCGAAGAACGTGCAGAAGAGAACTATGAAGAGACTAGGGGAAAAAAAGAGAAGATTCTGAGTGAAGACCCGCAATGCCTCATAATTAGACATTAATCCATTTATGAAACTGTGATTAGTTGCAACAAAAATTGATTTGTGACACGTTGTGAGATACTAGTAAGTGAAATTAGATTAATTCGTTATCGATTTGTCATTGCATCGAAATGGTCATTGCTCTCACTGATCATTGCCCACGTTACGGATATCTCCTTTACTTTTTCTCTAACCTAGAGGATAGAAGCTTATCTATCTTTATGTCCTCATCACAAATTACAATTGCTTTTATTTACTCAAACTCCCGTGATTCCCTCCGTGATTCCCAAACTCCCGTGAAAAGACAATAAGAAGTAATAAAAACGGAAATTAATGAATTGTAGTTTTTATTATCGGTACATTCACGAAAAATGTAGCTCTTTTGACATTTCAGTAAATTCAATATACTTTTTACCTACACTTTCGACAAATAAAGCAAAACAGGACATATTCACTTATCGACACGTTAAACATTTTCTACTTTGAGCGTTAAACTTTTCCTCCGAATTTTCCAGAAAAGTTTGGTGACCCACTTTTGGTGTCATGAAACCGTCCGATTCTGGAGAGCTTCAAAAGGAAACGAGCCATAACTGTTCGTCGCTTCCCTCCTACTTCAGTGGTCGTTCATTCACTTTCACGCAATGTCGTTCTATTTTATCGCCTTCCTTTTGCTTTTGTCGCTTTTTTGATATCTTTACTACCAGTTTTCGTAAACATATCTTCCTGTAGTTCATTGTTTTGGGTGTTTCTAACATCCACAAGTAAACGTAACATTTTAGAACAAAAGTCGTTTTAGTCGTTTTGCAAATATCACAACGCACTCATTTTCTACGTTCGAATCTGGAATGTCGGTTTGGAATCCTGACATTTTTGAGAAAACCAAAGTGATCAATTCTGTCTTTTTCTCTTCTTTGAGAAAACGAGTGTTCTCGGGATTAATTAGTTTATGCTCTTTCAGTGCAATTAATTTTATCTCCATCATAATTTCAACAGACTCTGTTCAAAATCACTCTACTGAAGCATGTAACTCCGGGATAAGATGCAACGTACAGCACCGGTTCAAATTAATCTTTTAGGGATAACGACAAGATTTTAGCAGGGAGCTAATACCAGATTTTTGCTTTCTCGCGTACTACAAACGTAATAAAGAGAAAGTGATGTAATGAAGCAGCGAAAAATGGCGATTTATGGCTGAAAAAATCTTATGGTAATTTTCCGATACCGAAAAAGTGAATAATTCTTGTTCCTATATGTAGTAAACATTTAACACACTGTGTAATCAGAATCCACGGTTTGTGAGGACTTGATACCGAAAAATTACGACAAAACGTCTCTTTCCACCTGTCTGTCAGTCCGTCCGTCTCTGAACACGCTAGTGGCTAAACTGTAAGTAGGATTTTCACCAAATTTGATAGTATACGCTCATCGATTTGAGCGATGTCATGCCTTTTGAATTTGAAAAGGATATTTTAATTTTTTGGAGTATTTACTGAAGCCTGAAGGACATTTCCAAATATTCTCAACATCGGCTCCAAATTTTCGGGTTAAATTTTATTATCGGAAAGAGGAAAATATTCTTATAAAAATGGTACAGTGCCAACTTTCATTGAATTCACTGAATTTTTGAAATTAAAAGAGTTTAAATGTTTTCGATGTATGTTTTCTGTCCCATTCTGTAGCACCACTAGTTGTGATACGTCTCACGTTGTTAATATTTACACTACTGGGAATTTGTGTACATTATTGCAGATGTGAGTGCGAGTGTAAGGTTTCAAATTGATTCTTATGAAGTTTCTAGAAAACTAGAAAGTTTTCAATGAAAATGAGCTCATAATTGCACATTTTGAGAAATGCACAAACGACATATTCTCGAAAACGGTGGCAAATTTTTTCGTAAAATGTTTTGCAGGGATAGAGCTAATTACACTGAATTACATGATGTGTATCCCATTTTATGTATTCTTTTGATGTTTCAAAAACTACACAAAAGTAATTATATTAAAAAATCTCTCACGTCCTTAATATATACATTACGGCTATTTTATATACATTATTGTATTTATAAGCACAAGGGCTTTCAAATAATTTCTTATGAATTTTATTGAAAAACTCCAAGTCTCTGTGAGAACGATATAAATGAAATTACACATTTTCAGAAATGTTCACTCAACCTTTTCTCAAGAATGGCTGCAAATTTTTGAATGAAAATTTACTTTCAGGAATTTGTTTTACTCTTCTGTAATATTCTTAAAGACGTATTTCAATTTTACAATAGCAACCGAAAAATTGAGAAAAATGTGAAAAAAATGTTTGGCGCTGATAGATAGAAGCTGGTACAAGAGTGGGGCAATACCGAAACGCTAACCTAGACTAAAGAGGTTTGAAAACCTACTAGCTTTTATTAGTTTTTGCGTAGAGAATAAATTGAGAGCGGATTCTCTGAGCATCAGTATCTGATTCGAGCAATAGTCACGTTGCAGGCTATTCGTATTTACAATGCTGGAAGCATCGTGGAACTATTTATGCATGTCTTGCATACACCAGTGCGAATGAAACCCCTAGATTAGCCTTTCGCTCGTGCTCTAAAGGTTTCCCACCAGCTGTGACAAACTCCCAACGCTAGCAAATTCGTTGCGTCTACTGGGTGAGCGTTGTTCTAATCACCGCCACACAAAATACCATTACGCCCATGTTTGCGACGTGCGTCCTGGGAGCTGGCGGCGAATGTACAATTGAGGCGTGGGCGGGCGGGCGGCGCATAAGCGCGAGCGAGGGAAGTGCGGGACTAACGAGTGCTATTGCAAGGGCGATGCGCATCACAACGCGTGTGCAAAATCCAGGCTAATTTCTTTACGTATGCAAGAGACGCCTTGGTGACATGGCAATCGCCACGAGCGAAATGATGTTGTCCAACTCATCAGTTGTGTTCGAAAGTTTCGATAGTCCCCTTCAAAACCACTGGGAGGAGGGAAATTGGTTAGAAATGGTGCTGGTAAATATGAGTTACAATTTTACATTTTGTTCAATGTTTGGGTTTTAGTTGCTCAAAAGTATTATCCTTGGTATATTCATGTGAATTAGCTATAACTGCCCATTTTTGTAGTATATAGATCACTTTTCTTATAAGACAATATAGATTACAATTACACAATGTTTAAGATAAAACATTTCTTCATTACTTAACGAATTGGCTTCAGATAAAATTAAAAAGCTTTGGATGAAATCAGACAGCAAACAATCAAGTGGATAAAATAATTATATACAAAAATGACAGTATAATGTAAAATGAGCTTTTTTAGATTTCAGATTTTTATTGAAAAACGTTTAAATGTTTATTGAATATCAAAGATTATGGGCAATATTACTACGTGTGGTCTCACAACGAAAGAGTACATTTCGTAACATATTCATGAAAGTGGATTTTCCCACTTGACGCGAAATACCAGTGCAGTCCGTGTATTTACTGTAACTAGACGCTGCTTGTAGAGGAGCTGGGTATTGAGAGATCATTGTAGCTCACAGATCGCATTAGCTTCTCTTGACAGACAATATGTTAAACAATCGTGAAACATGTAACATGTAACGCTAGATCGGTTAAGAATGACAAAATATACTTTTTCTATGATCGGGCGTAAGATAGAACTTCCTGCCGTAATATAATGATGGTGAACGCAGTTTTAATTCCTACTCTGTACAAACTTTCCCGTGCACTTCGTATACAGAAGTTATGTAATGCTAAAGGAACAAGTGTCGATATTTTACAGTTTTCATTTAAGGTATTTCAAAAAATCAAAGATATGTATTTGTTTTCGAATCTTTGGGGCTTCGTTTTGCAAAGAGTTCAAGTGATGGTTGAATAGATAGGGGACTAGAAGTTGCAACATTATAAAATTATGCAATCGTAAAAATCTTACGAGAGAGTAGGTTGTATTATACCCTCACTAGTTTAGTCTTGCAACATATAAGTAATTCATTAACTTCATCTATAATGATAAGTGTCTGAATTTACATCCGGCTAAGAAATGAATTAAAGAATTATCGTATATCAGTAAAATCAAATCTACACAATATGTTTTTCTAGACCTATTTCAATGTTCAACAACGTAGATGCCCTATGCTTAAACTATTTAGTTGGTTGAAATCACCGCGATTGTTCAAGGGCAAGTTTTATTCACAATTACCAAAATAACACAACGCATATTTATATTTATGGCAAAAGGCGTGATTATGTACGAAATCTGACACCTTAAGCGTGATTTGGGTGATTATAGACCTCTTTCCTACTAACTCGTTCGCCTATTTTTACTTTCTCGCTTCTGCATACGCAGTATGATATATTGTAATGCTGCGGGAAAACGGCGAATTTTAGACATAAAGCTCGTATTGCCGGGCTCTGGTAACGAAAAAATGGATAAATATTGTCACTATATATAGTGCCTTGTGAATAATGTGAACATATCGCCTCTAATGCCAATGCGAAAATTACTAATGCTTCTGATAACATGAAATTTCTGCATATGTTTTGAAGTGTCAATGTATCTGTATCTTTAAGCGGGTATGTATAGAGCGACAATGTATAACCTTAATAGAAAATACCCCCAAAAATACGGTTTAAATGTAATTTGAAAGAAAAGTGAAGCGTTGGATATTCGAGTGTTCAACGATATAGTAGTTTCAAATGCAAGAAGTAGCTCTAAAATGTCTGTTCAGTCATTTGAGCGGCTTTTTGGTACACAAAGAGGCCAAACTAAATTGGGAAGGGGACGCAGCCTGGTAAGTGATTAAGACAGAAACGTTTCGTATGCAGTATTTCATAAATGTCGATTGGTCTTTGCTTGAGCCGTTTTACTTAATGTTATTTTTTTCATTTCACCACCTGGAGAAATGCATGATATCAATGCACTTGTTTAGCTACAATCAAGAAAAGTGAACTTTAAAATTTCTTTTTTAAGAAATACTTTTCTGTGATTAAAATTTAGTCTATTGCGAGTTCAATTAAAAGCGAGATGAAAGGGACGCTGGGTCTTTGAAATTCGGTATTTGTGGTCTGTCAATTCGCACGCACACATTTTATCGTCCGTTTTTTGACAACCACAATATTATTTTTACTGACGTTGTTGGAACAATGTAACCTTCGTCATGTACCGCTGAACTGATACTCAGAGGCAGACAGCTGGCCGTCCAGCCCATACGGCTAGAGGAAGAATATATTTTTCAAAGCGTTGCGGTCTTTCGCCGTTGTTTGTCTGAACTGTTAGACTGAACTGTGAACTGTTTTGGAAACTGTAAAGAAATTGTCTACTGTCCTGAACGGAGTATAGCATTGAACAGTTGTTTCTGTCTCAAAGAGGCAAGTTTAAAATTGACTTTTAACAAAATACTCTTTGACTAAATTACAGCGTAAAACATTCTCAAATTCTTCGTCGTCATTCGAAGATGCTCTAGCTCTCTTCAAACACCGGTAACGGGCCAGAGAGTTATAACATCACTTTCGCATTTACGAAAATTAATTGCATTCCAACAGAAGATTTAAAACTAATAGAATTTAATAAAATGGCGAGACCTTTGCTGTCGATAACTTTTCTCAAATGAAACGCACGAAGTAACTAGTGGTATTAGAGAATGGCACAGACATTCCCGTATAAGTTTTCTATTTCCTTGAATCTCGGATAGCTAATCGGAATTGCCACATGCTCTTTACAGCTGCCATATATCGCCGCCCAAAGTACATTTTTGGACATTTTCTTAATTTTTCGATTTCCTAATGTTAGAACGGAAATGTTAATTTTAAAATATTCAAGAACAGTAAAACCTCGTCCTAACAAACAATTTTCTTTGAAAAACTTGGAGCCTTTTTTAAGAAAATGGTGTTTAAGCGCTACTAAAAATGCGAAATTTGAAGTTCTTTTTCACAGAAAATTTTTGAGTTGTCGAAAAACATCATTCAAAGTCATTTAAAGTACATCAACTCACAAATATAATGGTGTTTACAAGTTGCTGGTAATGTGCATATTAAAGGTGTGAGAGGTATTTAAAAAAAATACATTTATGTAATTTTTGAAAAAACAAAAACAAATCCCAAATTGAACTTTACGTCATATTAAAGAGTAATTAGCACAATACGTTGCAAACGTTTGAAGCAAAACTTTGGAGCCATTTATGAGAAAATGGTGTTTGAGGGTTTCTGAAAAAGTGGAATTTTGAGCTTGTTTTCACAGAAAACGGTTGAGTCCTCGAAAAACTTTGTGACATTATTACGACAATAAGCACGACATTATTTAAACATGACATTATTTTGTGATATTATTAAATGTGACATTATTTTTGAACATGACATTATTTAAAGCACATGTACTCATAAATATAATAATGTAAACAAATCGCCGCTAATGTAAAAATTACCAACGTGAGAGACAAGTAAAAAAATTACATTTCTGCAATTTTAGAAAACACAAAAGAATAGAGCAACTTTATTCTTTTGTTTTTTTCAAAAATTACAAAAATGCAATTTTTTTGAGTTGTATCTCACGTCGGTAATATTTATATTAGCGGCAATTTGTTCGCATTACTATATTGACGAGTACATGTGCTTTAAATAATGTCAAGTAAAGTCTCGGAAACTCAACCGTTTTTTGTGAAAACTAGCTCAAAATTTCGCCTTTTCAGAAACGCCATTTTCTCATAAATGGCTCCAATGTTTTTAAAAGTTTTCGAATGGGTAATGCTAATTGCACTATTTAATATGACGTTAAGTTCATTTTGGGATATTTTTTTTTAATTTTAATTTTTTTTTAAATTACACAAATGTAATTTTCTTGAAATATCTCTCACACTCAGCTATCTCTCTCACTGTCAGCGCCGTCAATGCTAATTGCACTATTTAATATGACGTTAAGTTCATTTTGGGATATTTTTTTAATTTTAATTTTTTTTAAAATTACACAAATGTAATTTTCTTGAAATATCTCTCACACAGTTAATATACATGTTTCCTACGATTTGTAAACACTGTTGGATTTGTGAGTTAAAGTACTTGAAATGACTTCAAATAAAGTTTTTCGAAAACACAAAAGAGCTTCAAATTTCGCATTTGCAATAGCGCTGAAACTTTTTTTTAAAAAATGGTTTCAAATTTTTCAATGAATATTGTCATTTAGGATGTTTACTGTTCTTTCATATTTTTAATATAATATTTCCGTTCTACTATTAAGAAGCTGAAAAATTGATAAAATGTCAAAAAATGTACTTTAGACGGCGATAGATGGCAGCAAAGAGTATATGCCACGTGCGGATAGCTAGCCGAGACCAAAGGAAATAGAAAACTAATACGGGAAAGTCTGTGCCTTTCTGCAGCTCCTCTAGTTCGTTATAAGGACCCAGCAATGATTTTTTTCTGCCGAAAAGCCGCCGTTTTTTCGCGCAGCATTACATAACTTTCCATATACTGTACGTATACGGTAAAATAAAAAGGGATCATAAAATTGCCCAAGTAATAACAGCTTGTTCGAACCCTTCGGTTTGATAATCGTGAATACTGATTGAATCGTATAATTATGCGAATTACAATCCAGATATTGATCTAAATAATGAGATGAGAAATTGTTTAGGAACTTAGTGTTAGGATGTCTTACATTGTTTTATTTTGAAAGCATTCATCACATTCACTTTAAAAATGCTAGATTGAGGACATTTTTAATTATTTCGTAATTTAAGGTAAATCATATTTTGTATGAAATATAAGAAAATTAAAGTTGCATATAGTGATGAGAAATAATAAAGTATTTAAATATCAGTGCTACATAGCAAGAAATAATTGAAAATCCGTATTGGAAAGTATTTTTCTGTAATAGCATTTCATTTAATTTTTTTTTCAAATATTACGATTTTGTTTTGAATGTTTGCATCGCATTATATACCATGTTGGACTGCTCAGAAGTCCCCCGTTTCGTTTAACTTTCCTTCTACTTATCTTCGAGATTTGCTTTCTGCTCTGGGCCATACGGGAAGCGATTTCGAGAGTGGCAATAGGGTTTTGCATAAGAGATCTTGCCGTACTGTACCCCTGGGTTCTTCTTTCTCTCGTCGTGAAGCGGTGCAGATCCTGTTTTACTTCTCCCTTCTTCCACTCTACAAATGTTCCGCATCTCCTTCTCCTACATCTAATCAAAATTGTTAAGGAGTGTAGGAAGTTGCGAGTCGAGGGAGAAGCGCTTGTGATCTGAAAGATAAACAAATGGAAGTGATATAAAAGTGGCGCGCCTTGGCTGTCGATTCGTCTTAAATTAATGAACTGTTTTATGCATTATTTTAAATATCACTTCTTTCATCATGCTTTTTGTACCAATGTGATTTGCAAAGAGCACGGTTTAACATGACCTTGTCTCAAATTTAATTTTCATTGCTTTAATTTATTACGTGTTTTCATGTTCCTCACAATAAATTATCCAATAGTCTACGCAACTATTATTTTTCACTTTTCTCTCCATTTCTTTTCTTCTTTATTGTTTCATTACTCTCTTCACTATTTCCTATCTTTCGTTTGAAATATATCTACTGCAAGAACACGATTTTGAACCCACTAAACGTGCAACTTTTCCGCGTCCTTAACATCGTCACCGATTCTGTAAATGGGCATTTTTTTCAGGCACTTCTGATGATTTGTTGCTACTCTAATATTAGACATCGAATTATCATTTTAGATATTCATTACCCTCTCCACAACCAACTTGACAACACATAACTAAATGTGGCATTAACCATCCTTTGATCTTTGACCTATGACCCCTCTTACACCCTGACTCCAAATCTCAAACTACCGTATTAAATCAACTTCCCTATCATTATTACTTTCGTCATTAAAAACATCATTTTAATATTCACTGTTATAATTACCATTATTATACTTATACGACTTATATATACTTATAAGACTCTTTACCACGTGATTTTCATTGACGTTCATTATTTATGTCGACATTGCGATTTGTGACTGCATTATAGTTACAATCGACATAGTTTTTATCACACTGGATATCATAATTATTTTTATGAATGGATTAAAAATTGCAATTTTCATCGATATTGTCATATTTGACATATATCTGACGGAATTCGTCATCGTCATAATCAACATTATCGTCTTCGACATAACAGACAACATCGTCACAATGGCTGTCACTTGCCATAATCATTAGTGTCATCGTTATCGTAATGGATAATCATCAAAGTCATTGACATTGAAATGTTCAATATGTTATGGTTCTCATCGTCACTATTGAAGTTTGCATCTACTGCCTACTCCCTTCTTTTAGATATCTCTGTGTTGCCGGTGGCGCGTTTGGCTCTCCCATATTCCGTCTTCCATATCACCTCCTCGGGCGCTCCGCGCCGCCGCAGCTCCTCCCGGCGCCGTCGCTCCCCAGAGGCGCGTTCACATCCCGCCGCGCCCCGCCCCCGCCCCGCCCCGCGGCCAGCGGCTATCTCTGGGTGAGGCACGCCGCCGCGTCGACGTCTTCTGTTTTACTGCGCGATAACCGCGCGCCGCCATCTGCTTCCCCCGTTCCATCACAGGGCCCGCCGCAACGGTCGCGTTCGACGCAGCCTCCGAGCAGCCTCCCCTTGCTCCACCTCCTACACCACCACCCTCACTCCCGTCACTACCGTCAACGCTGTCAGCGCCGTCAACACCGTCACCGCCGTCACTCCCACCACCGCCGTCACAGCTGTCACCAACGTCATTACCGTCACCGCCGCCACCACAAATTTTAATAGTATTCGCGCAATATTGCTCGCAATGTGTGCAATTTTTAAAAAAAAATTATAAAAACAAAGTTTTCTCAAAAACGGCTCAACATTTTTTTCTCTAAACTTTTGGTAAGGATAGTGCCTAATTTACCCTATGCGATGACATAAATATCATACTGCTCTATCCTTTTTTTTGACTCGTCTCTCATGACCTTTAATATTTACGTTAGCGGCAATTTGTTCACTTTATTATATTTTTGAGTAGATTTGCTTTAATTAATGTGGTAGAAAGTATTTGGAAAACTCAACAGTTTTCTCCGAAATGTAGCTCAATATTTCACATTTTCAGAAACGCTAAAAAATGGCACCAAATTTTTTCTTCAAGCATTTCGAACGGATAGTGCTAATTGCACTCTTTATTATGAGGTTAAGTTCATTTTGGATTATTTTTTGTATTTTCAATAATTACACTAATGTAGTTTTTTGAAAAATTTCTCACACCGTGAATATGCACGTTTTCCACAATTTGTAAACACTATTGCATTTGTGAGTTACTGTGCTTCAAATAACTTCTAATGAAGTTTTTCGAGAACACAAAGATTCCTGTGAAAAAGTGCTTCAAATCTCGCATTTACTGTAGCGCTGAAACGCTTTCTTAAAAACGGCTCCAAAGTTTTCAAATAAAAGTGCTATTTAGGACGAGGTTTCACTATTCTTTAATATTCTTAAAATAATATTTCCGTTCTACGAATACTATTAAGAAACCGAAAAATTAAGAAAATGTTTAAAAAAGCTATTTGGGCGGTGATAAATGGCAGCTGGCAAAAGCATGTGTCAAGTCCGAATAGCTAGCCGAGACCAAAGGAAAAGAATAGTAATACGGGAAAGTCTGTGCCATTCTTTAGCACCACTAGTTTCATGTCATTTACTACACAATCAATATTTAACCTTGGTCTTATGTCTTCGTTTGTAATTCTGTCCCTCAAGTTTAGACCCAGTAGAGCTCTTAAGAAATCCATTTGGAAAGCCTCTAATCTTTTTTCGTCATTTTTCTTAGTGTCCACGTTTCAGTGAAATCGGTTGATGATCCGAGCTACCTTTACCGATTTCAACTCACCTGAAATGTTTATTCTCCAATAAACAATTATCTCAAACCCTCTTCCTGTTAACATGCTGGATTGTCATGGGTGCAGCGTGCGCCAGATCGCCGCTCGCAGGCGGCGTCGGAAGGCGGGGCAAGGAGCGGGCGAAGAACTCCACTTTCGCTGCGTCATGAAATGTGTATTCGGTTTCCGCTGCCGGCCGAAGCAAAGCGGCGCTGCTGTTGTTTTTTTCGCCAACTCGCCCGCGGCCTGCGCTGGCGGGCGGCGCGGGGCGGCGCGGCGCGGCGCGGGGCGGCCTCGCGGCGTGGAGTGTGTGCCTCCTCCCTTTTTCCGGCGCAGGGGGCGCCAATGACCGGGCACCGGCCGCGTGCGACGGCCACCCCATGTTGTGCACCCCGGCCAATTTTCAAATGAAACAAAATGTAGTTATGGCGATGATGGTCACGGTTGTGTCCATTGTACTTGATATGAAGATGTGGGTGCAGTGATTGTTTGGGATTGATTCGTTGGGTGCACAACCAACAGAGTGTTGGTTGTGGCGATGATACTTTGTCGGTTGTGACGGTTCTGAAAATGGTTTGGTGTCTGTTGTGATGATGGAGTGGTGTCTGTCGACATTGTGTCGGGTGTAACGATGAATGGTGTCGGATGTAACGATGACATGGTGTCGATTGTAACGATGACACGCTGCCGAATGTGACGATAGTATGGTGTCGAGTGTGACGATCGTATGGTGTCGGTTGAGACAATTGTATTGTGTCTATTGGGGCAATGGTGTGGAGTTGGTTGCGATGGCTAAATTGAATTCGAAGTCGAAGTAGATGACGCTAAGAGCGCTAGCGGGATTGGTTCATAGATTGACATTCATGTATTTTAAACCTTTGGTTTAATTTTCATGTTAGTGATACGTATAGTACTCCAGCTTTCTGAAAAGAAACGCTATGAATTATGAACATAAGCAAACGCAACCTACTGCAATAAAAGACTGAAGAAAATCAATGCAACACATAGATGTTATTATTGTACTTCTAGATAAATTATTTGAAATCACCTGAACCACAGAATGCGAAAATACACTATTTAATTCAGAAGTAAAAGCAATAAATTTCAGTTTTGTACTCTAAAACTACAGGAGTAACAGTGGAAATTGCCGATCGCACTAAAAATTTTAATAAAATAGTATTTGAAAATGTAAATTTTTGAAATATACACATACTAGATCTTGTTTTTATCACGTTTCGTAAATGTGAGCTTAATACTAACTAAGAAGATGCGTTCACGAAGAGAAATTTTTTTTTTGAAAATTTGTAATAGCTAATTCTTAGGACTATGGAGATGGTTCAGCCTCAGCAAAATAAATGCATAAATATTTATTTAATGATAGTTAAAGTTTGAAATTCCATATTAAAAATCATATTATTAAAATATATTTATATGGTATTTGTATCATCAAACCGTCTGCGATGGCTCAGTGGCAACATTCGTTGCCCTGGAGCATCGTTATTGGGGAGATCCTAGAGGTTGAGTCCCGGTGGTACCGGAACGTCGAATCTAGCTCCACAGCCTACCGAACGCAACCTTAGACTACAGGAGAATTCTAGTGGCCGCATGTGATCAGTAGTTTTCCTTGGTTTCTTCAATAAACAACAAGCGAATGCTGGGAGCAGTACCTTATCAGATTGGATAAGGACATCACGCTTCATTCTTTTTCTCTTCTCCCCCTTACATCTAATTTTACTTGCATTCACTGCACTACCGCACGTGTCGGGAGCTAATAGCTTGTCCCGGATGGACCTCTGCCGCACTAGTGGAGGTACTTGGAGCGTGAAATCCCCCAAGCCCATGCACGTGCACGAGCAGGATCTCACGTTCCAGCGGGGGATGAACTTCCTCTGCCACCTTCTGGTACTAATAACCTTCGTAGTATGACTAGTTATCGCACCTGAAAAATTTAAATACTCTTTCATTTGCACTGATATTGATTATAATATACTTTCTCTTTTCGTTAATAGTAGGATTAATTGTTCTGTGTCCACGGACATCCAATTGGCCTTGCCTACCCCTGGCCAAGCGGCTTCTCGCAGTTTTACTCTCGTTACCCCCAGCAAAACATCGATACCACTTTGTGTTGGCAAAACTCTGCCACACCTGGCGGCAAGTCTGCGGAGATCCAGGAGGTCTGCTGCGGGGTGTGGAAGCGGTCGTGGAAAAGATAGGAGAATGTTTCGTAGCACGGGGCTGTCTGATAGAAACGACACGAAAGTAAAACTTACTGGCACGAAACGGATTCGGAGTTAGTAATTGAAATTTTCTCCGTAGAAAACGAGAGGGTGGAAGTTCTTGTTGCTTATTGGACCTTCCACTTTTGTGCGAAGGCTGTATCGGGCTTCTTTGTTACTTAAATGCGAAGGAGCAATTCCCTAACTCGGTTTCGAAGGGCTGTTTAAAATGAAGAAGTTTGGCCGCGTACTTTGCAAGTAGAATAGCATGTTGCAGAAATTATCGAGAGAATTCTCTTTATTGATATCTTCTCTAGTTGAAGAGATGAAATTATTAACTAATTTAAGAGATATTGACGATAATGTTCATAATAACGATGAATCATATTTTTGTTCCTTCTGTTATTGAAGTACTAATTATATTTAAATTTGTAATGTTGTTTCTCAGCAAGTTTCGACATTTTCATTGCGTTGTAACAGTATATTTCCATTAAGTATAAAATAATACGATTACATTGAAAACCGAATGAGAAATACAGATAGGATTTTGTAGTGAAAATTATATGTAGGATATTTCAATTTTTCATATTTAATTCTTCACAAGAATCATACTTACGTTTTATTTTATTGTAGTCACCGAAAGAACAGGAATGATCAAGTGACCCAAGAAATTGTGACAAGTGGTTGAGAATAAGGCCCATACCGTGTACTACATTGTGCGTCTTAAAAGAAAATTCTAAATATAAATCGGATAATTTATAAAATATGACAATTAAGAAACAAATGTTGCAGTTGTATTCCTTTTCACTTCATGGACTAGACTTGCTATTTGGTATGTCGTCACATCACTTGATACATCCTCCCCTTAGTTTGCTCTTTTTCCCAGTGGTTTGTATTTTACCATTTTTTGGGAGTATTTTGGCAGCGACCATTTTTTAAAATACGTATTCTAAGATGATTTTACTTCATTGTATCCCATAGTTCGTGGAATGATTTCTTAATTCATTATGTGAATATCTAGCTTATTCTGTGGTCTCAAATTATGAAACATTTAAAATTCCTAAAGAACTAAAATACAGATTTGATAGAAAGTTACAAAAATCTGTCATCTACAACAGTTGTGGGCTATTTGCAATGAAAGATCAGCAAAAGCCCTCAATTTCACACTCTACATACTATACTATCCGTATATACTGTACTTTAGCTTAACTTTCACATATATCCGAGCACTTGTTCTTGTTTTGGTAATTTGGCAACCACGTCTCTTCGCCACCCTTCAAGACAGCCGTGCCTGGCACGTCTAGACAGCAGAGGAGGAGGCGAACGTCAGGTCATAAGCTGCAGCAACTTTCCTGTTTCTGTTTTCCCATTCAAGAACTTAGGCGAGCAGGTACGCGTCTCACACGCCGGAATCTCTTCTCGCTACACAAGGTGAGGAGGGGTGGGGCGGGCTGAGGCATGAGCTTGGAAACAAAACGTCTCTTTAAGCGATTCTGTCCAGTATACTAAAAAAAACCTGTAATAGTGAAGATGTGGAGGGAAGTTATGACCGATTTATCGATTTAGTAACAGCAACGTAACAATAATTATTATTTAATGACAATTAGCTCAGAGAGAAATCAGAAAGATATCTAGTGAAACATTACCACCAAGCTCTTCATTATTTATAACAATAATAATGTATTATTATTATTATTATTATTATGGAATCTGCATATTAATTAAATAATAAAATCTTAATAAAGTTATTAAAAAATATTTATAAAATATAAATTAGTAGGAAATTAATAATTATTATTGAAAATAATTAATAAAAAATAAAATATAATTTCCATAAACTGCCAAAAATCTGAACAGGCCAAATACAGATATATACGAATAACTAAAATTGTATATGTAACAAAGTATATGTAACAATAATATGTAACAAAATTTATATATGAAGTTATTTAAGGTCTGAGATAGTTCTAAACCAATTTTAAAATTCTTTTTAGTGTGAGTATAGTTCTTGTTTTATTTAGTATTTTTCGATTATAATGTGTTATTTCTTAAAAAAATATGTACAGGTATATCCTTTTTGTTCTCTATTTCATGTGTGTACTTTTTTATAATTTTAGTTATTCGTATATATCTGTATTTGGCCTGAAGACGAATGTGCATCAAACATTCGAAACGTTGCCATAAATAAAAGTAGTTAATGTTATAAATATGACTGTCCGAAATCTTTTTGGATCCTTTTGAACTTTTACATCAATCTAAGTGACAGCCTTTCAAAAGAATTTCATGACCATTTAACAGTTAAAATTAACTGTTTGACACCAAACTTCCCACAAAACACTAATGTTTTCAAAAATTGAACGTGGCATTATTTTTAGATCTGTTTTTCATGAACATGTTTTAGAAAACATGCTGATCTTGATAATTGCAGTTGTAGGAAGACACAAAAAAATTGAATTTTTGCAATTTTCGAGAAATCAGAGTTTTAACAAAAATGAGACTCACATTATTCTCTTAACCGTCCTTTACTCTACACAGCAACAGCAACAATATTTAATCAAAACGATAGAGCCGTTTTTTTGAAAATTTTGGAAATGTTCTGGGGGCAAATAACTCCCAAATTAAAATATCGGCTTCAAATTCAAGGGGTTGCGACATCTGTCAGATCGATTGATGAATATCAATTTTGGAGAAAATCGGGTGAACTGTTTGGCTGCTTGCATTGTATAGAGACAGACACACAGACGGACGGATAGACGTTTTGCCGTCAATCAATTTTTCGGTATCAAGGACACATTTTGGAATCTGGATACACCACGTGTTAGAGGATATTTTTCTTAATTTAGCAACTGGATTTATCCACTTTTTTGTTACCAGGGCCCAGCAATGTGAGTTTTTCTGCCGAAAATTTGCCGCTTTCCCCCGCAGCATTACATAACTTTCTCTTTTTAAGAAGTACCTTCTTGAGGCGAGAAAGTAAAAGAAGGAGAGAAAGAAATTATGTAGTTTCTTAAATCTTATTTACAGATGTCTTTGCCGATTAAACCTTTATACTTTCAGAAATAGAATTTACTCTAAAATACATTCGTCAAGAAATTATCTGTCCTGTCCTTCAATCTGTCCTTTCTGTTCTTTAATTTAAATATCAGTTTAGATTGAAGACAAGTCATTTCACCATATAACAAGTTTACGCAATTGTTATAACGACGTCAATATCAACGCAAACATGCTGCTTGTTTGGCAGCTTTTTATTGAAAGTGATTCAAGCCTTCAACACAGTATTTATTTAGGAATGTTATATAAACGCAAGACGATGCCTTCAAATTCATTTCAAAGATTAATAAAGAATGAGAAACTAAGATTACCGAGTTAATCGTATCTAATTATTACCGTCATATTCATTTGTTCATTGGTAAATGTTATGGATCATATGTACGAATACTTTTTAGGAAAATGTTAAGAGTTATTTTCAATAAAAAGCGAAAAAAACATGTGTATTTTGTATTTAATCACATGTGATCTGAGAAGAATATTAATGGAAGAATATTATAGAAAATAATTTATTCTTTCGTTCCACTATTATGATATGTGTTGTATTACGTATATAATAGTATACGTAGTATAGTATATGATAATATACAAAAAAGTTCAAGTTTTAAAATCAGTTTGTAATAAACATCAATTTAATTTAAAAGTTCAAAAGATCCAACAAAAAGATTTCGGACAGTCAAATTTATAGAAACAGTTTACATTAAAAACTTATGTTTGTGGCCACACTGTTTTTATAAATTTGACTGTCCGAAATCGTTTTGTTGGATATTTTGGAACTTTTAAATTAAATCTATGTGACAGCTTTATAAAAGAATTAAAAAACAACAAAAAACATCAATTTAATTTAAATATAAGTTATAAATAAAAATAAATTTACAATATAATAAAATTTTATAAGAATTGTCTAGTTCCTTGTGGTCTAACACAGAGAAATCTCCCAAAGCGGCCGTGCTCTCACTTGGATCGTCCTACGTGCGTTGAGTAACAGCGAGTTCTGGAAACACGTTCAGGAGGGATTTGTCGCGCTTCGAAAGAGCACGAAAGGACATCGATTGGTTCCGGCAGCGCCTGGTTTCTCCATTCTTCCTCTTTAAATCGCATCTGAAGATCCGAACACCATCCACGAATGTCACACTGCAGTTACCGGTAACAAGAACAAAATATATTTTGGAGCTTGGTCTACAATTGCAGTCTTATTTTATTATTTGAAGTTGAAATCGTGTTAGAATAAGATTTTTGTTTTCTACAGTTCTTTTACGTTTTATTGTTTTTCAATAATTCAAGTTTATACATTTTTTCAAACAATTTCAGAATTATGGTTGTACTAATATTAAGCATTCTTCTGTTCTCTGATTACGCTACCTTTCTAACAAGTTTTTTCTCAATTTTCTACCTAAGTTTTCATTTGTATCCACGTTCTACTCTATTAATAATTGCCCAAATATTCCACGTAAATTTTATCTTGTTCATTGTTTGCATTGTAAAGGAATGTGTTGAATGCTTTATTTCTTAAATGTTTGTGTTATACTTAGTGACATATTACGTCGAAAATACTACTACTTCTTTTTTTGTTTATTTACGGTCGCTACGGTTTTTGAACAGATGACAGTAATTTAGGTTAAAGTGACCGATCCTTAATCTTGTAATGACGACTTCTTCTCTTCTTTTGAAGTTTGATCTCGGTAGACCTGGTTTCAGGATAGAATTTCTGACTCGGTGTAGATTTGTAAACTCCATCATCCATTGTGAGTTCCAATACTTCAAACAAGAGTCCTTGAAAAGATTTTTCATATCTTTCTGGGTACCATGAATTTGATGTTCAACGTTTGGTAGTGATAAATTTTTGCAGTTGTCTGCCTTCTCTTTTCCAGCAATATTTTTATGAGAAGGAATCCAAACTATTTCTATTTTGACTCCTTTTGTGTTTTGGATAAATATAAGTTCTTGGATAGTTTGGATTATTGGATTGCTGGTGTATCAATGGCTTTGAGTGTTGACATTGAGTCTAAAAAGATGACAATAGGCATGTTGTTTGTAGTTCTGATACTGCTTTCAGTGGCTTTGAGCACTTTCCATGCTTCACTTGTGAAAATGGAAAATACTACTTCGTTGTTTCGTTTTAGAAGCTTTTTAAATACTGCAGTGCAGCGTTGTAATTTGTAAATATTATTATTTCATCTTGAAATAAATTTGTTCACTATGTGTCATGTATTTGCAAGTGATGCAACAATGCCAATTGTTTCGGAAAATCAAGTAAGCTATTGATAATAATTTATATTTAAAACTGCGCGATTGAATCTAGAAAATAAAAATTAAATTGAGTGTAGAAAACTTAATAATCGAAGGAATTTCTACATTCAATTTTGGTTTTTGTTTTTTGATCCCATAATCCTCGTACATACATTTTTTTTACATTTCTTCTTGACATACCTATTTCTATTGGGAGTTTCAATTTCGCGCAATAACACTAAACACACACACACAAATTCTTTTTTGTTAATTTGTTAATGTATTTCTCATATATGAATACCAAACACCACCTATACATGTTTTTGCTTTAACTTATCACTTTCTTTACATCTCTTCGCAAAATTCATACTTGATACGATATACAGTAAGTGATCAAAAGTATCCGGTCACATGACTGAAAATGACTTACCAGTTCGTGGCGCCCTCCATCGGTAATGTTGGAATTCAATGCTGGCCCACCCTTAGCCTTGACGACAGCTTCCACTCTCGCAGGCATACTTTCAATCAGGTGCTGGAAGGTTTTTTGGGGAATGGCAGTCCATTCTTCACAGAGTTGCACCTCAGTGGCACAGAGTGTCACTGAGGAGAGGTATCAATGTAGGTCGGTGAGGCCTGGCACGAAGTCGGCGTTCCAAACATCCCAAAGGTATTCGATAGGATTCAAGTCAGGACTCTGTTAAGGCCAATCTATTACAGGGATGTTATTGTCGTGTAACCACTCCGCAACAGGCCGTGCGGTATGAACAGGTGCTTGATCGTGTTGCAAGATGCAATCGCCATCCCCGAATTGCTCTTCAACAGTGGGAAGCAAGAAGGTGTTTAAAACATCAATGTAGGCCTGTGCCGCTATAGTGTTACGCAAAACAAGGGGTACAAGCCCTCGTCATGAAAAACACGTCGACACCATAACACCACCGCCTCAGAATTTCACTGTTGGCACTACACACTGGCAGATGACGTTCACTGAGCATTCGTCATACCCACATCCTGCCATCGGATCGCCACTTTGTGTACCGTAATTAGTCACCACGTTTTTCCACTGTTCAATCGTCCAGTGTTTACGCTCCTTACGCCAAGCGGGGCGTTGTTTGGCATTTACCTGCGTGATGTGTGGCTGATGAGCAGGCACTCGACCATGAAATCCAAGTTGTCTCACCTCTCGCCTGTCATAGTACTTGGTGTGGATCCTGATGCAGTTTGGAATTCCTGTATGATGATCTGGATAGGTGTCTGCCTATTACATTTTACAATCCTCTTCAACTGTCAGCGGTCTCTGTGAGTCAACAGACGGGGTCGGCCTGTACGCTTTTGTGCTGTACGTGTTCCTTCACGTTTCCACTTTACTATCACGTCAGAAGCAGTGGCCCTAGGGATGTTTAGGAGTGTGGAAATCTCGCGTACAGACTTCTGACACACGTGACACCCAATCACCTGACCACGTTCGAAGTCCATGAGTTCCGCGGAGCGCCCCATTCTGCTCTCTCACGATGTCTAATGACTACTGCAGCAGCTAATATGAAGTACTTAGCAGTAGGTAGCAGCACAATGCACCTAAAATGAAAAACGTATGCTTTTGGTCGCCCGGATACTTTTGATCACTTAGTGTACGTATTTCTTCGAGATATACTTGTGTCATAAACACCTACCTCCCGTAATTATTTCGAATGTTTTATTTCCCTTGCTCCAATTATTATTTTTCAGATACCTTAAAATTATTTTACATGAATTCTGTCACCTTCATTTTAACTCTCTCGTAATTTCTATTTGCTCTTCTAAACTCCTGGCTCTATCCTCTTACTCATTGTCCTCTCCTCTATCATTTCACGTCATCATACTTTCCCACTCTCCGGCCGCGGTGCGTGCTGGAAACTGAGCTCGGCGGGGGCGGGGGCGGAGGTGGGGCGGGGGCGGGGTCGGGGGCGGGAGCGGGGGCGTGGCGCAGCGAAGCCGACGATGAATTGTGGCCATAACGTCGCGAAGCGCCGCGTCGCGAGGCAATTACAACGTCCACTCCGCCGCCTCCGCTCCCGCCCCCGCCCCGCCCCGCCCCCGACCACTCCCTGCCACGCTTCCCACTCCCCGTCACCGTCGACTCCCAACGGCCAAAAGTGTTATCGCACAACTTCGCCACCTCTGCTTTACCCCTGCGAGGGAGATTTCTCCATCAGTCTCGCCCATCAGTCTCGTCTACCGATGTCCCGGATCTCGCTTCTGACACACGTTGCTCGCCGGAATGGCCGCTGCAAACAATTTTGATTTGTGCGCGATCTCTCTAATATTCCATTAGCCTGTCTTTATCATTCCACATCATTTAAAAATCCCCACATCTCGACATTGGAGTAATTGACTTCCTGATATCCTATCATCCCGTCTTTCCGACGTCCTAGCAACCCGGCATCCTGCCGTCTACACTTCCCGACCTTTCGACTTTCAGACCTCCCGACATCCCGACATTCCAACGTTTCTTTGTTTCCTGCTACTTCCCAACTTTGGCATTACTAATCCAACCATTACACCAACAATCTCTCAATTCCTATTACGAGAACCGTCTCTTCGATCACTCCCGCCTCTCCAACGTCCCTTTATCGCTAGAATAGCTTACATGTTTCCCCGCCATCACCACTTCTGCCAGACCACTCAGCGTTCTGTCCGCCTCCTATAATCGCCTCGTCCCGTCCCACTCCGCAGATTCCCTCTCCGTCCCGTCTCGTTCCTTCCCGTCCTACTCTTCTCACCCTGGCCCCCGCGACTCTCTCCCCTTATCCTGCTCCTGCCTGCCCCGCCCCGGTTCGTCCCGTCCCGCTATCCCCGTCTTGCTCCGCGCCGCCTAGCTCCTACCTTCCCCCGCCTTGCCCCTACCCATTCATCCCCGCCCGCTCCGTCCAGTCCCATTCCGCCTCTCCCCGCCCCCCCCCGCTTCGTCCGTTCCCGCTATCCCCATCTTGCTCCGCGCTGCCTGGCTCCTCACTTCCCTGCTTCGCCCCGCCCCGTTCCGCCCCGTCCCTGCCCACTCATCCCCGCCCACTCCGTCCAGTCCCATTCCGCCTCTCTCCGCCCCGCCCCGCTTCGTCCGTTCCCGCTATCCCCATCTTGCTCCGCGCTGCCTGGCTCCTCACTTCCCTGCTTCGCCCCGCCCCGTCCCTACCCACTCATTCCCGCCCGCTCCGTCCAGTCCCATTCCGCCTCATCCCCTTGCTGCTCCGCCCCGCCTAGCTCCTCCCCTTGGCGCCTAGCCTCGCGCGGCGCGCGACCGCCGCGCCGGGGGGCGGCCGTAGGCGGCGGCGGCGGCGGCGGCGCGCAGCGTGGATTTATGGCGTATTAGCGCGCCGCCGGCTGCGCCCTGCGCGGCGCCGTGACGCGCCGCCTCGCGGCCGCGCGCCTCCTGCTCCGCTGCCAGCGCCGCCAAGCGGCCCTGAGCCCGTGACAAAGCTGCGCGCCGCGCCCCGCCCCGCCGTATTTGCGTAATGGAGTGGACTTCGCAGGGCCGCGCGCTGGTAGTACGTCGCCGCACCGGACGAAAAATGCGGAAAGAAGTAAAAGCGTGAGAATTAGGCGCGTTGCTACTGTTTAATAACGAGAGGAAGGATGGTGTGTTGGAGCGAAGTTAATGTTTAAGCTGCTGGTGAAGGAATAATAAGCTTCTTGTTATGAGACGTAACTGTCGCGAGCAAACAGTGGAGAGAGGGGTGTAATTTGTATTCTTGTTTAATGTTTCTGGTTTACCTTACGTATGAAACTTCAGTAGAGTTAATCTCCGTTTTTAGCTCAAACAATTTTTAAGACATTATTTTATTATTTTTATACTATTGTTATAATTATATTACTCCTTATAAAATATATTTATAACACTTTTCGCGGGAGTAATCACTACAAAACATTCACGTTACAGTATTAGATGATAATGTAGATGTTATTAATATTACAGTAATGTTTGAAAATTAAACGGGTATATTTATTAGTTGAAACTTTTCTATTTTTTGGAGTACAACAATTCTAGGTAAATAGATTCTTAAAATATAATTTTTCAAACTAGGAAAACAAAATGGACATCAAAATATTGAATAACCTATTCTGTAGGAATGTGTGATTGGACATAAAGAAAACATTTATGTACAATTTTAATAAAATGGAATATGTTATTCAGTCATAAAATATGAAGCTACTGAAATGAATATAGAAATGTTATTAAAATACACACACTGATTTAGGCCATGTTTCATATTGTAGCATAGGGTATTCTAAATTATAATTCAAGTATTTAAACTCAAATACAATGCTTTTTTTGTTCTTCAGCAAAAGGGCCGCAAACTACATGAAGATAATCTATCCTCTAAAGTAAATTAGTAAGAATAATAATTCGTGAAGGGGAATAAAAACACGCCCTGAGCGCTTAAAAGAGAGAGCGAAATAAAGGAACATTTTCTTACTTTTTTAAACCGTCTTTCCACATTTCTGTGACGATCTAATTCTCTGTGGTGTTCTTTCCTCAGGACAACTCAGATCCAACATGGCGTTGTCTCTGCATCAACTCTGACCGGGAGGTCCTATGGTTTCTCGGCGGTGGCAGATTGATTGACGTTTCGGGACATGTGGACATTAGTCCCGTTAGTGTAGTGATTTCGATTGATTAGTAAACCGGGCGTGTGAACGGCTAAGATAATCGATTCCCAAAGCGTAGTGCATGTTTTAACGCGGGAGTTGGCGGTGATCTTCCTCCTCTGGATGACAAGATCCGGTGCCGACGTACGTTGTCTTGCGGGGTTTTCCCCAACCAGGTGTCTTCCACCAGCGAGGTACGGCCCCAGCCGCTCTCCCGACATATGCAGTAGTGTAGTTCGTGTAAGAGTATGTATCTAAGAGTGAGGATAAGAAGGAGGAGGCAGGATAGATCGCGCGCGGTCCATGGCCCTTTTATCAGGGCACTGTTCCGACATTCGCCTGGCGTTTTCGGGAAAACCACGGAAAACTACCGATCGGAGCAGCCGGCCGCTACAATTCTTCTCCAAACAGCACTTGAATTCGACCTACCTGACAAAGTAGTGTCGAAAATTCTTCCGCCGTCAGAACTGTTATGCAGTGACATGAACAGGCACTGCAATGACATCCGTTGATGCCGAGAGCTACCGTTGTCGGTATGGTAGTGCAGTTTTATCGCCGGAGAAATCGGTGTTCCTCCCTCGCTGGATGATGAATTCCGACGCCGGCCTTCGCGGCGGTTGGCGAGAAATTTTCTCCTCAACTCATCTACCTCAGTGGGACAGAGCGCCAGCCGAGGCAAGCTCTAGGCTCCTGATCGATCTCTTGATATGTGTGGCTTGTAAGTGTGGGAGTAAGAGGAGGAGAGGATAGAACTAGGAAGAGGTAGGAAAGATCGTGCTGGATCCATGGCCCATTTGTTGAGCTACTACAGCATTTGTCTTGTATTGATCGGAGAAACTACGGAAATCTACCGGTCAGAGCAGCTGGCCGCTAGGATTTTCCTTCAGACATCGGCAGAATTCGATTTACTAGCTATGTTGTTAGTATCGAAAATTGGCCAATGTTAGTACTCGAACCCTAGGACCTCCCGGTCAGGATCTAGAGGCAGCGGGAACGGTGGCTCTGAGATAGACGCAGCCGGTCCAGTGGTGGCGGATTTACGACACTGTGCAGTTGGGCTGAATTCAGCCGCTGTCTGTAGGAGAACTTTACCGGCTGGGTGCTCAGATTGGTGGTTTCCCATTGTTTTCCCTGGTCCACACGAACGTCGGAGCAGTACCCCAACAAATGGGCCACGGACCTCGTGCGATCATTCTACCTCTTCCTTGCCCTAACATCTCCCATCACACACACACACACACACACACGCACACACACACATACCACACTTACACGCTCCACATTACTACACAGATCGGAAAACCAGTCCGCAGATTAGAGCATTTCTGGCTGGGGCAATGCCCCCTTGGGGAGATACCTGAATGGGCAAAGCCACCGCTAACCGTAGTGTAGATCGGCGCTATTATTATCCAGGGAGGAAGGAGTCACCGGCATCTCTCGGCATAAAACATCCACTACCCTAAGCGGACTAATAAACATAGCAGATGACAATTTTGGAGACATGAATCCATCTTTTCTGATGAACTCCCTTCTTTTCGATATTGACCAAATGACCAATTGATTTTGCAATCTGTTTGATGTGCAGAGCAGCGCGGCAACTGCCATGGCCGTGAGCGCATCCGCACGTGGTGGCTGGGCGCCGTCAAAGTGCCACCCGCCCGGGGGTGGGCTGAGGCCGTCGGTCGCGGGGGTGTCGAACGTCGTTCGCAGGGCCCCTTGATGTATTAGTAACGCCGCCGAGGACAATGCCTCGGAGGCCCTCGGCCGGGGAAGGGCGCCGGGGCCAAAGGGCGCAGATAGCATCGCGCTGCGTCGGCAGGGCGCGCAATTGCTCGCTCGCGCCCTCGGGCTCTTGCGCCGCGCGGCCCTTTGGCAGCCCGCCATTTTAATCTGCCACCCGCCCGGGCCCCGCGGGCTCCGCAGGCGGCGGAGGCTACACTGTACTACGGAGGAAGGGTGTGATAGAAGGAGCTGTGGTTGAGGGGAGAGCTTCACTAGTGCTACGCTAGCGGAGGAGGCCACGGTAACATTGATTATTTAACGCACGTGGCGACAGCGCAGGTAAGGGCGCCGTCACGAATCAACTGCCTATATATGCAGGCCACTCCCGATTTAGATTTAAAACTGGCATTTGTTTATGTGAGGTTATTCCTGTGAAGATTGGAAAACAATCCCTGGTCAGTTGTGAATTACAATGCATTTCTTTGTCGTCTGAACCATTTAGCCTCTTGAGTGAGTGAAACATTTGGCGCTCATTTATTTGTTGTTCTTAGTGTCTCGTGTGTGCTCCGCTGCAGCGCCACTGTCATTCTGTCTTCCGCCAACCCATCAGTTTCTTTCCCCAACTGTCTTTCGAAAAAGTTAAGAGATTTGTTCTTTCAAAGAGCCTCTCGCTTTTCTGCGACGATTTTTAGTTCTTGTTCCAGTGGGGGTGCCTAGCATTTGAAGGCTTGTCGTTGAGCTTGACCTGTAAGCACGACGGTACGTCGAGACCGCATCGTACTCCTGTTTTCCGCCGAGTGTGCCTATTTTGCTGCTCAGTATCTTACGACTGGCAGAAACGCTCCTTAATAAATATTAAAAAATGAAATTAGAAATAAATTAAACATTATAACTGTTAATGAAATTGTTAACCAGTATAGAGGACAATGCAAAAACATATACTATGAATGAAGTGAATAACTAGAATGACTATTATAAGCCAATAGAGAAAAGAAATGTTAAAACCCCTAACAAATTGAGTGAGCTATTCTAGGAGCCGAAACAGACTGCAAGTCTACTTGCAAATGATAATAAATATTTTAAGCTTTGTTTTAAAGTTTATAATTTGATGATAATGTGTGTGACTTATAAGTTAAAGAACAAAATACTCATAATTTTGGATTGTGACAGAAGATATAATCGTTTGGCTCCAGCCAGATTTCCAGGTATCATACTAATTTCTTTAACGTTCATCGGTCTATTGTCAAACGAACGGAATTTTCTTGAAAAGAGGGCTCTTCAAAAAAAATTATAGTTCTTCTGTTGACTGTTTTGATTGTATGCTTCTGCCCAATTGTTCGATTCTGCAATTTTTTGCAGTTTTACTTGATTTTACGAGGAACGGCTATACCATTCTCATAAATTATTCCCATGACGCTCTCCTCTTTTAATTTCATTTAATTTCATTAAACTCATTCAGTAGTAGATTCCTCAAAGGCGGAACACAGAATGATCGTCTGCCGTCAGCAAAATTACAACTGTGCTCTTATGCAATCCCCTTGCTCGAGTTTCTGCAGTTTTTGCTGCATTGCGGACGTTTTATGTACTATTTATACGATGAACTATAATGCCACCTTTTGGTCTCTTCTATATTGTGTCAAGAAACTAATCAATGTAACTGATGTATGCTAGTGGTTGTAACAGGCAAAGAAAGTGTACAATTGCATCTTAAATGATTCTTTCTTCTCATAGTCACGATGTGCATCGCAGGTTTATATGTTGAAACAAATATCTCAACTTATTGTTTTGCTCTCCACGATGCATTAATTTAAGTGCATCATCACTGATAACTGCTACAAGTCACTACAGAAAAAAATATCGTGTATTGAAAACAGTGATACTGTTCTGTCCATTGACAAGTGTGTGCTAATAATTATGAAGAAAAATGGAAATTATTCAAATGTCACTATGTCCGGTGACTCATAATATAAACTATTTTTTAACGAAAATAAATAAATTGCTATTTATAATTCAATTTAAACATTGCTCGATAGCAGCACTAAAATAGTTTTGAACCCAAAAGTATTTTCTCTCATTCTGCAGTTGGCAGCACCTCACTTCCGAACGGTGCTCGCAGCGCCGGCTTCCGCCGTCTACACGCTTCTGTGCCTCTCGTTAAATTCTTCCCCTGGCGTCTGCCACTCCAGGATGTGCGGAGGCGGGTGGCGGTGAAAACGGTTGAGAGCAGAGTGGGAGCGGGGAAGGAGCAGGGAGGTAGCGGGTTGGCAGCAGAGTATTAGCGGATAGGGAACAATGTTGGAGCGGGATGGGAGCGAGGTGGGAGCGGGGTGGGAGCGGGGTGGAAGCGGGGTGGAAGCGGGATGGGAGCGGGATGGGAGCGTGATGGGAGCGTGATGGGAGCGGGATGGGAGCGGGATGGGAACGGGGTGGGAGCGAGGTAGGAGCAGGGTGGGAGCGGGGTGGGAGCGGGGTGGGAGCGAAGTATGGAAGGATGAGGGCGCGGGGCAGGGTAAGAGAGGGGTAAGGGAGGGGGAAGCGGGGTGATGTATGAAATGGGAGTAGTGGGGGGGGGGGAAGGCGGGAGCAGAGCTAGGTTGGAAAGGGTGGAACGGGGCGGAGAAAAGCAGGGACGTGTGAGAGCGGGTGGGACGGCGCAGGGTGGAGGCAGCGAAGAACGGACGGTGGAGGTAGAGGAGGTAGATTAAAATGGGGTGTGGAGGGTGGATGCAGGCTACCATGGGAGCGGGGAGAGCAGGCGAGCGGTGCCCCGCCGCAGGCGTTCGCGAGTTGGCGAATTCGCCAGCCAGCGAAGCAGCGACGTCGCGATATTCACGTCGCGATACAGAGTTTGAATGCAAGTTGCGCGCGGCGGCGCCCCTCGAGTTAGTCACAGTCCATCAAGATTTCCGCTGAATCCTTCGCGCCCTCGCGATTGTGGGTATTCGCAAGAGACTGCGGGGCTATTGCGGGAAAATAAGACCCTATTACGAGCGGAGTAATCACGAGGCTTCTTGAACTTACGAGCGCGGCTGATCTCCTCCCGGAGCGATTTGGCGCGAGAGTGTCGCTCCTAGCTTTTCTTTTGTTTTCCTCGCGTGCTTTTTTATACACGTTGCACAATTGTATGTACGTGGCTGTCTTCGCTAAGTGTGTGCACATTATGTAGACAACTCTGTGTAATATAAACGTGCGCGAATCAACATATTCAAATGCATTATGTTGACAATCGGTGTAACACCAACTCGCTCTTAAAATACTTAATTGATTCTACGAGTATACGAGATGTCAAAAGTACGAATTATCCTAAAATCTACCTCGTAAATATTTCTTCATTCTTTACTTTGAGTCTTAACTTCGATTCATCGAATCTCACGAATACAATTGACGAGTGGCAAATGTAATATAACTGATCAGAATATCATTTTTATTTTCACCGTGGCTTTCAATTAAAAAAAATATGGGATAGATCAGGCCTAAGACATTCAGTTCCGGAGTGCAGAAAAATGTTCCTAATTAACACTTTTCCTGATGGTAATCGTATTGTAAAAATATTGATTTTATAATTTTTTTTAATGCACGCAACTATTTGTTTCTGAGTTACTTAAGTCTCCAATAAAGCAAGGAAGAATGTTCAGTGAGAGCGTCGAAACGATTTATTTAGATCCGATGCCAGTTGCTTCTAACGATCTTTAGTGGAAAAAAGTAGGATGTATGTACTCTAATGTTTGTAATTTAAAATAAATCTTATACCTTGTAATTTTATTTAGAATTATAGACATTAGAATCTATTACATGAAAACAATGGAATTTCTTTAATTAAATAATTTGTCTTCGGATTGCATATATTACTTTTCAAAATATTTGTCTTACAAACAATTACGGTTGATAACACGTATTTCTCTTAAAATGAACAATAAAATATTGTTTTTTACATTCGCGTACGACATGCCCTGAGGACAAGTTTGAGCATTTTCTAAAGAAAATTATGTAATAGTAATTACTAATACAGTAAGTGTTATAATAATAATAATAATAATAATAATAATAGTAATAATGAATTGACATAACAAACACTGTTACATAAAATGTGTACAAAATTCGTGATATTTCCTATTTGTGTCCTTAAATGTAGTGATGCGAAGTATGCAGAACTATTTTTATTCTCTGATGAACTCCAAATACTTTTCAAAGCTTCCAATAAAATCGTACAGCTTACTTATTACCACAAATATATTGCATTTCTCCGCAAAAAAACTCGCCGAGATCTCATAGTAAGACCCCGGAATAAAAAATTGTAGTTCACTTGACTGTAAATTCCTTCTCTCTTCCTTTGTAGACCATTAAAGTGAACGAGGGCCAGAGATTGATAGTCACGACTTACAGGGCGTACGAGCTCTCTTTCCCAAAGGCGGCGCCTTCTCCATCACAAAGTGAAGTTCGAACGGACGGTTTGATATACGAGCAGACCTTTATCATAAAGCAGTCATTCTTTCTTCCCGCCGCCTCTCAGGAAGCCCTCGCCCAGGCGTCTTCAGCTCTTGCGCCTCGGGAAATTCCTCCCGCCGCCCTGCGACATTCAATGCGCTGGATAAGGGATTCGAGACCGTTGAGGACAGTGAGGGACCAACCTGGGAGCTGCAGCTTGGACACCATTGGCCGTTTTTTGAGCTTGCCGTCTTAAAAAGGAATACGCTCGAGAGACGCAAGGAGCCGATGATAGTTGTGGAGGAAATAGTGAGAGCAATGGAGGTGAGATTTATAGGTCGTAGATTGAACGCTAGATAACGGGTTCGAGACCGTTGAAGAACATTAAGGTACCTAATGGGGCTAGGAGGCAACGGCGTAGCTGGAGTTTGGGCACCATTGGGCGTATTCGGAGCTTGACATTGTTATGTCCAGGAAAACACAGTACTTTGTCAACACAGTTTTTATTTAACAAATTAGATATCAGCGCAAGTTAACAAATCCGGTAACCAAAGAATTAATCCATAAACATAAGCCAGGTTACCGTTTTCAAGAAGATGTACCCAAAATCAAGCCGTATCACCAGTAATCCGTACGAAAGTCCAAAACACTATTGCCGGGTCCAAAATATCACTCTGCCGCTAATTACCAATCTTACACCTTGAACTCCACTAGAAAAAGCTTGTTCCGTACACACCGCAAAGCCCTTGCAGGCGTCTTTTCCTCCTGCTGACACCCGCCGCACGGAGCCGGCGCGCCCACGGCCGCCGCCTCCCGCTTCCCCGGCGGCCACCCACAGGTCACCGAAGGGCCTGCTACCCCCTCCAGAAGGCCCTTCCCCCCGTGTCTGCAAAATAGCTCTAACGGAACATTCTCCGCGAGAGAGGACTCGTCGACGCTCCGCCAGCCGGGAACAACCGTTCATGTATTCTCAGCGCGTGATCGAGCCAGTGCGTTTCGCGCGTCTCGCCAAGCTGCCCTCGGCAGTTGAGAATCATCAAGTAACGAATTAGTTATTGCGCTTCGCGCAACGCGGCCCGCGGTAGTCCGGCACTAGTCACACTTGTCGGTGCGGGTGCCATTTCGCGTCAGCGTGAGCTTTTCCAAACGGTGCCGCTCACACTTGAGGGTGCCGTGACCGCCCACACCTGAGGGTGGCGCATGACCGTGTGGGGCTCCCTGGTCCTACCCATCGCAGTTGGGCCGCGTGCGCTGCAGGGAGGCTGCTTACGAGCCCGAGAAGTGAGACACTGTGCGGGACCTGTGTTCCTCCAGCATCACAACGCAGCACCGCAGCGGCAACACAGGCAACGCAGATCACTCCAGCCAGGAGAAGTACCGCACAGCTGTAATTAGTGCAAATAAACATATGCAAGGTCAATTTCTTGATTACTTCACTCCGTCAACTCAGAGTCCATCCATTCAACCAGCCCAATTCCTCTCCCCCCGTCCCGGGCAGCACGGTCCGGCGCGGCGTGAATCACGTTGGATAGAGAAGGCCCCATTACAGTCCTCCGCGTCACCACCCCCACTTCGCTTTCCTCCCCCTTCTCTAACCAAAACTGTCTACTAAATCGGCGGCGGGGCCCTCTTTTATTCTTCCCGGCGGCGTAGCCTCGCTTCCACTCCTGGGCTTCGCTGACCGGCTGCCTTCTCTTCGTTCGCCCGGTCTTATCACGGTCCGCTGCTCTCCAAGTTGCCGCCGTGTGCTGGCGGTGAGGCGCGCGATTTAACTCGCCGAACACCACCGCAACAGACATCTTAAAAAGGGACACACTCGAGAAACGCAAGGAGCTGATGGGGTTTGCATAGGAGATAGTGCCGGTGACTGTGGTGCGAAGGGCTTCGTTGGTCAAATGTTGCATTTCACAAATGCCTTGATTCGACTTGGTATTTAAGCACCACACATTATTTTTCTAAATTAGTTTTATTTGCACTAGCATTAGAAAGCACCTACATTAGAAAAAGTTTCGCTGCACTGCGAAGAACAGGGTTTATCAATATCGTTAAGAGATATTGACAGCATAACGACAGCGAATAAACATCTTACTTGGCTAAGCAAGAAGTAATGAAAATCCTAGTTTTATGAGCATGATTTGGAGCAATGGGCAATTGTTATGTGCGTTTGAGTAATCTGTTTCGTAAGTCACAATCTGAAAACATAATTTTTTGTCTTAAATGTATTTGACCGGGGGATAATGTGGGACGGGGGGGGGGTTACCTCTCCAGCGATAGCACACTTACAGGGTTTTGTGTTGATGATTTCGTGAGGCATATCGTCTCAGAAGGCGTTACATACTTCTAAGGCGTGCAAATGACTCAAAGATCAGTTTTTTCCGCGATCATGTGGCGCGAAGTTTCATAAAACGCAATTGTCCTCCTGGTTGGAAGGCAGCCCTCAACCCTTCTTGTATCGCTGTTTGGCAGTTCCCGTTCTTACGCAAGGAGATTTTGTTGGTCAGCAAAACACCAATGCGCGATGGGTTGCCTACGAATCAGTCGCAAATGCCACATGAGCTTCTGGTTGGAAGGCAACCCTCAACCCTTTTTGCATTGATGTTTGACACATCCCGTTCCCGAGATTTTGTAAACTAGCAACACACCAATGCACAATGAGTTGCCTACCAATCAGGGGCAAATGCTACATGTGTAACTTCGTTCTATGAAACTTCCCACAGCATGTTCATTGGCAAAATATTGTTATCCTGGACCCCCCTACATGCTTTCGAATTTGTAACATTTATTGTGAAACAGGCAGAGAGAGGGTCGTACGGACCTATTCAAGAGATACCACGAACTCCAAATGTGATAATTGCGGCTATGATTAAGCACTTCTTTCAGAGAACTAGTTCCCAAAGAGTATCTGGATTGGAATTACTTGCACTTTCATCTAAGAATATGCTTGCATTCGAAATATAATGATTTGATAATAAAGTAGTTTAATGCTTTTAGAAATATTCGGAGAAGTTAACTATTTGATTATATATCATTTAATTATTTTTGCCTTAATTAATTGTATATTTATTTTTTAAAAGAATTTTTACAAACTTTTCCAAACACCTAGCTTTATCTTTGGTAGTACAGGAATAATGAATACGCTAACAATACCAATATCCCATTGACGCTCTGAAAGTGGGCACTGATTCAATGCATTTATTATTCATTGAAACAAATCAGCCCGCTTAATACATTTTAATATATTATTAAACGCTCATGCCCGGTTCACGCTCATGTTTCAACTCTCCTGTTGCTTTACCATCAAAAATATGAATTGTTATGAAGCCTTACTGAACCCTTGTGTAAACGAATGGTAGTTTCATTTGAACAAAAGAAGTGTGTGTCAAATTTTGGAAGATTTGAGTTACCTGCACTGGTAGATAGTTTGAACATTGTTCCATCACAGGCTCAAATTATGTGAGTCAAACTTCAATATTTCTTAGCTAGAGGTCAGCCCAATGCAGAAGAAGCCAACAAGTTGCTCAATGCCTATACCGCGTTCAATTGTGATGTGAGTCACAGGTTTCAGGGACTCTCAACACAACAGCTTTCAGGGACTCTCAAGAAATTGCTTCTTGTTTATTTGCATCCATCACAGAAGAAGCATCTTGAAAAACAAACAAACATTTAATCGCTTTTAGTAATATGTGTTGTGGTCGAAATCGAACTCCAAAATTACTCACGATATCAGAATGTGTTGGGGAGAAGGCAGAATCAGAAACAATAAAAAACTAGTATTTAAGCGCGTTCTATGACAATGAATAAAACCCTTTATGTAGAACAACATTAATTTAAGGATTGTACACGTTCATTTGTCTTCGTATTCTTCATTGACTTCATGCAAACCACTTCACTTCCTCCGACGGAATTAAAGCCTTGGTCTGATAACAGCGAACTCGCTGAACTGCCGAATCTTTAACAAACATTGCAGTTTGGGGATAGCTCAGGATGGAAGTAGAGAGTCTGGGAAAGGAATGCCCCCTTAAAATTAACCGGTGAAAACCACGTAATACAGATGAAACTACCTGCTCTCTACAATTCTCATCTAGGTAGTGTCATCGTCCGACAGGTCTTAGTTGAGTCATAATACACTGTCGGAATCCGAACTTTGAAGCTGTTGTAGTGGTACGGTGTTCCGGTTACGGAATCACAATAATGTACGCGTGCATTTGGATCGCAAGGAACGTCGGATCGTAAATCCAATGCTTTCTTCAAACAGCCTACACATCGATCATATGATTCCGTTGATACAATCGATTCGCTTCATGCCGGTCTCGGGCTGCGCGTCGGAAGCGTTGACGTGTGCAGTGCACGTGCCGGAACGTCACGTGCCACTTGCCGTCGCTCCGTGCCCCTTGCCGCCCGGAGAGGAAGGCTGGCCTGGAAGGCGTTCCTCCGCAAACGAACCGGACAATGGAACGAGCGGCAGCCCATCCGCAAGAGCGTTTTCGCCTGCCTCCGCAAAAATGACCCCCACCGCTGCCGCCCTCGTCCCCCCCACACCTTCCACACCGCCTAACCCAGATCGCTCCTGTCTCCGCCCTCGCCTCCGTCCTCGCCTCCGCCCTCGCCTCCGCCCTCGCCTCCGCCCTCGCCTCCGCCCTCGCCTCCGCCCTCGCCTCCGCCCTCGCCTCCGCCCTCGCCTCCGCCCTCGCCTCCGCCCTCGCCTCCGCCCTCGCCTCCGCCCTCGCCTCCGCCCTCGCCTCCGCCCTCGCCTCCGCCCTCGCCTCCGCCCTCGCCTCCGCCCTCGCCTCCGCCCTCGCCTCCGCCCTCGCCTCCGCCCTCGCCTCCGCCCTCGCCTCCGCCCTCGCCTCCGCCCTCGCCTCCGCCCTCGCCTCCGCCCTCGCCTCCACCTCCTCCTTCGTCCCCACTTCACGTCCGTCCTCAACTCCTGCTCCTGCCCCGCGTCCGCCCCAGACCTGCCCGCGCTCTGCCGCCACCTCCTCGCGCAGCGAGATAAGACGCGGAACAAAGCGGCCGGGGGAGGAGACCGGAAGTAGAGACTTCATAGCCGGGCGAGAGTGGCTGCGGCGAGGGGGACGGAATGCTACGGAGGCTCCGGCCATTGAGGGGAGCCAGTGAAGTGTTGCGAGTGTTGAATGGTGGGTCGCGTTCAAGCGTTCGAAAAAGACGCTCAGACGCCGACTCACGAAGGGAGCGTGATATGGGTGTACCATGAGCAGCGGAAAGCACGGGTTTCCGCAAGGGTTTCGCGATTGGAAGTGCCAGAAGTTATGAGAGGAAGCGATGTTAAGTTCTGTAAGAATTTAAGGCAGAAAATTAATTCAAAACTTTCCGGCCTTCACACACATTCTACTTTCTTTGACAAATTTAGAAAATAAATTTGTTTCGATTGTAAACGTTCATATCACATCAATGATATACAATTTTAACCGATTATTGTAGCGGCCAGCAGTAAAGAGACCTAGTGTGCCGATGTGTGTACATCTATTTGAACAATAGATGTTGGCATTATTATTTTTGTCTCTTCGAGTATAATCAACATTCGACGGAAACATCATCATCATTATCATCAGCTTCATATCTGCTCATATCTGCGGAAAGCTGCAGCTAATCCGCAGAAAGCTGCTTCTTGTCTGTGATCTAAAGCACATTTACCCCTGATTGTTAGGCAACTCTTCATGCACTTGTGTTCGCCAGGTAAACGAATACCTTTTCCGTGAGAACATAACCTCTCAATAATTTCCTTGAAGTTTCTAACATTTATTTTGAGGCAGAATGTATAAACTTCTATTATGTACATCTGGAACAATCACGTACCGTTTGCATGAAGTTTGAGAAGCTCAGCAATAATGTCCTATCTAATTTTCTTCCATTCCTTAAATTCATTGAGTATTTATTTGTGTGTGTATTCTAAATTTGTACATATTCTATATGTATTAATGAGTATGCAGTGTGATATGGATGGATTGCGAAATGTGGGTAATGATCTTCTTCAATTTCACGAAATCATGCTGGGATTAAAAATAAAGAAATATGTTACTAATGTATATACCCTTAACATTACATCCACACGTCCTTTAATTATTGTCGATTGGCATGCAAATGCGAGAGGAGAAATAACAAAAGATTCATAAACTCATAGAAATGCATAATAGTTAAATTACACAAATAATTGGAGATTTGTAACGACTCGCGTTTTGTCGCATATCACTCGAAATAAATTAGTGTTGTTTGCATTGCTTGGTTTCACGAAATCGTTTACGTATTTTTGTGCGCGGACGTCCGCTTTGAAGTTTCTACTTGTCTGGCGCCGTTTGTGTACGTAATCATTTTACTGTGCATCCAGTAATGCGTAGGCGGACTGTGTGATTGTTGTTGGAAATTCATGGAAAATAGGAACACGAATATTCTCACTGACCATCTGCACGTTTCAAATAGCACGATTTTTTCACCCACTGTGGTTCAGTCGATGAATTACATTAAGCGACCAAATACAATTATGAAACCAAAACAACCCTCAAGTCTTCTGAGTTTACTGTGAACAGATTGAAATCCCAACATTTCTGAGGCGAAACCTCAAACATTAACTTAGATTTTGATTGTGATACAGCACCGGTTTATTAGCATTTTCTTGTAAAATTCTTAGTAGTTAATTAGATCCTGGGATTCCTTAGATAAAGAGCTTAAAATAACATTTGTGACGCAAATGGTTCATTGCCTCTGTAAATTTTTGTTTTCCAACAAAAATCGCGACCTATGAAAAAATGTAGAACTAGTGGTGCTACAGAATGGCACAGACTTCCCCGTATTAGTTTTCTATTTCCTTGGATCTGGTCTAGCTATTCGAAATTGCCACATACCCTTGGCAGCGGCCATCTACTAAAAATCTAAAGTTTGAAGCTCTTTTTCACAGAACATTTGTGAGTTTTCAAAAAGCTTCATTTGAAGTCATTTAAAGCACTTACACACACAAATATAATAATGTTTACAAATTGCAGGAAATGAGCAAATTAAAGATGTAAAAGATCTTTCAAAAAAATTACATTTGTGTCATTTTTCAAAAAAATTCAAAATAAACTTTAGGTCATATTAAAGAGTGCAATTACGACTGTCCATTCGAAAAGTTTGGAGAAAAACTTTGGAGCCATTTATGAGAAAATTTGAGTTGTTTGAGCGCTTCTGAAAATGCGGAATTTTGAGCTAGTTTTCATAGAATACGGTACAGTTTTCGAGAAACTTTACTTAACATTATTTAAAGCACATGTACTCGTAAATATAATAATGTGAGCAAATGGCTGTGAACGTAAATAGTACCGACGTAAGTGACAAGTCAAATGAAAAAAATCAGTTGAAAAGTCAATTGTCAAATTGTTAATTGAAAAAACAAAAGAATAGAACAATATGGGATTTATGTCATCTCATATAGTACATTTAGCACTATCCTTACCAGAAGTTTCAAAAAAATTTAAAGCCGTTCTTGAGAAAATCTTATTCTGTATTATTTAAATGCATATATTGCACGCGACATTGCGAGAAAACTACTGAAATTTTCAATAAAATGTACTTGACATTAAAGAAATACCTAACTTTGAAGATCGAATTTTAATTGAAGAAAAAATCGCTATCTGGAATTTTGTAGTTGGAGGAAGGTACCGAATAACATTCAAACTTTTGCAATTTTCAAGAATTCTGAGTTAACCACGAAAATTGGACGAAATCCATCTTAATAAGTATATTTTATTCTATTTGTAGAAGAAATTTCAAGAATAAATTTGTAGCCGTTTTTGAGAAAATTTTGAAAATGTCCGGGGGGCGTCATGTAAAGTACCCCCAAAAATTATTGAATGTTTTTCAAAATCGCAGAGCTTTTACTCAGACCAGATGGAAAAAGGTTTCTTCAATTTGGAAAAAATCATACGAATAGGACGTTTTGCTTTCAATTGGTTTTTTCGGTATGAAGGACGCACAAATCAAGGATTATGGCTATACCACGTTTTAGGGGATTTTTTTCTTAATTTAGCTTCTGAATTTATCCACTTTGCATAATTTTACCTATACAACGTATATTACTCCGTATACATACACGGGGAAGTAAAAATGCAAATTAATTGCTACCAATAGATTACTAGTACAATCGAGCTAATTCCTGACATTTTAAAGGACTTCAACTTTATTTTATGAATATAATGAATAGCATGAATTTATGTAAATTTGTGTATTTTATTAAAAAAGAAAATAAAACTTCAGAACGATATTACTATAAATATACTTAATACATTTCTGCTTCTTTTATTGGAAGTAAGTTCAAATCGAGGAGGCTACGTTTAAAACATATGTTTACGTACTTTTATTGTCAGTAACATAAAAATCAGAAATAACATAATTTTAAAGCATTTCATATTTTTTAGAAATATTTCTGAACTTTTTAGATTTTCAAGAGGGTATGGATGTCATGGCTCTCTCTGGAGGCACCACCATTACGAAATGGCAACACTGCGTAGCGCGTATTTTTGCTTGCGATCATTACTACCGGATTTTTACCGAGTAATGAAGTTCATATTTTTATATCCAAGAGCTCTCGTACTTCAATTAATTCTAGTACTCTGTATAATAATCGAGGCGATTTTGATGAATTTATAAAAATAATGAACTTAATTAGCCGGTTTACGAATGCATGTTTTCATGAAAAACATTCCAGTTTTCCGTGTTTTATTTTAATTATTTCCACTACGATAAATCATTACATTAGGAGCAAACATCCATGGCAGTGAAGTGAAAGTAGAAAATTCAGATGAATATCCAATTTTAGCGGGAGTACAGCATGGTTCTTTCTCATTACCTACGTTATTTAATATTTTCATTTCTGATCTGAATTTAATGAACTCTGAAAAATGCCCTATTTGCAAATGACACATTGTGTATGCCACTTAAAATGACTTATTAATAGGATGTGGCAACTTCAAGAAGACTTACGTTCAATGGATAAATAAATGAGTAAAAATTAATAAAATGAATGCCAGGCCCAAGACAATTGAAACCGATTCTATCTTCTATTGACTATAACACAAAGCAACAAAAACCTTTTTTTGGTGCCTGACGTTTTAGAGCTGATTCTAGGAATTTCAGGCCGCTAATTCAAAAAATGCTAACTACTTTGCTGCATCAGCTCTAGTTCTCAAGATACAGTCAAAAAATTGATTTTCGTCACTTTCGGAATCACAGTTCATTTTGAATTAGTATGTGTAGTCTATTTCTTTATTATTTCATTATAAACCGGCAAATTTCCCGCGCGTTTTTAGTAATGCGCACTGTTTCTTTTACATATTTTTTAGTGTTTAAGTCGCGTATTTAGATATAATACTTCCCGTTTCTTAATCACAATAATCTATCCAAAAGTCTCCATACCTTCCGTAAATATTGTAATTTTGCAAAGGCTTTCTAGCCTGTTTCTATCAACAAAAAAGCAACCAGTTTCCATCTCAAATGTTCTCTCAGATACGTTCCAGGTAACCCACAATGAGCTTATTTACTATTTCTCTCTATATATATATCATGACCGAATTACTAAATTTGAATTACTAATAATACGAGTATTAGAAGTAGTCCGGTCATGAGAAAAGTTTTATTGTGCAGGTTTGATAGGCCGCCTATACCGGATCTCGGCGGTGTAATATTTACGTACGTAGTTATTGATGTGGGATCAGGATCCCTCCTCATTATTACGAATAATAATAATAAGAATAATAATGATAATAATAATAATAATAATAACTTCTGCAAACATTTCCTATCTATATTCTACAAGAACGTATACACATACAAATATCCGAATTGATAACCAAAAATCCAAAACTCAAAACATTAACAAAACATTATTCATACTCATTGTTACTTTTTTCTACTTATATTTTGTTTATTCCCTCCCTGAATGCATGCATGGCCACTGCTTTCAAATATTAAACTAATTCTTCAAATGAAACAAAACTTGATCCTCCTACATTATCCCATTTTTTGAACAAATTTCCCCATTGTTTACTTTCCTGTTGAAGTTGGACAGCACTCTTGACTGTTGTTACCAATTCATGCCATCTCCATTTATTTCGTCCACACAAAAAATGTCCGTGGTTTATACGCGCACTTATAATTTCACAGATACTTCCGAAGTCCCTTTATAATTCTCATAAAAAATCACTAATAACACAGGCCAACGACCAAAAAACATTTTGTGTGTGTTCACCAAATTCTTATCATTTTAAGTGTGCTGATTCCAAAAATAACAATAAAATGCTGTATCATCCCCCATTTGTTCACATTTTAACATTTTATCTGTATAGCTAGGTAAATGCTGATCTGAGTATCTAGATTTGTATGAGATGCAGGAAGTTATAAATTCCCATAATTACTATGTGAATGGGCACGAGATTAACATTAATCTAGGAAGAATTGGCCTGTAACAAAATCTTTAAACCCGGGGGAAAAGAACATTCTACGGGAACATATGGTGGATCAACACAGGATTCTCCTGCATCCATTGCACCTAAAATTAGGTCTCATGAAACAATTGCCTTACCTAAAGATGAACAGTGTTTCAAGTACCTTTGTGAAAAGTTTACGCAATTTGTAAAGCAAATTTGTGCAGCAAAATTATTGAAAGAGAGTGCCTTCATTGAGACTGATATTGTAAAAGTGATGTTTGATACCCAATTTGAACTACATTTGACAGAAAGTGAAAATGAAGCGCAGAGTGTTTTTAATTACGTTGTTAATAAGTTCCAACGTTCCAAGTAATACCAAATAAAAATACCAAGATTATTAAGCAATTGTTGCCAATATGCTGAAAGATTTGAAGAAATTGAGATGTTTAAAGAGCCTCAAGGTTTACTTCTTAAACAGTCATTTACTATTCTTTCCGGACGATTTAGGTGATGTAAGTGAAGAACAAGGTGAGCATTTTCATTAAGATCTGAGAGTGATGAAAAAATGTTATCAGGGACGCTGGAACACCAATATGATAGGAGATTACCATTTGTCACTTCACCGAGAGAGTTAGCAAACGGCTAGAGGAGAAAGCTATTTCAAGGACTTTAAAGAAAAGAGACAAAGAAAATATACGGAATGGACACGTGAAGACTTTGCAGAATGTAATGTTAAGAATATAAAGCCATCTTCTATGTTTAAATAAAGTTCTGTTCGCATTTTAGAGGACGTTTATGTTTCACTTTTTTAGCATATATAGTATATTTTCCCTTATCTTAATAGTTCAAATTCTGACCAAACTGTGGGTGATGGAAAGAAAGGGAAAATTCTTAGGAAAGGGAAAAACTAAGAAAAGGTCAAAAAATGTATTTTGGGCGACGATAGATGGCAGCTGGAAAGAAAATGTGTAGCTAACCGAGACCAAAGGAAATAGAAAACTAATACGGGAAACTCTGTTCCATTCTGTTGCGCCACTTGTTAAAAAAAGAACAAAATCTGTTTTTAAAAGCTAATGTTGCACAGCAGACTTTGTCTGAGGCAAACATTTGTCTTTTTGTAGTTTTAAAATGTTTTTTTCACATTTTGCGTAATACCAAGCGATACTTGAGAATGAGACTAGCGCCATATTTTTTTATAATCTGTTATCACATAATTGAAGAAAATTTAAAGAAAAAAATTGAAGTCGTTTCTATAAAAAAAAAACTATACATTTCAAGTGCAAATTACGCAAAAACTACTCGTTTTTCAAAACGTTGTACATGACCTTTTTAAAAGCTAATTTTGTACAACAGACTTTGTCTGAGACAACATTCTCTGTCTTTATTTTTAATTTTTTTCCAGTTTTCGAAAAATCAGAGGAAAAAACGAAAATGAGATCTGCACCATTCTTTGAAACGTTCTTCCTATTATTTACCAACAAAATTTAATTAAAAAATTTGGAGCCATTTTTTTCAAAATTTTGAAAATATCCGAGAGGCTTTATGTCAAGTACCCCTAAAATTAATATGTCGGTTTCAAAGTTCATAGGCCGCGACATCACCTAGAACGTTTGGGGTATGCCGATTTTGGAAAAAATCGGCTGAACGGTTCATGCGCTAACGTTGTGCACAGCAAACGGACCGACGGACGGACAGACAGAAACATATTGCCGTCAATCGATTTTTTCGTATGAAGGATGCACAAAACATGGATTCTGGGTACACCACGTGTTTGAGGAATATATAGCAACTGAATTTATCCACTTTTTCCTGAATTTATCAACTTTTAGGGCCCGAAATAAGAGTTTTTATGTAGAAAATATACCGTTTTCCGGCGCACGATTACAATACTCTATCTTCTTACGTTAGTAAGTGCGAGAAAGTAAAAAGATGACCAATTGAATAGGGGACCAGGATTTTTCACCACCCTTGCCGGCATGTTTAAACATGGTTATCACCTTGTGAAAAGACATCCCTTAGTGCAAAACGTTTCACTTCGAGGAGGTTTCCATCGCTTTAAGTCAGCTTTAGTACGCCAGAGCATTTCGGATTCACTAAATGTGAGCATGCGGATTCTTTTTGCAACACCTTTCACGGACAGGGATCAAAACTTGAAATGGACAATTATGTTTGATGGCAGTTGAAGATGCATCTTGAACTGCATGCACTTCCTTAAATACAACTCAATATCAGAAATCTTCGAATCGTGAGTGTGGTTTCCATTTCGTTTCCCTGCCCTCGACAACATGTGCACACACGAACAACAGATCAAACGTTTGTGAGTTTTTGATTTAACTGTAACAGACGCCCCCAATCGATTGGTATTGTGTCTGAAAAAATAATGGACACGCACCAACATCCAAGACAACTGTGAATCTAAATCTCGAAGAAGATATCCAGATACAATTGCCAAGTCAATTCTCCAACGACAATCATCACATGTACAGATCAGATCAATAGTACATCAGTAGAAGCTTCCGTTATGAAAAGCACAGTCATCCATAGTCGAAACAGATGGGTAGCGCTGAAGTGTTGGTGTCATACTCCTCACTCTATCACTCCTCCTGGCTTGTGTATAGTGGCGCTGGCTTCGGCACCTTACAATGTCGCCCAAGGGGGGGCGAACCCAGGGGGCGCAGGCTGTTCCCCGTGTGCAGGCGCTTCTGCTCCAGCTCCGCGCGGAAGGAGGGGCGAGGGAAGGGACGGGCGCTTGGCCGCCGGGGCTTCTCCTGGCGGCATGCGCCGGAGATCGCACGTGCGGCTGATCGGTATTTTTCCGTTGTTTCTCCGGTCAATATTGGGAAAATGCCGGAGAAGTATCCTCACGGACCGTGGGATCCTGACGGATCGTGGGCTGCGCGCGGTCCATCCTCTGCCCTTACACACACTTACGTGAACTACACCACCTCACAAGTCGGGGGACCTGTTAGAAGTTCAGGACGTGTTGCGGCTGGGGCGGAGCTTTTCTGGGAGGAGATATCCGGAGGGGGAAATAACCCGCAAGGTGACGTGTCACCAACCAGCGGACAATAAATCGCTACCACTTCCCGAGTAACTGCACGAACGGGGCTAATGACCATAGAAGTTGAGTGCCTGAAAACATTAATCAATCCATCTATACAACTGAGAAACTCAGAACCTCAAACCTATTTACTTCCTTCACCTAAAATCTAAATAATAAAATATTATGAAAAGGAAGGGTAATTTTTCACCAAGGAAGGGTAATTTCAAGGAAGGGTAATTTGTGACAAAATTACTGGAAGTCGTTAGTAGGATTCTTCTGTTATTTCCCAGGATTTCTGTGGAAAAACAAAGCATTTCAACTATTGATCTAGACGTCATAGCAATAACATTCGACAGCTATTGCTTTACGGAATACTGGATACGGATCCAGGAATCTAGAACAATAATCGATAAAATAAATTCAGGTAATTTTTCAGGACAAATACATGACTGATGAGTTTACAGGAGACAGATACACAAACGCTTCTCGTCAAAAAATAAGTAAGTGAAATATTGAACAGAATATTTGGATGCTAATTGAACATGAACACCACTGATCACGATTGCACTAATTAAAGTGGCCTTAAACTTCAATAAATCATCCAATTCATACACGCACCGGTCATTGATGAATTCTTTTCCACTAATAGTGAGTATACTATAGTGAATGCGTTAGGAATCGATTCAATTGTTCTCCATAGAAAAGGTGAGGGCTGGTGCTGAAAGCGTAGAGATGTAGGCGGGGCCGCCACCCGGGGGAAGGCAATAGAGGCGGGGGGAGGGGGCGAGGGCACGGGAAGGAGGTGGAAGAAGGTGTGCGGGCAAAGGATCGGGATGCAGAAGGGAGTGTTGGAAGTAGTGCAGAAGGGAGTAGCGCTGTATTAAGACGATGCCGCGCCGGAAGACGCTGATACGGGTGGAGATGGCTACGAAGGCGCGTGATAAGAGTCGGGAGGGGGGCGGCGGTGGTTGGGACCGGGTGGCAAAGGGGGTAGGGACCGGGAGGAGATGGAGAGCGGCTGTGGCTCGGTGGAAAGGCGGGAGGGGCTTGCTGGAGGACTGGCTGGGGGTGGGGGGGCGGGAAGGGAGGGGCGGGGTGGTGCTGAAGCGGCGCCCCGTGGCCCTTGAGCGGCTGCGTCGCCAAGGCGCACGCGACAAATCACGTTCTCCGCGGAGGGCCCTCGACGCCTCGCGGGGGAGGCGGGGGCGCTTCTTGCCCGCCGCCATGGCGGTGGTGGGGGTACCTGCGAACAGCGATGGGAATGGTCGTCAGTCATTGTGCTAAGGGTCGCTTTAGTGATAGTGATTACAATGAAGATGCTTTGGTTGTAATTGTCATAATTATGATTGCTGTGGTTGTGATGGTGGTGGTTGTGGTGGTGGTTGTGGTGGTGGTGGTTGTGGTGGTGGTGGTTGTGGTTGTGGTGGTGGTGGTTGTGGTGGTGGTTGTGGTGGTGGTGGTGGTTGTGGTGGTGGTGATGGTTGTGGTGGTAGTGGTCGTAGTATTGGTGTGTGTAGTAATGGCGTTGGTGGTGGCGACAGAGATTGCAGATGTGCCGCAGGAGGGTAATGATGTAAGAGTAATACTGTAATGGGTTCGCTGGTACTATGGTCCGATTAAAATAAGTTGGTGATTGACAATTGTGCTTCTGAAGCTGTAGCTTCATACAATATGAGTGTTGATTTGGTTACTTTAATAAGTATTTATTTCAAGTGTTTATTTTCTTCTCCCGGGAGCACGTGCTCAGTGGTACGCAAACTGTCAACGTCGCTCCCTTCCATTCGCAACTGTCAATCATCAACTTATTTTAATCGGACCATAGTGGCTGTCGTGACGATTATTCTGGTGATGTAGATTGCTCAACTTTAAGAGTGTGGCATGTACCGGAAACTGCAATAGTGTTCGTCAGTACAAGCCGTACATTTAGGAGATGAACTTTCGGATAAAACGAACAAACCAAGCCTAATCACGATAAGAGACGCAGAGGAATTTGAGGTTGGTTTAATGATAGCGGAACAGTGAAGATGATTTAGGACATATCTTGTTTAAAAACTAGAATGAATTGCTGCGTAAGTGAACATGAAGAAAAAGAAGCAGATCCAAAATATTAGGAAACTGCTAGCGGATGTTGCTTTTATACAACCATTGAAATTTGATATCGTTCATGTATCGCAATTCGTGGATACTTCGGAATCAAACAGAATTTTTTCATGGAAGTATTTGGGTATACAGTTTAGGTTGCCATGAAATAATGAAAGCTAGTTATTTGCTCCTGGATTTAAAGTTGGATATGACAAAACGACAACAAAGATATGAAAAACATGATGCGAGTAATGATGTGAATGAAGGAACATGAAGATTTTCCAAATATATTTAATAATGTTTCGAGTAACAAAGTTGAAGGAAATAAAATAAAATTAGTGACTATATGGATAAAATTTTGTCTAAACAATAAGATAAAGGAAATGTATTGCATTTTCTTGGAGGTTCCAAATTACCCGCAGGCTAGTGTATATGATAAGCCTATCCAGTAAATTTCGTTGTGGGGAAAGCCTGGAGATATTTGCATTTCGTTATGCGGATTCTAAAGAGGAGTACAGTGAAAAGTAAAGAATTAGCTTACATGTCACTAGTGCATGTTAATAGTGCGACCCGTGTTAGAATATGGCGCAGTATGTTTGGACTCGAACAGAAATCGCAACAAGGTAATCTAGAAAAGCTCCAGCGCAGAGCCGGAAAATTCAACACACCATGTACAAAGTATACACAGGCTATTCTGCTTGGAATGAAATTAGCCGCCGTCTAGGAAAACCTACATACTTCGGTAGAACGGATCACGAGCACAAAATTAAGACAAGAATGCAGAAAACGGACGTTCGGAAATTTGCATTCACAAACCGAACTGTTAGAGACTGGAACAGTTTGCCTGCGACAGTCTTTGAACCAGTTCCTCAAAGCTTGAGAAAATTTAAAAATAAATTAGTTACCTACCTATTTATGTATATTTTAGATCAATGCATTACTGTTAAGTTTCTACTGTTAAATTAGATTGGATTCATGATAACGGGATCTGCTAGAATCGGGAGTTACAGAAACAAAAAAAACTATCAAAGAGAGAAATGGAGCAAAGGCGGAGGAAACGAAAGGGTGAATGGCGATAATGTGACAGGAATCAAAATAAAATTGTGTCTGGCAAGGGTTTGAGCCAAAGACGGAGAAGTAAACTAAACAATATGCCAATGGCGTGAGTGATATCCTAAAAAGAAAGTGACAGCTCTCAGCGAAGACGAAGAGGGAAGGGGCAGAGGATGGCGCAAGGCGAGAGCCTTGGGGCGGTGGGTGATGGGGTGAGGGGAGGGGTGACACGTGCGGAGCGAAGGGGCGTGAGAGGGGCGCTGGGGCGATGGGCCGTGAGGGGCGTGGAGGGGCTGGGGCGACGAGCAGGGCGGCGCGTGCGGGTCGGGCAGTGCGCTGGTCCGCGTGGCTCGCGGGTGGCGACAGGCGCGGGCGCGGCGCTGCTGAGTCCGCGAATCCTTTCATTGGCCATCGATCTCCGGTGACCGCCCCTCCCCGCCCCTCCCCGCCCCCGCCCACGCCTCCGCGCCGCAGGTTCGTCAACAGCGGCGAATGCGGCGCCATCCATGCCAGCACAGCGGCGCGCCGCTCCGCGCCCCGCCACTTCCCGCTCATCTGGCTCAGCTACCCGGAGCGCACTCCCGCCCGTGCTTCTGGACCGCTTCGGGTTGCAATCTCATCTCCCCTTTCCCTCCCCACCCCTGACCTGCTCCTCTCCAGTGCTGTTCCACGGTCTTCTGCCTGCTTCCCTCTCCATTCCTGTCCTGCTTCCCGATCCATTCCTATCCGCTCCCCGCTCCACAGCTAGGTTACTCTCCTCTCTATTCGGGCCCTGTTGCCCGCTCCATTTCTGTCCTACTCACTGCTCGCTCCTGACCTGCTCCTCTCCCGTCTTATTCCCCGCTCCACTGTCGGCCTGCCACCCACTCCACTCTGTCCTGCTCTCCAATTCACTCCTACCCTGTTCCCCGCTTCACCCGCGCAATGCTCCCCTCTCCACTCCGGCCCTGTTGCCCGCTCCACTACTTTTCCTCTCCGCCATCAGCTTCGCCTTCCGCCCCGCTTCCCCCTCTCTCTTCGCTTCGCATCTCACTCGGCTCGCCACCCATCCCTTCTCCACGCTCCCCGATCCGCTCTTCGGCGCGCTCTTATCCCACCTCCCGCACCCCCAGCGGCTCCTCATGTCCCCGCGCGGAGCACGCCGCAGCGGACCGCGAGGACGGAGCGGTCGCTTAATGAAAGGCGAGGCACACGAGGTGCGTGGCGCGGAGAGCTCTCCACGGGCCGCGCGAGGTCGTCGCGTTCGGCCCCGGCCCGGGCCCGGCCCGGCCCGGCCCGGCCCGCCCACGCAGGCGCCGAATTAGCTTCTGCTCTCTGCTGGCGCCCGCCCGCGCACGCGAAAGCGACGGGAACAGCGGCAAGGAGGCGGAAAAAGAAGCAACGGATGGACGAGACGTATTGTCTTCGCCGGGGACACGCACGCATGTACACACTCTGACACATACAATACACACACATACGCATAGTCACTATCATCTACCCACACACGTATGTATGAGGGTGTGTGATACACGTTTATCTACTATTGTCACTAACACACAGACATAAGCACAGTCGTTAGCACACGCAGTCAGTAGCGCACATACGCACATTATGGCTAGGACACAAACAACTACACTTAAGCAGTTTCACGAACATGTGCACACACACTCACACATACGCATGCATATGTGTATATATATATATATATATATATATATATATATATATATATATATATATATATATTGTACCGTACCGTAAGCACAGTACCTCACAAATTATAAAATAAGTATTGCTAAGGGACAAGAGTCCTCCCCGTTCATGGGCTCGGGGTACTTACTAACTGAACGAAAAAAAAACATGTATCTAATTTTAACAAACACAAATCAGCCATACATTTATTAATCACGAAAATTTACACTGCGATTCACTTCTTATACATGACACTGTATTACACTAGTCTTATGCTAAACCTACGATGCATTCGCTATCTTCATCAAGTGTTCAACTGCCATTTGCTGGTTGATTCCGTTTAATGTAATGGTGCATACATCTATTCTATAATCAGTAGCTCTGTTATTGCTCCCTCTATGCTAATTCCCCTCCCATGGGGATATTCCCCCTTTTATTTCCCTTCTCACTTCTCCACTAGCTAGTGAGTACTACCTGCAAGTAACCGTTCGCTCTCCGTGTTGCTCGCCGCCCGGTCCCAAGGATGGGGCCCCGCGCCGTCCGATGACCTTGGAGAGCGGTGCGGCTGGCCGTCGTGCGCCGTCCGCTGCTGCCTCGTTCCGAGATTCTTGCTCATCGTGAATTCACCCTCCGCGTTGCTCTATTATCACTCTCTGCTTGCACAGGCGTGGGAAACACCGACAAGTTTAGTTCCCGCAGCCGTCAGTGTGATTCCTCTTTAGCGCTCCTCCCAGCTACACATTCGGTTGGACTGTCACTGATTCTCCTATTGGATGTAGAACTGCGCACGACCACAATGTTTTTGTAGTAGCATACCTTCAACTATTTTCCGCGCTTTGACACTTCAGTCTATCCGTGTATGGACCGCCGTATTCCCACGTGCCCTACACTTGTATTAATTTCGCTGTCCCGGTGCGCACTAATCGTCCCAGATGCAACTCGATTACTTTCTCTCTCGTGGTGCTTGCTTTGAAGGGATCTTCAATATCTCATTTCCCAGTTCACTGTCCTTTTCCAGCCATATTTATTCTCTTTGTTTTCAACTCTCGTACCTCCTAATTACTTTTTGTTGAATTATTGACAAACGTGAAATATCAACTGCCATTAACGTATGACGAAATTTAAGTTTCGTTGATGAAGAATTCTAACTAATAATATTCTGATGTATTGAAGTGAAATATTTCAATTAACTTCTAGCATATCTCATCGACTGTCACGTTGACTACCTCATTGCCGTACCTACTAAAACTTTGAGGAGAGACCTGTTATAGCTTGTTTGTGAGCACAGCATTGCCTCTTGAATTGAATAAACTGTCAATGCCGTAAATATATTTTAATATGGATTCAACGGGACCTAAAGCACATGTGTGTATTGTATCGTTGGAGGTTGTGGATGGTGAAGGTTTAAGAGGACCTACTGGAATTGTGGTTGGCTACAGAATGAAGTCATTGAAAAAATAACAAGGTTAACCAGAATATTGTTTTGAAATTAGTGTGACAATTGCAGGTGTTGTGAGAAACACGATATTACGAGGGCAAGTCAATAAATAAGTCGCAAAACGGAACTGAGGCAAAAATAATCAAAGTATCTTTCTGATATTTATTTCACTTTTCCACAGAATCACCTTGAACATTCAGTTTTGCACACCCTGCATATTCAGGCACTTATCCCATCTCATTACAAGTCCTTGAAAGCCAGCAGCAAAGAAGTCCTTTGGTTGCTGTCGCAGCCAACGTGTTGTTTTGGTTGCTTTCCAACCAAAACAGCAAACAAACCGGATATAGTTGTCCGGCATTTGGAGAAAAAAATTGTCAACCTGTAAATGTTGCTTGTAATCAAAATGTCGTAACCAAGGAGGCAAAGAAATGTCTTAAATACAAGAGTTTGGAAATCGAGATCAGCCGAATGTGGGGCGTAAAGGCACAGGTCGTCCCGATAGTTATCGGAGATGTGGGATTTGTTCCGCATAATTTGTGTAAGAACTTGGCTAAACTTCCAGGTCATTCAAAGGACTGGGAAGTACAAGAAATCGCTTTATTTGGAACAGCTGACATTTTTCGCCAAGTATTATAGAGGCACCGACAGCCCCTAGATCTCCTCCTTTGGTGGCTGATTGCAACCTGGTGTAGATTTTGTATTCAGACGACTCATAACATCTTTAGTTGTTATATAGAGAAATAATAATAATAATAATAATAATAATAATAATAATGATAATAATAATACTTACAACAATAATTCACAGCGGTTATAATGTTGTTCGCGTCCGTGGTCTACCACACGTGTCCCCTGGAAACAGTGATTCGCCACCTTCGCTCTCGACCATTGTGGGTGTGCGGATCCCCACACGCTAAGGGAAAAACTGCACGTCTATACTGGTCGGTACGTCACCAAATGGCTAACATGACAAGGGTGGGCGTTGGCTAACAACAACAACATCAATCGAAATGTTTTTGTTTACCCTATATAAATATTCTAACGCACAAAACACGTGTTTTTCCATCTACTATACATTGCTTTACTCTACACTCCACTTCACGACACTGTAAGGCACTTCACTTCTTTCTCATTCTATATTTCACTCTCGCAGGTAACTTACTCCAGTCCGTAATAGTTCTATTACTAAAGGAAAATTTTCCAACATCTGTTATCTGATGCCACCATTGCCTTTTGTGCATGTAATCCCCTCTATTAAGCACGTGGGTATGCGATGTCGTTTGGAAAATTGAATCGGTATACATATCACAATGGTGTTGTTATGTTTTTTGCAAATCTTTCATTCATATGTATTAATTGTTAAAAATGTGAAATTCTTTGAAAGTCACGTTGCTTGTTTTTTCTGTGAAATGCTCGTTTATCTGTGTATCAATATTTAAAATAATCTCCTCTTAAAAACCGATTGTTATCGGCCAATGAGAAAAACACTCATTTCTACATAATGTGACATCAATACGTGTTTATTTCTCAGAATACCATTACCATTCTCAAAACGATGTATACAAACGTACTGCCTCTTCTATTAATTTTTAATATAATAATAATAATTTAATTTATAATGATAATTAATTAACGTACTGCCTCTTCTACTAATTCTATTGTATAGAATACATAGAATTCTATACAAATTCTATGTATTTGTATAGAATACGTCCGAATTTCATCCTTGTTTTTTTTTTAAATAATCAGACGCACATCCGAAAATGCGCCCATAAACTAATTCCTATATCATATCCTCACTCCGCACCACCGCTTGGCTGAGTTCTGAATCGTCACAACCCCGTTTCATCTCACGAAAAAAAAAAAATTAAAAAAATCCTACTCATGCCGTCACCTTGTTCGTGCCGCATCCACAGTATGGTTTGAACGAGATTTTTTTTCCAGAGCTCTGAAAATTCCATTTACAGCAGTCGCAGTTGTCACTCGGCGGAAGAGCGGAATAAAATGAACGCCGCTTAAACCGGCGCTCGGGAATTGAAGGGGGTCGGCGTCGGGGCGGCGACCGTTGACGCCCGCCCTCACTCGTCGTCACTCGCGGGGCGGCGGCGGCGGCGGCGGCGCGGAGGATAACGAGCCGGCTGATTTATCCCCCTCTGACGAACTCGCCCGCCGCGACGCGACGCGACGCGACGCGGCCGTGTCGCTGCCGGGAAACTCGGGAGCCCTGGCGCGGCGTCCAAAAATACGAACGAGGCCTCTCTCCCAGAGGCACGCAATATTGTAGTCCCTCTCCCTTCACTTTTATTTATCAGGACGCTTTTTACAGCGATGTAAAAAAATGTAAAATATTCCAAATATAATCTAATGGGATGTTATTCTTTGTATTTATTCAGTGACGTTTCTCAGCAATACAATATTAAAGACTGAAAGTGTGATCTAATTGTGTGTTGCATCTCTTTAATCTCATTTACTTTCACGTTCATTGCATGCTAAATACAAATTTGTTGCACAATGTAAATAGGTGGGTGTTATTTCTATTATGAATTTTGTAGCTGGTGGTCAATCCATTTAATTCAGTTGTGTTTTGAAGAAATAGTGTATACGAAATATACAACATGTCAAACATACTTTAGTACCTCTAAACTCCAATGTTTCCTGCGATAGAATATTGCTGTAAAACACATTGGTACAAAATTACATTTGTATATCAATTGTTTTGTAAATATAACAATATACTTACACAATTGTGTATTCTATTGTATTTCAGTTCGAATAATGTAACATTTAAAAAAATACCATATCATTATTTTTCGAATCCCCTTGACTATTTTACTTCCTCGCTAGCCGCTACCGCGGTAGAGAGAAAGTTATGTAATACCGCGCGAAAAAATGACATTTTTTGGAAGCAAAACTCTCATTAAAGGGCCCTGGCAATGAAAAGTGGATAAATCCAGACGCTAAATTCAGAAAAAAATCATTCATGTTTTTTGGGTTCTTGATACTGAAAAATCAATTGACGGTAAAACGTCTGTCCGTCTGTTTGTCCGTCTGTCCTCTGTCTGTGAACGATGCTAGTGGCTAAACCGTTCATCTGATTTTCTCCAAAATAGATATTCCCCAATCGAACTAGTAACATATCCGAGAGTTTTGCATGTACGCCAGCTTTGCAAATAATATTCCAATTTTTACTTTCGTTCATCCAAGTGTAAATGTTTTACTCGAACGAGTATATTATTTCTCTGAACGATGCTTCATGTACTAATTTTTTTATGACAGACGGCCATTAGAATGAGGTATCAAACGAATTGAAGTTGCCTTAATAAACATGATTGCATGGCACGCGATGCTGGAATGTGACAGCTGAAATTAACGATTTCAAATTAAACTCCAAAATTAAGCTGCACCTTCAACAATTTATTGTGATTATACTATACTTATACAACTTTATTCATACATTTTCAAACAAGTAGCAGATGAAGATTAGGAAACATTATTTTACTCAGAAACGAATGGTGCTACAACAGCACATACTTTCCCGCGTTATTGGAAACAGCTACGTAATATTGAAATATTGCACTTTCTGCGCTACTAATATCTTAGCTATTATTTGAAAACGTCCAATTGAACCAAGAAGCGAACAACTCACTGTTTCCATCGCAGTGTTGTCAAAACTATGTTAATTCTACAAATGCATAAAAGTATAATACAAATGTTTTGTAAACTTGTATTGGAAAAAGAATCCTTATATCCCGGACAATATAGAAATGCATTTCATAGGGCCATGATTAGAGAAGAGTTTTCTAAACCCAGGCAAAAATACTCTACTCTCTTCAAATGGTACAGCATTTGGGCCGAAAACTTAATATTTTCATGCAAATATCAACATAAATATGACAATTTTAATTCCTTTTCATACAGCTACATCAAGTCACAACAATGACACTAATTCACAGAAATTCGCGAGAACGAAACGAAATTCCATTTTTGCATTCCCTGCATTGTCGCTATTCTCTGAGACCTAATAAATTTTATTTAAAATATTTCAAAATGAATAATTTCTAAAAGATTAATGCGAAAATGCATAAACAAGGTCGAATGTAAGAAACGAACAAAAAAATAATATAGAAATTTGCAAATTCTAATTTACGACGCATCCCGGTGTCTGAAGTGCAGTAAATTTGCCACAAAATTATAGAAAAACTACTCGCATTTAAAAATTAAGGATGACATTATTTGATGATGGAGTTTTTATAAATACATTTCATTGAGAAAAAAATGTGTTTTCACAATTGTAGTTGTAAGAAGATGCCGAAGCGCAATGGATTCCGAGCGGGCTATTATGTTTATTAGGAAATTATAGAAAAACTACTCATATTTTCAAAAAATCGAATATGACCTTATTTGAAGATCTGTTTTTGATGAGCATATTTCATTAAAAACAATTGTATCTTCACAATTGTAGTTGTAGAAGGACGTCGAAAATTTTTTTAATTGAAAAAAAATTGAAAATCAGTCATTTCAACGTGAATTCTACATCATTCTCTTAAGCTTTCTTTATGCCATTTGAGGTCCAAATTTGATCAAAAAACGTTGAGAGATTTTTAAGAAAAAGTGGTTTAAAGAAAATTAAAAATTGTGTTTGACAAATTTTCGCTAAAATATGTATGTTTTTAAAAATCGAACATGACCTTATTTGAAGATCAGTTTTTATGAACACATTTCATTAAAAATGATATCTTCATAATTGTATTTGTAGGAAGATGCGGGAAAAATTTTGAATTTTTTCAATTTTCGAAAAATCAGAATTTTCAACCAACGTGAAACCTACGCCATAATCTTAAATGACCTTCAGACTATCTATAAAAAATAGTGAAAATTGTTGGCATCAGTTTTTTGACAATTTTGAAAATGTCTCAGGGGCTTCATGTAAAGTATCCCTCAAAATTAAAATACCGGTTTCAAATTCAATGGACCACGAGATCAGTCAGATCGATCGCCTGAACGGTTCAGTCGCTGAACGGTTTGGCTGAACGGTTCAATTTTGGCTGAACGGTTTAGTCGCTAATGTTATTCACAGACGGACAGACGTTTTGCTTTCAATTGGTTTTTCGGTATCAAGGACCCACAAAACAGGGATTCTGGCAGCACCATGTGTTAGAAGACTTTTTTCTTAACTGTATTTAACAACTTTTTCGTTCCTATAATAAACGTTTTTCTGCCGAAAATGCGCTGTTTCTTCGCGCAGCATTACATAACTTTCCTTATACCATACGTACGTAGCTTCAACACGAATAGAATGAAGAATACCAGATTGATAACCTTACATCAGACGATTTTTTTCTGAGAATCAGGGTTTACTCGCGTTCTCGCAACACCACAAAGTACCAGACTTACAACAAAAATCTGCAAGGAGATGAATATCTCGACCGGAAATTCGTTAATGGCTATTACTCCACTTGCAAATCAGGAGCTAGAACACTTAGGAGTTGTGCTCATGTTGCTAGTGTCTAACGGTACTTAAAATATGCTAGACATCAGCAAAATATTTGATATCGAACTACTGCTTATGTAAAAAACCTTTTAGATGCAGCACATAGACCAGCTCCAGTCAATTTGAATGATAGAGATATCGTAAACGTTGAAGTAGATAACTAATATGCAAAAAACATTCGATGAACATAAGAGGCAAAGAGGGTCACGATATTCAAGCACCCCGATAGTGTGAGGCAAAGGGACTCACAATAAGCAAGCACCCAGATAGTGAGATATAGAGGCAAGGGGACTTACGGCAATGATTCACCTTACCGTGTAAGGCAAGGAGACATATGGTGATCATATACCTGAACGTGGAAGGCAAGGGAGCTCACGGTAATGAAGCACAGTGACTCAAGGAAAATGAAATAACATAATTCACAAGTCTAAACAAATGGGGTTATTTCATTTCAATATGCTTTGAGTGAACATAATTTATGTGCCTTTCTATCAAACAACAAATCCACATGATGTTCGTTTTGATCTAATGTACATTTTAAAACGGAGAACTTGTTTTGCTTAAAGCGCATAACGACTATTGATCAGTATGATCTAAGGAACAACTAAATTTTCAGACAATTTGACCGAAACCTCTTTTCCATGAGATTTGTGCGGGGTTCTTTATAATTTAGGCGCATAAATTATAGTATTCCTCTGTGGCCATTTACCCGTTGTTATTGACAACTATTATGAAAGATCTGTGACTTGACTTCACTGGACAGTCAGAAAATCAATGAATTATGTTGAATAGAGAGTATAGTCTTTCTGCTGTTTAAAGAGATTTTCTTCAAACTATTGTTTTCGTCTTCTTTATAACGCTATTGCAAGAACCAAGTCACCAAATACTGTTTATGAGAAATACAGTAAAACAGATGTTGTATTACGTAATTAGCCTTTATTACGTCTTGAGTATGGTTAAATTTTGAAATGGAATACTCGTTGTAGACAAGGTGTTGCACTAAGCACTACTGTGGTTCTGCCAAACATTCCTTGCGCTGAATAACTCCGGTTACACTAAACCTAATGATTCGTGACTTATCGAATTGCAGTGTCCAATGTAATCCGAACACAAGTTCCCTCCTACGGGCCATTTACCTGCGCGGCGTTCTCAAAGAACTTGTTGCGCGCTGCAAATGCCGAATGGCACTCGGAGCGCCTCTGGACGGCCCGTGGCGGCCACAAGAGCCGTTGAGCCGCTGTTGTACTAGTAATTGATACTTGCTACGTCGATGAGTTGGTCCATTACATGTATCGGTACATCGGATCGACACGGAATTCACATTTGCACGTATCGCTTCGGCACGCGGCCGGCACGTCCCCCCCCCGTGGGGAGGGGAAAGCTGTCCCCTCCCGCGCCATTACTTCCCCCTTCGCATCGGACACTCCCCCTCGTGCTGTCCACCCACGCCAGCTGAAGAGGCGCCGTCGCCCCCTCCTCTCGCTCTCTCTTCCTCGCCTCTCTTCATTCCCCTTCCTTTCCCCTACTTCCTAGCTCAACTCTTGTTCTCACACCTCATCCACGTTTACTTACCGAAAGAAGTGATATCGCTCTCTTCTTTACTGCTTTCTCTTCTCCATTTTGCCCTTATTCTCTGTCGTCTGTTATCATTCATATAACGTTCTCTTGACACCCTCTGAACACGCTTTATGCAAGTTTAGTAGGAAATAATCTTCTTTCACATCTATCTACATCCAAGTTCTTTGTTCACATCTTCTTTCCTCCCTTCCGTCACACCTGTCTTCCTGGTCCCTTCCTCTCTTTCTATCCAGCTTCTTCTCATCGTATCTGTACTTTCCCTAGAATCTTTTTCGCCTTACTTCTCTCTCAACGCAATTGTCTTCTCTGTTTTTTCTTTCTTCCTTTCCTGTTCTACTTCTCCGCACCCGACATCCCTTATCATCCCTAGCATTGTCTTTATCTCCCCCTTTCTCTCTCACCTGCATGTTTCCTTTTCCTCTCTTTCCGTCCTACTTCTCGCCACCTCTCCTCTCGTCATCCTTCCCTACCGACCATCCCTTTCTCTCCCTGATTCATACCTACGTCTCTCGTTGCCTCCCCCTGGACTCCAATCCCTCCACCGGGCCACTCCCCCTCCCTTCGCCATTCTCTCTCCTGTGCATCCTCCCCCAATCTCCGCCGTTCCGCCCCCGCGTCCCTGCGATCGCAAACAGCGCGCGCGGCGAGGCTGCCGCGCGTAAGCAGATTAGGGCGCCGGGCTGCGCTTGCAGGTGCGCGCAGATAGAGCGGGTGCGCGCAGCCGCTGCTGGTTGATCTCGGAGCCGCCGGCGCAAACAAGTGGCCCTGCGCGCGGGCCGGCAAGAGGGGAGCGGATCAGCGAAGAATTACGTTCTGTTTTCGCATTTTGTGAGCGATTCATAATTTGGTGTTTCCGGGCGCGTCAACTGCTAAGGTCATTAGTCCCGTAAGTGTAATGCACTTTTTTTCTAGGAAGCTGACGGTGACCTACACCGCTGGATGCTGAGACCTGGCGCTGACCTACCAGGTATCTAATACGAGCGGGGTGCTACCCCTGCCGGGACAAACTCTAAGCTCCCGACATGAGTGGTCTCCCTAAATGTGTGATAGAATAGTGTATGTAAGTGTAAATGTGTGTAAAAAGGGGTGAGAATAGGACAAGGAAGAGGAAGGAAAGATCGCGCGCAGTCCATGGCCCGTTTGCTAGGGCACTGCTCCGGCGGAGAAACTACGGATCAGAGCAGCCGGTAGCTAGAATTCTATCCAGACAGTGAATGTATTCGCGAAAATCCTGCCACCGTCGGGTCTCGAACTCTAAAACTTCCCGGTCAGAGGCTTTGCAGTGTCATCAATTGATGTCCTGCACCACCTAAGCCAGTTTGTATTTCATGTTATTGAAAACACTCGCTTATGTGGCAACTCTGTTTCTGTTTCATAGTACTCGATGTGCAAATGAAATTCTTTTGAAGACTTGTGACATCTGAGTAATTTATGGAACAAGACGTTTAATCTTTGAAAGAAAATAAAGTTTTGAATATTTGAAAGATTTTCTACGGAAACATTGTGAAATTCCATGAAGAGTATTCCATCACAGTTTTGATGTTCAAGCTTATTGGTAGAGGACAATGGTATTGAGATTATACTTCAAGTTCGTTGCATTCACGAATTCAACTTTCAATATCATTTCTTTTAAATGGTATTGGAAGTCGAGATATATCTTACAAGGAAAAAATTTGAGACGTCCCTTTCCAAAAGGACAGTTCTCAGAGGACCAATCCATCTCCAGAAAGACCGACGAGCAGCACCTGCTCCAGCTCCATCCACACTCATCTCCACCTCTACCACACGCTGGACCCAAGCGAGTCAAAGGGTGAGCACACTACAAGGGTAATAATGGTTGTGACATATAAAGTCAAGGCTAAGATAAAGAGGGATGTAATGGATCTATAAATTGTAATTGTTATAAGATGGACACAAACTTCAAAACATAACTCTTGTCGTTAGACCTAGATTGGAATATTAAGAGCTTTAGCTGTTCTTAAAGATTTATCAAGACAATAATTCGTGAAATAAGAGCAGACCATAGATAAGTCTTTATCTGTGGTCTGTATAGTAATAATAATAATAATAATAATAAATCTTACCGAAGAATTGGAAACAGAAGCATTGTAAGTGTAACAAGAAGCACTGCGAAAAAAATAACTCAAGACACGCAGAATAACACAGAAATGAAATGAACATGAAATGTGAGTCACAAAAAATGGTAAAGAAATCATGGAGAGACAAAGCACTCCATGGACAAAATTCAAAAATAATGGACCAGGGGCAGATAAATAAAGAGAAATTATTGATGTGCATTAAAAGGTGAAGAACTAAGTCAGAATCGGAGGCAGTTCTAATAGCTGCCCAAGATCAAGCGTTCAGGACACGACATTACGATAAGACGATAATTTCCCAAGATAATAAATGTCGCATCTGCCAGGGAGTAGAGACCATTGATCATATTATCTCACCTTATCCAATTCTAACGAAGACCGAATACATATAATGACACGGTAGGGTTTATAGTTAGGTACCTCCAATGGCAAATCTATAACGACCTCAAAGTTCCAAACATTATCTGTTGGAATAGCCCCATTTAGAGCAAAGTATTGTAGAGGCAGCGACAGTTCTTAGATCTGCCGCAAAAGAAGCTGGTTGCATCCCGGAGTAGATTTTATATTCAACCGACTCATAAAATTTTTAGTCGTGAATTAGAGGAATACTGATACTAATACTACTACTACTGCTACTGCTACTGCTGCTGCTCCTGCCGCTGCCACCGCCGCTGCCGCCGCCGCTGCCGCCGCCGCCGTCGCCGCCGTCGCCGCCGCCGATGATGATGATGATGCGATCCCAACACTGTTTAATTTCCACAATGAGGAGAATACCAAGAAAAAGATGAAGGGAAAAATCCACTTTACTCAATAGATTAACTATACCAAACATGACTGAAGACGCTCATTAATGTATGAGTAATTTTGAAAGAAATTTGAATTTCTGGAAAAGTTTACATTAAAATTATTAGCCAGTTAAAAATACAATTCATGAAACTGCATGAAAGGGAACAAAATGAAGGTAGATGAAATCTTTTGAAATATTCTTTATTAATCGGAACGAATACCATTCAAACATCTTTCATTATAAAAAATATAAGGCAAGACTAGAAACTTCAGTTAAGTTAAAGAGAGAAAATCAAATTAATTAAGACGTTTTATAGTTATTTCTACTTGGACTTTTAGAATTTCACACTTTTGTTCATGGAATAAAAATTAAATGAAAATAAATGGGTGCTTCCCTTGAGGAAATTCTGAGGTGAGAGTTGAGAATAATGAGAAGAGCTAAATATTACTTGAATTTCATGATATTAAATAGTTCATTCTCGTTTCGTTCACCATGGTTTACCTTGTCACCATGTCTTACCTCGTACAAATCTTCACCCTGCGCTGTCCATCACTCCACATCTTTATTCCTCACCCCCTCCTCTCCACACCACCCTCACCACGCCACGCCTTTGGCCCTCCTCTCATGACCCCTCCTCTCTCGCCTCGTCCCTCAACTCTTCTCGTCTCTGGTCCTGCCTTGCCCATCGAACCCGCCCCGTCTCCTTCATCGTCTGAACCCGTCCTCCCCATTCTAATCTCTCGCACCCTCCTCCCGCACACCGTCTCCTCCCCTGTTCCGAATCACCCCTTCGCGCTTTTACTCCCTTGTTCCAGCTCCCTTATTCCGCCTTCTCCCCTTCCCTGGCTGGGCTCTCGCAGTGCCTCGTCCGTCTCCTCCGTTGTCCCGCCTCATCTGTCCTGCAGTGTACGCCTTCGATCCAACTTCTTCGCCCCGCATTCGCTCTCGTTCCTCGCTTCCCTTGCATCGGTCCTCACTGTGCCTCTGCCTGCACGACCCCTCTCTCGCTTAGTCCCACCTTCTCTCTCGCCCCGCCCTGCCCCTCCCTCTCACTGTTGCTCCAGCGCCACTCCCTCATTCGCGGGCGTCCTGCTCTCGTCTCCGTCACAAACTAATGCGAACTCGAGACGTCGTCCAATTTTTCACCTCGCGATATCTCGCAAGAGACGCACCTACTCCCGGGGCAGGAGAGGGCGCGCTGAGGCAAGTTGTAAACAGCCTAGAGCCTCGCTCCGCCGCCGCCATCGGGAAGTCTCAGAGATAAATCTTGTTAGGAGTTTTACAGCGCCTCAGAATGTTGGAGTATGCCTAGTAATCTCGATTGATCAGGACATCCGTCTTACTTTGTTCCCAAATGGAATTGATGTAGCTCTTCTGGAATACGTAATCGCGGTTTTCCTAGAAGTTCTGGAACACATTACAGGAGAATAGTTTGCGTGTATTTACGACATGAAGCTCTCTAGATAAGAGCTTATTAGTGTTGCTATTAATGTAAAGTTGCAAAGTAATGACAATTATATTCACTGGGATTCCTTCGATAAGCTATGTGTTTCACGCTAGGAAGTTTGGACTCATGTCCAATGCTTTTACGTCCTAACTTTAAATATTACATGCACTATCACTGCTCAGTACTTAATAAGGTGGCATCTTCCTGTGATCTTGACTCTCTTTCACAGAAATCTTTTGAGTTTTCTCAATTTCATTTCAAGTCATTTGAAGTACTTCTAATCAAAATGCAATAATGTATACAAATCGCTGAAAAAGGCATATTATAGGCATGAGTAATATTTAAAAAATCACATTTGTGTATTTTTCGAAAAAGGAAAAGAATACACCAAATTAATTATATATAATCTTAAAGAGTGCAATTAGCACTATCCGTTCGAAAAGTTTGAAGAAAACATTGAGCTATTTATGAAAAAATGGGGTTTGAGTGATTTTGAAAATGTGGAATTTTGAGCTAGATGTCACAGAAAAATTTGAGTTTTTGAGAACCTTTATATAACATTATTTAAAGCACATGTACTTATAAATAAAGTGAACAAATCTCCGCTAATGTAAATATTAATGACATGAGAAATACGTCAAAAAATTTCATTTTTGTAATTTTTGAAAAAAACAACAAAAGAATAGAGCAATATGTCGTTTATGTCATTTTCATAGAGTACATTAGGCACTATACTTACCAAAAGTTTAAAAAGTAATTTGGATCCATTTTTGAGAAAATCGTGTTTCTGTAACTTTTTTAAAATTGCACATAATCCACGCAATATTGCATGAAACTACTCAAATTTTCAAAGAAATGTACATGACCTTGATGAAAGAACTAATTATGGACAACAAATTTAGTTTGCAGTAAAAAATTCTATCGTCAATTTCGCAGTTGTAAGAAGTTGCCGAAAAAATTCAAAATTTTGTAATTATCGAAAATTCAGAGTTAACAGTGAAAATCGGACTTATGCCACAATTGTAAGTGTATTTTACTCTGTTTTTACAAGAAACATAAAGAACATATTGGAGCCTTTTGTAAGAAAATTTTGAATGTAAAGTACTTCCCAAAATTAATGAATGTTTTTCAAAATTGCAGAGCTTTGTCTCAGACCGGATCGGCAGGGGTTTCTACAAATTGTGAAAAATCTTACGCATGGTGAAGGCGCTAGTGTTGTCCACATACACTAGACGGACGTACAGACAGACGGATAGACAAGCGAACGGACGGACGGATGGACGGACGTTTTTGCTTTCAATCTACAGTATTTTTCGGTATCAGGAACCCACAAAACGGATTCTGGCTACACTATGTGTTAGAGGATTTTTTCTAAGTGATGCATCTGAATTTATCTAATTTTTCTTTGCTAGAGCCCTGTGATAAGAGTTTTTCTGTCGAAAATTCGCATTTCTTTCGCGCAGCATTACATAACTTTCTCTCTACTGCGTAAGCGGTAGCAAGAAAGTAAAGAGTTGCTGTTCCATAAAGCTTCACGGATATAACAAATATTCAATTGCGAGCGGAAACGTGCTGACACATGACATCATACGTGTTGTAAGCGGTGACGCACTTTGAATGAAGATTCATTCGCTACGCACATTATGAGAGTAGACACGAATATCACAATCAAATACTCGTATTTGCAGTTTTAGTCATAATCGGAACTGTCTTATTATTTTTGTATTTTCCGCGAGTTCCTTGGTATCTAACGAGACCGTAGGGACACCTCTCCCGTAGTCGGTGGATTCATAGTTTTCTTTCAGTTTCTTCGCGCACTGAAAATTGTAATGAAAATTCTAATTCTACCTTCAAATTTTGATTTAGTCTAAAGAAGTCTAAATTGAGAATTTCAAGATTGCTCAAATTTAGGACGGTCTAAGTGATATTTGTTGGTTTTTTAGGGTTCTCCCGTATCCCGTTCCTCTCATGTCACTTTTGCTCTCGTTCATGTCCAGTCTTCATGATAACAACAAGAAATTATTCTCTTATTTCCATGTGTAGCCATAAAACATGGGCACTGAGATCATTGGAAAAAAATCGTATGGCTAGAAAGTAAAAAACTAGCTGAACCCAGGCGATTGCATCGTAAACTAGTGGTGCTACAGAATGGCACAGACTTTCCCGTATTAGGTTTCTATTTTCTTGGGTCTTCGCTAGCTATTCGGAATTGCCACATACTCTTCTTGCCAGCTACCATCTATCATCGCCAAAAGTACATTTTTTTTGTCATTTTCTTAATTTTTCGGTTTCCTATTGGTAGAACAGAAACATTAATTTTAGAATATTAAAGAACACAAAAACCTAGCCGTAAATGGCAATTTTCTTTTAAAAATTATATGCCGTTTAAGAGAAAATGGCGTTTTAACACTACTAAAAATGTGAAATTTGAAGCTCATTTTCACAGAAAATTTTTGAGTTTTCAAAATACTTTATTTATAGTTATTTGAAGACCTTACACTTACAAATATATTAATGTTTACAATTTGCTGGTAATGTGCATATTAAAGATGTGAGAGATCTTTCAAAAAATTTACATTTATATAATTTTTGAAAAAAAAACAACTCAAAATAAACTCTACGCTGTACTAAAGAGTGTAATTAGTACTATCCGTTACAACAGTTTCATGAAAAAAATTGCAGCCATATGTGCCATATTGCAGCCAAAAATGGCGTTTGAGCATTTCTGAAAATGCCGAAATTTGAACTACTTTTCACAGAAAACGGTAGTGTTTTCGAGAAACATTATTTAAAGCATATGTACTCGTAAATATAATAATGTGAAAAAATCTCAGATAATGTCAATATTAACGACGTGAGAGACAAGTTAAAAATTTATATTTTTGTAATTTTTGAAAAAAACCAACCGATAGACCAAAATGGCTTTTATGTCATTGATAGAGTACATTTACCACTATCCCTACCAAAGGTTTAAAGAAAAAATTTGGAGCCGTTTTTGAGAAAATTTTGTTTTTGTAATTTTTTAAAATTGCACATATTGCACGCAATATTGCACGATAACTACCAAAATTTTGAAAATAATTTACATGACCTTTATTAAAGAAGTCAATATACAGAACAAATTTTATTTGAAGAAAAAGTCTCTATCTTCAATTTTGTAGTTGGAGAAAGACGCCGAAAAAATTCAAACTTTCAAAATTTTCGAAAATTCAGAGCTGTACGTGAAAATCGGACCTATGCCATGTTAATAAGTGTATTTTCCTCTATTCATACAAGAAATTTAAAGAAAAAATTTGGAGCCGTTTTTGAGAAAATTTTGAAAATCCCCGGGGGGCTTCATATAAAGTACCCCCAAATTTTAAAGAATCTTTTTCAAAATCACAAAGCTTCGACTAGAATCAGATCGACTGGGGAATATCCATTTTGGAAGAAATCGTACGTGTGGTTTAGGCGCTAGCAGTGTTCACAGACGGACGGACGGACGGACAGACGGACGTTTTCCTTTCAATTGGGTTTTCGGTATCAAGGACCTAGAAAACAGGGTTTCTGGCTACACCACGTGTTAGGGGATTTTTTTTCTTAATTTAGCAACTGGTTTTATCCACTTATTCGTTTTCACGGCCCGGCAATTAATTTTTTTCCGCCGAAAATTGGCCATTTTTTCGCGCAGCATTACATAACTTTCCCTAAACTACGTATATCACTCCGTGTATACGTACGTATACGGGAAAGTAAAAAGCAAGTACTGTGGAAAACTTACCACAGAAAAGTACAACAGATGCACTATATGAGAAATCGACACCCCGGTAATATTGCTTCATGTTGTTCTGTATTTATTCTATACGACTAATGAATTAAGAGAGTTTTAAAAATTCTGGAACAATATGGAGCAGTTGTTTTAATGGTGATACAACCCAACGTTTTTGAGAAATCGAGGTAACTCCACTTTCAGGTCCGCGCAAGTGTTACACATTTATTTTGAAAGTGATAGAATTCCAAGTTTTTTCAGTGGATGATAAAGCGAATCACAATAAAAGTGAATCACAGAAGATTCTAATATATTTATTTTGATAGTGGTACAACTCCAGTAGTACGGCTACGTGCTTTTCGACAAGTCTCGTGATGAATAATTTTCGAGTTATGTGTAGTGTTACAGCGATATGATGATAAAGAGCTTGATCCCGATATGGTGATAGGAACAACGAAAATAATATAATTATATGGCATATTTTTTATTTAACATTGCAGTTAATCTTAACCGATCTATGTGTTAAAAGCCCTTCAAAAGTCTGTAACAAGAAGGAAGGAAAATGAACAAAATGGTGTCTGTAATGCTTGATTGGCTGTGATGCTTGATGTGGCTGTGATACTGACTAAAATTTAGATGGATTAGATTTGGGAAACAATTCTTTTATTTAAAACAATTGTTTTACATAAACAAATTTAAAAATCTCGTTTCTATTACCGCAGCAAAGAAAGGTTTATGAGAAGAAACAGGATATGCTTGATCTGTTTCCACTTATTTCAAGCATTAAATCATGCGTGTTTCATTGATCTGCAGGTAGGAACACAACGATTTCAAGAAGATGAAGAAAACTGAATGTGTCTCAATACTAGCACGAAATTAATATTTAACCTGATTTAATAAATCGATATTGTCTTCATTTCCAAGTTTTATTAGGACGACATCTACCGATTTGGCCCACCAACCTCATTTTTATGGTGGTATAGCTCCTTCACCCAATATTCCGCGAAGCATACAGCATGCTTACTCATATCACCTTCAGACAAACAAATGAATATCTTATACGAGAAAAATACATCATTTTTTATCTCACTTCGTCCCCGATTTTTTTATAATCATTTACCTTAGTAAACAGAACTTAGTAAATCAAAACTAATGTCAATGGAGTTGTACCACTATTAAAATAACACCTCCATATACTCCCTAATAACCGTGCACACACGGTATTAACATATTTCTTAAAATGTAATTGAAATGGATTACTTTTTCTTGACACGTTTTTGTATTATGTTGTGTAGGATTGTAGAAAGAAATCTGCTATGTTAATTTAAAAACGTAATACAGCACATGTAATTATAATCACTGTAATTTTGTTTGTAAAAGGATATTTCTTTCAAAAGATTGATAGATTGCGATTATGTGCTATACTCACCAATCTTTGCATTTAAAAACACTCAATATTATAACTTTAAAAGATCTCTATCTTCGCTTCACCAACTATAACTTCACACTCACGCGCATTTGCTGACGCTACACACAATACCTTCTTGAAGGAGGTCTTGATACAACCAAATGAGGTAATAAACAATTGACGTCGAAAAAGCATTAATCCTTAAATTTTACGAGTTTATTAAAATTTGGGATTTATACTATAAAACCGGTTAATAGACAGGCGATAACACATCTAGGACTCACTACCTTTCATTTACATCAAATGCCACCAAATTTGTTTGAGTAGAGAGCACAAATTTCTTTCTATAAGGAAACCTTTTGCGTTCTTCAACACAGACTAGTCGCGTTCTTGTTGCCGCGCTCTCTGAGCGATCACCCTTCCAGAGCCCCCCGCCCGCAGACTTGGGCTGCGGCGCGAGGGCGCGCGTATCGGGAAAACATTGGAGCGGCGGTTTACTGCGACGCAAAGCGCGCTAAGCCCCAGTGCGTTCATTACGGGCCTCGGATTCTGCCTTCCGCCGCCGCCGCCGCCGCCGCCGCCGCCGCCCTCCCCCTTGCAGCAGGCCTTCGATCCAAGTTAAAGGCCGCGCCGCCCCTTCGTCCTCGCTTCTCAGTGACGCGACCTGTGGAAGTGTTATCTTTCAAGAACCTGTTCCCGGTTGAGATGGATTGGTGCGACAGCTATTGCCTCTTACCGGCAGGTTCTAGGTTTGAGTCCTGACTGTGGTAGGATTTTTGACACTAGCTATAGAGCTAGATCGAGTTCAGTCGCTGTCTGGAGGAGACTTCTAGCGGACGGCTGCTCCGATGGTTTTCTATGGTTTCTCCGATCAACACCAGGCGAATATCGGATCAATACTCTAACAAACGGGAGACGGACCGCTCGCGATCTTTCCTTTCTCTTCCTTGTCCTATCCTCACCCTTAGTTACAAACACATTTACATGCACTACTGACACATATCTCTACCTTCTCCTATCCTCACCCTTCTTACAAACACATTTACATGCAGTACACTGTCACATATGCCGGGAGACCGGTCAGGACCTTAGAGCTTGTCCCAGCTGGGACGGTTTCCCGCTGGTGGGGAGGTACTTGTTGGGGGAAACTCCTTCTAGCCGATGGGCAGGTCGGCGCCAGGTCTCACCATCCAAGGGGAGAAGATCAGCGTCACCTCCCGGGCAAAACATGTACGGGACTAATGACCTTATCAGTTGACGCGCCCGGAATCACTACTCAATCAGTCAATAATCCGTTGCTTGCTGAGATGCGTTGGTGCGAAATCAGTTGCCCTTGCAGCGCCTGTTACCGCGAGTCCTAGGGATTGAGTCATGACTGTGCTGGATTTTCGACACTTGCTTCGCAACTGCATCGAATTCAGCCGCTGTTTGGAGGCGAATTGTAGCCATCGGCAGCTGTGATTGGTAGTTTTCCGTGTTTTTTTATCAATGCCAGGCGAATGTCGGGTGGGTTCAACACGCGCCTACAACGAGCCCAACAAACTGGTCACGGACCGCGCTCTGTCTTCCCATTCCATCATTTTTCTTTCTCTCCCTAAAAAACGTGCTTTTACACTTGAATGCACAATACTGTTGCACATGTTGGGTGTTTAGAGTCAACGTGTGGACGTGTAGGGCGGCGGCGAAGCTCACCTTTCAGCGGTGGAGGAAAACTACCATCTCTCCGCTATAACAAGCCCTACACTCTTGGTATTAATGACCATAATAGTTGACGCGCTGCGAAATACAAAATACTCACTTAATAATCTATTCATTTTCTTAGGAATTAGCGTTCGTTGATTATTTTTTCACGCCTAATTAATCTTTTGGGTTTGTATTCTCGTAAAGCTTGAATTATTTATAACGATGTGTGTTGATTTGTTTCTTTGCCAAGAATTGATTGAAACTGAAAGGAGAAAACATATAAAATCGTTTAGTGGAGCACTGCCTTCCGCCATTTTTTGAAGTATTTTTTTAATTACGTCTTGATTTCTCCTTATTTGCAAAAACATTTCCTAGTACTGATGGAATGGTGCAGATGTTAAACGTAGTATTTGATCTGCACGGGAAGCTAACGAGAAAGGTACATTTTTAATGAACACCGTCTAAAATGATTTGTTCTGTAGTTATAAATAATCTGACCCATGTCAAAACTGCTAAAGTTCTGAAGGAAAATATCTATTTCTTTGCTATCTTTTTTCTCTGTTAATATATTGTACTTATTTATCTCAATACTTTTATTTAATTGTGTACTATTTGACTGTACCTTCATCACGTTCCATTCACGAAGAGTAGTCCGCAAAGAGAATGCATAGAAATTAGAAGCAAGCCTCTGGGTGTAGTATCTTGGGGACAGCCATGCTTTCTAGGCAGATACTTTTTTCCGCAGGATGCTCAATTAAGAACTCTGGCGAATAACTAGGTCATGCGGTATAATGTAGATTGTAGCGTTAATAAGTTGCATTGATTTTTCTGGAAGATCCACTGCGAGCGTAAACCAGCAGAGTGGAAATGTTAGGTAGTACCCTTGTACTTGCCTCTTAGGAACGGGTAATAAGGTGGGAAGGGATAATAATTCAGATAACAGTTTGTAATGTATGATTCATTTTTTAAATAAACGATGTGATGATATTCGTATACATAACATAAATACAGACACGAATACATTAATTAATACACTAGTTACTATAAAGTTATTGCTAGATGTATTGGTAAACATATACTTGTGTGTTATTTTCACATTTCGAATTCCAGAATACACTGTTAATAGAACAGAATTTATATTTGTTAGTTGTCGCTAGAAGAAATGGTTCCTGCTCCTAAAGTATGCGAACAGTTTTGAATCTTAATACATAACTTCGTCGTGCTATGTTTACTGGTAGAGTATTCTGCCATAACGAACTGCGCACATTTCAGGCAAGATAACTGTTTATTAACGTAAGATGGGAACATAGTATATGTAAATATACTATTATTTAGTCTTTGAAGATGTTGGAAATTGGTATATTTTAACACCTATGAACGATTTAAGGAGACCTAGTTAAAGACATTCAGTTTTGAACCATGCTTTCTAATTAGAGAAAATTTCATGGTTAAAAGACTACTATTTTGTGCAGATGAACTAGAAGACTTTGAAGATAGTGCTGCTATGGAGTTAGGAATAGAAACTAGAGATCGAGATACTGTAATTTTTCAGATTTTATGAATCCTCATTACGATATAATCTGCATATTATGCAGTAACATGTACAAACATGTTATACAACTTACGTAAGATTTGTTGTTGGGGTAATCATTTTGCAGATTATTGATTCTATCCACTTTCAGGAGTGGTGATATTCACCAACACAGACGCCATCTCCTGGATTATACGTAGAATCTTCTAAGTGTATGATCCACAATAAGGGGATCTATCGGTGGATTTAGTTAATGGAGTCGCTTACGCATTGGACGACCAAACGGTGCTTCAAAAGGAAAAACCGTTGTTTGTTGAACAAGAAATAGCTCTATAAGTAAAATACTTCTAAAGCGTTGTGTTCATTTTCGTTTTCTTGAATGAAAAGAGACATAGTTTTAATGTATTTAAAAACCTTTCACGATTCGGTTTATTGCAGGATAATCAGGAGGTGACATAATAATACGTTTAATGCCATTAATTTTGTAAAATGTGGAGAGCCTTCGAAAAAAATTGAGATCCAGAATAATAATGGAGATGGTTGCAAAGTTCAAAGTCATTACACCATTTCAAAATTAGATGAATCGCAAAACAAAAGATTTCATTTTTTAACATCAACACATAAAAGAAAGTACCTTTCATGATCTAGGCCAGCAAAATGAACGTATGTAAGGCTCCATTTTCCCTTTGGTATATCTCATTTAAACACAGAGTCTTTAGACGTCTTGCAGTCTACAATATTGTGCACATCTCTGAATATCTTGTAAAAGTCCTGGGCAGCAAACGAGAGTTCCAGCTAAAGATTTAATTTTAACAATTCCTGGATTGCATGAATGGAGATTTCTTCCAACAAAATCACCAATACTCAACGGAAAAATTCCTAGATTTAAAAAAATAAATATTCAACAGACATTCTGAAACGATACTAGATCATAACTAAATGAGTATAATATTTCCAGTTACAAATTGCTTTCGGCATCTTCTTCAACATTGACTTCGTTAGTGGTAGATTTGAAGCATGTAAACGGAAAACTCATGATATTTGAATCTGAAGGTTATTATACATATGCATGTACTTCAGTACACACGTTTAATGATAAAGCATCATCGGTTGTATTTTGAGTACTACTTAATTTAAAACGTATATGCGCTTTGAATTTCATCATATTCCATCGGGTTAAGAGTGTTGATGATGTTAATGGAAAAGAGTGAAATATTGTATATTGCTTTTAAAGGTTTTCATCAGTAATTAACGTAAAATGATACCCAAAAAAGAAATTGTACAAATGTTTAACTCCAAATATAACTTCAGGGCTTTTTGCAGCCGATAAATAATTTTTCTGAGCAGTATTAAAACATTCGCAAAAGTAAATGCCGAAGATTCACTTCTTTATCTGGATTTAAAATTTCAGCTTCTAATCTATAAGATGTTTTAGTGGATTAATCTACAGGTTCTTTAAGATCGTAAAATGTAAATGAATTAGCATTTTCAGAATTTTTGTCCTTTCTCTTTTTTTTATTTGAATGAGACGAACTTTGTCACATAAAGGGATTCTAACTGACATTTTAAGTTAGAACGGAATTTAGAATAATAATGAAGTAATTCACAAAATGATTTTGGAGCAGTTGTAGATTTTCGGATATGTTCAATATTTATCTCTTCAGGCGTATCATGAGTAGGTAAAATGCAATTTAAAAAATTAATACCCCGGAAAAGAAATATTTGTTTGAAAACAGTTGTACTTGCTATGTTTAAAACTCCGCGCTCTTCAATGTTCAAAAGAATGTGCAAAAAATCCTGTTCTGTCAGTGCCTGTTTCTGACAGTCCTGTTTATACTGGGAAACTAAAATAATTAAAGAAAGGTTGTGTAAGTGGAATCTTCGAATAATATTTGTTTCATGTCTCGTCGGAAAAGAACGTTACTCACTCGTTAGATAATGTTGATTTTTATTTAATCGAAGGACATGTTAAGAATCATACACATTTTTTCTCTTCAACACAAACTGATTTCATGAACAATTTATATAATTTTTGAAAAGTTCTGCTCCTTTATTACGAGTAGGAGTGTGAGAGACTGCTCGCAGATACGTATGATAAATAAACACTCCACAATTTGTTTTTAATGTAATATAATAATTATTTCCTTCTGGTCCTTCATTAAGTTAATAAGAACTAGTGGTGCTAAAACAGCACGTACTTTCTCGCATTTCCTAATAATTATGTAATATTATTTATAACACAAATTCTCTCCCAATTAACACATCTCAATTATCATTTTTTGTAAAACTCGTTACAAATAGTACAACATTTGGTGCAAAAACTAAATATTTTCAAGCAAATATCAACACAAATTTGACAATTATAACTGCTTTTTATACTGGTAAATCATGTTCCAACAATAAGACATAATTTACAGAAATTATCTTACGAATAATTTTTGCCTAGCCATTGCCCCATTCCAATCTGATATTCCCTGAAGGCTGGCAATTTTTATTTCAAAAAGGTTTTAAATAAGTTCTAAGATTAATTTGTAAATGTATAGCAAAAGCTAAGATGTAAGAAACGAAGATAGAAATATGAAATAATATAGAAATCCTAACTTAAGAAGCATTCCATGTCTGGAATTACGTTCAAGAAGGGCAGTAAATTCGGAGCGGGTGAGTATATTTGTCGCTAAATGACACAAAAAAATACAAATATTTTCAAAAAATTGAACATAAACTTATTTGAAGATTTGTTTTTGATGAACACATTTCACGGAGAAAAAAATGTATTTTCACAATTGTAGTTACCAGGTATTTCAACGAACATGAGACCTGCTTCATTCTCTTAAGCGTCCTTTACGTTAAAATCTAAATTTAATCGAAAAATATTGTGCCTTTTTAAGAAAAACGGTTTAAAGAAAATATAAATTGCCTATGTTTGACTCAAAATTTTGCAAAAAATACTAATGTTTTTGAAAAGTTGAACATGACATTATTTTAGATCTGTTTTTCATGAACACATTTAGTTAATAATGTTTATCTTCATAATTATAAGTTGTAATTATAATATATATAGTTGTAAGAAGACGCCCAACAAATTTTGATTTTTTTAAGTTTTCGAAAAACCAGTGTTTTCAACTAATATGAGAACTGCAACATTCTCTTAAACGTCCTTTAGACTATCCCATAATAAAATTTAATAAAAAACGATGGAGCCATTTTTTTGAAAATGTAGCAGTGGCTTTGTTCATTACCCCCAGAATTAAAATGTCGGTTTCAAATTCAAAGGGCTACGACATCAGTCAGATCGATTGGGAAATATCAATTTTGGAGAAAATTAGCTGAACGGTTTAGTCGCTAGCGTTGTTCACAGACAGACGGAAAGACATTTTTCGGCATCAAGAACACACAAAATATAGATACTGGCTATTCCACGTGTTGCAGGATTTTTTTCTAAATTTAGCAACTGGATTTATCCACTTTTTCTTTACCGGGCCCCTGTAATAAGAGTTTTTTTGTCGTAAGTTCGCCGTTTTTTCGCGTAGTATTACGTAACTTTCTCTCTACTGTTTAAGCGGAAGTGAGAAAGTAAAAACGCTATTGTTAGTAAACGTTTGCTTTATACGTTCACACGTATTTTAGTCGGCTAGAGAAAACAGTCCAGATTTAATTGATGTTTAAAGAGCTTTTGAGAGCGCTTCAGTGACAATTTTAGATACACCAGTTCTGAAAGAATGATAACTGTTGCAACTAATTGTGAGATACATTCTAAAAACATACAAATGGCATTTTAATATTCATTTCAATCAAAATTGATCACAGCATTATAATCATGCTTTATGGAGTCCTGAAATTTTACCTCTACCAAGTTAACCATGAACCCATCTGCTTCCTCAAGACTGAATCTGATGCCAAGGTGCTCATCGAGGCGATTACGATCGATCCGTCAGACCGGAGATCGACATTCAGGAGCTCATCCACAGCCGCCGCCCTCGCCGCCTCTGCCACCCCTCCGGGCGCCGGCGGTAATCGACTCAGCGATTGGCAGCATCACTGGCGCGATATGCAAAGTGGCGGCGGCGGCGGCGGCTGAGGGACGGGGTACGTGGGGAATGTTTCGAAGCAGGGAAACAAGCTGCTCATTGGGAGATGGCAGCAGGATGGCACACGGCGGAAGACGGGGATGATGGAGCAGGCGCACTATGGTACTCTGGCAATAGTGGTGAATATTATCCATCATTGTATGCATCTTCCTTTTCGTCATCATAGCCAGGGTGTAAACCATTTCTGGTTAGTTCCGTCTTGATATGATTTTTCGCATCCTCTTCTTCGGTCTTCCTACGTCTCTCATACTATGCGCATGGTATTTTAGTATCTTTGGAATTCTGCTCTCAGGCATGCTTTCTAGATTTTTTGCCATTTTTATGTTCTGCTATTTTATCTTTAGGTTGAAGACACCTTTATATTTCCTTTTCGCTGATGCTTTTTCGCAAGTTGCCTTTTTCGCAAGTTGGTAGCCATCGTTTCTTTGTAGGAACCTCCTTTCTACCTTCTATTATTTTACTCTGGTTCTTCATAAGAGTCAAATTGTCACTTCCATAGAACAATTTTGGAAGAGTGAAGAGTGATTAAAATCTAATCTTTGTTTCTTTTGTATTTTTAAAAGTGGTGCTGATGGTGATGCAGTGAACAACTTTTCGCAATGGCAGATACATAAAGAAGTTAAAAACGAAGCAGGGTCGATGGCAGCAAGTAGCCCAAGACACGGCGTGTGCAGCGCACTTATTGGTGAGCAGCGATCTCTCGATAAAAGAGGCTTCAGAGCGGTGGGGCGTTGAGTCGATGTAAGCGGTAGGTCGACTGGAGGAGAGAGGCAATGCACCCAAGGTATGGGGAACGGAGACTTGGATGTTGACGAAGTTTGTTGACCGAGTGGGCATGGGCTGATCAGAGAGTAGTTCCTGGCGTTGGTGAGAGGGTCTGAAGGTCAGCCGGCACGATGAGTACTGATCGGACAAAGGGTGCAAGGATGGGGTATTTTGGAGGCCAGTGGGGGCTACGATGGAGGCGACGAAGGACGGAAGGCAGGGGGATGCGTTTGCACTGCATGACGGAATGGCATGTATTGGCATAGGAGGTGGGAGTAGGCCGGGGAGAAAGAAGGACGAAGCGAGGTATTGGATGTGGTGGGCTCTGTGGAGGCGACGGTTGCGGCAAGGGTTGATTTAGTGCGAAAGAAGCCACGAAAGAGATTTGTGCAAGTTTTCTGGCATAGGTGATGAGACTAGGAAAGCGACGGAGCGTCGGGAGAAAATGTAGAGGTGGGGATCACGCAATGGCGATGAAGTGGGACGAGGATGTGCATGGTCACAGCGAGGGTGGCGGCTGGGCAAGATGGCGGCGAAGGAATGGCAGCGGGAGCCGTCGAGGCAGGTGGCGGTGGCCGAAGAGATGGGAATGATAGAGATGGAGAATGGAGACGTAGATCATGGCAGCTAGCGCTGATGGTTAGAACGGTGGCGCTGATTGAACTGTTATTGATTCCGGGCGCGTCAAATCATGAGGTCATTATTCCCGTAAGTGTAGTCCACGCTTTCCCCCGGGAGGTGGCAGTGCTCTTCCTCCGCTAGATGGCGAGATCCGGCGCCGACCTACCGTTGGCTAGCACGGTTTTCTTCAACGAGGTATCTCCCACCAGCGGGGCACCTCCCCAGTCGGGATAAGTTCTGAGCTCCCGACCAGTCTTCTGGCATGTATGGTCCGGTTAATGCATATAAGTGTGTGTGTAACTAAGAGTGAAGATCGGTCAGAGAAATGAAGGAAAGATCGCGCGCGGACCGTGACCCGTTTTTTAGGGTATCGCTCCGGCATCCGCTTGGTGTTGATCTCGTCCAAACAGAATCTGAATTTGACCTAGCTGACAAGCTAACATCGAAAATACTGGCACTGTACCTTGGAACCTTGGACCTCCCGGTCAGAGACACTGCAGTGACATTAGGTGATGCCCTGAGCGACCTCTCCTGGTACTCCCCTCTCCTGCTGATGGTGGTGATAATGCACAGTGGTAATGGCGGCAGTGATAACGTCTGATAAGGCCATTTAGGCGGCGGAAGCGATGTAGATAGCGGCAAGTATGGCGAGGGTGTGGGCGTGGGAGGGGAAGATTACGGCTCGCGTGGAGAAGATGATGGCGGAGGTGGCGAGGTTGAGGGCCGGGGAGGGGAAGCTGGCAATAGGGGCGGCAGCGATGGTGGCAGTGGGGAAGCAGGTGGTGGTGGGGGAGCTGGGCCGCGTGGGCGGGTGCCCCATTACGCCCGATTAGCATCCCGCGCGCAGCCCCAGCGCTTGCTCCATCTACGCGCACCTGCTAATTCGCGTTCCGCCGTCCAGATGATCAATCCCGTTTGGGGGCGTTGACTGGAGATTGATTTTGTAGCAGTGGATCGTGGAACGGAATGAACGCGGTAATGGAGTTCGGGAGACGTGGCGTGCCCGCGACGCGCAGTTTGCACCGTTGCGTTATTGTGTGTGCTCTGCATCGGCGGCAGTTGGAAATTCCGAGCTTGCGAATGAAGTGTGTGATTCGCCAAACATAAAAGTCCTTTTCAGTGTGTTGTTCAAATTTTCATTGCTGAATGTTGATCTCTTGTTCTATCGCAGGGTAACGTAGTGCGAATGCAATGGCTAATGTCGAAATTGTTTTCTGTGTTCACGTCAAAGTAAAATACTGTCTGAAAATGCATTATAAAAATTAGGTGTTTTACTTTTGATAAATGGTACAAACATATTTTTGCACGAAATTATTATTCTATAAAATGTTAATATTTTACTTGATTTACAATATACGAAGATGCGGTAGATGAGATGTGTGTACATGATATTAGCTTCTAGACATATTTACCTTCAGTTACATAATTTGTTTGTAGAGTATAAATATACATGTATACATTTTGGAATTGAAGGTTATAGAGAACACTTTTGTTATTAATGAGGTAAAAGAAAATTGTTTCTTTCGGAAAATATACTACACATTCACAGAAAGTACGAAAAATATTGTGAGCAAATGAAACGATAATTTTTGTTTTAAAAATGCTCATTCACATTAAATATTACAACGTTACACTCTTCCCTCTGATTTTAAATGTGAAATGAAATTTTTTTGATGAATCATTTTACATTCTGTTTGTCGTCAATAAATTGCACTTTTTACGCCTTAAGCAGGTTAGTTTCCCACCTTACTACCTAAGTTTTAAGAAATAACGGGAGAGTCTTTTAATTTTTAAGTCGGGAAAAGCGAGGGTGCCCGAGCAACTGCGTGGTGTGTCGATAATTTGATTGGTGTATTGATTCGGAGAACTTTAGCTCAAATATATGCACGGAGAAAGAAATGAAGGTTGGAAACAATTTTGCAGGTTCATGTAGTTGTATAATATCGTGTAGCCGTTACGAGTAATGCGAGAAATTAGTGCTGTTGTAGTACCACTAGTTGTTTTTTTTGAATGTCTGAGGCATTTAAATACGTCAATTCCAAAGTTAGAGAACGAGTTGTACGAAAGTAAAACCAAGTAATTATTTTTGAACCTCTCTTACGAATTTAACTTTGTATGGTAAATTAATTCATTTCAATAATATTTATTTTGAAGTACGGAAGTTGAAATCACACTTTATAATATTAAATATAGTTGTGATTACTTGGATATCTCTGCTCTTCGACGATACACAGTAAAGCTGTTACGCTTCCGAACCGTAAATAATACATGAAATTTAAGTCGTCAACTGTTACCCTGACTACCTGAGTTACAAATATGATCGCAGATAATGGCAAATATAATAATTTACCACCACATGAATATAATTTCTGACATAATCATAATTTGAACGTTTTGGTTAGTCTTTAACTTCAAAAAGAGGCGAGAAAGCAACAAAAAGGTTAATGAATCTGGGGTGAAAAATAATGTATTTCGGACTCGTTTCCACTACGCTGCGACTCGGATAGTAAACCACTCTTATGAATAAAAATTTATTTTTGAGCTTTAATAAATACCTATTTTTGAATTACGTACATGTATTGTAATCTCAATAAAATCAACATTCCACTTTCATTTCAATATTTTATATTTTAAAATCATTTCATCCAAACATTGGATTTCAGCTTTTCCCGAAAGTGATTGAGAAATTGCACATTGCACGTTCACATGTTATTGTACTTCGATCGCGCTTCCCTCCTGCATGTATCATGGTCATCTGATGGCGCCAACGCCAAATCGGATAAACGCTTAAAATGCTCGCCGGAGTCACGCACCTCCGCGATAATCCGCTTAGTAGTCGCATCTGTGATCGAAGGTTGTAATCTGCTCACGTACCATTTGCTAGGAAAAATCGATAGATGCTGTATTAATTAATTTCGTATGGCTTGTTTTTACTTAGTCTCTTGTGCAGTTAGGGATTCCGAAGGTCTATGTAAGCAGTTCGAGAAAAATACTTGTTAAACATTACGCTGCATTGAAATATTTTATTTTTGATTATCAAATGTGTTAAGAAAGAGATATGTGATAGAAGAAGGGCATCGAAGGAAAACAATATATAATTTATACTAAACAATGCATTTGATACGTATATTATGTATTTAATTTTTAATAAATATGATATTTAAATAGTAGTTCAGGAACCGGCGTCCGTGCGTTCCTGGTCCCTGCATTTGTTTATGCACCTTTGCGACCGCCCGTCCGTCTCTCACGGTTCGACCTCTTCCACTCTAAAACCAATGAGGCCAATGAGGCGTTATTTGACGTCTCTGGTTGTTCTGAAGGGGAATTGATGAATTGTTTTCAAATCCATTCAGAAGATTCTAAGAAATTTCTCCGTAACGCTTGTTTTTGCGTTTTTAGTGCTGCAAACTAGCAGTGGCCGCGCCCTCCACATAACAAAGCACCACATGCAGTTGTAATGACATCTAAATGTGCTGTCACTCAGGCGGCTCACTGCGCCCAGGCGATGGATGACAGGTCGCTAGAGATTCTTCGCCTCCACGCCGCTTCGCTCCTCCCCGCTGATTACAGCATACGGTGTAGGGTTCAGATCATGCGGAAGGAAAAGATTCATTGTCAGAATCACCACCTTGTAGGATAATAATCCCTATTAATTTTGTTGTGTGTAGCGTATACGATAATGCTAATGGGATAATACCTATTTGTAGGATAATTTCAACTACGAAATTATATTGCAACGTAAATCTATAATAATGGAATGATACGCACTAGAAAACTTGCAAATGTACAAAATTTCTGTAGTAACCCACCTGTAAATACTTGAAAGAATGTATTTGTCAGAAGAGCGTTAGGTTCAACTCCGTATTGTGGGGTAAATTGTGTTCGTAGCACGAAAGAACATATGACAAGAAGAGTTGAGACCACACATTTTCGTATTTTTATTAATTAATTTTCATTATTAATATATTATTTATTACGTACTACGTCCAAGAATGAAAAATTCAGACAAGTGTATGTTTAAATATTCTTTTTATTTACAACTCGCGTAGTAGAAATGTTCAGCATATTAAAATATTTCTGAAGCGGTTTTTTATTCAGCTAATATTTAATAATGTATTTCTGGGGATATAATTCCTCCTAGTTTCGTATTTGGTTTACTAGTTGAGATGCCTTTGGACAAAAGTTTGCTCGTAGGTTAGCAATAAGATTATAAAAAATGCAATTATACAACGTCTTTCGACTATATATGTTTCTTAGTGTAACTATAACTGTTTATATTGTTTATCTTATCTTGTTACTTATCGTCAATCCTTTAAATGATGTAAATTGACAGTTCTTGACCATTTACATTTAATACAAATTTACTGATTGCTGTAATAGGTATTTATCCCATCTTGGCCATTGAAAACCCCTGAACATATCAACCATGTTATTGTAACCAATCATATTTTTGTTTGAGGGAGAATTCTCGTAGAATGGTGGCTCTTCTGAAGATTTCGAAAAAAACAAAGTCGTGACCACAGAACAAGATATAATTGGACTATTGTTGAAAGCAAAAAAATAGTAACACAGGATGACTATACCTCACTCACTCACTCACTTAACACTCAAATAAAATCTGCAAACATTAAACAATATTCTAGAAAAAGCATAAAAAATAACTGTGAGAAACTACATGTATCCTTTAAATACACCACCACAACCATTTTCTACTAAGTAAGACATGTGAAGTAAGCAATTTGTACAAATACTAATAATACCATTCACCAAATCTATCTTCAATTTCAATAGAAGACAAACACGTCACCACACTTCAATACGAATACTACTTAAAATGTAATTATATATTTAATAAAGTAATGCATTTGATGATTATTACAATACTAATAAAGTTAACAGTAATAAAAAACTGTTTTAATAAACCTAACTTACTAACTAAATATCTTGGTTAATTTACTTTTAAATCATTGAACACCTTGAGAAAAGGTTCCAAGGCTGTCGCAGGCAACTTATTCCAGTCCGTTATTGTTCTATTTGTAAAGGAAAATTTTCCAACATCTGTTCTCTGTGGTCTGAATTAAATTTGGTGCTTGTGATCCCCTCTACTAAAGTATGTGGGGTTACTGAGCCTGATGTGGATATCTTTCCACGCTGGATAACCGGCATACGCTTTGTACAAAGCACAGTGTCTTGCCTTAACCCTCCTGATTTCTAGAGATTGCCATTCTACTTTCTTCCTATTGCTTCGGAAAATAAGTTTACTCGCTCTTCTCTGTACTCTATTCAAATATTCCGTTTGTGAGATTCTGTAAGGGTCCCAACGTACCGTCCCTTATTCCGTTAATGGGCTAACTAGAGATAAGTAAGCTAATTCTCTCGCTTTCTTAGTACTCTTTTTTAGTATTCGCATAGTAAAATGCCTTGATCGCTTTCCTGTTGTTCAATCTCACCGCAGCTCCTAATTGCTTTCACCCGCGCGGCCAACATTCTTGCCCGCCATCCCTAAGCCTGTCTCCCACGACTGTACAGCGCGCACCTGCATACTAAAAAGCACAGACGTACAGGCAATAAAGCAATTTACGCAGAGTGCATTCGCGCGGGGCCCTTCCCAAGGTTGCCCCACCTCCGCAGAAGGCCTTCGATGAGGGAATCAATTGCTCCCCGCTCTCCATGTGGGAGTCCTTTGACGGTTAGGAGGGACCTGTCATCTCGACAGGCACACCAGGTAATCTTAGCTTCCTTAACGATCTACCATCGCTCATCACTTAGATGTGCGGTTGGAAATTACATTTACGACAAGGATTATGGAGAACTGACCATTTCCCCTTCGGTACTTTTGGGAAATGCCAATATGTTAATTAATGTCAAACATTATTTTCACAAATTTCTGCTATAAATGTGGTCTGTGCAATCTTGGTTTAATATGTTAAAATCGCTTCTTTCATATTTCGGGTACGAACTTAAATTATGTTTTATTATTTTTAAAATTACGTCTTAAAAAGAACCTAAAAAAGTAACTTAAATTGTACTAAAATGAACCCTCGTGAATTGCAGAATCCAATTACATTACATTTGCTAAATTTAAGTAGAATCTCGGTGCAAAAACTTTACGATTCCTTTGTGTCAAAGATAAAACCGAGGAACAAAGTGGGGTCTTAATTGCTACGCGGAGATCTCCAGCGTCGCGCCACTTTGTCCCGTGTAATGGAGCTGTTACGTCGCACCAGTGCTGCCACCTAGCGGACACGTCGTCCATCACGACGGCCCTCTCACGCCACGGTGCCACCGCTCCGGCACCCCTTTCGCACCCGATCGTCATTTTTCCACTAACTCTGTTCGCTCTGCTGTCTACTCTTTGACTTTTTCTTCGGAAACGTACTACCTTCCGATAAACGGTGAGAATACGAAGCTGAATTCCTAACTTTGCAAGAAATCCAATGTGAAACAAAATAGAAGCATGAGTTCTGCTTTATTCCAATTATATAGTTCCACCTGCCATGGTGTGTTCAAGAAATGTCACCATTTCAGTTATTAAAATAGTTCGTAATAAAATATAACATTAATGCGATTAAAGTTTACAGTTTCTGTATTATATTTGAAACGTCAGCATTCACCACTGCTTTAATAACCCGTTCTTTCATTTTATCCAAACATACCTAGCAACTTCCTTTTTGGTTTTGCGATCAAATAACTAATTGTAGTAAATTAACAACTTTTAAAGTATAGAAACACGTAGCGATAAGTAACGAACGTTAAGATAAAAATACAAAAGAAAGTTCTTCAAGAGTTATTTTCTATTTTACATAAATTAACCCATATATCGTGGAGTTTTCTTTCACAAGTGTCAGAATTTATTACATAATAACTCTTGAGGTTTATTCAATTTTAATGTTGTTGGTTCAATAATTACTTATATAACGTGAGAGTTGTTTACACACAGAATAAAAACAATGAAGAGAACCGATATTTAGTTTCGCGAGTGTCTGATTTCTTGTCTGATCGCTACCACTTTCTCAACAATGTCACGGTAAGTAACTATTGTTCCTAATAATCTTTTCAAAATTACTACTCATTGAAAAAGAGTAGATGTATGATTAACTTGTAACGGATTCTCAGAATTATTAATGTAGTGCAAAATGTTTAAAATATCAGATCTCATCACTCCGTTATTCTCTGATCATTTTTCGAGATAGGTTGGGATCACCAATTTCGTGTTGAAACACATAAAGAAAGCTACGTCATGTGGCATGAATCTTTTTCAAAGGAATTATTTATCCATGACAATTTATTAACTGTCATTAATTTATATTTTGATAAAAAAAAATTGTTTCCGCCCGGGATCGAACCGGGGACCTTGCGCGTGTGAGGCGCACGTGATAACCGCTACACTACGGAAACGTGGTATCGTGTTGATAATTACTACTACAGAGCAGTGTAACCAGTATATTAACGGATAATAAAGCTTAGAAAAATTGATGCCGACATTTTGTTAGAAATAGTTATTTTGGGTGTAGCAACAAGAATTTCTTTCACAAACATGCCTTTTTTCCACCTGTGGACAATATAGAGCCTAAATCGTTTATTGGATTTTATAATTAAAGATATAGAATTTTAAGACTTTTTTTAATAATAGACATTTCCCTATTGACCTGATCGTGCTCAGGGTCCTGGGAATTTTTTTCTAATAAACTGTTTATTTACCATTTGCTCTTTATATGAACTTTCGGTTAATGATTTTTGAATAACGTAACGATAACATAAACATGAGTGAAGAGTTGTCCTATGACAGCACTTCTCACTTTACGATTAAATATGTTTACTTTCTCCCCCTACGAAGGTACTTCGTAAGAAGAGGATGTTATGTAATCATGCTCCGGATAACGGTGAATTTTCCGCAGAAAAAACTCATATTGACGGACCTTGATAACGAAAAAGTGGATAAAGCTTGTTGTTAAAAGTAGAAAAAAATTCTCTAACACATGGTGTTGCCAGAATCCATGTTTTGTGGGCCCCGAAAAGGCGATTGACCGTAAAACGTGTGGGTCGTTCCATATTAACTCAACACAGTTTTAATTAAAATTTTATCTCACCATTTTAGATTCAGATGAAATTTGACACATAGGTAGTATCAATGAAGAATAAGAAAACCACAAATTTTGAGTAAGATAGTTCCTCCCGTTTGTGAAATGCAGTCATGTAAAAGTTTAAAAAATTAGGTTCCCGAAAATTTTTTAATTGATGTAGAACCTCTAAAATTAAGATAGAAAGCTGCAACAGGTTTAATTTTACTGCTTTCTTTATGGCCTTTTATATGATATACAACTCAATAGGGGTTGGCTTAAAACTGGTTTTCAATTTTGAATTTAAAATTTTGATTTTGACTTTTTTCAAAATACTCATCTTCAAAAAAAATTCAAAAAATTCAAAAATATTCTGTATATGTTTCCAATCAGATGGTGTACATTTAAACAAGGAACTGCAATGGGTTCATCTTTACTTAAAGTGCACAACATTTACTTACTCTAGATTTTACTGATTTAACATACATTTTATTTCACATCATAAGACCAAATATATACAAATTATTAATTTAGTGTTTGTTGTTGGTGAGTGTATTATTATTATTATTATTATTATTATTATTATTATTATTATTATTATTAATAGATAGAGTCGGCGTAATGGACGCTTAAGAGAATGGTACAAGTCTCGTACCGTTGAAATGGGTGATTTTTTGAAAATTGCAGAAACTCAATTTTTTCGGCATCTTTCCACTATTAATATATTGAAGACACATTTTCCTCCTAATAAAACGTATTTCTTCGTGTCGGATATTGAAACAACGTCATTTGTTAAAGTTGTTCATATTGTTGGGGCCTCTCGTTTTTTGTTTCATAATGGCGCTGTAATTGACAAAAATCAAAGTACGTAAAAAAACGTAACGAATTTTCTCGACAATTACACATAAAAAAATAAAAAAAATACGTGGTCAATAATTTGCAAGAAGCTACTCAGTGATACCAATCGTTGCAGTGTGCCTTCTTCCATAGGACAACTTCCTTTTCTCTCTCCTGGATGGAAGAATGAGAAGCGCCAAATAGCGCTACTGTCGGCGCTTCTCCTTCCTCCATGGGACAGCCCCCTTTTCTCTTTCCAGGATGGGAGAAGGAGAAATGCTGGCAGCAACGCTACTCTGGACATTTGATGAACTACAGATTTGAAATGAACAGAGTAAAAATTAGTGCAGCGTGCTCAGTTGTCTCTTTACTATCGTAATTCGAACTAGTAACATTGTTATATGCCAAACCTAATATGTTGACAGTTGGAGAAAGAATGGTTAGAGTTGCTTTGTGTTTCGAGTCAGACTAAAATAATTTCTTTTTGAAACCTTTAATTACAACACTGCGACGATTGTGTTATCATTGAATAGCTTCTACCAAATTATTGAACACGTTTTCTTTCATTTTTTCGATGTGTAATTGTTGTCAAAGAATACAAAAAAACTTTAACAATTTCACAAAACTCTTGCATTGCTATGAAAACACAAAATGAAAGGTACACACTGACTAGGCGAGGCTACCAGACTGATACAGTAAGAAAAATTAAATTAATGTAAACATTGTAGAATGTATTGAAGGTTACGAGGCACACATCTACTCTCAGACTACTCTCATAGTACCACAGCTCCTCCTATTTACACAGCTGTCTAGTAAATGGTCTCAAAGCAAATAGAAAAAATGCCTTTCACCGACGGGAATGCTTCACGCCCAAGTTTTTGATCACTCCCGTGTGGAGCGATCAGCTGGCCGCCGCACTGCCCGTTGCGTCCTGGCCCAACTCCACCAGCCCTCTCCCTCTGCACTCTACCCTGCTAACCAGGCCAGCTCTGACACCGCCCCGAGAATCACACCGGGCGAAAATGCCAGAGGGAGGTTAGCCGGCCGGCCGGGGGGAGGGGCGGACGGACGGAGGCGGGGGGGGGCTACGGGCGGCGACGGTAGTGGTGGTGGCAGCGGCGGCGGCGGCGGCGGCGGCGGCGGTGACGGTGACGGTGGTGATGTCGACGTGACGTTATCGATGTCGGCGGCGTGGGTGAAACCGCGCGGCGGAATACGATGCCCATGCTTAGAGGCGCGGGGGAACAACGATTAATTAATTTCTTGATTAATAAATTAATTAATTTTTTTAATTGGGAGGCGCGAATTTTTGAGTTGGCGCCCCCATAACACACTGGTGCAGCATGGAACTCTCATAATTTGGCGGGAGTACCAAAAAGAGTGCCCTGATGGGCGGAAGTCACAGGAACTTGCCCACGCCGACCAAAATGTGCTAACAATTGTCGAGAAAATTCGTTACATTTTTACATATTTTGATTTTGGCGATTGTTTGATCGTTTTTTAACGTTCTTTGCTGATTTGGATATTTGGTCGATTTCAGCACCATTTATCGGAACGCAAAGAACTTCATGGAAAAAACGTTAAATACAAAAGTTATGTGTATTTTTTCTGAGTATCCGAATCTGATATAAAAAAACATGTGTTCCCAATTAATTTTTGTATTTTTCCCCAATCCCAGGGTAGGATTAGGGCGCCGATTTTGGTATGATGCGTCACTGCAAACTACTTTCATTGCCAACTTTTCTTGATTCGATGCGCACTTTTCGAGAAATTCCCAAAAACAGTTGTAAATGGAACACCTGACGTACAGGTGTCCCATCAACTATGGGCCACGAGAAAAATCTTCGGAGAACAGGAATGGATCAAAAGGATATGAAGAAATTTTAATTTATCTAACATATGACAATATGTACTTCATTGGATTCGTCTTTTTACGCTCGTCATGGTGGACTGAAAAAATATGTATAGTTCCATTTGAAAAAACAAAGTTACCTAAAAAATCTCGTAAAATACACGTGATAAAAGAGAAATCAATACACATATCAATTAGTCCCATTCCCTCATTCACTTCCGTGAAAACTGCATTGCAATATCTTTAACCGTTCAAAAGTTACAGGAGGTGCTAAAGTTACGTGACTCAGCCTGTATATTACCAACGTACACTGCATTGGATAACAATTCAGGGACGGATATATGAAAAGTTCATTGTTTAAAGGCGACATGATGGGAAAATAAGGCGATTTAATGTACTTAGAATTAGTGTTACAATCTTCTCTATGTTCAATAAAATGATATATTCAAGGTAATGATATCGTCGTTTTCAGTGCATTCAGAATGCGATATATGGGATGGCCATTAGTTCTGGATGTTCAGTTTAAATGTGAAATTATCTTTGCTTGCCTGAATGATGTACTGGAAATAATGAGAGTAGTTACAAAAATGCGAGTAAGTATGTGCTGTTGTACCACCTCTAGTTTAATATTGAGATGTATTTTACAATATTTTGGCATAAAATGAATTGTTGAGAATGATTCTGCAGACTCAAGCTTGTTTTGTGTCAATAGTGAAGGTCGAACCCTCGTCATCAATTCGAACTGGCTAAGCTTCAACTCCGCCTTGGAAGTATTAGTTTATCAGGCGTAATTTGTTTCTCAGGGTGGTCACTTTTCACTTTCACGTCGTCAGTTTTCACTTTTCCTTGACAGTAAATAGATTACTACAAATAGGGTACCGTAAAGGATAAGCGACGAAATGTTTAATTAATATAAATATACGAAATACTAATTCCATATCACTATTTAGTTCGAATTTTCGTTGAACGCGGGTGGAAGTAGAAGTAAAGAAAATAAAACATTTGAATTTATGGAGAAAAGATCGAGTTCGTTGTGTCTCCATTATATCGTTACATTGAAATACCGAGACATTCGTTTAAGCGGTAGTGATTCAAAGTCTATTTTTCTGGTACTTTTATTTGCAGGCCTACTCTGTTTCATTCATAAAATTATACAACTTACAATCTTAACCTTTTACATGAACGTCCCTGATTTTTTAATGAATATCTTTAAGATTATAGCATGCGCTACTACGATTCGCAGGGAACATGTTTTTAGGGTTTGGTTCATTGGCCCCCGCTAGCAGGAGCGTGCCCGCGCTTCGCTCTCACGAGTCGCCCAGGCCCTGCGCAGCACGGCGCGATTAAGCGGCGGCGAAGTGCTGCTCGCTCGTCTGACAAATTAGCGCCGTCACGGGGAGAGGGTGCGCATCGCTGCGTAGCACTCTCGGCCCGGCCCCAGGTTTCCTTCCATTCCATTGCCCCAATCCTTTGGCCCGCTCCCGCCACCCCCGTTCCCATCGCTCCGCTTCCATCGCTCCGCTTCCATCGCCTCGCTTCCATCAGCCCGCTTCAAACGTTCCGCTTCTATTCCCACGCTCCCGATACCACCCTCCTCTCGCCTCCCTCCCATTGATAGGCTCCCATTGTCCCGCTCCCATCGCCACAATTACGTCGCCCCGGTCACAACATCCCACCCCTCGCAATCCTGCTTCCCACCTGCTTCCATCGCTCAGTTCCCATCGGCGAGTGTCCATCGTCCCAGTCCCATTGCCCCACTCACTGCCCCTCTCTCATCGTTCCCTTCCAATCACCCAGTTTCCATCGTCCCGCTCTTATCACCCCACTCTCATCGCCCCGTTTTCAACGCCCAGATCCCATGCCCAGCTGCCAAAGCCACGTTCCCATCGCCGCACTCCTATCGCCCGCCCCCATCGCCACACTCCCATTGTCCCGCTCCCACCGCAGCGCTCCCAGCGCCACACCTCCATCGCCACACTCTCATCGTCCCGCTCCCATCGAACCATTGCCATCGCCACGCTCCGATCGCACCGCTTCCATCGGTCAGCTCCCATCGCTCCGCTCCCATCAGCCCGCTACTATCACATCGCCCCCATCGCCCTCTTCCATCACCTAATTTTCATTGCTTCTCTCATGTAACCTCTGCCCCTTCTTTTCGCTTGGTGATCTGCTCCTTACCGTGCCCCACTGTCAACATTTCGCAGTGCCAATAATCTCCTTGTTCATTACTTGACATTGCTTTCAATGTTTCTCATGGTTTTGCTGGGTATTGCATGACTCGCTTCGTTGATTTTATTCCACTTTCCTCGGCACGCTCCGTTCCGATCCATCTACCAATCCACTTTGCCGAGTCAGCATTTGCAGTAGGGCTATTGTCCTGCCAACCTCTTACCTCCACCACGCGTTCCTCATTCTATTACATGCAATAAAATGGATTGCGTTTACGTTGAGGTTGCTGAAGGCAAAAACAGAACTTACCAGAATCTTCAACCAGATCTCTGTCACTTACTTCGCGTTTCACCCTGAACTCGTCTTGTTGAGGTTACTTCAATACCTTGATGGGATCACTTCCTTCCCCTCGCCGAAGCTTCTTCACCCCATTCTCCCAGCTGCCTGTCTTTACGCGTCCATCCTTTTCGCTCATCTCTGAAACCCACTGCTTGGCAGCAATCCTCATCCACCACAAGTCTCAATAACGTTTCGTCTGCTGCTAAACATGGTTGACAGTCATGTTACAGTTGGATCTCCCTACCGCCTAGCATTGCGCCACCCTCAACCGATCCACCTGCCACTCCAACACAGTTTCCACCGAGAAATCTACCTTGTTCCGCTTGCTTTCCCTCCCCCCTCCCCCCCCCGCCGTCGTCGCAAGGAGGAAATTCGGCCTGGCGCTGACTCGGAAATAATTAACGAGAATTCCTTCGAGCTTCCGACGATCGCGAATGAATCGCAGATCAGAGAGCGTCGGCTCCGAGGAAGGCGCTCCTTGCCGCCAGCCACTTTGCGCAACAGCGGCGGACGGAGATTCTTCCTTGGGCCGCCGGGAAAAGGCGAAATGAGTGATTCGAGTAACGCGGCTGCTGGCCTGAAGCGGGGGCTTTTCTGTTCTAAAATTCGTGCGATTATTCCGCTGACTGGCTCAACGTAAATAATTGTGTGATTTTTTTTCTGTTCTTCTTCGGGTTCGATGGAAACTGGAAAAAAAATCCAGATGGTAAGGGAAGTTAGGACTGTGGAGAAAATTTCGAATATGACGTTGCTTCAGAGTAGGTTCAGGAGGTTAAGAAATAATTTACCATGAACGCTTCAAATCTTTAGTTCTCACACTTAAAAATAATTATCAAATTACTTTTTTTACTTTTCAAGTTACTGTTAGAAAATATAATACACGTTGTTTTTAATATTTTATTTTTATTAGAAATATGAAAAAACTGATGTTGCGTTTCCGCAACTTTTTTATCACATGAGGAGTATTGGAATTAAAACTCATTTTCATTACGTCTCAGTTTATGAGACATAAAATGATTTAAATATAAATTTGTTTTTGAATATTATTTTGAAAGAAATATATTCCGTAAACACCATAAAAATATAATAAAACTATTAATATATATTTGACAAAATGATTTTTCATGAAATTTCCTGAAACCATTTAAACAGAGAACAAATATGAGGAAAATTTACAAATAGAACAAACATTGAGAAGCAGAAACTAGGTACCATAATTTAAAACTAAATCGAATTGATTTACGTCTCGTAAACATTTTAGTTGAATGTCATCCAAAATAAGGAACCATCTGCTCCTCAATAGGTAATCTACGTCCAAAAATTCCGAATTATTTAAAATTGTTATTCATGAGCTCAAGAAACCGCCTCAGTTTGGCAAATTTGTCCTGTTTGTCCAATCTATTAATATCTGAGACATGAAGAATTTTTTAAATTCTTAATATCTGTTTCTAGACACGTTTTTTCTTACTATTGAAAGTTCTTCAACTTCATTTAAACTCCTGCATTTTAGTTTGAGGTGGCGTATGATATCCTGCCAAAATTAGAATTCCGAGGAACTGCTGCAATCCCGTGCGAATGACATTGAAGTTGTGGTTATTTATATCACGCGCGTACTTACAATGAGAGTAAGTAAATCTTAAGTAACAAAAAGTTCAATGATTTCTTTTCGGCTCATGTTACCATACGTGTTTTGCAAAAGCTCTATGTACAAATTTCCTGTTCTACAGTGGAAAGTACCTGACGAAAGCGAGATGTTTCCTTTGTGTATTCGGGATATACTCCACTCTTGTGTGGAAGTTTCTGTTTCTTTTTTACAGGTATATTTTTGATGGTTGTTTTAGCATCTACTTCAGCACTTCGGTCCTTCCACATTAAATCAACACAGTTTTCATTAAAATTGTACTTCACCATTTTAGATTCAGATGAAATTTGACACATAGGTAGTATGAATAAAGAATAAGAAAACTACAAGTTTGGAGTAAAATATTTCCACCCGTTTGTAAACTACAGCCACATAAAATTTACAAAATTGGGTTCCCCAAAAATTTAAATTGATATAGAACCTCTCCAATTTAAGATAGAAAGTTGGAAAAGGTGACATTTTTCAGCTTTCTTTGTGGCGTTTTATATGATATACAACTCAACAGGTGTTAAGTTTCAAAAGGTTTTCGAATTCGAATTTAAAATTTTGATTTTGAGATTTTTCAAAATGCTCCAAAAAATTTTGAAAAAATTCTAAAACAATTCGTATATACTTTTGAACTGACCATGTAAGAATAAATTGGGATAATTATGGGTTCACAAGGTAATCTTTACTTCAAATGCACAATATTTACTAACGCTAGATTTCACTGATTTAAAATGCATTTCATTTCAAATTATAAGCCTAAATATAAACAATTATTAATTTAGAGTTTTTTCTTGGTGTGTGTTGTGTTTTATCATTATTATTATTATTATTATTTTTATTATTATTCCACTACACCTCGACTTAAGATGTGAGTCGGCTTTTAGCACATTTTTACCGGCGCGGGCTGTAAACATTTAACTTTTCGCCCAGCTGGGCGCTCTTTGAGCAAATTAGTAGCTTCTTGCCAGTTATAGGCCGTCCATAGTGGTGCAGTGAATTATGGAGCCCAAATATAAATTTCGCGCGCCCCACTTGAAAAAATTGGCTTTCCCGCTGGGTATGCCCAAATGCCTAATTTTCCCGCCAGGGCAGAATGTGTGTGTGGCTGAACGGTGGAGCCCTGTCACCCCTGGCAGCATCAGCGCCGCCGCCGCCGCCCCCTCTCACCCTCCCTTGCCGGAAGGGGAACAGTTGTGCTGACCGCTCGCAGCCCGCTGGAGTGGTGGGTCGTGCTGGCAGTTTGGAGTGGTGGGATCTGGCATGGCTAACTGAGCTGAGTGGCGTGGCGTGGCGTGTGAAGGACCAGTGAAATGCCCACATCTTAACTGAGCAACTGCCAGTGACCTGCCATTCTTACTTTGGCTGGACGACATGCGAGAATTAATTACGAGAACTCGCACTATCGTTTCAAGTAAAAGTGCCTTGACTCTCCAAGTGCTGCCGGAGATAAGAGTATTTATCAGAATGTAGTGTAAATTGATGTGAAAAGTCAGGAAGTGTAATTTGATCTGTAATATTTCTTTGGTAGTTAAACATTATTTGGAGTGGTTTGAAAAGAGAACATGTTTCGTTTTGTGTCCGCTAAACATTCATTCCCTCTCCAAGTAAATGTGCTTGTTCTACTCAGAAATAATGTTTTCTTAAAATATTTCCAAACTATATTGGAAATAGTTTACTAAAAATTGGTAGTTTTCTTATTCTTCATTGATACTACCTATGTGTCAAATTTCATCTGAATCTGAGATGGTGATGTAAAATGACTGTGTTGATTTTATGTGGAATGACCCACTTTTAACTTCGGTAGTTGCACTACGAATTTCAAATATTCCAACTATATTGGAAGTTCCAGCAAGCATTATTATTTATTATCTACAAAACATAGCATGGTTTTAGCATATAAACTGCAGCCAATGCAATAAGTCATCCTGAAAAATAATTACCTTCTCATTATCTACATATTCTTCATCAATAAGACTGTCCAAATTTGGACGAATTATTTCCACATCCACATACCTATTTTATTCTTCTTCGATATTCAATTCTTCAACAAGAGATGAGATTTCCGCATCGATAGCACATTTTCCCGGCGCGGCTAAAATTGCAGTGACTTTTGCCTAGCTGAGTGCTCTTGATGCTCTTCCCGCCAGTTATGGGAGTTCCATAGTGCACCAGTGTGTTATGGGGGAGCGAAAATGAATTTCGCGTGTCCCACTTAAAAAAATTGATTCCCCTGCGCCTCTGCGCTTGGAGTATTGTCTCCCTCCCGCTACCACCATCGTCGCCACGCTACCGCCACCGTCGCCACGCCGCCGTCTCCGCTCTTCCCCCACTGCCCGCCCGCTCACCTGCCCGGCGGCCGCTAGCCCCTCCCCCCGCCCACCAGGAGTGATCTCGCGGTGGATGAGGGAGGCGTGACTGGTGGGCGGCAGACGGGAGCTGGGGATCGAGGCGAGGACCGTGCGCGGGAGGAGCATTGTGCGTGGGCAGGCGAATGGCTAACTGGACAGGACTGGACTGGAAGTGCAGATCACGGCGAGGTAACTCAGCTCGCGGGTATTTTGTGTCAGCGAAGTGCATTTCGAGTGCATTTAGACCCCTCTACTGGATAGATATGTCAAAAGAGGAGAATTTCACTAAGAGTGTAGTCTTGTTTGTAACATCTAGACATGTGTTTAGAATAACTATTCATTTGTGCTTCGTACGCTTCAGAATACTTTGCTATGCTTAAAACTAATTTCACCTTCTTTATTGTATCAATCATGCAGCCTTGCGTTGTAAGTGCGCTTTTCATTTAATGTTTTACCGCAGCCTTGCTAGAGTTTTGAGAAATTGTTAAAGGTTATTAGTATTCCTTGACACCGCGCTTGTGGAATATTGTTTCTGATCCATTTATAAAATGAGAGAGAGTCGAGAAAAAGAGAGAGAGAGAGAGATCAGTTACAGAACATCTTGTTCCCTCCGAGTTCTCGCTGAGTGCTTCCATTTAATATTAAATTGACTTACATCATGTCACTTCGTCGTCGACTCAGACTGGATGTCAGCGTATACTTATCTACGTTGGGGCCAATTTTTCAAGCACAACGGTCAAGGACTCGCCGTAAATACGAACTTTCTTTTCCAACATCATTCTTTCCGCTTCATTTATTTCTTATACATCACTTACGTCACCAAAAAGGTAAAAACCTTGTACATAATATTTCTCTATATTTGGGTCAATGTAATTGGTTTAATCAACAATTATTTGTTCTCTTAAGATGATTACTACAACTGTGTACAAAGCGTGTCCACATTGATCTTTTTTGCAATACTCTATTCTGAGAATCTATTTAGGCGGTTCAAGACCATTAGGAGCTCGGAATTTGTGCATTAAAAACCAACCTAAATATAACTTCTCGGCTGTCCGGTTGACGCCTCGTCCTTCGTTGGCAGAGAGGCCTACGACGCGGCGTCACCCGGACAGCCGAGAAGTTATGAACTCGAGCCGCGAAAGCTTACGTGTATAACCTAAATATAAGAGCTAACATAATATAATTTTATTTATTATTTAATTTTATTTAATACATTATTTAATAAAAAGATATAAGAAAATTCACATAAACTATTGTTATTATTATTATTTATTATCGTATTATTAATTAAAAATTATTACTATAACAGTTTAAAATATCGCGTAATATATGTATCAAAATTATGTTCAAAAGTATAGTAAAAATAATTTAATTATCAAACATTTAAAATGCATATATAGAACTGTTTAATAAGTTAGTTTTAATATTACCCATAGAAGGAGATTTAATCCTTTCTTGTATTGAATAATATTGGCAATTTTTGTAATGCTGAGGGTAATTTCTGTAATTCTTATCTGACAATTGGTCATTTACATAGGATGGGTAAGTAAGTAGGTAAGTAAGGTTGTTCAAATTCCACCGGGGTGGGTGGCGTTACATCGCTGGATTCCTGGCCAAAGACAGCCTTTGGGAGAAGTCGGTTCACAGTTATTGTCTCAAATTTAGCGATATTAATTTTGATTTCCCCTGCTGAAGCAAATAAATTAAAAATGAAATACTACAATAATTTTTGAACGAGTACAATTGAATATTTTGAATCGAACGGATCTTCATTTTGTAATCGTGTTTACTTAAGAGTGCAATAATGAATTTACTTTTTACGTTCAGGTTAGGAGCAAAATTCTTGTCTGTTAAAAGAGCTGTGTGCCTGTAAGAGTGATCAAATATATCTAAGAGGAGGTTTAATAGAGAATATACAATACATAGAGACATTTATTTCACATTGTTTCTACATACAACAAATAACGGATTTTAATAAAACCCAATAAAACAAAAATATGCAACGAATTTGGCATTTAAATCTGGTCCTGTTCCGTGGCAAAATGATGATACAAGATAGGCAATTAAAATAAAATAAAGTAAAAAGTTATAAAGTATGAAAACGCCGGTACGGATAGCCGAGATCACTAAGACAGTACTGCCAGGGACGGAAGGACAGGGACGGAAAGACAGGGACGGAAGGATCGCAGGTTCGAGTCCCGCCTCGGGCATGGGTGTGTTAGTGTATGTCTGTATGTGAGTGCCGTCCTTTCACCGCTCATTATCATTTTCATCTTCCTTACTCCCAGGGCTAACAACCCTGGAGGATAAAAATAGGATTCAGCTAAATGCTGATCCCTTAATTAAAATTACTTGCACCTGCTACCGAAATAATGATATTAAGCCCCGGTAAATGCAGGATGCATGCATGCGTGGTCCAAGTCGGCCTATTCGTGGGCAAAAATGTATGATTCATATGTTTTTTTATAGGAAACACGATTTCATTTGAAGCAACTACTCGTGATATTTCGACCGCACTTCGCTCTAACCTTGCGTGTATACACCTCTGTATACCTTATCTGTATACACATCTTACGTGTACACATCATTCTAAATTTGTAGGAGAAAGCAAATCAAAGTCAGGGGAAATTGCCCGCGTTCGCAGTATTGGTAAACTTTTTGTCTTGTCCACCTAAACATTCTCGCGCGGCTTTCCCTCCCAAATATTTTCCCTCCCAAATATGATCACACCACTACTTCAATAAATTCCGCCTTGGAAACTCCTTCTAGATATGTTTCTCCACAGATTCGCCTCCGAAACGGAACACGGGTGTCGACACGTACGCAACCTGACACAGCTAAGCCGTTGGCACATTCGCCCCGCGAGGTAACTTGAGACCTGACCGTGAATGGGCGACTCCGCGTCGTGCCACCCCGCCATCTTGGGGGCGAGGACATGGTGGGCGCCCGCGCGGCGCGGGCGGGCGGGCGCCGATTCAAAAGCGGTTCCCGCCCGGCTAAGTGGAAATTCGCAAAAATTTATGGAGCCAATTTTTTTGTGGACGCGCATTCGGAACAGCCCGAAACCGTCCGTTGGCGGCTCGATAGCGCCCCGCTACGCCCTTCTCACCGCCCGCCCGCCCTCCCGTCGCCCTTAAAGGGGAGGGGAGGGATGGCGGGCGCGAGAGGCGTCCGCCGCCGAAATTTACGAAGGAGGGGAAGGGGGGGGTTGGCGGTAAAGCGGGAAAGAGCGCTTGGGAATTGTAAGCCGAGGAAGATAGAGAGGAGAGGAAGATTGAGAGAAAGTGAAGAAAAAAGGATGATGAAGAAGAAGTAAGGAAAGTGAAAGGATGGTTGAGAGTGGAAAGAAGTGGAGAGAAATAATGCGAGCGAGAGTCAGTGAAAGAGAGGGGAGAGGAAGGTTGAGTAAATGAGTAGAGAGGAAGATAGTGTGCGGGAGCTAGAGGAGAAGATTGAGTGACAAAATAGAGAGGACGATTGAAGAATGAGAAAAAAGTAGGTACCCCTCTACCTTCATCACATTCCATAATAATAATAATAATAATGGTAAGAAAAATTATAATTAATATTACTTCAACCGATAATGAGATAATAGAATTGGAAGATATTGGTAAAACAGTTTTACCAATATCTTCCAATACAAAATATACCACATATTGTCGCAAAGCATTAACTGATTAAAATTACTCATTCAGTTAAGAGTTCATGGGAAGAGCTGCTTACATAGGTTGCATATATGGGTAGGGGTTTACTTTCTAAGTTGTCGAAAGAGATACAAAATATTCGTAGACGTTATGTCAGGGTCATCGACGCTGGCGCTAGTCTACGAGGCTCCTGCTCGTTGAATAGTTTGTGTTGCCTTCCAGGTAAACGAGAAAATTCAATTGTGAAATTTTTATATGCATTTTGATTACAATATAACCTTTTGTGTACATTTTGATGATGGTATAACTGGAAAACATTGTAGAAAAGTTACTTATATTGTGTGGATTCACTTTAGTGTTACGGAAGAGGAAATAAAATTTATATCAGGAAGTGTAGATGTGTTAACGAAAGTTGAATCTAATTTGCAATCAGCATTGTAATTGAATGTGTGTGAATTTTAAGCGTATTGCACCTAAAAGTGGGCACGCTTCTCCTTTGATTATTATGTTTGATTTTCAATTGATACAAAAATTTGCCAGACTACTTTATAAAATTCAGTGGTGTGTGTACTCCAGGTATGTAGTGTGTAAGCAGTGGATCACATATTACATTTCTTTGTCTTTTAAATACTATATTACCATTTTGGTTTCACTGAAGTGTAAAATGATTGTAATATTTTTCGTGCATGAACTTGCTGAAAACGAGATTCTTTACTATATTCTCTGTCTGGGTAAGTGTTATCGCGTGCAACAAAAAATATTATCCTTCGAAATTTTACAAACTTCGGAACATGGGAATACCGAAACGGAACGAGATATTTTTGCCATCATATGAACTGTTATGAGTTATTTTTCCCATAGTTTTACAGGACAGCATATAATTTGGTACGCGGGATATTCGGCTATTCTCTTTCGGCTCCCGCGCTGTGAGGCTAAGCAATGAAAGTTGGACGCATGCCACACTATTCAAATGAGGAATTAGTCAAAACTTCGATTTTGGTCGCTAATACCACTCTACCTCTGAGCGGCACATAGAAGACAATTACCGTGGAGTAAACATACGGATCAAAGAAATCGCCTAGCCAGCAGAAGCAGAAAGGGAAAGATGCGGCACAGCTTCCTCTGCCAGAGCGAGAGCACAGCAGCGAATAAGGGACACAAAGACTGGCGACTAGCATTAACGACGGGGATGGTAGTTAGTGAGTGAGAGGGAATGAGGAAAAAGTGGCTGTAGAAAGAAATGGGGACCGGAAGCTAGTGCGTGGAAATGTAGACGCTCGAATGCGAGGAAATGGCTGACTACGGAAACACGTGACCTGAGGTGGCAGAAATTGCCTTTGAATCCTGTTATATGGATGTGTTTTTGAGGATATGTGGTAAGTCATGGATGGGCTGTCTTTTACAGATCGTGGGTTATCTCGAAGCCAATGTAGTAATATATTTCCAGTAATATTTTAAGTAATATTTTAAAATCGATTTACTTAAAACTTTATCTGAAAAACATTTATTTGAAGTCACACTTGTCCAGGAAATAAAACGTCGGAAGTTTGAGATTTTGTGGTCCGATAACTTATTATAAAACATTTATCATTAAATGCTGATTATATAATTTTTGGTGGCTGCAGATTTATTGGCTGAATGTGGAAGAGTTATGTAAAAGGTGTTTCAAATATCAAGTCGTTTTTTGCATTCAAAGAGTGGATCTTTTGAGTAATTTAGACAATTTCTGTACTGGTCATAAAGGATTATGAACGTAGTTGGCAATACTGCTGGCTCTAATAAACGTCCCTTTGAGCGTCATTAAAGTTGCATCCGGTCTAGCGTTTACATGTAAATTGTTAGTGACGTGTGCATGTAAATGCGAGAAATCCTACAATTCAATTAGTAGATTTTGGACATAATTGAAGCCGAACGTCAATGTAAAGCTACATTGGGTTCACAATATAGTCAAAATCTTTTACTTGTTAAATTACAATAGAAAAGTGATTGTATTTCTTACTATGTTCTTGTTTTCGTAATGACAGCTTTAATCTAAAGCTGAATTTGGGAGAATGAATGAAAGATACGAATTTGCGTGTTTTGTATACATGGTAAACCCACACCATTACCCATACCTTGTCCTTTTGACGATTCGGTATTTTGCTCGTGCTGAAAGGAAAACGGATACTATTCTTGTAATACATCTCAGATTTTGTCATCAATTCACATTTACTGCATGAGGTATTAAAATTTGCGTTTATTCTGCTCTAATATTCGAAAGGTGATTATAATATGTGATCTGTTCTGCTGAGTATAGGATTTTGTTCATCGTGACATAATGGATGCGTTTTTTATCATGATGTATTTATTTCTTGTCATATTATATTTTCAATTTTCCTAAAAATATTTTTTCTGTGAATCTTTTATTTGAAGACGTTTTAATGATGCAAGGCTGGTCTTGATATTGACGCAAAGCCTTACATCGTCGCGCATTGTAGTTATGAATACCCGCTTTACAATTGCCCTTCAAATAAACAGGATTTTGCAAAAATTAATTTCATAAATGAAAAGGTAGATCAGCATTCCTATAATTTTCTTCCTCAAACGCGAGAGTCGCAATTCACTGAGGCCAATTCTCTCAACTAGTTAATTTTTCGTGAAGAAGTGAATCGGAAACTTGAATCTGTAATCACCCAGAAAATGCCGTCAAGAGTTCGTGTCCTGGAGGACCTAAATTTATTGTATTAAGTCAGCGCCGCACCGGGGGAATAATATTTTACTTTGTGTCACACTCTGCGGGCGCTTTTGCTGCATGCATTTATTTGTGGATGATATTCCGTCTTTCACCATTCACCACTTTTATTTTATGATTTATTCTCACTTCTGTATGTTTCTCCGTTCATCATCCTTCATTCCATCTTCTTTCTTGCTTCTTGATTCCATATTCTTCATTCCATATTCTTTCCTTAATCTTCATTCTTCTCTCTTCTTGATCTATTTTCCCCATTCACTTTTGCTCATTTTCATTAACTCTTCATTGCCTCTTATTTCTTCATTGATTTGATCGATTGATTAGTGATTCGGGGCGAGTCAACAGCTAAGGTCATTAGTCCCTTAAATGAAGCGCGTGTTTTATCCTCGGGACGTGGTGGTGACCTTCTTCTGCTTTCCGGCGTTGATTTAGCTGACGACAAGAGGGGTTTTCCCTAACCAGGTATCTCTCACCAGCGTGGCATCGCTTCGTGCTGGGACAAGCTCTAAGCTCCCGAAAAGTGCGATAATGTAGTGCATGAGAGTGTGTTTAACCAAGGGGTGAGGATAGGCCAAAGAAGAGGAAGGAAAGATCACGCGCGGTCCATGGCTCAGTAGTTGGTACTGCATTCAGCTGATATTGATCGGAGAAACCGAGGAAAACTACCGATCTGAGCAGCCGATCACTAAAATTCTTCTCCAGACAACCGCTGAAATTTTTCCTAACTGACAAGCTAGTTTCGAAAATCCTGCAACCGTCGGGAATCGAACCTAGGACCTCCTGGTCAGAGGCACATTTCTTGATTTCCTAAGACACCTCTCCTGGTTTCTTTTTCCATTCTTCTTTGCCTTCATTCTTTATTGCTTCTTCTTTATTCACTCTTCTTTGAATCTTCTTTCTTCGTTATTATTTGATTCTTCATTCTTCTTTGCCTCTTTTTTCTATATTCTTTATTCCTTCTTTTTAAATTTCGTCTTTTTTCATACATTTTTCTTTTTCCTTATTCCATTTTTAATTGTCCCTTCCTCTTCAAAGGTTAGTAATTCACATTCGTATTCGTACACCAATTACATTAAATGTGTTATTTGTTTCAATTTGCGTCTCCTTTTCCGGCAAATGTTCTGTAGCATGTTATGAATCCGTCCCTAACCTTGGCCTCTCGTGCGGTGCGGGTTGCGTCTCGGTAGACAGAGTTCCGTGCCCTCTGTCCAGGGCCTCCCGCCTCCTCCTCCTCCGCCGACCGCCTCCCGGCGTCGGCGCTCACGCCTCATAAACGCGCGGCCGAGCGCCCGAGGGGCCGCGCCACGCCGCGCCGCCCGCGCCGCCCCGCGCCGCGCGCCGGTGAATCGCGGAGCGGCCGCGCGGCGAGCGGCGGAGGGCCAGGGCCAGGGAGGGGGCGCGCGCCGCGCCGCCGCAAATCAAGCGCCGGCCGAGGGCCACTTCCGGCCGGGGGCGCGCCTTCCGGCCGCGCCGCCACAAAGCGCTCACGTGACCGCGTCGGCGGAGCAGCCCGCACCGCCGCCGCTGGCGCCAGAGGAGCACCGGGCGGTGCAGTGGGGCCTCGGGTGGAACGAAGGGGTGGCGGACACCCCGGCTCTAGTCACAGAGGCGGGTCGCGGTGCGGTTTACACATAGTTGAAGTTATGACTCGTGTTATTGCCGTACTGGAATTTCAACGAAATAAAACAAGTGCTTCAGAGTAAATGTTACAAACGTCTAGGACACGTAGTGTCGTCGAGGATGATCAAATTTTTCTAATTTTGGGGTTCGAACCTTCGTATAACGAAATTACATACAACCCATTTTGACATCGCTCCTCTGACTGGCAGGCAGCTCATCCCACACTGGTGTTTGGCAGATACATGAACTCACAGGGGATAACTAGCACTGACACTATCTAATTTTTACTTTCCCGTATGCATACGTATATACGGAGCAATATACGTACTACAGGGAAGTTATGTAATGCTGCGCGAAAAAACGGCGGGTTTTCGACAGAAAGAAATTCATTGCCGGGCCCTGAAAACGAAAATGTTTATAAATCCAGTTGCTAAATGAAGAAAAACTCATACAACATTTTGTTTAGCCCCATCCCTGTTTTGTGGGTCCTTGATACCGAAAAATCAATTGACAGCAAAACGTTCAAACGCCATTATCTCACAAACATCTCCAAAATTTGTCTGCGAAATTTTCATACGGATAGAGTTTATGGTGACGTAGAATTAATTTTGCTGTATTCTCTTGTTTTTTTACACAAATGTATGTATTTTGAAAGATCTCTCACACCGTTAATATCACATTTACAGTAATTTGCAAACACTATTGTATTTGTTAGTTAATGTGCTTGAAATAACTTCCAATGAAGTTTTCGAAAACTCAAATATTTTCTGTGAAAAATTGCTTCAAATTTCGAATTTACAGTAGCGCTTAAACGCCATTTTCTTAAAAACGGCTCCAAATGTATCAATGAAAATGTCCATTTAGGACGATATTTTTATGTTCGTTAATATTCTTAAAATAATATTTTCATTCTACTATTAGAAAAGAGAAAAATTAAGAAACAAATAGGGGGCGGCGATAGATCGCAGCTGGCAAGAGTATGTGGCTAGTTCGAACAGCTAACCGAGCAAAGGAAATAGAAAACTAATACGGGAAAGTGTATGTCATTCTAAAGCACTGGTCAGTTTTTTCTGTGTGTTCCTGCTGTAGACTCTTAACACGGACCACTGCAGTGATTAATGCTGCACGCAGTCATTGGACTGACTCCTCTTTATTTACGTTTTACACTAAATCCACAGTATGCATTTCATGTACTGAAGTACTCAAACTTTTTCCTATGCAGGTAATGTTTTTAATATTAATATTTTATCGTTTGCATTATAGCTTCAGGGTTTTATAATTCTCAAAACGCACGACTAGAAATTACGACACAAAACACAACCGTATACTGCCGCAAGCGAATTTGTTCCATATTAGTAGCGTATTGGATGAGTTAACATATTTTCTTTTCATTTCACAGTCGGATTCACATACTGTAACATTTGACACTTTAAATAATACTGATTATTTGTTATTTCGAAGACTGCACCTCTAAATTTTTGATGCGAAAAATTAAAAGGATATGTAGTAGAATGCATCATTTCGTTTTTAATCACTGCATTTTGTAACCTTTTCTCCAAATGTCACATACATAACAACTAATGGAATTGAATGGCTAAATGACAAATATACCATATCACATGCACAAATAAGTAGTGGATTATAAATAAATCATGAGTTTAATTCACCAGCTGTAGCCCTCGATGCGGATACATGAAGCTGACACTCTGCCGTGATCAATGAGAGAGGGAAAAGATTGGGAGCTCTCCCGTGAATCAGGACACCAACTGAAGTCACTGTAGTACCACTGATCGGGAAGTCCTAGGGTTCGAGTCCCGACGGTGCCTGGATTTGCGACACTAATTACATAGCTAGGTCGAGTTCAGCTTTTGGAGAAATGTAGCGGCCGGCTGCTCTGATAGGTTCTAGTTTTCCGTGGTTTCTCCGATCAATACTAGACGAATGCCGGAGCAGTACCCTAACAAACGAGCCATGACTACCCTACCACAAACGTCGGGAACTTAGAGCTTGTTCCGGCTGGGCCGGTTGGTGCGAGATACCTGGATGGGGAAAGTCCCGCAAGATGTATAGGACACCGCCATATCTACCATCCAGCGGGAAAATAACACAGCCATGTCGGGTAATAAAATATGAACTACACTTACGGGAAAAACGAAAATAGCATTTGATACGCCCGGAACATGAAACCATGAATCAATCTGCAATGATAAATACATCGATTAAGAGCCAAGTGAGTAGATTGAGGAATTGAGAAAGACCATAAAAGGAAATAATTTCTTCAAAATTAATTCCGTTTTTGTTACCAATGGAACTTCTAAAGTAAAGATAAACCATAGTACGATAAACTGGTGAAAGGGAAGTTACACTTGAAAAAATACCGTAAAGAACTAATTGAACGTCTAAAAGTTTTGTGAAAACCATTCTTTCTTTGACATTTTAGAGAATGATGTACAAGTTTATAAAAATATGGAATTTGAATTCACGCGGAATGGTATTGATTATGTGACGTAACTGCTTGGGAGCGCTCTTCCCAGAACACGAATTTTCTTCACTGTTATTGCTGCGTTTGGACAATACCGTTACTATTTCTGTTTCATTTCTTTTAGTATGGTCCCGATTAATTCTGTATAAAATTCGATTGATGGAAGCGGAATCTTTTGAAAATAGATTACAAAATACAGATCATGTTTTGCCGATCCCCGGTGGCCGAGATCGTTAAGGCAATTGTGTCATAGCGATCTTGGACCGAAGGGTCGCGGATTCGAGCTCCGCCTTGGGCATGGTTGTATTTGTGTTCGTCCTTTCACCCCATGTCATCACCAAATCATGTCATCTAAACAGTTACATAACAGTTAAACCCAATAGTGGTCACCAATGACCTAGATGATGGTGCTAATGACCTAGATGTTTTGTTTTTATGTACAAAAGTATATCGGTAAAAAACCCTCGTTCGAAAGGTGAAGATTATAGGTGGTTCAATCTCCGCACTAAACAAAGAAGGTAGTTTTTCTTATTTTTCTTTTCTTCTTAGTTTCTACTTCTTCTTCTGAGAAAGTACTGGGGTTTTCTTCTGAGAAAGTCCAGACGGTAGCGGTATTTTTGACGTTAGCTAAATAGCTAGGTTGCACTCAACCACTGTTTGAAAAATAATTGTGGTGCTCAGATTTTGTAATCGGCAGTTTTCCACGACTTTTCTGATCATTGTCAGCAAAATTCCGGAGCAGGATCTGAATAAACGAGCCGCACGCAATCTTCTTTTCCTCATCCTTGTTGCCACATCTTTACTTTAAAACAAACATCTTCAAACAATACAATCCGTTTACAACCTCTTCTCCACATCACATGCCGGGAGACCAGACGGCTTAGAAATTGTCCCCGCTGAGGGAGATACCTTGAGGGGAATACCGCGAGACAAGGGGTATGTGGGTGCCGAATATCTCGTTTCAGCGCAAAAGAAACAGTGCCACCTCTCAGAATATTTCATACACAACACATAGGACACTAATGACCACAGCAGTTGATGCGCCTAGAAAGACAATGAATTAATCTTCTCTTACCACTTACATTTCTTCCTCTTACCTCTTCCTACTCTTCCCCTTCTTCCTCCTTCTTCCTTTTTTCAGTTAGGTCAAATTGTGTCCATAACCCAATTACAAGTCTTCCTCCTTTTATATTTTACTGTTCTTTCTTTCCAATATCCATTTAACCTTTCAATGTTTCTTTCTCTTTTTGGATCACTGGATATATTTTCTTTCCTTTATTTACTCCGAACATATTTTAAAATATCTTTTATCTACATTGCTGATAATGTCTCTTCTTAAATTTTTGGGATATTTTTTGTCAATTAATCTCTAGAGGTGCCAAAAGAATATCGAATTAAATTTGCTCCTAGTTTCCGATATCATTCTATGTATTATTGATTTTATCGTTCGCTATCTTAATTCTCGATATTTAACCATAATCCCTGAACTCAAAACTTCCGCCCACTACTATCTAAGCATTCTCTTATACCTTCCTCTTTCGAGTACGTTTATCTTTACTCTTTAACCTTTTCAAGTACCATGCCATAATCTTATATACATACCACACAAATATGTTTAAAGATTCTGAAGTTTTCAAATTTTAATATTTCTCTATTTTCATGACATTTTTATAGTGACCTGACAAATTCTCTGATACTTCATTCAATTCTTGTAGAAATGTAAAATGCAAATTTTGAATAGTAAAATTAGATTTCCAATACTTCCACATTGAAATAATTCCATGCATTCCACATAAAAAAATTCCATCTGTGTATTTTAAAACATTGTTCTTGTGTAATCATTTAATGTACCTCTTCACCTTTACGCCTTGCCGTGGCCTTCCGTCATCCAGAAATTTCCTTTCGCAACTCACAGCCGATGCGTCCGAGAGTGGGGTTGGGGGTGGCTTTATCTTTGCTGCCCTCCCCCCGGGGGGCGCGCCTTTGGAGGCTGAGCGTGTTTTTTCCGGTCGCGCCGCGCCGCGCCGCGCCGCCCTGGCCTGGCTCTCTCAACACCCTTGGCAGCGCGCCCTGCGCCCTCGCCCCCACCCCCACCCGCATGACCGCGATCCTCCGCGCGGCGCCTGAAGCTACTTCGGCCACGCGATGCGTCACGGAAGTGAAATTTCATGCGCAAAGTAGAGACGCTGGGTGAGGTTGGATTTATTTTCACTGCAGTTGCGTTTAACCAAGTGACACTTTCACTATGAGATACAGAAAATTTTGAACTAGAACCGTGTTACACAGTCATAAATAGAAGAGTACCCAAACAGTTATAGTTTGTGATACACATCCAAAGTCGATGTGACTTTTGGGGTCCCCCAGACAAGAGTGTTAGATTGTTATTGGCTTTCATTAAGAATATTTCTACTGTAATCAAATATAAAATTAGAATATTCGCTGATGGTTAGATAATATATAGGAGTAATTGCTCTTCTGATTATGAAACAATATATAGAACGACCTAAACTGTTTATGGAACTGGGCGAGCAGAAACAGCTCCCGCTGAGCTATCACAGCTGATACCGCGCTATTCGAAAGAAGCCGTAAGGGAGGTGGTCGAAAGACGTCAATTCAATTCAATTATTTATAATTTGATTGATTTTGTACATGGATCAGTTCATTGAACTGTACCTATCTAATGATGGCTTAATTGATAAAACTTAATCTAACTTTATACTGATACAGATGTTGAGGATTCCATGATGGCACCTCGTAGGTTTTATTCTAGGTCTAAAAACAATTTACAAAACATGTGGAATGGATGTTTATTTGTGATGCGAGTAGGATGAGTGGGGTTTTTACAGAGGTTAAATGAACTTCAAGTTTGGATATAGTGAATATTAGAAAAGAAGTTATGGGATACGTAAGTAATATGATGAATGATGGGATCGAGGTTGGATTCATTGTGTAATTAGTGATTTGATATGAACCAGGATGCATTAATAATGGTGCGAAGGAATTGATTACGTACTATTTGAATTTTGTTGTAGTTATTTTTGCAGCATTGATCCATACTGGGCAGGCGAAGAGAAGAGTCGGTCTGATTATTGTTTTGTATAGTATGACCGGAATTTTCCCTCTCTTTTACTTTTGCTCTTTCTATACTATTTCATTATTTATTATATTGAAATAATAACAATATTTGAGGTCGTCCGGTCAATAGAAAAATTTATTTGAGCGTGTTTGATAAGCCGTCTATGCAGACTCTGGCATGTAATATTTGCGTACGTATTTGTTTATGTCGGGATCGGGACTTCTCCTTACTATTACGACTAATAATAACAAAAATACTTACTTCTGCAACATTTGCTATTTGTATACTGTAAATACTCATAAACATACAAATATCCAATTTATAACAAAATTTGAACCCAAATCATTGACAAAATATTATCCTCAGTCTCGTTGTACTTTACAACTTATGTTTTGTTTATGCCCTCCCTGAATGCATGCATGGCCAATTTTACTTTCTTAAAATATTAAATTAATTCCTAAAAATTAAACACAACTTGATCTTCCTACATTTATTAATTTTGAATAATTCCCCATCGTTTACTTCCCTGTCGTAGTCGAACAGCGCACTTGACCGACGTTACTTCAAGACGTGAATTCGTTCCATCTCCATTTCCCATTAGCCCACACCAAAAAATGTCCGTGTTTAGACACGCACTTCTGTATTTCCCATCGATACTTCCAAAATTCCTGGAGAGTTCTCTAAACAGTTGTTACTGTTCTACGACACTTCCATTGGCGGTCTGATAGCTAACATTAACAATTCCCGTTAAGGTTTCGAATCTTTTTCTGCACCACCACGAGATCAACATTTTACGTCCTATCACCAGCACGCCTAAGCATCATCTCTCCCTTTGTTTATCTTTCACGTGTCCTTTAATTAATCACATTATGGCAATAAAACATCACAATAGTATTATTCCTGTTTTGTTTGGGAGGTATTTATTTCTATTAATTAGTGTTTTTCGTTAATGCAATTTGTTTTTAGTTTGTATTATTTGTGTGTATTATTTTAGTTTGTTTGTGTGTGTGGTGTTTCCAATTGAGTTTGATGTGCAATCCTAAATATTTGATGGGTTTATTTGGGGAGGGGGTACTCTGGGGTGGGCTCAATTTGGATGACCAACTGTCAATTTGGTTTAGATATAGTTGTATGTTGTTTTTAATATTGATTAATGAGTAATTGGAAGAGAAATTAAGTGAATCATCTGCAAACTGTGATGCTTTTACTGTGGGATGTTTGGGGATGTCTGCTACCTACAGTTTGAATAGTGTGGGTGAAAGGGGAGATCCTTGTGATAATCCTGCACTGATTAACCTGGGGTTTGAACGATGATTGTTAATTGTTACTGCAAAGGTTCTGTTGGATAAGTAGTTTTGAATTATTGAGGTGATGTACTGTGGAGCGCCAATTTTTTTAGTTTGTATATTAGTCCGTGGTGTCATACTCTATCAAATGCCTGTGATATATCGAGTGATATGAGTACTGAGTGATGTTTTTTTTCTGAAATGCTGCGTTGAGATGTTCCGTCGTTCGGAGGAGTTGGTGTTGGGTGGATATAGGTTCAATAAATCCAAATTGCTTTCTTGGGATTGCTTTAGTTAATTGTAGGCATTTTTTGAGTCGTTTAAGTATTATTTTTGTGCAGATTTTAGACAGAGATGGAAGGAGGCTTATTGTGCGATAGCTATCAGCGTTTGCTGCATTTTTTTTGTTTCGGAACGGGATGAATAATGGCATGCTTCAAAGTGGATGAAAAGGGGTTTGTTCTTAACATTAATTGTAAATATTTGTTATGTAAGCAATTTCGGGGACTGGTGTCTTAATATTGAATTATTAATATTATCGTGACCTGGAGTTTTTTTCGAGAGAGAGTTAATTATTTGTATTATTTCCTTAGGGTTTGTGAAATGAATTTTAAGGTGAGGGTCATAGTTTGGGAGTTTTGTTGATTGAATTATTGTGATGTGTTCCGGGTGCAATTTTGTTTGTTTGAGGGTGAAAGTCGACTCAAGGTAATTGGCTATTTCCTCAGCCTTGTGTCGGTTGGGGTGAATAATTTACTCTTTGGTGAGTTAATAGGTGGAATAATTGATTTCTTTTTCAATATTTGTTTTATGAAGTTCCAAATAGAGTTGTTTTATGTTGTTAAAGATTGTATCTTGTTTTAAAATTTGAGATTTAAATGTTTTTTATTGATTTCTTAACTATATTACTTAATTCCATTTGCGTGGTTTACGGGTTTTAGTCAAAATTATCAGATTTGTCAGTTACCCAACGTTTCGGAGTTTTTATTAATTCATACTCAGGGCTTGCTGTGAGTGGGAAGTTACATAAATATTGTTCACATAATGAGAAACAGCCAAATAAGCTACAATGACTATTCATGCCGACTACATGTTCATGATATTTATGTAACTTCCCACACACAGCAGGCCTTGAGGATGGAGTCATAAAAACTCCGAAACGTCTGCTAACTGACAAATCTGATTATTTTGACCAATACCCGTGAACCACGCAAATGGAATCGTCTACAGATGGTCATGAAATACAGCAGATATATTAGGTAATACGCTTTCTGTTTTTATTTGTGGAGTTTGTGTTACGTTCCATAGTCTTCTGGTCTTGTTTTTTATATTGATTATGTTTATAATTTCTGCCGGTAGAAGGTAATATCTAATGTTGTTATGAGGTTGTGTATTTATGGGTTGCGATCCTGTTATTGCTGTATGTATTATGGTGTTTAGTAATATTACGGCGTACTCAATTTCTATTTAGTTATATAGGATTTTTATTTTAGGTATTAAATATAGCTTATTATGTTTTGGAACTTAATCCAGTTTAATTTAGGAGTGTTTATTTTGGGAACTGTTGATCGCAGAGGTTGAATTTTTTATGTATGTGTGCGGGAGTTCGTAATATGGGGTAGAGTAAAAATTGATGTTTCCGTATGTCAGTCCGATGTCTAGGATTTCTGGTTATTTACTTACGTCTCTTGGACAGTATGTTGGTAGTATGGCTGGAGGGGATAGTCTGTTGCTAGTGATATTGGTTAAAATTTGTAATAGTTAAAAAGTTTCTGTTGGTTGTCTTTCTTCATTGCATAAAGAAAGGTTCCATTCTTTAGAGACAATCGGGTGATAAAATATATTTCATACAAGGTTGAAGTTTATACATAAAACAAAGTTGGAGTTTTACAACGTTTCAGAGATCATTTGTCTCCATCATCAGGTACATTTTGGCTTATATTGAATATAAGTTTTAAGTTTGTGAATCGTAAGTAAAACAAACGAATAGAATTTGTGATAGTGTTTTCCCGCTTTGTTGCTTGTGAGACATCCCCAGTTAGTGTGTTTGGCGTTAAGATCGCGTAGTATTAATGTATTTTTATTTGGGGTGAATAAATTAAGTATATTTTAAGGCTCTATTTTTATTGTTGGAGGTTTATATGCAGCTATTATATTCCATGATTGATTATTCATTGTTAAGCTTATTGCTACTGTTTCAATTCCTATAGTGTTTGGTATATTAATTTCGTGATGGTTTATATTATTCATAACTGCTATTAGTACACCGCTTCCTTTATTTTCGAGCCTGTCTTTTCTATATATTTTGTATTTGTAAGTATTAAATATTTTTTTGATGTAACCCCGTTTACATTCCAATTTGTGAATGATATATTTCTAAGGGCTTGTATTGACATTATTGTTATTAAAAAAGCTGTTACTGCATTCTGAATTGTATTGTTTATTGATGGTATGTTGGAATTGATGAAGTTAATTATGGAGGACGTTATAGAATTAATTATTGAATTAAAAAGAGGATTAATATTATTATTTTGTTGGTTTTGTTCTGAGGGGTTGTTTCGTGATCTGTAATTGTTAACGAAGTTTGATTAGTTTACAGGGTTGTTGTTCCTAGTAAAGTTTCGAATTGGTTGTGTAAAGGTAATGATGGAAATGGTTCTTGTTGTTGGTTGCTAAAGGATGGGGATTGTATTCTTTGGGATGGATTTATTGTGTTCTGGAGTAGGGCGCTTTTATTTTCAACGATTACCTTATAATAGACCTTAGCCTAAGTGACCTTAGATGAGGTGGCACGATTTAAAACGTTGAAGGTGCATACAGAATGGAATGAAAGAAAATGATATTGCGAAGAAACAAAAAGGCACTGCAATAAGAGATATGAAGCATACAAAACAGTTAAAATAACGAGAGAACTAGACAAGTGAGAAGAGTACAAGAAGATAAGAAATAATGTAGTTAAATTAATTAAGAAAAAGAAAGTAGAAAATTATAATAATACTATTGGAGAACATAAAAATAATAGTAAAGAAATATGGAAGGTAATTAAGAAATTAACTGGAGTTAAAAACTGTGATATAATGACTAAAGATATTGTATTTGGTGAAATTAGTAAAGAAAATATAGTTAACAGATTCAATAACTATTTAGTAAGTAGCATTAAAATATTAGTCCAAAATGCTGATGCAGGGAATCAGAATATTTACAAGCAAAATGAAAAATGGTGTGACGGTGAATTTAATAAATTTAAATTGGTCAGAAAGGAAGAATTGCGTAAAATTATCTTTGGACTAACAAACAAAAAAGGAACCAACGAGGGTATTACAACAAAAAGGTTAAAAGAAAATTATGAAATATTAGAAACAGTATTTTTGAAAATAATAAATAATTCTGTAACGTCGTGGGTAGGGATCTACGCCACCAATTAACAGACACGAGTGAGTATTTACAAATTTATTTACAGATATTTACATAATCACTCTAAGGCGTTTTGTTAGAGCTACTCACTGCAGCCCCCCTCTCTCTCTACACGCGCCTAGCGGCGGTGTACCACTCCACCGTGTTCGAACACATCGAACACCCACTCGTGCATAGAGCACTCCGCGCCAGCCTGGGCGGATAAAGTTTTGCGGATAACCGCGAGGGAGCCTCCTACACTGTGTTCCCTCCCGAGGCCTCGCGACACGGCTTTATATAGTGCCGCGTCACATGACCTCCTACGTCATTTCTCCCTCCCACGCCTGGACCTGCCTGGACATGCCTGGACCTGCCTTGCGCACGACACCACGCACCTCCGCCACCACCCCTCTTTCTTACCTCCGGAGGGTGGCCTTTGTTTGGGGAGGCTATTTTAAGATCCCTCATGCCCATACCTTGCAAGACCGTCTCTCTGCGCAGGAAGTGGAGCCTATGACGCTACAGACTCCTCTATCCACGGGGAGAATTTTTTCCGCAGGTAGAAACCACAGGAAAAAATTTATACAGAAGCAATACAGCTAGCTACATTTTCACAATTTAGCAGATTCACATATACTCGTGAAGGTGTCTGAGTAAAACATTATTGCCCCAGTCTAACATAAAGCTATTTACAACAACAATTTCCCTCTAACTTCGTAGCATTCACATTTTTACATTATATACAATCGTATTTACACTCTGACTTTACCCCTTATTCGTACTCTGCTTCTGTTTTCTAATCTACATACCTAAGTACACTCAATTTTGAACCATTAATATACACTTATATACAATTTTCTCAAAAATAATCTTGCTTGCTGGTGACATACTACAATTTTTACCCTACATCTTGTAAAATTTATACAATTTAAACAATATTTTTTCAATGAAATATTTACACAATTAATATTACCAAGATACTCTATAGTTTACATGATAAATATATTGCAATGACATATTCTCTTTACATAGTAAAATCTTGATAAAATTATTCAATTTTCATAACACAATCTGGCACAGAGATTGTTCAATTTACATCGTACAAATTTTGCAATGAGATTATTCAATTTAAAAATCTTGATGTGATGCTATACAATCCAAATAGGAGCCACTGAAGTGCAACCATTTACCTAACGAGATCAGTTCAGGTTCATGGAAACATGCGACTTAATGCATCGGCATTCCCATTATCTTTACCCTTTTTATGGCAAATTTCGATGTCATAATGTTGCAGCATTAACGACCATCTCAATAATCTTGGGTTATTGCCAGAACAATTCCGCAACCATACCAATGGGTTATGATCCGTTTCAATCTTAATTCTCACTTGGCCGTCTAGGTAATACCGCAATTTCTGCAATCCCCAAATTATGGCTGTACACTCGGCTTCCACCGTACTGAAATTTTTTTCCACATCTGTCAATTTTCTGCTTAAATACAGAACGGGTTTTTCATCGCCGTTCTCGTCTGTCTGAGCTAAAACTACACCTATTCCTTTCTGACTTGCATCGCATTGTATCTGGAACGGTTTCGCGAAATCAGGTGCTCTTAACACGGGTTCGCAACATAGAGCTTCACGCAACATATTAAATGATCTTTCACATTCCGAATTCCAATTGACCGTCCCCTGGCGTTCCTTCCCCCGTAACAAATCTGATAACGGAGCTGAAATCTCGCCGAATCTGGGAATAAATTTCCGGTAGTACCCGCTCATACCGAGAAAACATCTGACTTGTTTTTTCGTCTGCGGTCTTGGAAACTCACGAATTGCGTGAACTTTTGCCTCTACAGGGCGCATTTCCCCGCTTCCTACTACGTAGCCTAAGTATTTTACAGATTCTCTAGCGAACATACATTTACTAGGCTTCACATGTAGTTTTGCCTGTTTTAGAATTGAAAACACATTTTGCATGTGTTGCAGATGCTCTTGCCATGAGTTACTGAATATGGCTATGTCGTCTATGTACGGAACTGCATATTCACTACACGGCGCTAACAGTGCGGCCATCATTCTACTACATTGATATGGCGCGTTCTTAAGGCCAAAGGGCAATCGCAGTGGACGATATGTCCCAAAGTTAGTGACAAATGCAGCGAGTCTTTGCGCTCTTGGCGTTAAACTGATTTGCCAATAGCATTTCGCTAAATCAAGAGTTGTGATTATTTGGCTGCCGCCACCGTCTCGATTCGCTCTTCCATGTTTGGTAATGGAAAGTACTCGGTCTTGATTAATTTATTTAATCGTCTGTAATCGATACATGGGCGAGGTTTCCGCCCCGGAGCTTCGACAAGGATTGTAGGTGACGTGTACTCGCTATCACCTACTTCAATAATGCCGTCGCGTAACATTTTACTGATTTCCTCACGCAAGATAGCTGATTGTCTAGGCGAGGTACGGTAAGGTGCACTACGCACGGGCGTTGACTCATCTGTGAGCTCAATGTCCATGGTAAGCGCATCGGTCAGTCCAGGTTTTTCAGAAAATATGTCATGGTACTTCATAATTAATTGCTCGAGTTTGTCTCGGAACTCGGGCAGGATTTTTGTACCTTCCAACATTTCCTGGAGATTGAAGTCGCTTCCTTCGAGGTGAACGGCATATCTGTCAATCTCGTCTTCTACCTGTTCGCAGCTTTGAACCGGTGTTGCCACATAGCTGATGTATTCAGTCCGCTGATGGTACTGCTTCAGCATATTCACATGGTACACACGTCCGTCCTTTTTTCCAGGCAATAAAACAACATAGTTCGTGTCGGAGACTTTTTCTCTAATCTCGCCTGGCCCTACCCACTGTACCGCCAGTTTCCGGGTACGATTTGGCGCTAAAACCAGCACCTTGTCTCCGGCACTAAACGTGCGATTTACCGCTCTGCGGTCGTACCAGACCTTTCGACGTTCTTGCTCGTTCAGAAGCTTGGTGTGAGCTAGTTCACGAGATTTCCGAAGTCGATTCACGAGACGGACTACATATTCTACAACTGAACTGGGCTCCTTCTCCTCGCTTCCGGCAATGTGCTCGTATAACAGAGTTATGGGAGTACGCAAATTATTCCCATAAACCAACTCAGCTGGAGTAAACCCTAAACTTTCATGCACAGTAGTGCGCAAAGCAAATAAAATAGCTGGTAATTGAAGCTCCCATTCCGTACCTGCTTCTAAGCACATAACCTTCAATAACATGTTCATTGTTCGGTGCATTCTTTCCACAGCATTAGATTGTGGTGGTAAGGAGAACTTCTAATTAGACGGATCCCGAACTTCTTCGCGAATTCCGCGGTCAGAACGCTCGTGAAGCAAGTGCCCTGGTCTGTTTGTAGTTCCTTCGGGAACCCTATCCTGCTAAATAGCTCTAAGAGTGCACTGATTACAGTTGTCGATCGCAAATCTATTATGGGAATCGCCTCTGGATATCTAGATGCCATGCACATTGCAGTAAGAATGAATTTCTTACCCGATTCGCTTTCCTGAAACGGTCCGCAAGCATCGATATTTATACGCGAAAATATTTCCCCTACGGGTGGTACCATCACTAACGGTGCTTTCTTTTTGTCTCCCGACCGGCCTACCTTCTGGCATACATCACATGATCTGACGTACGTTTCCATTTCCTGGAAACATCTTGGCCAGTAAAAATACTTCGCTAAGCTATCCTTACTTTTAGTCGTACCTCGATGCGCGTTCGCGGTCTCGTGGCACACTTTTAGTACCGTGCCCCGAAATACAGCAGGAACAACGATCATGTCATACCGCTCGCCTTTCTTACTAAATCGAGTGCGAAGCAACAATCGATTACGTAGGAAGTACGTTTCTTTCCCCGTCTCGGGTACTTCATTCTCGCATTTTTTGTAGATTTCCGCGAGTGTACTATCCTTAGTCTGTTCGTGAATAAATTCATCAGTCGAGATCTGAATTAATTCTATTACAGGAGCATCTATCTGCATAGAATTTTCATTTTCGGTGTCGTCTGTTTCCTCATCGCTTACATTCACCTGCGCCTCGGCCGTAGCAGTTGGACCCGTTACCTGTTCTCCCTCGGCGTAGCTATTTTCGACTAATTCGGTGACCGACCCTTCCTCAGCCGCCCTCGCCGTCGGTTCGGCCGCGCTCGCCGCTACATCCGCTGCTGCCTGCGCCCGCGTCACCACAGCGCTCACAATTTGCGGCTCAACGAAGCCATCTCGAACTTCCTCGAGTAATTGCGCCGTGCGGTTGCTAAGCAAATAGTAGCCGAAATCACAGTCGCGACTCACTACTGCAGCTCTAGTGGTGACACTCCCGAAAGGCCCTTGCAGTCGAATCTGTGCTACGGTTAGATTCCTAGGTTGTGAATCTAAGGGTTGAAACACCCATACACTTTCTCCTGTTAAATCAGAATCTTCTACAAACCGTTCATTCACAACGTCGAAAGATGCACCAGAATCACGTAATATAAATCCCTGTTTTTCATTTATCAGTCCACTAAACGTGAATGGTTGAAAAAGCTCCGCCGCTGCTTTCTCCGCAACGTGGCCGACCCTTTCGCCCTTCTCCCCCTCCCGCTTACTCGGGCAGTCACGTGCGAGATGCTTAGGTGACCCGCAACTGAAACATTTCCGAACGCTGGGTTTTTCGAACTCTTCCCTGACGTCACGGCCTTTGTGCAAAGGTTTCCCGGCGATAGGTACCTGCTTTTGTTTCTCCACGACGGCGGCAACTTCTGCCCCTCCGTCCTTTCTCTGAAACGATTTTGAGACACTACGTTTCCATCCCGACCTATTATTTTCGTAGTTATCCAGTTTCTTCGCGAATTCAAGTGGAATTGCGAAATTTCCCCACTCATCAATGAAATGTTCCTTCATTTCAGCTGGAACTCGCCGTTTCATTTGGTCAGTCGCTATTAAGTTAAGCAATCCCTCGAAGGTTGATATGTTCAGCCCCGCGACCCATTCTTTACAATAATTATGCAATTCCCGTGCGTACACATTCCATGTAGTGTTCGCAGACTTCATGTGCCTCACGAATAACTGCCTGAACTTTTCAGCATTAAATTTATACATCTCTAACAATTTAGATTTAATGTCCGAATATTCAGTGATAGTTTTCCCGTCCTTCTAACGTTAGCCATGAGTTAATTTGATGGGGAAGTAGTCCCATAAGATTGGCAACCCAATCTTCTTCCGGCACTCCTAACAATTCCGCTTGACTCTCAAACACGCTTAAATAAGTGATTATATCATCGTTATCGCCTTTGAATCTGTCCATAACGTGATTCAACCGTACGTGTGTTTGCGTCTTCGCCTCACTCCCTGAACTTACGCTTCCCGTTGGCGTCTGACTCGCTATACGGAGTTTCTCTAATTCGAACTCGCGATCTAGTCTTTCTTTTTTCTCTTCGCGTTCTAATCTGTCCCGCTCTCGCTCGCGTTCTAATTCTAATCTGTCCCGCTCTCGCTCGCGTTCTAATTCTAATCTGTCCCGCTCTTTCATTTGTTCTTTCGTTGCTTTGCACAATTCTTTAACGAATTCCTCATCATATTGGCTGCTATTTACTATAATGCTGCACAACTTTGCTATTCTGTCATCGTCATTTGCCGTTTCCCTCAACTCCCTAGCAACGTGCATAAGGCACTCTTTACTAAACTGCGCGAGATACGCCATGATGCCTGAACTGTTCTCGAATTGCAGTCGGCTACACTTACGTGAGTGGTGATCCTTGTATACTCCTTCCGGCCGGATGGCCTGGTATTCGTCCTTCCTGTCAGAGGGATGCCTTCTTCTTGACGTCGGCGCCTTCCGCCCCCCAAGATCGACTTGCGATTTAATTTAAAACTACCTCGTGTAGCTCGCACAGCCTTACAGCCCTCTACGTTCCCGGACTTCCTAGGATGCACAGTTCCCGTGAATTTACCACGCACATGCCAGCTACGCACTCTCGTGCACTGCCGGAACCAGTTCGTTGCACTAGGACAGAATTGCTACCACCATAGGCTTAGGTGCATGTTCCGTTAAGCTGCCGCTACCATTACCTAAATGGCGCACATACCCCCGTGGGTTTGTTCCCACCGCTGCCACCATTTAAAACTACCTCGTCTGTAACGTCGTGGGTAGGGATCTACGCCACCAATTAACAGACACGAGTGAGTATTTACAAATTTATTTACAGATATTTACATAATCACTCTAAGGCGTTTTGTTAGAGCTACTCACTGCAGCCCCCCTCTCTCTCTACACGCGCCTAGCGGCGGTGTACCACTCCACCGTGTTCGAACACATCGAACACCCACTCGTGCATAAAGCACTCCGCGCCAGCCTGGGCGGATAAAGTTTTGCGGATAACCGCGAGGGAGCCTCCTACACTGTGTTCCCTCCCGAGGCCTCGCGACACGGCTTTATATAGTGCCGCGTCACATGACCTCCTACGTCATTTCTCCCTCCCACGCCTGGACCTGCCTGGACATGCCTGGACCTGCCTTGCGCACGACACCACGCACCTCCGCCACCACCTCTTTCCACCTCCGGAGGGTGGCCTTTGTTTGGGGAGGCTATTTTAAGATCCCTCATGCCCATACCTTGCAAGACCGTCTCTCGGCGCAGGAAGTGGAGCCTATGACGCTACAATTCATTAGTAAAAAGGATCTTTCCGGAGTCATGGAAAACTTCGATCGTAATACCAATTCCAAAAGTGACAAACACAAAGAGAGCTTCTGAATTTAGGCCAATAAATAAACTACCCATGCATGAAAAAATATTAGAAGAAATAGTAAAGAAGCAGTTAAACGAATATATTGAAACAACCAAAATTATTAGAAATGAACAATCAGGATTTAGAGAAAAACAATCCTGTGAAACTGCGATACAAGCAGTCTTAGACGAATGGAAAATTAATATTGATACAGGAAAGAAAGCAGGAGTTATCTTCTTGGACCTCAAGGGGGCATATGAAACTATTGACAGGACAATGCTGATTGAGAAAATGAACAAATACGGTATGAAAGGTGACGTTCAAAAGTGGTTTATTTTGTATCTTATAATTAGAAAGCAAAAAGTAAAATTTAATATTATTATATCAGAGGAAATTAGCGTACATTTAGGTTTTCCGCAAGGGTCAGTTTTGAGACCAATATTGTTTATAATGTACATAAATGACTTAATAATGACAAAATTGACTTAATTAATATGATAAAATTATGTGGGGATGATTGTAAAATTCAGTTATTTGCTGACGACACGTTATTGTATGAAATTGGAGAAACAAGCGGAAATTGAATTTAAACTGAAGAGTGTATTTATTGCAGTACAAGAATGGTTAAGGGTAAATAAATTAATAATGAATGTAGAAAAGACTGAATTTATGATTTTACATAGTGGAAAAAACATGGAAGAAAGAGACACAAAATTATTCACAACTGATTTAAAGGAAATACAACGGGTATACAAAATGAAATATTTGAGAGTAATTATAGATAGTAAATTAAATTATAAAGATTATATAGAATACATAGTACAGAAAACTGGGAAAAAGGTTAATATGTTAAACAGAATTGGGCAATATATAAATGGCTATACAAGATGTTTGATATATAAGTCCATAATTGCACCACATTTTGATTATTGTGCAACAATACTAGTTGGAGCCCAAAAAAGTGAAATTAAAAACTTCAGATACAACAAAATAGAGCCCTGAGGGTAATAATTCAATGCAATAGATACACTCCAATGCTAGACATGCTAAACACTCTGAAATTTATGTCAATAAAAGAGAGAATTCACTACAATTCAGTACAACACTAATTTTTATTTTTAAATTAATTAAAAATCATATAACAGGAGATTTAGTAAGTAAAATCCAAAGAGTGAAAGTTAAAACAACAAGGGAAACAAGACAAGCACAACATTTAGTAATTAATTTTAATAAAACTGAACAGGCAAAAAATAAACTATTTGACAATGGAATTGAATTATATAATAAATTACTGTTAGAAATAAAAAATGTTGAACAAATTAAAGAATTTAAAAGAAAAATTATAAAACACATAAAAGTAGAAAATTCATTTTGTAAATAATTAATAGAGTATGGAAGCATATAGATGGAAGCAAGGTATGTAAATATGTATTTTATGTAAAAATAGCCAAGAAGACTAAATAAACTATATCTATCTAATTATTGTGTAATTCAATTATTAAAACAGCATTGTCTGAGAAATGCGCATTCACATGTGGAAAATTTACTAAGAACACTTTCTATTTCTGAAGGAGCTAAGCATTTGCTTGAAGAATGTATTGTCCATAATGAAGTAAATGATGATCCCAGTTGCAGCAGCTGACTGTAAAACCCTTTTTACAGAGAGTCATAATGAAATGTAAAACATCAGAGTCAGATAATGTGCAGTGGGTTGAAATGTAATATTTTTCTGTCGAGTTGCAAGTTTTACTTGAGCAATCAAATCCCATAGCTCGGAATTCTGCTATCAAAATACAGCAAAATTGTAATATCATTTTAATTATAATTTTATTACAAATTACTAATGTAAATGAACAAGAATTGTATAAGCATTTACATAAACACTTCAATCTAATAATCATGGAGAATATCATTCCCATTCCCAAAAAAATGTGCAAAGCAGCTGTAGCCAAGATATTTAGATGAAAGTACATTATATTAATATTTGTATTACCTCAATTTTAAGAAATCATAAAAATCATAGGAGAAAGTTTTAAAAAAAATTGTGAACTTAGTAAAGACCTTTACGTGACTCTTAATAACTCGGAATGTTGCTCGTGGTTTATAGCGTAATTGTTTAACACATTCAGAAACATTAGCTCTATTTTAACTCGAAGTTCTAGAACTCGGAGTACACATTCACAACAGCCATGTGTGTCTTGTTTATTGAGTAGACATCACCTGATTGGACTAATACCGTGCCAAGTCAGTGGCGTGTTGTGACCCAGTGTTTCTGTTTCTCCTACGCCCTTGCAAAGGATTTGCCATTGATGATTTATTACTTGAGTGGGCATTTTTATTTATCGGAAGCCGAACGAGAAATATTCTGCGAATGAAAAGAGAAATATATTTGAGAGCGTTAACCAGTAATTGATTATCGATGTGCAATAATTAATGTAAATTAAATAATATTAAAATTTTGACAACATGGAAATGTGTGGTAAATGCACAAATAATTTGATCGTTCGCAACATGCAACGAGTAATTTGCACCCATACGAATAGAGATGTATTGAATGTCACTTTCCGATGATTCCCACATCTAGAATTTTGTTAGCCCTCAAACATTAAACGATCAAGTTATTCAATCTATTTATTTTTCACTAAGAAAGTAAAAACAGTGAAAGGGTATCCGAACAATCACAATATAGAGAGGAAAAAAATCTCTGTTTTCCAGCCATCTATTAAATTCCCCATACACCTATCAAATTATTCCTGCATTGCAATATGAAGGAACAGTTTCGAGGAAGCAGTTTCGAGGCACGCTTCGACGAAAAATCCAGATTTTTACATTTACAAATAGTGGGACGTTGATGTGCCTGATGCCTTCTCTTGTTATTTCCCTAATCTCTTCGATTAAAAATCGACATATTGAAAAATAATACTTCAAGAATTCTGAACCCTTGCAAATACCATGGTCTTCCTTTTGCATTCAGATAGATTATACCGAAATAAGAATGAGTCGACTAAATAATAGTAGCAATTCACTTCCTTGAATTATGTGGATTGTCATATATTGATTTCTTCTGCATATTATCACGTAGTCTGGTGGCGAAAACGCATAAAAAAAGAAAGTAAGCCAAAAAGTTAACAAAAACTCATTCAATAAATGAGGATAAGTAAATGTATATTATTCGATTCACACTTCACTTGTCTGATGCTTCACTTGGTCGCTCCAGTTCCTTGCCCAATCCAAACTCTGCGCACGGTCCTTCACAACACTCATTTACATTCACATTTAACCAGAACATTTATTTCTTCTTCTAATTACTAAATAGAAACTAAATTTTGATAATATTGATAGTTTTAAAGGCTGTTGAAGAACATTTTTGATACTATTGTTCGCATTCATACCTGCATTGTGCAATATTGTTTCTCGATGCACGTTTTTTCATGGAACGACGCACATGTATCAAATCAATGTCTTGGAGCAAAGTCCTAATACCTAATTTTTCCTGCACCATTTTTACTCAGTTTTTTCAATATTTAATTAATACGTTTTATTTACTAAAAAAAAATAAAATTTGTTGCTTGGAAGTTTACGCAAAATTCATTCATTTGATTATCACTTCAATATTCTATTAATTGAATTTTCTTTATTTGCGCACGATTAATTTAAAAAGTGACAAAGTAATTGACCAGGTTAACAGCACTTTTCTGATCACATTAAATAATCAGCATTCAATTTGAAGAAAGAAACACAAAACGTTTTTTTAAAATTTATTTTATGTCGCATCAACATCTATGGTTATTAGCGACTACATGTAAAGACATTACATTTTTATCGGTTATGAAACAGTCCTTCAACAAAATAGTACAGAAGCATTATACCTAATGGGATTTAATCATAATATTGTTAAATAAAAAAAATAATGGTACAGTTTCGATACAAATTATGTAGGGTTATATTTGATTTAGGATGTTACTAGATTTACAGAATTTTATTTTTTTTTCTATAATCCTCAGATGTTACTATTAGTTCTTTCTCTTGCTCATCTATATTGTACTTACGTCCGTTGTGCTGAAACAGAGTACAACGATATATCAAATGTTGGATGTTGAGCAGGGCACACAGGTGGGAGAGGGCTCTGTTTGACACTACAATTACAATGATAATTTCTTATTCGTGATGTTATCATCTATTCTTGTTTAGAAAAGTCTTTTCATGTCGAAAAAGTATATAACAGCGCCCGGTTTCAGTGAAATGGGCCAAGAACTCGTATGTTGAGGGTAGTTTCCTACCATTTACATTTCCCGTGGCACTTACGCATCGTATATCCTTACCATTTATATTCTGCTTTCGGACTGACCCATTCATTCCAATTTTGTAGTAATCCATTACCACGAATTTTACCTGCACACCATCGACCATTTCTTATCTTTCTTTAGTAGCTATTTTTCGAGCTCAAATGGTAATAGTTGTGATAGAATTATTTAAGAATCGTTTCCGGTGATGGGCTTAAGGAAGTACAACTACTAGAACCACCTCCAACAGCTGAAGAAGGGAGGTTCCCATTTCGAAATATAATGATGGATATATGATAAAGGAAATATAAATTTGTGATGAGGTGAAAGGGGTGGGTCCCTGACAACGACAGAATGGCTCCAAATCGATCTAAAAAATCGTAGAAACGGCAAATGTCTGGTTTCGATTTCTACTAATTTGCAATGAAACAAACGAAGATAATGCAAGTTGTTGCAGTTGAGCTTTAATTAATGAGGTCCTGAAGAACATAATTTTATTCTGCAGAGTGATTACATTTGATCCAATGTTGATAAAATCTCTTCTCTAAAGGATCTCTCAGTTTACAGCCTACGCAGCAGCGCACATAGAATGCTGAAGCTGAATCCCTCTATTAGCCTTTCATAAAGTTCTCTCCGAAACTGTAATATCAAATTCAGTTGCAATGTAATAGTAGAATTAAATCAATCTGCGTGCATAATTTTGCTTTAAAAGCAGACTATTTACATTTTAGTTCAAAACAATGTATCACTTCTCCTTTAACTGTGGGTTAATTCTCAATAAAACTTTGTTTAATTATTCGTTTCACAGGCTGCCTGCAGTCGGCTAGCAGAAAAGCGTTTGCATGTTAGCATTTTGACTGCTGATTTCACTGACGAGTAAACCAGAGAGCACAAGTGAATGGAAGTAATGAGCAGTGAGACGCGTATGAGAAACGATGACCGTTGCACAGAAGAGCTCTATTCATTTCAATTACGGAATGAAAGCTGATACTTTCGTTCGATACTCATAAGAGCAGATCGGTTCGTATCTACAAATATTTCATGAAACTGGACCTTAAATTTCAGTATCAGAATCGCTGCTATATTTTTTAATTTGGAAAACCAAAATGCAGCAGCTTCTGTTTTGCCAATACCAATTTGTCCTAGTTCCAAACGTAAATAAACGATGCAAGAATAATGCCTGATATTACAGCAATGTATTTGATAACGCGGTATTGGGAGAATATATGTATGGAGTAAAGAGAAACTGTCTGTTATATACAAAAATGCTGTCTATAATATAATATTTATGAGTCAAAGATTATTTTTAAACTTAAAAATATTCATTATATATTATTTCGATTTTGTGAATTGTCTCCGTAGTTGACACTGACATTTCATTTGGCGCTCTCAATTCGTACACGCTTTAATCAATTTAACTGTAATTATCACAACCGCGCTAATGGGATGATTTTGAAATTAATATAGACAGTCCTTTGTTCAAAGTACATTGATGTATTAAATCTCCCGTAGAATTAACAATCTAAATTTTGATATTATATGATTAACACGTATATTATCTCTTTATGCCCAACATAATTATCATATCCTCACACACGAATTAAGTGTATGTGATAATGCTGGATAATATTTAATAACATTAACAAAATTTTCCTTCACGAATATGTCTACAAAGCACCCAACCCTTCCAAATATTAGAAGAAAGTTAGATTCTGACATGTATAAAACAATCTAATTTAATTAGCATAAACTGATATTAAAAGCAAGATCGAATTCAGTTTGGTATCATTAATTTAAAACCCAAAGGTTTTTTTCGTGTAGACCACTTTCAAAATCTTACTGGTTTTGTTGGACCCCCTGCTTTTCTACATTTCTACTATATTCCCAAAACTCGTCAAAAAATGTGAAGATAAGATCTAAGGATGGAAATTTGCGTCGCGGCTGAGTTCCAACCCTAAATTCGGAGTGGTCAAAATAAAAATAACTAGTGGTGCTACAGGATGGCACAGACTTTTCCGTATTAGTTTTCTGTTATCTTGGATCTGGTCTAGCTATTTGGAATTGCCACATACTCTTGGCGGCTGCCATCTATCGCCGCCCAATATATATTTTTTGACATTTTATTCATTTTTCAATTTCCATATAGCAGAAAGTAAATATTATCTTAAGGATATTAAAGAACAGTAAAACCTCGTTCTAAATAAAATTTTCCTTTGAAAAATTTGGAGCCGTAAAAAAAGGATTTTAAGCGCTACTTCGAAATTCGAGGCTCTTTTTTAGAGAAAATATTTAAGTTTTCGAAAAACAACATTTGAAGCCATTTGAAGCACTTATACTCACAAATGTAATAATGTTTAGAAATTCCTGGCAATGTGCAATTAAAAAAAACAAGATTTTTTAAAAAATGGCTACAAATTGTTTCTTTAAACATTTGGTAGGAATAGGGCCAAATACATTCAATGAATTGGCATAAACGCTATATTGCTCTATTACTTTGGTTTTTCAAATGTTACAAAAATGTAATTTTTTTACTTCTCTCTCTCGTCGTTAATATTTACATTACTGTCAATTTGTTCACATTATTGTATTTACGAATAGGTTTGCTTTAAAGTCAAGTAAAGTTTCAGTCAAGTAAAGTTAAGTAAAGTTTTTTTAGAACTCAACCGTTTTCAGTGAAAAATTGCTCAAAATTCTGCATTTTCAGAAACACTCACACGTCATATTCTCATAAATGGTTCCAAATTTTTTCTTGAAACTTTTCGAACGGATAATGCTAATTGCACTCTTTAATACAATGAATTAAATTTGGGGTATTTTTTGTTTTTAGGGAATATTTTACATAAATGTAATTTTTTTGAAACATATCTCACATCGTTAATATGCATATGTTCAGAAAATTATCAAGACCATTGTATTTGTAGATTAATGTACTTGAAATGACTTTACATGAAGTTTTTCGAAAACTCAAAACTTTTCTGTGGAAAATAGCTTCAAATTTCCCATTTTTAGTAGCGCTTAAACGCCATTTTCTTAAAAGCTGTTACAATTTTTTCAAAGAAAATTGCCATTTAGGAAGAGGTTTTAGTATTCTTTATTATTCTAAAATAAATATTTCCATTCTACCATTAGGAAACGAAAAATTAAGAAAATGACAAAAAATGTACTTTGGGCGGCAATAAATGGCAGCTGGCATGAGTATGTGGCAATTCCGAATAGCTAGCCCAGACCCAAGAAAAAAGAAAACTAATTCGGGAAAGTCTGTACCATTCTGTAGCACCACTAGTTTATTATCACGGCCCGGCAACGAATTTTTTGCTGCCGAAAATTTCCCATTTTTTCGCGTAGCATTACATAACTTTTCCTATACTACTATACTACGTATATTACTTCGTATATATGTACCTACACGGGAAAGTAACAAGTGGTGCTAGAGAATGGCAGAGACTTTAGTATTAGTTTTCTATTTCCTTGGGTCTTCGCCAGGGACCGAATACCGAAATAATAGCGGTAAAGATGTTTATACCGGTGTAGAAATACCTTTACCTCTATTATACCGTTATTCAAAATACCATAAAAATACCGGTATAAGATCTCAAATACCGGTATTTTTAGAGGTATTTTACTTTTATTCGACGTCTATACCGGTAAAATACCTCTAAATACAGGCGAACGCGCGTGTGTGGGAAGCGAACGCGCGTGTGTGGGGAGCGAACGCGCGTGTGTTGGGCGCGAACGGGCGTGTGTTGGGCGCGAACGCGCGTGTGTTGGGCGCGAAGCGCGCGTTAGGGCGTGAACGCGCGTGTGGGGTCGCGCGCGAGTGTGGGAACACGGGAGCGCGAACGCGCGTGTGGGGTCGCGCGCGTGTAAGGGCGCGAACGCGCGTGTGGGGGCACGAACGCGCCTGTGGGGGCGCGATCGCGCGTGTGGGGGCGCGAACGCAGTGTGGGGACACGAACGCGCGTGTGGGGTCGCGCGCGCGTGTAAGGGAACGAACGCGCGTGTCGGGGCGCAAACGCGCGTGTGGGATCGCGCGGGCGTGTGGGGTCGCGCGCGCGTGTGGGAGCGCGAACGAGCGTGTGGGGGCGCGAACGCGAGTGTATGGGTTGCGAACGCCCGTGTGTGTGGGGAGCGAACGCGCGTGTGTGGGGAGCGAACGCGCGTGTGTGGGTAGCGAACGCGCGTGTGTGGGTAGCGAACGCGCGTGTGGGAGCGCGAACGCGACACTATTTCCATTGAAAATACCGGTATAATACCGGTATAACCTTTATGGACGTCCATGCCGGTATAGACGTCCTATAAAGGTATTTTACCGGTATAAAAGAATAAAAGTATTTTATACCGGTATGAAAAAATACCGGTATTTTACCGGTATTTTTACCGGTATTCAATACCTTTTTGGTCCCTGGTCTTCGCTAGCCTTTCGGAATTGCCACATACTCTTTCTTGCCAGCTGCCATCTATCACCGCCAAAAGTACATATTTTGTCATTTTCTTAATTTTTCGGTTTCCTATTGGTAGATCGGAAACATTAATTTTAGAATATTAAAGAACACAAAAACCTAGTTCTAAATGGCAATTTTCTTTTAAAAATTATGTGCAGTTTTAAAGAAAATTTCGTTTTAGCGCTACTAAAAATTTGAAGCTCATTTTCACAGAAACTTTTTGAGTTTTCAAAATTCTTTATTTGAAGTTATTTGAAGCACGTACACTCACAAATAGAATAATATTTACAAATTGCTGGTAATTTGCATATTAAATATCTGAGAGATCTTTTAAAAAATTTACATATGTGTAATTTTTGAAGAAAAAAATTCCTCAAAGTAAACTTTGTTTTATTAGAGAGTGCCATAGCACTATCCGATCGAAAAGTTTGAAGACGGTTGTGTTCTCGATAAACTTTACTTGACATTATTTAAAGCATATGTACTCATAAATATAATAATGTGAACAATTCGCCGCTAGTGTAAATATTAACGACATGAGAGGCAAATAAAAAGAATTACATTTTTGCAATTTTTGAAAAAACAAAATACAGCAATATGGCGTTTATGTCATCTCGTAGGGTACATGTAACATTATCCCTGCCAAAAAGTTTAAAGAAATAATTTGGAGCCGTTTTTGAGAAAATTTCATTTTTCTAATTTTTTAAAATTGCACATTTTGCATGCAATATTGCACGAAAACGACTAAAATTTTCAAAACAATGTACATGACCTTAAACAAAGAACTCACTTTGGAGAACACATTTTATTTGAAGGAAAAATCTCTATCTTCAATTTTGTAGTTGGAGAAATTCGCCGAAAAAATTCAAACTTTCTCAATTTTCGATAATTCAGAGTTATCTGTGACAATCAGACCTATGCCAAGTTAAAAATTGTGTATTTTACTCTGTTCATACAAGAAATTTAAAGAAAACGTTTGGAACCATTTTTGAGAAAATTTTGAGTGTCCGGGGGGCTTCATGTAAAGTACCCCCAAATTTTAAAGAATCTTTTTCAAAATCTCGAAAAGAATCAGATCGGCCGGGAAATATCCATTTTGAAGGAAATCGTACGTATAGTTTAGGCGCTAGCAGTGTTCACAGACGGACAGACGGACGGTCGGATGGACGGACGGACAGACGGACGTTTTCCTTTCAATTTGTTTTTCGGTATCAGAGACACAAAAGAGGTGTTCTGGCTACACCACGTGTAAGGGAATTTTTTTTCTTAATTTAGCAACTGGATTTATCCACTTTTTCGTTATCATGGCCCGGCAAGGAATTTTTTTCTTGCGAAAATTGGCCATTTTTTCGCGCATTACATAATTTTGCCTGTAGTACGTATATCACTCCGTGTATACGGGAAAGTAAAAAATATTAAAAATTCAATCTTTCTCGGCTTTCTCTTATTTTATAGAAGTATCGAATAATGGCCCTGTTCAGTATTTAATTTGTATTCCGTACCTACTACATGCAAACATAAAAATATGCATAACAAATATGTAGGTACTTATATTTTTCGGCACTGACAAACACAGATATCGATTCACTCACATTTTTCTTTTCAAAATTCCGGAAACAAATGAGTAATTACTGGTATTTGCATTGGTCAAGAATGAAATGAATTGATGCAAGATTGCAAGCACAGCACAAGTCGTATTTCGACGACTGAACAAGCGTTGCAAGCGTCGCTTTGCAAGTCTCAACACACGTTGTACTGAATATCAAATATGCAAGTTTTTACAAGTAACAGTCGCTGACCTTAAAATTCACTACTCAAAAAATTAAGGAAGATTTTAAAAAGGAAATTTATGTTAAAAACAGGCTATCCGTTCCTTAATAGCCAAACCGAAAAAAATTTCAAGATCGTGGACTAAAAAAAGTAAAAAATTTGCAATATTATATTTCGCGCTATCTTTTTGAATTGCTTGAGAACCGTAGCTCCTAAAAACTTTTCGCCAAACAATCTATAAATGAGAACCTTAAAGTTTCAAAATGATGTTTTAAAAGTCTCAATACGACCATTTTCACCGAAATACAGCCTATCAAAAATCATCGAAAAATTTGGAATTTGTTTCTACCTTAATGATTTTGAGTAGTATATTTTCTGCCTACATTGATAGTTAAAGCCAAGGCAAAATTTTTATTCTTAGTATTGAAACCAGATAAATTTTTCGTGGACCCTCACTTACAACTTGTGAACTAATTTTTTTCACTCTAACGTAGATCCCCGTCGTGTCTCCTGTGGGCCCCTGGGGCACATATATCATTTGCATTTATGTTGAGAATTTTTACTTAAAGAATGTATCTTCCCTTTTTTATTGATTCTACAACGTTCTTGATTTCTTCAAACACTCTGTGTGTTTTGTAAATATTATTTGCTTACGTCCTATCACATTCAGATTCACTGCTTTCTTTCGGGCAATAATATATTATTGAAACATTGTGTGGTGAGCACATCAACGGAAAATTTAATTGTGCAAAAATTGAAATCATTGTATTTCTGTTTCATCTGTTCTTTTGGGTGCTTACAGACTCCTCCTCCCCATATGAGAGTTATAACTGCAGATGCAGCCCCTGTGTCGCCTAGCAGTCTCTCCATCCATCGCGCTGATGTGACTTTTGAGCCCATATTGGTTATTTAAATACTGTTGTACAAGCGCAGCTCGAGAACCAATTTTGCTTAGAGCGATGTTACTGCGTCACTGCGACCCGTTAGCCTTTATAGCTCTGGTCTAGTCTTCTATCTCACCTGTCGTCCGTCTCAAGAGAGTTACCGAGGCAGGGACGTGGAGAGGGGAAGGTCAGAGGAAGTGGTGGAGTGTCTAAGTAAGAAATACGTAAAGAGTTGAAAATGAGAACAACGAAGTGCATTGAATTAACACTAATAAAATTATATTCTACGTTTTTTTTTAAATTTTGGGAAAATATTATCATAGGCACTATTGAAATAATCATTTTAAATCACCCTCTTCATCGTATTGTGCAACTTAATGTTGAGAATTTCAGATATGATTCCGAAGAGTCTTGCTGGTTCTCCACCTGGCATTTCTATTTCGTTAAAATCCATTGAGTAACTAATTGGGTTCTGTGTTTTGATATATAAGTTAATTTATTTGAGACCTATTTTCTGTTGTTATAATGATCTTGAACTCTGTCTTATTTTTAGTTTAGCTTAGTCTGTATAACGTAACATATGTTACAGCTTTTGCAATTAATTTTGTTACCACATTTTCTGTCTCAAAAATGTTATTGCTATCTTTCACATTTCTAATTACATTTTGTTTGTTAATTAATTTATTTCTTACTAAGTATTATGTTCCTATTCTGACAATTATTTTTAAGTGATTACACATTTTAGGAATTTACGGTAAAATAACAATTTGTGGATTGGTTATGGTGGTTTCCCAGTTTATTTTGTCAATTTTTGTGTGTACCTGTTTCCATCTTTTCTTAACATATTTGTCAATAAATTTTATAGGATAATAATTAGAAAGAAGTTGATATTTTAATTTAACTTAAATTCATATTATGAAAAGGTTTTCTGATAGTTTTATAGGCTCTATCCACTAATTCATAGATTATTCCAATCTATTGTTGGATCGGGTATTTTGAAAGGTAGTTGAGCGCGCGACCGGTTCACTTTTGGTGTACCAATTGGTGAAAATTGGTGATAATACGATCGATTTTATTTTCATTAGAAAGATCTAAATAATTTATTTGTTTTGTATTGTTCTATTTTACAAGTAAACTGGATATTTGGATTATAGGAAATGAAAACCTTAAGGTTCTTGTATTTGATCTTAATGGATAGGTATAATAATGTCATCAATATAACGGCTGTAGAACTTCAATTGGACAATAGGCAAGATGATGTTTTCTAATCGTCTCACTACAATTTCTGAGAAAATGATAAAATCAAAATGAATCATAAAAAATACTTTATTAAAAAAATTGACTTGATTGTCTCATGTATAAAGGAACGTAAAATCAGTAAGCAATTTGAATTTTCAGTTTTCTTAGCAACAAATAGCGCATTTCTTCAGGCATACGGAGCTACAGAGCCCCTTGTTCACCGCTTCACAGGCTGAAAACTTGCCGTTTCGTCCTTTCGGACTTTCTGACGATGTGCCAGTGCCACAGTATCTACCGAGATGGGTATGCTTGCACTGGATTGCAGCGAATAGTAAACAGTTTCGTGCTTTCGGGCTTGTTCAGCCTGTGACGCTGTAAGAAAGTTTCAGTGCATACCATATGTTTATCTTAAAAAATATCATTGTGATTAATCCACATTAGTGATTCGTGGGTTCAAAATAATTATGAGTTTAGTGATCTGTGAGATCTGGAAAGAGAGTGACTGCTGCTGTAGGACAATGCATGTATAAAAGTGTCGTCGCCGCTATGGCCATTCTGCTTTGTTTCCATTCGGAAATTTGGCCTTACAGACCAGATTCCTCCCGTAGTGACTATTTTGTGTTCCAGAGAAAGCCCTGAAGAGTAATCGCTTGGATTCTCGATCCAGGATGTCATTGAACAATGCTTCAACTACTTCGGCCAGCAACGTCCTTGGCGGAGTATTTGTCTTTCCGGAGAATAAAAAATACTGGAGCATTTGACGGAACGGTCGAATTGATTTCCAAACGAAAGTCTTCAACCGATATCAATAATATTGACATTTGACATCAGTAATATTCTCAATATACAATTAAAATTTTCCATTTTTCCTTTCTTTATTTGAATTGTCTTTATGCGTAAAATGAAACAATTGCAGTAAATTGAAATATACAAGAAAAGTACAAGTATAACATTCATTACTATTTTAATTAAAACTTAAGAAGTTGTCAGAATTCAATTCTTAGATTACATACTAGCGGAAACAAACATTCTGTGTTATTCGTGTAACAATTGGTGTGGCAGGTCACAGAACGTAAAGAAACAGATGATTCGTGTGATTTATGACAAAATCTACACAGCAGAGTGATGGATAATCATAATATGATAATTATTATCGGAATGGAGTTAGAAATTAATATGTAGATATTAAACATCAATTACCATTATATTATGCGTTGGGAATTTGTATTGGTTCATGCTCTAAAAACTGTATTTCATAGTGATTCACATACACATTAATTTCATTAGGTCCGCAAAATGAAACGCTACCGATGCGGATGTGGCCAGGTCGTGTTTCCGATATTGCCGCGTTCTACTTGGTAGTGGCAGGGACAGGGAGGGTGGGCATGGATTATGAGGGCCATGGAAGGCAGGGATCATAGTGCCAAGAGTATTTTAGGATCGGGTATCTTGTATGTGGCGATGTTGAGGGCGGGCATGAAGTTACGGTGACCGAGTGATCAGCTATTCCGAACAGGGAGTGCTACATTCCTTGGGCTCGTGTGGGGGTTTGAAATGCGGAGCGGAAGCCGGTGTGGGAGAGGGTGCAGGAGTGGTAACGGGAGCGGGAGTGGGAGTAGGAGCGGGAGTGGGAATAGGAGCGGGAGTGGGAGTGGGAGCGGGAGCGGGAGTGGGAGCGGGTGCGGGAGTGAGAGCGGGAGCGGGAGTGGGAGCGGGAGTGGGAGCGGGAGTGAGAATGGGAGCGGGAGTGAGAATGAGAGCGGGAGTGGGAGCCGGAGTGGGAGCGGAAGTGGGGGCGGAAGCGGGAATGGGAGCGGGAATGGGAGCGGGAGCCGGAGCGGGAGCCGGTGTGGGAGCACGAGCGGGAGCCTGAGCGGGGGCGTGAGTCGGAGTGGGAGCGGGAATAGCAAGGCGCAAGTGCGGCGTGCGTCGCCGGGTGGCTCTCGGCGGCGCCGCTATTTATTGGCTTCGTCGCGAGCCTCATTCGGCGCTGCCGCCTCCTCGCCAGGCGGCGAGCGGCGGGGATCGATTCGCGGGGCGGAGGCGCTGCAAATGCCGCTCAGCAGGCGGCGCGGCGCGCCAGCTGCCTGCCTCCGCAGGTGGCAGGGCTTTTACGCAGAATTGCCCATACATCCGATGACTCTAATGTCAAAGAACAATTTAATTTTGATCCGATTTCTTTTGACGGGTTTCAAGAAAAATTAGGTGGAAAATGAAGTCCGCGAATTCATTGAAAAATATGTACACTTTTTAAATTCATCTGGGTATTGTTGTTATTATTATTATTATTATTGTTATTATACGGACAATGTTATGCTTGTAAGTAAAAAAAGTAATGTTTTGTTTTTGTATTACATAATTCTACAATAATCGTGCTCTGTGAAAAACAAAAACAAAAAACAAGTGTCTTCGATTTAATCTATGGATACGGATGTACCTATACGGAGGTACCTATGGATACGGATCTTGACGGATGTATGTACACATCCGTTAAGAATAAATGACGAATTTGCGAGTTTGGCTTCTAATGAAAACTTCAAACTGACTTGTGATTTTGCACAATACTTTGAGCCAACAATATCAAATGATAAATTGAAATGATAATGGCTGTATTGTGGTAGTAAAAACAATGACTCTTTCAGCCCCTTTTCTTAGATTCTTCATTTTCAATGTTTTAAATGGAAATTTTTGGATTTTGAAGGTATAAAAAAGGAAATAACCTTCCACAACTAGGTATTAAATAATAATCATAATAAGCCCTTAGATCTGCTCCCTAAGAAGCTGGTTGCAACCTGGAGTAGATTTTATATTCAAGCAACTCACATCTTTAGTCGTGAATTAGAGGAATAGTAATAATACGTTTACTTCAAGTATTAATTTGAAATGTTGCAAGGGTTATTTTTCAATCATCAATGGTTTTTACAGCTTAAATCAAGTAACATAGAACAAATAAGATTTAAAAATTCATCTTTGCATTTTAGAATTATGTATTTATGGTCACACGCCATTTTATTAACAATGATCAACCACTGAAGATGGAGAAATAATCCCTGAAGAATGTCTGGTTAAAACCTATAGATTATTTAAATTCTATATTGTAGAAGATTATTTCATTATCGATGCTACCTTAAAATCTCCTTCCATAAACTCTATTTCAAACCGTAACGTTTTTTCTTCTCTTTGACGCCATTGGCTGACCGCGCGGTGCGTTGTGCGCAGGCGCGGAGGATGGGGCGCGGCGATTCGTGACGCCCACGCGCGCCCTCCCGGGCAGAGGAGGTGAGTAGCCGCTTCACCGCATCTCGCTGAGACCATCAACGGCATGGTTGGAGGCGCCTTTGCCTTCCTCATGGAAAACAATCCACATTTACTTTAAAAAAATCAATATCATTTCATACCGGGAACATTTGAAGACTAACGTAAACGATTTGTATCTTTAGTTGCAAAAGCTGTGTGCTTAATATTAGACTTATTCCTCATTTATCAAACATTAAAACATAATTTTTGTTAGTTAAATAAAACTTTTAAATATAGTAAACAAATTGATTACAATTTGTTAGAACGTGATAGAAATATATTTTTTTATTTTTTGATTACAATTATTTTACTGATAGAAATATATTTTATTATTTTTTCGAATATTTTGTGATTTTTTCGGTGCGCGGGGCCTCCGTAGTTGGAGAAAACAACTCCTTATTTTACTTTTAAATAAACCCGGCCGTAATCAAGAGATGCATTCATAGTTTGGAATTAATGTTGTGACCCAACGTACCATGATATCCGATTCTATGGGGATCATGAACACATAGGTTGAAAACATATGCAAATTTCTCTAATGAGATGAACACGTAAATAAGGAACAAGGAATCTATTTGGGGAATAACAACCTTGTTGTGAGCATGAATGTACAGAATTGATATGAAATTCTTTGAAACACAAAAACACATTTATTTACAAGATGGCTTCTAATACAACCACCGATTCATTGTACAGCAATCTGGCAATACCTACCTGCGACCTCCACCTGGTGCGTGCTATCACTCACACTTCTTTTCAGTGCATAACAATACAACGAGTCCGCATCCACTGCACGGCGATGGGGCTTCTCGCACCATCCAGTGGTTTGCTACGGAGAAGGGTGTAGGGGTTCAATTCAAGTTTATATCGTTTCCGTCACCATGTGATGCGGTGGTTGGGAGGATGGTGTATCAAATGTATAATTGTTTATACAGGACTAATAAAGAATAGGAAAAAAGGCTGTGGAAGACAAAACGTAGTATCAGTCTAATGCTTCTCCAGGTGTTAATATTTTTCACATGCAAAACTTGAAACTTTCTTGATATAATTTCATGAATAATTAATCACCATGACAAATTAATCACCATTACAAATAGAATAATTATCTTTTGTTAAGAGCCTTTCTGAAGCAAGTTTTAAACAGAGTGGAAGAGATTTCCGTCGATTCGAGGTATCTTCTACTATGCTGGTAATTTTGATTTGTTGTTCAATGTTACCAGTGTCAAGCATTGTATAAGTCAATAGTAGTCTATTTTGAGGTAACGGGCGAAGTTTTTCTCGTATAAGAATACGTGATCTGTCACATAGCATTAGATTCTAATTTTATTAATCTATGCTACCAAATTATACTGAATATGATGTTTATAATTTTTTCCCCATTTTATTTCCTTTTTAATTTCCTTATTTAAGATCATGATCTTTTTGACTTGTTTATAATTCTTTATACAAGTATTTTTTCTCATTCTTCAACCCTTAATTTCAACACAGAAACAATGACAAATAGTTCAAGTCGTACAATATTCCCTTAAATACTCAGAAAATTATACTTAGGATCCCGACTGTGTCGTACATTGCTGTAGCCTCCCTCCACGGCATTCGGCTTCAAAATGGGATCCTCATAGAAGAGGGTTGTACTATTACTTGAATTTTGTTTCGTAATTTAATGACAAAGCGTTTCCTTAATTAATGCTATTTCTTGTAAGAAGATATGACAGTAAACTACTGTAGAATTAAAAATTATATAACGTACATTAAGTATCAATAAAATAAAGACGTTTACCAATATATTCGAGATATTAGATAGTAGTTCATTATTTGAACTTTCATATTTTTGGTGGAGCTGAAAATATCAAATTTTATTTTATAAAAACAACTTTATTTAAAAAATAATCTTCCTCTAATTGCTTTGGCTTCTCACGTTTAGTACAGATTAAGAATACATTGATAATTATGTAATGTATTTTAAAATAAACGTTACAATCTTTCGGAGCATTTAAAGGGGTCGAAAATGATATCTTCTCGCTAATGAACATAAAGTGGGAAATTTCAATATGAGTGTGTGTGTTTGTGTGTACGTGAATGCGTGTGTCATTTCCCCCTGATTCTTAGGCAAACCTCTAAGCAGAGATGTGCGGCAGGACACATTCTGACGCAGTCAAGGAGATTCCATATACCTGCCGAATATCTGTGCATGAAAATAGGGGCGTATGTCACTGCATATAACTCATTTAGATGTAAATTTCCATCATGTTTTCTTTGGCAGTATGTGATTTTTGCGACGTTTATAACATTTATTCTGAGACACCTGTATTGATAATTACAACTCTCTTTATAATCCATAATACATTTTTACGAATGAATTAATGATTTTTTTACAACTCTGTAAATATACAAAAGTTGGATTTCCTTAATACGTACACAGTACCCTACCTTACTAATCCTGTTACCTTTGTACTCTAATTTCCAACTAACGTAATCCTGATCGTTCCTCCTTTTTCACATTCTTCCTTTCTCAAAAACCTGACATCTCTCTAATATATGTTGTCTTTCTTCCTCTTCCATCTCACAGGTACTAAATTTTTTACCCCAATATTTTCTCAATGTCTTCTCGTATTTTTACTCATAAATTACAGTTACATTTTTACTCATTACATTTTTACACATAAGTTACATTTTTTACTCATAATAAGTTAAAATTATTATATCGTAATGATTCTAGCTGACCACCCGGCATAGCTGTGATATTTATGAATTGCAAGTTGCATCATTTCTAGCAACCATTTTTGGTAAACTCAAATTCGGGATAAAATTAGGTGAATTCAAATTTGTACAACAATCATCCCCATCTATTCATTTTTTACATATACGCTTTTTACCCACATGAACATATACTATGAACATTTTTTTCGAATGCAGTTCGTTCACGTCTTTTGCACGCAAAATTTGCCCACGGAAAATTCAGAACAGTTATTCTAAATCACTACTGTTTTTCAAATGATTTCTTGTTTTCTTTACCATTTCACTTCTGGTTTTGCATAGACGTATACTTCTAACGCAGAAATCAACATGACGAAAAGAAAACAGATTGGCTGAAAGAATTTTCTGGGGAATACTTGTGCGAATAAAAAGTCATGGAATTTTCTTAAGAATATTCACGTTGAACTCTGCATTTATAAGATTTTTTAAAAAAATGTATTTTCTCCTGTTCTGCATGTTGACTTACAGGAATTTTCCGATTTAAAATTAATTGACATTAAAAGTTGGTCACTCTCACTTAGTTATCCCTAAAAGTAGGGGACAATTTATAAAATCTAATTTATAAGATCTAAAACGCGCAGATGTCCAACTGATCATGATCACGGGTCAATTATGCGTCTTTCGCTTTCAAAGTTCCCTGGCAAGGTAATCATAACATTCCCGGTATGCGACCTACCCGGGAACAAGATAAATTAAATGAAGTTAAGGCTGTTACTGTGCATTTTTTCTAAACGACGAGGCAAAAGAGTTGCGACGACAGAACATTTTGTTTAAAAATAGTTACTTAAACAAATAAACATTAAGGGGAGTAACAAAGCCCTATACCAGCTATGTCAATTTACTGGAGTTTGTGTCCCATTTTCTCAGAAACTATTAAAGATAGGAATATGAAATTTTAACAGATGCTCTATTGTATTGTACATCTACTGTACTACAATTATTCGAATTGTGTCATTGGATTTTTTATAAAATTAATTGTTAGTAAGACTTTTTAAAAAAATTTTCTTGTAAATATTAACGACATGAGAGACAAGTAAAAAATTAGGTTTTGTAATTTTTGAAAAAACAAACAAACAAAATAATATGATATGACATAAACGCCGAATTGCTCTAGAGTACATTATGCACTATCCTCACCAAAAGTTTAAAGCAAAAATTTGGAGCCGTTATCGAGAAAATCTAATTTGTGTATTCTTTTGAAAAAATTGCATATATTGCACGCAATACGCAGGGATTCTGGCTACACCACATGTTAGGGATTTTTTTACTTAATTTAGCAACTTGATTTATCAACTTTTTCGTTATCAGGGCCAGGCAATGATTTTTTCTGCAGAAAAACCGCCGTTTTCTCGCGCAGCATTACATAGCATTCTCTATACTACGTATATTACTCCGTATATACGTATGTATACGGGAAAGTAAAAAAAACAATATACTGGAGTTATGGAATACTCTAAAGCATCTACGGAATACTTCAATGGAATTGACTAGAGCATAAAAATAAAACGAAAACCATTCTATAAAGTCCCTCAGAGTCGGATATCTAAATAGGCTGAGTAGGCTGCAGTCTAGAGCGGCAGAGTTTTAGGGGTGGCAGTTTGGCAATTTATTCAAAAGTTTAAATCATTTGGACGTTAATATTATATTTCGTACAAATATAAAACAAATATTACTTGAAAATAACTTGTATTCTTTCTACATACCATAACATAATACAAATTAACATGATCTTGTAATGTAACGCACGTAAACTTGTAATATAACTTTCTTGTAGTGTAATCTAATTTGGTTTGACAACACTGCACACTGAAAGGCGCAAGGGCAGAGATTCGATCTGACAACGCAAGTTCTGGCACTACCATTATCGATAACGAACGTTAGTGGTGTTCACAAACGGACAGACAGACAGACGAAATTTAGCCTGTTATCGGGATGCGCCGACCGCGTCGAAAGAATGCTGGAAGCGTCAACGGATCTCTTGCCACCGTTTATCGCTCAAATTCGAGACGGTCAGGCGGCCTGTTGAATGACGCAAATTGCTATTTGCGATTTTCCAGAGTTGTACGTTGACCAATGCGTAAACAACCTAGCGTTACCTGTAGTTTTTGTGGATACCCTTAGGCTTGTGGCATATTTGCAAAAGCAATGAAAAAGTAACAATTCTAACACATATTTATTTTGTGTATTATAAAGTTAGCAGAGCCTTCCAAAGTGGAACTGTGGATGTTTCGTTGGTCAGAGATTTGGCTCTTTTGAATAATTCACGGAACAGAGAAACCATTTTGATTACTTTGAGGAATTGGCCACGAATATAACCAAAGCTACATCTTATGAAAAAGACAGTAAGCCAGCCAAAAAAAAATGTTTGAACTGACGTATACCAAGTAAGATGTAATGTTTCCTGGCAGAGATGACCTTAAAATTAACGTTTTTACCAATTTTAGACTTTTGTTTGTGACTTCAAGAAAATAAAAATGGCCTGTGACGAGTTTCAAAACCGATTCTATTTCTTAACTCAGTTGTGAGATAAGACAAATAAGAGGAATTGAGAAAAAAGGCCACCAATCTTTACCACGTTTACACATAATTTGGATTCGGATTTCACTTAAAAGTGCACCCACTTTCAAAAGCAGTGTGCTGTGGGAATTGATGACCCATGTGATCAATCCGCATCGCAATTTGGGTATTACTTTAAGTAAAATAGTATTTCTGAATTAAGATTATATTTTTCAATAAATCAGTAATTAACTACATTTTTGTAATTACATTTCACTACGTAGGACAACTCAATTCAAATTGAACCCAGATCTTCAATTACGCAGAATATAGTCATTAGTATTAAAGTATAAAAATACATTTAAAAATGTGATCTCTGATCTTGAAGAACAAATTAATTAAGTTCGAAACCCATTTTATTTTTTCAACGAATGTTGAAAGACGTTAGTAACAAAACAAGTGGAAGAACTTACGTTATGTAATTAATTGTGTTAACCATTAATATTGTAATTTTATGTAAGCTAAATGAAAGCAATTGTGTTTTAATGTTTAAAAAAGATGAAAACAAGAATGAACTTTACCATTTGTTGAATAAAATAAATGTATTATGCAACCATGAACAATAAAGGGGGCGGCAAATGGGCTTCAGTTTACAGGTGGCATGCTCCTATATCCGACCCTGAAGTCCCTCATCCTTGTTCTTCTCAGTTTCAGTGAATAGAATGTTGCTTCAGTTCCAGTTATAATGCTTCGTTGATTTCAAGGGTTCTGACGAAAATTTTGTGGAATTACATGATTTATTTGGAATGGTGAAAGAAAGAATCTTCTACAGTATAGATATTAAATAATAATATATTACGTTTTAAAACTCTGTTCGACACATTTCAGATATATTTAACCATCATCAGTGGTTTTACAACATTCACCAAGTAACATGGAGCAATTTTTATATTTAAAAATGTTAAACATATGTTTTTTTATTTTAAGCTCATACGTGTGAGAGCTTAACTGAAAAATATAAACTATCTTCTGTGTACGTCTGTATGCGTTTGTAGGCTTCATAAATCATCTCGTATTGTGTAACATGTGGTTGTATTGTGTAAGTTTACAAACTCGCCTATTACAGAGGGAAGAGCACTATGTACTACACAAGAGGACGAAGTTTGAACTTCAAAAAGTTATTTTACTCTTTTTATGTAACTCATAATAATTGAATAACTTATCCAATAGTTGTTTTGTTTAAAAGTTATAACCAAGTACATTTGATCAATACATCAGACTCAATCTCTTATTTAGTAGTCCGTACTCAATTTCTTAAAGTAAGTGAAAAAGTTGCACAAATGAATCCTTACCGTTGCACAGCGTTGTATGACAGCGCAGAAGGGAGCAGTCGGGCGTTCTCGACCTCGCAGGTTCTCTTTAGTTGAGCCGCCGATCGCAAGAGAGCGCGCTGCGTCTTAGAGTGGCCGCAGAGTTATGATCGTAAGGGCTTTCTGAAGCTGCTGTGAGTTCGAAACGAACCCAGTGATCGCGCTTTGGAGTCTATCTGAAACTTCACAACTTCAAGTTCCACCCACTCCAAAGTTATGGAGAGATCCGGAACTTTCTGTTTCTTTTATAAATCGTTATTTTTTTCTGTTATTTTATTCCTTTGTTCTCTGTTACTGCTTATGCGATGAATCCCTCTTATATGTGTTGAAAACTTTATATATTTCGAATCATGTATTTCATTCTTGCTATTAATTATGTCGAAGGAAAGGAAATATTAATGCTTGAATGATTAAATGATTTTGTATTCATTTTCTAATTTATAGGAAATTGTGTGTGGCGAGATAAACTCTGTGTGAGCGCAATGCCACTTTACTATTTAACATCTCTGAGTTCTTTTTCTAATATTTTCTTTAAATTTTGGCCAAACAGTCTACTTTCTGAAGCAGCAAAAATATTTCCTCGGCAATTCCAACATTTATGTTTATGTTATTATGTTATTCACTTCGCATTTATGTTTACACTCCATCATATTCCATTTATTTGGTACTGTATATTCTTTTAGGCACATCTTCAGTGTCATGTCTAGCGATTTTATTTGAATCGAATCTCGGAATATTTTCTCTCTAGCGTGAAAAGACTACGAACTCTTTTCCCTTATTAGTAAATACTTCGTCTCACATCACACATGCGTTTCCCTACTCCCTGGATGCCAATGATAAATCGGGAAGCTTCAAGACTCCCGGTGTCCTCCCAAATTTTACTTCCCGATACTTTTCCATTTCCTTTCGGAGGGGACAGACAGGGCTCCAATCCAAAGTGACGGCAATCTGTCTACGGGAAGGTCCCCTGAATGAAAAACCGGACCTCCAGAGAAGGAGTTGGGTCGATTGGGGCTCAGCTCGTTACTGTGAAGAAAAAATACAACGGAAGAACCTGATCAGCGTCGGAATGGAACCGGTATAGTATATGAAGGAAACGGCGAAGAAGAGAGTCTACGGTATTAGGAATATGGAATATTGAGGGAGCTAGCACTAAAGGTAGCCCCCTTAACGAGCTACAAGATATAAGATTGATATTGCCGCGGTGATAAGAAAGGTAACGGTAGTGTGCTCATTCAAAGTTGTATTTTGAGGTGTAAAACAGAAACGAGTGAAAGCGGAGGTATAATTTATTATTAACAAGAAAAAACGGGGCAAAGCAAATCTTACAATGTACTAAATGGGAGGATATACTATCTGAAAATTAAATGAAGTTTTTGAGTGGCTTATGTGAAGTGGGTATGTCTCCAAACATAAGGCTAGTATATAGATTAGGATTTTTTTAAAACATGTTGACGTTACTTGACATCGTTACGTAATTTTATAAAACAGAAAAACGTAATCATGAGAAAGGATTTGAAATTGGAAGTGGCATCGAAGGGAAATGAAAAAATAATGGGAACACATGGAGAAAGGGCAATAAACGATAATGGAGGACGATTAATAGATCTTCATAAAAATATGTATGTGACTATCATTATAGATATTATTGTTGTCATTATCGTTATTTATTGTTAGAAGTGGTATTATTTTCTGACTACGAAAGGTTGCATCAGGAAGTCGATAGGCCTAGTGACGCAGTCACAGGAGCAAAATAAAATCACTTTTCAAACGTACCATTTTATAGACAGCCTTACTGACTTTCATTTTATTTTAATTCAAGTCTACAAAACACTTATATGTGCACAATGTTGCATTAAAGTCACTAGTGGATGATTTGGCCTGATGAAATCATTTTGTTGTATCCACACTCTTTACAGATTAAGGAAATTCATCGTTATTTCTAGATTCAACCATTACGAGGTATACGATCTGTTATTGAGACCATCTTTGCTAATAGAAATCGAATAATTCCCTCAGAAATGTGTGTGTTCACAAATAGAAAACTTAATAGGGGAAAGTCTCTGCCATTCTGTAGCACCTCTAGTTACATTCCCGTATATGTACAGTTGTCAACACATAAAATGGGTAACGGCCAAATTCAGAAGTGCCCGTCTTTCCGCGCATTCTGGCACACTGTACGGACGATAACGCCATCTGGTTCTTTCATAGTTAACTATTACAAAAGAACATTCGGAACCAACTGCCAACGACTGAGAAGCTGATAGGCTAGATTTCCCGCAATCATGATCTCTAGTTTGAACGTTCTCTATGATATGCGTGTTTATCCGAATGATTGAGAGTATTGGCGTAGAAGGCAATGGGGCGAGGATAGTCTGCATCGCGTCGTCATGCAAGCCATTCGATCGTCTACAAGAAATATGTCAATAAAAATAATATCATACAATACGACATAAAAAGTTCAGCACATGCAATAGAATTAGTGGATTTGAAAAGGAAATTTGAAAATTTTTAATTCTGATTTACTTGCAAAAAAATCAATTGAATATCCCCTCTTTTAACGCAAAACAACTTGAGAACGTGAACGAATATTACGGATCCGAGACGAAGAAATGAAGTGTGCGAAGGCGGCTCCAGGATCGGAAAAATAATTGGGAGTTGGATGTAGAGTTTTTAAATTACGAAATTTAAGGTTTTTGCAACAATTAAACTAATTTTGCATCGCTTGTCAAAATTGTTATTTTGCAATATTCACCTCAAAGACAATTTGAGGACCCTTCCTCCCTGTAGCGCACGTTTCGGAATTGTTTATAAAATTGTTAATTGTTGAAAAATTGTTAATTCGCAGTTTTCGGTTCTGGAATATAAGGGAGCCCTTTCCTCTTCAGAACTGCAAAATTTGAAAATTGTTTATAAATTTACAAATTTTGCGAAATTATTTTATTGTCTTTTCTAAACTGCCTTTGAATGAGATGCAAAATTTCGCAATCCAATCGGCGCTATCGCCTTTCGTTTTCGAGATATGTAATTGTTTCTAAGAAATTAGCATGTCATGACAACTCCCATTTCTTTGGAAGTCAATGGCAGTTCTCTCACAAATCTACCCTTCAAGCCGTTTTCCAAATGCAACGAGCATTGAGCGACACTCTCTTCTCATGCGACCCTGACACCAGAATGGTGTTTGAAACTACCTTCAGAACGCAAGTCGATTGCTTTGCGAATCAAAATCATGGAAACATGAGTTGTTACAAATGTTCCCTAAATACGTAAATGCCAAGAAGGTCACCTTATGAGAACACACAAATTCTCTGAGCATAAGAATGAATCAGTCATTTCAGCAGCGGAGCCACTACCTTATAATAGTAATAACATCCACAATTTCTTTAATTTATTGTGTTATTTAAATGCAGCCCGTGTTCAACCCATGCAGAAAAGCAAATATTAATGCTATAATTTAAACGAAAAATAACCATTGTTAGGATGATTACTTTCAGAATAATTATAACGACCAGAATCCTACGTTCTCTACCATTTGACTGAAACACCGGATAGAGGACGGCTGAGAATGTGATAAAAAGGAAATAAATATTCCATATATTGGTGTCGACATTTTGGCGAAAATGCATAACCTAACTCGTTGGGAGCCGAATTTGATTCTCATAACAAAATTCTGGCTGTCACTTCATGCAAAGCCCGTACATCTTTAAAATCTATTCAAAATATGCTCTAATTTTTTAATTGTTACCTAAATTTTAGTAAAATGCTTTTGCAATTATGATTTATGTTCGATTATTAGTAAATCCTCTCGAAATCGAAAATCTGATTTAATTTTTTGTGATCCTGACCTACACCACCAAAATTCAAACCATATTTTTTAATGAAATCTATTCTTCAACTTTAGAACTTTCCATTTTATAGTTTATAGTTTTTCAGAATATTTACATTTTTCCGTAATTTGAAAATTTCGAGCAAAGCTATGTTTCATTCGAGAGTTACTATGTATTTGTAGTTCTTGTGTAATATTGTCTCCCCTCTATATTGAAAAACTAGTGGTGGACATACTTTCTCGATTTCTTTGTAACAATTATGTAATATAAAAATTCAAGTTAACCCCGAGCAAAAATTTCACAATTCCACCTGGATTGCATATATTGTCGCGGCCAATGACGTCTCATCTCTTAATTAAAAATCGCGGCATTGATCCAAAAACGTCGTTTTGGGAGTGTTTAGCACCCGCGAAATCACTCTCCGAACTGAGATTTGAATTTGAGAGCATAGGTTTCGAGATTCCATTACATAATCCAGCTGGTGATTTACTACGAGTAGTCTCACCAACTGGGCCACCCCTATATCTCCTAAACGGCTTCCGGCTAAACGGCCTCAACAATGTGGAGTCATGGAGCAAGTGAAATGGTGTAGAGATATTGTTTGAAATACTTTTAGTTTTGGAGAAATTAAATCAACTTTGATTTTTGTAAATCGATCCATATATTTTTCTTACTAGCAATAGATAAATCATAAAAAGGGGAATGCAATGATGTAACATATGTTCATATTTTGATAGTATTTTGTGTAATAAATTATACTTTCTGACAAGAGATTGTAAATGAAACCTGCACTTTTTGCTGTAGCAGCCGACGCTATTGTCACTTTGGTGAAGGCCTTCGCGGCCTCTCCTCGAAAAGAGCCGGCGCCGGGAATGCAACCTTCCTGAATGGCAACAGTTGCATGAATTGACACAGGAAATCTCGTGCATTTTATTTAAAATCACTTGTCAGAAAGTATAATTTTTTGCTCAAAATACTATTAAAACAATAACATGTTACGTCATTGCACTCGTCTACTTATGATCTACCTCTCGCTAGTGAGAAAAAATCATGGTTACATTTAAAAAATGAAAGATGATTAATTTTCACTCGGTATATCACTCCGTGTATACGTAGTATAGGGAAAATTATGTAATGCTGCGCGAAAAAATGGCCAATTTTCGGCGGAAAAAAATTAATTGCCGGGCCATGAAAACGAATAAGTGGATAAAACCACTTGCTAAATTAAGAAAAAAATCCCCTAACACGTGGTGTAGCCAGAAACCCTGTTTTCTAGTTCCTTGATACCGAAAACCTAATTGAAAGGAAAACGTCCGTCTGTCCGTCCGTCCGTCTGTCTGTCCGTCTGTGAACACTGCCAGCGCCTAAACCATACGTATGATTTCTTCCAAAATGGATATTCCCCAGTCGATTTGATTCTAGTTCAAGCTTTGAGATTTTGAAAAAGATTCTTCAAAATTTGGGGGTACTTTACATGAAGCCCCCCCGGGGATTTTCAACATTTTCTCAAAAACGGCTCCAAATTTTTTCTTTAAATTTCTTGTATGAATAGAGTAAAATACACCTTTTAACATGGCATAGGTCCGATTTTCACGTACAGCTCTGAATTTTCGAAAATTGTGAAAGTTTGAATTTTTTTCGGCGTCTTTCTCCAACTACAAAATTGAAGATAGAGATTTTTTCTTCAAATAAACTTTGTTCTGCATATTGAGTTCTTTAATAAAGGTCATGTAAATGTTTTTCAAAATTTCAGTAGTTTTCGTGCAATATTGCGTGCAATTTTAAAAAATTACAAAAACAAGATTTTCTCAAAAACGGCTCCAAATTTTTTAAAATTTTTGGTAGGGATAGTGGTAAATGTACTCTATCAATGATCTAAAAGCCATTTTGGTCTATCGGTTGTTTTTTTCAAAAATTACAAAAATGAATTTTTTTACTTGTCTCTCACGTCGTTAATATTTACATTATCTGCGATTTTTTCACATTATTATATTTACGAGTATAACCACGTCCGTAACACCCCTTTTCATATTTATTTATAAAATCTGCCAATCCTCTCGACAACAATCGAGCGTCAGGGCGGGTGCGTCAGATATCTGCTCTTTCGAGCTTACTTAGATCTCAGGGCAGTGAGATCTTTGGGGCGTGAGAACAATCCAAACACAGGAACACAAAATAACAGTAACAACAAAAAGTTTAATGGTTTCAAAATAATAATTAATACTACTACAGACACAACTCGTCACTTTTCTCTTTCAATTTTCCAAATAAGTCATTAGCTTACATTATATCCTCTTTAAAAATCACGTAACCAAAATTTCTGCCAATTCTTTACATAATTACTGTCCCAGTAAAATTCGTAATTCTTTTAACAAAAACCAACTGATTAAATTCTGCTTGCGCTTTGACTTTATCACGGCAGCGCTCTACTAATCTTATTGAACACTCGATTTTAACTCTTTCACAACTGAATAATAAACCGTGCTCTGTAGCGCACCTTTCTTCACACTTTGATACAATTTTAACACCTTTACTTTAATTCATTTACAAAAGAAAACTGATAGGTAACCAGGGGTCAAAATGGCTTGTGCTTTTAACACTGTAACATGAAAGTCATTTATCCTTTACATTCTATAACCTCCCCAAACAACTCCTAACGTCTTCATTCGACACGGCGCGAACTTGACCTATATTTTTCGCTAGCCCCGTTACCTCTCCCTCCTGGCGAGGTGGCCTTGTCTCCGGTCGCTCGCTGTCGCGTTCGCTGGCGGCGCTGGCGCTCCGCGCCGCGGCCTTGTGCCTGGCAACCCGCTGTCTTCGTTCTTCTGTCTTCCGTCTTCAACTCCCGTCGCCGTTCTTCTTCCGTCTCCTTCTTCTTGTGGTCCCGTCCTTCTCCTTTCTTGCGCTCCCAGCTCCGTCGTCCTTCTTCCGTCTTCTTCGTCCGGCTCGGTCCCGACTCCTCCGTCCGATATTGTACGGTGCTCGTCCGCCTTCGGATCTCGTCCGGCGCGTTCTTTTACTCGCGCCCGTTGTTTTTCGCACGCCAGCGTGAGGTATAGTTTTCGCCGCGTACTAGATCTCTCCTCCGTTTCGGCTACAGATTTTATGGTGTAATCTGAGCGTCAATTTGTTACCAATTTCAGAGGCGACCTCTCTCACGATGCCGTGACTGCCAGAATCTTCTCAAATGTTTTAACTACTTCGCTGACGACTAGCTAGACGCCTTTGGACGTCGGATACTCCTAACTAACTTGACATTCCTTCGCGTAATCTTTCGGCGTCGGCCACCAATGCTTCGGAGAGAAATGCTGCCTGCTCCGACCGACGAAATCTGAAGAGATGTTTCTTCCTCCACTGACGAAAGCTCAAGAGAACCATCCGGTTGCGGATTCGCGTTTTATGCCCTCGGTTCGCAGGGGTAACGCGGTGCCTCCTACTCCCCTCCAGTTACTGCGTCATTTTCTCGCGACTTGTGAACGACGTTATAGGCGACAATTTCCTCATCCGCGGGCGCGCCTCTTTTGAACTGCGCCGCGCTCTCTTTCTCGTTCTTTTTTCGCGTTTTATGGGGTTCTAGCACCTGTGACGAACCTCATAATTCAGGTTCGTCACAATATGCTCTAAATAATGTCAAGTAAAGTTTCTCGAAAACACTACCGTTTTCTGTAAAAAGTAGCTCAAATTTCGTCATTTTCAGAAATTGCCACTTTCTCGTATATGGCTGCAATTTTTTTCTTGAAACTTTTGTAACGGATAGTGCTAATTACACTCTTAAGTGTAGGGTAAAATTTATTTTGAGTTATTTTTTTGTTTTTTCAAAAATTACATAATTGTAATTTTTTGAAAGATCTCTCACATCTTTAATATGCACATTACCAGCAATTTGTAAACACTTTTATATTTGTGAGTGTAAGTGCTTCAAATAACTTCAAATAAAGTATTTTGAAAACTCAAAAATTTTCTGTGAAAATGAGCTTCTAATTTCGGATTTTAAGTAGTGCTAAAATGCCGTTTTCTCTTAAACGGCACATAATTTTTAAAAGAAAATTGTCATTTACGGCTAGGTTTCTGTGTTCTTTAATATTCTAAAATTAATATTTTCGTTATACCAATAGGAAATCGAAAAATTAAGAAAATGACAAAAAAATGTCCTTTTGGCGGTGATAGATGGTAGCTGGCAAGAAAGAGTATGTGGCAATTCCGAATAGCTAGCGAAGACCCAAGGAAATCGAAAACTAATACGGGAAAGTCTGTGCCATTCTGTAGCACCACTAGTTTCTTTTAACTTTTGGAAGGGATTGTACTCTGTGAGATGACATAAACGCCATATTGCTCTATTCTTTTGGTTTTTTCAAATGTAACCGCTCATGTCGTTTACATTACGAAAAATATAATTTTTTTTCGTAGATACGTCTCTCGTTATCTAGAGATCATGAAGTTGCTAGGTAATCCGACAGAGAACGCTAGAAGACGGAAGAAAATCCTTGCGATAAGAATCCGGAAGTAGTCAAAAGACAGCTACGGGAAGCACTCGTAACTCATATTTTAAGTCGAGATAACGAAATCAGCCACTGGAACAACCAGACTGACCAATCAGAATTTAATAGGCAAAAATTGCTGAATTTTAAGCTAGAGAAGAGAGATTCTGCCATTTTGCTACTAACGATTGTATGGAACGTTACCCAGAGAGAACCATTGGAATAACGGATCACGCTACTCTAGGAAATCATCGTTTATTGAAGCTTTTAGAATAAGGTAATATATTCAATTAATATGATAACTTCTTCTAGAGAATAAAAAAATGAATTATATATAAAATATGAGTATATTTAAAGAAGAACTTTTAGGAATGAATAGCAAGATTTATACTACGTTCGAAACTACGAGTCGAAAACGAGTGTAAACCTGTAAAGGGAAATAAATTAAAATAGAAATATTATTATGAATATATGATTTATTTCAGCTTTAATGAGAACGCTTGGACTTATTTGAACCTAATACGATCAACGCTACATTCGACGCAACAGCAACGTCGACAGAAGTGACGAAAACGTAAGGAAAGCAGCCATAATCTGCGAACCTATATTGGACGACATCAGAGGCCACATAGGAAGGAGGATTTCATTTATTCGGTCGCAGCCCAGAAGAGCAGCGTAACCGATGAAAATTCTTCGTACCCAATTGTAGCTACGGACGACCTCGGGAAAACGTCGAGACAACGTGCGGCGCGGGAGACCTTGTGAGTCCGTCTGATTCATTCCAAGTTATAGATAGAGTCTCTGGTCAGATTGCAGAACTATTTGATTACGTTATTTTGCGAGGTTATTGACTGTAACTTTACTCGACTACTGTCGTGAGCATTAAAAAGACGCGTCCGAATGCCAGCTAAGTAACACAGTATCGTTACTGAATTCAAATACTCAAAAAGTATTACTGTGAAATTAGAAGTGTATTTTTTTGTGTTTAATCTGCAACTAGATTTATGTCAAGTAACTATTAACACAATATAATATGTGTAATAATTGAAGGAAAAATCTTTCCATGACAATAAGTTATTTGGTTGAGTAACGTATTATGATTGAAGTGATAACAAAGTTATTTAACAGTAAACTTAAAATTTTGTATACAAAGAGATCTCATAGAATCAAGTAAAGCTAATTTCGTTTGACTTTGATTAAACTAAATATCGTTTATCGGAAAGAGTTACATTTTTTTGAACAAGTCAATTTGTTTGTTCTGTGTAAGATGTTAGAACATTTAGTAGTGTAACATATTTTCTTTGTATAGTATAGTATTAGTATTATCGATTCGCATTGTATATATATATATATATGTTATTTATGAGCATCGCATATTGTGTATGTATTCTTTTTATGTGTTTTACAGCAGATCAGTGTAATTGTATTTGTGTGTGAATAGCATAGTACAGGAATTCTGTGAATTAAGGCTGATTGTTTAAACCATTTGAAGAAAGTAGTCAAAGAGTTTCAGACTTTAATTCAGCTCACATTTTCATGATATTTTTGTTATCAGTTTTACAAACCTGATTCTAGCAGAGTACTCTCAGACAGTTTCTAGTGTTCAATGTATTAATTCTTTGAAAATAATATATTTCTTTGATTATTTTTTTAAACATACGACAACCTTGTTCATAATTATATCCAAGTGCACACGTCTAGAACCCTATCCCTTGAAAAGGAAGTCAGTGGAGAACTTTCTTATATGTGAGTGTTGTGGCTTATTATTTACTGGAGCCACGACAACGAGTAATAAGGGATCATTTACTCGAGTCACTCGTCTCCTCCCACGATTAAGGTAATTTTATCTGAATTGTTGGACAGGCTAAAATTTGACGACGAATTTTGACCAGGTGCTAGGTGATCGTTTGTTTCCCCACCTATCACGCCCCCACCAACATAGGGGGGAGGATTTACTCCTTTTTAACATAGGAAGGAGGTGACACAAAAATTACAAAAATTTAATTTTTTGACTTGCCTCTATCGTTAATATTTACATTAGCGGAGATTTGTTGACATTCTATTAATAATGAAAACTAGCTCAAAATTCCGCATTTTCAAAAACGCTTAAACGCTATTTTCTCAAAAATGGCTCCAAATTTTTTCTTTAAACTTTTGGAACGGATAGTACTAATTGCGGATAGTACTAAAAGTACTAACGGATAGTACTTTTAATATGTTTCTGTTATTTTCCAAATTACACTAATGTAATTTTTTTGGAAGTTTTCCCACACCGTTAATATGCACGTAAACATTGTATTTGTGAGTTAAAGTGCTTCAAATGACTTCAAATAAAGTTTTTCGAAAATACAAAAGATCTTTTGAAAAAGAGCTTCAAATTTCGCATTTACAGTAGTGCTTAAACCTTATTCTCTTAAAAACGGCACCAAATTTGTCAATAAAAATTGCCATTTAGGAGGAGGTTTCACTGTTCTTTAATATTCATAAAATAATATTTCTTGTTCTACGGTTTAGAAACCGAAAAATTTAGAAAATGTTAAATATCAAAATTTGGCGGCGATAGGGCTTGCATCTGGCAAGAGTATATCGCACGTCCGAATAGCTAGTCGAGACCAAGGGAAATAGAAAACTAATACGGAAAAGACTGTGCCATTCTGTAGCACCACTAGTTTTCTCCGAGATCTGAGACTTCGTGACATCTTTTATTAGTCTTATTTATTGTAAAAAGTAATATTTTTTAATTTTGACTATTTTTAAATTCTGATTTGAAGCCTTTTTGATAAAAACAAGGGAGTTACAATCGTGTGGACACTCGTACCTTATCCATCTATTTATTCCATTAGGGATATGTAATTATTTTTGTAGTTCGTATTTCTTCCCTTTTGTTAAGGTGGTATGTGGTATCACTGCCAAACGATTTGTGTATCATGATTTCTGTTTAGTATGCGTCCAGCATTGTTTGAATATGTATGCTGAGGCTTGGTTGGAGTTTGATTCTTTCACTCATTGTTTGGTTGGATTTGTGTTACACTATCACAGTGCCAGCAATGGCGTGGAAACTGCTTAGCAAACAGGAAATAGAAAATGTTTTGAAGAATACGGCTCTATTGCAAATGAAAGTGAAGTATCAGACAACGACGCAGATAATTTCTATGATCCTCGTGACGGCGCAAGATTTTTCGAATCGCCTGGAAGTTCTGGTGACAAGACTGAGGAAGAGAAAAATTATTTTGTTGAAGAAGGGAATCACCTATCATCAGCACTAAGAGATAACAGTGGTCGTTCGTGGTCCCTCCATCCTCCTCCTTCTTGTCAGGCACAATATCTTGCATACGTCGAGTGGACCGGCTCGTGGCATTATGGCAGTAACCCCAACAAATGCTTTCGTATAATTTGCAAAGCTACTTAAATTTGCGCAACTATAAGAGAATAAATGTTTTGTATATTTGATGCTAATATAATACGTTTTTACTAAATTTGTTGATTAATTCACTCCAGAATCAACATCATACTGATGATAGTGCTCTCATAATTGGGGATATTTTTTCATTTCTAAAAAAAGAATTTCTAAACTTCAATAAATATCATTAAAGGATGATTTCATTTTGTTAAAACCATTAATGATTAAATTCCAGAATAATATTCTGAGAAAGAAATCCATAACTGTAATTTATAAGGCTGGGGTCAAACTGACTCCACCTTTGTAATGGAGTAGGTAAATTCACGATTGCATCCGAGAGTTAATTGAGGAAACTACAAAGCATTAAGAGAGTTCATGAACTTGTCATTGACAAATATTCTTGCTGCACAAACCTGGTACATCTTATGTCACTTTGGAATGGGTTATATACCTTTTGATCTGGAACGTAGCATTTGTAAGCGTGTCATTCCTTGTCGACGCGTAACCAGGCAATTGCAAACATGTTACAAATTTAAATCTGCACCCTCTAGCCACCATCACCATCCATCTAAACCATCCATCTATGCCCACCCGTCTAAACCCGACCCCCTCGCCTGGCCGCTCCCACCACCATTCTCCTGCAGCACGCTCGCCTTTTGGAGCTCCCCACCCCCACCAATCCAACCATTCACCCACCCACTCGACCTCCCATCCACCCTCTAGCCGCCCTGCTGCCCGTCCGCCATCAACCATTCAACCAGCATGCCCTCCTCCCCACACGCTCGATCACCCTTCACCCTCTGCAACGCCCGACTCCCCCCTTCGCCCACCTTCTCGCCCATTCATCCGCACCCGCGTGCACCTGCGCAGTGCACAATCCTCTAAAACGTGCTGTATTAAACCCCGCTGAGCGGCAGAACGATGTTTCGCCGATCCCATTACAGCGAATACCGAGTTGCAGCGCGCGGGTTTAACCTCAATAGGAACAGCCGCGCGTGATGACGGCCCCTGTCTGAAGCGCGATGGGGTCGCGCCTTTTGCATTGTGCCACCAGTGGGCGCGGCTGCTTCTTCAAGACACCCCCCCCCCCCTGGTTTCGCCTTCGTTGCGGTTTTCACTCTTTGAATAGCGGCGTCTGGCGGAGATATATACCGCAATGTGAAGTAGATTAAAGTTGTCTTCAGATTTAAGTCTACGTGTTTTATCGTACATTTAGGACTGCAAGTGTTAAAGATCGAAGTTAGTAAGTACTTCGTTTTTAAGGTTTTATTTAATTTGTGCTGAACTTGAGAAGGGTAAAAAATTACATTAAGTTTTTGTATTGATTTTTAAGTCAGATTTACGAAACGTTGATGACGTATATAATTTTGAGGATAGTATGTGATTATGTGGTGTTTGGGGGCATCGTATTCAATCCCCCTCCCACAGCTCGATAATGAGATCCAGCGCCGACCTGCAAGTGGATTATAGAGATTCCCTGTTCAGGGATCTAGCTTACCGGAACAGCGCCCCAGTGGGGACAAGCTCTAAGGTCCCGTCTGGTCTCTCGTCATTTGTGGTAGAGTGGTACGTGTGTGTATGTGTGTGTGTGTAAGGGGAGAAATTAGGGCAGGGAAGAGGATGGAAATGATCACACGCGGTCCGTGGCTCGATTGTTAGGAATTGGTATTGATCGGGGAAACCACTAAAAACTCCCAATCTGAGCAACCGGCCACTAGAATTCTCCTCTAAAAAGAGGCTAAATCCGACCTAGCTTTAGAGCTAGACCGAACCCGGTCAAAGCCGCTGAAAAGACAACGAGGTTGGCTCTAAGTTAACTCTATCGCTTTATCGTATCCACAGTTAATTGGTGTTCAATGGGATACAAATTAGTTTTCATAAATAAATTACTCCGTTATTGCTGTAGGTACACTTAGACATGGATCTTTCGTTTCTTTCGAAATATTATCTAATATATTATTTTATGTTACTAATGTATATAATATATTTTCATATATTGTCTGTACTTATAGATACAGTAAGGAAAAGTGGATTTCGAATTTTAAGTTTGTTAATGTATACTTTTGTTTATCCAAAATAATATCTTGATCCTCAAGTTATCAAATAACATACTTTTCATGACAACTAATGCAATTGTTATACAAACTAAATGTGATGTGATGTGTTCTAGGTATGTCTTCACTACACGCTTACTGTGATACTCGCTGACGTTGCTCTTTAAAATTAGATGATATTTCCATTAACGAATGATTGCGTATGCATGAGCAGATTGATAGGCGTCACAGGTCATAAAGCATTATGGAAGATTAAAAATTCAAAGTGGACGTTTTGGATGCGCCAATGGTTAATAAAAATAAAACTGGGATTGTGCTCACGAGTTTGTCTGATTCTAATTAGGCCACGAATGGTGAATTGAATGAGGATATTGTTGGTTAAAGTGAGTTGGTATGAGAGTTGCCAGCATTGTTTCTTTACCAGGACTGAACTCATAATTAACGTTATTTCCTTCCAGTTAGGACCTGATGGCCGTTCGCGGATGTGAATTTACGTTCTTACATTACAATGGGGAGAAACCACGTATACCAATGCGTCTTAACAAAAGAAAAAGCTATTAAAACTATATTGTTCTTATATTTGACCTTACGACCACTTTATACATACCCAATGTCCACTACAATGACACAAAAGTATTTAACACATTCTTATCGTTAACTTATTTACAGATATGAGAACATGCAGAAATACACATAATGTGAAAAAATATATTTTTGTTTTAATTTACAATTTCCATATTCCTGTTATTCACACCTGTCTTAAACAATCCTTCGGATACCGAGAAAATTGAAGTAGTACGGCCAACTTTGAAAATTGTTTTACTTGGACATGATTCTAGTCTATCAAATATTATTTTCGAAAATCTATATGTGTTCTTTTATGCAATCGATATTTCATTCTTTTACCAAGGGGATTTTAAGACCCTCTTAGGAATTTATTTTGATTTATTTGCAGCTTCTCTAGATGAACGTTAGCTGCGTCAATGACGGGCGAATTACGTATTTGAAAATGACAATCTCGCATTCTACTTACAAGGAAGCGTTTTAATTTATTAGCAGATAAAGATGAGCTACTTAAACATAGATTTTATTCGCAATTATATGATTTTTCAAGTTCATCTTCTAATTGCATTCTTAAATATTCTGGTTATTGTTAAGTCAAGGAACTTATATATTGTAAATTTTGACATGGGGAGTAGTAGGTATTTTGTGGAAGACGATTTTTGCTTAGGGTTTATTTTAATTCTCCAATTTTCTGTACATTTGAAATGTTGAGGTCCTGTGATATATTTTCCTGTGCAATACTGATCCCTTCCTTCAGACATCCGTGCAAGTGTTCATTGAATGCATGGGGACTCGACACAGTTCATATTAATATTTTGTTCCTAATTCCTGATATAATGGTGCAGAGAGTTGAAAACGACTGTAGTTCGAATGCTGCGATGTTTTCAGTAGTGGTTGTGACAGGGAGGAATTTTTCTTTTCCTGTGTGTCACCTAAACTCTTAATTAACCCTTGACCTTACCGATAATGAAATGTGCTGTAGTGTCAGTCTATGGACGACGGAAATTTCGCGATCGCGAATATTGTCCCCGTGTTTCTGAAACTGACTCCGGGGCTACTTCTGGCATTGAGATGTTTTAGCTGAGATAGACCTAAGGGCTACCTTACAAGCGAGGCTTGCGAGAGACCAGCTGGGCTGGACTTGTCCGCATCGCGCGGCGAGGTCGCCGGAGGTTTCTAGACGCCGCGGCGTGGCATTAGGATAATAGTGTTGGGAGAAACAGTCAGGTGGACCTGACCATAAATAACTAGTGGTGCTACAGAATGGCACAGACTTTCCCGTATTAGTTTTCTGTTTTGTTTGGTCTCGGCTAGCTTTTCGGACTTGCCAATACTCTTGACAGCTGCCATCTATCGCCTACATTTTTTCGACATTTTCTTAAGTTTTCGGTTTTCCGATAGTAGAACAAAACTATTATTTTAAGAATATAAAAAACAATTAAATCTTGCCCTAAAAGGCAATTTTCGTTGAAAAATTTGGAGCAGTTTCAAGAAAATGGCGTTTAAGCGCTACTGTAAATGCGAAATTTGAAGCTCCTTTTTACAGAAAAGTTTTGAGTTTTCGAAAAACTTTATACAAAGTCATTTGAAGCACTTACACTCACAAAGTCAATAGTGTTTACAAATTGCTGGAAATGAGCATTTTAACCGTATGAGAGAACTTTGAAAAAAATTACATTTTTGTAATTTTTGAAAAAAAACCCCTCCAAAGTAACTTTACCCCACATTAAAGAGTGCAATTAGCACATCCGTTCGAAAAGTTTGAACAAAAAATTTGAAATCATTTTTGAGAAAATGGCGTTTGAGTGTTTCTAAAAATGAACAATTTTGAACTACTTTTCACAGAAAACTATTCAATTTTCGAGAAACATTATTTAATATTATTTAACAAATATTTGTTCACATATAATAATGTGAACAAATCGCCGCTAATGTAAACATTAACGTGAGAGACAAGTGAAAAAACTATATTTTTGCCATTTTTGAAAAAAACAAGAATAGAGGAATATGGCGTTAATGTCATCTCGTAACATTTAGCACTATCTCTACCAAAAGTTTAAAGCAATAATTTGGAGCCGTTTTTGAGAAAATTTTGAAAATGTTCTGGGGGCTTCATGTAAAGTACCCTCAAATTTTGAAAAAAGTTTTTCAAAATCATGGCGCCACGAGTGGACGCAGATCGACCTGGGAATATCCATTTTGGAAGCAATCGCACGTATGGTTTATGCGCTAGTATTGTTCACAGATGGTCAGACAGACGGACAGACGCCGGACAAACGTTGTTAAGATCCACTTTTTCGGTATTAGGGGACCTCAAAAACATGTATTTCTGTTGAAATCTCGAAATCGACTTTCCGCAGCATTACATAACATTCCCTATACTACGTGTATTACTCCGTATATATTTACGTATACGGGAAAGTAAAAAGGGAACGATGATATAACACATTTAATAGAAAAGTGAACATTTAATAGAAAAGTGAAAAAGAATGTCACAAAACTAGAGATCATGGTACAGCAGAAAAAGCAAGCAGTGTGGAGTTGCAACGGGGCATATTTCTAGTCAATCGCGCCACAGCACTTCTATTGGGCTGACTCAACAACCAACGAACCGAAGCCGTGCCCCACAGATAAGAGCAACACAGCGCTCAGTAATAACGCAGCAATGGCGACTCACCACGAGAGCGGAGCGCACTGCTTCCATCAGACGCCTTTGAGAGAAATATCCTCGAAGGCGCCGCCACTCCCGTTCCCTTACCCCTGTTCGCTCTCCGTGCTCGTGAGCTGCCGGCGAGCGTTCGAGCCCGAAGAGCGCGCTTCGACCGGGGCTGACATAACGCCACACGCTCGTTGTTCAGGCCAGCAATAATTTACGTTTATGCATCAGGTGTTATACATCAGGCGGCTAAGCGACATTTTTGAAAAAAAGTGAGATATGGACGCCATCAGTTCCATTGGACCATTCACTAAGTGTATGCAAAATGTTGGTGTCAAAACTGTAAAAATAGCCCTATAATTAATGAAAAATATAAACGCCATCAGTCACATCAGGGATTTTACGTTTCGCAACAACCGGCTATAAACCTAGATCTTCGAAACTGCTGTTCTTAATTTCATATTATGCAGGTAAGCGCCAGATATTCTTCTCATACGAGTATTTGTGTAGTTTGGCGCTTCAATGACCAAGGAAGGTCTCTGCGCCGCTCACAGCTTGAACGGAGATGACCTTTTATAAGGTGGCGAACGTTATCAAGGTCACGGGAGACCTTTGAAAGATGTGACATGGGCGTGCGATATCGCCTGCTCGACCTGTTGTTATCACCTTTCTTCCTAAGCAGTCATCTGTTCTATGAGATACTCGCTCTCAAAACTAACACACAGAAACTTATGGATTACATAGGCTCATTTCCCTTTTGTTTTTCGCCCGTATTTATCGACAGGTGCATATTAACTCGCTGCAATAGCGCTGTTTTAGAGAAGAAGCTGCGGAAAAAATGTGTTTGAGGATGCTGAATTGTTTGTCTCTGCGATTCCTTATCAAAAGACATAAGATAAAGGAATAACGCAAAAAACTGTAGAAAATGGAAATATTCATAAATATGTGAAAATATGTACTTATGAGTAAAATATGTAAATATTTGTACTAAAACGTCGACGTTTTTAGGCACTAACTGATATGAAAAGTGAATACATTGTTAATTTGCCTTGACTGAGTTAACGTAGAAAAATATGTAGTTACATAATTATCCGTACCCTCACTACTAATGTGAAAGTCAGAATTCAAGATGGGAAAATTTTATTTAAAATGTCCTGGAATTTAGTCATCTGAAGCAAAAGCTTGGTTCATTGGCAGTGAAATAAGAGTCAGAAAAGTAAGGAGAAAGAGAGGAAAGGGAGAAAGTAGACGACAGTCAACTAGGCTGCTGTTCAGGTGTCGTGTGTTTAGTGCCATTAGAATTTAGTGTGTAAGCTCATGAAAAATTATCAATGTTTTTTTGTAATGAAATATTCTTGATTCAATAAAATGTTGACAGATTCAGTTAATTTTGCACAATTTTCTGTTTTTCATGAGTAGTATTAATAATTTTATTTCGCAAGTAAATTTTTAAATGTTATATATAAAAATGACAAAACAAATTACTGCATTACGCGTAGAAACACAAACTAGGATATATCATTTTCCATCAACAGCCTATACGCCTTGTCTTGGCGCTTAGCTGCTTGATACATAACAAAATATCCCATACCAAAACGCATCAACAAGGTAAGCGCTCTCTCGCGGCGCTTAACAGATTGTTGCAAAACTCTAATGACGGCATCTCGTTCCGTCTACCTGCTATATGAGAATATTCAGTGGCGGCTCGTGATATTTTTTCTTGGTGGGGCCAGGCGCAAAAGCACGAATTTCATCTCATTATCATCTTATTTAATTAAATAATTGTCATTTAATCAATTATTTAATTAATATTAATTATCAATTAATTAATTAACCTTTAAATCTATATCTGTTAATAATAATCTGTTTTCCACAAAAACAGAAGTAGGAATTTTTATTAAGATGTTTAATCAAATATTGTTATGTCAATGGAAACAAATGATTTTTGTAAAAATGCTAATGTAGCTTATTTTTCTGAATGCTTAGAGTTCGAAAGGGAAACATACCGTAAAATTAAGACAAATTGACTTGGTTGTGTTATGTCAGTTGTTTAATCGGCCTGCAGAGAAACAAAATCTGCTACATCTATGTTTGACCACCGAATCAATCTGTACAACAATGTTCAAGGTTCGAAAAGTTTTAAATTTACAAGCGTTTTCTAAATGCAACTTCTTCGTGTTGCTTAGTGCGTTTCTTCGTGTTTCTTTATCATTTCCCTCAAATGTTTCAGAACCTTACAGCCCACTGTCGTTCACAACCCCTCACCACCAAATAATAAACAAAAAAGCAAAATAAGCTTTGTTTTTCTTCACTCATAGTGAACCATAGTTGTTTGCTGAAATTACGAATTACAGAATGTTCATTTTTTCTTCCCATCAACTTGTGTAAATAAAAAGTACACTCGATTGATGTGCTACTAACAGTTTAATACCATTTTTTTCTTCAAGTCTCAGTGAAAAAAAACTGAAAACGGTGTAACGAATCCACTGTGTTCATCTTATAGCGCGCACTTTGAAAACCGCGCGCTCAGCCTGCCGTTCCTCCGAGAAGGGCCCGATGGTGCGGGCCCCATGGGCTGCTAAAATTAGCAAGCAGTACTCGGGCCCAGTGCGGAAGGGCGTTGACCTTGTAAACGGAGCGGAGTTACCGGCTGTGGGGCCCCAAGCAGGCCGGCCCCGTGAATGCTACTAACGCTATCTTTGAGTGCGGCAAGTAACTATGACCCTCAATTCCTGGTTATTGGGACTTGGAATGAGTTCTGGAGACGAATTGTCGATCTTCACGAATAAAGAATTCCAATAAAGTACTACAATTATCACAAAGAGATTACGATAAAGATAAAAAAACATTTTTTTTGCTTTATTAAATCTTGGTGGGGGCCCGGCCCCTGTGGCCCCTTAGGACGAGCCGCCCCTGAGAATATTCACTGTTAATATGAATATAGAGGAATCTTACTCATAAAGTGCAAATGAGCATATAGAACATTGTCGTGTAAGTGATTATCAAGTCAGAAATAATTAAAATACAGTTTTTAGAGATGAAAATGTAATAAAATCTTTGAACACGATTATCTGAAAACTTGTAGGATGTCGCATAGCCGGTTGACGCATAACACCGTCCAATTAATAAACGTACAATATACCATCTAATCGTTAATTTACCCTCTCAACCCAAAATATTCTTAGTGTGTAACGTGTACTTGCGAGGGCTCCGTGCAACCATAACTTGGAGCCGCTCTTCCTCCCACCCTCGCGCGAACGCCATTGCGGGAATCTGTTGCCCGAAGGCCAGGCCGCCTTCCCCGCCTCGCTTGTTCCTCCGCCGGGGCTCATCCGCAGGCATCGGAGCTTGCCGGCCGCCGACGTGACCCGGTTGGTGGCTGCGTCTGCGCGCAACCCTTTTATCTGAGGCTTTTCCTGCTTCTTCATCAGCGTTTGGCGGCTGCGCTTCGGCTCGCCCTCCCCCGGAACGTCAGAGGCAGCGGCCACCCCCCTCGTTAAGACGGCGCCCGCCCCCGCCGTCTCTCTCCGGCTCCCGCCGCCGCCCTCGCACCTGCCCCCGCCTCAGCCCCGCTCCATGCAATCCAGCCCTTGCCCCTGACCCGACCCGTCTCGCTCATCCTCACCGCCCCCTCCACCCCACCCCTACATCCGTCGCTCGTACGTCTCTGCCCCACTCCTGTCCCCATCCTGTCCCCCTCGTCGCCCCCCCCCTCCGACGCGGTCCCAGTTCAGCCGCTCCCGGCTCCGCACCTGCACCTCGCTCCCCCACCTCTCTGCCTCCCCCACTGCTTCCACCCCACTCCGCCTGCCACCGGCCCCTAACATCCCGTCCCGGGTCTCCGCCGTTTCCGCTTTCGCTGCCGCTCCGTCCCCGCCGCACCGCGATCTGCCGCCCCGTCCGCGGCTCTGCACCGCCCAGCTAACACTGCCCACAAATCAGTTACTCTCCGAACTGGGGAGGACCCAAAATCGACTCGTAGAAACCTTTCGTGTGGCGGCGAAACACCACTCCCTGTCTCTGAAGACAGTTTTTAAATTAATATGCTATTAAAATAAATTATTTTATGAGGATATACACTAGTTATTAAGTTTACGATTTTGATTTTCATTGCATCTTACCGGTCTTCGGACATAGGATGTGCACACAGATCTCAGTCAACTACAACTCACCTGAGATTGTTTGGGCAGCTGAAATTCTTCGCTCAGTCAGAAGAGTTGAAGAAATACCTCTTTGAAAATTAATTATTATTTTTATGAGGATAGAGATTGACATGAATTTTTTGTTTACAACTATAAAAATCTTATTGTAATTTCGTTTTGTTACCATAGTTTACCTCCTTCAAAGTTAATTTTCATGGGGTATATTTTACGTAAAGTAAGTTTTGAAATCAAAACTGGAAAGTTTTGAAATTAATACAAATTAAAATATGGCAACAATAACGAAAAAGTATTAATGTATAACTGAAAATTGTCATGAAATAATTAACAAAAGTTGCATTTTCTCACATCTTTACCTTTATGACACCTTTTCATTAATGGTCTCAACTTTGCAATATGAAGGTCGTTGACACGGGTCCTAAATACGTGTCCAATTTGTGCCATTGCTAGTATTGAATTTTCTGTGTAATGTTTAATAAGGTGGATGAAATGCGGTTTCTATTTGCTAATGAACTCTCGATTTTCTGCAATTTTGATGTTCAATTCCAGAACGTATAAAAACATTTTATAAAACTGAACACATAAAATCGTTTGAATGCAGATACCATCCTTAAATAAACATTTATTCCCTCTGATATTCACGTTAAGTAACAAGCTAGAAGTAAAAGCTGGTGATGTATCTCTAATTAGATCCAGGCTGAAAATTTATCGTCATATCATCACTTAAAGGTATTCATATCAAAGGCACGTGGAGTGAAATGAAAGCCAGCCGCCTTCTCGCTCGTTAAAACCTTTCTTTATATCAGGCGCAAGAGGCTCATTCCATGTTATGAACGTCTTTGAACAGTTTTTTAATTCGGCTAGGTGCAAATTCTCAGCTTCGTTTCGGAGCGTCCCGCAGATAATTTCTGGTTTCCTTTTCGAAGAGAGCCAATTAGTTGACGCGGAGCGGTACGTACTGAGCCCAAGCGGCTTGTCGAAGGGGAGGGAAACGTGAGATAAGAAGAAAGAGGCGGAATCGGAAGAGGCGATGGCAAACATCGATAATAGTGGCAGCGATGTCCGTAGCCGAGAAGGAGTTTTGAATGGCCGACTTCAATGGAGCCGACCAATAGTAAGGAAGAGGTAGTGAAGGCAGGCTATAAAGAACAAATTCAAGCGGAGAGCCGCCGGAAAATGTAGAACTACTTGCGGGCAGGAGTAATAGCGGTTAAGGAAGAAGCATTTGAAGCTGGGGTGGCGCTGTCGGAGATGGAAATGTGGACGAGGTCGTGGTTAGTCGTGAATGGAAAATCTAAATCGATGTCCTTAAAGAGAAACAAACGTCTAGTCTCCTATTCGTTTGAATAAAAGGGCGTGCGTGCTAAAATAACATAAGAAAATTAAATAGTACGGGTGAAAGGGAAGAATGTAAAAATATACTGGCAAACTGGCACGACCAAAACGATATACAAATAAGACTTCTGGATCAAACCAGTAATTATACTGAATTTCTTGTTTTATGTGATAGCTTTAATCAATTAAATAAAAAACAAGGTCTAGCTATCTTTATTTTCACATATTCGTCAATAGTTATTTATGTATCAAGGGCGTTCAAGTAGATGTTTTTGCCCCGAGTGCGACTTCCAATCCCGAGGGCCTCTGGCCCAAGGGTTTGGAAGTCGCCTGAGAGGCAAAAACATTTATTAACGCCCGTGGTGCATACAAAACTTTATGATTTACTAGTTCGTTGCCGAATAAAACGAGAATTCGAAACATTTTATAACATTTCTTGCGCCTAAAGTGAAAAGACGCATTGTAATAGTCATTTGTCAATATGACGTCAGATAAACAAAATAGAGTGTATATCTAATTACTATTGCATAAAAGTTATTGGACTGATTTGTTCGAACAAAATGAAAGAATATTGTGGAGTTTCTGCGAAAATTATCGCAAACGCTAACAAAACTACGGACAGGGGTTTCCATTAAAATCTCGAGAAATATATGAAATTGATTAAGGTGCATTTGAGAGTTACCAGTGTGAATATCGGTGCAAATTGCGCTGATACAACGATACTTTTAAGTTATTAGCCTCTATTGCCAAAAGTTATTTAGATATATTCTATGTCATAACACCAAAAAATAATATTTCGAGGATGTTAGCCGAATTGCCATTTATATCTTATGACTAGGTTACTACTACTCAAGAAGAATATACAGTAATTACGTTTTCAAAGAAGGTGATACGTAACAATGAAATGTATGTGATCGATGGCAATTATAAATTCACGAGAACATTCCAAAATTGCAATTTTGCATATCAATTAAGGAAAATACGGTTTATAACGAGTTATTTTATTTATTTGAGCATTATGCCGTTAATTTATTGTATTTGCTTACATCTTAACTTTACAAAATGGAATTTATAAAAATGTTGTATGTGTTCGTGTTGGTATTAGAGCGGGCCATAAAGTATTCAAAAGGCCCTAGGGCGTAAAGAATTAGAAAGGCCCGCCAGGGTATTAAGTATACCATTACGTGTTTTGTTTCAGGTCTGTAAACACACAGCAATGAATTAGTAAACCATAAAAAAATAATAGTGCACTACAAGCTTGCATTTATTATTATTTATTATTTGTAATTGTTATCTTTGTAAAATGTGGAATTTTTGGCGTTTCTGAAATATTCCAAAAAACAAAAAATCTTTAAATTAAAATCATGTTAGATTGCTCATAACAATAACCGCTACCAAATCCAAACGTATTTTATTCATGTTTCAAGTAATGATTGATAATTAGTTTTTGAGGGATAATAAATACACAAATGCAAGAATGGAGGGGACATCAATTTTGAGAGTAACTAGAGGTGTTACAACACACATCCTTTCTAGCTTTTTTGGAAATAGTTACGTAAAAATTTAAAGAAACAAATTGCAGCCGTTTTTGACTATATCATTGTTAAAAATTTTAGAAATGCCACGTTTCACGAAAAGAATACTAACATTTTAGAAAAATTGAACATGACCTTATTTGAAAATCTGTTTCTGATGAACACTTACAATAAAAGAAATTATCTTCGCAATTGTAGTTGTAGGAAGACGCAGACAATGTGAACTTTCGCAATTTTCGAAAGATCAGAGACTTTGAGGAAAATGAGATCTACAACATTATATTAAACTTTCTGTACGCTTTTCGAGGACAACGTTTCGAAAACAATGGTGTCTTTTATTGAAAATTTTGAAAATGTTGAGGCTTCATTAATCATCATGAAGTCATCTTCATGATCGATTGGGAAATGTCAATTTTGGTGAGTATCCTAATTACGGTTTAGCCGCTACCCGATGTTCACGGGCAGACAAACGGCGGACAGACGTTTTGTCGTCAATCGATTTTTCATATCATGGACCCACAAAATATTGATTATGACTACATAACGTGTTCGAGGAAAAAATTTACTCTATAGAGGAACAAAATATATTCACTTTTTCGTTACCAGGGCCGGATAATAAGTTTTTCTGACGAAAATTCGTCCTTTCCTTCGGATGCATTACAATACTTCCTCGATACTCCGTACGCCGTAGACCGGCACTGGCGATGTGGAAACTCAAAGGAAAATACAAAATTCACATTCGAACTGCAAATACAATTATTTACAGCGAATAAAATTATTATGGAATTAATGTAAAAAATTATTGCATTGAAATGGGTCAAGAAGATGCGACGAGTCGACTAATAGATGATCACGACCCGAAATGACGGCGTCTAAGGGTCCGACATTGATCCAACCGACAGCTACGAGTATTATTAGGTGTTGACGATGACCAATGGCTGCGAGGTGATGACTTAGCCAAGTCGCTGCTGCGCTTCTGCACGGAGCTGTAGAAGGGCGATCGCAACTCGCACGGACATGCTGCAGGTAGACTGCGATGTTGATTTCGTGTTTTCGGACACGGCAACCGCTGCGATCATTAGTTCCATGTTGTGCTTGCAATATCCCGAGAGGTGGCAGTGTTCCTCACCCGCTGGAGGTTTTGTTACGATCTGCAAGTAGATTGCGGATACTTCCCGCCTTCCAGGTGCTGGTGTCTCTGCAGCTACCCTGTCATAGGTAGGTCCTAGTGTTCGAGTCCCGATGCCGACGGATTTTCGACACTGACTAGATACCAAAGTCGGATTCAGCCGCTGTCCGGGGGAAACGTCTAGCCGCTGGCTACTCTAATCGGTAGTTTCCCATGGTTCCCTGATCAATACCAGAGAATGACGCAGTATGGCCCTAACTAATGGGCCATGGAACGCGCGCGAATTTTCCAAGCTCAGTCGGCGGAAATAGCCATTCTTTTCATCCCACACACAGCAGGAACGGCTATTAGTACATGATATTTCTAAAAGTTGAGAACGACTAGATGTTGAAGCAACGTTGACGACGATTAGATGTGACGGCAAGTACAACTCTTGGCAATGGCGATGAGGTGACGACGACGAAAGAGAAATTGAGGTGATATAGGATCTGATCCGATCCGTCGGATCCTGCAGTAAGTCAGCGGCAGTCTTTGACGCGACAGTTCTCAGAGATTGAGTTACGTCATGGCATATTTTCGGAAACTGCTACTTCATTTGAGTCGCTGGAGCGGTACTCTAACAAACGGGCCACAGACCGCGCGTGATCATTTTTTTTATCACCCTTGTCCCTTCCTTTCACCTTACTCTCACACTCACACTTACATTTACATGAACTGCATTACATGGCATAACACCATTCGGTAGCATAGAGCTTCTTCCGGCGGGGCGGTATTCCCCTAGAGGAAATATCTGGAGGGGGAAACCCGGCCAGCCGACTTGTAGGTCTCAGATCTCAGGTTCTAGAGCGGAAAAAATGCAGCCACCTATATAACACGCACTCAACTTGCAGAACTAATGGCCTCAGTAGTTGACCATGACTCGCGTAGAGTTCTTTCCAATGGCTCACTCTCTCTTTCTCTCCATCTCGCTCACTATCTGCCACTCTATCGCACTCGCTCACTCCCTCCTACCCGCTCACTCTCTCGCACTCGCTCATTCTCTCCCACTCGCTCACCTCTCCCACTCGCTCACCTCTCCCACTCGCTCACCTCTCCCACTCGCTCACCTCTCCCACTCGCTCACCTCTCCCACTCGCTCACCTCTCCCACTCGCTCACCTCTCCCACTCGCTCACCTCTCCCACTCGCTCACCTCTCCCACTCGCTCACCTCTCCCACTCGCTCACCTCTCCCACTCGCTCACTCTCTCCCACTCGCTCACTCTCCCGCTCGCTCTCTCTCCCGCTCGCTCTCTCTCCCGCTCGCTCACTCTCTCTCACTCGCTCATTCTCCTGCTTACTCACACTCCTGCTCACTCACACTCCTGCTCACTCACACTCCTGCTCACTCACACTCCTGCTCACTCACACTCCTGCTCACTCACACTCCTGCTCACTCACACTCCTGCTCACTCACACTCCTGCTCACTCACACTCCTGCTCACTCACACTCCTGCTCACTCACACTCCTGCTCACTCACACTCCTGCTCACTCACACTCCTGCTCACTCACACTCCTGCTCACTCACACTCCTGCTCACTCACACTCCTGCTCACTCACACTCCTGCTCACTCACACTCCTGCTCACTCACACTCCTGCTCACTCACACTCCTGCTCACTCACACTCCTGCTCACTCACACTCCTGCTCACTCACACTCCTGCTCACTCACACTCCTGCTCACTCACACTCCTGCTCACTCACACTCCTGCTCACTCACACTCCTGCTCACTCACACTCCTGCTCACTCACACTCCTGCTCACTCACACTCCTGCTCACTCACACTCCTGCTCACTCACACTCCTGCTCACTCACACTCCTGCTCACTCACACTCCTGCTCACTCACACTGCCGCTCTCTCGCGCTCACGCACTGTCTCCCACTTGCTCACTCTCTCACGCTCTCTTACTTTCTCACACTCTCTTGCTCGCGATAACGTCTATGTGGCGTCGACATAGAAAGCGGGCTGCGCTGACGACGAAGAGACGCACGTCCTCAAATCGCATTGACACAGCGCTCAAGGCGCCCGGCGCAGCTCCAGGAGAAGTTTAACGCGTAGTAATCCGGTGCGAATTAGCGCTGAGCGTCCGCGCTCCAGGAGCAGGACAGAGGTGGGGATTTGGAAGGACCTGGATTCACGGAGGACTGAGGGTGGAGTAGAGAGATTGGGGAGAGCGCGGGAGAGGAACGAAGAAAGATGCGGGAGACATTCGGGAATTCAAGACGCAGAAATTGCGTATGATTGGCGTTTCTTGGTGCCTAAGTCTCGTATGTCCCGTATGTGTAGTGCATGACTTTAGTTAGACAGGTGGCGGTGATATTTCTCCAATGAATGGCGAGATCCGGCGGCAAACGACACGCCGGCTTGCGGGGAGTTACCCATCTCCCACCATCGGGGCACCGCTCTAGCCTCCTACTGTTCTACCGACGAGTGTGGCCGTGTAGTGAAGGGTGTATGTCTATGTAAGGGGTGAAGATGGGGCAAGGAAGAGAAAGGAATGATCGCGTGTGGTCTGAGGCCGGTTTATTAGGGTACTGCTCCAGCATTTGTTTCTCGGAGAAACCACGAAAAACTTCAGAGAAGACGGCCACTAGAATTCTCCAACAGACAGAGGCTGAATTCGACCCAGCTTTCCAGGTAGTGTCTCAAAGTCCTGTCACCGTCAGGACTCGAACCTAGGACCTCCCGATCACTGCATAGATATGAGTTGATGCCCTGAGCTACTTATGCCGGTACGGAAAAGTTTTGTTTTGTTTCTTCAAAACGTGATATGATCATTTAATGTTGGTTATATTGAGAAAATAAGAATGACTAGCAGTTGTATTTGTTTATAATCAATTAAATTTATGAGAAAAGAAAAGGTATGTAAGGGTGTTGTGTAAGGCAAAAGAGGAGACGTCGATGATGGAAAAGTCTTGCGCAGCCCGTATAACAATTTTTCGGATCGCAGGGAAAGAAAAACTTAAGAAATAAATTGATGAAAAATATAATTTTTATATTACCCTAAGTCACGGAGACCGCAGAGGAATATTAACCCATTAAAACAAATATTAATACTAGTCTTGTTGGTTGATATTAATTATGTTTTGTAAAACTGATAATATTTTTTTAATGCCAATCGAGATATGGAACAAAGTGCATTCATAAAATTATTGATAATGTAATGTTGATAATGTTGTTGCTTATAAAATTGTTGATATTTGGGAGGAATGATGTTGCCGAAAGTAACCAATGGTTTCAATTCAAGTACAGTAGTATGAATAGATTCTTTGCTGTCTGGTAGACCTGGTTGAAACTTGCTTAGGACACGTCTTCTCCCGGACAGTCAAGAATCTAATGACTCTAGCTGCGAATATGTACTTTGTCAGTAGTAGCAACGGTGTCCTTGTTATATTAACGAAGTGTGGATATTGTTCTGTGATAAGCTTAGTTACCAACTTCCTTAGGGGGGGACCGACAATGCAACGTCTTCGGGTCAAGCGTCCCAATGACTCGCAGGTCGCGGGTTTGATCCCGGCAGAGTGCCAGAACTTTACTTGATGTGTTGAACAGGTGTGAGCTTGTGGCGCGTGCCGGAATCGTTATCGTAGCGCTCCTGCTGAGGTTGGTGGCTTCCCACATTTCCAGGCGAATGTCGCAGCAGCATCCTACCCAGCAGGACTCGTCTCGCTTGTGATCGTACCTTCTCATCCTTCATCTCCTTGCTCCTCTTCTCCTCCATCTCATCCTCTCCTCTCAATATCATCGTCAGCGTTCCATTGTATCGCCTCGAGTGCATATATTGTATTGCGATAATTATTTGCAATTATTAGCTAAGAGAAAAAATTAAGAGAAAAGATATCAGAAATCATTTTTATTATTATGAATCATCTCACATATCCTTGGGAATAGTGTTCTATTCACGAGGAGTTCTTTTGTTATAATGAGAAATGTGCCGTCCATACTATATTCTTCGGTTTTACGCGAGAATGTACAACTGGAGGATGGCAAACAAGAAAACCACGGGATCAGGAGCCAGGAGAATTATTTCACCGCAGAAATATGCTTTTCTCGTGCAGGGTGTGAAGAGTTCCTGGAAGCACAAAAACAAAGTCGTAAAATATCATTTTGACAAAACGTGTCACAGTGCTCGGATGAATATTCCCGCGCCCCAAAAACGCACATTTAAATTTTGGCCAACATACAGAAAACTGTTCCTTTACGTTGCAATAGCTCACCACATACACCCAGGAACCTTGTCGTAATTTGTTACAGTCATATTTCATGCATGTGTTGGTCACAAGACTCTTTGTATTTTCAGTTTCTCTTGAAATAAATGAAGGACGCTGATATTGAGTGTATCTCTAAACTGTAAAATTAACGGTGAGAACACTTGAATTTTTTTAAACAACCATAGCCCAGAAACAATTTTTCAGGAGAGCGAAGAAAACGTTCCATGACGAAATTGGTAGACATTTGAAGCATTAAAAGTGTTGTACGCTTTTTCACGCTATTGTTAATACTGATGAATGCTTGAGTGTTGTTCAGGCTTGAATTGTATTGTGGAAATTATTGGATAAAGTGGACTGTGTATGGACTATGGTGTTTTTTTAAAAAAATTCAGAAATTTGGGTATTAAAATGATTTATTCGGGGCAGTAATATTGCAGTATTTGAAAGAATATTGCATGAAGTTAATCCACATAATAAATTTGGAATATTATTGATCAAATTATTCTTCGCCACTGCAGTTTCATCATTATCAGTATTTTACTCCTTCACATTAGCATCTGCCTCTGCCTCTGATAACAAATTTAGACACAAATCTTAGCTAGTAGATGACTGTAAATATTTACACAACGTCTGAAGATAATTTGTGTTTAAAATGCGCTTCAACATTTGTAAAACGAACATTATCACCCGTTGCAGATTGAGATAAGCTATGCTTGAGAAATAGTCACGGAGAAAATTTTCATTTAAAGGACTATAGTACTTTTGCCAAAACAATTGCCTGATTTTGTTCACAACAACATAGCAAATGGCGTCTATGAAGCTCTAGCAACAGTTCTAGTATCTCAAAATCTCACTTTTTGTATTAAGATTGTTTTTAAAACACTTAATTGGTAATAATAACAACTGCTACAGCGAATAAAGATGGAAAAATACACGGAAGGGAGGACATCAGTATCATGTGTTTTGCAAACAATATCTGTTACGGCTTGTTAGAAAAATGAGGAAACTGAAGAAATCAAATGGAAGTTGTTGATAGATATTGCATTTAACGTAATCGAGTTTAGTAGGAGTGTACAATGCAAAACTTCAGATGAGCTTCGAGATCTCAGTACGAAACTGTTACACTGAATCGAATTAAGTAAATAGTTTGTAGCGAAATTGGAGAGAGCGGTTGGTTGCACGAGAATGCAAAGAAACGCCAGTTCCTCCTTTGAATTAACAATATTAATCAGATCATTCTGAAATCGCGAAATTGAAACAATTCGGTCAAATAACGATGTGAATGAAAAACTGAGAATGTCACCTGTAGAAATGAGAAAATTAGCCTCGGTCAACAACCTCGGTGCATAGGTTATGTTTGACCGTGTTTGATGTACTCACAATTTCATGATTTGCTGAAACGGAGATACGCTGTCTGGAGAAAGCAGCGGATGCCATGTGCAAACGAACTGAATCAAACACGAAAACGGAGAAAACCCGGAGCCAACACTCATTAAGCTCTCCGCGTTGCCTCGTCGTTGGCCCATAACATTCTGTGAAAATAATAGGATAAAGCAAGCAAACGCTTGAACCGTTCATTTTCGCCGAACTCCCAGCAAAAAAAAAATCCCAAAGGCGAACTCCACAGAAAGCGCGGCGTTGGTCGACGTTTATCTTTGCCTCGAAGGAAGCGAGGCGCTGGGGTGGCGAGGAAGGTGCGGCCGCCGCGCCGCGCCGCGCCGCGCGGGCCAGGAGGAGCGGCTGGGAGCGCGGGCGCCGGGCGGCCAGTGAGCGCCGGGCGGCGTAATGGAGCGGAAGCCCGTAACTCATCCAGCGGACGATATTGCGGGCGGCTGGCGCGCCGGCAGCTGATTGCGCCCCAAATTGCAGATAATCGCTTGTCGCTGCCCGCCGCGCCGCGCCGCGCCGCGCCGCGCCGCCGGTCAGCCGCCGAATCAGCAGCAGCAGCAGGAAGCAGCCTTTCCTCTCGCAGCTGACAGCGCCAAAGCACAGCGCTGCAGACGCCGCCGCCGCCGCGCCGTCGCCGCCTCATGACTCGGTATAGATTGCAACTGTTTCATGGTGTGTGAATGCTGCTGCAGGTTCTGCGGACACCTCATTCTACATGACTGCAGATGTCCACGCTACAAATGTCAATGTCTGGAGAGGACGCTGCTACGGCAGTCATTGATACTGATAGCAGCAACTTCTATCATCACTATCATTCTCACCACTACCGCCGCTACCACATTACTATGTTAGTTTTACTATGAAGTCGCTACCACATCATTTTACATATGAAGTCGCTAACACCCTCGCAATGCATCGCTTCGTATCACACCACGTCGCTATCGTATGGCATCATGTCGATGCCACATTGCGTCGCTTCATTATACATAAATAAATATAGAAGCTACCACTATCATCGTCACTGATATCATCACTATCGTCGCCGCGTCTCTATCGCCGAGGCCTCCGCCAATGCCGGCCTCGTCGCCACCGTCATCGCCTTTGCCACGCCATTGCCATCGCCACTACTTAAGAATTCAGACGTAAAAGCCATCATAATAGCGGGCATTAGGCATACTACTGGTGCTTCTGCAACCACTCGCAGAATACAACAAACCGGAGCGTTAACTATTGCATTTTATTTGCGCATACGTTTGCCTTGAAATTCCAAAATATTTTCCCGGGCATTGTAAATTTACGTATATAACTACCATTGTTTTGCGACCACAGCTATTATAATGAATATTTCAGTAATAGTCTAGAACTGGAAAAAGAAATACTTCAGGAATAATGGGTTTTTAGAGACTTTAATTGCACTTCTCACGTCGTCAATCAAGTTCTTAAAACTTCTATTTTTGAACGTTTATTAACAAACTATATTATTCAATTTTGAAAACTGAAAAGTGCGGTCAGGAAAAAAATATCTTTGTATATTACCATGCAGATAAATTATGAATGAGGAGAATCGGAATACATAAATTCTCCAAGCGTATCCTTACGGCAGTATAACTCATCGGCGAGCAAAAACGGGTTCACATCCCAGAAGATCGGAGGGCCAAACAAGAACTATATCTAACCCTTAGAGTCTGCTTTCATCTGCACACCGTATTTGTAATAACGCACTTTCAGGAAAACGTTTGAAGAGAAGAATAGTCTCGGATATTTTTCCATTACTTTTAAAAACAAGATTAATAACGTCTTCTGATATTTCCTGTAATTAAGGATTTAAAAATTAGCGATTCAAAAATCATTACTTTGTACTCACTCAGTTACAATATTTCAGAACATAAATAAAAATTTTCAAAACGGAAGCAGGCTTCTTAAAAAGTATATTAATATCAGTGTCCTTTAGAAGATCAAACTTATCTGAGAATGAAAGATGCTTCGTAATATCTTTGTGGATGTGATTTAGCATGGAATTGTTTCTATTATTTAAAACATTGTTATTATTTTATCAAAGTAAACCCCGATATTCTGAATTATGTAATTTTGAATTAACGGGGTAACACCCATCGCATCTTTGAGCGATATCTCCCAACTTTGTAACTTATAATACAATTTATTTTCAAAAACAGAAAAAACTCAATGGCGTATGGAGAGGAATATACGTGCCTGCATTTTCTTGATCTCCAGAAACTCCCTTTTGTTTTACAATATGTATCGTAATGAATAAAGGTACCGACGAGCGTAGTGGTAACTAGAAATCATTGTTCCTGAGCAATACGTAGAAAACAAACTTGTATTTGCACTGGCAATCGAATGCGTATATTATTTTGTGGTATTTATCAGGAAATAACAACTCCACCCTCCACCATTCCTAGCGCATCTATCAAAAAGGTAGCTCAACATAACGTGAGCTACATAATGATGCTACATTTATGTTTTGGGGCAAAGCAAGGAGATAGCAGTAATCGTATTCGAATACTACTATCTCCTTGTATTCAGTATTTTCGGGTGGATCAAGGGGAACTGAATGAAAATCTGATCAATAAGGGGTAATTGACCTAAAACTGACAGCCAATTGATACGTAGCACACTTGTGACCCACGTACGCAAAAAGGGGTCCTAAAATGAAAAATTAGCCGTGCGTCCTGCAAACTTGTGTGTGGCGGGACACCACGCCCACGCCTCTCACCCCTTATCCCTCGCCCACCACCCCTCGCCCTCCGCCCCTCGCCCTCCGCCCCTCGCCCTCCGCCCCACGCCCTCCGCCCCTCGCCCTCCGCCCCTCGCCCCTCGCCCTCCGCCCCTCGCCCTCCGCCCCTCGCCCTCCGCCCCTCGCCCTCCGCCCCTCGCCCTCCGCCCCTCGCCCTCCGCCCCTCGCCCCTCGCCCTCCGCCCCTCGCCCTCCGCCCCTCGCCCGTTGACCCTCGCTCTTTGCCCTTCGCCCCTCGCCCCCCGTCCGTTGCCTCCCACCTTTCGCCCTTCGCCCCGCGCCTCTCTCTCCACGCCCGTTGTTCCTCACTTCACGCCCATCGCCCCGCACCCCTCCCCCGTCGCATCTCGCCCTTCGCCCTTCGCCCCTCGCCATTCACCCGTCGCCCGTTCCCCACCGTCCCTTGCCAACTGCCTCAAGCCCCTCGGCAATCTGCTCCTCTGCCGCTGCTGCCGAGAGCGTTTCGCGCGCGCGGCCGCCCGCTTCTTGCTGTGTGCTCTCTTTCCTCCTCGCGCTCCGCAGCGAAGGCGCCCCGCCGCCGCCTCTCGTTTTGCCGCAGCGCTCTGCGTTACCGCGTTCGCACGCGCCGCTGCCGGCGTCTGCAATTGACCTCCGCCTGGAAAGTGGAATACAGACCCCTGGGAGAGCACACAAAAAGACAATCGTTTGAAGAACTGCGAAGTCGGGAGCCCGCGGGGATAGTGTACATTGACTCAGCACCACCTTGCGGAAGGTTGCGAGTTCGAAACCATAGTGCGGCTGAGTGTCACCTAATTTTTATGTATGTATTTTGTTATGGAGAGACATGCGTTCAACTGAATTCATACGGGAGTGGCCTGGAAGACTCACTGTCCAGTGAATGGGCTTCAGAAATATCGGAAAACTGCAGACATATGGAAAATGTTTAAGAATGTTTTTAAAAAATCACAGCATTTTAGCCAATCCGTTTCATGCGATCTGTGTTCTAAGCATTACAGCTATGGCCACCTGCGTTGTTTCGCTACTATCCTTCATCTTCACTTTGAATTTGTAGCAGGAAAAGGGTAATAAATAATATTCCCATTCATGTTACTGGGATTACATTATCACCTCATTTTATATAATTTACTATCATAGCAACCACTGCCACGACATTGATGAATGTTTTTGATCAAACTGTCACAGGCCAACCCGCCCAGCTTACCCCGCAAATTCACTGTTGCTCGTCTCACTTCTCTGATTAAACTGACGTCACTGCACGTCTGTCACTGTATTTCTGGCAAACTCCTGCCCACTAGTGTCCACCGTTCTCGCTTGCACCACCGTCACCACCAGCGGCCTGGCAGCTTCACGACCTCGCCGCCGCCGCCGGCGAGTTTCTTGCCCCCATCGGGCGCGAGGCGGCCGCAAAGGAACCGCTGCTTCCGTCGCGGGCGGGGGCGGGGTGCGGGCGGCACGGCTCGGCGGGCTTCGCCTTCGCTTCTTGCAGCCGACCGGGCGCCCCTCGCCGCGAAGGCCGCTGCTGTGGCGCAGAGGTGCAGTTGGACGCGGGCTTGGGGCACGAGGACGGTCAAGGAACGCCGTCAGTACAGAAGGGAAAGAATCGGGAACCGGAACAAGAGCTGGAAGGGAATGGAGATGGCGTCGGGAACAAAACAGAACAAGACGGAGATGTGAACGGAACGGGCCGGGGATGGGACCGGGAGAGGCATGGGGGACAGGGCGAGTTGAGGATGGATTTGACGGCAACTCTTAGGCGGCAACGAGAATAAAGGGGAAGTGGCAGAAGCGGGGCTTGGGGAAATACGGGAAGAGAAGAAGTAAGGAACTGGAAGGGAAGGTGGGGTGGTCGGGACTTGGGGAATGACGCGGCTGAGAAGTGCTGGGGAGAATATTGTAGGTGAGATTTGGAGTTAAGGCTTGGTGGCGGGAAGAGAGAAATGGCAGGGTTTGTTGAGTGATGTCCGGGGGAAAGCGAAGAACAGTAGAAGTTGGTATAGATGACCGGAACGACGTGTTATGATAGACAAGATCAACGGGCAAGGCAAGATCAAAGACTGTGGGGAAGGCACTAAGAGTAAAGCGAAGTCAAGCACTGGAGGGAAGGCGAGATCAAGGACTGTGGGGAAGGCGAGATCAGACACTGTGGGAAAAGCGAGATCAAGCACTGTGGGGAAGGCAAATGATGCAGTGGGGGAGGCGAGTCAAGCACTATGCGTAAAGCGAGGCCAAGCACTGTACGGAAGGCGAGATTAATCATTGTGGGGAAGGTGAGTCGCTGTGAACGTTAAGGACGGCTTCTGAGACGACGGGGTCTTAACTGGTGGGAACTAAGCGACGCGGTGCGAGGTCGTGGGTGGCGGTGGGGGCGCAGGCGGAGGTTTTGCTGCGGCGCGGCGCTCTGAATGGGGGTGCCCGCAGCCGCGTGCGCCGCCTGCTCTTGCGGACTCCCCCCCCCCCGCCGCGCTGTCCCCAGCGCCCCCCCCCGCGCAAAAAGCGGCGCCCGCGCTCGCTTCCGCAGCCAGCGCTGACACGCGTCGTATCAGACGCACGCTGCTGCGGCATCAACACAGCTATGCCCTTTAGGAAGTGATTGCTGGCGCGACGCACTTTTCTCCTTGGCGCCTGTGCTATTGGTATTGGCTAAAATGCTCGCATCTCCTGGCTTGCAATTGTCGATTCGTTTTCTTACCTTTGAGCAGAGATTACGTTCGTCGATACGCCAGAGTATGCCCTTCATTTTCTTATATTACTAATTTTTGAAAGCAAATCATCCACCATAGTTACGTAAACGAAACGTACTTGTTAAGAAGGAATAAAGATTAGATCCAATAATACATCTTTGTTACATTTTATATATATATATATATATATATATATATATATATATATATAATACGGTAATTACACGATCACTCGCAAGAAACATGGTATAGTTGACGTTACTTGTAAAGTTAAAAAATACAGTACTTGGGAAGGTTTCAAAATCTCGATGTTTCCTGGCGAGGAAGGCAGATTAGTGAATGTAAAGGGCTCGTGCAAACATTTTCCATTACAATGGTTTTAAGACGTATGTTATTGATATATTAAAAGAAATTGCTCAGTAAGGCGAATATATTATAAGGCAATGAGCCTGGAGGATAGGAGCAAGTGTTCTGCTAAACGTCTGCCGAGTCAATGTGACGTGGAAATAACTTGAAAACGTTGTGGATGGCGGCGATCCCTCAAAGAGAACATACTCAAGGCAGTGGTTGAGAGCCACAATAACCCTTATTGAAGGAAGTATAACCATTAATATCCTGGGTATCAAATTCATGGACAATATCAACATATTTTTTATTCAACATATTTATTATTCGTGTCGCGAGTATTTGTTGGAGGTTGATAATATTAACACAGGGGGAGTATTTCAGTGACCGGGGAAAAATTAGTTCAGTTTGAAATACGAGTTTCGAGACTTTCACTGTTAATGGGACTCAAAGCAGCGTTTTAAAAGATTATACCAAACATATTTCAGGAAAAATATCTTGGTATTGAAATGTTCTTTCAGTAAAACCATGACAGTCTTACGAAACATTTCTTGGCAAAATTGTTGAGAAATGTGCGTATGAACGCAGTGATTAAAAGGAAGATTAAAATCATGATTCTAAGAATATGAGCTGATTTGTTCTAATGATCTGTTTCATTGACACTCCCTAAATAATTTATTTTGAGTTCTTCTAATTACTTAGATTTAGCGCAAGTTATTATTTTACAAGAAGAAGGGAATAACAAGTAAAGAATTTTAACGGGGTTACCAGTTTAAGAGGTTAATCGTCAATTGAACAAAGTATTTTGTAGCATACGGCAACGCTACTGCTGTAACCTCGTCACGTGAAACTTGAGGTTGAACATTCCTATTCAAAATTTGAATTTAACTCCTTTTCTCTCGCCTAATTGCTCACTTCATTGAAGAAGCCCATTCATGTTCATAGTACGTACTCATTAGAGAGAACCGGTTTCGATTCTCTGTTTCAGAAACTAGAGTATACGTGTGTCTGAAACATCCACTACATGTTTGCAAAGTTAGAGAAGCATTAAGAAAACATATATTTGACGGTGTTTTGCATGTGTTTCGAAACTCTGCTTCGAGTCCACGAGGAACTTGAAACTCTATTGGAGAGGGATTTGTGAGCAAGACCGCGTTATTTGTGGAATGACTACTGTGTAGATCACAGTATAAAATGCAGGAGATAGAGAATTCTGTGGTCACGGGGTGAAAGTTCTTAAATCAGAAATATTAGTTTGGTGAAAACAAGGATTAGATTATTGAACTGTAAGCTGTATAAAGCCCATTAAGCTATATTTCCCAACGCATTTTTATTGTCAAGGACGCAACAAGAATTCGGTTCTTTTACTAAAATAAAATTGATACTTAACTTGTAGTTTCAGTACTTAACCCAATTTCGCCAAAATTTGACAAGAACTTTGACCCCGTGATCACAAAATTACTAAATGAAAATTTCCATAATATTACAACAATGAGGTGCAAAATAATTGTAAGAAACTATAACAATAATAATAATAATTTATGCCAATTAACGATGCATAAATTATGTGACATTAAGAGGAAGTGAAGGTGTATTAAATGTCTAGAAAGAAAGGGTCATAACAGTATTCAATCTCAGAACATTGCTAGGAAATTGGAAGAGATTAAAATATGCAACACAATAAATAAGCAAAGTGGTAATTTTGAAAGACCTATTACTCATTTTGCTGTTTCTTGGAAAACAATATGGAAATTTTGCGATATGGCTCAGCCAAATATAAGTTTTTAATATTTTGTCGAGTAATGTGACGTGTCGACTGCTTTCAACTTACTCGTACAGCTCGTGAGATCAACGAGAACCTTTCTACCTAATGTGTGTCAAAGCTACTGTTATAAATTATAGTTCATTACTTACAGTAACAGTTTCTTCCAGCACATATTCCGAATTAATGTTGTGTAACTTTGATATATTAACTGGTTAAGTGTTTCAATGCCCCGAGAAAAACAAGACTATTTTCCTTCAGATTTAAAAAATCTCATTAAAATTGGATCCGTTAAACAAAGTGAACACTTAACAAGTGTACATATGAACAAATACTTGATATCTACTGAAGAAATTACATCCAAAACATTCTTCCTTGTTCGTTTTTTGCAAACTGTGAAAAATCATCTACAAATGTCACGTCTTGACCTTGAAAATCTCTTTAAATTTTACAAGTTTACATTTAATCGGATTCTTTCCAAATTGTATTCCCATTATTTGCGTACAACAGGCTTTCACCAATACACTCATCTGTAACAGTCTTTCACTTCAATAATCTGAACAACTGAAAGGAAAACAACTGAAAGCTATCAAACATCAAAGACCGCTTTCTCAAACACAAAACCCGTATTCACTCTACTCTCACGGTCCAGATATTTTCGTCCAGATTTAAACGACACTTGCTCTTTTCATCACCGTACAGCGACCCATAAAACCCGAATCCTTGAAAATAGATTTTCCAGTGGGCGGATTTGTGCGCATTGAAAGTCCTTTCGCGGGCCGCTCGCGCCGTGTGCTGCGCGCTTTTTCCGGATGTAATCCCGCCCCGCACACAAAGCGCCGCCAGCACGAGAGAGGACGCCGCGCCGCGCCGCAGCGCTTGCATCAAAGTATGCATTGCACCCGCACTCGCTCCTGATTAACGAATGAATCGTCTGTTGCCGGCTGGGAGCTGGATCGCTCCCGCCCCCCCCTCACAATGCCCTTGAGGGAGAACCTTGTGAAATCGCCGAGCTGCGGTCCGTGAAGCAGCAGCATTGGACCTGTCATGTGCGCGGGTCAAAAGCCTGTAGAGTGTTTTGTGAAATCCTGTGAAAGTTGTAGAGCAGGAGTGTTATAGGCATGTGGATGTTTTAAACATGTGTTTAATTTGGTTTGGGAAGTTTGTTGTGTAGGAATGTATACGTTTCATTCGAATTTCAACTGTCACTCTTTAACATGACAGCTCTGTTGGAGGTGAGTGTTTGCATATTGAAAATTGTGTGTGAGACTATTATTTTAAAACTGACATAAAAGTGAGCTCCGACAACTACAAAGTACTACGTTGCTAAAACCGTGGTTGAAACATTAACTTACCATAAATTATATAGAACAACATTTAAGTGAAACTGGCGTAAGGCTTAGGTCCTCAACAGATAGCACTGACGTACCTTTCTTTTTGAGTGGTCCTAGGGTTTGAGACCCGTCGGTGGCAGGATTGTGACGCTGACGAATTCAGTCGCTGTCTGGAGGAGAATTCTAGGGGTAGGCTGCTCTGATCCATAGTTTTCCAAGGTTTCTATATACAACACCAGGAGAACGTCGAAACAGCACTCTAACAAACGGGCCACGGACTGCGTGCGATCTCTCCCTCCTCTTCCTTGTCCTATCCTCACCCCTTACTTACACACACTTACGTGCACCGAAACTATCACATACGCTGACAGACCCGACGGAAACTTAGAACTTGTCCTGGTTGAGGCGGTTCTCCGCTAGTGCAACATACCTGGTTGGGGAAAACTCCACATGCCGACGGGCAGATCAGCGTCGGATCTCGCCATCCAGCGGGGAAAGATCACCACCTCCGCGATGGAAACATGCACAACACTTACAGGACTAATGGCGTTGCCGTTGACGCGTCCGGAATCACTTACCAATCAATTACTCGTACAAGTAAATGTTCGACACGTTAATAAAATCTGTTTCACCGAAGAACTAAGTTCTCTGTAGTAACAAGGTTACATAACATAATAATAATAATATTATTTTTAACATTATTCTAAAAATTTCTTTTTAGTTATTGTTAACATAATTGCATGGTTTTGACAACGAGAAGGAACATACGGAGCAACAGAAAGTATCATCCGACTTCGTTCAGTTTACAACTTTCTTACACATGCGGTCTATACCTGAAGTTGGAGACTCTTCCCATATTGGCGAAAAGACTTGCTCGGAGAAGTAGTACATTTCGGAAGAGTATTTACCTAAATGATGATTACTTATTTGTACGCGAAGTCAAGCGCTTAATATTTATTATCATTCTCAGTATCTGTCTTTCCTGCCATACCTGAGATAATTGATTTGATGGATGGGCAATAGATGATTCGAATGTTGATGAAGCCCAAAGGAAATGAGAGTCAGGGTAGACGCGAGAACCCTGGCAAACCATAACCTGGAAACTGCTTCATACATCATAAATTCCACTTGGATTCACCGCAATTTTAAATCTCTTTTCACAAGCAAAATATGAAAGGTGACGCATAATAGGTCACAATACAGGAACTTAAGAAAAATGTTTGCAATATTTATTTTCAGCACGTATGTGCAATGTGTATTTACTAACATTGTAGCGCAACATTCAAGTTTTAAAACATATTCCATCTTTGACTTTACTCTGTCTTGCCTGTCTTTTTGTGGAGATTTGTTTCCATTCACAGATTCATTTGTTCATTCATTCCAACTTCTCCCGAGTTTCCAACTTTTCCTCATTCTTTTGGTTGAGATTTATTGTAACATTAATCCCAAGCATCTTCGATCATACGGCCATTTGAAAAGCTTAGATTCAGTTCTACCCACTACAGAAGTTGCAACACTAATTATTCCTGGAAGCTCGTCCTTTCTTCTGCTCAGAATAGTCTCACACAACATAAAATCACCAAACTTCGTATTACTGTTTTTCATTATATGAGAATTATTGTATCATATATTTTGATATGCACAAATAAAACAGGTATTTTTCTGAGAATCATAATTTATTAAAAGTCACATTGCATGTGAATATTCATCTAATAAACGAGTCAACTGAGTAGCAAGGAGAATTTTCGTACACGCCGTGAAGTTACAGTTCTGTTTGGAATACCTTCTTATTGTGTATTCCTCACGCAAGGGGTAGCCATGTTTTATTCATGGAGTGCTTCTCAACTTTCTGCATCGAGAGTTATTACTATCCAAAAATGTTGGGGCTCGCTCCTTGCGCACGTCTTTCTGCTGCCGTGCAGCCTAATCCCTTCATTCGAAAGAATCCCTGAACGAGGAATGTTTAAATTGCCCGAGGGATTTTTGTGATATTTTCCCCGGAAAAGGGAAGATTGTGAAAGAGAATGTTAATCTGGATTTCTCTGAGTAATGTATGATTATTACTACTCGCAACACTTACCACGGACAAAGGTAGCTCAGGGCATCAACTGATGTCATTATAGTGCCTCTGACCGGGAAATCCTAGGGCTGCAGTCACGACGGTGGCAGGATTTTCGACAATTGCTTGACAGCTTGGTCGAATTCATCAACTCTCTGGGGGACAATTTTAGCTGCAAGCTGCTCTGTTAGGTAATTTTCCGTGGTTTCTCTGATCAACACCAGACGAATGCCGGAGCAATATCATGATAAACGGTCCATGGACTGCATGTGAACTTGCCTTCCTTTTTTGTCCTATCCTCACCCATTAAATACACACACACACACACACACACATGCACACACACACACAGGTACCCCATTATCACACTTGTCGGGAGTTTTGAGCTTGTCCCAGCTGGAGCGGTGTCCTGATAGTGGGAGATACCTAGTTAAGGGATAATTCCCGCTAGCCGACATGCGTCGGATCTCACCAGCCAGCGGAAGGTCACCGCTACTTTCCGCAATAAAAAGCCTGCGCTACACCTACGGAACTAATGACCTTAGCAGTTGCCACCTCCGGAATCATTAATCAATCAATCTATTTGCAGCACTTGAATGACGTCGTGGACGTTCCCTTAAGTGTTGAATCAAGAACGACGACGCATTTTACTACAGTACGCCAACCATTGGAATTTTTGGATTAAAAAGAAATATGAAGATTTTTTCCCTTGATTATAGTTCGTCAGTGATGTGTAACTCGAAAGTTTGAGTAAAAATTATTTTAAAAAATTCGCAGTAAGCATGTTCTACTGTTTATCTTTCCAGAAAGTCATGAAAAGAAAATTTATAATATTAAATTATGAAAATTGTTCAGTCTTACCTTCTCTACCCCAGTAATTAAAATTTAGTATCATGAAGGTATATTGTAATAAAGTATACTGTAATAAGGTGTATTATTAATTATATAAGGTAATTATAAGGCAAATTGTATTCAACCTTCTGTTTTCACCCTGCGTAAAGCAGAGTCCTTAGCCCTCAATGGGTTATGTACTGACTTCAATAATAATAATAATAATAATAATAATAATAATAATAATAATCAACGACGATACATACTCAGAAGTAGAAAATTCACAGCAGAACAACTTGCTGACATTGAGAGAAATGCGGAGTATGTGCTTTGCTCGAACAATCCACATGACGAACATGTAGAACTTGAAAATGATGATGCTGTGGAAGGTTCATCTCTTTCCAGTGAAACACACGTCAGTGGTGAAAATTCATCTGGCAATGAATTACACGATAAGGATATAATGCGAAATCTCCTTCGGCGCGAGACAGAAAGAGTTAGTCAACTTCCGCTTGAATCTCGCGAACCGTTGAGGAGAATATACGAAACTGCCAAAGCTAAAAGAGTGATAGAAACAATGAATTATGTCTTAAATGAGGTGGTGGAGACCCCAGGCAGAGATCTAGATATTACTGAAATCAATCACATCATATATGCAACTGGATATCTAGTATCTCAGATAATTTTGGGGCCAGCCAAGAACACCGACGGCCGACAGCAAAACAAAGTAAACAGCTCTGTAACCCTGTGGATGAACAGAATTTTGAAACGGATAGCCGACACCCGGTGCGAAATATCACTCTTAGCTGAGGCATCTTCTAAATCAACACACACATCTAAAGTTCAACGAAAAATATTCAATGTTGAACAAAAATACCATATTGAAAATGACACCAGCACGCTAATGGTAGTTGAGAAGCTAAAAGAGAAAATTCAAGCATGGGCTCAAAGAATTAGACGTTACAAACGTAGAATAGATTTCCGTGTACAGAACCGGTTGTTTGAAACAGACGCGAAGAGATTCTATCGCAATCTGACTCAAAAACCGAATGGCACAGCTGTTACTCCTTCAAAAGATGACGTCGAAGCATTTTGGGCAGGAATCTGGGAGGAGAGCAGATCCTACAGATCCTATTGAAAATGACACCAGCACGCTAATGGTAGTTGAGAAGCTAAAAGAGAAAATTCAAGCATGGGCTCAAAGAATTAGACGTTACAAACGTAGAATAGATTTCCGTGTACAGAACCGGTTGTTTGAAACAGACGCGAAGAGATTCTATCGCAATCTGACTCAAAAACCGAATGGCACAGCTGTTACTCCTTCAAAAGATGACGTCGAAGCATTTTGGGCAGGAATCTGGGAGGAGAGCAGATCCTACAACAAAGACGCATCTTGGCTTCAATCTGAAGTTGATGCTGCCGATGAACTTGTAGAAACAGTGGAAGATGTTCAACAATTCTCGGAAGAGGACCTCTTCCAAGCAATTAAGAACATGGGAAACTGGAAGTCCCCCGGGATTGATAAGATCCAGATTTATTGGATTAAGAAATTAACAGCAATACATTCTCATCTAGCAAAGGCTGTTAATAAAATATTTGAAAACCCAAAGGAAATCCCGGAATGGCTCACACGCGGCATCACGTATTTGCTACCCAAAGCGGGAGAAGCTCTTTGGCGAAGAACTACAGGCCAATTACTTGTCTGCCAGTACTGTACAAAGTTATAACTTCAGCCATAGCTGACAAAATGTACAGACATCTAGAGAAGAATCATCTAATGCCAGTTGAACAGAAAGGATGTCGTAAAGGGTCTTATGGCTGTAAGGAAATCTTGCTACTGAATAAAGTCATCTTGAATGATGTAAAGAAATGCAAACGTAATTTGAGCATGGCTTGGATTGACTACCAAAAGGCCTTTGATAGTGTACCACACGATTGGATTTTGAAGACCCTGGAGATCTATCGATTTCATCCTAGACTTATTGAATTTTGCAAGGCTAGTATGAAGTCGTGGAGTACCAGGTTACTAATCCACAGCGGAAAGGAAGCAGTAGAAACCAGAAGTATTCAGATTAACAAGGGTATTTTTCAAGGAGATTCACTATCCCCTCTGCTTGTTTGCATTAGTTTGATTCCTCTATCGAGACAGTTGGCGCAAGCTGACTTTGGTTTTAAGCTCCATGGTGATGAAAGGCCAGTATAACATTTGTTTTACATGGATGATCTGAAAGTATTTGCTAAGAATGAAGCGATTCTCTCCCAAATGCTGTCAGTCGTGAATGACTTTAGCAATGATATCTGCATGAAGTTTGGTCTTGACAATTGTGCAAAAATCAATTTAAAAAGAGGGAAACTCACAAAGTCTGAGAACATTGACATTGATACGCACACTGTGATTCAAGATTTTGAGCCTGGTAAAACTTACAAATATCTGGGCATTGAAGAATGTGAAACCATCTCGAATGACAGAATGAAAGAGAGAATTCGTAGGGAGTATTATAGGAGAGTGAGACTTGTCCTGCAGTCCGCTCTGAATTCCAGGAATAAAATATCTACAATAGGTAGTTTGGCGGTACCTGTAGCCGAATACAGTTTTGGACTAGTGGACTGGACTGAGCAAGAAATTCGCACCATGGATCGAAAAACCAGAAAACTGCTAACAATGCATCAAGTTTCCCACCCTCGAGCTGATATACATAGACTTTATGTGTCACGTAAGGAAGGAGGAAGAGGCCTCAGACAAATTGAGGCCTCCTGGCACAACGCAATAGTCGGGTTGGGGAAGTATGTAGTCAGCCATCAAGATGACCCTCTAATGAGGCAGGTCATGAAATCTGACCGAAGAATGGGAAACAGAGGCATTGTTTGTGTAGCAAGAAGCATTGCGAAGAAAATTAGGCAAGACACGTCAAATAACACACACTGAACTTCTGATGCTGCTAAACATGAAGTGTGAGACACAAAAAATGTAAAAGAAATCGTGGAGAGACAAACCACTCCACGGACAATACCTACAAAATAATGGACAAGGTGCAGATCAATAAAGATCAATCATTTATGTGGCTTAATAGGGGAAGAATGAAGCCAGAATCGGAAGCACTTGTAATAGCTGCCCAAGATCAGGCCTTGAGAACACGACATTATGATAAAGCTGTTCTCAAAATTTCCCAAGATGATAAATGCCGCATTTGCCTGGAGCAAGTAGAAACCATTGATCATATTGTCTCAGCTTGTCCAATCCAAGCAAAGACTGAATACCTCACTGAGTACCGCACTCGAAGTTCCAAACACATGCCCCAAGTGGTACGAACACTCACCAAAACCGGTGACGTCTGTTGGATTGTGTACGATATTGTACGACCAACAAATTCAAACTGATCGCACGATAGCGGCAAACAAATCGGATATAGTTATCCGGGATTTGGCGAAAAAATCGTGATCGATGTTGCTGTACCTTGCGATCAAAACGTCGTTACCAAGGAGGCAGAGAAACGTCTTAAATACAAGAGTTTGGAAATCGAGATCAGCCGAATGTGGGGCGTAAAAGCACAGGTCGTCCCGATAGTTATCGGAGCTCTGGGATTTGTTCCGCAAAATTTGAGTAAGAACTTATCTAAACTCCCTGGTAATTCAAAAGACTGGGAAGTGCAAGAAATATCTTTATTTGGAACAGACTACATTTTGCGTAAAGTATTGTAGAGGCACTGATAGTCATCGGATCTGCTCCTTAGGTAGCTGGTTGCAACCTGGAGTAGATTTTATATTCAGCCGACTCATAAGATCTTTAGTCGTGATGTAATGGAAAAATAATAATAATAATAATAATAATAATAATAATAATAATAATGTATTATTCACAAAGCAAACCACTGGTCAGGTTTACAAATGAATTTCAATTTTAGTGATTTGAAATAATATAGTAAAAAAAAGGTATATTCTTGCTACACGAGATTATATTATTATTCATTAAATCGTAACGTACGTACCAAATGTTCATTCTATAGTTTTCGAGCCAGTGCCTGTTGGTCAACTGGCGCAATCTGTCAATCCAGACTAACGAAGAGCTTTGATCAGAGAAACTCAAAATCCCAATGCAACCGACTGTCAACATCATTCCTGTTTATCCCCTGTCACTGAGCTTTCCATCACTTGTGTCACGCGCTTCATGAGCAATATTTTTGGGGGATTTTCGCGGAAAATTGAGTGGTAGGAAGCACATTTGTCGCCTGTCGATGGCAAACTTCACTACACACACTGATTTTGATCGTAGCTGATGTTGTCAACCATCACAAATAAAAGGATTTACTCCAGACTTGTTGAATTAATCGGCTATTATATTCAGAATACCTTCAGATTTTATTTATTGTTTTGCGTTTTCTGCTAAAAATAATTATAAAATGGCAGCAATAAGATACTAATGGCCACTGTTGCCTTTTATATAACCCCTATAAACAAAAAAACCCACACGTTTTCAAACAATATCAAAATGTTTTATTTTAAAGCCACTAATTACTAAGATATTCAGGTATTTTTTCCATATATTGAAGTGCCAATAACACAAATGGGTACTCTCACTCGCATTACATTTGTATGAAATATTTCGGCTACTCATATTTATTAAACGCAATTATTTAATACTAAACAAAACGGTCTAGATTATATTGAGGATGCACATTTTGCGGCTTTCTGATGCCGTAAAAGGGTTTTTATTTCCTCGCCTTGCTATGTAGTGACGTAATAAAGAGAAAGTGTTATTATGTCGAAAAAGTGCATAAATATTGTTCTGATACGTAGTAAATTATTTCCTCTAACATCTCTTGTCAAAATCCGTTTTGTGGGTTCATGAAACCGAAACATTGGCCGACGAGAAAACGTCTGCCCGTCTTTCCGACGTCGTATAATTAAGTTCTTGACTTGAGATCACGTAAAATGTTTCCAAAATTTAAGTAGTTTTCGCGAAATTTTGCGTGAAATGTAGGCAATTTTAATTTTTTTAATATACAGTTTGTAAATCATGAAGCTATTAAAAGTAAAGTATAATATAAATAAAGGGAGTCTGATTGTACTATCTGCGTAACTTTTCTTGACCGATGACCTTCCTTCCCTCTCCCTGGAACAATAAACTATTGAAGGTAAAATCTCGCAGGGGCACTGGTAGTCCGTCGTCCGACTTTGAGATCATCATACGTGGATTTTCTTGCTGGCTTCAGGGCTGTGGTGGTGGGCTAACCCAAAACATATCTTTATTGGCGTGAAACAGAAGCTATTTACTGTTGAAGATGAGAACGCCCGTTCGTTTTTTTTTCTCAAACAAATCTAAAATGGCTGAAGCAGTTCCAGGTCCTTTACAGGAGACACCTCAAACTTTAGAGAAAAATATGAGCTCAAAATAGAGAAAAATATCGGCAAATTAAAGTTATTTATTATTTAGAAAGTTGCAAAGGAATGCGGGTTGGAAAAGTGGAAAAACATTCTGACCTATCCTTTAAGTAATACTGGGAATTTGGCATCTACTTGGATTAGGGCAAGTATTTCAACGATACCTAGAATGAAGTCTTAAATATTATATGTTGAATTCAGGAACATAGAGGGCACGTCAAGTATGACACATAAGGATGTTATCAGGTTTATATTTTATTACGACTTTTCGTGCTTATGTAACGCCCCACCTTTTCAGGTACTGAATGAATTCCATGAAATATAAAACATGCTAAAGTTTTCTGAACGACTTAAATAGACTATAATGCTTTAAATTTCACAGAACCGACTGATAACAAAGGTAACTTCCAAGGAAAAAAATGTATTATACTCTATGTAACTATATTTTTTACATAATTCCACCAACTTTCCAAGATCTTCGATTAGGGTTTGTTTCATAGAATCTATGTCGTTATATACTATGTAGTCTGACACAGTTGATTAGGAATTAATTATAATAAAACAAGATGCGTCAGTTCAGGCAAAGGAAGTCACTACGCTTCCCAATTCATGAATTTAACCAATCACACGTTACATTGACTTGGAGGTTTGATTTTGTAGATGTTGGCATTGCTTCAAATACTCTAGTGGAAGATTTTATAATTAATACCCACCATTCTGCCCCCATTTCTCCAAGTCATCATTCAAGAAAAACTGCGCGAATATGTTAGTCTTCAAATGAAGTAATAATAATTAATTAATGATATACAGTATCTGACATTCTTATTCGTACAATCAATTTTAGCAAGAAAAAGTTATATCTCGTCGTTAAATATTTTAAAATAATGTCTTTGTTGAAACTGTACACCAATTACTTTAATAGCAAATATATAATGTCAATATAAATTATTACAAAAACGTGCATCTAACATAATATTTATGTTGAATAAAACAATCCTTTTCATTATAACTTTGCTATTCGTACAGTCGAAGTGAGTGGCAATATGCAGTTCTTCCGAGGTACTCGGCCCTTGACGGTTTTCCTAGGTCTCAATGCGGTCTATAGGAATAGTTCCGCCAACAGTCGGCATCAAAATGGACAAGGGGAAGGAGCTCACTTCCAATGAGAATGAGGCAATTGTCAACTTAGCACTTAAGAGCTATTCCTTGCGACAAATAGGTCGAATAGTTAACAAAAGCCACTCCACTGTGCCGTACATTGTAAGAAAGTTTAGAGAGGAAGGTTCTATGGAAAATTTGCTACGAAAACCAAATGAACGTAGGTTGAATGAACGCGTGGAACGATTCGTACTTCAAGTTCCTAAAAACCCTCGTATAAATGCTCCTCAATTAGTGGAAAATGTCTTAGTGGAAAATGTATACTAAAATATAATAATAAAGAGATTATTTTAAAATATATTACCACGTGATATTGTGATATACCAAAATGGGAACCATTAACATTACGGGAAAATGTATTTCAGAAGTGGAATATGCCCGAATCAAGGGACAATCGCCGCGCGGTTGCTATGGGAGCAGAGTAAACAGTCGTTATTAGGGTCCATTTTGGTAATGAAAAAAGGTACATACGGAAATCAATAATCGAGGCGGAAGAACATTCTTTTGTGGGAAACAATAGAGGGATATAATAGGTTTCTTGAAGTTTGAAGATGACGGGAGACATTCACTCTTGCTCACGACACGGCGGCGAGCAGATCAAAAGACTTAGCTATGGGTGGTATTAATTTAAAAGTTATATTTGCAACATTGGAACAGGATAAGACGCCGTTTAGGAACTAGACTGGGAATTTGTTCATTGTGGAACAGTACGCGTGTAGGCGTCCGTCAGTGATGCAAGCATAGGATAGTTAACATGATTAATATTATTAGGTAATCGACGGAAGAGTTGGATATTGAACAAACGGAGATTTATTAAGTGAAGAAAGAAGTCATCGCGGGACAGCTGAGAAGATTCTACGAGGCGCTGTCGAAAGGGAATTAAAGGCTAAGCGCGAAGAATTATATGGTGCACAGGTCGTTGTTGATTTGAATTATTAGAAATACAAAACCGGTCATGACCAAAAATCAAAGCTCGTATAATAGCTCTTGTGTATAAAGTTAACGTTAATTGGAAAGTTGACTAATTTGTTTGCCTTTTATAATAAATCATAGTTGATATTTTTGAAAGCAAGCTGATTATTATTGTACAATACGTGCGATCCAGATTTAGGTGTTCTTATAACAGAATTTTCAGATTCCTCGCCTCACCGTTATGGATGGCAGGTTGAACTAGTGGTGCTCCAGAATGGCACAGACTTTCCCGTATTAGTTTTCTATTTTGTTGGGTCTTCGCTAGCTATTCGGAATTGCCACATACTCTTTCTTGCCAGCTACCATCTATCATAGCCAAAAGTAAATTTTTTTGGTCATTTCCTTAATTTTTCGGTTTCCTATTGGTAGAACAGAAACATTAATTTTAGAATATTAACGAACACAAAAACCTAGCCGTAAATGGCAATTTTCTTTTAAAAATGATGTGCCTTTAAGAGAAAATGGCGTTTTAGAGCTACTAAAATGGGAAATTTGAAGCTCATTTTCACAGAAAATTTTTGAGTTTTCAAAATACTTTATTTGAAGTTATTTGAAGCACTTACGCTCACAAATATAATAAACTTTACAAATTGCGGATAATGTGCATATTAAAGATGTGAGAGATCTTTCAAAAAATTTACATTTATATAATTTTTGAAAAAAAACAAAAAAACACTCAAAATAAACTTTACGCTATACTAAAGAGTGTAATTAGTACAATCCGTTACAAAAGTTTCAAGAAAAAAATTGCAATCATATATGAGAAAATGGCGTTTGAGCATTTCTGAAAATGCAAAACTTTGAGCTACTTTTCACAGAAAACGGTAGTGTTTTCGAGAAACTTTACTTGACATTATTTAAAACATATATACTCGTAAATATAATAATGTAAAAAAATCGCCGATAATGTAAATATCAACGACGTGAGAGACAAGTAAAACAATTTACATTATTGTAATTTTTGAAAAAACCAACCGATAGACCAAAATGGCTTTTATGTCATTGATAGAGTACATTTACCACTATCACTATGAAAAGTTTAAAGAAAAAAATTTGGAGCCGTTTTTGAGAAAATCTTGTTTTTGTAATTTTTTAAAATTGCACATATTACACACAATATTGCACGAAAACTACCAAAATTTTGGAAAACATTTACCTGACCTTTATTAAAGAACTCAATATGCAGAACAAATTTTATTTGAAGAAAAAATCTCTATCTTCAATTTTGTAGTTGGAGAAAGACGCCGAAAAAAATTCAAACTTTCACAATTTTCGAAAATTCAGAGCTGTACGTGAAAATCGGACCTATGCCATGTTAAAAAGTGTATTTTCCTCTATTCATACAAGAAATTTAAAGAAAAAATTTGGAGCCGTTTTTGAGAAAATGTTGAAAATCCTCGGGGGGCTTCATCTAAAGTACCCCCAAATTTTCAAGAATCTTTTTCAAAATCTCAAAGCTTCGACTAGAATCAGATCGACCGGGGAATATCCATTTTGGAAGAAATCGTACGTATGGTTTAGGCGCTAGCAGTGTTGACAGACGGACAGACGGACAGACGGACAGACGGACAGACGGACAGACGGACAGACGGACAGACGGACAGACGGACAGACGGACAGACGGACAGACGGACAGACGGACAGACGGACAGACGGACAGACGGACGTTTTCCTTTCAATTGGGTTTCCGGTATCAAGGACCTAACACCACGTGTTAGGGGATTTTTTTCTTAATTTAGCAACTGGTTTTATCCACTTATTCGTTTTCACGGCCCGGCAATGAATTTTTTTCCGCCGAAAATTGGCCATTTTTTCGCGTAGCATTACATAACTTTCCCTATACTACGTATATCACTCCTTGTATACGTACGTATACGGGAAAGTAATAAGTGATTGCAGAACGGGTAAGCAATACTTATAAATTAGAACTAAATTAGAAAAATAAATTAGATAGAGCAAGTACGGCGTAGAAAAACCTGATAAAATGAATCTGCAGACAAGAACGAATAATCTCATTCGTAATTATTTCCTGGCGCCCAGATTCTCATAAACAGATAATTAAAAATATTCGGAACTAGTTACTAGTAGTTAGTGAGATTTTATTTTAGATGGTATGTTTCAATATGATTCCTAAATATGAATGTACGGTTAGAATGTTAGATACCGTATAAACCACAGCCGGCCTCATTACTCATATCTTTATTATTATTCCTGTATATTACGACAAAAGATGATATGAGACGGCTAAATATAAAATCTACTCCAGGTTGCAACCAGCTATCTAAGGAGTAGATCTAGGGACTGTCGGTGCCTCTACAATTCTTGGCGCAAAATGTGGGCTGTTTCAAATAAAGCGATTTCTTGCACTTCCCAACTTTTTGAATTACCGGGGAGTTTAGACAAGTTCTTACTCAAATTTTGCGAACAAATCCCAGAGCTCCAATAACCATCTGGACGACCTGTGCTTTTACGCCCCACATTCGGTTGATCTCGATTTCCAAACTCTTTTATTTAAGACGTTTGCCTCCTTGGTAACGACGTATTGATCTCAAGGTACAGCAACATCGACAAGTAAACACGATTTTTTCTCCAACTCCCGGATAACTATATCCGGTTTGTTAGCCGCTACCGTGCGATCAGTTTGAATTTGTTGGTCGTACAATATCGTACATAATCCAACAGACGTCACCGGTTTTGTTGAGTGTTCGTACCACTTGGCGCATGTGTTTGGAACTTCGAGAGCGGTACAGATCTGCCAGTGGAGGTTGCTACATACCCTGTCGTGTCTTTTCAAGTTTTCGATCTTTGCTTAGATTGCACAAGCTGAGACAATATGATGAATGGTTTCTACGTGTTCCTGGCAAATGCAGCAATTATCATATTGGGAAATTTTGAGAACCGCTTTATCACAATGTCGCGTTCTCAACGCCTGTTCTTGGCCAGCTATTACTAGTGCTTGCTATTTTGGCTTCATTCTTTTCCTTTTAAGCCACATAAATGATTGACCTTTATTAATATGTGCTCTATCCATTCGTTTCAAATGTTGTTCGTGGAGTGGTTTCCACTACTTCCACGACTTCTTTAACATTTTTTGTGTCTCACATTTCGTGTTAAATAGCATCAGAAGTTCAGTGTTTCTGTCATTCTGCGTGTCTTGCAAAGTTTTCTTTGCAATGCTTCTTGCTACACTAACAATGCCTCTGTTTCCCATTCTTCGGTCAGATTTCATGACCTTCCTCATTAGAGGGTCATCTTGATGACTGACTGCATACTTTCCCATCCCGACTATTGCGTTGTGCCAGGAGGCCTTAATTTTTCCGAGGCTTCTTTCTCCTTCCTTGCGTGACACATAAAGTCTATGTATATCAGCTCGAGGGTGAAAACATGATGCATTGTTAATAGTTTTCTTGTTTTTCGATCCATGATGCGAATTTCTTGCTCAGTCCAGTCCACTAGTCCGAAACTGTATTCGGCTATAGACAGCGCGAAACTCCCTGTTGCTGATATTTTATTCCTGGAATTCAGAATGGACTACAGATCCAGTCTAACTCTTCTGTGTCCGGCGTTAGGTAGCAAATACGAGATGCCGCGTGTGAGACAGAGAGTTCCTTTGGTTAAAATTAAGTTAAAATTAAGTTAAAATTTTATTAACAGCCTTTGCTAGATGAGAATGTATTGTTGTTAATTTCTTAATCCAATAAATCTGGATCTTATCAATCCCGTGGGATTTCCAATATCCCATGTTCTTAATTGCTTGGAAGATGTCCTCCTCCGAGAACTCGTAAACATCTTCCACTGTTCATCGGCAGCATCAACTTCACATTGAATCCAAGATGCGTCTTTGTTGTAGGATCTGTTGTCGTCCCAGATTTCTGCCCAAAATGCTTCGACGTCATCTTTTGGAGGACTGACAGCATTGCCATTGGGTTTTTGTGTCAGATTGCGATAGAATCTTTTCGCGTCTGTTTCAAACCACCGAAGATTGAAAATCATTCGTTGAACTTTAGTGGTGTGCGTTGATTTAGAAGATGCCTCAGCTAAGAGTGATATTTCACGTCGAGAGCCGGCTATCCGTTTCATAATTCTCTTCGTCCATAGGGCTACAGGGCTGTTTACTGTGTTTTGCTGTCGGCCGTTGGTGTTCTTTGCTGGCCCCAGAATTATCTGATATACTAGATATCCAGTTGCATACACGATGTGATTGATTTCAGCAATATGTAGATCTCTATCTGGGGTGTATACCACCTCATTTAAAACAGAACTCGTTGTCTCTATCACTTTCTTTGCTTTTTGCATTTTCGTATATTCTCCTCAACAGTGAACGAGATTCAAATGGAAGTTGACGAACTCTTTAGATCTCGCGTCGGAGGAAATTTAGCATCATGTCCTTCTCGTGTAATTCATTGCCAGATGAATATTCACCACTGACGTGTGTTTCATTAGAAAGAGGACCATCGTTTTCAAGTTCTACATGTTCGTCATGTGGGGAGTTCGATCGAAGAACATGCTCTGCATTTCTCTGAATGTCAGCAAGTTGTTCTGCTGTGAATTTTCTACTGCTGAGTATGTATCGTCGTTGACTGGCAAGCTTCTTTGTGTCTAGGGTAAGTCTCATATCTGGGTTCCTCTCTCTCCATATCTTGAAAAACTTCTACTTCTGAGCCCCCATTTTTTCGCTTTTGCATAGTAAAAGCACCACATCACCATCTTTAATTCTTCCCGCGTCCATCTCTGACGATGTCTTGGAGCTACTGCCGGCTCTGGGTCCCTGGGACTAACATCCGTGGGATGGCCAGACGTCGGCAAGGTGACATTAGCTCGGTTTCCGAGCAGGTATGGGACATTGGTAGAACAAGGCACATTAAGATTCATTACATTTCTTGTTCTATCCATTTTGCTCTTTGGTTTTAAATGAAGATTCGCAGGTAGAAGTTCACAGTTAACCCTTGGGTTGTTTCCTGCCATCCGTTACTGCGACCCACAGTGGCCTCGGGGCATCCCCTCGCAGGGCCCAGCAAGGGGTCCCTCCGATCGCCAGTCGGCATTACTAAACCCCACGGGATTTTCACTCTGCTGAAGGCAGCCTCCTTCGCTGGCTAATGCAAGGCTCGGGCCTCCACTCTAATCAGTGGCCTGGTGTGCCAACCCAGTTTCTCTCCTGTACCCTCCATGGGCCGACAGCAGGAAGTCCAAAGGTTCATGATCTTTCCCTCTCTATTTCCCACTCTTCTCAGAATGGAGAACTTCTTCGTCTGACCCCTCACCTTCAACCTATTCAGCAAGGGAGGCCCTACCGGCAGCTAGGTTACGACTGACATAGCTTTAAGGCTCATGGGGGTACTCAAGCTCCACCACCAACTGCAAGGGCGTGTACTCCCTAGTTGGAGTTGTTGTTATTATCATTATTATTATTATTATTATTATTATTATATCACAATAATTTACATTTAATAATTAGATTATCTGTGAAAATTTCTTCTTCATGATAGATTACAACCATATTGCAGGTGGATGGACTTGTCTGTATGACCCAGACTGAAGCTTCCTGTCCTTCGGTTTGGGCCTTTCGGAACACCCCCTCCCAGCGGCCATTGCTCCCCCGCCCCCTTGCCGGACGCAGCCGCAGTCCCGATGCGTCGACAGAGGCGGCGGCCTTTGTGTGCACGCGGGGAGCCGCAATCCGGCTGAGAGTGCCAAAGCCCCCAAGTGCGGGATTTGCCCAGACGCACACGGTCCGCCGCCGCCCCTCCCTCACCACCGCCTTCTCCGCCACTGCCCCCCTCCGCTAGGCGTCCACAGTGTCGTTGGCGCTCCTCAAGGAGCTTGCAAGAAGCTCAAGTCCGCTTTGGGGAGCGTGTTCGCGCTGGCGGGTGGCGGTATGAAGCTCTGCTTTTAATGAGATTTTGTCATTACCAGGAATAGGCGGGAGGAGTTGTACTCTGAACAGTCCTGTTTTCTTCGTGAAGACAGTATTGAAAATGTTTGGAAATAATTTGCTAACCGTGAATATCACATGAATATCATGTTGTTCATGTTCTAGATCCCATGCGTGAATGTTCTACTATTTTGTCTTCTCGGTAGGCGAAAAAAAATGTCAGTTGATGGGTTTCGTTCCGATGATGTCCTAGGGTAGTGGATTTACACTTTCTTAATAATCTGTTTAAACTGATGTAAACAGTTTCGTGCTCAATGTTGATATTGCATATTACTGGAAATTAACACCTTTTAGTGATGTTGCCACGTCGCTGTGAACATTTTTTATATGTATTGAATGCATTCACAGCGTAAGAGCTATGCCACGTTTTGGAAAACACACTGAGCAGAATAAACCAATTTCGAAATAATTTTTAGAGACAAAGCATATTATATAAGGTATTACAAGAGTATCTGCGCAATGAAATATGGACATGTTAATTACGTAACATGTCCATATTACGTAAGAAGTTTGGTCTTGACACGTGTGCAAAAATCAATTTAAAAACAGGCAAAATGACAACTTCAGGGAACATTGAAGTTGATATACACATTGTGAATCAAGGTCTTCAACCAGGTAAAACTTACAAATATCTGGGCATTGAAGAATGTGAAACCATTTCGAACGACACAATAAAAGAAAGAATCCGCATTGAGTATTACAGAAGAGTGAGACTTGTCCTGCAGTCCGCTCTGTGCTCCACGAATAAAATATCAGCAATAGGTAGTTTGGCGGTGCCTGTAGCCGAATACAGTTTCAGACTAGTGGACTGGACTGAGGAAGAAATTCCCATCGTGGATCGAAAACCCAGAGAATTGCTAACAATGCATCATGTTTCCCACCCTCGAGCTGATGTACATAGAGTGCATGTGTCACGTAAAGAAGGAGGAAGAGGCTCAGACAAATTGAAGGCTCCTGGCCCAATGCAATAGTCGGGTTGGGGAAGTATGTAGTCAACCATCAAGAAGACCTACTAATGAGGCAGGTCATGAAATCTAACAGAAGAATGGGAAACAGAAGGATTGTCACTGTAGCAAGAAACATTGCAAAGAAAACTATGCAAGACACATAGATTGACAGAGACACTGAACTTCTGATGCTACTTAACATGAAATGTGATATACAAAAAATGTTAAAAAGAATCGCGGAGAGACAAACCACTCCACTGACAATATTTGACACAAATTGACAATAAAGATCAATCGTTGTGGGACGTAAAAGCACAAATCGTTCCGATAGTAATCGAAGCTCTGGGATTTGTTCCACAAAATATGTGTAAGAACTTGACAAAACTCCCAGGTCATTGAAAAGACTGGGAAGCGCCAGAAATTGCTGTATTTGGAACAGGTCACATTTTGCGCAAAGTACTGTAGAGGTACCGACAGTCCCTAATCTTCCCTTTAGGTAGCTGGTTGCAACCTGCAGTAGATTTTATTTTCAGCCGGCTCATAAAATTTTTAGTCGTGATGTAGTGGAATAATAATAATTGTAATAACGTCAAAAACCTAAAGATTTTCGAATATGTGTACAGAGCAAATGAGTCCTTACCATGGAAAGTAGCTCATTTCAATAAGACCCACATTTAACATATGTTTGAGAAAAGGAAATATATTTTATGAATGATACACACCCTGCCACGAAACGCGCCTTGCTAGTCATTTCGACAGCTTCGCGCCCTAATTCATTTACTAACAAGGGCGAGCCTCTCAGGACGGAGGCAGACAGGTTCGAGTCTTGCCGATCTAGGGATGTTTGCGTGTGTTTTGTGATATCCACGGCTTTCCCGCCAATCTTGCTTAATTTTTCGAACATTATCTCATTTTTCTGTCATGCCTACGTAGCGTTGGAATCTCAGTTGTGAGCCAAATAGATGTGCACACGGAGAAATCAAATAGAGAGAAATGTTAAAATTTCTGAAGCCCCGGAATAGTTGCTAAAGGATGTATATCTAGAAAAAAATCTTTTGCCTACTTTGAAACCATACACAGCGACGTTTAATAAAATAAATTCAATTTTTGTACATGTGTAAAGTACAAGTAAAATTGTTTTGAACATAAGTATGTGAAAACTGGAGAGTGAATAATACTTAATCATCGAATACGGAAAATACTCTGCATTATTTTCCTGAAGTACATAAAACTTAAGTACAGGAAGAGTGACAGGTCAAACTTCATTATTCTGTCATATGAGTTTCCTGAGTTTTATTAACATCTACTTACCCTGTAACAAATTTTCAAATTTAACATTTGGTATTTTCTTGAAAGTTAGAATGAACTCTCTTCGCATTGCTCGTTAGTACCCTTCAGAAATTCTATGAGGACATTTTTAAAACATCGTTTCAAATAGCGGTTTTTTGAGGGACAATCTTTGCTTCGAAATTATCAACATTTCTAAATATATTATATATTAGAATTAGCTGGAATCCAAAGGTTTGCACTTAGCCAAAAATGACATTTGTAATAATAGTGGTCTAGGCGTGTTCCGTTCGACCCGTTGCCACCGCGCAGCTCGGTTCCATCGACGGGCGTGGGTGTCGTTATCCACCCGGCTCTACACTCTCATCCCTCCCCGCTCCTCCCCATTTCTGTCCCCACGCTCCACTTCCCTCGAAGCAATATTACGCAGCGATTTCGAGGCTGCTAATTTGCGAACAAACTCTCGGCAACATTCCGCGCGCGATAATTCAACGCAACTGCCCGACCGGCGCTCGCAGCGCGCTCCCGCGGCGAAATGAAGTTTTTAACTCCCGTCCCTCCGCGAACAGTGGTGCGGAGATCCCCGACACATGGCACAATTTTTTTTTCCAAAAAGATGCTCAATTATAAGAATTGTATGCACTGGATTATCGTTGACCGAACTCACAACTCGCTGCAACTGATGTGATGAAAGGCGTGGTAGAAAATTTGGTCGTTGAATCCATGTAATGTGATAGGAGCAATTCTGCTATAATAATAGTATATGATAAACGTAAAGCACTTAGTCATTCATGTGTCACAAGGCTGGAAGTGCCGAAGGACTCGTAATTTGATCTTAATGAGCACTTTCGACATTCAAGTAAAAGCGTGTTTAAGCTTTGAATTTCTACGTGATTTGGCATTAAGTAACGTTTAATGTATTATGGCACATTGAATTGCTTCTTTACTGTTCTTAAAACACATTTTAGACACCGATAAGTAAAAGCGATTTTTTAGTGGCGTGTGTAGCGTGCTAAAACTTTAGCACTATTGCTAAAAGTGAGACAATGCTTTAGTGTGCAGATAAATCTTTGAATGCCACAAAGAAAACTTATTACTTTCGTTTGATCGCATCAGTTACTGAAGACGTTAATGTGTCATTAAGTGGTTTGTATACTTTAATTTTATTTTATTTTAATTTAAGTCAGTAAGTCTGTCTAAAAAGTAGTCCTTCGCACAAATGGTAAAAGTGATCTTCCTTTGCTCAGGATTTCACCATTCAACCTATCGGCTTCGTGTCGCAACATTTTCTACTCAATAAATATTACTTTTATCACTCATATCATAAATAACTATTATTTATTTAGCAGAGTTGGTACTACATTAAAATGTACATTTATAATTTTTTTCTCTTTCTAATCGCTCACGAAATATCTCTAATTTGATACCTACTATTTTCTCACAGCGGAATTCAAACTCAGATTCGTACATTTGTATTTTTCATTCATGTGTAGCATCATGGCTTGGTTTCCTGTTCAGAGTAGCAACTGCAAGGTACGGGCATGAGGGTAGCTAAATACAGCCACCCGAACAATGATACCATACCGGACCAGAAGAACTTCTAGTGGAGGAAGGTAACGGGCGCCAGGGTGTCGCACGGTGAGACAGCGTCCCAGGGCAGCGCGTGGGGCAAATGACCTACCGAGTAAAGTGGTTAGGCAGTGCCGCGAACCACGCGCGGGTAACGTTTCTTGGTTTCCTCGCAGTAATACTGCACAACTTTGTCCGCCAGGGCTGGCGCGGAGTGCTGTGAGCACGAGGTGTTCCGATGAGTTGTTCTCTACCACGGTAGGGCGGAGGGTGTATCTGCCAGGGCACATCAGATGTCGAGTTGCGAGTCGACCTATTTGGCTTTTCGCTGGCGCCGCCGCCAGTCGCGTGTAGAGAGGAGGGCTGAAGGCAGTTAGTTCCAACAAACACCTTACTTATGTAAATACATATGTAAAATAAACTGTGTATAGCTCGCTCGCTTCTGTGTTCTTGTGGTGTATATCCTTACCCACGACGTCACACATGAAAGTTTTCGTAATATCGACATCACCGAACACTGTGCCCCTCAAGTACGTCGCCCTGGCCACCATACAGTCTCTGTACCGAGCTCGTGCGGCTGCAGCAGATTATCGCTTGTGTTGCCTGTTTACAAGCTGTTGGCTAAAATGAACCGCCGTCTGACAAGAACGACAGCACTGCGTTTCGGGGATAAAACTTCAACACCAGTTTTGTCTCTGTGGATTCTTTTTTACGTGAGTAAAATGAATCTTCTGTTGAGTTTTTGCTGTATTTCAAGTATAAATAATAAATATTTACAATGTTTCTCTACATTGTCATTGAATCGTTTTATTTATTCAATCACCAATAAATGTTTATATATTCGTACTTGTGTTTGTGGAGGCTACTGAACCTTTTATATTTATTTTAATATTTATAACAATTGCTAGTAACTGTTTTGCCCGACTAATTTCAATACTTACGTCTTTACTGCACGGATTGGCGAAATACCCGTACGGGATCAAAAGTTATTTCTAGGATTGGGATGCGGAATTATATTTAATTTAAAAGTCAACCATTCAATTATAACATTAACAGTGTATATTGAAAGTAAAAATAAACTTAATATGTCAGAAATGCTTATGTCACCTTTCAAAATAGATGTTCTACGTTTCTCATTCAATTTTTGGCAATTAAATCATGGTACTGATCAACACTTTATACAATTTTTTCGTGACTTTTACAATTCGAAATAGTTTAATTTTAAGACCTTTTTTCACATTTATGGTTAATCATTCATGCGTGAACATTTCTCAAATATTAATGAATATTTCGTGTCATTCATACAATTTTCATACATTTATATTTAAATTTTGCTGCAAAAATTTATATTTCGTTGCCGCGGGTCTCACTGAATGATGATTCAGATGTTGTTACATCAAAGAACCCAGAAGTTTTCTAGGACATTATTGTTTTTTGATTTTGACTCCCGGTAATTATTATTTTAAATAGTTAAATAATTGTTAAAACTAAGTCAAACATTTCAACGTAGAACAAAATAATTATAGCTATTTAGAGTTCAACTAGTCCTTTAAATACTCGCGATGATATTACAGGTGAACGTCACTATCAGGCAACTAAAACACCACATTCTTTAAAACGTCCTACATGGACATGAATTTGACATGCATCCTCAATGGAGGATGAGTTCGTTCTCTCATGAGTACACGAGGGAAAGTAAGTTCGTTCTGTCTGTAAAATGTACTTGAGGTCATCATCTCACCTTTGATTTCTTTTCTCTGTACATAATTTTAATTGAACATCATTGGTCACTTATAGTCTCTGATACTTATTTTTCTTGTTCATGTTTAACATTTGATTACTGATCTGTGGCACTCTGGGTTCCTCTCGCATATACATAAAATGTTACTCGACTTACTGGACTTTCAACTATCTCGACTTATATAAAATGTTAATATTTTAATTATTGAAATTGATGTAGTTTCTTCCTGTTGATCCTGATATACGATTAGATGCGTAGATGGTACGATTTAATATATATTTTTGACCATAGAGGATCAATCAAGGTTGATTCCAGGAATTAAAACTTTAGCATAAATACATTTATTTTTAGCTCAACGTTTCGCACATTCAGTACGTGCCTCGTCAAGAGCAATACAATTATGGCAAGGGTTGACAATGGTATACAAATTGATATAAAACAATGGAATACAAAATTATTGAAATAAATATTTACATTTGGTTTTACATCAGAGCATAACGTATAAAAAATTAATTATGTACTAATTAATAATTTATTAAAATATTATTTATTTAATAATTTGTTAATTATTTATTAATAATTAACATATTTTAATTATATTATTATTTGGACATCAATAAAACTATTTCCAATCGATAGTTCTAATATTAAATGTAATGAATATTACGTTTATTGATACTTGGAACATACTAGTCCAGAAATTTCAATATTTATGCTAGGGTCTTTGCTTATCTAGAGTGACTGATTGCTTACCGTATAGCCATTTTCTGAATCAACATAATCCGACCTACTTAAATTCAACTTTTACATATACTGCGTGTGGGTCGTTTACAGTTTCTATACTTGGGTTTTTCGTTCTTGGTGCACGAAGGTCACAGACAAAAAATGGAGAGGGAAGTCTTTCCCCAATAGGGAGCTTCCACGTCACAACATAGTAGGGCATAAATAGCTTCCTATTGTAGAAAGCCTTCCCTCTCCATTTTTCGTCCGTGACCTTGGTGCGCCAAGAACGAAAAACCCAAGTATATACTCCGATTTAAACACAGTGGCACTTCAAGGTCACGAAGTAGATGTACCCTGGGCTAGACCCTGGACGAGGGGACGCAGTTAAATTTTTGGTACTACAGCCCCTCATTGGATGACAATGTCGTCATCTCCTTCCAGTCCGTGACCTTGAAGTGCCACAATGTTTAAATCGGATAGGTATGAAAATAACTCTGAGATACGTGGTACATCTCGCTATCCAGAATCACACAAGAAGCAATCAATATATTTGCGTCCGTAAGTAATGGATACGAATTACTATACAATTCAGAATTATTCTCAACTAACGATTTACGCAATTAATACATTTCATACATTAATACATACTGTTTCGTAAGTAATGGATTCAAGTTACTGAAAAAATCAGGACTGTTGTCGACTAACGAACATTGATATAATTTCATTGTAAAAGTAACCAATGTTCATAGGAACAACTGTAAAAGTATTCTAAGGCAAAGTTCTAAACGCCTACTTCCCAAGATTATGAATAATCTTTCCGTTAATTTAATCGATTCACTGTAATCAATTTTCAGTAAATTAATCAATTTCTTTTAAAAATCACAAACCATTATGCGATGTCACCTACGTTTTCAATTAAACTGTATTATAACTTTCAGAGCTGAATATACGTAGATAACTTGAGTCGCTGGCTTCAGTTATATGCAAATTATAAAATTATGTTATTTAAATTGCAACAGTGCACTTTAAAATTATTTTTAAGTTACTATTAAATAATTTTCACAATGATATTATGATTTCGCGTCTTTCTTGTATTTATTTGCATGCAAACATTTTATCTGCTACATAATCCTTGTGGAAATTTATTTTGTTATAATTTTGTCATTTCAGGTTTTGTCATTTTCCATAAATAAGTTTCTGTATTCATTTTATTGTCGAAATAAGAAAATGTCCTATTATTCCCAACTTCTCACTTTCACAGTCATTCTGTTAAAGCAACAATGACGTCATTCTTTAATACTCGTATTTCAGTGTGTTTATACTGCAGCCAGATATTGACATTATTGCTGAGCACATACGAGTATTACTACTCAGGTGCGGTTGATGTTTCTATCTTATTACCCTCTTACTTTTCAGTAGTTGTATAGCTTCATTTAACATATTTTCATTTCTTCACGAATTACAAACTTCAATTCTGAACAAGTGACAGAAGCACGAAAGGCAGTCCGCCCGCGATATAGAGAGATTATTGTAAGAAGGAACCGCTTTGACAGCTGCTTGGCCTCTGCTGGCAACATAAATGCGGGTTACGTCCATGCACTTACGTACTCGTACTTTGGCAATGCGTTTGTTAACAGTTAGCTCGTTTGTAAATGGCTTCATCGTTATATCTGGAAATGTCACTGCCCTGCGTGACTTTCATTTGTTTCCCGACCTATCAAAGTGGTCCCTTCTTGTGGTAACTTCTCTATACAATGAGAAGGAAATAAGAACACGGCGCAACTTTCGCAAGTAGCCAAATACTAGAGTCCCTAGATACAGAGAGTAGCGCTTTCCATTATTCCACCGATCCCGCCATTTTATATCAAGTTGTCACGAAAATTGGAAATGTGTGGTAGTCGTGGTATTGAGAACCATGAATGTATCTCAAATCAATATTAACATTCTTAAAAATCTATATTACGTCACCAATTGTTATCATTCCTGTTGAACTTCTGAATTCTGCTTGATAGGGCTATCAGGTGGGAGGATATTAAATGGCGGTGGTTCCACTACTCTCTGTGTCTAGGGACTACCAAATACCACTGGAGGAGACCATCAGGCACCGCGAGCACGAGCGAACGGGATTTATTGAAGTGGACACATCGCAAACCATATCAGAGTTTACTCTGATATTGGAATATTGAAATATCCATTTTGGGAAGTAATTTTAAATATTAGTTTCTAGGGACATTCAGTATTACAGTAGAATATCTCTTTCGAAGTAATTACAGCTGCGGGACACTGAAAAATCGAAAACACCAGATATCTCAAATATTTTTGTATTGTTTCTAATGTGTTCAAAAGGCAAATTATGAATAAATGAGTAAAATATACTATATTATAACTTATTATGTTAAATGGCATTGTAGATTTGCGGAAATAAGTTTGTTTTTGTTTTCTTCCACGATTGATGTTTTAAATACTGTTTTCATTTCCTAGGATCAACAATAATTCCATTCACAAATCAATTGAATCACCCCAAGTTTGCAGGTCCTCTCACTAACATTTTTCTCTCCTGTCATTCACTTATTCATTTTTACCACGAAATGAGACCTCGGACAATTGGATTCTCATTCGAACACCGAACAATAGAGACAACTTACTTTGTAAGATAAAACATTGACATATCAACGAGGAGCCAGTCTACCCTACTGAAGATAGAGATGTAAAATCTCTCTCTATATAAAACAGAGTTGTGTTAGTTACAGCACTTATAACTCAAGAACGACTGAACCAATTTTAATTATCTCTGTTTTGTTGGATTCATCTCCGTTTCGAATAACAGAATAATTAATAAAATATCGAAAAAATTGCATTACACGGCGCTGAAGACTAAAAAACTAGATATTCATGCAAACGCAGCCCGCTACACAGTTCGAATCTCTATCGTTAAATAACTCCTAAACGAAGCATTCTAGAGCCTTAACTAAAATTTTGGGGCCGAAGGCCTCAAAGAAATACTTATCACGCCGTATTCTACAGAATGAAATATTTCTGAACATTCTATTACATTTTTGTTGGTCCGGCGCTCCTCAATACTATCCCACCTGCTCAAAGACGTGCGGAATCCAAGTAAACAAAACAAAGTTGGGTTAATTAAACCATTTATAACTCTAGAACTACAGGATCAATTTTAATTATCTACGATTTGTTGGATACATCTCTGCTCCGAATAGCAGAATAATCGAAATGGTCGGAAAAATTCACGAATAAAATATTATACAGAAAATTAATCAATTTTATAAAAATCAATGTTTGTTGGTTCGTACTTCATGCGCTGCCGTACCGTGCATTCGATTGCGATAACACTTTGTCAACTTATTGTCTGCACTTGTGGGAAGAACATAGACAGAGTACAATTATTGTAATCCCACAAGATGGCACAACAGTTGAATGCAATTCTCAATTCATGTGAGCTTCACTGCTGCTGGGCGTTGCCGTGTGCCGTGGGGCGAGATCGAGGAGAACCGGAGGAGCAGGCGGCGCAAGTTAATGAGAGGAAAGGGAAAGAGGGAAAAAGTGAGAGGGAAAAGGGAGGGGCAATGAGAAAGGGAAAGAGAGAGGGGAAATAGAGAGAGGGGAAATAGAAACAGAAAATGGAGAGAGAGAGGGAAAATGGAGAAAGGGGAAATGGAGAGAGAGAGGGAATGGAGAGAGGGGTAATAGAGAGGGAAAATAGAGCGAGAGGGAAAATAGAGAGAGGGAAACAGAGAACGAGAAAAGAAAGAGGGAAAAGAGAGTCGGAGAGTGGGGGAAAGAGAGACAGAGGGAAGAAGAGACCCAGAGGGGAAGAAGACCCAGAAGGGAAGAAGAGACATAGAGGAGGAAGAGACACAGAGGGGGAAAAGAGACACAGAGGGGGACAGAGACACAAAGGCGGACCAGAAACACAGAGGGAAGAAGAGACATAGAGAGGGAAAAGAGACACAAGGCGGACAAGAAACACAGAGGCGGACAAGAGACACAGAGGCGGACAAGAGGACACAGAGGCGGACAAGAGACACAGAGGCGGACAAGAGACACAGAGGCGGACAAGAGACACAGAGGCGGACAAGAGAACAGAGGCGGACAAGACAAGAGGCGGACAAGAGGACACAGAGGCGGACAAGAGACACAGAGGCGGACAAGAGGACACAGAGGCGGACAAGAGACACAGAGGCGGACAAGAGACCACAGAGAGCGGACAAGAGACACAGAGGCGGACAAGAGACACAGAGGCGGACAGAGACCCAGAGGCTGGACAAGAGACACAGAGGCGGACAAGAGACACAGAGGCGGACAAGAGACACAGAGGCGGACAAGAGACACAGAGGCGGACAAGAGACACAGAGGCGGACAAGAGACACAGAGGCGGACAAGAGACACAGAGGCGGGACAAGAGACACAGAGGCGGACAAGAGGACACAGAGGCGGACAAGAGACACAGAGGCGGACAAGAGACACAGAGGCGGACAAGAGACACAGAGGGCGGACCAGAGACACAGAGGCGGACAAGAGACACCAGAGGCGGACAAGAGACACAGAGGCGGACCAAGAGACACAGAGGCGGACAAGAGACACAGAGGCGGACAAGAGACACAGAGGCGGACAAGAGACACAGAGGCGGACAAGAGACACAGAGGCGGACAAGAGACACAGAGGCGGACAAGAGACACAGAGGCGGACAAGAGACACAGAGGCGGACAAGAGACACAGAGGCGGACAAGAGACACAGAGGCGGACAAGAGACACAGAGGCGGACAAGAGACACAGAGGCGGACAAGAGACACAGAGGCGGACAAGAGACACAGAGGCGGACAAGAGACACAGAGGCGGACAAGAGACACAGAGGCGGACAAGAGACACAGAGGCGGACAAGAGACACAGAGGCGGACAAGAGACACAGAGGCGGACAAGAGACACAGAGGCGGACAAGAGACACAGAGGCGGACAAGAGACACAGAGGCGGACAAGAGACACAGAGGCGGACAAGAGACACAGAGGCGGACAAGAGACACAGAGGCGGACAAGAGACACAGAGGCGGACAAGAGACACAGAGGCGGACAAGAGACACAGAGGCGGACAAGAGACACAGAGGCGGACAAGAGACACAGAGGCGACAAGAGACACAGAGGCGGACAAGAGACACAGAGGCGGACAAGAGACACAGAGGCGGACAAGAGACAACAGAGGCGGACAAGAGACACAGAGGCGGACAAGAGACACAGAGGCGGACAAGAGACACAGAGGCGGACAAGAGACACAGAGGCGGACAAGAGACACAGAGGCGGACAAGAGACACAGAGGCGGACAAGAGACACAGAGGCGGACAAGAGACACCAGAGGCGGACAAGAGACACAGAGGCGGACAAGAGACACAGAGGCGGACAAGAGACACAGAGGCGGACAAGAGACACAGAGGCGGACAAGAGACACAAGAGGCGGACAAGAGACACAGAGGCGGACATGAGACACAGAGGCGGACATGAGACACAGAGGCGGACATGAGACACAGAGGCGGACATGAGACACAGAGGCGGACATGAGACACAGAGGCGGACATGAGACACAGAGGCGGACATGAGACACAGAGGGCGACATGAGACACAGAGGCGGACATGAGACACAGAGGCGGACATGAGACACAGAGGCGGACATGAGACACAGAGGCGGACATGAGACACAGAGGCGGACATGAGACACAGAGGCGGACATGAGACACAGAGGCGGACATGAGACACAGAGGCGGACATGAGACACAGAGGCGGACATGAGACACAGAGGCGGACATGAGACACAGAGGCGGACATGAGACACAGAGGCGGACATGAGACACAGAGGCGGACATGAGACACAGAGGCGGACATGAGACACAGAGGCGGACATGAGACACAGAGGCGGACATGAGACACAGAGGCGGACATGAGACACAGAGGCGGACATGAGACACAGAGGCGGACATGAGACACAGAGGCGGACATGAGACACAGAGGCGGACATGAGACACAGAGGCGGACATGAGACACAGAGGCGGACATGAGACACAGAGGCGGACATGAGACACAGAGGCGGACATGAGACACAGAGGCGGACATGAGACACAGAGGCGGACATGAGACACAGAGGCGGAAATGAGACACAGAGGCGGAACATGAGACACAGAGGCGGAAAAAGAGACACAGAGGCGGAAAAAGAGACACAGAGGCGGAAAAAGAGACACAGAGGCGGAAAAAGAGACACAGAGGCGGAAAAAGAGACACAGAGGCGGAAAAAAGAGACACAGAGGCGGAAAAAGAGACACAGAGGCGGAAAAAGAGACACAGAGGCGGAAAAAGAGACACAGAGGCGGAAAAAGAGACACAGAGGCGGAAAAAGAGACACAGAGGCGGAAAAAGAGACACAGAGGCGGAAAAAAGAGACACAGAGGCGGAAAAAGAGACACAGAGGCGGAAAAAAGAGACACAGAGGCGGAAAAAGAGACACAGAGGCGGAAAAAGAGACACAGAGGCGGAAAAAGAGACACAGAGGCGGAAAAAGAGACACAGAGGCGGAAAAAGAGACACAGAGGCGGAAAAAGAGACACAGAGGCGGAAAAAGAGACACAGAGGCGGAAAAAAGAGACACAGAGGCGGAAAAAGAGACACAGAGGCGGAAAAAGAGACACAGAGGCGGAAAAAGAGACACAGAGGCGGAAAAAGAGACACAGAGGCGGAAAAAGAGACACAGAGGCGGAAAAAGAGACACAGAGGCGGAAAAAGAGACACAGAGGCGGAAAAAAGAGACACAGAGGCGGAAAAAGAGACACAGAGGCGGAAAAAGAGACACAGAGGCGGAAAAAGAGACACAGAGGCGGAAAAAGAGACACAGAGGCGGAAAAAGAGACACAAGAGGCGGAAAAGAGACACAGAGGCGGAAGAGACACAGAGGCGGAAAAAGAGACACAGAGGCGGAAAAAGAGACACAGAGGCGGAAAAAGAGACACAGAGGCGGAAAAAGAGACACAGAGGCGGAAAAAGAGACACAGAGGCGGAAAAAGAGACACAGAGGCGGAAAAAGAGACACAGAGGCGGAAAAAGAGACACAGAGGCGGAAAAAGAGACACAGAGGCGGAAAAAGAGACACAGAGGCGGAAAAAGAGACACAGAGGCGGAAAAAGAGACACAGAGGCGGAAAAAGAGACACAGAGGCGGAAAAAGAGACACAGAGGCGGAAAAAGAGACACAGAGGCGGAAAAAGAGACACAGAGGCGGAAAAAGAGTACACAGAGGCGGGAAAAAGAGACACAGAGGCGGAAAAAGAGACACAGAGGCGGAAAAAGAGACACAGAGGCGGAAAAAGAGACACAGAGGCGGAAAAAGAGACACAGAGGCGGAAAAAGAGACACAGAGGCGGAAAAAGAGACACAGAGGCGGAAAAAGAGACACAGAGGCGGAAAAAGAGACACAGAGGCGGAAAAAGAGACACAGAGGCGGAAAAAGAGACACAGAGGCGGAAAAGAGACACAGAGGCGGAAAAAGAGACACAGAGGCGGAAAAAGAGACACAGAGGCGGAAAAAGAGACACAGAGGTGGAAAAAGAGACACAGAGGTGGAAAAAGAGACACAGAGGTGGAAAAAGAGACACAAAAGGGAAAAAGAGACACAGAGGTGGAAAAAGAGACACAAAAGGGAAAAAGAGACACAGAGGTGGAAAAAGAGACACAGAGGTGGAAAAAGAGACACAAAAGGGAAAAAGAGACACAAAAGGGAAAAAGAGACACAAAAGGGAAAAAGAGACACAAAAGGGAAAAAGAGACACAAAAGGGAAAAAGAGACACAGAGGTGGAAAAGAGACACAAAAGGGAAAAAGAGACACAAAAGGGAAAAAGAGACACAAAAGGGAAAAAGAGACACAAAAGGGAAAAAGAGACACAAAAGGGAAAAAAGAGACACAAAAGGGAAAAAGAGACACAAAAGGGAAAAAGAGACGCAGAGAGGCAAAAGAGAGACAGATGGAAAATGACAGAGAGTGGGGAAAATGAGAGAAGGAGGAAAAGATGGAGGGGGAAAGAGGGACAGAAAAAAGTGAGAGGGGAAAAGAGAGTGGGGAAAGAAAGATAGAAGAGGAGAGGAATATTTCCTCAATTATTTCTTCTGCGGCAGCAACGCGCCGGCTACCAGCTAGTTTGGAATATATGTTCCTCTTACAATGTAAGCCGTTAAAAAATGACTTTTCAAAATTAATTTTCTGAAGAGGGGAAATAGATTGAATGATTTTTGTGTTTAATTCAATTCACAATTCATCGAGGGGTTATGGCTTGTAGATGATGCCAAGAGGGGGGGTCGGGCGAGGCAGGGCGACGACGGGAGTGACAGGGCGAGGCTGATCGGAGCTACGGTGAAGGCGGCGTTGGAGGAGTGGGGTGAAGGTGGCAGATGTATAAAATACTTTGTCATACACTGTAGATAGAATTATTCGTTCTTTTGCCTGTCTAATAAATCATTGCGATTCATAAATACCCACGCAACGTTGGCTTACTTCAGATACTTGTTAGGTATATTGATCGTAATATTTAATCAACTCTCACCAACATGTTATTTACGCAAATACTGTTGCGTTTATATAAAGCCAGCATTTATCCTGTGAATAATAAACTACCCCTACTGCGTGACCAGGCAAAAATTGCCGTAAGGGAAACGCATCCATTTGACCGATCTAAACATGAACTGTGTTTTGGTAATTTCTAATTTCGTAGCCTATGAGCGTCCTAACAAATGTCAACTGCCATGTTTGCCTCTAGAAATGGATACAACTATGGGATTCGATTATTACGGACGTTGCCAGAGAATTTCATATAGTTGGGCATTTAGTCACATAACTTTTTCTTACCACACCTGGGAGTTTCTGTCCCGCAAAAATCCACCGCCGACTTTCTACCGCAGATTTGGGGTTTGGAAATCATTATGTCAACCTCCAAATCACTGGGTCGGCCGAGGCGAATACTCGCCTCGTATTAGAATACATTCTAGTCTTCGTATAAAGGTGTGTCGCTCCGGAGCGACCAGAAGTATCTCTCGGTCACCATGCCGAAAGCGTCATTGAGCGATCGAAAGCTGTCGTGAAACTCAGCCAGGCGCCGTGCCCTCGGCGGATCTGAAAATTTTAATTACGCGCAATGTCGCCGCCGGGCGGAGCGAGAACGTGCACGGCCAGTGCGCGGAGCCCGTCACACCTGCACGCTTAATCCTCCGTTAATTTGCCTGAGATTTTACGACGTAGATCCCGCGGGAGGATTGAAACAGACGGGAAGGGCATCGGGCACTCGATGATTATGAATATCACGGGCGGAACTGCCTTTCGTATTTCTGTGACGCGTTCAAAATTGAGATTTGTAATTTGTGAAGAAATGAAGGTATACTAAATGAACCTACTGAAAAGTAAGAGGGTGATAAGATAGAAACATCAATCGCACCTGAGCAGTAATGGAATGTGTGCTCAGGAATAATGCCAATATTTGGCTGCAGTAAAACTCACACTGAAATAATAAAGAATGACGGCATTGTTGCTTTCACTTTAAAGTGATTGCGACAGACATTAGCGACAAAGTGAGAAGTTGAGAATAATACGAAGTTTTGCTATTTCGGCAATAAAATGTATACAAAAACTTAAATTTATGGAAAATGACAACGTGAAATGACAAAAAATGGTGTTAATACGGGCTGAGATGGCTCAGTTTCAATTACCGTTGCCAATGTAGCGCCAGGAGGTCGTGGGGTTTGAGTCCCGACAGAGGCGTACTTTCTGTACTGGCAATATAGCTAGGTCGAATTTAGTCGCTCTCTCGAGGAGAATTTTAACAGCTGGCTGTTCTATCGGTAGTTTTTTCGTGATTTTTCCGATCAGTAACTGACAAATTCCTAAGAAGAACCCTAACAAACGGATCGCGATCTTGCCTCAGCCTTGCCTCTTTTCCTCTGGCGCACACATACTTCTTACATCCGCTACATTACCGCGTACGTCGGGAAAGTAGTCGGGAGCTTAGAGCTTTCTTGTCGGAGGCGGCGCCTATCTCGAGTAGATGGAGAGGAAATCTTCGTTAGCAGTCATGTAGGTCGGCGCCAGATTTAATGTTCTAGAGCGAAGGAACGTTGCGACTTCCCGGCTCTGACATGCGCTACACTTACGGATCTAATGAATAAAGTAGTTGACGCAGCCGACGCACTTTTGTGAGAAATTACTCACTCACACCACAAGACTAGATTCTATCTCGTACGAATGCTTGTTTCAAGAAAACTAGAACTAAAAGTGACGTCACAGAAGTATCGTAAGTTACGTCCTTGTGCCTACCTTTTTTTCCGCCAATTAAGTCTTGTGCAACATTACTGCGATAATGTTTGAGTTTCGTCAGCCCTTTCGTCCATCAATCTACTTGATACATAAAAAATTTTTACTAAATAAATTCGTGTGTTTCAAAATGAATATACGTATTTCGAATGCATATATTTATTAAACTTTAAGACACAATAAGAAACTTCACATATATTTACGAACTTCTCAAGTTCAGATTACAGGTATTCAATATGTCCTCCATCAGAGACACGAACAATATCACAGCGATACTCAAATTCCTCCCATGCTCGGGCAAGCATGTCCTTCGCCACTGATGTTATGTCTGTACGGTTCCGGTTTTTCAACTCTTCCAGGTTCTGTGGGAGTGGTGGCACATAAACGTTGTCTTTAACGAATCCAAACCCCACAGAAAGAAGTCACCGGGTGTCAAATCCGGCGATCGTGGAGCCCAGCTGAGACATTTTAAGTCGCCAGCTCCTTGACGACTAATTAAATGGTTTGGTAGAGTTTCATTCAGGTATTCACGCACTTGGCGACTGCAGTGAAGGGGTGCCACGTCTTGTTGAAAAACGAAGTTGTCTTCGTGCAGCTTCGTAAACAACTAGTTTTGTAATATAGCGAGATACTGCTGATCGTTAACAGTGCTTCCATCAAAGAAGAATGGGTCGTAAACAGATGATTGGGATATCGCACAAAACACATTGACTTTGGGCGAATCTCGTACATGTTCAATAACTGCATGTGGGTTCTGTAGACCCTAAATTCGAACATAGTGTTTGTTTACCTGACCTCGAACATGGAAAGTCGCTTCCTCACTGAATACGATGCGTTGTGCGAAAGTGTTATCATAGTCAAATGCACCAAGAATCTCGTTACAAAATGCCACACGTTGGCGTTTGTCATCAGGACGCAGAGTTTGTAACAGCTGTACGGCTTCATAACCACCCGACGGACGTCTCAAAACACGCCAAATCGTTGTTGTAGGCAGTTGTAACTCCCGACTAGCACAATGAGTTGATTTTGAAGGACTACTTTGGAAAGCGGTTTGAATTCGTTCAACATTTTCTTCAGGAACCCGAGGGAAGCCAGGACTCTTTCCTTTACATCTACATCCTCTATCTACGAACTACCGATACCATCTGCGAATGTTGCACCCATTTGGAGGATCAATTTGGCACCTCAACCTGAAACGTCTTTACACTGTAATCACGGAATTGTACTTCGCAAACTCCAGAACACAAAATGATTTCTGCTACGGAGTAACCATTTAAACATATAAGGTTACCACGCAAAACGGAAGACAAATGACATCTAGCGGTTCTTGATATAAAGTAGACTATATATTCGTTTCTCCAATAGCCGAGCCGAGGCGCAGCGATCAATAGTTTGGACAAAATAATACTTTGTAATACGTATATTCTTTTTGAAACACTCGTATCATGTCCATGAATGAACCAGCCTTGGAGTACTCACAGTGCGCTCGTTTGCTGCAAGGCGTGAAGCTTTCTTTTAAATATTCTGAATAAATTTCCCAATGTAGACAAGGTATTAATTTTTCAATATTTGTAAACAAATTACGCAAAAATGTAAACTGTTAAAAAATCTCGTTTTTTTTCAATAACTGAGATTAATACATTTATTACTGAATTACGTAAAGTTATTTTTTAGAATGTTAATAATGTTGAATGCCCTGAAAGACAATAAGCCAAGCAGAAGTAAATCATTTAAAAAATGTAAAACTGAAATTATATTGAGTTTGAAGTCCGTTTTTGGTGTCTCTATTGACAACTCTTTATCATGCAATGAGAGGTATTCTATGTAAACAACCAATTTTCACGTATACTCTTTATCTCGAAGATAGTTATCACAAGATCTCCCTCTAAAACATCAGTCTTTTTATTCTTAACTGCCTTTTTCTTTTCCGGAAAGGTGTTTTGTAATTGGAAAATGCTTTGTAAAAGCAAAAGAGAAATGTATTTTACTGTAGTAAAAAATTAATATTAAATTCCTGGAAGAATAATGAACTTCACTTTCACCAGTATATAAATTTTAATTTTAGCGAGACGTACATTGGATGCTGTAATACGTTTTTTTTTTCGTTGAAACGCAGGGATTTGGAACAATGGCAAAAATATTGGAGATAAATTATGTGTCAGACGTGCGTTTTCATCTCTACGTGTGAGGCATGTGGTTATTTCTTTTACAACCACGTATCTCAACTCAACCATCATCCAGTCCCTTATTGTTCATTCATGATCCTCAATATTCCTCAGTCACTCCTACCACTCAGTAAAAGTAATTTAAAGTATCTATGTAGCCACCAGTGTTGGGAAGTGAGGGTACAGATGTGACTTCACCAGAATACAAGCGCCATGGACTGAGCTAAACATTTTAACGATGAATCATACCTGGGTTTTCAAATAAGGTAGCTTATAAAGCAGTATTTTGGAACTGAAAGTTCAGAATACTTTATGTTACTTCATAATTTTATGTAAAATTTTGTTACATTTATGAATGAGTTGTTATTGCAACGGAGAATCATAAAACTGAATTAAAATGCTCAGAAGAAAAGTGTGCCAACGGTCATTTCTACAAAGCAACTGACACCTCAAATTTTCGGTATACTTTTTAATTATTCGAGTAACTCCCTTTTTACTTCTTCGCTACTTTCCACCACACGCGTTCGTGATATTATTATAACATTAAAGTTTGAGTTTTCATCGAACGTGTCTTATCTGCGTGGATAATATAATATTTAACAGTTACAGAAAATGCTCCTATTTTAACTTTTTGAGTAGGTTTTGTGTTTATCTAGTGCTTCCATTAAGAGGAGTGAATCCCCTCATAGATTTAATGAAATAATAATGATAAACGGGAATGAAACAAAGTTGGGAAAGAGCGAAGACAAGATTGCCTCGCGTAAAAACCTGTCAGGAACTCTGCTTATTTTACCGCGAGACCCAAAACTGTCTTAATGAACAAAGATAATGAAATCTAAATTTTACTCGGGGAATACGACTTTGATTACTTTAACCACAATATTTGATTAAAAAATAGTAGAATAAATATTTAAAACATTCGTTCAAAAGAAATTGAATCTTTAACGAGATATAATTTAAAAAGAAATTAATAATTTCTGCAATTAACAACTCTTGCTATTGGGACTGGTAAAATACTTAAAAATGAATATGAAATGATTTTAGTATATAATTGATAAGATTTACAGTATGAAAGGGATTACAATCTATTGATCCCAATCTATCGTGATAATTATTCTTTTAAACGTAGCAACACAATCAATGCAACAAATCCAAGCCAACATAATATTTGATCATGCAATGTATTTGATCGGTAAAACTTTAAAATTATTTACTTTTTCAATCCTGGACTCTTTTTGTTAAGACTCCTACATCTGTAAATACGTTGCAACGTACCGAACGGCGCGCCATTCAATATGTAGCAGCACCTTCTGTCGCTGCGCCGCGCCGTAATTGCTTGTAGCTGGCCAGGTGGTTCCTCGCGAATTCCTCTTCGGAATGTTAAAAAAATACGTAGGCCTGTGCAGTCACTCTCAAAAACGAAACTTTTTGTCCCCTCATCCTTTTAGTTTAATGTAACAAAAAAATCTACTTGAACGGTACGTACATGTAGCGAAAACCCTTTTCTTTACAATTTACTTTCTTAGAAAAATGTAAAATTAGAAGTGTAATAAATAAATGGCGCATAAAGAAAATAAAACGATTACCCTTCAACACTTCGCCAACATAGCGGCTGGTATGACAAGTTGATTTCTCCAGTCTTTCTAAGAGTGCTTGCCAGTTAGGACACTTAGCAGAGGTCGGCAGTTTCTCACTAAGTGCTGAGGTCTACCGCTAACGCAACCGTGCACACCATCTCGACAATCACCACCCTGTCTCTATCGCCACCATGATCATGAAACATCTCATCTCATCAACATCACCATTTAATCGTCATCAATATTGCCATCAGTATCACCACCATTATCACCATCATTACCACAAAGAGGCTAGTGGCATAATGCTGTGCCATATCACATCGTGATATGCGTGAGAGTGCGACCAGAGCCCGGGGGATTTGAACGCCCGCGCGGCTGCCGCCGCGAGCTGTGGACGGCAAGGCCATCTCGACCTCTCGTCTCTCACCAAGAAGCAAATGAATGACGATCATTGGTGGAAGTGCCCGCAAGGAAACGTTTCTGCTTTCCGAAACGGTCGAGTACGGAACGCGGCGCAATGCTGTGGCATTAGTACAGTGGTGTCAAGGTCTGGTGGCTGTAGCACGCGTCGAGGCACCGTAGCACGCCACAAGCTTCTTTGCGCAACTAGCGTCGGGAAAGGGAACTATTACGAGTAATAGTAACCCCGCCGTTTTACTATAGGGATGGCGTTGTCTGTGGTAGCGAGGTAATGAACTGCGTGGAGGGGCGATTTCGTCGTGGCACTCATGCCGCGGACTCCCGCTCATGGCATCAACCTTAACAACACTGCATTAGTATTTGACCCGAGGCCGAAGGTGTCGGAGCAGGGGCCACGTCAGGGCCTTTCAACTACCATATAACGTGGTGCAGACCACTACAGTGGCGCGCTCTCCCGCATCACTTTCTTACAAGTACTTAAATACGAATAATACAAGTCCAACGATACTTGAAACGTGCATGGCTGCAGCGTAGGATCGCGAGACGCAAGCAGGCGCATAATGTTACAAAAGGTAGCGTGTTCAGCAACCTAATGCCGGAGCGCGTGCGCTGCCCACGAGGAAGGAGCCGTGGTTGGTCGAAACGTGAATGACGAATCAAATTTTAACGAATAGTAAAAATAGACGTAATAAATAACTCATTACTATTAGTCTAGGCTAATTTTGTATGTAAAATTCGAATTCAGTATTTTGGGGAGTGGTCTGTAGGACATAAGGTTGAACCTGAATTTGCATGGGAATTTCCAGTGTTTGTGCGGCTAGCGTAGTTCGACGTACACACAGAGGTGTGTCTACATCGTTATCTGAATGGCCATTCCGTAATTTCTTATTTTAGCACTTACTTTTGGCAGTGATAAATGGCATATGATGAATTTTCATGGGTATTTATTTGCTGTTAAATATATTGTTATAATCTGTAATGTTTAGAGACCACAAGTATAGGTGGATTCGCATGATATAATTTTGTGTTTTTATTTTTGCTTCTCAATTGTAATCGCTTAGTTTCCCAAATCCTTTTTATCCTACCCTGAGGTGCAATAGATTCTAAAATCACATTTAGTGAAAAGTCTAAACTTTTAGAGCAAGCAATTGTCTATACATAAAACATACAGCATATTTTTTTTTATTTATTTACAGCTGGTCATGTGTAGCCTTCCATCACTCCTCACGTGATTACCACCAGACGAATGGTGGTTCCCAAAAACACATTCTCCCCATAGGCATACACAACCTCACTACTCTGCTCGTGACCAAAACTGAAGAATAAAATTTCTGGGAGCATTACATTTAACAGGACGCCCGATATAGTTGTGTTATGGTCCTCAAGAAGATGTTCCCAACGCGTTCGCGTTCAGTATCAATCCCCTAGGGGTCGAAGATATTTTCAAGGCAGTTGATTTTGGTTGTCGAGAGACAAATGTACACCGTCCACTGATAAGTATAAGCAAGTTGGCATGGATTACAAAATGTTTTAATGAAATTGATATTTATTTTTTCTGTCATGGCCATATTACTTTTTTTTGTTTCCATCTAATAATAATGTACAAATTTGCTTCTCTTTTGGAATTTAATATCATTCACATGAATGAAAACCCAACTTTGGGGCAATTGGAATTTGTGATTTTGCTTCTGCAAATTTACTTATATTTATAAAATTAGAAGAATAGCAAAAAACTAAAAAAATAGTGATGCTACAGTATGGCACACACTTTCCCATTTTAATTTTATATTTCCTTTGGTCTCGGCTAGCTATTCGAACTTGCCACATACTCTTGCCTAATCTCACTTGCCTCATAGAAGAAATAATAGAATGGTAATATTATTTTAAGACTATTAAAGAACAGTAAAACCTCGTCCTAAATGGCAATTTTCTTGAAAAATTTGGAGCCGAATTTAAGAAAATGGGGTTTAAGTGCTATTGTAAATTAGAAATTTGAAACCCTTTCTCAGAGAAAATTTGAGTTTTCAAAAAATCATTTAAAGTCATTTAAAGCACTTTACCTCACAAATACAATAGTGCTTACAAATTTGTGGAAATGTGCATATTAACGGTGGGTGAGATCAGTCAAAAAAATCACATTTGTCTAATTTTTGGAAAAACAAAAACATACTCCAAAATAAACTTTACGTCATATTAAAGTGTGCAATTAGCATTATTCATTCGAAAAGTTTGAAGAAAAAAATTGGAGCTATTTTTGAGAAAGTGTGGCCTGAGTGTTTCTGAAAATGTGGAATTTTGAGCTGGTTTTCACAGAAAATTGTAGAGTGTTCGAGACATTTTACTTGACCATATTTAAAGCTCATATACGCATAAATATCATAATGTGAACAAATCGCCACTAATGTAAATATTAAAGACGTGAGAGACAAGTAAAAAAAGTTACATTTTTGTACTTTTTGAAAAAAACAAAAAAAATAAAGCAATATGTGTTTATGTCATATCATAGAGAACATTAGGCACTATCCTTACCAAAAGTTGAAAGGAAAAATTTTGAGCGGTTATCGAGAAAATCTTTTTATTATTTTTTTAAAACTGCACATATTGCACGCAATATTGCGCAAAATCTACTAAAATTTTAAAAAAATGTACATGACCTTAATAAAAGATTTCACTATGGAGAACAAATTTTAGTTGAAGGAAAAATCTCTTTCTATAATTTTGTTGTTGTAGGAAGAGGCCGAACAAAATTCAAATTTTGAAATTTTCTAAAATTTAGAGTTAACCATGTAATTAGGATCTATGCCACCTTAATAAATTTGTTTTACTCTATTCTTACAAGAAAATTAAAGAGAAAATTTGGAGCCGTTTTTGAGAAAAAGGGCTTCATGTAAAGTACCGCCAAATTTTATAGAATATTTTTCTAAATATTAAAGCTTCGACTGAATCCAGATTGATTAGGGTTTCTTCAATTTAAAAAAATCCTACGTATGATTTGGGCGCTAGTAGTGTTCACAGAAGGATGGACGGACAGACGGACAGACAGACGGACGGACGTTTTACTTTCAATAGGCTTTTCGGTATCAAGGACCCAGAAAACAGGGATTCTGGCTACACCATGTGTTAGGAGATTTTTTTTCTTAATTTAGCAACTGGATTTTTCCAGTTTTTCGTTATCAGGGCCCGGCAATTAATTCTTTTGTGTCGAAAATTCATTTTTTTTCGCGCAGCATTACATAACTTTCCCTATACTACGTATATATATATATATATATATATATATATATGTGTATATATATATATATATATATATATATATATATATATATATATATAAGTAAAATTGAATAATTGTTCTAATACCTTTGTTCATTTTCTTTATGTAAATCATCTTTATCATTTTAGGTGTTATTATTTCTGCTAAGAATACGTACTATTAAAAATAATAAGAATAAAAATAATGAAAATATTAAGAATAATTACAAAGTTAATTTATATTAATAGTTTGGTATACAATACAGAGAAACACGTAGGGGGGGTGTCGAAAGAAAACCATTCTTTTAAAAGGAGTCAATGGCAGAGTCAAGTTGTGAGCCCCTGTCCTAACGGAAGCGCTGACCCGTGTTGCAGATGCGCGTACTGGTGCTGCTGCTGTTGGCGCCGCTGGTGGCGTGGAGTCCGGCGCGCGCCGTGCACCCGGGTGAGTTGGTGCAAGGAAGCCTCCACCATCCGCGGCCTCACAAAACGCAGTCTTGGAGGGCACGCACGCTCCTTGTCTGCCTGTGAAATCTATTCGTAGGTCTGTTTACTCATTCTCGGCTGTTCTTTGCAGAGTCGGCGGAGCGTGTCTCTGCGCAGGGTGATGGTTCTTTCGATGTGTTTTACTACTTAGAAGCTCTATGAGCTCCTACATAAAAAAAGTAATTAAATACGGAATTTTAATTATTTTTAACCACAAAAATAATTTAAAACAGAATTTGTAAACAATCACTTGCTCGCTCACGCCGTTTCAATTGTGCTACTAGACAGAAGTTTCCAACGTGCCTTATACTATCGAATTTTACGGTAGTATTTTATGATCAGTATACACGAAGAATTCCGCTTTTTTCGCTCACTTGTAGATCCATGGGGGATAATGAAAGCTCTTACTCAATTTTTGTTAGTTTTCAGTATCACAAAACAATAATTGTTTAATTATTAAAAAATATTATATGTTTGAAGTTATTTTACATGCAGTAAATCTACATGGGACAGCCGGCTTTACGTCTCTCAGAGGAAAAGCGTACGGAGGTTTTTTTTGCCTTTAAGAATCACGGCTTCGATCGGATTTAAACCTGTGAACTTTGATACAAGTCCTGTACGCTAACCGTTTCATCGCCAAAGCCAGAACACTTAGTATACCTCACTACATTTTCTCATCCTGAAACCTTGAAGTGATACTGGATTTTGCTGTAAAAAGAACATATTTCAGTTAAAGTTAGAAAATAATTTAAGCTCCATGATGCGCTCAGCGTACTGTAAGAGACCAAAAAGGAATCATTACTAGAAAAATATCAAGAATAATGAGTAAATGTTTCAAAAATGCCGTCTAATTACGAAATTGTATTAGAAAACAATGAACACCAACTTGTTAAATTTAAATGTATGTATTACGTGCATCAGTTTCCTTTCCTTACGGGTTTCCTCAACCATAAGCCATGAACTTCATAAATGTGAACGGGATTATCTCTAACAAATGATGTGTAGCAGATATACTATCATGCACGACCAATGGGATCACGACCAAAGATTGACAACGTGACAAACTTTAAGAGGCTTTCTTTGAAAGGATATCGTATTGCTAATTGCAATTCGTTGCTGCCGTCCAAACCATTCCCCACCCTTCCTGAACACGCATCTTTGATGTCGAATGGAACTGTCTGGAATGGCGTCTAAGAAGGGTAAGCATTTTTTAGGTTAGACATAAAATTGATTACTCTAATTTGCTTGTAACAAGATATTACTTACGGGAGCGTAATCTCTATTTAGAATTCCAGGAACAGTTGAATCTTAGAACTAGAGAAATAATAAATATGTATTGTGAGATGGATACCATTGTCAGTATTAATTAGGTATTAGGTTCACGTGTGTATATGTAATAGATATATTTTGCCACTTTTGGTCACAATTTATCCAAAGGAATAAAGCGTTAGTGATACTGTGTGTTCTGATTGAGCATAAAAGTGTAAACCACAAGATCGTAAATGTTCTGGCGTAATCCGTTCTTGCGTAAACAGAATTTTCCATCCTGTAATATTAAACATACATGAAATAAATGTACAATAATTGTTTCCAGATTTCACATAACTTCATTAATTATGGAAATACATAGATAAAAACACAATCAAGGATGATGTACCAAGAAAATAGTTGTTCTGTTTATCAGTAAACAAGACTTTCCCCTTAGAATGTTGATTTTAATTCAATTTCAAATTGTGTTTGTACAATATTAGGTGTTTCGATTGAGCCTTTTACTGTGCGTATTGGTGAGGTAATAATTACTGTTGTTGACTTATATTACAGCCATGTAAAGCGAGACTTTTATTGACAACATACAAATAAAATATTTTCATATTTGATAACTACGTTCACAACTAGACTCTTTCTACGAATGAAATTACAATCCTAAATATTTCGAGGAGAGAGAAAAATGGAAAATGTCGATGTTGTTGAAAAGAGAACTCAATGATGCAATAAATATATTTAGATGGTTATGTTTCAATGTATTATCTCATGATCGAGAAAAGTTTTTAAGCCCTTCTAAAACATTTTTTAAATGTCCATTGTTAGGGCTACATTCGATCTCAGAGTGTTAAGCCGAAAGAACATTCTGAATGTTCTCCCGCCATTTTAAAATTATTATGAACTTAAATTAACTTTTTAAACTTCAGTAATAATTCTCAAAAGTTGATAGATCTTTAATAATTCCACATTTATTTGGGGGCTCTTTAAATATTTACGCTTCACGTTCTAAAGACATACGTCACCCCCTAGGTAAAACACAATTTTGAATCGTACTGAATTATTAATGGGTTGCAAAATGAGAGTTCATAGAAAACTCAGCAGCGATTGAATTGTGTAAGTTGAAGATTAAATTGGGTGTGAATAACGAACGCATGTCGCATCGACGCCCATTCCACAGCGTATGCTAAAACTTGAGGGAAATCCCAAAAACTACTAGTAGGTAATGAATTCTTGATATTTTTGTAGTAAAGATTCCCTTTTGGTGTCTTATATCAAATTAATCAAGATGGATGTCTTAGGAAGGTACGTTCGTGTGAGTTCCAGGAATATATAACGTATTAATTACATCAGAATCTATAGTTTTTAAATGAAAGTATTTTAGAACGTTCTCTCATAAGTTCTTTCGTTTATAACTCGAAAGCAGAGATATTAGAGGATTTCTTTAAGGTTTCTTAAAATAACTTACTTTTGGAGGTTCAGCTCTTCTGGGTCCCCTCGCTTCACAGTTGTGGTCAGAAATCTGTAGAGTATATCATTCTCTGAAGTGTAAAATTGACATTCAAATTGAATAGTTGGTATTCAAAACGATTTAATCACCCAGGTCTCTGTCTGCTTTACGTTAAGAGATTGTTTAATGTTGACATAATGTGGCCAATAAGGTGCAATTCGTAGATAAGAGTGTAGCCGTCTCATGAGGATTTCTGCTATGAACCCATTTTCAGATCCAAGGGGAATGTTCATATGCATGCCCTGGTATCAATATGTTTATTTTAATATTAAATTTTCTTACGGAGAACTTTGAACTTTTAACGCTCTCAACCGGGTTTGAACCAGCGAGATCGGAAGCTTTATTTGCTATCGCCCCCTACTATTCAATTATGAGCGTAAGTACTAATGCCCCACTTTTAGCATCCAAATTACACAATTTAATACTTCTAATACTTATCGCAAGTTATTAAGTCAACAAATGCTATACCTACAGCATAAGAAATTCACAGCACAATGGAGTCAAAATCATCGAATCAACAACCTCCAATTCTCTTCCTCACCTCTAGCAAACCAGGAACTTTCAGAACACGTCAATCGCGTTTCAATGTTCAAAGAATGATTTTCTGTTAATAATTCAGTAGATGAATAACAAACATTAATCATCCTAACAAAAAATATTTTAAAATATCAGAGGTTGTGACACACTTCACTTCTTACCAAGAGACTATCCCAAATAAAATAGTCAGGTTCAATAATTTGTCTACCTGCAGATAAGTGATTGGCCAACCGTACAAGGATGGAAGTTTTTAATTTAGGCTTTGGAGTGTTTCTAACATCATTTCCGTTTCATTGATTTTCTATTTCTAAAAGTAAATTTGTTTCTTTCATCTTAGATAATTCGAAGAATCTGGTTAAAACCAACTGATGGTAGAAAATTTACAATGTTGAAGATTGCAGTGGGACCCTGTGTGACATACAAAATACTCATATTTCGCATTTATCAATCATGACTTTCAGGCAAATGTTACAAATATACGAAGATGGTACGAAGTCACTACAAGACACAATGTTGTACGTGACTGTTAATTAACAAGCTAACAAAACTTGAATAGGTGTGCGTGAATGATGGAGGTGTGAATGGGATAAAAGAATATTTTAACGAACCTGGCATTAACAGACAATCTGAAGAAAAATGAGGCGCAAAGTTAAAAAAAAGTACACTGCTAATAATTATAATTTGTAAAATTTACTCTCTGATTCTTTACTTCTAGATCCCCTGCATATTTTTTTACAGATTTTTTACTCTCTGATATTTTCCTAGAAATTTTGTTTACACTTTCCGTGATCTCAATTTGCTTTCGTGATTTTCTTATATTGAATTTCTTCTACTCTGTCACTTACACATTGTCCACGGTGCAAAAATTACGCGGTGATTACTACATTTACTGAAAGATCAGGAACGTTGAAAAGATGGAAAGATAAAAACTTGATAGTACATTGCATACAAAAAATGATAGAAATAACAAAACATAATAACAAGAAAATGTTTGTACAGCTGCGATTCATACATCAATAACACAAAACCAACAACACAACTAATTAATTGTTGCTCTCCAAACTGCCAGGTGAAGAGTTCCGCCCCATATCCACAACCATGAAGGGGGGATGTTTTCCTCGCTGGCCGTTGTTTTTCCGCGGTCTCAAATATCTCGGGCGCCGCGCATGCAAATCACCAGCGGCTGCAGCGGAGGCGGTGGCGGCGGCCCCGAGATCGAAGCGCACACGCGAGCCCTACACTCCGCACCACCCACTCTGCTTTTCACACCCGCCGCCCCGCCGCTCCGCCGGCACTCCGCTGCCGCCCCTCTGCCTCCCCGCTGCCTCCCCGCTGCCGCCCCGCTGCCGCCCCGCTGCCGCCCCGCTGCTGCCCCGATGTCGCCCCGCTGCCGCCCCGCTACCACCCCGCTGCCGGCCCTCCGTCTCCCCGCTCCGCTGCCTCGTCAACCGATCCATCGCTCCCATCTCCCCAACGCCCTTCTTCCCCGCCCCCGCCGCGCCGCCCAGCATCGTCGATCCCACTCCCCTCATCCAGCTCCCTCAGCACCGATCCTCCTCCCCTGTGCCTCCCCACCATTCCCCCTGCCCCTGCCGCTCCCGCGAGCGCGTATGCGCTGGTGGGCGGGCATGTGCGCCGGCGAGTGGGCGGTTTGCGCGGGGCCCTCGAGGCGCGAAATTAGTTCGCAAGACAAGCAATTTATCGCGATCCTCTCTCTGTATTCCATGGCGGGGCGCTGGCGCGAGGCCAACTGCGAATTTGTGTGTGGCGGGGAGGCGAAGGGCTCCGCTCCGCTCGGCCACTGTCCTGCCGCGCGACGGGCACTCGTCCCCGCCCGCGCAGGCGGAGGAGCGCGGCGGCTGGCGTCGCCGGGCGGGCGGGCGGGCGCGCGACGCCGCCACGGCCATTGCGGGAGATACACTGCGCTGGCCGGCCGGGCCGTCGCGCTCGGACCGCAGGCCTGCGCCCAATGGTGGCGGTGAGTGATGAACGCTTCGGAATCCGCCTCGAGAGGCAGGCGGTCACCCAAGTTTTCCAGATTCGGGCTGCCAAGTGCTGCTGCGTTCAGGTTGCCTTCGCCATCACATACGCAATCGTAATTGGTGCACTTCTAAGTGGACTTTTTTTCCAGGGTAGTTGAGGAAGCGCTCCGCAATGTTCGTATTTTAGCATATTTGTGTAATTGCTTCGCGACATATTTTTTCGTGCCTCCGTTTTCAAGTTAGCACTCCCACCCGAGTTAAATGAAAGAATGCATGAAATGATTGAAAGGAAGAGTATGTATGAGTAGTGTGTATGAGTGAGTAGTATGAGTGTGAAATGAGTGAGCGAGTGGTGTGAATGAATGGGTGAGTGAGCAAACAGTGCGAATGAATGAGTGAGTAGTGTCAATGATTGAGTGAGTAGTGTGAATGATTGAGTGAGTAGTGTGAATGAATGAGTGAGTGCGTGAGTGGTGTGTGTCTGAGTGAGTGAGTGAGTGGTCAATCTTAAACAACGGTATATTTCTAGTCTCCCACGGACGCCTCCGCCGACTCTCCCCCCGTCTGTCAAGCGCCCGTCGCTCACAGAAACACTTGTCAATGGCTCAACTGTTCCCACGGGAATGCATCTCCATTCACGCAGACCACCCACGGACATAAATACTACCACAATTTTCCCCGGCCTCGCTAGCCCCGTTTTCACACAACAAGCGATCACGACTCGCTTCAAAACTATCGTGAACGCCGGATCACTTTGTGAGCGGACATAGTTATTGTGAGCTGCTGTGAATATTGAACTAATTGCGACGGGCTTGTTCGTGCAATCTCTACTTCATTACTTGCGACGTTCTTATTCGGGCAATCTCTTATAAAGTAATTGCTACGCGCAATATTCTGTAAACTAGTTGTGAACGTACATAAATGGCAATCAACAGCATTGGGATGCATAACAATCTGAACTTCGGAGTGCTAGACAACTATTGATAACTACCAGAACTTCGAGTATCTTCGTAAAGCTTCTAAACTTCTAGTATCTGCGAAGAACTACCAGCTCATCTAGTGTCGACGTAGAACTGTTTTCGCCTCATCCAGGATTTGCTGCGAATGCCACTCCAGGCATTCACGCTCACGACCTCCAAGTAAAGAACCACTGCTGCTATCCTGACTGCATAGATGAGTAACAAAAAACAACTTTCTTTCATCGAATGTTCAACTTTCTTTCACCGAATTTCTCACAACAGTATAAATTGTATTGCAAATTTCAGATATCTACTATTTTTCAAGTAATAAGCGCATCATAACGAAACATAACTCTATCAACAAACAATTTCATTGGTGAAAATAAAATAACTAAATCTCAGCCATCTTTATTTGTTATTGATTCATTGTATATTATCAATTGCTGCTCTTCATTCATCCTCATCTAGTTTTAAGTTACTTATAAGTTTTATTATTGTACTGTTTTGAATTTTAATTCAATTAAACTAGTGAAAAAATTTCAATCTGTTTCTGAGCTACCAGTATCCATTCGCTCATCCGCCTGCAACCAGGCCCGCTGGGCAGAATCAGCTGCCCAGGATAAAACATTGAGTGAGTGGAGTGTGTGTGTGTGTGTGTGTGTGTGAGTGAGTACGTGAGTGGTGTGTGTGTGTGAGTGGTGTGTGTGTGTGTGTGTGTGTGAGAGAGAGAGAGAGAGAGAGTGAGTGGTGTGTGTGTGGGTGAGTGAGTGAGTAGTATGAGTGATAGTTTGGTTCAATGACACTTATCGAGGATGATTTATGTTTGCGAAGAAATTAAAGATTAGATATGTACAATGAAAATACGATAGAGTAAAAATGGTGGAAAAGAAAGGGAAAACTGCTATGCAAATCGCCCCAGAAATTGTCAGAATACCATCCCAGTTTCACGTGCGAAAAAATTGTGACTGCAGTTCAGATGTTTTCAGTCTTCATATTGATGTATTACAGATTTTTAAAAATTACTAGAAATTTAAAATAATTCGTCTAAATTCGAATAATAATTCGTTTAAAATAATACGTCATATTCAGTCACAAAATATCACACACATGCATTCATTCCATTGGGAACATCCGGATGATTTGAAATAACTGGAGGAGACAACCTGTGATGGTCACCAGAGCATATATGAAATTCTATTCACGACTCTCATGCTGAGAACGAAGGTGTCCAAGACATTTGGAGGACTGTCAAATGTAACGACCGAGAAATGTGGGTTCTCCATGTTTTGTGAAGTCAAAGCGAAATACTTTAGCATGGCACGAAAATTCATGCCATGTGTTTCCCCTCATTAACGACCAAAATCAGTGATTTCTGTTTATCAGCAATCGAAGTGAACAATTTAACGGGCAGAATCGAGATATTCCGGGGGCAGGTGACGTGATAGAAGAAAAATAAACACGCAAGCGGAGATGTAGAACCTGAATTGCCTTTGGAGAGTAAATGTTCAAACACGATAGGCGTTTTTATAGGAGATGAAATGTTGAAACCGTAATTCAGTATCCACGGAAATGCTGGGTTTTCTTGATCTTCCGACTTCGGATTCAATCTGGATTTTCGGACTTTCTACACTAATAACCTTCTTCATAGAAGTATCTAATACTAAATGAATATATTGGTAATATGGTAAATGCAATTCTACGACAAAGTGTTATTTGAGGATCAAAATGTAGTGAAACACGATACTCTGGCGATAAGATATCTGCCAACCAGATCCAGGAACTCGTTCGTCCCTTCATTCGTCGGATTCTAAGACCTCTTTCCGGCAACTGTCGGGTCTAAGCCGGCCGTAAGCCGAGGGATTCTGGCACGCGGTGTCTTAAAATAAGTGGATTACTCGGCCGGCGCACTGACAGCGGCGCCAAGGTAATCCACTTTCCACCTGATGGAGTGGACGCGCGCGCTCAAAGGCAGGCTGCGCCCCACTCAGCCCCTCCCCCTCCCCCCTCCCCCCTCCCCTGCCTCTCCGCCCTCGCCCCACGCACTCCGCCCTTTTCCAGCCCGCCCCGCCCTCACCGACCCGCTCCACTCGCTCGCTTCGCATTCCCGCTCGCATCTTCTCCGTTTCGGTTACTCTTATTACTCCGTCGTTCTGCAACCTCTCTGCTTTTGTCTCTCCTGCACTTCGATATTCTGTTCTTCTCCATTCTTCCTCATTGCTTTTTAGTACTCCAAGTTCACTACCCTTTCTCTAAGTACCACTGCGCCCTTTTCCAGTCCGAGCTTACTGATTCGCAAAAACCTTCTGCTATTTAGCCTCGCCATATTCTTCGTCATTATTTATTACTTATTTCTGCAAGCCGCAATGGAATGGAGCACAAAAAATAGTACATTTGTAGCGATTGCTCCCAAATTTGGCACAAATTCTTTTGAGCAGCCAATAATAAAAATAAGTCTGGGGCTAGACTAGGCGAAGCTGGGACTAGTCGAGGCTGGGCCAAGGTGAGGCTGAGGCAAGACTGAGGCAAGTCTGAGGCAAGTCGGAGGCAAGGTTCAGGCAAGTCTGAGTCGAGGTTGAGGCAAGGCTGAGGCAAGGCTGAGGCAAGTCTGAGGCAAGGCTGAGGCAAGTGTGAGGCAAGTCTGAGGCGAAGCTGAGGCAAGTCTGAGACAAGTCTGAGGCAAGTCTGAGGCATGTTTGAGGCAAGTCTGAGGCAAGGCTGAGACAAGGCTGAGGCGAGTCTGAGGTGAGGCTGGGGCAAGGCTGAGGCAAGGCTGAGGCAAGGCTGAGGCAAGGCTGAGGCAAGGCTGAGGCAAGGCTGAGGCAAGGCTGAGGCAAGGCTGGCGTGGCTGGGGCGAGTCTGAGGCGAGTCTGAGGCGAGTCTGAGGCGAGTCTGAGGCGAGTCTGAGGCGAGTCTGAGGGGAGTCTGAGGGGAGTCTGAGGGGAGTCTGAGGGGAGTCTGAGGGGAGTCTGAGGGGAGTCTGAGGGGAGTCTGAGGGGAGTCTGAGGGGAGTCTGAGGGGAGTCTGAGGGGAGTCTGAGGGGAGTCTGAGGGGAGTCTGAGGGGAGTCTGAGGGGAGTCTGAGGGGAGTCTGAGGGGAGTCTGAGGGGAGTCTGAGGGGAGTCTGAGGCAAGGCTGAGGCAAGGCTGAGGCAAGGCTGAGGCAAGGCTGAGGCAAGGCTGAGGCAAGGCTGAGGCAAGGCTGAGGCAAGGCTGAGGCAAGGCTGAGGCAAGGCTGAGGCAAGGCTGAGGCAAGGCTGAGGCAAGGCTGAGGCAAGGCTGAGGCAAGGCTGAGGCAAGGCTGAGGCAAGGCTGAGGCAAGGCTGAGGAAAGGCTGAGGAAAGGCTGAGGAAAGGCTGAGGAAAGGCTGAGGAAAGGCTGAGGAAAGGCTGAGGAAAGGCTGAGGAAAGGCTGAGGAAAGGCTGAGGAAACGCTGGAGCAAGGCTGGGGCAAGGCTGGGGCAAAACTAAGGCAAGGCTGGGGCATGGCTCTCCACTATTTCTATGAACTGATCTTATCATATTATTCTTTCTAAGAGCGCTTCCTCCTCTTTGAATCCCGGGAAATCTTCAATTTGTTTTTCAGTTTCCACTTCGTATATTTAACCTCATCCACACACCACTATGCATTTATTTTTTCTCACCGTCTGAAGTGGCTCAACAGATGTCACTGCAGTGCGTCTGACCGAAAGGTCCTAGGGTTCGAATCCCGACGGTGGCAGGACTTTTGACCCTACCTAGATAGCGAGATCAAATTCCGTCGCGGGCTTGACGAGAATGCTTGCTGCCGACTGTTCTGATCGGTAGTTTTTTCTGTTATTTTTGTTAGATCATAGCAAGTGAATGCCCGAACTGTACCCTACAACCCTCATGGTCCGCGCGCGATCATTCCTTCATCTTCTTTGTCCCATTCTCACTCCTTATTTACACACACACTTAAATGCCCTACATTAACACACAATAACTTTCGTTACCAACCACACTTGTCGGGAGCTTAGAAATTGTGCCTGGTGGAGCAGTGCTCCGCTGGTGAGAGTAACGTCGTTGGAAAAACCTGCCGACGTGTAGATCGGCGCCGGATATAACGTGATAAAACATGAACTACGCTTGCGGGACCAATGACCATAATTGTTGACGCGTCCGGAAACACGAAATAATCCAGCAATCCTATTTCATCTCTGCTTCTTCCATGCTTCAGTCATTGAGGAAGGAATATAGCTCTTTCTCTATGCTTGTCTTCACTTGAGTGTGCAGTGCCAAAAATCCCCTGAGCATGTACCTTCTTCCCGTTCCCGCTTTTTTGTTCGGTCAAAATTATGTGGATCTATCACGGTACACACCTCCCTCTACACGAGTTCTCCTATTTATTGCCTTGCTTATTTCTTCTCCTCCTAATACTTCTTTCTATTTTATTGCCTTTCTTCTCCTAACCGGTTTTTTCCAATACGACAGGACTATGATAATTCTTGTCCTCTATCACGCTCCATTTTCCACCGCAGATTCAACCACTTTTTTGAATACTTCTTTGCGTTCTGTTCCGCTTTGACCTGCTCTGCCTTAATCAGATTTCGATCACATTTTCATTCCCTCGTGACGCTGTCTACGGACATTATCATTGGTAATATCAGGAGTGCTTTGGAAATTATCGACAAATCCCCGACTAGCGAAGCGAGGAGGAGTTGTATCTGAGAATTTCCAAACCACGAATGGTATTTAATAGGACTATTCCACGACTGAAATTACTTCCAACAGAGTTCCAAAATACGCCAAACATTGAAAATAACTGAAAGTATGTTAAAATCAAAGAGGTTATGTCATAGTGCATATGCAGTTTATTGCAGATCAATACAATGATCGATACGTACCGTCTCCTAAGATAGATGAGTCACAGCTTATTATTGGCCAGTAGGGGAGAACGGTAAGACAATTTTAAAAAGCGATAAAGTTTTTGAGATACATCGGCCTGATTGGGGAATTTTATGAGTTTTAACTCTATTAACACTATTAGTTTTAATTTCACGATTGGAATAGTTATTTATAGTTTTTCCGCTTTACCACCTTTAGACTTGATTTATATTTCATTCATATGATATAAATCTCAGGATTTGTTCACATTATTACTTAGATGTCACCACCTTTACACTCGCCTAGCGGTAATTTTTCGTGATTTGACCGGACAATATCAGGAGAACGCCGGAGAAGTGCCGTGTCAAACCGGTTTCGGACCGAGCGTGATCTCGTCTTCATTGTCTCCCTCTTCCCTTACACACACAAACACACACACGCTCGAACACTTACAAGTAGTACTGCTCTATCACACATATCGGGAGACCAGTTGAGATCTTAGAGCTTGTTGCAGTTGGAGCTGGGAGGGGGGAAACCCTGGAAGCTGACGTGTAGGTCGGCGCCGAATATCATGTTCCAGAGCGGGAGGAACATTGCCACATCGCGCATGCAACATGGGCTACACTTACGGGACTAGTTATTAAAATTGTTGACCCTCCCGGAAACAGTCGTTCGAGAAGTGAAGTGCAAGATAGTAATGTGGAGCTGTGTGCGGTGTAGTTAGAAAGTTATATTTAATAGTTTAAATAATCAGTACAGGGTAGCTATAAAATTATTGTTGTTATAAATGTTGTTATATATGTACGGTTGATAGTGATGACAATTATTTATATTACGTTTATTATGTTTTTACATGATAGTGTCATGTAAAAACAGATACTATAAAAAGGCGATTAAATATAGAAAGATGTTTAAGTGATGTTGTTGCAAAGAAAATATTATTATATGTTTCGGCCACTTACAAAGGATGAATTCAGAAAGAGTGCCCAAAAAGGTTCATAACTGGGCGCCAGCAAGACGGAGGAAAAGAGGACGGTCAAGAGTGAAATGGAAGGATGGTGTAACAGTGGCTATGGAAAGAAGATATATGTTACAACATTCTTGGCATGACAAAACAAAGTAGCGCCTTGGATGCGATAAACGGTCAACATAGAGCTGTAAACATCGCTACTATATATATATATATATATATATATATATATATATATATATATATATAGTATATTGCTCTTATTGTTATAATTGTTATTATTACTATGATTGTCATTATTGTATCACAATAATGTAAAGTTATTATATTGTATCAATATTTTCTTAATTTTAATGATTGTAAATTGTAGATTTCCGTCCTCGTATGCAGGTTGCATAAACCCACCTGCAGAAATAATATGTCTGTCTGTCTGTCCGTGTGTGTGTCTTTCTATCTGTCTGTGGGTGTGTCTGTCTGTCAATCTCTGTGTCTCGCTTCTCGTCTTGACCGCTCCGCCCCCTCTTTTCTGCTCCGCTCCTCCGCGCCTCCCCCTGCGGGTGCGCGCGGGCGGGCGGGGCCGCTGCCTTGGAGCGAAATCGAATTGATGCGCCCCTCCGATCTGATTAGAGCGCGCGAACCTCCGCGCCGGAGACAGAGCCCTCGCGCCGGCCGCACCTCCCGAGCCTGCGCCGCCATTACGTTTCCGACAGATTTCCACTCCGGAAACGCATTTGCATCCGTGTCACTCCGCATTGAAAAACTCCACGGATACTTTCCTTGTCGAAGGCGTGGTTTGGTTTGACGGAGAAGTTGCGGGATATTGAGATTCAAGAAATTGACGTTTTGTTAAAAAAAATGGGAATACTAGTTATACAGAATACCATAACCAAAGTGTGTGAGAGAAAACCCGATAACCTTAGTATTGTGGGAATTGAATTGAATTTTCATGATTTAGGTATTCCACCATTTGTGATCAATTTTCTACATTACTAGGCGATATTCTATGATTTGATTCTTCTGTAAGAATTATTTGAAAGCTACAACTACTCGTATTTGGATTTGTAGTGTCGTTTCACGTTTTCACATTTAAGAGAATTACGAGAATAAACCTTTAATTATGTACTCTAATTATGAAAGGTTTATGTAAAATCAGAATCATGTAGAAGCTTTGTGGAATCATGAAAAACTAAATAGCTTCCAAGTGACCGCCCTCACGAAGATCGATGCGCAATGAATTCCGAAAAACTACACCCCCAGTTTCGTTTCGAAAAAATAAATCTTTTCTTCCTGGAACAAATAAATGACCAGATATCAACCTTCTCTCCGCACTCTCAATACTTTCATTTAATGTTTCATATGGATACGTGTAATATTATATGATATTGTTTAATAATATTGCAGAGGTAGGATAACGCGTTGCAGTTCAGCGAGAATGAGGAGGGGGGAAAATGAAACTACGAATCTGTTCGCAACCTCCATTTCATTCGCAGAATCCAACCCATCAATTTCTGTATGTATATACTATCTCACTGATATTCGTGATTAACTTGATATTTGGATTTTAATGCAATATTACGGGATTTTAATTCACATTCCCACTTATGCACTTTGTTTAAAAATTGTTTTGCCTCATTATTTTGATGAGATTTTACGCATATCCAGAACGTATGAGCAATATTATTTGGATATACCTCAATTTATAAATCCCTCAATAAGAGTAAGTGGATGCAGAGCTCTCGTTTTGCTGAGTTTTTGTTAATTTATATTTCAAAAGCTGGCATACTCAGAAGTTAGATGTTTTGTTCAGAGTTCGTTTTCGCTTTAAGGCATTCAAATGGCATCTCTGGGATTTCGTTTTAAGGGTTTCGTGCAATCATCAATAGTCAAGTTACTCAATAATGCGATGCGGATGTGCTGAACCAATGCAAAAAGCACGTAATATCTTTTCAGGGATGAGGAAACGACTAAAAAATGTGTAATTATTATATATTTAATATGAAACTTATTTCACTAATAAAACAATTAAATTATTTCACTAATAAAATTATGATCGTATTTAAAATAAGCGTATTAAAACTTAGGAATGTTTAAATAAAATATTTTTAACAATTAAAATTTTCCATGCAACATTTTCAAGCTGACTTACCATTCGGAGCCTTTTTACAGCGTACCTGTGGATGATACCAAAGAGAGACGAGCGAAATATTCTTGAAATATTTCGATTTTTTGTGTGAAAATATATTCCCAACTGTTCTGTGTCATCTGTCACATATAATATGCAAATTTCCAGCAATTTGTAAACACTACTATATTTGTGAGTTAATGTGCATCAAATGACTTCTAATGAAGTGTTTCGAAAACTCAAACATTTTCTGTGAATATTAGCTTCAAATTTCGAATTTACAGTAGCGTGTAAAGGCTATCTTTTTAAAAGCGGCTCCAAATTTATTAAAGAAATTTGCCATTTCGAGAGGTTTTACTTCTTATATTCTTGACCTAAATATTGAAATGTACCAACAATGTCTCGTCATAAACTATTACGAGATCGTGCCGTTTTAACTGACATCATTTACCTTAGGACTTGTTATATTCGTGACTTGTTATATTCGGACTTGTTATATTCGTTATATTCGTTCCGAATTTATAGAAAAATTTTGGGCGCCAGGAACAGGTTACGATAATTGATAATTAAAACCAATGCTTCCACAGCTAATTTTAACGAATGGATAAATGTCCGGCTAGCTGGGTCAAAGGGTCACGTAATGGATAATCGCTATCGCCTAGATAGCCGATTATTTGATCTGCCAACTAAACAGTATGGCGAGGAATCTGAAAGGAAATAATTATATATCTCTAACTACTTAACAGTTGTGATTGACCAAATGAAAATCATCTTTTCATTTCCAAAAGAAAAATTTAACAATTTATTGACTTCTATTGACAATTGTTCTGCCTTTAGGTCATGATCTCGTTTTAAAAGAAAACCTTTGTACTGAGGTACTTATCTAACGTGATCTTGACCGACGGCGCCCCGCAGTATCTTCTCACTTGAATGCTGATAATCCCAAGTCCAATTTCTCTCTTCTAATCTTGCGACGCTGCCGACGAATCCAGCCCTCACTGCCTAGAATATCTACCGGTTCTTACTTAATATTCACAGTTCCTATTTCTCCCCAACTACGTGGTAAAACATTAAAGTCCAAAACCGCAATATAAAAAACATTCAAAGTCCTAAGCGAATTTACTGCTGTACATCAATTTTCAGAGTCCGAAAACCATTGATTCTCACGTCAAACTTACAAGTCCCACTCCCCTAATATTATACTCGCGAGCGATCTGTACCACTTGACGATTTCTATCAGAATGTCATTTACTCCTCCGTTTTTCGCCCTCAACGCCTCGGTCCATCCTTCATTCTTATTTTTTTTAAACAAAACGACAAAATTCGACAGTCTATTCTCAGGAGTTGACAGTCTATTCTCCCTTAGCCAATCCATTCATTTCTTACCAAATCAAGTAGCCACGCCCTCGATAGTCATTCCTTTCTAGACCAATCCCTATGTCTTTCTATCCAGCGCCCCCACCTATTCAAGGCCTGAATGCAGTTTATTGACCTTGCCAACCCTTACGCCGGCGTTGTTAAGGCTGTATATTGCCATTTGCAGACCCTTTTAACCCAACCCATTTACAGCAAATGTTATTGTCAAAATATATAATATATTGGTATATCACAGCTTCCCCTCTCCAAGCGTCATTTGGTTTGCTGCAACCTAACTAAATGACAAGACTACTTTAATCACTTTTTTCTTGCTTCATTACACTGTATTCACTAACACTTTGCACTTTACACAACACATATCTTGTTTCTTGCAGCCTTAAAACTATTTACATTTGTCTTTGTAAATATGCCAACATAGTTGTAAACCATTTCATTGAGTATGTAAACTATTGCTGCCTGCTATTGACTTCCATCTTAATATATACATTAATATACACTAATATATATACAGGATGAGTCACGTAACTTTAGCACCTCCTGTAACTATTGAACGGTTGAAGTTATTGCAATGCAGTTTTTACAGAAGTGCATAAGGGAATGGGGCTAATTGATACGTGAATTTACTTCTGTTTTATCACTCGTATTTTATGAGATATTTGAGGTAACTTTGTTTTTTCAAATGGAACTATACATATTTTTTCAGTCTATCATGACGAGCGTAAAAAGACGAATCCAATGATATACATATTGTCATATGTTAGAAAAGCATTTTTTTGAGTAACTTTGATTTTTGCGACTAGGGTTTAACGGATATTTTGAATGTACTTGTAACAGTCCGCCATACAAGGTCACGCAACGCTCCACCGGCAAATGCGCGCTTGGAGAAGGGAAGGAAGTATAGTACTTGAAGATACGAAAATTATCCAAATATTTACAAAACTGTTGCAGTTTTTCCTGAACTCTGCTTTCAGTCCTTCTCCATTTTCATTAGTAGTATGTATTGAAATAAATTTGTTTTATTATTTGTATTATTATTTGTTATATTATTTGATTATAAATTTGTAATATTCTTTGTACAGTCTTAATATTTATTCTGATAGTGTTTTGCTTCAAGATTCCATTAATATCCTGTGATATAAAACCTCATTAAAAGGAGTTGAAGTAATAAACAATTTTATTACAATACATAGTTATGACAAATCCTTATTTTCAATCCTTCAATTCCTTCAACCAAAGAAAGGCAAAGCAATTGAATATGCGGGAGGATGGAAGGCAGAGTTCAGGGAAAAACCTGCAACAGTTTTGTGAATTTTTGGCATATGTTTCGTATCTTCAAATACTAAGATCCTTCCCTTTCCGTCCCCACGAGCGCGTTTGCCGGTGGAGTGCTATGTGACCTTGTGGGACGGACTGTTACCAGTACATTCAAAATATCCGTTAAACCCTAGTCGCAAAAATCAAAGTTACTCAAAAAAATGCTTATCTAACATATGACAATATGTATATCATTAGATTTGTTTTTCACGCTTGTCATGATAGACTGAAAAAATATGTATAGTTCCATTTGAAAAAACAAAGTTACCTCAAATATTTCGTAAAATACAAGTGATAAAACAGAAATTAATTTATGTATCAATTAGCCCCATTCCCTCATGCACTTCTGTGAAAACTGCATTGCAATAACTTCAACCGTTCAAAAGTTACACGAGGTGCTAAAGTTACGTGACCATCCTGTATACACAAAATACTATTTACAATTATTTATTCCTTGTCAAGAATATTTAATCATGGGTATCGTCCCTTTTATACGGCTTCATATTCCTATAATTGTATGTCCCCATTTCGTCCAATTTTGGCGGTTTTTCATAACGAGCGATGGTCTTGCTATTGAGTTTTCTAGCATCGATACAGAATCTGATTTTACTATCTTTCTTGCGAACTATCACTATCGGGGTCACATACGGTGTCATAGATTTTTTTATGATACCATCCTCAAGCATCGTGTTTATTTGCTTACGTACTTCGGTTTTAAATACATGGGGGATCGGGTATTGCTTTAAATTAAATGGTTCCTCATCCATCAATTCAATTTTAAATTGGTATCCTTTTACTAATCCTTTGAACTTTCAAAAACATCTTTGTATTCACTAACATTTCAATGGCTTGGCTAGCATATGCTCCATTTTCATCAACCGCATCCTCTGCTACTGCGTGAATCTGGTCCCTGGTCTCTTCAATTTGTTCCGCAATATCACAAATACATAGATCTTCACCCTCCTGGACTTTGATCCCCAAACGATGTTGTTGCCCTTTGTCACCTCGTAACAATATATTCCTGTTACCTACGTCGACCTTGGCGTCACACATCTTTAGACCATCAATTCCCAAAATGATTGGACGAATCAAATTCTTTATAACTATTGCCGGGAACTGTATTGTCACCCCTTGGACTTCCAACACCATCCAAATTTGCCGACTTCCATTTTGCGGTCGCGAATTTCTGTAAATTACGTGTCATTGTTGTGACTTGATATAGCTGTATGAAAAGGCGTTATAATTGTCAAATTTATGTTGACAATTGCATGAAAATATTTTGTTTTTGCACCAAATGCTGTACCATTTTTTATAAGTAAATTATTTGTTGCATGGTTTTAGAATACTCTTCTCTAATCATGGCCCTATGAAATGCATTTCTTAATTTTTCGGAGTATCAGGATTTTCTTTCCAATACAAGTTTACAAAACTTTTGTATTATACTTTTACGCAGTTGTAGAATTCACATATTTCTGACAACACTGCCATGGAAACAGTAAGTTGTTCGCTTCTTGATTGAATTGGACGTTTTCAAATATTAAATAAGATGTTAGCAGCGCAGAAAGTGCAATATTTCAATACTACGTAGAGGTTTCCAATAACGCGGAGAAGTATGTGCTGTAGTGACACTACTAATATTTTTTGGTTTGCATGGAAATCCCAGGCAACAATGTGACCGCTTTCGCTGGTCACTCGTCCACTGCGTCCGTCGATGCCATTGCCCCGCCCCCGCCGTCGCCGCCAGCCGCGTACTTCGCCGGGCGCGCAGATGCGCCCCGTGACCCCCAGAGACCTGCGAAGGCCTCTGTTTCAATTTCTGCGTAATTAAATTTCTGCTTTCTTGGGCGCCGCCTTCTCCGCCCGGCGTCCGAAGAGGAGCATCGCCCACGCGGAGCGGGAGCGCGAGGCGCGAAGTGGCGTGAGGAACTCTCCCCCTCGCCCACGCCCACGCCCTCCGCCGCCCGCCGCTGCGTCACATCCTCTGCGTGCGAAAAGGTGGCGGGCGGAGTAGTTTTAAATGTCGTGTAAATGGAAAAGGAAATGTCAATGTCTTTGTCGCGTCCTATATTTCGTTGTGCAGTTCTTTGCTTTTTTAAAAAGTATATTAAACAACGGTAAAAATTCATTCTTAATTGCAATTTTCATTGAAATATTTGCAATCGTTTTTAAGAAAATGGTGGATAAACCCTCCTGTAAATTCCAAGTTTAAAGCTCTTTTGAACAGAAAATTTTTGAGTTTTCAAAATACTTTATTTAAAGTGTTTTGAAGCACCTTAACTCTTAAATCCAATAGTTTTTTTAAATTGTTGGGAATGTCCGTATTAAAGGTGTGAGATATCTTTCAAAAAAATTACATTTGTGTAATTTTTGAAAATACAAAAATACACTTCAAAATTAACTTTACTACATATTAAAGACTGCAATTAGGACTATCAGTTTCAAAATTTTGAAAAATATTTGGAGCCAATTACGAGAAGCGTTTAAGCCGTCTCGGAAATGCGAAATTTAGAGCTAGTTTTCACAGAAAACAGTTGAGTTTTCGAGAAACGTTTTACAACATTATTTAAAGCACATATGCTTATAAATATAATGTGCAAAAATTGCCTCTAATGTAAATATTAACGACGTGAGAGAAAAGTCAAAATCGTAGTATCGTGAAAAGTACAGACTTACGGACAGACTTACGAACAGACTTACGGACAGAGTGATGACGGACAGAGTGATGACGGACAGAGTGATGACGGACAGAGTGATGACGGACAGAGTGATGACGGACAGAGTGATGACGGACAGAGTGATGACGGACAGAGTGATGACGGACAGAGTGATGACGGACAGAGTGATGACGGACAGAGTGATGACGGACAGAGTGATGACGGACAGAGTGATGACGGACAGAGTGATGACGGACAGAGTGATGACGGACAGAGTGATGACGGACAGAGTGATGACGGACAGAGTGATGGCGGGCAGAGTGATGACGGACAGAGTGATGACGGACAGAGTGATGACGGACAGAGTGATGACGGACAGAGTGATGACGGACAGAGTGATGACGGACAGAGTGATGACGGACAGAGTGATGACGGACAGAGTGATGACGGACAGAGTGATGACGGACAGAGTGATGACGGACAGAGTGATGACGGACAGAGTGATGACGGACAGAGTGATGACGGACAGAGTGATGACGGACAGAGTGATGACGGACAGAGTGATGACGGACAGAGTGATGACGGACAGAGTGATGACGGACAGAGTGATGACGGACAGAGTGATGACGGACAGAGTGATGACGGACAGAGTGATGACGGACAGAGTGATGACGGACAGAGTGATGACGGACAGAGTGATGACGGACAGAGTGATGACGGACAGAGTGATGACGGACAGAGTGATGACGGACAGAGTGATGACGGACAGAGTGATGACGGACAGAGTGATGACGGACAGAGTGATGACGGACAGAGTGATGACGGACAGAGTGATGACGGACAGAGTGATGACGGACAGAGTGATGACGGACAGAGTGATGACGGACAGAGTGATGACGGACAGAGTGATGACGGACAGAGTGATGACGGACAGAGTGATGACGGACAGAGTGATGACGGACAGAGTGATGACGGACAGAGTGATGACGGACAGAGTGATGACGGACAGAGTGATGACGGACAGAGTGATGACGGACAGAGTGATGACGGACAGAGTGATGACGGACAGAGTGATGACGGACAGAGTGATGACGGACAGAGTGATGACGGACAGAGTGATGACGGACAGAGTGATGACGGACAGAGTGATGACGGACAGAGTGATGACGGACAGAGTGATGACGGACAGAGTGATGACGGACAGAGTGATGACGGACAGAGTGATGACGGACAGAGTGATGACGGACAGAGTGATGACGGACAGAGTGATGACGGAGAGAAGGAAGGACAGACGGAAGGACAGACGGAAGGACAGACGGAAGGACAGACGGAAGGACAGACGGAAGGACAGACGGAAGGACAGACGGAAGGACAGACGGAAGGACAGACGGAAGGACAGACGGAAGGACAGACGGAAGGACAGACGGAAGGACAGACGGAAGGACAGACGGACGATCACACGGGCGAAAGGACAGACGGGCAGACTGTCGGACTGACAGACAGACAGACGGGAGGATGGGCGGACGGTCGGGCAGATTGTCGGCCGGATGGACAGACAGACGGACGGACGGAGAGACGGACGGACGGAGAGACGGACGGACGGAGAGACGGACGGACGGAGTGACGGACGGACGGAGAGACGGACGGACGGAGAGACGGACGGACGGAGAGACGGACGGACGGAGAGACGGACGGACGGAGATACGGACGGACGGAGAGACGGACGGACGGAGAGACGGACGGACGGAGAGACGGACGGACGGAGAGACGGATGGATGGAGAGACGGACGGACGGAGAGACGGACGGACGGAGAGACGGAAGGACGAGTGAACAGACGGACGGGCAGACGGACGGACAGACAGATTGGCTGGATTCTGACTTCAACTCAAGTTGGAGGATTTGTTTTCTTAATTTAGCAAGTGGATTTATCCACTATTTTGTTTCCAGTGCCCTGTAATAAGAGTTTTCTGCCTGAAAATTCGCCGTTTTTAGCGCATTATTAAATAATATTCTCTTCCTAAGAATTTCCTTCTTAAGCGCGAGAAAGTAAAAAAAAAATTTTTTGCTTGAAATTTCCATTAGATATGGATATTTTTTGTGGAGATTATGATTCTATTGTCTTGATTATACTATGCTAACACTCATCACAGAATGTGCGAGTTTATTGGTATTGTTCAAAAATACAAAATATGTACTTCTTTGGTAATTACAGCGCCTAATATTTGAATTAGTGACACACGTTTGTTAGTAAAATTAATTTGTATTAGTTTTGTAGCTGTTATATGAACCTTCCGTTGAAACCTTTTAAGGGAACTCTATAATGATTAATCTCTACAACGATTTCCTTATTGCTGTCCGAGACACGACGTGAGGAATATTTCCTTATTTGTCTGTATTTATCTGTATTTTTAGGTATGTCTAATACGGAGACAGAGACACGCTTGTAACTATCGCAGAAACCAATCCTCAACGTATTCTAATTTCCAGCTTGCTTACTATGGATTCCAGACGCCTTAAATAATTGAATTTGCCGAATATGGTTTGGACACCGATAAATAGTTAATGTCTATCAGGAGAATAAAATATTTGTTGAAAATTGTCCTTCAGAATACCGCTGCCATACTATCATAGCCTGAAACTCACATGAATTGATGATTGCCACTAGTGAACAATTATTCACTTTAGACAATCGGAGAGTTTCTGTGCACAAAAGTTATGAATTAATAATGTGATTCTTATAAAAAGGTACGTTCGTTGACCTATTCTATAATTTATTCACTGCTGCTTCCAAATATTTTCCAGATATGCATTTTTATTTAGAGTAAATAAATAAATGAGAGTAAAATCCGAATTAGTTCTTACACCTTACATCGAGAAAATTGTAGAAAGAATTATCAAATGCGGTGCAAAAATATTTACAGCTTGAAGTCGTTTCCAGCCTAAAAGAGAGAAACCAAATAGATTGATTCGTTAGCGATTTCGAGCACGTCAATTGCTAAGATCGTTACTCCAGTAAGAGTAGCGCATGTGTTTATCACGGAAGGTGGCGGCGATCTTCCTCCGCTCAGGTGGTCAGATGCGGCGCCCACCTACGTCGGCTTGTAGGGATTTTCCCCTACAGGATATCTCCCACTAGCGGGGCACTGTCCCAGACAAGCTCTAAGTTCTCGCCTGGTTTTGTAGTTTACTGCTTGTAAATGTGTGTAGGGGGTGAAGATAGGAGAAGGAAGAGGAAGGAAAGATAGCGCGCGGTCTGTGGCTCGTTTGTTAGGATACTGCTTCGGCATTTTAATTTTTGTTGATTGCACAAACCACGAAAAACTACCGATCAGTGCAGTGGGCCGCTAGAATTATCCTCCAGATCGCGACTGAATTCGACCTAGAGACGAAAATCCTGCCGCCGGCGGGATTCGAACTCTAGGACCTCCCGGTGAGAAGCCTTGCGATACAAGCAGTTGATGCCCTGTGCCATTTTTGTCGGTAGAAACGAAATAGAAATTCAAATGTATACTTCGTAAACCTTTTTAAAATATTTTATTTACATTCTTGACTTTAAAATTAATTAAAACTGCAATTTTGATGTGCATTTGTATGTATATATACAGCAAACTCCGAATGGTAGAGAAAAGATAAATAGATAACTCGGCAACATTTTTCAATGTAATACTAAACTTCAAGTTTTTATTGTAGGACGTACATATTAATTACACGAACTTAGAGTTATTAAAAAAATGTACAAATTAGAAAATGTGGTATAAAAAGCGGTTAAAGGTGATTCATAAGTTTCTTTTTTAAATTCCAAACAAAACGAAATGTATTTGTTAACCTCTTTTATTAGATTAGGTGGGTTTTCTGTTTTCTGAATACATGGCAGTAAACAATGATTTATTTATGGAAACTCTTAACATCTGCTATTTTTCTCTCAGTTAATTCACGTTTCAGCTGCACTGGTGACACAATATTTCGTAATTGAATACCCTCCTCAATTTGTCGCTATGACATCAAAAACACACGCATACACTCCATGTCGACGCGCATCTCTCGATCGAGAAAGATCCTCATATCCGTTGTTGCATCGCCATATCCATCCAGCTCACGCACTTTGGTGAACTGCAAAACGCAGAGGGCGCGGCGGGCGGTTCACAAAAAGCGGCTAGACAGAAGACCGCTCGCGGGCCGCGCGCCTGTCAGCGTTTTTCATTTTTATCGAGAATTTAATCCGGCGTAATGCATGATTGAAAGCGTTCACGTGTCAGTGGCGCGCGCGGGACGGCCGCGGCCAGGCAGCGCACGGAGCGCCCGACGGCCCAGCCCGGCAGATCGCGCGCGCCATCAGATGATGGGCAGCGCTTGCGGCGGAGCGCGCAGGGAAGCTGGCATAAGAGGGGGGGGGAGGAACAAGAAGAGGGCAGAATGGTACTGCGCAGAAGAACGACGCTTTCCTCGAAAATAAAGGCAATGTGGTCCGGGAAATTACGCATTATAGCATGAGATTCGATGATAACAATTAATTCTCCTTCTCCTTTATCTTCTTCTTGTTATTCATATCATTTTTTTAAACTGTTATAAAATCCGTGTAGGATAAAAGATACTCATGCTGACTCATAAACTAGAAATGAGAAGCGGTTTTTCTGATTTAAAAATTAGTAGTTCGGTGTTATATTATAGCCCAAATTCGTAGATTTAAACCTTTGATTATACCCGCTCAAATACATCAATGTTTTACATCTGAAAATATCTTCTATAAATTTAATAGGTCTTGAAAATATCCACGTTGTACTACAGATCGTGTGCCACTTGTAATGGATGCGAGAACATATATTATCTAGTACATTGGGAAATACAACCTGCGGATGTTATTGTATTTTCATTGATGCTATATTAGCTGTGCAAATATTGTGTAACATACTGTGTTTTTATATTGTATTATCCCTTTAAAAACAATTCCCTGGTACGGGAATAGACGTGAGTTACGTCGTCATATTCAAATAAATTACAAGAAGTGGTCTATTTTCTTATCAACTGGCGCACTTGGTTGCTCATAGACTGTCTTAACAGTACCAGTCGCTGAATTTTCTATTTATAGAAAAACTAGTGGTTCTACAGAATGGCACAGACTTTCGCGTATTAGTTTTCTAATAACTTGTATCTGGGGTAGCTGTTCGGAATTGCCACATACACGTGCCAGCTGCCATCTATCGCCGCTCAAAGTACATTTTATTGACATTTTCTTAATTTTTCGGTTTCCTAATGGTAGAACGGAAATATTAATTTTAAAGTAATAAAGAACAGTGAAACCTCCTCCTAAATGGCAACTTTATTTGAAAAATTTGGAGCCGTTTCTAAGAAAATGGCGTTTAAGCGCTACTATCATTTCGACATTTGAAGCACTTTTTCACAGAAAGTTTTTGAGTTTTCGAAACACTTCATTTGAAGCACATTAACTTACAAATACAATAATGTTGGTAAACAAATTGCCGGTGACGTGCGTATTAAAGATGTGAGAAATCTTTCTAACAAATTACATTGCTTAATTGTTGCAAAAACAAAAAATATCCCAAATTTAACTTAACATCGTATAAAAGAGTCAAATATTCATTTTGGAAGAAATCGTACTTATAATTTAGGCGCTAGAATTATTCAGAGACAATGGACGGACGGATGGATGTTTTGCTTTCAATGGTTTTTTCGGGATGAAGGACGTACTAATCAGGGATTCTGGCCACACCATGTATTAGAGATTTTTTTCTCAATGTAGCAACTGGATTTATCCAGATTTTTGTTATCACGGCAATGAATTTTTTTCTGCCGAAAATTCGCCATTCTTTCGCGCAGCATTGCATAACTTTCCCTATAGGACCTATATTACTCCGCATATACGTATGTATACGGGAAAGTAATACACCCTCTGATAAGCATGACTTGCATACGTATCTAAAAGGACTAGGGTAAGTCCGAACTTCGAGGGCGACGACACGAAATATTGTGTCATCAATGCAGCTGAAATGTGAATTCAGACTTACCCTAGTCCTTTTAGAAAAATTTGAAGGCGATGTTTGGGATGCCGTCTGGGCCTGGAGCATTGACGTTCCGCACCTTTTCTCTAGAGTTTGAGTTATTCCTCTGTAACCGACGGTATTTCATCATCCCTTCTATGTATCGCCCCGAGCTTCAAGAACTGCTCTTAGACTTCTGAGCGGATTAATTTCGAGATCGAACAGATTTTGATGATGTTTTCACTGATACTTAGTGTATTTTATTCGACATAAATTTGGGTGTTTTTTCAATTGATTAGTTTTCTATTAAATTAAAAGCGTTATTATATATTTAAAATAACATGTCTATGTTATATTATTAGTTTCTTACTATGTGAACCTTTAGTTTCCTATCTATAATTTTTGTAGCACAATTAGACTTTGTTTAACCGATGATTAAAATTGTTACTGGGAGTTTGCCGATAATGTACAACAAAGAATTTTTTAGAGCTGTTCATAGGAGCCATGGGGGTGGTAACGATGATCGTAAAGAAGGTAGTGTTGCGGCGTGGGGCGTGAAGTGAGGAGGAAGGAGGAAGGAGGAGGGGGAGGAGGGGGGACAGAATGGAAATGGTCGGGTGGGATGTGGACAGGACAGATCATGGTGGTTGAGAGCACGGTAAGGAACATTCGTACATAAAATTCATTCCTTTTCCTGGCTAATAGATAATTGTTAATAAATACTCGCACAAATATTACTTGAGCTAATTGTTTTATAAAATGTCCATTCATCTTCATTAAACTCAAAATATTTTACAAGTATGACATTAATACGTATAACTAATATCGGTTGCGCGCAGACATTTACAGATCACTGCCCAGCCTCCGGCCATGGGAGAGGTGGTAGGTTTGGTTTGAATCACCGGAACTTGCGAACTTAGCTGTTCGGAATTGTCACAAACTCGTGCCAACTGCCATCTATCGCCGCCCAAGGTAAATGTTTTTGACATTTTCTTAATTTTTCGGTTTCCAAATTATAGAACGGAAATATTAATTTTAGAATATTAAAGAGCAGTAAAACTTCGTCCTAGATGGCAATTTTCTTTGAAAAATTTGTAGCCGTTTAAAAAAATAGCGTTTAAGCGCTACTAAAAGGGCGAAATTTGAAGCTCATTTTTGCAGAAAATTTTTGAATTCTTGAAAACCTTCATTTTAAGTCATTTCATACTCACAAATACAATAATGTTGACAAATTGCTGGCAATGTGCATGTTAACGGAGTTAGAGATCTTTCAAAAAATTACATTTATATGATTTTTGCAAATAAAAAATTCCCCCAATTGAACTTTACGTCATATTAAAGAGTGTAATTAGCACTATCCGTAAGAAATGTTTGAAGAAGAAATTTGGAGTTATTTTTGAGGAATTGGCGTTTGAGCATTTCTGAAAATGCGGAATTTTGAGCTAGTTTTCACAGAAAACGGTTGCGTTCTCGAGAAACTTTACTTGACATTTTTAAAGCACATGTACTCGTATATATAGTAATGTGAATAAATCGCCACTAATGTAAATATTGCCGACATGAGAGAGAAGTCAAAAAAGTTAAATTTTTGTAATTTTAAAAAAACAAACAATAGAGGAATATGGCGATAATGTCATTTCATAGAAAGCATTTAACAATATATATATATATGTATATATTTGTATATGTATATATAAATATGAAACAAAAGTTTAAAAATAAATTGGAGCCGTTTTTGACAAAATCTGTTTTTTTAGTTTTTAATATTGCAAATATTTCAGGCAATATTGAGAGAAAACTACTAAAATTCTAGGACGAAGTTTTACTGTCTTTTGATATTCTTAACATAACATTTCCGTTGTACTATTAGGAAACCGAAAAATTAATAAAATGTCAAAAAATGTACTTTGCGAGGTGATAGATGGCAATTGACAACAGTCTGTACTAAGGCCTAATAGCTGCTGCGACCAAAGAAATAGAAAACTAATACGGGAAAGTCTGTGCCATTCTATAGCACCACTATTTTAAAAATGATTTCAGTTTCAATTTCAATGTACCAATCTGACCTCCACCTAGAAGTTCCACAATGTACTTCTTTCGCTTATTGTCCATAGCAAAATCATTAGCATCGTGCCTGTTGTTTCAAAAGACAGTTACAACGAAAAACTGTTAATTATGAGATTCAAATCACACATATTGAACCTGCGGAAGAGAGCTAAAATCAATATACGTTCACTCAGCCGAAGAATAATAGATTGTATGCATCACTGACATTCTGCCCAACAATTTTCAAATATATTTCGTTTTACATTCCAATTGTGTGTCATAAGCACAATGCGGTAAATACTGCATAGCAAATGGCTGTTATGAATAATTATCATTATTGTATTTGCACTCTGCAAATCGAACTTCAAACAAGTAACTACAAAATACTATATTGGAATTATGATAATGATCTACATGATCATGACCGATTTATTAATTGGAAGAGAACAAAAGTAACAAATTGCGAAACGATATAATTAATTGCTTCCTGTTTACTGCATTTTCACTTGCTGCTTAACAATTCACAATGAGATGAGTATAGTAAATTAATTGTGCTACAGAAGCATGAAATGAATATTTGCGGACGTAGAAGAAATAAAGTCTCTCTTCCTGGTAAACAATTATACCCCGCGTTTGGTGTTAGGAAAATAACTATAGGCAAGCACTGAGTGACGTATTCTCTGACAAATGCCTTTGACATTTAGGGTAGAATTAGAGTTTTTAGGATTTAAGAGGGAGAAAGTTATCATCTCAATAAAATATCAACAGTTTTATTTTTGTGAATCCTGTATCCGTTTATTCGTTTTTCCAATGCAACACATATTTAACAATAAAATATTCCCAATATTCCCTTGAGAACTATGCTACTACATGATAGTTAATTCGTAAAATTTTACAAAACTTCGAAATTCTGCCCTGTGAGTAAATATCTGAAAAACAGATAGACATCCTGAAGTACTCCTAAACAGTGCACACATTCTCCCATTATTTCTTAATTTTCAATTTTCGGAAATTCAGAGAGTTTAAAGAAAATGAGATCTGCGACATTTTTAAAGCGTTCCTTTTATTCCGTCTGGAAAAACAATTTAAGAAAAAATCTGGAGAGGTTTTTGAGAATTTTTTTATAAAGCGGATAAATTTCAAGAACAAATTACGCAAAAGCGACTCCTCTTTTGAAAGGCGCGCACGCACGTGCGTGTGTTTGTGTATAAGCATGCACGCGCGCGCGCTCTTTTCCGTTACTGTCTCAGTCTCCTGGTGGGGAACTGATAATTTGTACCTGGATACGCCACAAAATTCAATAAATTTCTATAAACTTGTTTTTGCATAAACATGTTTTGGCACTGCAATCCTCACTATGCCGGAAATTAAACCTACGCCACCTAAATAGAGCCACTATGTAGGTGTTCTTGATTTAACTCCAGTATCCCAAGGCAACGTTTGCTCTATACACTTAATTGTCTTTCACGACGTTGGCAACACTGATGTGTTCATATTAAGTGAACTAGTGAATTACCACGTGATTTGCTCGACAGATTTCATTTTAAATTTCATCCGTATTAGTATCCGTCTGTCTGTCCGTCCGTCCGTCCGTCCGTGTCTGTCTCTGTCTGTCTCTGTGTCTGTCTGTCCGTCTGTCCATCTGTCCATCTGTCAGTCTGTTCGTCCGTCTGTCTGTTCATCTGTCTGTCCGTCCGTCTCTCAGTCTGTGAACAACACTAGCGTCTAAACCATAAGTACAATTTCTTCCAAAATAGATATTCCCCGGTCGATCCAGTTCCACTCGAAGCGCCGCAATTTTGAAAAACTTCCTTCAAAATTTGGGGGACTCTACATGAAGCCCCAGGAGATTTTCAAAATTTTCTCAAAAACGGCTCCAAATTTTTCTTTAAATTTCTTGTTAGAATAGAGTACTTAAAAAGATGGCAGAGGTCCGATTTTCACGGTCCAACTTTCACTGTCGTTTGAATTTTTTTCGGCATCTTCCTACAACTTCAAAATTAAAGATAGAGATTTTTCTTTCAAATAAACTTGTTCTACATAGTGAGGAGTGAGGTTTTCAATAAGGTCATGCGTACTTAAAAATATTACTTTTCGCGCAATATTGTTTGCAATATTTGCAGTTTAAAAAATTACAAAAACATGATTTTCTCAAACACGGCTTTAATTTTTTTCTTTAAACTTTTGGAAGGGATAGTACCAGGGGCTGCTCGTTCTAAGGCGCCATAGGGGCCGGGCCCCACCAAGATTTAATAAAGTACAAAAATGTTTATTTATCTTTATCGTAATATCTTTGTGATAATTGTAATACTCCATTGCAATTGTTTATTCGTGAAGATCGAACATTCGTGTCCGGAACCCATTTCAAGTCCCAATAACCAAGAATTAGGAATCATAGTTACTTGTCGCACTCAAAGATAGCGTTAGTAGTGCTCAAGAGGCCCGGCCTGCATGGGCCCCAAAGCGGTAACTTCACTCCGTTTACAAGGTCAGCGCCCTTTCGTACTGGGCGCGACCACTGCTTGCTACTTTTAGCATTCCGAGGGGCCCACATCAGGGACCCTTCTCAGAGAAACGGCAGTCTGAGCGCGCGGTTTCCAAAGAGCACGTGAAAGTTGTGGGCGCTCTAAGATGAACACAGTGGATTCGTTACACCGTTTTCCGTTTTCTTCACTGAGACTTGAAGAAAAAAAATGATATTAAACTTTTAAGAGCACATCAACCGAGTAACTTTTCATTTACACAAGTTGATGGAAAGAAGAAAGAACATTCTCTAATTTGTGATTTCGGAAAAAAAATATGGTTGACTGTGAGCGAAGAAAAGCAAAGCTTATTTTGCTTTTATTGTTTATTATTTGGTGGTGAGGAGTTGGATCTGAAACGTTTGAGGGAAAGGATAAAGAAACAAGAAGAAAGTGCGTTGCATTTAGAAAACGCTTGTAAATTTAAATTTTTTGGAACCTTGAACATTGTTGCACAGATTGATTCGGCGGTCAAAATTTCAATCTAGAAACATAATGAACAAGTCGCAATAAATAAATAAACATATTTCAGGTAGAGTGATTGAGTGTTCAAGTGTTCTGTGATTGAGTGTTCTGTGGTACTCATGAACTAGTATTGAGAGTGTACGATGAATCTGAAGATTCAAAAAACTGTGACAATTTTTTAAACATCGTTACTCGGCCATTTAGTATGCTAGATGATAATTTAAACAATTTCTATGTTTATAAATATAACACATATACGACATAGAACGAGCTGCCAGATTATAAGTATGAAGTGTATTTGGAGGAAGTGAAGAAACACATAGTTGTAGCTGATTTTGTTTCTCTGCAACCCGATTAAACAACTGACATAACACGACGAAGTCAATTTGTCTTAATTTTATGATATGTTACGATATGATATAGAGATTTTTCCTTCGATTGACATTTTTTTGTCCGTAATTAATTCTTTCATTAAAGTCCTGTACATTTTTTGAAAATGTTAATAGTTTTTGCGCACTGTTGCGTGCAATATATGTGCAATTTAAAAAATTACAAAAACAAGATTTCCTCAAAAAGGCTCAAATTTTTTCTTTAAACTTTTGATAGGGATAGTGATTAATGTACTCTATGAGATGACATAAACATCAGTTCACTCTATTCTTTTTTTTCAAAAATTACAAAAATGTAATTTTTTTTGACTTGTCTCTCGCGTCGTTCATATTTACATTTCCGGCGATTCGTTTACATTATTATATTTACGAGTACACGTACTATAAATAATGTCACATGTTTTTCAAAAGCTCAATCGTTTTTCTGGGAAAACTATCTCAAATTTCCGCATTTTCAGAAACGCTCAAACGCCATGTTCTCGTAAATGGCTCCCATTTTTTCTGGAGACTTTTTGAAAGGTTAGTGCTGTTTGTCACTCTTTAATATGACGTACAGTTCAATTTTTTTTTCTTTTTTCAAAACTTTCACAAACTAATTTTTTGAAAGATTTCTCACACCTTTAATAAGCGCATTTCCAGAAAGTTGGAAACACAATTGTATTTGGGGGTGTATATCTTCCAAATGACTTCAAATTAAGTTTTTTGAAAGCTCAAAAAGTTTCTGTGAAAAAGAGCTTCAAATTTTGCATTTACAGTAGCGCTTAAACAGAATTTTCTTAAAAAACGGTTCCAAATTTTTCAAAGATAATCGCCATTGATGACAAGATTTTACTGTTCTTTAATATTGTTAAAATAATATTTCTGTTCTACCATTCGGAAACCGGAAATTTAAGAAAATGTCAAAAAAATGTACTTTGGGCGGCGATAGATGGCAGCTGGCAAGAATATGTGGCAAGTCACAATACCTAGCCGAGACCAAAGGAAACAGAAAACTAATACGGATAAGTCTGTGAAATTCTGTGGCACCATTAGTTCAAATTATAATTGAGGTGTTATAGTAGAAATTGCAACATTACAATAATAACTGTAACTTCAATAATGCTATTAAGTATATGCTGTTAAAGTACCTCAGTTCTCATTAAGAACAGATACTTTTGAAGGCAAAATATATATCTTCAATTTTGTAATTTTTAAATATTAACATTTTGCAATTATCGAAATCAGAGGGAGTTCGCCGGAAATGAGACTAGCACTATTTTACCGTTCTTTGTTACATACGAGGAAAATATGTATATTTAGTGATTTCGGAGAACATGCATCAATTGTAGAGAAAATCGGCTGAGGAGTTTAAGCTCTTATGTTGACCAGACGGACAGACAGACGTTTTGTCCTCAATCGATTTTTCAGTATTAAAGTCCCACAAAACGGATTCTGACTACACAACGTGGCAAGAAATTTAATATATATAAAAGCAATATTTATCCACGTATTCGTAACCAGAGGCCGGCAATGAGAGTTTTACTGTCGAAAATTCGCCGTTTTTCGGCAGAAAGTGTTTACAATACTTTCTCTTTTTTTGAAGTATGATAAGGGAAAAATGAAAAGAAATATACAATTGGGGATGATATTATTAGTTAATGTAATATTGGTTACATACAAAGTGTATTCCAAACTTTGAAATAGCCGCCAAGGGAATATCTCTTTCGTGATATTAACACTTACGCTGTATCTGGGATATATATGCAATTGTCCATCTCTATAATTTCGATAGTAAGTTTTCACATCGCCATTCACATTTGAATGTGTATCTGACTTGTATCAGCGGCAGTCGGAAACAGCAGTTCCACAACTCAGCTGCTGTACTCGAGTAAACAAAACAATGTATCTACTTGCTGCTGCTACGCGAACATTGGAATTACGTCGCACATCATATCACTTCCCGTCACATCTATATTTCCGATATCTGTGCAGTTGGTCCTTGTGTCGTTGTTCTACGCTTCATGACCCACTTTTTATATGCTAGTACTTTAATATGCAAAGCAAAATTTCCACACTCAGAACATACTTTTTCAATTACTGCAAAAAAATTTCGAACATATTCAGGGCTTATTTCACATGAATGAATAATTATTGGATATCGGAAACATTTAATGTAAGAGGATTCTGCTTAAAAAATCGGGACGCTTCGACTTACTGATTTTGTATGCTCAACCATGAACCTTCCAACATCCCATATTTAAATGAGCGTTGGCTGAAAATAGACGAGTAACATTTCTGTGCTCTGATGTTTGCAAAGTTTACACAGTTGTAAAGAGAATGACTGAACAAATACATTAAGAGATTATCTATACTACCGTCCGAAATCAAGAGCGCACATACGTGTTTCCCCTCTTTCTGAATATAGTGCAGTTCATAAACCTACGAAGTGATCCTAGTGACAGAATAATTTAAAACTTTTTAATTGTAGTACACTATATATTTAAATATTAATCAAAACGATGAGAATAAAAATAATGATAGCTTACGTGGAAGCACACGCGAGTCAATATGTCATACGGATACATCTTAGATATAACTAATTAATTGTTACAAACAAGGAACAAAAATAATTTTTTCTTATTTGTTAGAAACATTTTTCACTACTAAAAGTATCATTTTACGGAACTTCATATGATAGTACTATTCAACTTTCCGAAATAAATCATCAAAAACGGATGTCATATCCGAAATTTCCAAAGTCAAAATGCCTAATAATATTAAACGTCAAAAAAAGCTAGTAGTGCTACAGAATGGCACAGACGTATTAGTTTTCTTTTTCTTTGGGTCTGGGCTTGCTATTCGGAATTGACACATATTTGTACTAGCTGCCATTTATCGCCACCCAAAGTATACATTTTTTGACATTTTCTTAATTTTTCGGTTTCCTAAAGGTAGAACGAAAATATTAACTTTAGAATATTAAAGAACAGTAAAACGTCGTCCTAAATGGCATTTTTTTAAAAAAAAATTGCAGTCTTTTTAAAGAAAATGAGTTTAAGCGCTACAGTAAATTCGAAATTTCAAGCTTTTTTTTTACAAAAAATGTTTGTGTCATCGAAAAACTTCATTTGATGTCATTTGAAGCATTAACACTCACAAATACAATTGTGTTTACAAATTGTTCATAATGTGCGTACTAAAAGTGTGAGAGATCTTTTAAAAAAATTACATTTGTGCAATTTTTGAAAAACAAAAAAAATACTTAACAATGAACTTTACGTCATATGAAATAGTGCAATTTGCATTACCCGTTCGAAAAGTTTGAATAAAAATTTGGAGCGATTTATAAGAAAATGGTGTTTGAACGTTTCTGAAAATGCGGAATTTTGAACTACTTTTCAAAGAAAACGGTTCAGTTATCGAGAAACTTTGTATAACATTATTTAAATCACATATAATCATAAATACGATAATTTAAAAAATAGCAGCCGTGTTAATTGAACTCTTTAAGCAAAGTTCATTTGGAGGTCCTTTTTTGTTTTTTTTTTTAAAATACACAAATGTAATATTTTTGAAAAATATCTCAGGCTGTTAATATGCAAATTTCCAACAATTTGTAAACATTATTGTATTTCTGACTTAAGTTGCTTAAAATGACTTCTGATAATTTTTTTCAAAAATTCAAAAAGTTTCTGTGAACGAGCTTCATATTTTGAATTTACTGTATCGCTTAAACGCCATTTTCTTAAAAGCAGCTCCAAACTTTTCAAAGAAAGTTGCCATTTAGGACAAGGTTTCCTGTTCTTTAATATTATTAAATGAATATTTTCGTTCTACTATTAGGGAAGCAAAAACTAAGAAAAGGTAAAAAAACAATATACTTTGGGTGGCGATAAGTTGGCAAGAGTATGTGGCAAGTCCGAATATCTAGCCGAAACCAAAGGAAATAGAAATATAATAGGAGATAATCTATGCCATTTTGTAGCACCAATAGTTAACTAGATGATAAACTGCTGAAGCTGGGGATTCTGGGAGTAACTCATTGAAGTTTTTTGAAATTTGGATATAATCTTGAGTGGTTTCTATTTTTAATTCCATTTTTAATGTGAGAGATTAATGATGTTGCGCGGTGTCACGGCCCCGTAGTTGATACATGCCAAGAGTCTGAAGTAGTCGCAGGAAGTCATGATTAGTCATCAGATGTTAAGGCACTAAAAACGTTCGTTTTAGGCGCCTAAAAAGGCACTAAAATGTTTTAAATAGGCACCAAAAGGCAATAAAAACTTAAAATTGGAGGAAAAAAAGTAGTAATGTATTTCACTGCAGTTGCACCTAAAATTAAGCAATAACTAAAACAATATAACAAGCCAGCAGGATGAAGACGCACCTCACGGCCGGCAGAGATGTAGGTCCTTATGATCGGCGTCCACTACTTTCGAGAAGAACATCTGGCACGGAAAAATATCCATATCGAAAGTCGGGATAATCGCCTTGCCCTCTGACATACGAGTGCTTTGATTGCATCGATCTGTGCTCAGCGTTCACTCAAGCGCTCACCGCTCAACCAAGTGCCCAGAACCCACCGCTTGCTTTGTGTGTGTGTGTGTGTGTGTTTGTGTGTGTGTGTATGTGCAAAGATATGCCGTCTGAAGCCACAATGCAAACTTTTCGGCTCAGAAAATTTAAAGTGATTTGTAAATACAAATGAAAGCTTCAGTCTACACCAAAAATAGATTCACTACCAGTGAACAATTAATGTGATTAAAATTGAAAATGATTTAAAAGTGCATTTGAAACTAAGACTAGAAAGAAAAATACATACATTTCAAAAGAATAAAAAATTATTAAAAAGGAAGAATATGTCTAAAATGGCATTTATGTCATAAAAGACAAAAAAAAGGCAAAATAAAAATTCGTCAGAATGTTTCATTTTCCATAATTCATATATAAATACTAATTGCCTTTAAATAGAATAAAATAGGCATTTCCCTAAACACCCGATATCTAGCCACGATCGTGAGCGACGTTAGAAATATTGTGTCTTGAAATCGGTCGACTTGGATAAATGTAAGAAATTGGTGTGGTGCGAATGTTAGTTTTGAACATAGTCTGGGGTTGTTAGTAAATGGTAGTGATGTGATAAATGATGATTAGTATTGCTAGTTTAACATAATGTATGGTAAGAATGCGAAGGTGTTAGTAATATTAAATTATAATTGTGATTTTTGTTGAATTAAATTTGAGATTTAAGTCAGACAGAACACGTATTTCAGAAAGGATTTGTCAGTACAGCTCCGCAGATGGGGAGGAATTCTTAAAGGGTCGGCTGAAAATAGATAATCGCGCATAGGGGTTTCACTCGAAGCCCAGCGAGGGTCAGTCGCGCACGCGAAATAATTTTGATAGAAATTAGTAAATTATATAAAATATCAAATAGTCGAGGACATTCTGGGAACATTATAATGTATTCTAACTTTAAGCAAGAGCTCGAGAACAGGGGTATCGAGGACATTCCATGAACTACGTCGATCCTGATGTCATCCGAAGGGAACAGCCAAGAAGTTATAGTAAGTTTACGAACTTTATTCCAAAACGTTGTGGTGTATTAATGTTGTACAGATAAAAATGTAATTATTACATTCAAGAGTTCTATAGAATTTTGTAAAAATACTATAATAAATGTTGAATTTGATTTTTTGAAAAAGAAAAGACTGATAATTTACAGTAGTTGCCATCAATTCAATAGTCAGTTTTAAATCCACAGAACTAGGAAACGTAATTTCTGTATAGAACTACTCATCCATATGCAGCAGGTAAGACGAGGAATGTTATGTCAAAATTCAGGATTGAAAATTATTAAGCAGTTGAATAATTAGATATCGAAAAACCCAGGTATATCTCAGTTCTTGACCCTTCATCACTGGCTTAAGTGAATTTTCTTCAAAAATAACTTTGTCCATTTAGAATTATTAATATTAATATTATTACTAGTAGTAGTAGTAGTAGTATACATCCCTTACATCCTAACATCAGCATTAGCATTATCATCATCATCCTTACATCAGCCTATACATCCCTTAGTAGGGCAAAGGCCTCCTGCTTAGGGCAGGGAGGTTTCACGACACCTGAACGGATCTTCAGGTGACGGTGACTGGTAGTCTGTGCTTCAGTGATATTTACCAATACACTCGGAACATCTATTAAACCAAGTTAAGTATTATGTATCTTTTCCACTGTTCTCAGTCCCTGTTCACCAATGCACACAGAATATTATTGCTTTGTACACGCCTGGATTTTTCACTACTCACGAGCACACATTAAATCTCTATTAATGTAAGTCATCTTAGTCTTTTACCCTGTTGACGGTCTTTCGTACCAATACATGCAGAACGTCGTAGTTTAGAACACACATTGTTCATCACTATTCGCAGGTGTACATATAACATCTTTTAAGTTAAGAAAGTGGTCTTGATCTCTTCCACTGCACACTGTCTCTGTTCACTCTTGCATGTAAAAAATCATTGTTTTGGACATAAACAGACTTCCCACTATTCACCAGCACAAATGAAACCTTTATTTTGTTAGGCCATTGAGAATAGAGAGGCCTAAATTTTGAAAATTCTCCTCTTGATTCGATCACTTATACAATCACAAAATTGCTTCCAGTGAAATAGGGATCCCCTCAAATACTGTCCTTTGCATGACATTCGGGATGTTCAATTTAGGTTGCTGTTTCTTATAAATAGTTCGAGGAGGTGTGCTGTACTTTGTTTACTGGAAAATGCGTTTCAATTTTTATATCCTTTTGGATTCCTATCAAGAGCGCCCCCTCATACCTATAACTGATTTTCTTAGAACTGTATGTTTGGAGTGCCCACTCTTTTTCTTGTTGTATTGTATAGAAAATTGAACAAGGAACACGCCTATATTTTTTTCAAATTTTTATCTCATCGAGTTTATATAGAAATTTTACTTTTTTTTGAAAAAGATACATTTTTTAAAATGAAAAAATATTTTTTGAAAAATTTATTTACAGAGGAATAAAATACACATTTCAAAGTATTAAATGACACAAACCAGAAATTTTTATATTTAGTACATTCGGAGAGAGAATTGATCTTATTTTGTGAAGAACCTGTAAATTCCAAAAATTTAATATAGCCATAACTACACAAATAATCAATTTTCAGGCAAATAAAAAAATACGTGTCTCTTTTTTGATGTTCAGATTTAAGAAAAAAAATATCGTACATTTTAAAACATGTCGTGTCAACTCTTGTGCGATTTGACGTGGAATGGTTCTCATTCGCCAATCACACGCGCATTCCTCCTGCATTTCCTTTGAGTGAAGGGCACTGCCACACGAAGCACAGATCCAAATGGGGGTCACCTCCGTGGCTCGGAGTTTTCAACGCACTGCGCTCACATTAGCACTGCGCTCACAACGACATGGGTGGCGCCGGAAACCTGTTTAGAGCTTTTAAATGTGGGACCACGACACAACACCGAGGAACAAAACCCGCTCGCTCGCAGGGAATAAATAAATAAATGTATTTATTGATGGCGAGGCTAAGGCCATTTAGCCTACTCTTCCGCCTGACCACTTTCAGAAAATTTTATTACAATTTATTTTATTATAGAAAGGAGATCATTCAATGAGAAATATACATAAGGAATGAGGAGTGAGGAATGAGTAATGAGGAATATAATATTAACAGAATGCATTTTCTTGAAGTGAATAGAAAAGATAGAACATTGAAACTAGTAAGTGAATTATTTTCCATGGTTTGAAAGTCGCCTAGAAAACGTACTTGCGCGATTGTAATGAGAACATGTGCCACAGTTGTTTTTTCTTCACCCTCTTGATCACACGACTGGTTTGTCTACTATTGCGAGAATCACGATCCATCAATTTATGGAAGTGGGACTTTACAACAAAGGGAAATTTAGTGGCTAGACAGGGTTTGACGAACTAGGAACATAGTTAGAGCCAACAATTTTGAGGCAAATAAACTCCCCACACACTACGATCATCGCTCGTACAATTAATCCTCTTTGAGAGATATCATACAACTTAATGGACGGCTTGAACCCAAAACAACAGGACAGAGTGCAGTGTATTCTAATTAGCAATATATGAAAGCGTTTGCCTTTAATTACTTTTATTCTGCTTCAACTCTCGCTTCCACCACTTCTATTCTAGACGAAAGTTTATTTCAAAAGGAATTTTTTATTAACTAGCAACTTTTATTTAGAGTAGTCGAGTTTATACGTCTACGATTCTTAAGACAAATAAGCAACATTGTAATCATTCACATTACATTTTTGATAAATAAGAAATGATAAAATCCTTGCAGTATTGAATCGTGTACTATGTTACTTTGTGAGTTTTTGCGTAAAGAAACAAGTGCTAATTCTTTAAAAGATCAAATGTATTTTTAGGAAATTAGTTTTTTTACGAAAAGCAAATTGGAATAAAATTAGTATAATACTTAACTGAAGAATTCTCGGATGAAACATGGTTTTCGTGTTCTCGGTTTCTTCGTGAGAGCGTAGGCTTCCGCGGCCGGAGTCTTACTTGGCTACCCGGGAGACCAAGGCACAAGTGCTTGGACGCGGACTTGGTAGAGAGAAACTTACGTTATGTTGCGCGAAAAAAATGGCAATTAATTGATTGATTGACTCGTGTTTCCGGGCGCGTCAACTACCTTGGTCCTTAGTCCCGTAAGTGTAGTGCGTGTTTCTTCTCGGGAGGTGGCGATGATCTTTTTCCCGCTGGATGGCGACATCTGGCGTCGACCTACCGTCGACTAGCGGGGTTTCCCCTCAACAAGGTATCTCCCACCAGCGGGGCACCGCCCCAGCCGGGTCAAGCTGTATGCTCCCGACCGGTCTCCTGGCATGTGTGGTAGTGTAGTGCATGTTAGTGTAAGTGTGTGTGTAAGAGGAGAGGATAGGACAAGGAAGAGCAAGGAAAGATCGCGCGCGGTCCGTGGCCCGTTTGTTAGGGTACTGCTCCGGCATTCGCCTGGTGTTGATCGGAGAAAGCACGGAAAACTACCGATCAGAGCAGCCGGCCGCTAGAATTCTCCTCCAGACAGCGACTGAATTCGACCTAGCTGAAAAGCTAGTGTCAAAAATCCTGCCGCCGTCGGGACTCGAACCTAGGACCTCCCGGTCAGATCTCTCCCGGTGAAAAAACCACAAATTTTCAGCAGAAAATTTCTCATTACATGTACATGGCAAAGAAAAAGTGGATTAATCCAGATGTTAAATTTAGAAATGCAATTCTCTAGCATGTGCTGAAGCGAGAATCCATATTTTGTGGGTCCTTGTTGCTGAAAAATCGATTGACGGCAAAACGTCTGTCCGTCTGTCCATCTGTGTGTGAACAACACTGGTGGCTAAACCTTTCAGCTGATCTTCTCCAAAATTGATATTTCCCAATCGATTTGGCTGATATTGCGGTCCCTTGAATTTGAAACCGGTATTTTAGTTCTGGTGGGTAATTTACATAAAGCTGCTGGGATATTTTCAAAATTTTTAAAAAAATGGCTTCATTGATTTTAAATGAATTTTGTTGTTGGATAGTCTGAAGAACGTTTAAGAAAATGTTGCAAGTCTGATGTTGGTTGAAAATTGATTTTTCGAAAATTAAAAAAAGAAACATTATTTGTCGTCTTTCTACAGCTACAATTATGGAGATATAATTGTTTTCTAAATAAAATGTGTTAATCAAACCCAGATCTTCAAATAAGGTCCTGTTGAATTTTTTGAAAATATGAGTATTTTTTGTGTAATTTGGCGCCAAACATAAGTCACATACACATAATAACTGCTACAAACTGTGGATCCTAAGGCTCCTCAAAACTTTCCTCACTACTTGTGAATTATGTGAATAGTCAATTGGAAGTTGTAAGCTCTGATGACGGAAATACATTTTCCGAAACGTTTGAAAACAACGATGGTGTAAATTAATCCTGCGCCACTGACCAAGCCCTGTTAACCTCACTCCAAATTAATATTTATGGTCGTTAAGCATTCTCCATATTTCTGAGAAAACGTTTATTTAAATGAATATCACTGTAAAGTCGTGGTGCTTTGGGTCATCATTAAAACCACGGCATTTCAATTGCACATTAAAACCACGAAATTTCATTGGCACTGAAATATAGCCAAAAAATACGTTTTTCTCAGAATTTATAAAATGTCACTTATACCGTTATGATTTTCACCCATTCAAATTTGAGACAATGTTCTTTTTGTCAAAATAACAAAACTTCCCACTCTTCTCGCAACTAGCTTTGCCCGCGATGGATGAGGACGCGGTCTGAGATTGTGCGAAGACAGGGTGGGGAAATGAGAATGAAAACAATGCTCAACTTGCTATTCATAGAGAGATATTATAAAGAAATTGAAACTTTTGCAAAGAAAATAATAGCATCACAGAATGAGAAATAAATAGAATAAGAATTGAATGCCGAGACGCTGCTTATTTCTGTATATTATGTTTGTATTGTATTTTTATTTCATGTTTGCATTATTTCTGTATTCATGTTGTAATGATTTCATCTATTGCATAGAAACCCCGAAATTCCCCATAAACAGTTTCGAAATAAATGTAAACATTGAATAGACTGTAGCAGGAAGCGGCTCAGCTATACATGAACCACAGCTAAGCAGCCGGCCTGTACTTGAATCGATAGTGACAAAACAAAAGAATGACGCGCCGCGGAAAAATCATTTTATAATTTTTGAAAACGCGTACAGAAATAAAGTCTGACAAAATAGCGAATTAGAGATGGAATAAATAAACATTTTGGTGATTGTTTGGACGCGATCGGACGACGGGTTCGCTTAAATTTTGAATATGTAGAAATGGAAGAAAAAGTTCACTGAGACGTTCAAATACAATAGCAAAAATGTCAAGATTTTATGAAGAAACCTTGATGTGGGCGACGAAAGGCGTTGCAAATCAGCATAATTTAAAATTAGCGAAATTATGGAATGCTTAAAAGACTTATAGAACGTCGGAATTATTTATTTTGAAGAAATTTTGTATGTTAATAATGTCGAAAACAATTGCCGTGACAGCGCATAATTTCGACGAAGAAATTCATCATTTTCGGCATATTAAGCGTTAGAAACGTCCATTTTGGCAATAAAACTCGGACGTTGAGCACAAGTAGTAATAAAGAAACGTAATGGCATGACAAAATAACTAATATTTTAGATTTTAGAAATTTTTATGAAACAACAATAGAGGATGCAAGAATGGAATTCGCCGGCATTTGTAAAAACAGTAGTACATGGTGAATCGCGCTGATTTCGTGTCACTTTTGAGTCAGAGCTCGTGTAGGCAAGACACCGAATTCATGTTAGGCTGTTTTAAGATTTTGTGTGCAAACCGGCCTTAAGAGTATTTTTATCGAACAGTGCAGTGCTAATGGACATAGAATTTTTGTCGGAGAAACGTGAACGATTTCGGACTTAGGGCCGATTTCACCAAACTCGTTTAAGTATCTCGCTAATTGTGTTTAAGTAATCGCGAATAAAATTAAACTCGCAATATAATGGCGTTTACATTTGCATCTGTTTCACCATGGAATATATAAACTTGATTAAGTTAATCGAGTTTTCGTGCTGAAAATGAAGGTTGGTACTAGTCGCGGAGCATTGTGGGCCTAAAATTGTCTGTTGTATACTCTTTGCAAGCACAAAATTGTATAATATTCTGAGCATAGAGGTTAGAAATCACGAAGTCCATAAAGATTTCTTATTAGAAACGATATATTTTAATCTTCTTGGTTCTCTCAGCTGCTAACTTGCAGAAATAAAATGTTGTAATTTAATAAATGAATTATTTTTTGTTAGGTTTAATTTTATTTAATTAATTTTTTAAATATTAATTAATTTTTTCATCAGGTACAGTTTTTTGTGACAGAGAATATTAAAATCGTATTTTAAAAAGTAGCTTTGACCTGTCGTAGGGATCTTTACCTTATAAGCAGCGATTTTATTCAAGCTTTTTTAAAGGAAAATATGTGTAATATCCTACTGAAACACCAACAGGCAATACTGTGTGGGATCATTCATGTTTTGACATGATCAGACCAGTTACTGGCATTGTGATGTGTTGACACATTCTTGACATAATGAAAATACAGAACACTAACACATAGCTTACACAGTGCACTTCTAAACACTGTACTGTGTAGTGTTATGTATCATGAGTTAGTGTTCTGTATTTTCATCATGCCAAGAATGTGTGTAAATCATGCAGATACTTTCAGGTGTATTTGTAGTGATCTCACATGAAAAGCCCTCAGGCAAAATTTAACACCACTTGGGAAAAAGTGTTATCAACATTACTTTGGCTGTCAAGTTGGTAATTTTAAAAAGAGGTGGGCCCCAAATGTATGTTTTATGTGTTAAGACTGCTGTCTTGATAGAAAAAATGGGACACATCATATGCCATTTGCAATTACTATGATTTGGAGGGAATCGAGGGAACATCTAAGTGGTTATTATTTTTGTTCGACAAAAATTAAAGGAATCACATATCCCTGACATGAGAAATGTGTCTAGTCCATTTATTCAATCCTGAAAATATATTTACCTCCATTGCATATTAAATTAGGAGGAAAGAAAAATTTTGTAAAAGCTATAGATAAACTTTCTGATGGATTCTTGTACTTGAATCAAAATTCCCTAAAGTAAGTGATGCTAAATTGAATTATTTAGGACAACAAATGCGGTCATTAACAGCTGATGAATATTTTTGAAGAACTGTTACATCCACTGGAAAAAGCAGTCTGACAGTCTTTCAAAAATGTATATTGCAATTTCCTTGGAAACCATAAAGCAGAAAACTATCAGATGTAGCAACTGATCTGCATTCTTATATAGCTATGGGATGAAATAAGTCTTTGAAAATTCACTTCTTAGACTCTGGCTTAAGTCTTCCTCCTGGTAAATCCTGGGGTTGTCAGCGATGAGCATGGAGATTGTTTTCATCAGTAAGTTTCTACAATGAAAAACAGGTACTAAAACAAAAGTGGTTGTAATATGTTGGCTGGACTACTGTTAGACCAAGAAGAGAGATGTTCCCAGTACAATATATGCTCGAAAATCATCATTACCTTACCTCACTTTCTAGCTACAGAATGAGAAGTAGGAATATGTCAGGACGAGTAGTGTACCATTTAGAGTGTAGTGTACCATTTAGAGTTGGATAGCTAATTACTGATTTTATTGAAATTATAAAATGTTAAAATGCATATCACACAAAACTTGTGCCTGATGGGAAAAAACTGAAATCATATTTCAATTCAGTATCAAAAATACTTATAGCATCTGTTATTTTCATTCTTGTGAAAGAAAAAAAATTATTTTTGTAAACCAGTGGAATATAAACATTCCCTAAATATATGAATATTATTATTTAAACCAAAAGTAATATTTTCCTATTTTCATTTCCAACAAGTGAAACATTCCTATTGTCTCTCATGAACTGTATAAAAATATTATTTGTAAAAGAAATATTATTTTGAATTAAAAAAACAACAACTGAAATTCAAGCTTCTTCTCAAATCAACTTTTCTCCTAACAGAAAAATAATGAGTTTAAAAAGTTCTTATGACCATAAATGTAATAATGGAAGCAGATTCTTCATAGGACTTTGTAAAGTTTGAATTATTTGTTTCCCAATGTTTTCAAAAACTTATTTGAGGGATATAGCACATTCATAAGATCAAAAAGCCTTGTGTTATTAAAAACATACATAAACACAATTTTACTTATACATACTTGGCATTTCAAGCGACTCAGAATTTAGAAAATAAATTAAGAATACTTTACAGACAACAACATATAATGGAGGTAAATACACATGTTGATTAGTAAGCAAATGTAGTCTGTGGCCCATTGATATGGCATCACTTCTCACTTCACACTTTACCATATTTATGATTTCTTGAGTGTTGAAAAGAAAAAGAAGCTGGCCAAGCTTGTACTTCATAAAAGAAAACATATTTCTGGTAACAAATACAATTGTATAGGTGAAAACTCCAATTACAATGAAATATAAAACAATGCTCAGAAATGGTTAATAAAAAAATTAATATTGAATTTATGATTATAGTTACTACTTGTAATATTAGCCACCTCATTTATTGTTACACCCATAAAAATATCTACAAAATATCTAAAAAATATCTATCATATATTGATTTTACTACTGTAGATATTTATTATTGTAATACAGTATCTATAGAATTCTCAGGTAGAATAAACAAAGTATCGTCAACATATCTGAGATATAATTCATATTTTATATTTTTCAGAATTTGTTGATCACGTTTTCTTATAACAAACTGCAAAAAGAGACTTTTATGGACCACCAATAGGTGTACCCTTCTTTTGACTATAAATTTTGTTATTAAATTTTAATTCAATATGACTTAAGATAGCTCTCATTGCAATAAGTATTTTCAAGCTCAGTCCTAAAATATTATCTTTAAAGACAATTTTCTAGGATTGTTCTTGAAACATTATACATAAAAACTAATAATTGTGTTAATGCACAAGTTGAGTCCAATATTTTTATCAACTTTTTACGATTCACTTCTACATAATTTCTGTATTGGCTAAATTTTAAAAATTGGTTTGTTATAAATAATATTTCTTTGCCATCACGTATTCAATTGCCTTTTCTTTGGTATAAATTATAGTAAATCTAGTTATCCGTTATCCTGTAGGTTTCTTATTTATTCTGGATATAATAAAACAGAATATGTTTGTTTATGATACCAAGGTTCCCTGCCTAGGCACTTCAATTTTTAAATACCGTAACAATTTCATTTCACTTATTTCGAATTTAAAGTTTTTAATAATGAATATTTTAGGTAAGCTTCGCATGATTTATATTCAGTATTCATGAATTGATTGATTGAATTCATTAATTGATATATTGAGTATTCATGAATTGTTTTCTTTGTTTATTTTTAATTATTTTGGATTTGGAATTATGCTTTTCATATCTACTGCTCTGATGTATGTCTAAATGAACATAGTAACAAAAATATTTATGAGTGTTACAAGCAATGAGTTGCCAAGCATTCTTTACAATTTTTTTAAATCAGAAACTGAGCATTGTATTTTCACCTTTGGAATAGACTGTTGCCAGAAGTATATTTTGTTTCAAATTGTAACTGCTTGGCCAATTTCCTTTCCTTTTAAACACAGCTAATTGCAGGCATGGTATGGCGATGTGAGGTACTATCATAGAAGAACCACAAATTACTTCTGGTTATCAATCAGCGTGTTTATTTAGCTTCAATATTTGTTGTTGTGTGTAAGATATAATCCGTTTATAATAGTTTTCTTTCAAATAATAGTTTTCTTGTCATTTTTGTGAAATTGTTTATAATGCATATGTGTAAATAAAATTGATATGTTTTTTAAACATTGCTTGTTGATTTTGTCTACTTATATGATGGAAATACACTTCCAGGAATGTAGAGAAACAAATAATAATCAAAACTATATTCTATTGATCTAGAAGCATGAACCTGCTGCTATCATAATACTGCGCTTAAATAACCTCAAACACCGATGAAACGAGGATAGATAGCAGATAAACGCGATTACCTCCGCTTAAACGGTCGATCTTGGGCGTTTAACTCATCGTGAGTTTAACTTCCAGTAAACGCGTTTAATATACGTCGTGAAACTCGCCAAGAACCTTAAACGCGATTAAACTTCAAGATAAACACTAATCAATGGTGGTGAAACCGGCCCTTAGTGCATTCGCAGCTAATCGACGCGGCAAATATGTTTTTACATGAACATGAAAAAAACCCTGCAATTATTTCTGTGAGACACGGTCAAAAGATTTATCGAACGAATTTTAATTTCATTTTTACATAGTGAACTTTATTTTCGCGAGGCAGCGATGGCGTCCATTGTTGTAGCAAGAATTAGATACTGACGCGGCAAATACTTAAAGAAGAAGTTTATTTTGAATGTGCTTCGCAAAAACGCAGTCGCGAGTAATTAAAAAAAATTCTTGGAGGCTATGGTTTTCTTTTGGAAGTTGGTGGATGCAGTTTTGGTGTAAGCTGATCTGTCAGCGCGTGCAATTGGGCACCCAAAACTGGTGACCGTATTTGGGGCAACGACGACGTGCTGGCTGCATTTCGACAAAGGGAAGTGTCCGCATTTTTTTGTGTAGTATTCCCAGTTAAAATCTGTACAAGACCAAGAATGTTTAAGACAAAATAATTTAAATTCTTTGCAAATTAGTTGAGAGAGATGTTGAGAAGTATTTTATAAAACATAATGCATGCGAGTTGTCGCTGAGCAAAGTTATAAAAAATAAATGTTCATATTAACAAATAGTCAACGAACGTACAAAAAAATAGATAAATATTTTTACAAAAAGGGAATTCCTACATAAATTAAATAGTCATTCAGTTGGTTTTGTCATTTGGATTTTTAAGTGTTATTGTATCATATTGTATTGTTGATGTTGCAAAGCGAGTGTGTATGTGTGTGTCTTCGTATTGTTGTATTTACATGTTGTCTAGTTACTGGGTAAGGGCTTGACGAAAGCGAAGAGAATTCCATGTGAATACTTATTTTTGAAAAGAAATAAATTAATGAGAACGGAATTTCCGAAGTTCTCCTTTCTCTCACAGAAAATGTGTTATTATTTTGAATTAAATGGAAGCCAGAGTATGCTGCAGTATTGAACGTTAGTTTACAGGTAATTCCCGTAGGGGCCAGCCACGACCTGCGACCAAAGAAATTTTCTGTAACCACGTAATAAATAAATTGTAATGATTTTGGCGAGAGGGTAAGGAGAAGATTAAACGAATTACCCGTTACATGGGCACCATAAAGTAGGGCCAGATGAAATGAATTACCGGTTACAATGTGTATTATATTGTATGATGTGTGTATATTGTATGCATAATATATTGTACACGACTTGTAGTGTATAGTATGTTGTTATTGTATTGTATTATTATTTATATTATTGCTGTTTATATTTGTGTTATATATTTAATATTTTGTATTCTGTATTATATTGTTTATTTTGCTCTTGTAGCAAAGTTTAATCTTATTTAATTATTGTTAAAGAGATTCCGCAAAGATAGCGGTCTTACTTGGCTACGTCACTGGCTTCCACTGGCTACGTCAAGGCCGACACTTTGCAAGGCCACAGCGGCTAAGTGGTGGGAAAGTAGTAAAACTGAAAGGAAATGCCTGGAGAAGAGATCATTGACAATATGGTGTTGGTGAAAACCATGCAGTGTGATAAAAAACAATAACAAATAATTATAAACAATGTACAGTGCTTACCAAAAGAATAAGGACACCCCTCTCCATCACATTCCTGTAAGGTGTTCCTATACATTTGTTCAGTGTCTTTATCTTTATACGTTATTAAATTAAACACAAAAAGTGCCACCTCTGTGTTGAACAATAGATTGATAACAAAAAATGAAGGATTTCTGAAAGATTTTCTTTTATCAGCAACATGAAAAAAAATACCAATTTCTAATATTTAGAAAATTCTCAGTTAAAAATTATTGCACTTATATCAATCAATTGTGGTTTATAAAATGTATCTATTTATTACAGGTATTTGTTTATAAAGTTTTGTTGAAAGTATTTACTGAAGAATTTAAAAAGCTCATAAAATATTCATTTTTTTAAAAAATAGGAAAAATTAAATATTTAATACAAGAATTGATAGAAATTCAATTTTCGCTCCAATTGATGGGCTTATGGTTTAGCATTGTTGAGGATATTCGGTAACACTGGATAAATATTACAATAAGCATATGGGTCGTGTTTTGTCTGTGTTGTGTTGTGCTCGTTTGTGTGCATTTTGTTATGTGAGTTTTAGACAATTGTGTTCTTGCAAATGGGACGTAAAAGTGTATCTAAAGATAGAAAATGGATGATAGTTGGTATACACAAGGCAGGGCGCTCTATCAGGCAAGTTGCCGCACAGTTTGAAGTTTCCAAGACGTGTGTAGCCCGAACCATTGTCAAATTTCGTAAGGCAAACACTGTTGATGATGCACCGAAAAGTAGTCGGCCTCGCAAGACATCATCAAGGCAAGACAGGCAGCTTGTTTTATGTAGAAAAAAGGCTAGAAATGCTAGTTTATCTGAAATTTTGCGAGATTGTCAAATACCAAATATCAGGATGATGACCGTTTCACGGCGACTGAATGAAACTGGAGTGAAATCATACGTCGCCCTTAGAAAATCTCTTTTGACCAAACAAACAAACAAACAAACAAAACAGACTGCAACATTTAAAATGGTGCAAGGAAAAATTTGGATGGGACAAATCAGCTTGGCGGAGAGTTGCTTTCAGTGGTGAAAGTCGATTTCATTTATTTCCAAGACGTAAAATCAGGATACGCCGCACAAGAACAGAGATATTTCGTACTGACTGCATTGCTCCTGCAGTGCAACAGGGAGGTTGTATCATCATATATCACATCTGAAGGCCTTGAAGACTGTTCTGTAGTGGATGGCTCTGTGAACAGCACATCTTACTGCAGAATTCTGAAAGAAATTATGTTGCCATCAGTTTCACAGCTCCTTGGACCCAACTTCATCTTCCAGCAGGACAATGCACCTGTTCACAAATCTCGTGTAACAAGCATTTGATTCCAGGAGAATGATGTCAAGAATTTCCCACGGCCTGCCAAAAGTCCGAACTTAAATCCTATAGAAAATTTATGGAATGCAATGGGATACAGACTGCTGAAAGAGAAGCCAACAAGAAAGGAAGAACTAAAACTACACGTTGTCAGACTTTGGAGGCAGATCACCTCTCAGCAATGTATTAAAATCATTAACACAATGCCTGACAGAATTAGAGAATGTGTGCGCAATCATGGTGGGCCAATTGATTATTAAAAGATGTAGAATTTTTTTAAAACATTTCGTACACATTTCAATGAATAAAAATTATTTCTTTGACAATGCGAATATTTTTCCTATGTGTCCTTATTCTTTTGGATGGCACCTGTAGTAATTATGTACGATGTGAATTATATTAAATGTTAGTGAACTAAGTACTAGGGTAGGAGTAATACTTATGAACCAGTGTTTAGTTCACACGGCCAATAGGCCGAAAGAAAGAAAATATAAATAATACACAAATTACAAAAAAAACCATATCGATTAGATATGAAACATAATCTGTGAATGTAGTAATAGAAGGGAACTGGAAGGTGATTGGGGGAGCTCCAGCACGCCACAACACACTTAGCAAACTATCATGCTTGGGGCAAGAATGAGGCTGCTGAAGTTCGTCCGCTTCAATAATCTGAGCTACTTAGATCGATTCCCTTGGATTTTATTCCATTTCGCTTCTAAACACTTGTCGCCTGTCAGGATCCTGGAGGGTGAGTGCCTGCCCGCCGTCCGTATCCTGCGGCGCGGTGTGCGGTACCGCTGTCTCGTTCCACCATGTCCAAACATGCAAGCAAACACGCACGTCATGGGAAGGATTCGAGTCCGCACCCCTTTACCGAGAGACCGCTAAATTGCGACCTCGCCTTAACACTCTATTCTACCAGGTCTATTCCGTTGGATTTTATTCCAGCTCGTTTCTGTGCCTTTGCCGCCTGCCAGGCTCCTGGCGGTGTCTGCCCGCCGGCCATTTGGTGTCGAGCGGGGCCATTGTCTGCGCGGAGGGCCCCCGTGCCGCGTCATTGGCGGCGGCAGCGGTCACGTGCTCGCAGGCGGTTCCTCGCGCGCCCGCCGTCCGCCCATTGTCTCCGGCACAAAGCGCGGGGACGGGGCGGGGCGGGGACGGCTTCGGCCCCCAGCGTGTCAATCGCCGCGCGACGGAGCGCACCCCGGACGCCCGCCCGCCCACGGAAGCGGAAGCGGCAGCGGCGGCGGGAGGGGCGGCAGGGACGTAACGGCAGCTTAATTAAGTGTGGTTGTTAAATGTATGCATGTATTGGCTTTTTAGGGTCGGATTAATCAGAATTTTGCCAGCTAGCGGTGTTCCCTGGCTTTAACTTTATTTTTGTTTATTATACACGTCTGGGTTTAAGGCAGACTTATGGCGAACATTAAGTATTCACTTCACCGTATCTGGCACACGTAGTCTGCCTGAGCTTTTCTTTGGCCACACAGATATATGAAATTAAGATGATTGTAAAGAAGAAATTCAGCTCTATATTTGCCCCGAAGGGGGATGGAATTCAGAATCGCGCCACAAAAAGTTAACACGCTGTCTATGAACACCCCGAGAGGCCGCAAGTTTTAAAGAAGTCAGTCAATATAAAAAGCTCAGGAACGTCAGCTAAGTACGGTGATGGGAATAAGCATGCTCTCCACATGTCTCCCTTACCCCCAGACGTAGTTAATAAATAAAAACACGGCCAGGCACGGCCTCTGGCAACGGAGCTGGCAAATGTCGGATTAATCCGACTCTAAAATGGGAAAGGCTTACGTACATTAAAGAAATCTAAATACGGTACTATTGCAACTTAATCTTCAGGTGGTACGCTGTGCCGCATTAAACTTGGTATTGTGGTGTGTACGAAAAGATATTAAACAGCAATGTGAAAATTCCTGCAGTAAAAGCAATATTATATTTTTTCATTTAATATAATACTCTAACTTTCACGCAATACAGTTTCATTTCTTCCTGCATCAGTGTATGTTAAATATTCCGTTTTCGAAAGTTGCTAACCAAATTCTGAAGCACATAGAAAATGCGTACGCAGTTCACTTTATTCTTACCTATTTCTTAACTATTATCAGAAATTGTCAGTTTCGCTAAGCTATAGATTGATATAAATATCTCTACAATGAAACGTACAGTAGCTGAAGGGAAAACAATATTTAAATGTCTTCTATCAATTTGCTTTTGAGAAGCAAAGCGCCTCAACCATGCGTTCAAATTGAAGAAACCCCTGTCCATCTGACTCGAGTCAAAGTTTTGAGATTTTGAAAAACATTCTTCAAAATTTGAGGGTACTTTACATGAAGTTCCCCGGACATTTTGAAAAGTTTCTCAAAAACGGGTCCAAATTTTTTCTTTAATTTTTTTGTAAGAATAGAGCAAAATACAGCTATTAAGGTGACATAGGTGCTATTTTCACGGTTTACTTCGACTTTTCGAAATTGCAAAAGTTTTAATTTTTTTGGCATCTTCCTATAACTACAAAATTAGTGTTCTTTCAAATACGATTTGTTCTCCGTAGTGAGTTGGAGAATTTTCATTAAAGTCACGTATATTTTTTTGAAACTTTTAGTAGTTTTCGCGCAATTTTGCGTGCAATATGTGCAATTTTAAAATTTTGAACCTTTTCTCAAAAAACGGCTCCATATTGTTTGTGTAAACTTCTAGTAGGGATATAGTGTCTAGTGTACTGTATAGGCCGGTATACACGGTAGAGTTTTCGTGTAGATTCTCATGTAGTCCAGACTACATGAGAAAATTATGAACATGTTCGTTTTTTCGTGTAGAAAAGCATGTAGTTTGACTCCAGCGCCTCTAGCGGCAGAATCGTTCACTAATGGATTTGTGTACCCAACGCGACGGACTCTTCCATTTCGATTTTGTGGTTAGGTGCGTAAAGGTGTGAAAGAGCGAAGTGGAATTGTGTGTACATCCGAAGAAAATTTTTAAAATTGGTTGGTTCTTCCACGCGCAACTCCTCGTGGACCATGTGCAAAATGCCTTTGCCTTCCTCTCGCCTCTGAAGCCAAGCCTTCATCCACTCGGAGCGTTCTCTCCGTGTTTCCATTAAAATAGTCGTTGCCACAACCATGCTTGTGGCAGCAACGATTACGGCCTTCCTATTTTTCTTATTAATTTTTTTCATCGTTAATTAAACGTAATCGTAAATTAATAAATCTCACAGCCAGTACACACCAGTGGGCGGACACAGGTACACACGCACAGAAATACCGCCAGTGAAAGTACCCGGACGGCGCAATTCAGTTGTTTCTCGGTAGCCCCCTAGCGGCGGCTTCTGAAGACTCATGCGGAAAACTGTGAGGTCTGGACTAAGCCGTGTATGCGCGACTCTACGTTCAGTTTGAGATTTTGACGTTTCTATGTAGAAACTGTATGAGAATCTACACGAAAATACTAACGTGTATACCGGCCTTATGAGATACAAAAACGTCATATTGCTCTATACTTTAGTTCTTTCAAAAATTACAAAACTGTAATTTGTTTTACTTGTCTCAGGGTAATACACTCATCGTCATAAAAAAAGCTGCACCCCGGACGACCCTACTGATCCGCTGCAAACTCGGTGGATATTTTGCACATCATTCGCTATGCCAATGATTTCGTTTTCACGGTCGGCAGCGCACTGGGGGGGGGTTGGTGGTAGATGTGTGACATCGTGCCCACCGGTCTAGATAAGAGTGATTCAAACGGCCACGTCAGCCATTGCGATATCGGGTAGCGCCGCCAGAGCTTCACCTGCTCGTACACTATACCTAGGGGACGCGTTCGACAGCCAGTTGTCCAGTTAGACGCTTTCGAGAGGGACCACATCGTGGGTGTGCGGGAGGCTGGCTGTTGCCGTATAGCGCGTCACACCGGTCATATCGCCCCGTGTTGGCGGCAATGGATTGAGGAAGGCACGCACATACGAAATGCAGGATCTGGACGTCCACCACATACCATGAGGAGGGAGAACCGAAGGATTGTCTGCCACATGCGAACAGTTCCAACGGCAATGGTAGATACTATTCAACGTGCTGTGCAGCCTGCACTGTCACATCCTATAAGTGCCAGTAACATTGGCAGGTGATTACAAAACCTAGGGATCGCCGCACGCCGACCGTTACACTCCTGACTCATCAGACACATTCTTTCTCATCATCAAGTTGTTCTGATTATTTTCTGAAATGAAGTTCCTTTTCCAAGACTAAGTCGCCTTTCTGTTTACGATCAGAGGCAGATTCAATTTTGAAAAATAATTTATGGCTGAAACTACTAGTATCCTTACGTGGTGAATGAAAGGAGAGATCAAAGTTATCTGTAAAAACTTTACGATAAATGTGTATCCCTACAGAGGTTTTATTTTCACTCAGACATTTCTCTAAATATAAACTAAACATTTTTGTAACACTCGACTCAGGCTTTAAATACTTATTTTTAGAATTATCCTCCCGAGCATAATGACTTTCGCAAGCTGGAAAACTTTTAAAGTGCTCTTTCACATCAGCAATCAGTGCTTCTGGCACACACTTTCTTGATTAATGTTTACTCCTTCCATTAGGATGAACTGACCTTTCTTCTCCGCTTTTTTATGTAATTCTGGCAAGTCTTCCATTGGAAATTTTGAAAGTGTGGCGAAAGAAGGTTTTGCAAACTTTTATACTTATGTTACCAACCTCCAGTCTGTATTCATAAATGCGCCCTTTCCTATTTCCTGAACCGTTCTTTAGTCAACGACGTTAAACAGAATGACAAGTACATAAATTATTTACGTAGCTATTTGGGAGATAAAAATTTCCTAATGCCCAAAAATATTCAAAAAGGTCATTCCTCTCGAATTCCTTAATCTTACTTAAACATTTGCGAGTACAAGAGCAGTAGAGATTTTTGAATATTTTCTTCAAAGAAATTTTCTTGTTTTTTTGTAACGTGCTCTTTACCACAGTTTCTTTAGCGTTTGATGAAGGTTTTTTTCATACATATATTCCTTTCTCTGGCCCTTTTTACTTCGAATGCGTTTTACTTTATCACTAACTGCACTAGACTTGCCACCGTTTGAAGAGTATGCAATAGGACCTTGCTCATAAATTCATGTAGGCCGAATTTCGCCCGATATATCAACGTTTTCTGTGTCAGAACTGCCATCTAAAAGTGCAGTAAAATATATTGGTCAATGCTGTTGTCGATTAGTTTGCATTATACGTGCGAATGACAATATAGTACATAAATTTACACACACACGCATATACACGTCCATTCTACAAGTGCTGTCGGCACATTTTTTTATTCCTACGATATGCTAGTTACAATTAATAAATAGCCGCTTTAAAATGTTATCATGCATTCATTATTTTGTATTAACAATTAATGTGAAATCCGTAAAAACAAATTGTTTACACAGTACTAACCTACTACGTTTCCGCACAACATAGCCTACATGCATTCGTACTTTCCTTTCAACAAGGAAGACTAAACATTTGCGAAACAGTGATATTATTTTAATTTCCGTGTATGTATTAGAAAATCTGGATCAAGATCTTCATCATCAATAACGCTGCTGTCGCTAGAAACCTCTCGCAAAGCACTCATTACGAGTCACGTAGAACTCAATGGAGTTACACCACTATCAACATAAACTTAATGCGATCTCCAGTAATTTGCTTGCTTTGTGATGCGGTCTGTTGGTCACAGAAAAGACCTGAATTTGCACCACTTCGTGAACAAGTGTAACCCATTTTCACGGATATGAAAGTGAAGTTAACTCCATTTATTCAAAATGTGAAGTTGTACCACTATTAAAATAACGCCTCCAAATGCTTGGACGCTCTATAGGCAAGAAACATGTAATCCTAAATTTTGCATTAGAAACAAAAAGCTCATTAATAAAATAGGTAATTCGTACTTTCAGAGATAGAAAGGTTCTTTACTACTAAATGCATTACTAGCATACAAATCTAGTATAGATGAAAGTCACCATGGGACTACTTTAAAGTGCTTCTCTAAATGTGGAGATCGGAAGCTTTTAGTTTAAATATAATTTTGCTGAAATTGGGATTACGAGGTTTTCATTGCATAGCTGCGTTGTGCATTAACCCACCCCTAGGCGCCCGAGCCTTCATCACCACGTCGTGGGCTATTCGTGGAACGCGCTGCTGGCGCTGGTGCGGCGCGGCGCGGCGCGGCGCGAGTGGGCGTGGCCGTCCGCAGCGGCGAGCGGCGCGAGGCCGCGCGCCGGGCCCTTGGGTTGACACGAGAGCCCCTCGGCATTATTCGAGCCGGCCATCTTAAATTCATGGGCGGAAGCGCGCCGCGCCGCGCCACTGCGTGGAGCCCCGTTTGGGACGGCGGACAGGATACGCACGGACATGCATGACCTCAGGGCGATCTCCTGGATGCGCGCCGCGGTTCCTTCTTGAGCAATGGATCGCGCGGAATGGAGGAAATTTTCTATTTTTGCGTATATTTTCGATTTTTCTGTCGCCGTCGATGACATTAGTTCATTGTTACACCTCCTGACTTATTAATCTTTTTAATTAATTCGCGAACCTCTTTCTCAACGGGGCTCGTCGCCTTAGAAATGTGCTTACTACTGTTAATAAGATTCATTTTATAAGGCAGGAGGTGTAACAACGGCCTAATGTCATCGGCCAGTATAGAAAAATCGATGTATTCGTGCTGGTGGTAGTTTCTTAGGGGGAGGGAAGGAAGGAATTCCTCACCAATTTTTTTCTTTTTGATGTGTTTACCTTATGATTTTTTACTAGGATGTTTGAGGAAAAACGTACAATTTTTGAGAATGTAACTGTGGGAAAATTTATTTTTATCTAGTTTTTAGCCAATACCCGCTTTTAAGATACACAAGAGCGATTGCAGTCAATTGAAGTGTCACTCTAAGGAGGATTTCTCTTCCTTCTCTCGTTTGTAGGGACATTTTTTTAATGTGACACATTTTCTAATGTAGCTATATGGCACTGTTTTTAGTGTAGATATATGGCAAAAGAGAGAATCTCTGTCCTTGAACTGACATCCATTGGCTTCTTTTTGAACCAAAGAACGCACCATGGGCGGTGAGTGATGTAACACTGGTGAGCAAATGTCAGTACAGAGAGTCAGGGGTGGGCAGAGCAGCCGGCCTGCGTATATCTTACAATTTGGGCTGATGGAAGCCAAGGGAAAATTTCAACACCCACAGTTAATTCTAATATTAAAAGAAACTTATCGATTTATGTGGACATCCAAGCAAGCAAGCAAAACTTGAAATGGACGGAGAGTCATGCAACAGTGATAGGCAAGGGCCAGAGCATCATACAGGTCTGCAATCAGCTTTTGGCACTTCATAATGCTCATAGTTTTTTCATACAATCACTGTCATTGAACGTGAACTTAATAACAGTTTACTTTTGTTGCAATATCAGTTTTTTTGTTGTCGTGAGATTAGAACGAGGGCAAAAATTACAGAAAGAGGTGAGGACACAAGAAAACACAAACGACTTTTCAAGTGTTAAAGACACAAATTTTGGAACTATTATCCTGAAGCTAGCTTTACATGACTAGTATTAAGGACTTAAATTATCTAATAGGAATGAATGATGGAAGTGACATAAACTAGTTAAGTAAATTCTTGACTGTATTAGTCATCCCGACCTTAACTAGGACTTGGATATTCTCTCCTGGTTTACGCTGTTTAATATCTAACCTAACGAGGCAACCGATGCTTCGAACAGATCCTTGGATATGTGTATTTCCCATGTAAGTGAGCACCAAGTAAATAATACACATATTTTCTTTCTGTAGTGTCTTATATTATGTTAGATTATGAATTACGTCTGTTTTCAGTTTCGATAACTAAGTTCCTAATGATGATGAAATACGATTAGTTCTATTCTCGTTTCTAGAAAATGAACAGGAGAAATCTTAACCTTAACTCTTCCCCTTTCCAGACGAATGCATTAGTTTGGTAGTTGCCTCTCACTGAGTTGAGGATAGTCAGGTGGTGACGATATTTCAATGAAATACAGGTGATACGTGAAAACCAACCACTCCACAAACAAATAGCGAAAACATGCACGCCTTATATGGAAATCAAAACCGCATCTTGCGACTCAAGCCCCCGAGTCTAACTTCTATTGGTTACACAGATAAAGTTGTTTGAGGTAAAAGAAATACTCCACGGTCTTCTCAGTTAAATAAACAAATTATATTCCATCTCGCTTAGATACAAAACACAGTTACTGCACATCATTTTTTGACAATTTATCTTCTTCTATAGTGGCCAATATGTAATTTAAGTAAGCCAAATTGCTAAGGATATTTTTAAGTATAGCAGACGAAAAAATCTATTGTATTGGATGCAAACGAAGAAAAACGAAAATTTCTGAATTCACAGAATTATGATGCATATTGTAACAACGCTGTATCGCGCGCGTCTCTACGATGGCGCCGACCGTTAGGTCGTCAAAACCTTAGCCCCCTGCACTAAAGTACACTCACTGTTTGCAAATGACCTCCAGAGCCTACCAACAGATTTAGAAGCTTTGAAATGAGCCCAAATTGTTGGTGACTTACGAACTGCAATTGGAAACAGAAATTGGAAAATTAATAAATCCCTTTCTAGGAAAATCGATGCTTCTGTAAAAGCGATAAAGGAATTCTTTATTGTTGGTATTAAGAGGATCTCGCTGGTGTGTTTGTCACATGAAATTAGTCACTTGCATAAAACTAGGAAAGGAAGATATGTCCAGCAAAGTACCGGGAGGAACACGTGAATGTTAAATCTAGACCATTTTATACCCATTAATTCTTTCTCAATAATAAGAAGTCAGTAATAAATATAAGTATTTTATAGTTTTCCTGTTTCACAAGATGTATAAATGTTTCTCAAAGAGGAGAAATAAAACGGCATTGAAGTTATACAATTATTTTCAATTTATTTGAGTCTTTGAAGGTATTTTATTGTTATATTCAGACTTTAAGAACTTTAAAGATTTTAATACAAGGTTGATAATTAGTTGGATACTAAAGTGTGCATATTTTAAATAAATGGAGTCCTGAAAAATCCTCCTCCGATATTGCAGATAATGCCATGGCTGCTTTCCATGAAAGCTCCTCTAAAGGTCGTGACTTCTTGGCTGTCCGGGTGACGCCGCGACAGCCAAGAAGTCATGGACTCGAGCCGCGGAAGCTTACGTGTACATCCTCTAAAGGTCGTTGGGCTTGGTGTTGCACAAGGAAGCCCTGAGCGCCCGAGGCCCGGCCGCGCCGCTTGCATGCCTCGCGCCGCAGAGAGGTCAACGCGGGCGACGTGCCTTGTCCCCGAGGCGGTTTCGTGACGAGTCCCCGAGGACTCACGCGCGAGAGGACCTCGCTCGATCCCAGTGCAGAGTATACACCGCCCCCCGCACCGCAGCCACCACTGCCGCAGCCTGCTTCGCCTGCACGTCCAGCCCTACCTCGCTGCTCCTAACAAAGCTTCTTTTCCTCTTCCGTTTTCGCACCGACTTCTTAGCTTTCCCCATCTGTCTCCTCCAATCCTGCCCCATCCCATTCAAACCCGTCTATCTAAACCTGTTCTGTCCCGTCCTGTCACGTCCTATCACTTCCCATTCCTGTCGCATTGCGTCTTATCATAATCCCTCTAATCCTGCCCTGTCCCATCATGTTCCGCCATATATCTTGTTCCATCCTATACCATTCTATCTGGTCTCGTCCAATCTTGTCCCGTTACTTCCTGTTCTGTTCCATCCCGTCCATCCTCACTAACTCCATTGACCCAATTGGTCTCGTTCCACTCTGTACCGATTTATCTCGTTCTGTTCTGTCCCGGTTTGGCTCGTTCCATTGCGTCCAGTTTTGCCTCGTTCCGTTTCGCCTCAATTCTTGTCTCGTTCCGTTCCGTCCCATTTCACGTCTCAGTCCGCATCGCCCCTCTCCGACTCGCCCCGCCCCGCCCCGCCTCTTCCGCCCACGCGCACTGTGGCGTGATGCGCTCCAGTCTATTCATTCGTGTGACATATTGGCTCGCGCATTAATTACTCGCGCGCGTAGCGAAGCGGTTATTTTATTCCGCCCGTGTCGCGCGCAATAAATAGAGCCACGCGAGCGCCACGCCGCCTCCCGCGCTGCTCCGTTCGCAGCGCGCCGGCGGGCAGCCGCGCCTCGCAGCGCTCCGGCATTATCGACACCTGGACGCCTGCCGGCGCAGGGCCCGACCCTGCGAGCCCTTCGACCGACGTGGCTTTCCCCGAAGGCGACGTTTCCGCAGTCATTCGGGTTTGGGAAATGTGTGGTTTACTGCGAAAAGTTGTTCTCTTTGCAACCCTTTCTCTAAATTGAAGTGTAAATTGAAATTTATTGAAGTTTTGCTGGTAGTTAAAACAATTATTTTGCCAAACAATGTATGTACAGTTTTTTATACATAATTTATTTTGCGAGTTGACGGTAAAATATAAAATTATGCTGGTTTCAAAATGTAATGAATGTAATTCATTTGTGTAAAATTTGAAGACAAATTTTCAAGTGAAACAATTATGAGATTTCACTTGCTTGAATAACCTTCGTTAGATTCCATTTGTGTTCGGCGTAGAATTGCAGGAAATGAAGATGCTTTCTAGGAGGAAATTTATGGTTACTGATATTAATATAATAATTTCACTGGTCACCATGTTTATTTTAACTTCCAAAACTTTAATATTATATTAAAATGAATTCACCAATATGTGCAAGAAAAAAGAAAGTAAAATTGACGAAAATCGCAAGTATTTACTTGTTTTACATGCCATCAAACTTGTCTTTAGTATTTACAAATGCGTTGCCAGGACAATGTGAATGATTGACTACTCATTGTCAATCGTTGTCTTTTTATAATATTGTTGTTTTTATTTCAAACCTAATGTAATTAAATTCTTGAATTCTCTTGGAAACTGACGGTCCTAAATTATGATTTACTCTCTCAAATATAAATGCTATATTAATCACAATGTTATAATATAATACCAAACAACATCACCTGAATTTCTCCGAAGCGACGTTTATGGTATTAATTTGTGAAATAAGCGTAAAATGATATATTTTTCTCTCACTGCGAATTTATTGGTTGTCATACGTAAAAGTATGAATATTGCAAATCTGTTCATTTTCAAATGACGACCAAACCCTTCTATTTTAAATGTACGTTCAAACTCAAATTAATTCAACTTATTTAAACAATTGTTTAAAAAAGTTCATTTTTTCCTAGTGTTATTTGACGGTACAGTAAAACTTGCACTCTCACGTACAATAGGAAAACAATAACCAATAAATGATTAAAGGACGCAAAATAATTCCGCCGAACATGGAATGTAGCATCGGTGAATTGCTTGTTATTTACCAAAAATTGGAAACTGTTTTCTGTTCTTGCCCTAGCACTATTGATTCAATCAGAAAGCAATTCATTGGCATTACGTCCGCCCGTGGGCCTGACCGCTGATATCCAGAGTTACCTCTGGCCTCCGCGCCCGGCGCCGGACAGCTTTCTATTTCCAGCGTGGTGTATATCGCGGGTGATTTACAAAGCCGGGGACGTGTTCTCGTTGCGTCAGATCCCTGGGGCTGTCCAGGAGATGCGCGATGAAATATGAGGCCGCAACCGCACCGGCCGCTGCCCCCGCCCCCAGCCCCGAATCCGCCCAACACAGGTCCCTTCTCGCCAGGTGCAACAGCCGTCGCCGTCGCCGCCACCTCTGTCGATGCCCCAAGAAATGTCACTTCTGTCGCCGGATCAAACTTCTCCTTTTTCGACCCCATATTTTCCGCACTCTCATCGAGAGCACGTTCCTTCTTCTCGAACATCATTCCACATCCCATTTCCACCAGTCTCCAACCGAGAGTAGTAGCAAGAGAATTATCACGACAATAATAATAGTAATAATAATAATAATAATAATAATAATAATAATAATAACTCCACCTAGGGAGTACACGACCTTGCAGTTGGTGGTGGAGCTTGAGTACCCCCATGAGCCTTAAAGCTATGTCAGTGGTAGCCTAGCTACCGGTAGGGCCTCCCTTGCTGAATAGGTTGAAGGTGAGGGGTCAGACGAAGAAGTACTCCATTTTGAGGAGAGTGGGAAGTAAGTAGAGAGGGAAGGGTCATGAACCTTTGGACTTCCTGCTGTCGGCCCATAGAGGGTACAGGAGAGAAACTGGGTTGGCACACCAGGCCACTGATTAGAGTGGAGGCCCGAACCTTGCATTAGCCAGCGAAGGAGGCTGCCTTCAGCAGTCAGTGAAAATCCCGTAGGGTTTAGTAATGCCGACTGGCGATCGGAGGGACCCCTTGCTGGACCCTGCGGGGGGATGCCCCGAGGCCACTGTGGGTCGCAGTAACGGATGGCAGGAAACAACCCGAAGGTTAAGTGTGATCTGTGAACTCGAACTTGCATCCTGCGAATCTTCAATTCAAACTAATGAGCAAAATGGATAGAACAAGCAATGTAATGAACCTTAACGTGCCTTGTTCTACCAATGTCCCATACCTGCTCAGAAAACCGAGCTAATGTCACCTTGTCGACGTCTGGCCATCCCACGGAGTTAGTCCCAGGGACCCAGAGCCGGCAGTAGCTCGAAGCCATCGTCAGAGATGGACCCGGGATGAATTGAATTAAAGGAGGTGATGTGGTGCTTTTACTATACAAAAGCGAAAAATGGGGGCTCAGAAATAGAAGTTTTCAAGGTATGGAGAGAGCGGAACCCAGATATCAGACCTACCCTAGACTCAAAGAAGCTTGCCAGTCAACGACGGTACATACTCAGCAGTGGAAAATTCACAGCAGAACAACTTGCTGACATTGAGAGAAATGCGGAGTATGTACTTCGCTCGAACAACCCACATGACGAACATGAAAAACTTGAAAATGATGATCCCGTGGAAGGTTCATCAATTTCCGGTGAAACACACGTCAGTGGTGAAAATTCATCTGGCAATGAATTACACGATAAGGACATAATGCGAAATCTCCTTCGGCGCGAGATAGAAAGAGTTAGTCAACTTCCGTTTGAATCTCGCAAACCGTTGAGGAGAATATACGAAACTGCCAAAGCTAAAAGAGTGATAGAAACAGTGAATTCTGTCTTAAATGAGGTGGTGGAGACCCCAGGCAGAGATCTAGATATTACTGAAATCAATCACATCATATATGCAACTGGATATCTAGTATCTCAGATAATTTTGGGGCCAGCCAAGAACACCGACGGCCGACAGCAAAACAGAGGAAACAGCTCTGTACCCCCATGGTTGAACAGAATTATGAAACGGATAGCCGACACCCGGCGCGAAATATCACTCTTAGCTGAGGCATCTTCTAAATCAATGCACACCTCTAAAGTTCAACGAAAAATATTCAATGTTGAACAAAAATACCAAATTGAAAATGACACCAGCAGGCTAATGGTAGTTGAAAAGCTAAAAGAGAAAATTCAAGCATGGGCTCAAAGAATTAGACGTTACAAACGTAGAATAGATTTCCGTGTACAGAACCGGTTGTTTGAAACAGACGCGAAGAGATTCTATCGCAATCTAACTGAAAAACCGAATGGCAAAGCTGTCACTCCTTCAAGAGAAGACGTCGAAGCGTTTTGGGCAGGAATCTGGGAGGAGAGCAGATCCTACAACAAAGACGCATCATGGCTTCAATCTGAAGTTGATGCTGCCGATGAACTTGTAGAAACAGTGGAAGATGTTCACCAATTCTCGGAAGAGGACCTCTTCCAAGCAATTAAGAACATGGGAAATTGGAAGTCCCCCGGGATTGATAAAATCCAGATTTATTGGATTAAGAAATTAACAGCAATACATTCTCATCTAGCAAAGGCTGTTAATAAAATTTTTGAAAACCCAAAGGAAATCCCGGAATGGCTCACACGCGGCATCACGTATTTGCTACCCAAAGCGGGAGACAGCTCTTTGGCGAAGAACTACAGGCCAATTACTTGTCTGCCAGTACTGTACAAAGTTATAACTTCAGCCATAGCTGACAAAATGTACAGACATCTAGATAAGAATCATCTAATGCCAGCTGAACAAAAAGGATGTCGTAAAGGCTCTTATGGCTGTAAGGAAATCTTGCTACTGAATAAAGTCATCTTGAATGATGTAAAGAAACGCAAACGTAATTTGAGCATGGCTTGGATTGACTACCAAAAGGCCTTTGATAGTGTACCACACGATTGGATTTTGAAGACCCTGGAGATCTATCGATTTCATCCTAGACTTATTGAATTTTGCAAGGCTAGTATGAAGTCGTGGAGTACCAGGTTACTAATCCACAGCGGAAAAGAAGCAGTAGAAACCAGAAGTATTCAGATTAACAGGGGTATTTTTCAAGGAGATTCACTATCCCCTCTGCTGTTTTGCATTAGTTTGATCCCACTATCGAGACAGTTGTCGCAAGCTGACTTTGGTTTTAAGCTCCATGGTGATGAAAGGCCAGTATCACATTTGTTTTACATGGATGATCTGAAAGTGTTTGCTAAGAATGAAGCGATTCTCTCCCAAATGCTGTCTGTCGTGAATGACTTTAGCAATGACATCTGCATGAAGTTTGGTCTTGACAAGTGTGCAAAAATCAATTTAAAAGAGGGAAACTCACAACATCTGAGAATATTGAAATTGATACGCACACTGTGATTCAAGATCTTGAGCCAGGTAAAACTTACAAATATCTGGGCATTGAAGAATGTGAAACCATCTCGAATGACAGAATGAAAGAGAGAATTCGTAGGGAGTATTATAGGAGAGTGAGACTGGTCCTGCAGTCCGCTCTGAATTCCAGGAATAAAATTTCTGCAATAGGTAGTTGGCGGTACCTGTAGCCGAATACAGTTTTGGACTAGTGGACTGGACTGAGCAGGAAATTCGCACCATGGATCGAAAAACCAGAAAACTGCTAACAATGCATCATGTTTCCCACCCTCGAGCTGATGTACATAGACTTTATGTGGCACGTAAGGAAGGAGGAAGAGGCCTCAGACAAATTGAGGCCTCCTGGCACAACGCAATAGTCGGGTTGGGGAAGTATGTAGTCAGCCATCAAGACGACCCTCTAATGAGGCAGGTCATGAAATCTGTCCGAAGAATGGGAAACAGAGGCATTGTTAGTGTAGCAAGAAACATTGCGAAGAAAACTAGGCAAGACACGTCGAATAACACAGACACTGAACTTCTGATGCTGCTAAACATGAAGTGTGAGACACAAAAAATGTTAAAGAAATCGTGGAGAGACAAAACACTCCACGGACAATACTTGAAACGAATGGACAAGGTGCAGATCAATAAAGATCAATCATTTATGTGGCTTAAAAGGGGAAGGATGAAGCCAGAATCGGAAGCACTTGTAATAGCTGCCCAAGATCAGGCCTTGAGAACACGACATTATGATAAAGCGGTTCTCAAATTTTCCAAGATGACAAATGCCGCATTTGCCTGGAGCAAGTAGAAACCATTGATCATATTGTCTCAGCTTGTCCAATCCTAGCAAAGACCGAATACCTTAAAAGACATGATAGGGTGTGTAGCTACCTCCACTGGCAGATTTGTACCGCCCTCGAAGTTCCAAACACATGCCCCAAGTGGTACGAACACTCACCGAAACCGGTGACGTCTGTTGGATTGTGTACGATATTGTACGACCAACAAATTCAAACTGATCGCACGATAGCGGCAAACAAACCGGATATAGTGATCCGGGATTTGGCGAAAAAATCGTGTTTACTTATCGATGTTGCTGTACCTTGCGATCAAAACGTCGTTACCAAGGAGGCAGAGAAACGTCTTAAATACAAGAGTTTGGAAATCGAGATCAGCCGAATGTGGGGCGTAAAAGCACAGGTCGTCCCGATAGTTATCGGAGCTCTGGGATTTGTTCCGCAAAATTTGAGTAAGAAGTTGTCTAAACTCCCAGGTAATTCAAAAGACTGGGAAGTGCAAGAAATTGCTTTATTTGGAACAGCCCACATTTTGCGTAAAGTATTGTAGAGGCACTGATAGTCACCGAATCTGTTCCTTAGGTAGCTGGTTGCAACCTGGAGTAGATTTTATATTCAGCCGACTCATAAGATCTTTAGTCGTGATGTAGTGGAATAATAATAATAATAAGAAAAATGTAACAGTTGTAATGGGAAAGTACGAAGTCAGACATCAAGATGTCCCTCTAATAAGGCAAGTGATGAAATCTGACCGAAGAGTGGGAAACAGAGGCATTGTTAGTGTAGCAAGAAACATTACAAAGAAAACTATGCAAGACTCGCAGAATAACACAGAAACTAATCTTCTGTTGGTACTAAACATGAAATGTGAGACACAAAAAATGTTAAATAAATCATGGAGACAAAAGCACTCCATGGACAATATCTAAAAAGGATGGACAAACTACGGATCAATAAAGATCAATCATTTATGTGGCTTAAAAGGGGAATAATGAAGCCAGAATAAGAAGCAATTTAAATCGATGCTCAAGATCAGGCGTTGAGAACACAACATTATGATAAAGTGATACTCAAAATTTCCCAAGATAATGAATGCCGCATTTGCCAGGAACAATAGAAAACATTGATCATATCATCTCAGCTTGTCCAATTCCAGCGAAGAGCAAATGCTTGAAATGACACGACAGGGTGTGTATTTACCTCCATTGGCAGATCTGCACCGCCCTCGAAGTTCCAAACACGTGCTCCAAGTGGTACGAACACAAAAACCGGTGACATCTATTGGACTCTATTCAATACTGTACAACCAACAAATTAAAATGGATCGCACAATAGCACGAAAAAACCGGATATTGTTATCCGGGATTTGGAGAAAAAATCGTGTTTACTTGTAGATGTTTCTGTGGCTTGTGATTCAAACGCCGTAACCAAGGAGGCAGAGAAACGTCTTAAATAAAAAAGTTTGGAAATCGATATCTGCCGAATGTGGGGTGTAAAAGAACAAGTCGTCCCGATAGTTATCTGAGCACTGGGATTTGTTCTGCATTGTGTAAGAACTTGACTAAACTCCCAGGTTATTCAAAAGAATGCGAAATGCAAGAAATTGCTTTATTTGGAACAACCCTTATTTTGCACAAAGTATTGCAGAGGCACCGAAAGTCCCTAGATTTACTCCTTAGGTAGCTGGTTGCAACCTGAAGTAGATTTTATATTCAGCCGACTCATAACGTTTTTAGTTGTGAATAATAATAATAATAATAATAATAATAACAACAACAACAACAACAACAACTCCACTCTAGGGAATACACGACGTTGTATTTGGTGGTGGAGCTTGAGTACCCCCATGAGCCGGAGAGCTAAGTTTGTGGTATCCTAGCTTCTGGTAGAGCCTTCCTTGCTGAATAGGTTGAAGGTGAGTGATCCGACGAGGAAGTACTTCATTTTGAGGAGAGCGGAAAGTAAGTAAAGAGTGAAGGTTCATTGTGGTATCCCTCCAATCAGAAGAGAGCTTGGGGTTACGCTCCGCTAGTGGAGTGGCGCACTCCCTCCCCTTCCCCTAACCGGGCGGTGGGAGATAAAAACCCGAGACTGGCAGCGGAGTGGACCTTCTAGCTACGTTAGTCAACTGCCGCTATCGACGCTACCGTTCGTAATGACCAGTGCCCGATAGTGACGGGCACATGAGAGACGGAATGGGACTGAACTCTGTCCTCCGGAGACGTGGGCACCGTGAGTGCTTCCCGCAGGCTACCGCCACCGATCCCTTGGGTCGCCTGGATAACAGCTTAAACATAAGCTGTCACCGGCGGGCACACTGCTCGCTGCACCATGATAAGAGCGTATAAACCCCCATGAAAAATAAGTATCCTCAATAATATTGTGTGTTTAAAATAAATTTTCTTTTGAATGTTTATAGAAGTATCTAGATTTCAGAACGATAAACGCTAAAAATTTGAGTATTGTATGTAAATTGATTACATATGTTAGAAATATAATCATGAAAACCTGTAAAATAGCTAGTAGTAAAATACAATAATAAGAGGTTGTTTACCCAAATGTTATGTATGTAATGTTATGTAAAATTTAAAACCCCTGAAAGGCAAAACTGCCGAACAGGAAGAAAATAAATTTTAAAAAAATGATAAGAGCACGGTTATCAGCAGCCGGCCGTCTACCTGCGCGGTCGGCCTACTTTAAATCTGGACATCGTGTGGCAAGGACGCCGCCTTGATAAATTTTCCTTGTTTGTTTTGTACTTTCTGTTGAGTTTATGTATAGTTGTGGTATCATTAAACTAATAGCTAAAATCGTGATGTTAGGCCGAAAACTGATCTTGCAAATACAACAGTCATGAACCTTTGAACTTCTGGTATCGGCCCATCGAGAGTACAGGAGAGAAACTGGGTTGGCACACCAGACCACTGATTGCAGTGGAGGCCCGAATTTTACATTAGCCAGCGAAGGAGGCTGCCTTCAGCAGTCAGTGAAAATCCCGTAGGGTTTAGTAATGCCGTCTGGCGATCAGAGGGATCCCTTTTTGGCCCTGCGGGGAGATGTCCCGAGGTCACTGTCGGTCGCAGCAACGGATGGCAGAAAACAACCCGAGGGTTAAGTGTGATCTGTGATCTGTGATCTCGAACTTGCGTCCTGGGAATCTTCACTTAAAACCAATGAGAAAACTGAATAGAACAAGAAATGTAATGAATCTTAACGTCCCTTGTTCTAACACTGTCCCATACTTGCTCAGACACCGAGCTAATATCACCTTGTCGACATCTGGCTATCCCACGGATGCTAGTCCCAGGGACCCAGAGTCGGCAGTAGCGCGAAGCCATCGCCAGAGATGGGCCGGGGTGAATTGAAGGACATCACCTCCAAAATTTTAATTACAATTTAAGAAGAATAATGTTTGATAGATCATGAACAACATTCAAATGAACTTCAAAAATTTCTGTTCGCTCACAACACTGGATCAATTTGCTCTAAATCTGGATCTATACATTGAATGTTAACTCTAGACTGCTTTTTGTAAAATTCATGAAAAATTGGAACTATTAATGGCAAAGTCTAATGAAATTCTTTCTTTTCTTCAAGATCTCTTCTTTTCGGTCCAATGAGCGCTCTCTTCGGCGTCTCGTGCTCTTCCATGAGAGAACCCGTCACGCTTTTGGCTCCATTGCTGCATTTACTCTTTGACTATTGGTTTACTGCATTTAATCTTCAACATGCGGCCTTTGGTGCAGCAACCGGACTTCTGTGGGTGGGAAGAAGGGGTCTAGATGAAAAGTAGCGGCGCAACTTAATTTTATGAATTTCGCAAGTTATTGGAAGAACATAAATTCAGTCATTTATGGACGGTATTGAATGCATTGTTTAAGACGTTTGGAGAATTTACTTCATTTCATGTGAAGTTCGTTGATTCAAAATGTACATTTAATGAGTCCTTTCTGTAAAGTTGGCCGTTCTGGAAGAAAGACTCTTTCTGTCCCTCAAGATGTATGCATCTTGTGAATACGAGTGTGTGTGGAAAAATCTTTTATTATTGCGAAAAATACCAGGGTTAGAGCCGGGCAAAACGCATTCTATTATCGATCGGTCTCGGTAGCTTTGCTTTCGCAGTCTCGGAGCCTCGAAGATCGCGCGCGCGCCCCTTATCTGCCTGTTGAAATCTACAGGTAGGTCTCCCTCAAGAATCGAAACTATCGGAACCGCTGTGAACTGTGTGATCTGTGAACCATTCTCGGCTGTTCTCGCCAGTATCGGCCAGAAGTGGCCGCCGCCGGGCGCTCGGCGCAGTCTCGGCGGCTCCTCAGCTCGACGCAACTGCGGGATTTAAGGTTGCCCCGTATTGTGATTGCAGAACTCTTTCATTTAATTGTATGGTACTATATAATGTATTGAAAATATAATGAGAATGAGGTCGCTAATAACACAAGTGGTTGATGCGACCTAAAATAAACATATAATCTATCTATCTATCTATCTTTCATTTAATTGTAATTGATTAATAATCGCAAGAAAATACAATTTCAATTTATCTATTAAGTGGTTGAAAATTAACTATCATTGGATTATATTATATCAAGTTCCATTAATTAAAGACAATCATGTCATATGAAATTAAAAATATTTAATACAAAATTGAAGAACGAAGTTGAAGTTTTACAGTTGAAGTTTCACAACGTTTCGGAGATATTTTTTCTCCATCATCAGGTACATTTGTACTAAAATCAAATTTCAATAATATGAGTAAAATGAAACATTTTAAATATAATGTAAGCAGAAAATAATGGAAGCTTACCTTTCAAATAAATGTGTTCTATAAAATGTTATCTTTTACCTTTTATTGAATATAGGTTGTACGTTAGAAAACAAACGAAGAGAATAAAGAGGCAGGGGTTCAGGTAACCATAGACAGGGGTCAATAATAGAAGAAAATAGTAAATATTATTTTATTTTGTTTAATATCTTATCATACGCATTGGTGAAGTTATTACATTCAACTATTGAATTCATTGAGTCATTTAATTTAATATGAATGGTTTCTGAAATGATTCTTGGGAATCTTGGGAATTTTCTGCTTACATTATATTTAAAATGTTTCATTCTACTCATATTTATGGAATAAATTTGATTTTAGTACAAATGTACCTGATGATGGAGAAAAAATATCTCCGAAACGTTGTGAAACTTCAACTGTAAAACTTCAACTTCGTTCTTCAATATTGTATTAAATATTTTTAATTTCATATGTTATGATTGTCTTTAATTAATGGAACTTGATATAATATAATGAAGAATAGACAATCAATAAAAATATCATTGGATTAATTGCACATAATTTTAGAGAGAAAATACTACAATTTTTGAAATAATTAAAAGCAAAAAAGTGTGCAAAAAGTAATTTAAAGCCAACTTTTTAACAATATCAATAAAATAGAATAAAAATAAAAACTAAAATAATTTTCATAAATTGTTTTTACATTGTGAATTATCACACAATATTGAATTCAATGTTATTGAAATCTCTAATAATGTAAATGAACCTGCAGTTTATTTCCAAGTAAGCAAAGAAAATAATGGTAAAAGTTGACATTCCAGAATTATATATGAAAGCACAAAAATGCATGTTAAAGGAAAAATAATTCATTTGATGCCTATTGTTATGCCATTTAAGTTTCTTACCAATTCGAATGTAAGGCATATTTATTAAACACAATCAACTTTTGGAATTAATTTCATCATTACATAATAAAAACGCATATTCGTACTAAAATTTAGATGGGTAGTGTTCTTCCCTGCGTGAAAACGTCATTTCGTCACTGGGCACAATTTGTTGTGAAACAGTTGATGTTAGCCGCCATGGCTTATGAATTGGGTGAAACAATTGGCGGCCAAACAATGGTGCCCACTGCAAATCAGCCTATTCAACTCCTTGCCCTATCGCCACACACAGGTAGAGTTTTAAGAAATTCGAAATACATGATTAAAATATACCACATTTATACACCATATAAAATGAGAGAAAATTAATAAATTTATAACATTTTTGCGCCATAGAAAAATGCTGTAATTTAGTATTAGCCAACAAATTATAAAAATAAATGTTTTAATTGACTTTAATTTTATCACTGGCATACGAAAGAGACCTAACGCGCAATTCTTTGAATTAACAGAACCTCCTTTGCATTTCCTTTACCTTCCTGGAAGAACATGTGGGACGGTGAGATATCAACGTCGGGAGATAGGGTTATGGACTTGCCCCCTGAGACGCGAGTAATGTTTGCATAGCGAATCTGAGCCCAGCGATCAACCACGACCCATCAGTCACCTATGATTATCCGCTTCTTTTCTTTGTGTAAAGAATTTAGAGGAAAGCGAGCTTGTGGTATCTAAAGATACAGAATGTCAAATTCAAATACAAATGACATCTTCGGTCTAGGTCTAGATAAAAAATAGACGTTCGGTGCCAAACGGCTGGGATTAGCGAAAGTGGAAATTATTTTAACATACATTTTTAACCAAACTAGAAGAAAATATAAATAAATTTTTAAAAAAGCTTAGAAAGTTAAACATCCCTTAAAATATATTTACGTGAAAATTGGCGAAATAAATATTCGTCTTAATTGTTATGTTTTCATTATTTTTATTATAAATATATGTCAATAGCCTAACGCTATCAATAAAAATTACAGGTGCCGCTAGATTGGTCAACGTACAAATCTCGCAAATCGCAAAAATATTTTGCCTTATTCCACAAGACATACCGCCAGACTGCCTCACGTTTGAGCTATACTAAACGGCGACGAGAGCTCCGGTGACGCCTCCGGCGTTTATTCGCTCAGCGCACACCGATAACAGGCCAAGTTTCGGTATCGTTCGTTCTCGATAATGGTAGTTCCGGAACTGGCATTTTCGGACACAGTAGTATCGGCGTGCCTGATATCGCCGCTGAGAATGAACGGAACTGAGGGCCCTTTGTCCGGCCAGGGTAGCAAAATTTTGGAAATAAAATAATTTGTAAAAAACTTATCCAAGCATTAGTACTTGTTGCAAAGTAATGTAGCGCAATCCTTGTATTTTTGAAATCAAGTTATTTTATATTTTGTATGAATTCTATTACCTTCAATTCTCTCAATGCACAACTAATACAAAAGCTCGAATTCCCGTTGGAGAACAAAGCCGTAACCACGTGGTGAAGAAGCCAGAACCGCGAGGTGAACATAATTGATTTGGACATTGCGCATAAAATTATGAAAGTAATGTTTCAATAGAGACTTTTATGTAACATAGTTTTAAGTAATTTACATGAATTATGTTCTTGGCTGTCCGGGATGAGCCGCGTCTCAGTCGGTTTTGCTGGCGTTTCGGCCATCTTGCTGTGGCCTGAACCGATGTGGATGAACCGACTGAGACGCGGCTCATCCCGGACAGCCAAGAACATAATGACTCCGGCCACCGAAGCCTACGAATTTACATGAATTGCCTACGTTTATTATAGTGTTTTGAATTTTGGTAATTACATTTCGTCATTCAATAGAGCTGCAACCTCCACTTGTTGAGGCACCACCGCCACTGGTTCACGGTAGCTTCAGCAACCAAAGTATTTTCGCGCCAACACGATGAGTCACACGAGTTCATATGGATCTACAGCGATAGTTAATTTCTTTAATATGAGATTGGCGGCTGCCTATGGCCCCGCGTTTGAAAGGGCCACATACATTGATCCATTGATTATTTTCTTTGACTAAGTCCTCTCCAAGTGTCTGATCTGCAGTGTTGCCCAATAGGTTATGTGAGTTTTTCGATTCTGAATTTTCATCGATGTCTAATCAATACGCAGAATTGGATCTCTCGGGAATCTCCTTTCTCATGGTCGTAACATACACCCTCCTCGTAATTTACTATGTTTCTCTTCTCACTGTTGACCCCTTTGTGACAAAAGGTTAAAATATCCACACAAAGAACCACACTACGTTTGTATTCAAGAAAGACTTGGTCATATTACACAAATTCTGGGTTAGTCATGACCTCTTCAACAAAAATATTTACGTAAACAAGCTGATAACTATACTAATATATTTCTCTCCTGCGATTACTTAAACTAATCTTCTAGCGTGAAAAAAGAGACAACTCGACTTATTTGATTTTTTCAGTGATCTCAAGTCATTGATCCAGCGTGAATAACCAGACATCTCGACTTCTCTTGTTAGGGTTTCTGTCTTTACGAAATTTACTTGATATTAGTAAATACACGTGTATATTACTCATCAACCAGAAGAAATTAAACTTGTCTGGTTACTCACAAATGTAGAGAATCTTTGAGAGAATTCATGAGTATAATTATCTCCTTTTCAGCAAAATGGCGACTTATGAGCCGGGCTCTGCACCGGGGTCAAAGAACTATAATTTTAAGTGTTTTCTAAACATCGTTACGATGAATGCAAAATACTAAAGAGGAGCGAATATGCAATTTATAGATGGATGGTTTGTAAATTTATATCAGAAAATTAATTATCAATATCATTAATACTTTTTTATAATTAATGAAATCTAGATCTTGATTACAACTCAGAAGTCAGTTCATATTTGAATATATCCTCTCAATCAACTCCTTGATATTCATTGATTCTCTATAAAATTGGTTGATATTGATCTCGTTGGAAACTTGATTGGAATTGGAGACTCGTTGAAACGTTGTCTGGTTCATATGGTTGCACAGTGCAACATTTCTTTCCATATCACGCATTTAAAAATGATATTTAATAAAGCAACACGTAAATAGCAAAGATTTAATAGCTGGTGGCTTCTTCCTTGGAGCCTTGCTGTCGCGCAATGTCAGCTGCGTCATGAGCAGTGATGCACTGAGAACGAGAATTCAGTCGGCACACAGTGTGAGAATAGGCAAAATAAGACAAAGAAATATTGCATTTTTCAGTCAAAATGGGAATTCGTTTTTACATTTTTCCCGTGTTCCTGGATATCAAACAAAAAGATACACATCTCTCACATAGTTGGAAGGTACTTATTTTTCTTCAATTTTAAGCGCGCTTTGTTAATTAAAATACATATTGACTAAACAACACAAATGGATATTGTATGACTAGGAGGTGGTAACACGCCCTGTATCAACTCCTGTATGTAGAGTAAGGCGGTCCTCGGCGGACAGAGTGAGAAGATTGGACGTGACGGAGGGAAATGGACTGACTGATGCCAAAAAATGTCCAGGTAACGCCATTATAAATAAATACCTGCGAAGTCAGCTAGATAGAAGGTTTGGGGTAAGTGTGTTCACATTACTTTCACGCTGCCTCCGCAACAGCCAAGACCGCCTGTATTTAGTATTTGGCAGGTTGCTATACTCTACACGCAAACCGGATAGAAGGGATCGTGGGTTCAGAGGGATTAGAAAGATGCCTTTCAGGTCATTTTTAGAGACATCTTCTTTACCCACCCTCAGTAGCAACCGCTAGATACATAGGTAGTTTTGTACGCCCACCTCTCAGAGCTAGTCCACTTTGCACCGCATCCAACATCACACCACGCTCTCGCATTGTCTCTACAATCGTGTGACGCGCGGCGCCGCAGTGTGCGTGCTTCCTCCCACGCAGTCCAACGAAAGCCCTAAGGCCGCTAGTATTTCTTTGCGGTGGCCAAATATTGCGTGCGCGCGCGAACTCCGCTTGTTTACGGTCTGGGCCCGCGCGCTGTGTGTGGGGGCGGCGCGGCGCGGCGCGGCGCTGCGGGCTTAATATCCCGTTCAGACCCCATCGGTGTAAATCGAGCCGCTTGCTGCCCGCCGCCGCACCGAGGCCCTGCATAATGCGGCGATACTCCGCGTAAGCCCGCCGGCGCGGCGCGGCGCGGGGCGGCGCGGGTGGCGCGGGGCGGCGCGGGGCGGCGCGGGGCGGCGCGGGGCGGGACGGCAAGCCGAAGGGGAGGCTGGGCGCGTGGGGGCGGCAGTCAGGTTCGCCTGCGGGCTGGACGGGAAGCTCGAGGAATTTGCAGGCGAAGGAAAGGACGAGGATGTTGGCAGATTTCAGAGGGTGCGGTGGTGGTATAGAAAGCGCGGATGGGGAGCTGACGTCGTGCTTAAGTGTGTAATAAGTTAAATTAACGAAAGGCAAATTCCATGGGGGTTAAAACAAATTTGTAAAATGATTATGACAAGAACCATAGAACAGATAAAGTACGTAAACGTGAGTGATCAATCAGAAAATAGTTCGAGTAATCGAATTACATGCAGAAGCAAGAAGAAACGCATACTAGTTCGCGCAGGACTCTGGGACAACTGAAGGGGAAACACTCTGGGAAAAATGAACGAAAAGAAGAGACGCCGCTTGGATCCGATGGTGATCGGATGTGAGAATGTTAATCTCAATGTTGCTAAGTTAGTATCAAAATTTTAACTTGTAATTTTAACGCCATAGTTTTGAATGCGGGGTAAAGTGCTATGGATGAATAATGACTTTTAAATGAGTAATTATTAGAAAAACTCCGAATTAAAATGGAAATATAATTGCGCGTATGGAATAACGGACATATTGATGTGGAATAAAACCTACAAAATGAAATTAGATCGAACCTTGGTCGACGGTCAAGAAAGCAGCCATTCTACGAAAGGAAAGTAAGAAACGGGGGACATTGTTCAATTTCATCTGGTGTAGGAAGATCAATTTTTGTTTTGAAATTAGAATTAAATTAATATTCAAAAGGGTAGATGGCCATGTATGCATTTAGGAAGGGAAGTACAAAATAATAAGTTGTAAAGTAATAAAAGGAATTCACTATGTGTTGTCCACATTATTTTAAACTTGTGATTTTTATGCTTAACTGAGATGTTTGTCTCTATGTATGTTCTTGCAGAACACAAATAGCAAATGTTATTCTACAGATGTATTTTTATTTCTCTTTAATTGATTGAAGAATTTACGATGCCATTCAGAAAAGATAAATAATTCCATACGTAAATATTGCACCGCCGAGATCCTGTATAGGCGGCCTAACGAACCCACTCAATAAAATTGTTCTTGACTGGACTACCTCGATACGACTTACGGTCGCGCGAATGTTCAAATGTTATTTAAATAAAATCAGTAAATGAAAAGGTTACAAAGAGCAGTGACCGTCCGATTGGTAGACCAAATAGCCCAAAGATGTAAACAATATTAGTATTTCGTTGTAATCAAGGGTAGTGGAAGAGAAAGAGGAAAGACTGTCAGAAGTGGGAGGCGTGGTGGGAAGGGTGGCGGGGATGGGGCGGGAGGCGGGTTTGCGGCGGGAGGCAGGATGGAGAGGAAGTAGGAGGTGGATTGAAAGCGAGAGTAGCGTGCGGGAGGGGGTGGCGTCGGGGGATACAGGGAGTTGTGGGTGGCGGACGGGAGTGGAAGTGGAATGGGAGTGGACGCGGTGGTAGTAGAAAACGATGTGCGATGTGTTGCGACAGGCGCGGGTGGTATTGAAAAGGGAAAGTGAAGGGAGGCTGGGGGATCCTCTGGAGATGAGGGATTGGAATTGGCGAGGGGTCACAGGTGGGCAGGGGAGGTGTGGCCAGATGCGGCAGGGATGGAGTGGGCATGACTGACCTCAGGCTGAATGAATGATGTATCTACTGAGACACTCGATGTGGTTATAGCCAATAAGGACCCCTTGATTGGTGATAATTAAGAATGAGAAATGTCAGTCGCGTGTCACTGTGAAGCTAAACTATGGAGGGGGAGTGTGGGTAGAATGGAAGCAATTCATGATATAAATCAGTTGACCAGTAAGAATACAAAAGATAGAGGAGGAGAGCATCACTGAAACTTAGAGACGGTGTCAGGTAGGAAGAGACTCTTGAAATAATGTCAACAATCCGAGAAAAGAACGTATGCCCACTAGAGGCACGCATAAAGGAAGGTTCGGTGTGAGAATTTGGGAAGAAAGGACAATACAAATATTTTAATGCAGCATTTATAGGAATACGAGTGGCTGTGAGAATATGTGACAAACGCTGAGCCCGTGGATTCACGGAATGTTATGAAGTTTATTGAAGTGGGAAAGTGGAAAGTCAACAGCGACCACAGAAACTGAAAACCTAGATATACAAAGAGCATAGGAGGATCTTGAAGAACGCCAAGATCGAAGAGGGCGAATGCGGGGGAGTAATTGTTGGCAGCGGTCGATTGTGACAGCCGGAATATCGAGGCGCAGTTGGGCGCCTTGGTACTCGTACATCATAGGATAGCGGAAGAGTTGGAACAAATCAATATCCATCTCTTTAAACAGGATATCGTCAAGTGTGATATTCAAAGCAATGTCGAAGAGGAATGATGGGCCGCGAAATGAGTGTCATGTTGCGACATTGGTATGTCGCAGTGACGGAGTGCCTGGACCATCGGTGGATAACAGAGATGGCGTGAAACACGTAGAGGAGTGAGGCGGGGTGGCAACGCCATGAGGAGAACAATTGAGCGTGCAGGCGGTTCAGTGCCGGGGAGGAGCACTGGCGCCACTGACCTCCAATTACAGTGTCTGAGACATCGTCGGAAGATGGACTGACGTTAGTAATTACAGAGAGCGCTGATAGTGACGATAATGAAGATGGAACCGCTGATGGAGATGAATGGCATATGGAAATGACTATGTTGATCGATATGAAGATGCTGGTCAGCCAGGGTATGTCTATCTGTTGGAAACGCGCTGTAGCAATCTCAATGAAGGTTAATAATATTCATGAATATAATAAAATAGCAATTTATGATATAATAGCTTTTGTTCTAATTACAGTGGTTATATATTTCTGAACACACGATTAATTTAAAGTGCACAATTCCGATAATTGGATTCATAATCATCATATACATCGTCTCCTGTATTATTTCAGTTAGTATACCTTCCCGTTGCGGCTCTCACACGCATCCAGTCTTTATATATGAGTTCTCTAAAGAAAGAGAATTTCACGGATTTCATTTGACGAATTGCACTTTGACTTTAAAAATATGAAGGATTTGTTTTAAAAGACGCATCTAAATATTCAAGTCAAATGCAACCCGCAACACTTTCCAACGTTTTTGTCAAATAACTCCTAAACCAAGCATTTTAGGGCCATAAAAACTAAAATTTTGAGGCCATAGGCCTCAATAATAGGACGAGATATTTCTATAGGACGAGAGGCCATAATCTATAGGACGAGATATTTCCCGACATTAAATTAAATTTTCGGTTCCATGCTTCAATACTATCAAGGCCACCTCAATATTTCAGGCCTTGATGCTGGTAGCCATTTTTGTGATGACACGCTTAGAAGGCTTAGATTCCTCAATGTTATATTTACGCTTTCTGTATACACCGTGGTTGGTGCAGCCTGATTAGGTTTATTTTCATAATCGTTAATTCAAGATTTGCTCTCCAGCAACAACTAGAAGTACTATTATAGTTGCTTGATACCTATACGTATGAAGATTGTTTCTTATGCGTGTAGTGAAACTATTCAATTAACGTTTTGCCATGGTCTTTAAGTGCTGTGTACTAAACTGTGAAGGCATGTGGGTGATCAGTGAAGAGTGAAGACTGTGTTTGTGTTTTACCTGTACCAATAGTTTCGTTATCATTAGATGAAATTTTCAAGTCAGCGAGTTCAGGCACGCAGCTTTCTCAAAAGTAAAAAGCTAATATTTTTGTGACCATCACGAAAAGCTAAAACCTAACTGACAAAGAATATTGAATAATTATTTCAAATGTCTTTATGTGTTGGGAATTGTTCCAAAAAAATCTCCATGATATTGAATAAATATTTATTGAAAATATCTTTTACACATTAATTACATTGCTTTTATTTTTATTTGTTATTGTGTTAGTACATTGCAAGTTACCTTTATAGATTTTTAAACAAATAAACACGTTTCGTTAACTACTTTCCCTCTTAGAATGAAAATAGAAGGATAGGGATGAGTGTGTGGTCTAACATGGGAGTCCTCGCAAGGGTACGCAGAAGTAGTGGGGGAAAACTTGTGCTATGGCACTACACAAAGAACAAACTTTTTAAAGTAGCTAAAGTAAAATAGCTTGAAATAAAGGGAAAACAAAAATCTAAACGCACTGGGCTACAATACTAAATGAATTAATTAAAAAACAACTAAATTTAATATTATAGAAAGAATAGCGCAAGTCACTCGACAACTGCCAACGATCGCAGTCCAAACGCACGATTTAAATGTTGGCGGTATCTGGAAGTATGTACATCAATGCCCAGCTGAAAACATATTGTAAATAAAACACCGTTTGATATTAAACTCAAGGTGTCGGTTCGTTAAGATATTCAATATGCAGACATCCTCTTGAACAACATTCCCATGTACCGAAGTGAAGTCTGAGCCTACTAAATTGTTTCTAATGGCAACAAATGGTATTTAGTACTCAAAGGTGAAAATATTAGTTTGATTATTTTTTGGCTCAGAATTGCTTTTCTTGAAGTACGTAAGAACGCAGAAAATAATCCAATACTTTTTAGGATACAAATAATTGTTCAAATTTCGCACCCCAGCAAGCTGGCACCCTGACTCTCCAAAAAACCCTCGATTCCTCATAACAAATCAAGGAAAGTTAAATAATATTGCAAAGAGTTGGTCTGTACTTGCCCGATCCGGTATTTTCGCACTACTTTACTTGACTTTCTCAAGAGTAAAAATCATTTCTATTATTTTTGTGACTATCAAGGAAAGCGAAAAGATAACTCTCAAGGAAGAGTGAATAATTTCTTCAAATGTTGTTTTTAAAAGGTATGAATTGTTCCAAGAACATCTCTCTATAATGCTGAATAAACTTTTAATTTTGTTTCCAACATCAATTGCATCAATTGCATTGCTATTTTGTTTGCTATTCTTTATGGAAAGGATAGACAATTGGATAGGGAAAGGGTGGGGTTTACCATGCGAGAGTTCTCGCACGGGTACCCTATTAATTTCTAAAACGAGTAAACATCCCCTTTTCCGACGAAATACTCAATATGTGTCAGCAATTAGGAAGTCATTTGAAAGCAGCAAGTCCCTGAACACTGAACGTGTAGTTAATAATTTTGTGTGTGTTACATTAATAAAATGATTTTTTAAAATTTTCTTGTCCTTACGAAGTTCTTCGTAGAAATAAAAAGTTACGGAATCGTGCGCCGAAAAACGGCGTACTTTTACAGAAACACTCTTATTGCCGGGCCCAGGTAATGAAAAAGTGGATAAATCCAATACCTAAATATAAAAAATCCTCTTACATATAGTGTAGATAGAATTCATGTTTTGTGGGTCCTTGATTCCGAAAAATCGATTGACGGCAAAATGTTTGACCGTCCGTGTGTCGTCAACGCTGTCGCATAAACGGTTCAATCAATTTTCTTCAAAATTGACATTCCTCAATTGATAAGAACGAACTCAACATTTGGGCATTTTCTCACAGATATTTTGATTTTTAAGGGTACATTAATGAATCCTTTTCATGTTTTTCATGATTTTCAATTTTTTCTCAAAATTACCTCCAAATAGTTTTATTAAACTAGGATCTCAAATAACATAAAGATCCCTTTAATAGAATGGTGCAGGTTCGTTGAAAACCCAGATTTGTAATTAATATTTTGTTTCTGTCTATATTTTCAATTATGAACAAATCAATATAATATTCAAACAAAACAAATAAATGTAATATTATATTTATTATTGTAATATTAAATTTATTGTTTTTGTCACCTAATAATATTATATTTATTATTATAATATTATATTTATTTATTCTCTCACCTGATGTTGGAAACCAGTTATTTCCGAAACGTTGTGAAGAATATGTATTTCATTTAATATTGTATAAAACTTGTAAATGTTGTTATTTCAAGAATTTTATTTGTCTTTTAAATGATGAAACAACATATTCATATAAAACCTAGATTTTTAAAATTGCAAAAGTGCAAAATTGGAAACGTTCATGTACAATTTTTCGAGAGTGTGAGTAGTTTGCTTGTAATTTTGAGCGAAATATAGGCAATTTAACGTTTTAAAACATTTTTTCTCTAAAACCTCTCCAGATTTTTTAATAAATAATGAGGGACAAGTATGTATGTGCCAGATACATGATAAAAATATCGTTCTAGTTCCGTTTTCGGCTATGGATCCAATCGATTCTATCGATCGATTTCTTTCGAAAATTGCAAAACGTTAACATTTCAAAACTACAAAATTGAAGATAAAGATTTGTGCTCGACACAGACTCTGATTTAAAAAGTCAGCTGTATAATACAGACCATGTACAATTTTTTTGAAAAGACGAGTAGTTTTCACCTAATTGGCGCATGAGTTGTGCAGTTTCACCTAAGTTGTGCAATGTCTACAAAAATATTTTCTCAAAAACCGCTGCAAATGTCTTTAATTTTTTCCACGGAAGATCAGCGCTTAAAAGAATGGCGGGGTTACGTTTTAGTTAAACTTTCTGAATTTTCGAAAATTGCAAAAGAAATTTTAAAAAATGTAATTAATACGAGAAAGGGTGTGTTACGGTAGCACCACTGGTTTGAAATGTCGACACCACGCACAACTTAGTGGTAATGCGGGTAGTATTAGCGTCAGACCAAAGGTAGCAGGCAAATACAGAGGCAAGGAGCAGAGTCGCTATCGGGTCTTTGGGCACTACGGCAGGACAGAGCAAGGCAATACGGTCAGGAGCAGAGCACACGGCAGACCAGATTAGAGAGAATAATGGTATATAAATATCCTGAGAAGTGAAGTGATTCGGCTTTGAACTTCCCTGCGATATAATCGCACGAGTAAATTATACACTACTGTTTGTGGAAATTGCAACACCGCGAAGGAGCGGCATTGAACGTATCGCATTTCGTGGATAAGTTTGTGACATTGAGATCGCCAGGTGATTACATTTACAACGCCGCCAGTCACGTGGTTGCGACGTAGGGACGGCTTATCGCACCATGTTCGGGTATAAATAGAGGCGCCTTGGAGAGGCTACAAACAGTGACAGGTCGACCCTTGGCTCGCACAAGTTGTCTGTAAGTCACACCATGCCTCGTCGCCGACAGCGAGTGCAGTACGAACACTTGACGGGCTTCGACCGGGGCGGGGTCGTTGGGATGAGAGAAGCTGGGTTGTCCTACCGCCAGATTGCCACACGTCTGGGACGAGCCGCCAGTACCATCATGCGAACATGGCGTCAGTGGTCTGCGGAAGGTCGTACCCACCGCCAGCGTGGGACAGGGCCTCGCTATCACACTACGGCGAGGGAAGATCGACACCTCTACCCTATGGCCATCACCGATCGCACAGCGACATCCACCACGTTAGCGCAGCAGTGGAATACAGTGACAAGTCTCAGCATGTCCGCCAGCAGTGTTCGGCGCCGTCTTGTGCAAAGGGGCTTGATTGCTCGCCGCCCCTTGTTGCGCCTTCCACTGACTCTCGACAACAGACGCCTCCGACATCTGTGGGGCGTCGAACATCGACATTGGCGGGCTGAGTGGCAGCAAGTCATCTTTTCCGACGAGTCCCGCTTCAATTTGTCCAATAACGACGGTCGTATACGTGTTCGACGACATCGCGGTGAACGCAATCTGGAGGGATGCATTCGCCAGCGTCATACCAGCCCAACACCCGGTGTAATGGTATGGGGTGCCATTGGCTACCACTCACGGACCCGCCTACTCCGCACTGAGGGAAATCTCAACGCCCACCGGTACATCGAGGAAGTCGTGAGGGCGGAGGTCGTGCCCTTCGTACAACGCTCGCCTGGAGCGATATTCCAGCAAGACAATGCGCGACCCCATATCGCTCGCATCGTGCAACGTGTGTGCAATGATCACCAGATACAACTCCTTCCGTGGCCGGCTCGTTCACCTGACATGTCGCCAATTGAACATGTGTGGAGCATGCTTTCCCAGAGGCTGGTCCGCCAGGCACCTCCGCCAGCTTCCACCGCCGAACTCTGGACGCGGCTTGAAGGAGCATGGCAGGACCTGCCACAAGAAGCGATACAGACTCTTATTAGCCCAATGCCGCGCCGTGTACAGGCTCTTGTGGATGCGCGTGGTAGCTTCACAACTTACTGACTTGGCATGTATCCATGTATCTGATGGTACTGCAAATGAAATAAAGTAGTGCCCAGTACATTGTGCACAGTACAGTACATATACGGTGCACAGTACATTGAATATCATTTCCCTAGATCAATTCGTTCTTGGTGTTGCAATTTCCACAAACAGTAGTGTATAATAATTGGATAATAAACACGGTACATTGTATACATATTTACATCGTTTTTCCTAGTTTTAATTGTTCCTAAACAAACTTGAGAGAATTAGGAGCATATCAAAACTTCTCTTCCTTTTAGGAAAGATAGTTTTAGATTGAATGGATGGTTTATGATACTAACAGTTATTTTTATTTTTCGCCACCCCAACCGCGGTTGAGAGAAAGTTACGTAATGCCGCCCGAAAAACAGCGAATTATTGTCAGAAAAAACTCTTATTACAGGGACCTGGCAACGAAAAAGTGGATAAATCCATATGCTAAATATCTTCGTATCAAAAAATTGATGGACGGCAAAACGTCTGTCCTTGTATCCTTCTGTCTGTGAATAACGCTAGCGGCTAAATTGTTTAGTATATTTACTCCAAAATTGATATTCCCCAATCGATCTGGCTGATGTAGCGGACCCTTGTATTTCAAACCGATATTTAATTTTGGGCGGTACTTTGCATGAAGTCCCTAGGACAATCTCAAAATTATATTTAGTTCATGTTACATCCACCTTAATACTAACATCACGGTAGGTTCCACTTATTCTGGTGTTTCTTATTTTCAAAACAATTAAAATGCCAAAATTGAAGAATACATTAATTGGTAAAAGAAATATTTGGCTTTAGAATTGTAGGGTTAGGATAGGTACGAAAAATATTTAACCTTTTGCAACTTCCTAAATTTTGGAGAAAATTTATTCTAAAACGCAAAAAAATATTGAAAATACAAGTAGTCCCTCGACATCCGCGACTTTGCTATTCACGAGTTCCGAACATTGCGATTAGAGAGATGCTACCGGTTTTAATATTCGCGACTTCAACATTCGCGAGTGCGTCTTTGGTTGTACTTTTTTAAAAGAGTCATCTGGAGAACGAACATGGCAGACACCGGAGCTCAAAGTATCACGTTCTGCAAAAAATATCAAAGTTGGAACGTCAGTTCATATTAATAGAACAATACAATTGTAAAATAATTCAATTCAGTTGCGGGAAATTGCAGGTAAGGGTTTTGGCCTTGACTGAATGGCTGTTTCTGATCTGTGCAACTCTCCTTATAATGACGCCACTGAAGAGCAGCTTCGGGGAATCGTTACCGAAGAAAGTCTCTTCGAATGTAATGAAGTAATGGAAGCGAAAATGGGTCCTGGACAATTTTCAATGTCAAAGCTGTTAATGACGTTCTAAAACTTCAACTAGCTCTGGTGGAAAGGGCATTCGAATGTGTTCCGAACATGGAAATAACTTCGAAATTAAAGAGAGAAACTGAAGCAGCAATGTTTCCGTGTTTGGATATTATAACAATGAGGAGGGTGATGAACCCAAAAATAACCAAATCCTATATTCAATCACTTTCCACTTGATAATCACTTTCAACACTGAAATTAGGTTCAAATATTGTTTTATTTCTTCTCTAAGTGATACTAATTGTGAATTGTTTTAGTAGCACTTATTCAGTTCTTCTGCAGTTGTTTGTCCGACTTTTTTCTTTCTTTTTTAAACAGATTTTCGATATCTAGGAACCTAACCCAACTTTCTTCATTAAAATACAGACTCAAGATTCACGGATTTGACATTCGCGAGTTTTTTTTGGGGAACCTAACTCTTGCGAATGTTGAGGGATGACTTATACACATTCATTGTATGCAAATATACACCAATTGTTTTCATACTAACCCAACAAGAAGTAATAAGTACGAGTACACTAAGTCTCGCGATAAGTTTAATTTACTCTATAGAATACAGTACACCGGACTTATCGCAACGCAGAAATAAACGAAATGAAAAATTATTTCAAAGCTGTAATGTCAAACAATCAAATAATTTACAATGATATATTCCCTAACATCAGAACTTTCAAATACAACACCAGCTATATATAATTTGTAGCACATTGCTTGGCATGGAGGAAGACGACATAAAAAGCTCTGTCCGCCTTTTCTCTACACCTGTTAGGTACAGTCAAGTGGCAATCTCGTTTGACCTTTGTATCGATATTAGCTACTGCTATGTTTCTTCAAAAGCCCTTCTTATACGTACATTTATTAAACAAAACACTCTTTACAGTTAAGCTTATACTAGAATATGTTTAGAATATGTTATATAACATGCAGAATAACATATTTCAAGTATATACGATGTAATAACAAAAAATTCTTACTTTAATATTATTCCAATAACACTGCTAAATTTATACCTTTCAATGCAGTTTAATAATCTATTCTATGAAATATAGCGTCTAAGAGTTTGGTAAAAACAATATATTTCACTAAATACGAACTATTGAATTCTATACTACTTAATAATTTTTCTCCCTTGTTTATTCAGAGGGTGCCGAAAAAGTATGTACACATTTCAAGCAAATAAAAAACAATCTTAACATAACAAAGCTGAATTAAAAAAACAGAAAATGATGAGCACAATCATTTTAGCATATTACAGATACAACTATTACCGAACATGGCAACGAAGGCAGCGTCACAACTCAATTAAACAAAAAATATTTACAATTAAACAAGGGTTAAAAAAACGGACAAGCAATTAACCTATTCCTACTCTACTGGGAACGATGCCAAACCTAACCCTAGACCATAGCATGGTTGAAGAGTGGAAACATCCGTCGAGTACGATGTGCGGCTGTCAATAAACTCATTAGTTATTCAAATGAAAAATATTAAATATATTATAAATAAATATATTATAATAATATAAATTACGCAGCAGGAGCTCATTTTCCTTTCTTAACTAGTCATCTAAAATTCACGTGAATGAAAAGAATGAAGACTTTTACTTCAATATTTTTCGCAAATAGCCATAACAGAGAATCAAATAATGAAAATAACTACATCGCAGAATTCCTGTATCATTTACGCTATTGCCATAGGCGCATCATATTGGAGCAAACTGAATTAATTAAATTACGCAGATTCTAATGCCTGCGTTCTCATTCTCACAATTAGTAAAGAAATTTAACAAAGGTGGTCCGTTTTTTTTCAATAACTGTCAATACCGCCATATAATCACGTCTGAAACAATGCGGTCCCCGCCCGCCTTCAGAGCATAGCGTAGCATCAAAACCTAAAGAATACGTCAATTACGACCAGAACACTAAACCGAAAATCAGGGATGGCGTCTACTAGCCTTCCACAAACGTCCTTATAATTTAAATGCAATTCCTGTAAACGGTAGAGCTCTTCCGACTGAGATTGCTAATTTTCTGCATTTTCTCATTACTTAAACCGTAAGCGTCTTCCAGCGTAATTGAAAATGGTGGCCTTCTTCGACACAAGAACGCCGGCGTCACCTTTCTTACATCATCAATCTCTTTCCTGAACTCAGTATTACGGCTTCTTTACGGCTTCTTCATTTTACTATTATCTTCTCGTAAAATCAACATCAAATATTGCTTCGTACTCGAAAGCCTAAATTAAGAAACGTGTGATATTACATCAATTGGCGCTTAATAATAAAGTTAACAGAGCATTCGTTATGCTGGAAAAGCTTCACTTCTTGCCCACGCCGACAAAAAATCATTTATTAACATGAATATCCGTAAAAACAATGTGATAATTTCTCAACTTTGCGTAATAATCATCTGAAATTGTGAATACTTCGTTCCCTGTGTATATGAGGGTTCTAGCTTCGGTTTCTTTGCATTTAAAACGATAATAAGGATTTTTTTCCTAAGCCCGCACTATGTTCTTTATCTCATACATTACACAAACATTTATAAGTGCCATCATTCTTTAGGGCCTGCACCAGCGCTCGTACTCCCAGTAAACCTGGAACGTTTAAATCAGCTCCTGATTTCCGCACGATTCTGTGTGTGAATTTTCCTGTTCCCTTGCGATCATAGGGGCTCCGTTCAAGGTTCCTTCGGCGTAGATGGCTCCGTGCGTTACTCCCGCGCCTCATCATAACTTCCGCTGTCTGCCTCTGGTATGGTTTTCACTTTCTGTAGTACGAACCTCTTCTTTTCCTCCCGCTACCTGCACCATGTCTTTGTTCTTAGCCTCCCCGCGACCCCACTCTAAGAGTTGCTTGAACGTCGACTTCAATCTGCTCGGGATAATTCCTATCACATGCAATTCTCGACGCGCTGCGAAAACTCACAGGGCACCTCATCGTAATGCAGCGAGAATCTAGGATTTACTCGTGGCCGTACTTCGTCGCTGTATCCGACATTGAAGCTTCCCGCCTGCTGCTCGCAAACTTTTCGCATCTCCCTCTTCACTCGTCAATAAAAACAATTCAGATTCCATCTCTGTACTCGACGTTTGTGAGGATTCACGTACGCATTCCGCCCGCTGCTTTGGCACCGGTTCCGTGTCAATTTCCCTACCTATGGTAGTAAATTGATCAAACTTTTATCTAACTTAGCATTCAGATTTTTGCTCTGTTCATCTACCTTTACTTTAATTTCTACATCTTGCTCTCTGCACATCAGGTTCCGTGTGATTCCTCTCACTTTTCGCTATATCCCGCGCAATACTCTTATCTAATTTCTCATTCAATTAATCTAATTTTCGGTTTTGTGGTTCAAATTGACTATTCATTTCGGCTTTAATTTTCCCATTCAGATAATCGAATTTGCTGTTAAAAATGTTATAAATGCCGTATTATCGACTGGAGAAGCAGTGGGTGCCTGGGGTTGCGCATTTGTCTTTGGGTTTGCCCTGACCTTCTATCTGACCCTCCATTTTGACTGTTTTTATCTCAGTTAGTTTACAATGTAATTTCCTTTAACAAAACCACGTAAAACACGCAATCACAATAAGTACAAAACACAAGCTGAAAGAAATAACATCAACGGCAGACCACAAATAATTATTGAGCATGCATACCCGTTCATTCACCACCGGTAGTATTCAGAAATATTTATAATTGTTATGAGTTCGTAAGACTAGCCTTAATCAAGCCCCACGGTGGGCGCCATTTGTAAATGTCGGTTTTTGGATGCAAGATTGCATGTTCAATAAAACGAAGAGAAGAATTGTCACAACACATTTAATTAATACTAAGGTGATGAAGATGAGCATGTAATTGAATGATGATGTACTCTTTTACAAAATTCTTACAATTATGTTTTAATCATTGTGGCTTATAATGAGTCTGATTGAAATGATAACACAAAGACACAATTAATTTTCCGCTGCAAATACTATGCCTTAATGATGGCACCTACTCTCTTAGCCTGCTTCCTTCGTTGAAAAGTCTTACCGCATATCTCATCGGGGAAAATGAGCTCACAGGAATCCGATTAAGAGTCATCCACAAAGTTCTTACTGCTATTGTGTCGTAATGACTTTCTCGCTGAGCGGCTGGGCGCCGGCAGAGCCTGTGGCGCTGAGAGCAGCGGGGGAGGAGGGCCTGTCCCCACAGGGTGTTCGGCTCAATCACAGCTACCCGCGGTGGTGTTGCGCGATGACGGCCGCGAATGACTCGCCTCGGTCGTCGCTCCCTCGAACACCCAGACCGGACACAAGACGACAACGCACAACCACGCCGCAGGGCGATGTCCCGTTATTGTGGCGATAGACTGGGTGCAACACCCGAATCAGGCGAGAGTCCAGTTAAGTGCCGGTTGGAGCACAAGTTAAGATGAACTCGAAGATGGAGTTCTATGCATTAGTCTAGTGCCGAAATTAAAATGCAAGTTAATGCTAGTGCAAATCAGAAATGCAAGTCATTGTGAGTTCAAGTTAGAAACGCAAGACATTGCAAGTGCAACTTCGAAAAACAATTCATTGCAAGTGCGAGTTAGAAAGTTGTGGAAGGCAGCACAATATTAGATATGCTAAGGAATGGTATCAATCATAAATATTGCAAATAATGAAATGAACAGTGGGATTGGCGAAAAAATCCAAAATCCGTAATTCAATTTTTTTGCCTATCCCAGTGTTCATTCCATTATTTGCAATCTTTATAATTGGTACCATCCCTTAACGTATCTACTTTTGTGCTGCCTTCCACAATTGACGAATTGTAACCACTAAGTTTGACAAGCCTCCAACGTTTTTTGATAAGTTATGCTCTGATGTAACGGATAAATGTAAATTATGTAAATGTAAATATTGATTTCAAATTTTTGTGCCCCATTGTTTTTCTAGCAATTTGTATTGTCCATGCCATTGTATAGGACCTTAATGAAAGAACTCACTATCGACAACAAATTTCAATTGAAGGAAAAATCTGTATCTTTATTTTTGTAGTTGTAGGAAAAGAGAAAATTTCTAATTTTTGCAATTTTTGAAAATTCAGAGTAAACCGGGAAAATCGGACCTATGCCACCTCCACAAGTGTATTTTACTCTACTCTCACAAAAAATGTAAAGAAAAAATTTGGAGCCGTTTTTGAGAAAATTTTTGAAAATGTCCGGGGGGTCTGCATGTAAAGTAGCCCCAAAAATTAATGAATGTTTTTCAAAATCGCAGAGCTCCGACTCTGGCCAGATCGACAGGGGTTTCTTCAATTTGGAAAAAAACCGTACGCATTGTTTATGCGCTAGTGTTGTTCACGTACCCCGGACGGACGCACGTTTTGCTTTCAATTGTTTTTTCGGAATCAAGGACCCACAAAATCGTGATTCTGGCTACATCAGTGTTAGGGAATTTTTTTCTTAATTTAGCAACTGGAATTACCCACTTTTTCGTTATTACGGCCCGGCAATGAATTTTTTTGCCGAAAATTCGTCATTTTTTCGCGCAACATTACGTAACTTCTCCTATACTACGGGAAAGTAATATACAAAGTAATATGCTACGTACATTACAAAGTAATATACTATATATATTACTTTGTATATACTTTGTATATACGGTGCATACGGGAAAGTAATAAACGCATAGAATAGCATTTTGATTTCTTATCCGTGAATAGGTTTTTATATCTGCTTGAGTCGTCATCTATTTTCATTAACATTTTTACTTGACGATATCTTTGTAACATATGATTATCTTTTCAGCTTCCTTCTTCTGTCGTACACCTGTGTCCCGATATTTTGAGTAGTATGTCCATCTGTTAACTTTAAATCGTTGAACATGCTCTCTTTCGATGGGTTTTCTAGTGTAGGTTTGCGCGCTACCTTATCTTCAGTTCAAGGGCAAAATATCCTTCGATCCTCTCATCTTTCTAATTTCCTAAGTAAATCGGATTTGTTTAAGAGAACGCAGGAAACTATCATTTAAGTAAACATGGTGAATAACAAACGTGTTTCGGAATACATAAAGAATTTGACGATATTTTTGGTAACCGAAGTTTAAACTACCAAAAAATATAAGTATTGTGACTAAACAATTGAGTTTAGTCAGAGCAAAAAATACGGTGTTAGTTTGAGACCATTTCGTACGTCCATACTCTCATATTCACGGCTAAAGGTTTCATCTCGCTTTAATTAAAACTTCATGAAATTACAAGTAAATAGAAAAAAATATTTATTATAATATGACAAAATATCAAATGATAGTAATATTAAAGTTTGTTGCACGTCTGCTTGCAAAGGTAGACATCATAAAGCTTAAAATTAATTTTTAAAACATTAAATTCTGGAAACCTCCGAGAAATCAGAGCGGTTATATCCCCTGTTCACAGATAGGTCGATAACTCGGAAATTTGGGTATATGCTCTTTAGTGTGAGAAGGCTAACTGTGAAAAATTTCACCGCTTCGCCTACCGCCTGGGCGCTGTTTGTGAACAATCAACGTCGTTGTTGACGGTTGAAGTTTGCATCCCCTGCAGATTAGGAAGACAGCGTGAGTGATGATGATCAATTGTGACGGAACATCAACATCGTTATCATGCGTTGGCAATGGCACTGTTAGATTCGATTGCTCTTGTATCTTTCACACTTAACACGGAACGTTAATCCTGCATGGAAACTGGAACTTGCTGACTATGAATGAGCAATTAATGTATACATGACATAAAATGTAGTGACTATTAAGTATATTTAATGGAAAAACTCTGATTGATAAAATATTTAGTAATACAGCTGCCTATCAATTGTTTATCTTTATGTTGGTTGATTAAAAATTTAATAAGTATGCTTTATGTTCACTGTCATTACCACGCGTGTGTTCGTAGAATCCAAACTTTAAATGAAATATTTATTAAAATGATTTTGATTTCATTTGAACCGTAAAACATTCGTAAACGTGTTAATCATGTTTATGTTTATGTCATGTAAGCATGTTAATCGTGTTTATTCTTAAAAAAACTACGTAACGGTTATCTTAAAGACCCTTAGGAAACTTGGTGATTTTTTCAAGAGTCCTCTTGGGATTTTTCTGGAACGTTATACCTCAACAAATACTTCTTCTATAACTCAATTTAACAAAATTGTTCAAAATGTACGTTTTATTATAAGCGATATATTGGAAGACAAAATAGTTTTAAAATATTAATTCTTCTTCACCATCATCATCAGCTAATGAAATTTCGGGACATTATTTAATGTAGAATTATATGAAGGTAACAAAATTTCCAAAATTAAAATTATAATTCAACTCTCTAACAACGGAAATTTCATCGTTTGTCATAGGGCTGTTATTGATAATGCTATGCTCACGTTTGTCGCATAGATAGGAACAATCTTGCCAGAAGCATCAATCCAAATGCCGTGCCCAGAGATAATCAATAAACTCCCTATTTTAGCCGCTCTATTTTCCTGGTCCATGGTTCGAATTTTTGCTTAGTCCAGGCCACCAATTTGAAAGCTGTACTCGGCTACGGGCACAGACAAAGGACCTATTATCGTGCAGGTCGTGCAGGATGAGTCTTACTCTTCTGCTATACTTCCTTTGATTTCTCATTCATAGTGAGTTTTGAGACGTCCCGTTCTTTCATGCTCAGATATCTGTAGGTTTTACCTATCCCCAGGCCTGAACCACAGTTTGCGTATCAATTAGAAACTTTGTCGTAACTACTTTGGCTTTCCATATGTAGACATTTGCCTACTTGTCTAGTCCAGATCTCAAGCGGATGTCTTTGTTAAGTTTATTTACCATAGAAATGTGGGAAGAATAGCTTCATTCTTAGCACAGAATTAAGATTAAATATGTGAATCAAATGTGTCTGACCTTTCATCCCAATTGAGGTTGAACCAGAAGTCCGCTTGCGAAATTTATCAATACATCAAACTATTGCGAATTAGCAATTGGAATAGTAATTATTCTAGAATGAAATCCCACTGATAATTAGAATATTTCTGTTTTCAATTTCTTTCCGAAAAGAAAATCTCTGAAAAAATATTTTTTGAAAACTTCACTAACGTAATTGTAGAAGAAATCTATTCTCTTTTATCGAACAGACGTAAAAAGGCCGTTAAAGAAAAGATGTGAGACAACGAGATTAAAAATGGTCAAGAGAATTGTATTGTATTGAATTATATTTTTTATTTGAAAAATTCATATCTTACAATGGAATAAGAAATTAAACATACAAAAAAGAACAATTTATTGCCGACGTCCCATTTATCATAACGCCAACAAGTGTGAAACGAGCCAAGCGGTGCTAAAAACTGAAGAGGAAATGGCTGTGTTTATTATCCCGCAAGAACTTCAACGAAGCGGACGTCCTCGGAAGACGCAGTTCAGCGAGGAAGCTTAAAGCATTTAATGCTCTGACATGGCGCTCGGGGTTCTAATCGCGTGCGGGGCGGAAATCCTCATCTCAACCGGTCGCGTGACAGATGAGGGTGGCGGAAAGACGCAGTGGAACCGATAACCCCAACAGGCCAGCTCGCATTAACACATGAAAATATTGAGTTTTGGTTGTCATGCCAAACATCGAGAATTGACATTAAAATGAAACAAAATTTACATTTTTATATTAGCGGTTACTAAAAAAACAGCTACACAATTCTTATTATATACTTACTACCAATATATCACTGAAAAATGTTTTTCTTGTTGAATACCATTGCAGAAAATATTTTTCGGAGTAAGGTACAAAGTATTTGCAAACATATTGAAAATTGAATTCAACCTATTATATTTGAATATTAACTCAATATTATCTTATGAGCAATTTACATTTTTTAAACTTACTTGATATAAGATATCAATGTTTTTAATTTTTGTAATTAAAAAAATTGTAATTTCTATAAGAAATCAGTACATTTCAGTACTATCTATTAAGTGTAAATAAACGTTGCTTTAAGAGAAAAAGTAATCCTTAGAAATCGTTGAGAATCCAACTAAAATTTAAGGAATGCTTATGTTCTGACTGATTTTACACTTTCATGAACAGCATTTTTATTGAGCAGGACTTTGCTTATACCAAGATTCTTGAAACTAAAATTGAAATGCATTAGTGGTGATTCATAGAGCCTAGACGTTCAGGCATTTATTTTAACTAAAATAGGCAGGCGAAATCGCATTTTTTTTTAGTAAAATAGGCAAGCAGAGTGGCATTATGGTTAAAAAAAGCTGTGCAAAATGGCGTGTAAACAATGAAAAATCACAATTTAAAATGAATTATTGTAAACAATTAAGAATTAAAATGATTCACTTTTTTATTGAATGAATTCAAATCATGAACAGCATGAAATCATTTGAATTCAAATGAAGTTTTTCGAGAACTCAAACATTTTCTGTCAAAAAGAGCTTCAAATTTCGCATTTTTGTCAGCGCTTAAACGCCATTTTTTTAAAAACGGCTCCAGATTTTTCAAAGAAAATTTCTATTTAGGACGAGGTTTTACTTTTTTTAATATTCTAAAATTAATACTTCCGTTCTACCATTAAGAAACTGAAAAGTTAAGAAAATGTCAAAAAATGTACTTTGTGCGGCGATAGATCCCAGCTGGCAAGAGTAAGTGGCAATTCCGAATAGCTAGCCCAGACCCAAGGAAATAGAAAACTAATTCGGGAAAGTCCGTGCCATTTTGTAGCACCTTTAGTTTCTAATAAACTCCATGGATATTCCGAATGGATGACACGCAATAAGCACTCAAAACTGGCTTGGAAAAATTATTTCTTGACAAAAATATGCATTGCAGAGGCATCATATAATATTCCAGAAACATTAAAATTGTTTATTATCTACGAAAGAGATCAATATATTTGTTCGTAAAGAAAAATTAACCGACAAATAAACTAGTGGTGCTACAGAATGGAACAGACTTCCCCGTATTAGTTTTCAATTCAATTTGTATACACTATTGTATTTTTGAGTGTAAGTGCTTCCAATGACTTCAAATGAAGTGTTTCGAAAACGCAAACATTTCCTGGAAGAATGAGCTTCAAATTTCGCATTTTTAGTAGCGCTTAAACGCCATTTTCTTAAAAACGGGTCCACATTTTTTAAAGAAAATTGCGATTTAGGATGAGGTTTTACTGTTCTTTAATATTCTAAATAAATATTTTCGTTCTACCATGAGGAAACCGAAAAATTAGGGAAAACGTCAAAAAATGTACTTTGAGCGGCGATAGATGGCAGCTGGCACGAGTATGTGGCAACCCCAAATAGCTAGCCCAGACCCACGGAAATAGAAAACTAATACTGGAAAGTCTGTGCCATTCTGTAGCACCACTAGTTTCAGTTTGATTGATATAAGTACGAGAAGAAAAAATTACAAAAAAAGGAAGAAAAGAGCAAAACTAAGGTAAAATACCAAAAATAGGCATTAGAAGCTAAAAGAAGCGAAACAAGACAAAATTAAAAAGTACGAAAATAATTTCAGATGTATAATTAAGTGATATTAATCGTTAAAAGGCATGTATTCGTAACAATAATAACTAGTGGTGCTACAGAATGGCACAGACTTTCCCGTATTATTTTTCCATTTCCTTGGGTCTGGGCTAGCTATTCGTCATTACCACACACTCGGGCCAGCTGCCATCTATTTCCTTCCAAAGTATATTTTTTTTGACATTTTCTTGACTTTTCAGTTTCCTAATGGTAGAACGGAAATATTAATTTTTAGAATATTAAAGAACACTAAACTTCTTCCTAAATGGCAATTTTCTTGGAAAAACTTTTAGCCGTTTTTAAGAAAATGGCGTGTAAGCGCTACTAAAAATGCAAAACATGAAGATTTTTTTCACAGAACATGTTTGAGTTTTCGGAACACTTCATTTGAAGTCATTTGAAAACCATTAATTTACAAATGCAATAGTGTTTACAATTTGCTGGAAATGTGCATATTAACAATGTGAGAGAAGTTTAAAAAAAATTACATCTATGTAATTTTTGCAAAAAAAAAAAAATAATACCCCAAATTTAACTTTACGTCATATTAAAGTCACTATCCGTTCGAAAAGTTTGAAGATAAAATTTGGAACAATTTTTGAGAAAATTGTGTTTGAGTGATTCTGAAAATCCGAAATTTTGAGCTAGTTTTTACAGAAAAGTGAGTTCTCGAGAAAATTTACTAGACATTATTTAAAGCAAATGTACTCGTAAATACAATACTGTAAACAAATCGCCACTAATGTAAATATTACCACAAATGAACATTACTTCAAATACTTTGAAACAGAGAAAGCAATACCATGACTTAACAAAATATTTTAACTACAAACGATTAAAAAATTATAAATGCAAATTATAGTTTTATCATTCATTTTCAAATTTTTACGAATAAAATTGTCAAATACTTACGAATGTTCTTCACTTTGGGCACAAACAGCAAGCGAAGGATTTCAGTAATAAAATTATTCGAAAAATACACATGAAATAAATTCACAACATAAGTAATACACTATGATGACCCTAAATCCACAACACTAATATGTATTTTGACTGATACACACACATATACTTAATATTTCATTCTAAATCTTTTACCGTGTTCATTTTCTGAATCGAGAAATAAACACACATTGTTTAATAACAACTTTCTTGTCATGGTAACCAATTCAAATTTAAAATCACTGTCCCTCTTTGGCCGAATACAACAGGTGGAAAAAATCACATTTGTGGGAATGTTTACAAAAATTCGTGAAAATGTTATAAAACAAAATATTTAGAAAAAAATTTCAATTAACGCGATGGTTTACTTTTCGTTTCAGTGCAATGCATACTTTTCATTTTGTGTGTGATTAAACAACTCCTACATTTTTCAGCATTATTTTGATTTTGGGGCCCCAAATATCGCGGCCGAAATCAAGCTTCTGGAATATGGGAGAGAATTTAACTCTTTGCCATTGTTGAGAATTTCGGCGAAAAATTTTCAATAGTGTTTGAGAAAATTTCGTTCGAACATTTCAGAAAATTTGCCAGTTTTGTTCCTTTATTATGGACCACTTATGGACACTTCAAAAACCGTCATTGGAGATACTTTGAAGCGAATGTGTAAAGAAACGCATTAAGCAATTAAACACATCTACAATCATCTACAATTTAAATTTTGACGACGTGAGAGACAAATCAAAAAATTTACATTTTTGTAATTTTTGAAAAAACCAACGTGTAGACCAGAATGAAGTTTATGTTATCTGATAGAGTATATTTAGCATTATCTTCGCCAAAAGTTTAAAGAAAAAATGTGGAGCCTTTTTGAGAAAATCAATTTTTTTAAATTGCACATATTGCACACAATATTGCGCGAAAACTACTAAAATTTTCAAAAAAAAAATGTACATGACCTTAAAGAAAGAACTCACTATCAAGAAAAAATTTTATTTGAAGAAAAACTCTTTATCTTCAATTTTGTAATTGGAGAAAGACGCCGAATCAAATTCAAACTTTCACAATTTTCGAAAGTTCAGATATATCCGTGAAAATCGCACATATGCCATGTTAATAAGTGTATTTTACTCTATTCTTACAAGAAATTTAAAAAAAAAATGTGGAGCCGTTTTTGAGAAAATTTTGAAAATGTCCGGGGGGCTTCATGTAAAGTACCCCCAAATTTTACAGAATCTTTTTAAAAATCTCAAAGCTTCGACTAGAATCAGATCGACCGGGGAATATCCATTTTGGAAGAAAGCGTACGTATGGTTTAGGCGCTAGCAGTGTTCACAGACGGACAGACAGACGGACGGACGGACGGATGGACAGACGGACGGACGGACGGACGGACGGACGGACGGACGGACAGACGGACGGACAGACGGACGTTTTCCTTTCAATTGGGTTTTCGGTATCAAGGACCTATAAACAGGGTTTCTGGCTACACCACGTGTTAGGGGATTTTTTCTCTTAATTTAGCAACTGGTTTTATCCACTTTTTGCTTTCCCGTATACGTACGTATACACGGAGTGATATACGTAGTATAGGGAAAGTTATGTAATGCTGCGCGAAAAAATGGCCAATTTTTAGCGGAAAAAAATTAATTGCCGGGCCGTGAAAACGAGTAAGTGGATAAAACCAGTTGCTAAATTAAGAAAAAAAAACCTAACACGTGGTGTAGCCAGAAAACCTGTTTTCTAGGTTCTTGATACCGAAAATCCAATTGAAAGGAAAACGTCCGTCTGTCCGTCCGTCTGTCTGTCCGTCTGTGAACACTGCTAGCGCCTAAACCATATTTACGATTTCTTCCAAAATGGATATTCCCCGGTCGATCTGATTCTAGTCGAAGCTTGAGATTTTGAAAAAGATTCTTCAAAATTTGGGGGTACTTTATATGAAGCCCCCCGGGGATTTTCAAAATTTTCTCAAAAACGGCTCCAAATTTTTTCTTTAAATTTCTTGTATGAATAGAGGAAAATACACTTTTTAACATGGCATAGAACCGATTTTCACGTACATCTCTCAATTTTCGAAAATTGTGAAAGTTTGAATTTTTTTCGGCGTCTTTCTCCAACTACAAAATTGAAGATAGATTTTTTCTTCAAATAAAATTTGTTCTGCATATTGAGTTCTTTCATAAAGGTCATGTAAATGTTTTTCAAAATTTTGGTAGTTTTCGTTCACTATTGCGTGCAATATGTGCAATTTTAAAAATTACAAAAACAAGATTTTCTCAAAAACGGCTCCAAATTTCTTCTTTAAACTTTTGGTAGGGATAGTGGTAAATGTACTCTATCAATGACATAAAAGCCATTTTGGTCTATCGGTTGTTTTTTTTCAAAAATGACAAAAATGTAAATTGTTTTACTTGTCTCTCACGTCGTTAATATTTACATTATCGGCGATTTTTTCACATTATTATATTTACGAGTATATGTGCTTTAAGTAATGTCAAGTAAAGTTTCTCGAAAACACTACCGTTTTCTGTGAAAAGTAGCTCAAACTTCGGCATTTTCAGAAATGCTCAAACGACATTTTCTCGTATATGGCTGCAATTTTTTTCTTGAAACTTTTGTAACGGATAGTGCTAATTACACTCTTTAGTATAGCGTCCAGTTTATTTTGAGTAATTTTTTTTCTTTTTTCAAAAATTACATAATTGTAATTTTTTTGAAAGATCTCTCACATCTTTAATATGTACATTACGAGCAATTTGTAAAGATTATTATATTTTTGAGTGTAAGTGCTTCAAATAACTTCCAATAAAGTAGTTTGAAAACTCAATCATTTTCTGTGAAAATGAGCTTTTTATTTCGCATTTATTTCGCATTTTTAGTAGTGCTAAAACGCCATTTTCTCTTAAACAGCACATAATTTTTAAAAGAAAATTGCCATTTACGGCTAGGTTTTTGTGTTCTTTAATATTCTAAAATTAATGTTTCCGTTCTACCAATAGGAAACCGAAAAATTAAGAAAATGACAAAAAAATGTACTTTTGGCGGTGATAGATGGTAGCTGGCAAGAAAGAGTATGTGGCAATTCCGAATAGCTAGCGAAGACCCAAGAAAATAGAAAACTAATACGGGAAAGTCTGTGCCATTCTGTAGCACCACTAGTTCGTTTTCACGGCCCGGCAATTAATTTTTTTCCGCCGAAAATTTGCCATTTTTTCGCGCAACATTACGTAACTTTCCTTATACTACGTATATCACTCCGTGTATACGTACGTATACGGGAAAGTAAAAAGGTATTTTACCACATGTTCGGGCTGTAAGATGTATATAGTAATAAAACAACACTCTTATCTTTTCCTCATATAATTTTCTAAATATCTTCTAAATTATCCTGACTAATGTTCCACTGCCTCGCCAAGTGGGAAAAAGCTGTCTTGTTCGGATGTAGGGGAGCCCAGCTAAATCCCTTCGCTGAATCTTTCCTTCCTGGAACGTTATGCTTTGCGCTTGTGGACATTGTATCGCCTTCGTGTGGAGCGCACACTGTGTATACACGTTGTATTTTATACCGCTATCGGGCTCGAAATTTAGCGCCAATATAAATATGTGCCCCCCGCGTTTCACATAATGCGGCCGATAAAAAGACACCGCGGCGCGCGCAGGGACACCATAAAGTGGGGCGATAGCGAAGCGCGAGCCACAGAGAGGGACGGAAACGACAGCAGGCAGGAGAGACAGAGGAAAGTGAGAGGGAAAATCAAAGGCCACAGCTGATTGTTCTATGGTGCAAGACAGCACAGCTGCTCCCTATCGAGTGAAGTATCAAGAATACATTCATTGTCGACATGTATATTTTTCGTTGATTACGAATGGTAGAAAATGGAAGAGTTCCGATAATACAAAATTGTATATGGTAATTACAACACGAAATGAGAAACATCAATTAGAAAATTGTGTTTACCAGAGAACACATGTTTTCATTGAAAAATAAATACATTTTCATTCCGTAAAATATTTAGTAATAAATATTGATACATTTCTCATTTGACAATTGTTAATTTCATATAACTAGGAGCGAGATATTGTCAATCCGCCTTTTATATACCGAAGCTGGAAAAAAATCATTATACGTATTTGTGTATAATTAGGTAGTTAGACGTCCTTTTTTTCTTTTTTGGTGTTTCTTTCTGAACGTAGAAGCAGAAAACATATTTCATCAGGTGAGGTTATAGCATAAAGTGTACAAGCGAAAAAAATATAATTACTCGTTCTTGTACATGAATATTGGGATGCAAAATATTCGCTTACAGTTTTCTCGACGAAGATCGTATAATTTTAGCCAAAATATTTTTTATTGATACATACATACACTTTATTAAAGATCACTATAACAGTGAAAATATTTAGAATAACAATTTTCAACAAGAGCGAATTTTCTGAAAACGCCTTTTTCGGGACTTTTTCAGGGCCTGATTCGGGCGCACCAGAGGAACACAAGAGGCCTTGTAAATTTTACTCAAACGTAGGAACACTGCCCAAAACCAATACAATACAGTGCGTTTTGCGGAAGGAAGGAAAGCAAAGGAAGAACTACGTTGCCAACGAAACGTCGCTGTTACCAGCCGCCCATGCCTACCGCCGAGCTGCGAACGCCGTCCTAAATTCCATTCCTCATAGAGTGGAATTAATTAGAATAGTGCAGGAAGGGTTTCAAAAGAGGGCCGCTGCCACAGTAATCACAGCAGATTTTTTCAAAAGAAGGAAAAAAGGGAAGGGAAAATCACATTGCCCATACGTCCGTCCACATTCTCTACCAGGGATCGCGTATCAGGAGAAGCGAAGCGGACCGGTTCGTTCCATATAATTAATCCCCTCCAGATGCTTTGATTCGCGCCGGACACGCCAGGCTACTAAAATCTCATTCCCGAGCGTTTGTTTTCGATTTGTTCTCTTCAGGTTTCACTGATAAAAAAAGAGCATGTAATTAAGCTCGATTATTGCTTTGAAGGGTTTCGTACCATCTGACAACCGAGTGTTCAGGTATATTTTTAGAGCATACTATTATGAATGAGAAAGTGAAATTGTAGTAATGATACTCTCTGAAATTAAGAATATATACTAAACCTTCGTTAACCCTAATTCCACGCTACCGAAAGAATCGGTGTACGTGTTAAAACAATTCATGTAATCTGATTCCGTGTAACTGATGCTTCCTTGCTGAGACCCAACTTTTGTTGGTGTTACGCCAAAATTCGTATTAAGCGAATGCATGCTAGCAGGAGTTTTCCATGCCATAATGATCTTGGGTCATATTAGTTCGTCAGACGAATGACAGCCATCATAAAACCACAGTTTAATATAACAGTTACGAAGCTCCCTACATTTTTTTTCGTCCGGTGCGACATCAGCGCTCCTTGTGTTGAGCAAGAGGGAGCACCAGTTCGTTGAGGCGCGGCATATATATTTGCATGCTGTTAACACGAGGTTTACTTGACGGTATGTGATAGCAATGCAATTATGATGCAATGAGTTGAACTGAATGAAAATTATTTATTTTCCGCTCTTAGCTCACTTGCCAATGTTAAATTGTGATTGACCACATTTGCGTCCTGCATACATTTACGAATGATTAAAAATGCCAACAACATACGGAAATGCCTGTAGTGCTATAAATTGTAGCAACAATCGAAAGGATTCGCCAAATGTATCCTTCTTTATGTTTTCTAAAGATACGAAAAGCAAAGTGTTAACAAAATTATTTGTGTATGTCATTTCAAAGCGCATTTGCAATAAACTGATTCCAACGTTTTCTTGTTTACCTTCTATATTGATTAGTGAATGTTTTTTTGTACTTTAGGCGGTTCAATAATTTTGGATGTTAAGAAAAATTCCATGTCAGCTAATAAATACCATGTAAATTTTGATTTATGCTATTTTATCATATTTAATTTATTATCATATTAAGGACTTTATTTATTGAGGACTTATTTATTATCATATAACTCTTAAGGACTAGTTTACCTAAAAAAGAAGCTAAGCAGAACCACCCGTGTGATCTGACAGGAGGCCCCTGCCCTTGTAGAGATTCAATGGCTTATATCATCATCGTATTAAAATTATTATTATTTTTAAATATTATTGTAACATTTAGGTGTAGGACCCCCATCTCAATAAGATTTTTCGTGAGGATTTCTTTGATTAATAGAAAAAATGCTAGAAGGATGTTTATTTTCTGCACAGTAAGTGTGGATTTTATCATCTCTCTTTGAGAGTAATACATTTGTATTTTATGATAAACTTGGAATAAGCGTTTTATTATGTATGTACCAAATGTTTTCAGATGTTATGCACATGGCTACATGCTGTTTTAAAAGTGTTCTAAAACGTTAAACATTTAAAATTATGAATTACTAGGCAGTCCCCTGTTATCTCGTATAGCCTTAAAGACAGACGCCTTTTGCTGGCCACCAGGAGCGCTAGTGTCAAAGGGATGAATTCTCCTCCCATTAGAGCTTCGCAACTGTTCTACTAAACTGTGATAAAACGGTCCTCTATAAGTAATATTTTGTTTTGAATTTCTTATTGGTCTCTTGGTGAGCTTCACTTTCATTTGTTTGTTATTCAGTTTACACTTTCCAATACTGTTATAAAATCTCGAAAAAATAAACGACAGAGAAAAATTATTGCTCATGTAAATTCTTTTATCAATATTATTACATTTCAATCCTCGCACAAACTGTAATAAAACTATGCTACCTCCGTTTATGTGAGAGGACTATCATCCTGATACATAGTTACCCAGAAATTCGGGAAAAATTTTAAAAAAGACTACAAAATTAAAAAGGTTTGATTGGGTTATTCCGCATTTTCTCAAGCAGCGCCTCAAAACTGAATTATCGTACTCATTGTGTCACTGCTTAGGTCAGCGCCGACGTCATGCGACACCAAGGCTCCAAGGAAGAGATCGCCGCCGTTAAATATTTTCTATTCACGTGCTGCTTTATGGATCACCAGTTTTATTGATATTCTTGATATCTAGAGAACTGTTATACTGTATAATCACTATTTGTTGTTTTGAGCAGAGTGCTTGCTACATTTTGGAAAACCACTGTGTGTGGTTTTCTTCAGCAGCATTTTTGCCGCTGCGGTTCACTGTTCTTCTATTTACTACGTGTGGAGGTTCATTTTGTGACATTTGTAGCATGTTTGCGCTGAAATCAAATGATTGGTACAACATTAGCACTTACGTTTTGGTATTATTGGTAATGGTTTTATAACATTATGATGAACCTTCTTTCCTTCTCACACTTCAGTCATTACTCGAAAAATACAAACGAAATATTTCAAAATTGAGCAAAAATTCTAATAAAAAAAAGAGCATGGACTAATTATTTAAAGATATAATGTGGAGAAATAGACTGCGTTAAATTCTCTAACATCAGTAGTAAGGGTGTAGAATAGGTTTGAAACTAATTTGAACATTGTCACCATGCAATTGAAAATTACGCAAAAAAACACTAAAATTTTCAAAAAGGTTTACATAAAAGAATTTAAAGATCTTATATTGAGGAACCGATCGGACTTCAAAATATAATTAGTTTCAATATTGAAAGGGATTCTCAAAAAATTGAAAATTTGCAATTTTTGAAACTCCAGAGATTCAATGAAACTTCAACCAAAGCGATATGTTATATTACATTGTATTGAAATAGGGACTTGAGACACATATAGGCTTGAGCATATATATATATATATATATATATATATATATATATATATATATATATAAAAATAATATATCAAGTGTGTCTAGTGAAAGCGGAAAACAGTAGAGTAGTTTTCCAAATGCAGAAACGAAGCTATTTATAGATTTTGAAAGTGGCATAAAGTGACACTTTTAAACGGTGACAACCAAAAACATGATAAAGTGATGATAGTTAATATAAAAGCTTTCGAGAAACCTTATAAGACATCATTTAAACCACATATACTCATACATCAATCTTCAATAACGTGAACACATCGCCGGTAATGTTAATGTTAAGGACGTTAGAAACAAACCAAAAAATACTCGTTTGTAATTTTTACAAAAACAAAAGAATAGAGCAAAACGGCGTTAATGTTATCCCTGCTGTAAATTGAAGCCGTTCTTGAGAAGTTTTTGTTTTTGTAAAATCTTCTTTATAAGTGTATTTCACTCTATTCTTACAAGAAATGTAAAGAAAATTTGGAGCCATTTTGGAAAAAAATTTGAAAATGTCCCAGGGGCTTCCCAACGCCCCAAAATTGAAGAATGCTATTCAAATACAGAGACCTTTCAGTGATGCCAAATCGACAGAGGAGTATTCAGTTTGAAAAAATATCCTACGCATAGTTTAGGCGCTAGTGTTATTCACAGACGACAGACAGACGGACAGACGAGCAGATACGCCGCTAGACAGACGGACGGTGTGAAAAAAATAACACTTTTTCGGGGGACCCCAAAGTGTGTGTGTCTGTTGAAATTTCGAAATCGAGTTTCCGCTGCATTACATAATTTTTCCTATACTACTAATTTTACTCCGTACATCCGTACATGATTGCATAGTACGTATGCTACGTCTAGACGTAGTAAAATGTTTAGGCATTTGGTGAGACCGTTGAATCTCGTTACGAGTTAAGAATAAACAGATCTTTAATATGCAAAAATATTTAGATTTTCTGGACCAAGGCAGTTACTATAATGCAATCTGAGATTTTGAATTGGCTTTTCTTGAACATTTGAGGAATAATAACATGTAATGAACGTGACAAAACGTAAGAAGAAGATATAATTTCAGCATCCTTTCGGCAAAGCTATTACCTGTCTCCCTTTGAACATTTTCTATTAATGTTTGATAGATTTGACGAGGTTGGAAAGGATTACTTTATACAGTTTTACACGTAAGCATCAGTTTATCAGCGACGGCAAAGGCCATCTTAACTATTTATCGGGTTCCTTTTTCTCGTAAGTTTATCTTCTAGTTATGCAATACTTATGAAGCAGTAATTCGTATATTAAGAGTTCGAACAAGCTAGATTTTGTCAGTGACAACATCCACCGCAGCGTCGCTGAGCGGGAGTCCGTGGGTTTGAGTCCCAGCCGTGGTGAATTTTCGTCTCTTGCTACATAGCTAGGTCGCTTCGTACAGCCACTGTACGAAGAAGAATTCTAGCTGCCGTTTGTTCTGATCGGAATTTCCGATCAGTACGGGACAAATGCTGGAGCGGTATCACCACGCGATCGTCCACTTGCGACGTAACAAATGGTTCACGGACCGCACGCGATCTTTCCTTTCTCATTCTCATTTCCTCTCCCCATACAAGCACCTACTCTACACGCACTTACTCTATTGCCTAGTACGTCGGGAGACCAATCAGAAGCCGAGAACTTGTCTGCTTGGGGCGATGGCCCGCTGGGGGATGTTTCTAAAGCCCGCAACTGACGTGTAGCCAAATCTCCCGTTCTCTCAGGGGAGGAACACCAGCACCTCCCGCATTATAGGATACTTTACACTCACAAGACTAATATCTATATTCCCCATCCCGAAACACTAAATACTCGTTCTCTTGCGTGATGTAACATGAAGCTCCATCTCTCACCATTCGGTGCATAACCATCGCTACCTTCCGCGCGGGGCCAATCCTTGCTATTGGATCATCGCAGCGCGGGGCCTTGGCCCGCAGCCCCTTCAGGCCCCGCTCGTGCACGCGCCCGCCCGCACCGCCCGCCCGCACCGCCCGCCCGCGCCGCCCGCCCGCCCGCCCGCCCGCGCCGCCCGCCCGCCCGCGCCGCCCGCCCGCCCGCGCCGCCCGCCCGCCCGCGCCGCCCGCGCGGGAAAGCCCTGTTTGCGCAGCAGCCCCTCCATGTACTTTGCGGCGCCAGGCGGCGTCGCCGTCGCCGTCGCCTCTCGCTGACGTGCGCTGTTTGCGTTCGGAGATCGCCCGCGACCTCCGCCCTCGATCAAGCAGCGCGCCGCGCCGCGCCGCGCCGAGGCGGCCCGCCAACCAGGCAGCGGCAGCGCTGCTCGGACCCACTCAGATATGCCGTGAGAACAGAAGGCCCAGTCGCTTCATGGTAATGGGGAATGGCGGGCTTTAGAGAATGGAGACAACTTCGCCAAGGGTCTTTGAATGTTTGAATTAGTTACCAGCGAGAGCATACTTTCTCGCATTATTTGTTACTTTTGCATTTTTCAAGAATTCAAAGTTCAACAAAAATTAGACTAGCGTCATTTCTAAACTTTTTTGGCTCTATTCAATGAAGGAAATTAACTCGGGAGTTCCCGCAATAGGTAGACTCACTCCTGTGCCCATAATGTATCGCTGCAACTTTTTGTGAATGTGAAAGATATGAAATTCTATTTACTGAAATACGTATTTTATTTTAGTTTGCACATGTCCCCCAATGCAATTTTTTAATGAATCCTACACTGCAGAAACCTTGTCTGAACATGAATGGAGAGAAAGGTAAAAATTGACCAAGTACACGCAAAAATCATTAAACATCTTATTATCTTATTAAATAATATTAAATACAATCTCCATAAGTTATTTTGGCACGTTTTAAACAAATATATATTTTACATTTTTCACAAACATGTTTAAAGGTATTCGTTTTTTGTTTTTGTTTTTCATTTTGCTAGGGTCGCATTTTTGTTCATTTTCCTACAGACGTCTACTGCACATTTTCCTCTTTGGGAAGAAATTATGACACTAGATCCTAGATAATACAAATAATTACATTTTTTGAATAGACACTTTGACAAGTGTAATGACTGACACAGCTGAAAATGCCATGGTACGTACCACTTATGCCAGGAGCTCGCAATGCACTGGCACCAGTGCACGTAACGTATCTGACAGATATTGCGCAGCGCAGCTATCAAGTTTCAACGTACTTACGGGAAATGATACATGGAAAGGATAAAAATAGAAGACTTCAGAAAAGTGCAGTGAAGGAAAGCATTAAATATCAGACGACAAATGCATCGCAATAATTCAGTAACATAAAATTGTCGTAGCTTGGATCTCAAAGATATGCTGCAAGCACTCCGGGTTAAATAAAAAATTTAAAGCGGATTTTGAGAAATCATTTTTGTTATAAACTGCCTTTACTTCATGCATACATTACGCAAAATTACTCGTTTTCTTAAAAAAATGTACGTGAATTTATGTAAAAACAGTATAATTATTTAGAAAAGATTTTTTGAAAGAAAAATCTCTATCATCACTATTGTAGTTTTACAATTTAAACCTTTGCAATTATCGAAAATTAAGAGTTTACCAAACATTGGACCTGCGCCACTTTTATCAGCATATTTTGATCGATTCAATGAAAAAATGTAAAAGAAATATTAGAATTCTTTTTGAAAAAATGACTTTTTCATAACGCATACATTTCACGCAAAATTGCAGGAAAACTACTCGCATTTTCAAAACATCATGCGTTGTCTTATTTATATTTGAGATTTCATTTAGAATTAAATTTCTATCTTCAACATTCTATTTGTAAGAAGACGCCGAAAAGAATGTGTACTTCTGCCATTTTCGAAAATTTTGAGTTCAACAAAAATGAGATCTATTCCAGGTTTTAAGAATTCTTTGCTCTATCCCCCCCAAAAACCAAATCAGAATTTTAGATCCATTCATGAAAAAAAATTGAAAATGTTAAAACATGATCTAAATTACCCCCTTACAAATGAAGATACACGTTTCAAATTTGTCTATAACTGTCTAATGATTTGTATTGGTGAAGTTTGTATTAAGCGAATTAAACTTAAACTACACTGTTGGAGTAAAACGAAAAATAATGAAGCGACAGAGAGAGAGAGAGACCTAAATAAATTGAAAAAGTATGTTAAATAAAAATCATATTGTATCCTCATTTCGACTAGTCTTCGAGTAATGCATGTTGTACGCCAACAACGCACGTAGCATCTCAATAAACGAGTCACTTTGAATGCACGCAACCTGCATCCTCTTTAATGCACTTCTGGCGGGCGCGCACTCATGCAAGGAAATGAGTGGCGATTCGCTGCGGTGCATTTGAAGAAGGCGCCCGGGTGTTCGCAGGGTGCGAGTGCCTGCTATTCACGGGCACGTTCGGCAAACAGTACGGCACGTTCTCCAGCCCCGACTACCCGCGCCCCTACCCGGACGGCGTGGGCTGCCTGCTGTACACCTTCCTCGCTGCCGCCGGCGAGATCGTCGAGCTCACCTTCAAGGACTTCGACGTGCAGAAGACGCACCTCGAGTGAGTACATCTCCCGCGTTGGCCTGATGGCGCGGCTCCCTTAGCTAATGCTAATGGGCTGGCTTTATTCAAATTGTCCAATGAATTGTCACCCCAACTAGAAATGAAATCCAGGTGTCCTGATTGCGTAGGATTCCGTGGTCGGAGTCAGTATCTACTTGGCTGTGCGGCAGGCGCCGCGTACTAGACACAGATGCCAACTTTTTGGTGATCATTCTGCGACCTTTCTCGGTATTTAGCCCTGAAGAAGGTCTAAGAATGACGGTCGAAACGTAGGTATCTGTGCCTAGGATGCAGCGTCGTCCGGATAGCGAAGTGTATTTACTAGATATCTTGGTTTACGTCCTGTTGCAGCTATCGAGATGACCAATGCTTTTAACGGTTTCTTAGGCATGATGAGTTGCCCGTTATGATATTCAATTGTCACCACCGTTACCATTTAATTGACTTCATAGTACAATGTTTGAAAGGGTTAGTGAAATGTACTTTTAAGTCACAATAATTAAGTTTTTGTATGTGGCTCACTTACTGTTTGGTAAACACATGCAAGTGGACCAATCTGGAAGGAAATCTATAATATTGAAACGGAAGAGTGTATTTTTTTATGGTTTGATCAAGTCGTAAAACTCAAATGTGTGACTGGTGATAATTTTACCTGCACCTTCATTACTTTGGCTTCATATTGATATTTTCATTTTTGTGTCGCACAATATTCGTATTTCAATGGAAGACGGGAGTGACGAGATATTTTGGATACGAGTTCAATACAATGAGAAACCAATATTATGTGTTTATGTGCTGGACGATTTCCGTCGAGTTCATCTTCAAGGACGTTGGCAAGCGGAAATTATACTTCGAGTAAGCACATACAGGTAATAGTAGAAGAACGTAGCTAGGAGGGCCATTTGGCGACAAACCTGTAATATTAAAAGGGAAGAGATTCTCTCTGACAGCATTTAATAGTGTGCTCAAATCAAAAAACTTGAATTTATGGCTGATGATTACTTCACGCACGCCCTAGGTTCTGTACTAGCATTCCCATTATTTGCAATGGGGAAGGAGCTCTAGTGGTGTAAGTAAGCTTTATGAAAATATTGCTGCATTTAAAGGACAAAATTATTTCTAAGAGAAATGGCCGTACGTCTGTGACAGGAAGGCAGCTCTTAAACTTGTGTTGTACTCTCATTTTCAAGAATTCAGCACAGTGTAGTACATTGGGAATGTAGTGGTTACTGAGAAAGAACTGTAATCAATTTCTCTGATGTTTGTGAAAATCAATCACAATGACGGTTTGCTTGTCCAAAAATTCAAACGAAAGTAAAGAGCATTATTTTAAAAAACATCCTTTCCAATACATTTTCTTTGGTAAGTAATAATAACTAATATATAATAATGCTAATACTAAAATAATAATAAAATTTTATAATACTTTTAGATAAATTTTCGAACGCGAAGTTCATCAATTCAATATTTGTTTTGTAGGTAGAGATTTTCTCTGTATGGAAAGCACAGTATTGCAGATGTTACGAATATTAGTGGCTGCTAACCATTGATATGAGAGTCAAATTGCCTTTCCTCTCTGTGGATACCATATTAGATGAAAAACGAATATCAAGTTTAAAAGCGCTACAAGATAAAAACTTTTGTGAGGCAGAATGAGCTCATCCTTTATTTAAAATAATGAACTAAAACACCAAAAGGTACGTAAAATTGTAAATGTTGCTACTGAAATAGCTTTGAAAGCATACCGTAATATTAAACTGAAAACATTTAAAAAATGAAAATTGCATACGTTGTAATGATTGAAATTGGAACGAAAGAATTTCTCTGTAACATAAAGCTGCATACTTAACTTGAGTCCAATGTGGAAATTATCTGTACTTTCCTTGCTTGTATTTGGTTTTTACATTTAACAGGGATAAGGTTGAATATTTTTATGGTTGCTAAAATATCAATAAAATATTTGATTAAGAAATTTACCCTCCAATGAAGTGTAAATGCTTGTAATATCAAAGAGGACAGAAATTCGAACATATTTGCTTGACTGGAGACTAATCGGGAGCTTAAAGGTTGTCCAGCGGGAGAAGATCACCGCCACATCCCACGAAAAAACATGCACCACGCTTTCGGAATAATGATCTTACGTTAGCAATTGACGCGCGCGGGATCACTAATCAATCGAACATATTTTCTTTTAAAACATATTTTAGGGAATTTAAAATGAATTGCTATCATTTTACAACAATCGAAATTATATGTATTTGTTCTTCATAATCGGTATTTAAGCTGAACTCAGTACGAAACATTCAGATACCTATAATTTATTATGTAAGTTATTGAGGTCTCTAAATTGGATGTGTGGAATTAAAGTGCAGTGTCACAAGAAAAAGTTTTTAGAAAAAGTTAGCTGATCGGGACGATTGTCTTAGATCAGACATATCAAGGTCACGGGGAATTATTTATCTTAACACAGTTCTCAGTCCATAGCAAATGGCACAAATTTAAAAGTAAGGGTTGTGCAAATAGTTCTAGGGAGGCGGTAAGGTACTTATGTCACTGAATACTTGACCCATGACAGACTTTTGGAGAAGTCACTAGTCAGAAAAAGAAAGAATGAAAGAAAGAAAGAAAAAGAAAGAAGAATGACAAAGAAGAAACAGAAAGAAAAAGAAAGAGCGAGAAAACTTCATTTTCGAGAAATTAAATATTACAAAAGTACAGTCATTTCAAATTATGATGTTGAAGGAAAGAACAGTTTAGTTAAGCCAAACATAATTAAATTATGAAATGTATAGATTTGAAATATTGACCTTCGTAATGGAAAGTAAAGTAAAGTAATTGTGTTTTCGCATTACGAATACGTTAAAATGAGAGATAGTTTCGCAATAAAAAAAGTCGATTTCTGTTGCTGAGGACGCGTACGGCCTTGAACAGTAGTAATCGTACTGATGCTCACGTAATCCTTGACGATGCTTTATTACTGCCTGCCTGAAATGAGCTCGCAAAGGATGGCCAGCCATCTTTTACTGCTTCAAAGTTATTAAATCAACTGTCATTAAGCGACCTATGAGTCTTCAATAATTCATTCAGCGACAAACTACGACCAAAAGAGCTAAAAGTCCCAACGGCAGCAATAAAACGAAGATCCTCATTGGACCAAACTTGAATTTCTAATATTCAAATTACGTTTGGGCGTAATGAGGTCTTTCCCTTTGAGACACACGTACGCCCGTTTCTGGCAGTTTCTCGAGCTGTCAAATACTGATAATTCACTGAACAGACTACGACCTCCGCGCACTGCATACGGAACGAGTTGATCTCCGGCAGGAGCGAACGGCCACGAGGCAGGGCGGGCCGCACGTAAATTTTTGGTGAGCACGGAAGTATGATCTCTTAGTCAGGAAATTATTCATTTGGGCCATATATTATTATATCATTGAAACGCCACCACCCAACAATGAAATTAGTAAAGAAATTTCATAAATTAGTTAAGAAAATGTTTATGTAGTAAGTAAATCGATTTACATGAATGTACAGTTTTATTTATGTATTACTTGTTACATAAAAAGGAATTGAAAGAGACAAACATTTTGACTCATTAAAACCTATTCATTCATTTGTTCAAAGGTTTTAGGGTTGTTTGAGTTATTACGTCACTAGTGATGATATTATGGGATACCCAAGGTTTGCTGTGTTTTCAATTTCCTTATACATTGCAATATAAAGATGAAAACCCTAACTTCAACACCATAACCTTTAGTTTCATGTACTGGATAAAGTTTCTTGCCCAAAATTTATCGCTAAAATGATATTATCGCCTAAGCTATTGTATTAACGTGTGATATATAAATATTGCTTTGAATTCCATGTTAAACACATGTATTAGTGTTTCAAAAGAAGTCATTCGCCCCTTCTCTTGCTTGTCATTTAGACCTGACAAATTGGTCAGGATTACACCATTTTCTGGCGGAGTATAGCAATTAACATATGTTTGATACTCATATTTATCGGGAAAGTTGCGAAGAAATATAATTGATACAATAGTCTTGAAATAGGAATTCAAGTACATATATATTTATCATGTGAATTGTTTCGCTTCCTACCGTAATATCAATATACGTCTACGTATTGAATAAATATAGCTGGTAAATAGATGACCGTCTAAATCGCTTTCGAAAGTAAGGAAAGCCAGTTTTTCAATCAACGCGTGCCCGCAAATGATGTCCATTCCGAAAGAGCGGCACGCGAGGCGTCGAAAAGCGAGGCAAAGGCGGCAGATGGGGCTGCTCTAATTAAAACAGCAACGCAGCGCGCGGCGGCACTGTCACGTCCCGTCACGTCACATCACGTCACATGCGTCCTGTCGCGTGGCGGGCTGCGTCGACACATTCATCTGTTCCGCACTGCGCGACGGACAGCGCGCTGACGAGCGCGAGGATTGCCCGCCCCACCCCATCCCGCTTGGCGCCCGCCACGACCCCACCGGCACCCCACACTGCGCTCGCCCCAGCCCTCTCCCCCGCGACCGCGGCTCCAACGCCCCCTCTCCAATTCCCCCTTTCTCAAACCTCACCCTCATATCCCCTCCCCTCCGCCCCTCCCTTTCAACTTCCCGTCTCTTCCCCTTCCTACTCCCCGCCCCTCCGTCTCCCCGCCCCTCCAACTCCCCGCTCCCAACTCCCCGCCCCTCCAATTCCCCGCCCCCAACTCCCCACCCCAAACTCCCCAACACCCAACTCCCCACCCCCAACTCCCCGCACCTCCAACTCTCCGTCTTTCCAACTTCCCGCCCCTCCAATACCCCGCCCCTCGAACTTCCCCCTTCCAACTCCCCGCACCTCCAACTTCCCGCGTTTCTGTCTCCCCGCGCCATAATCCCCCTCTTTCCATCTCCCATGCAACTCCCCGCCTCACCATCTCCAACATGTTCTCGTTCTCTCTCTCTCTGAACTCTCTGGTCCTGCACATTCCAGCTTAAAACCTTCCTCCTTCCACTCCCTCAACCGATCCCCGCCGCTTCCATGCCTCATCCTCGCTCTCCTCCCACTACCGCGCCGTCGCGTTGCGGGTTTAAAACGCTCCGCGTAAATCACGTTAAACGTTGGCCGGTGACACCTCGAAACGGCCGAGTGCGCACTTTTGACTGCGCTTTCTGCCCGCGCGGGAGGCGCCGCGCCGGTGACGGCTCCGGGGCCCGCGCTGCGCCGCGCCGCGCCGCGCCGCCCGCCACGAGGGCTGCTTCGACGCCTCGCGGCGACACGCTAATCCGTAAATGCGCAATTTGAGGACATTAAATGGTAAATCGCATCTTCCCACGTTCAGAAACCTTTTATGGATGTAAATTGTAGCCTTTGTTTTATAAAGTGTACTATGAAGAGCCTCGTACCATTTTCTCCGTTTTGCCTGGTGCTTTTTCTCTTAGAAAGAATTCATTCCACAGAGAAATGTTTTTACTTGGTATTTTACGTACTTCAGTTGCAATTTATTTTAGCTAGCGAAGATGATTTGACGACATTCTGACGATTGGAATGACATTGAACGCGAAATGACAATGAACGAAACAAACGTGAATGACATTGAACCAGCAAATCTTTTTGTGAACCAAATTAATACTGATTTATCAGTAGTTTTGAAGATAATAAAACCACTTACTATTCTCTACGTTTCAGCTTTTCGGCAAGGTTGTATTGCACTGGCACTGCAGTGACATCAGTTGATGCTCTAAGCCACTCCCTGTCTTGTTTCTTCGATTTGTTCCCGGTTCTCAATCATTTAATATGAGAGATTTTGAGTGGTTCTTTTGGAGTCCAAAAACTGCCGTAATTCTTTTGTACTTTTCTCGGGAACGGTAGTAGAATGCCTAGAAAATACAATATATGAACTCGCCCAGGACAGTGTCAGCTTTTATTACAAATGTGAGTTCATAAATTAAATTAATGTTCCTCTATTTCATTTTTAATACTAAAAAATATCTCGCACATAGTGCTATAAAATTAGGCAAGTCCATTTTATGAAGACCTACAAATCAACAAAAAATGTTTGAAAATAAGTAGTCGGAATAGTGGCTGAAAATTTAAAATTCCATCCTTTGTTTATTTATTAAATAGATCTCATTGTATTATTGATTCTTGCGTAAAATTAAATCACGTCACTTGCCAAGCTTTTTTAAACGGGGAAGAAAATATTTTCATTAAAAATATATTTATTTGATAAATATGGACATTTAAAACAACCTTGTTTAATGTAAACGATAAAATATATACTTGCCTATTTGTTTTTCCTCGCTGCTAAGTTTTTAAAATAAGTACAAGAAAAATTAAAAACGATATGAAAACCATTGAAAACTGATCTATCTTCAGAGGTTCATTTTATATGTATAATGTAATTTTGTCCATAGGCTCGTTGAGCATCTTGTAAATTCCTATTGATATACGTGTTTAGAAATTACTAGCAACAACTAATCAATTACTGTCAAGTAATGACCTTTGTAAAACGCACGAGAAGTTCATTTCCCACTTATAGGGCATTTTAAAATGTATCCATTTGCCCGTCTTTCTCTCTGAATTTATTATCTCCCGTTCACATTTCCATTAATATCAAAGTTTTGAAAACAAAAATTGTTTTAAAATAAAAATTCTCTGTAAATAACAGACCAGGGTCTGTTTTATTAGGAGAGTATAGATGATTAAGTTACGATATACAGAAGACGCTCTAAATTTAAAAGAAAAGCAATTTGAGAACATGAGTTTTTGAAATGTCAACGGATTGGTTAGATTTTTTTATTCCGACTTTTCGGATCCTTTGTCTCATATTTCTACATAATTGTACTTAGAGTTTAAGGGAAGAGAGAAGAAAAACCTAAAAACTGAAGAATTATCTGGAGAAAATCTCTCGTGTGCTAATGAACGAATATGAACTTTGTGATTAATGAAAGCGATTTACGGATGGTAAACTTTTTGTAAGTAGACACACATCAGGCTTTTCGACGTACAGTGATAAATGATCCACTTGTTAGGGAGTGATGGAGCTCTACTTCGCAAAAAGCATGACAATACATCGATGGACAGGCATGCCACCTGTGGCCCGAGACACATCTGATGGCTAGCGTAATGATTAGTTTGGCAACTTACTTTTAAAACCATTTATGAATCGCTAAGTACTTCTTCACAGGAATTATCAAATGAATAGTGCTTAATTAATGGTGAATATAGAAAATAAGAATTTTGCTATGTTTGTATATGCATGAGAAACACTAAAATAATGTTGTCATTGCAAGATATTGAGATATCAAGGATTGGAAAGTTCTTTCCTTGAGAACATGATTATTTATTCTTAATTTGTGCAAATATAAGAAATGCTGCTATTGCAACTTAAATGTTATGGTATTTTTTGCGTAGTTATCTGCGAGAGCTTTTTAGCATTTAAAACCTAGCATTTTAAGAGCTAGTAACAATGATTTCCTATAAATATTATCCACTTAGTGTAACAAAATGCTGATGTGAATGTATCAACAACTATGCTAAAATGTCAATTTGTAAAGGAACTGCTACAATCATTGTATACCCCTCCTCTCCTCAATCGCCTCCTGTAATTAATTTTAATAAATGAATCTTCCCTACCACTTAATTTAATATTGGTTAGCTCAGTTTTAAATTTTATTTACATTACTACCTACTAGAGGTCTGCATTCTCCGCGATTTTTACCGACCAGCGCTCGCTCGCCTCTCTTCTCTCGAGACCACGCGCTCGACTGTCCTTCGTAGCCGGTTGCGGACTCCCGGGAGCCGCCGGCCGACCGAGACTCGGCCGGTTGTCTTCAACCGGCGGACCCCGTTCAGGCGATCTGCGCCACGTAACAATCGGCCGACACGTCGGAGTAAATATCTAATGCCAAGTTTCAGGAAAAGGAAGGAGTATTGAATGGTTTTAAAATAAATGACCAATAATTTCGTTTTTTCAAAATTTAATATATAGAGGAATTTTAATATTAATTTTCAAATAATAAATTTTAATATAAAAAAAAGAATAAAAAGCTTTAAAAATCGACTCCTCGGACGCACTGTAGAACCTCAAGTGCATCTATTGCAGTTCTGTCTGGAATTCAAAGAAAAGGCACTCAAACGTTTTAGAGATAAATTCAGTTCTTTCTAATGACTAGGTATAGGGTGTTTCGGAAATTGCCTATTTTATTCTAATGAATATAAAATTATTAATTTTCCTTCATTTTATATGGTGCAATACGGAGCAAATACAAATGCTCTGCTAAATTTAGATGCAAGTGCAATGAAATATATTAGTACCTTTCCCTTCCAATCTTGTATTTTTATCGTCTTTTTCCAAATATTTTTGTTGTTGGTGTTGTTGTTGTCATTTTCAGGCATCTGAAACGCAGGTCTTAGATTCTTAACCCGGCAGTAGTCGTGCGGGGTGCCTCAGTCACCTCAGCATTGTTTTGAGCTCATTGTACTTTTAGTTTTATTTATAATCTTGCGAGCTTCTCAATATCTTTCGAGGAAAGCTTTGTGCACATATCTCGACCCTTCTCTTTCAACTGCATCCTGTCCTCTCCTGGAAATTTCGTCGTAAAAGCGATGGCGCGCTGCGTGGGAGCCACCGAGTCACCTCGCACAACCTTTGTTATCGCTTCCTGCCACGCTGTTCACAGTAGTTCATCCAAAGGAAGGGGGTCTCGGGAGCTTCAATACTACTCCACAGAAGTCAATGATTCACAATTTCAGCTTTTACGATTTTTTAATTAGAATTAATCGCTTATCTTGTATTGAAACGAAAAATAATGGAGTAATTGAAAAACATTGTACTCGTACATATACAAATTTATATGCATCATTTCGTGTATACATACTTTTGACGAATTTAAAATAATGTTAAAGGTGTGTATATAACAGTAAATAATGTATTTTGAATTACTGAGTTGAATATGCTGATGTGCTGTGACCGCTGTTGTTTGGCCGCCGACTGAGTCGACAAATTCAGAGGCCATGGCGGCTTACATCACAAATTAGTACGCCCAATGACGACAAGACGTTCTGACGCAAGGAAAATAGTACCCACCTCATTTTTGTTTAGCATATGCATTTTTCTTATTTACTCGTGAAATTATGATCAAGTATTCATTGTATTTAATAAATATGCCCTATATTCGGGTTTGTAAGAAACTTAAATGACATTACAATTGGTACGCAACGAATTATCTTCCCTTGAGCACTATAAATATATAAAAATATAAAAATTATGCAATAAAGATTTAAATTTATTTTCAGAGTCTTTGTTTGCTTTAATTCTTTCAAAAAATGTATAGTTTGTCTCTATCAAATTATTTCCAGTCAATCGATAAATTGTTACTTTTCAACAAATTAGTCTCGGCGGGAGCCGCAAGGCGGCGGGGCGAAATGTCCGTTAAACAGCTATCTGTTCCCCAAGGAGCAAGGTCCCCCTCCCTTCGCCGAGCGTCGGCGCGGAGCCCGAGAGTCTCGTGCGGTTGTTTTCGCCTGATTGCAGAGCTCTACTACCCACTTCGAGCTCACTGGGTTTTCCTAAACATTTTTGCAAGTATTAATGCTTCTTAGAGGTGCTTGGTGAGTCCCCTCGTCAATTGTAGTGTTCAATAGATTTAGTTTATAGTATTAGATGTGACTCAACAAAGCAAATGGAGAGTTGTAAAAACTGAACTTTGTATAATAACCCTATAAAAAAATTTAAAAAAGAAGAAGAAGCCGGTTGGACGCGGAAGGGTTGCCATGTCCGTCGTGGGGCGCGTATTTGGGGCCCTTGTGAAAGCCTGGCTCTAGCCAAAATGTATGTTTGTTTTTTTTTGCTTCTTGATACCAAAAAATCGATTGAAGGCTAAAAGTTCGTCTGTCCGTCCGTCTGTGTGAACGCTAGCTCCTAAATCGTTCAGCTGAATGTCTTTAAAATTGATATTCCGCAACCGTTTTGATTAACGGCGTGGCTCCTGGAATTTGAAACCAATATTTTAATCTTCGGCGGTACTTAAATTAAAGCCCGTCGGACATTTTCAAATTTAAAAAAAAATGACTCGAAATTGTTTGATTAAGTTTTGTTGTTGAATAGCGCAAACGACTTTTAAGAGAATGATGCAGGTATCATTTTCGTTGACATTCACACGAAAGTAGCACTTCAAATAAGATCATTTACATTTTTTTGAAAAAATAGTAGTTTTGTGTAAATTGCGCTTGAAAAGTACTAAAACTTTGTTTCTCAAAAACCGCTCCAAATTTTTCTTCATTTAGGGACGGTAAAAATATGGTCCTAGTCCTAATTCCGGGTAATGCTTGTTTTTTGCAAATTACAAAAAAAATTAAAACTAAAAATTTGTAAATAGATATTTTTGCCTCTGACAAGGTCTGTTGTACAAAATTAGCTCTTTAAAAAGTTTATGTAGAATTTTCTAAACAAACGAGTAGTTTTTGCGTAATTTGCGCTTGAAATTTACGATTTTTTTCTCAAAAACCGCTTCACCTTTCTTCTCTAAATTTTCTCCACGTGTGTAAGGGACGGTAAATAAATAAACTAGTGGTGCTATAGAATGGCATAGACTATAGAATATAGACAGAATATAGTTCAACAGATGTCACCAGTTTCGGTCAGTGTCAAGCACTTAGGGCATGTGCTTGGAATTTTGAGGGCGGTCCTCCGGGAGTTCCTTTGTGTTTTCTAAAATTTTATTAACAGCTTTTGCTAGATGAGAATGTAATGCTATTAATTTCTTAATCCAATAAATCTGGATTTTATCAATCCTATGTCGTTTCCCATGTTCTTAATTGCTTGGAAGAGGTCCTCTTCCGAGAATTGGTGAACATCTTCCACTGTTTACACAAGTTCATCGGCAGCATCAACTTCAGATTGAATCCAAGATGCGTCATTGTTGTAGGATTTGCCGTCCTCCCAGATTCCTGCCCAAAATGCTTCGACGTCATCTTCTGAAGGAGTGACACCATTGCCATTCGGTTTTTGAGTCAGATTGCGATAAAATCTCTTCGCGTCTGTTTTAAAAAAAAGGTTCTGTACACGCAAATCCATTCTATGTTTGTAACGTCTAATTCGTTGAACCCATGCTTGAATTTTCTCTTTTAGCTTCTCAACTACCATTAGCCTTGTTGTGTCATTTTCAATTTGGTATTTTTGTTTAACATTGAATATTTTTCATAGAACGTTAGTGGTGTGCGTTGATTTAGAAGATGCCTCAGCTAAGAGTGATATTTCGCGCCGAGTGTTGGCTATCCGTTTCATAATTCCCTTCGTCCATGGGAGTACAGAGCTGTTTACTCTGTTTTGCTGTCGGCCGTCGGTGTTCTTGGCTGGACCCAAAATTACCTGAGGTACTAGATATCCATTTGCATATATGATGCGATTGATTTAAGTAATATCTAGATCTCTACTTGGGATCTGCACCACCTCATTTAAGACAGAATTTGCTGTGTCTATCACACTCTTAGCTTTTGCGTTTTCGTATTTTTATTGTTATTGTTATTATTATTATTATTATTATTATTAATATATTAAAGAGTTCTCATGTTTAGAAACTTATACATGATTTAAATTTTGCCGCACCTAAACGTTTTCTGCTCTAGACCAGTGCCTATCATGCCTGTGCGGTAATACTCCACTGAATATGGAAGTTTGTTAATTTGTTCTTTAAATACTTACACTACTCATTCTTTTAAAATCTTGTGGCAATCTTGGTCTTTTACATTTACTACGAGTTCTCTGTAATTTCGTAAATATCTCTCTCTTCCTTTTCGAAGTTCTTTCAGCGAGCTTATCCGTTGTCGTCCTGGATCCTCAAACATTTCGGTCTTCTGTTACGACTCCAACCATTCTTGTACTCACACACAAAGGATTAATGTTCCGGTTTTCTCAACTAAAGTAAAATTTGGTTAAATATCTTTAACTTTGTCAAAAATCAGATTTACGGAACTATGTATTCATTTTTACGTTCAGCAACTCTTTTTCCGTCTACGCAAATATACTTTTTCACGATCAGCCGCGATCTCTCTACACACATCTGCTCGTCTCCACAACTGATTTCATTCTTTCTTCTTTTGTTATTTCTCAATAAATCTTTTCTACTGATAGTTTCTTTTTCCCATTATTCCTACAACATTTCGATGCCAGTTTTTACACGTTCTTTTTCATAATGCTAATCCCCTTTGTTATATTCTAATAATGTTTGAATGTTAGATGTAATTTATGCTTGTCGCCCCATGGCCGAGATCCCTAAAGCAGTTGTGCCGTAATGATTTTGGACTGTAGGGTCGCAGGTTCGAGTCCCGCCTCGGGCATGGTTGTATGTGTTCGTCCTTTTACCCCCTACCATCACCATATCGTTTCATCTTCATACCATAACGTTACATACGATAGTGGTCACTAATGTAGTAGTTGATGCGACCTTAATAAGAGAAAAAATACAGTACAGGAAACCGACACTTCTGCACCGGCAATTGATGGCCTGAAAATTCCCGGATTACTTTATGCGGACGATTTAGTTCTATGCTCAGAAACGATTGAGGGATTACAGTCGAGTTTAAACACCCTAGAAAGATATAGTGTCGAATGGGGACTAAAAGTAAATATTCAAAAAACGAAAATTGTTGTCTTCAAGAATGGGTTTATTTGGGGTAACAAAGAGAAATGGTATTACGCACAGGAGGAACTCGACCGTGTTAAAACTTTTACTTATCTTGGTGCAAAATTCTCTATGAACGGGGGATGGAATAAACACATAGTTGCGGCTCATAGTAAAGGAAGAATTGCTCTCAAAGAAATCGGTTGCGTAATGCGTAGAGTACCGGAATTGCCTTTAAAGGTGTGCGACACAATGTTTAAATCGCTAGTGCTCCCAGCAATGAATTACGGGGCGGAAATCTGGGGAGTGGACAGAATAGACAGATTAGAAAGCATCGAAACAGATTATTATAAATTAATTCTCGGAGTCTCTAGATTCGCAGCTAATGTCGGCGTCTTAAGAGAAGTAGGTAGTGTAGGAATTTGGAAAGATTTAAAAATGAAAGCCATTAAGTTTTGGATTAGATTAGCAAGTGAAGAGTCTGACACGCTTATTCGCAGGTGCTTTAGAGCGCAACTACAGGAAAACGATCAGCGCTATTGGGCGTACAAAGTGAAACGGGTACTAGAACGCGCAGGTTTGGGAGACGTTTCTTCTGAAATGATTGAGAATAGGGGAACACGGGAGATAGAACAGTTAATTTCAGATCGACTTTCGGATATTAAAAGGCAAGATATTTTGGCAGCATCGGCAGAAAAATGTTCGTTAGTGGTACAAATTCACACGAGTCCTGTATGGGGATGCGAAAGGTACGTACACACACTTAAAAGGGATGCAAGAGGGGGATACGCTTGGTTTAGGGTAGGAGGGTGGATGCAACGTAGAATGAAGGATTCGGACGACAATGGAATCTGTGTTTTTTGCGGTGATAGAGAAGATTGGATCCACATCCTGTTAAATTGCTGCGCTACAGAAACTTGGAGAGGAAAATGGATGGGAATGGGGAACTATTGCTTCCAATTCAGAAACATAACGCTCGCTCAAAACATATTAGCTGATAATAGATCTCACTTCATGAAAGAATTAGGAACATTTTTAGGAAAGGTTCGAACTGTCAGGGAAACGGTAATCAGGGAATGGGAAAACAGCACTGGTTAGTAGTACGAGCGGAGCCTAGACCGGAGATGAAATAATTAATTCAATAAGCAAGAGATAATTAAGTTAACTAGAAAGGTAATCAGTAATGCTAATCATGAATAATACGTAGTAAGTTAGTAATAATTAAATTCGTCAGTAGGCGACAATTAAGTTAATTAGTAGAAAATTGTTCGAAGAGGCGGTGGTGCGGGCGATCTTCTGTGGCGGTGTTTGATTTCAGAAGCGTGGAGGCCAAAGACTGGATGGAGAAGATGCCCACGCCAGGAAATAAATAAATAGTTTAGAAAAAAAAATCTAGTAGTTTAGCATGTACTCGTCTTCTGACGGCAGGTTTTTCCCCCTTCAGGGTTTTTTTCCTCAGCCGTACCTTATGGTCTCCTTTCCGCGGCTTTGATGCGATGAAGAGACCATTAGGGGTGAATGCCAGAATTCGAAAGGTTAGAATGCGGTAGGATGTAGGTATTGTAATGGCTTAAAGGCCTTCAGCCTAGCCACATAGCTAAAAGAACTGAAATTTTGTATAAATTTGTTATAATTACCTATTAAATAAAAAATTTAAAAAAATAAGAGAAAAAATTATTTTTAAATTACATATCTCTATATTGTAAAATATAATTGAAATAAATGAATGTATAGCATTGAAATGATATATCTCATGTCGTGTTTCCCTTAAATGGATTAATTTACTGTTGCATTTCGCTTTTATTTTATAAAATAAATAAATTTAATGTCATTGAGATGACATGGCTCATGTCATTATTGAGCACAAATAAGCTGAAAAGGCTGGTGATTGTGCCGTAATCACTAGCTCACTACTGTAGGAATTTACATAAAATTGTCTATGTGTTAATTTCATATATAATATCTCACGTAAAGATATTTCGTTCAATGTTGCTGCGAACATAAGTAGAACAGATGAAAATTAAATAGACTCGTCTCACTGCGTTGGCGTTTCAGGACGTAGTCGGAAGTTCTCAGTGTTGTAAAGACGCAACATAAAAAGTCCTGAAAAACATGTATCAGAATTATCAGTGCAGGCTCCTATTAAAATAAAACACGTGAGTTGAGCAAACGTTGCCGTCATTGGATACACAGTAATGGAACAGGATGCGAAGGAAACATAATGATAATCTATTGTCGAAACATTCTGCCTACATAAAAGATTTTCAAAAATTGATTGATTTTACCCGCTAATGTCTTCTTCGGTCGCTCAAAAGACACATCTTAATTAATAGCATTCCAACATAAAATGTACATGTTGAAATGTTTAGGTATTAAATCATTGACTCATTGTGGTTAAAATTATGATGATGAAATGTGTAATAAAAATAATAAAGTAAATTGAAAACGTAAGCTCATTAATTAAGGTTAACAAACATCCGCGTTAATGTAAAAACTTATCTGAAATATAGCTTTTGCACTGAAAATATTATCAGTTTTATTAAATTTCAGTTGTTACTTTACTATTGTATAGGTGACATTAAAATGAATTTTTATTTTTAATAATATGAATAATATATTTATTTTTACTAATATGGATGTACAATAAGAGCATTATGAATATTCTTTAGAAATGGCACATAAAATTATTTAAATCAATTATTGCAAAATTTATTTTTCACCAGATTTTTTATGAATTACTCAAGGGATTAATAATACAATGAAACTACTCGTGGTATGTAGAGGTTCCCTTTACCTAGAAATAGAGTATTCGACAAATAGCTCGAGAAACGTTTTTGGGAAGTACTATCTTTCGCCCTAAAATGTTTTCAATGGTCCACCTAGAAAGGACAAGCCAGGTGCAACGAGAATCCCACTCGTGTGTTCCGGACGCCTGCAGGCTTGTCAGCGCTGGCACTGAGAAGTTCGGACGGATAATAGATGAAGTGGGGCACGAGTGTGACGTCAGCATTTGCGGGGGCATGGCAGGCGGCTGTTCTCTCAGCGAATACGTCCGCGCCGTCACCGCCGTCAAGTCTCCTATCTGCGGCACGGAGACAGCGCGCGACAGAAACTCGGCAGCGAAATGCCGCTCTCCTGCCTCGCGCCCTCGCCGCGGTCCCCCCTGCGCACGACTCTGCGGCCCGTCTGCCGCCCCCATCCACGCCTAAGCTCGCGCCTCCACCCCTCCCGCCGACCCATCCGCTCCGCAATTGCGCCCCCCGCGCTCCCCGTCTTCGACCACGCCGTCCTCAATGTTTTCATCGTTCATCCGCCCTCGCCATCTCCACCTTCCTTCGCCACCAACATCTCCCTCTCCCTCCGCCCTCGCCATCTCCTTCCACCTTCACAACCTCCCTCCGCTTTCCCTTCACCATCGCCCTCTCCCTCTGCCATTCCCATCTTTATCTCCATCCGCTCTTGCTACAAACCCACTGAACTCTCCGACCTCGCCACCGAACTCACTCCGCCCGGCCGCCACCCTCGCCTTAGTTTCCACTGTTCCTGTCACCGCCCCAGGGTTCTCTGCTGCCCTCGTCCCCTAACACCGACGCCTGCACCCCTGCACAGCACCCATCCCTCCCTGTATTCAATCCGGAACCCCTCAGTCCCAGAGCGGCCTCCCGTAGCCCAGGTCACGTGCCCTTGCATCTGCGTCTAGCAGCGATTCTCCTCCTCCTCCGCGTTCTCAGTCGCCCTCTGCGATCTCGCCCATTATCTATGTAACTTCCCGGCGTATCTCAGCACAATTGCGACCTACTGCCACCTGCTCTGTGCTCGAAGTCCAGTGTTCTCACGGTTTCTAATCCTCTTTCGAGTTTCCTTTCCTTGCATCCGCTCGTATGCATCTCTAATGATACATGTTCCGTATCTTTTTTTTATATTTAAATTTAAGGCATCAACTACTATGTCGTTAGCCACCACTATTGGATGTAAAGTTATGGAATGAGGATGAAAAAAATATGGTGATGTGAGGGGGTGAAAGGACATAAAACCATGCCCGAGGCGAGACTCGAATTCTCGACCCCATGGTCCAAGATCACTACGGCACTACTGCTTTAGCGATCTCGGCCACGGGGCCGGCGTTCCGTATCTTTTTTACGGTGATCGACTTAATTTTCATTTCTTACGCCATACTCGACTGACGTCCCCTTTCTGCCTCTCAGACAAATCAGCGGCGGGGTTTAGCTCAGAGCCAGCATTGCCGATGCCTCTGCAACGTCTCTGACCGGGAGGTCCTAGGGTTCAAACCCCGACTGAGTCAAATTGTTTTCACCAGATTTATAGTTAGGTCGACGATCTAGCGTCGATTATTGCATTTGCGTGGAATCAACGCCTTCTTACTATTATCACCGATGCAAGTGCAATTAATAGGCTTCTTACTTCAATTTAAAAAAAACCTACACGCATGTCTACGTGGCACAGTGGGATGAAATGCCTAAAACGTGGCTAAAATTCAATATCTCTTGCAAAATGCAAAATAATGACTATATTGGGACTTCTATTGGTGTATTCGACCTCACTAAATACGATTATAACAAACATAAAAAATTCAAAATGGTTGATTCATTATGGCGGATAACATTTGGAAAAACATGCTAATGCAACGAAATACTTTCGTCTGATCGCGTACAACTGTTCTTAACCCTAGATTACAAAGACGTCGTCTGTCAGACGACGCGCGACTAATGCCGAAAGCTTACCCCACCTCCCTCCCCTCACTCTCAGTTTTTAAACTCTATGTAGCTTCATTGTGTGACTAGTCGGTGAAATACACATATCATTGTGCCCATCCGGTATACGGCAGTCGTTTAATACACTACGCCTTTGAAGCTGCTAAGTACCTAAGTTGTATTCCCCCTATATTTTTTAGTATGCTGTTCTTTATATGCTATTAATATCGATTTATACATTATTTTTATGGACAAGGGCCGTATTTTATTCTTTTAAATTAAGATTAATAAAATTAGAAAAATACAGGACTTTGCAGCTACCGCTATGAACATGTCTCATTATCGGATTCGTGCCTATTCATACGATTTTATAGAATGATTGTGAATTAAATACTATAGATATCATCAAGGAATTTGAATAAACGTGGCATATTGTGGGATTTGTAACTTATCTCTATTTTTTCATTCAGTTTTTAAATAAATTTTCTTATTTACCGGCAAGAACATTGATTAAAAAAACATGTTTAACATGAAAAAATCAAACCCGGGCTTACAGTTAAGTTCCCTCGTGGGAACAAAATTTAGCACCATAAATAGCTTGGCCCGAGAAGTTGATGGCCATGGTCATCTCTGCTTGCCGAGAGCACTAATATTTTTGGAACTACGTTCTCTAGATTGAACTATGAACATTGAATTTATTTTATTGGAGCGCATATAAAACACTTAAACGTCCATTGAGAGCTAAATAGTCGAAGTACACAGGAAAAATACTTCCGTGATTCCTATGACACTGAATTGACGTTAATTTTTGTAAACGTAATGTTGCTTTTAAGTTTTGTTAATATGAAATGTGTTGTTATAAGAAGAAGGCTAAAGGAGCGAATGACTGTCTGTGTCAAAGTGTTGTTCCAGAACTCCGGAAGCAGCGGGTTCAATTCCTAGTCTACGTTGATATTTTTATCTATTCTACGGTGCCATAAAATCAACTGAATTACATCCTACATTTGTCTTCGCAATATTTGTATAAAGCAGTCAAACTTTGCTTTTGCGAAGAAGGCGAATATTTGAATTTGGAAGAAATTATAAAATTGATCGCTTGTATTTAAATAAAAATACGCATAATGTAGTGTGAAGCTAACAATAAGATTTTAACCGGGCACCTCGCGCGCATTTTTTATAACAATTCAGCTCGCCCGGCGGTGTTTGGACCACCGAAGGCTTTTTGGAGATTTCTAAAAGATTTCAGCCAGCATCAGCAGGACTAAGAACATCAAACCATTACAAAAATAATTTTTATTTAAAAACTAAAGACAAAAAGTCCCCAACTAACGTGGAACAATCAGCGAAAATTAAATGTTAGCAGATAACACTTAATCCGCCAATTCTCGCAATTGCGCCAATTCTCGCAATTGAACAATTTTGCATTTGCATTGAAGCATTCGAAGATAACACTCTGGCATTGTCTGCATTCGTTTGTCATTCTTATCAATTTGCGAAAGGAAGAAATTCGAATGTGTTTTCCGCACACAATTCGATGGCAGGTGTCATAGATAACAATGTCAAGCGATAATGTCGTTCGATAACCTCAGAGTTCTTCTGAATGCTTTGAGATCTGCAACAATACAAAGCCAACTTCTTAGATAAAAGAACATCCATATAAAGTAATAATAATAATAATAATAATAATAATAATAATAATAATAATAATAATAATAAAAAATACATTTAAGAAAATGTATTTATGCCTTTATTTTGTTTGTGCACGCAGTGCTAAGTAGGCATACAGCAGTGTTATGACGGCTCCTGCACCAGTGCTCTTGCAAGAGAGTTCCTGCACTATTCAACGAAGTCACACTCCACACACGAAATTTCAAAAAAAGCGCACACTGTATGATGAGTATATTTGCCTTTAAGGAAGATATACCTGGCCACCCTCACTGGCTAAACTCGGTCGGCAGATCTTGCTGGCAAGTGTTCAGAGGACTATCAAAATACCGCCCGCAATTATTTTTATATCGTAGAGCGCCAAAAAAGACCATGATAATTCGCTCGTAAAATAAAAAGATCACCATCAACAGAAATACACATGAGAAGATACCTCGTGAATCACGAACCAAGAATGAATTCTAGCTACTCGAATTAATTTCCAAGTTGATCAGTTACCCATTTATGAGGATAAATTCAATCGATGTGGGGCTACAGTATATTCACAATTTAAACTAAAACAAACCACTGTTTTTTGTCGGAGATGTATAAAACTGCATTATTCTTTTTATTGTTACCTGATCAACAGTTTTTGTGTGTATGCACATGTTCTGATAGTTTTTTGAGTGTAAAAATATAATTTTTGACATATAATTTTAAATTAAATACACGAGATTTCCTGCAGCAATCCTCGCAACTGCCTTCGACAAAGGTTACCTTTGCGGCGCCGGCACTTTTGCAGGGAATAGTCGCGAAGGCCACCTTCCTGAAAGCTATAATTACGACGGCTGCTAAAATTGCTCGTTTGGTTTAAAATTTTATGTCAGAAAGCATAATTTTATACACAAAATACAATTAAAAAATATTAGCATCATTGCATACTTTTTACATAATCTGCTCTTTTTGTGATCCATCTATTGCTAATAAGAAAATATATGGTTCCAATTAAAAAATTAAAGATTATTTAATTTTTCCAAAACTAAAAATATATCAAACAATATTTCTACACCATTCCACTTGCTTCATGATTCCGCATTATTGAACGAAAACTGCATTTCGATATCGGGAACCGTTTAGAAGTCATGAGGATGGCCCATAGTTGGTGGAACTCCCTTATAATTTGAGTAATTAATGTTTTGAGAACTTCATGTTTTAATTCTGTTTGATAGAAGATGCCACATATCATCATTATTTGTAATTGTCTAAATATATTGGAGACTTTCAAACGTTTCTAAAATTTGGCACAATAATTTATGCGAGCAATTGATAAGTGAGATCGTGTAAGTAATTAAAATATGTATTCGCTTGCCTCAGTGGTAGAATCCTTTCTTCCAGAAGCCTAGGCCGCAGGATTGAATCCTGTGCTGGCCCTGATCATTTTGTTTATCCGTGAATTTGTTTGTCAATTAACTGAATTACAAAACTCTCTCCATAGCGTACACAACTCTCTCCATAAATTATTACTTTGATTTTAAAACAATGTAACCCCGAAAAGGACGTTTTTATTTTTCTATGAAATATTTGTTTTTCATTCTCCAAATTATGTATTAGAATTTTTTACATTAATTGTTTATTTATAAATCTCTTATTCTAGGAAATACAAGGAATGCATTAATAAGAAATCCAAAAACCTTCTTCCACTAATACGATAACTCGCTCTCGTGTGGGGTGAGCCACGTCTAATGATGAAAACGGAGTAGTTCAATTGGCTCAGCGGCGAGTGAAAATATTGATTTTTTTTCTTACCAAGGGGCAACACTGCCGATCCTCTTATCTCATTTTGACCTGGAGTCGAAAACATGGAAATACTGTGAAGGACAAATGCATGTCGGTCCCTGAGGTTTAAGAGAGAAAATCGATTATCTCTCTCCACAAAAGAAATGAGTTTATTCCACTCTCTTATGAAATGTAATATTGAGGCAAGCAGAAAGATATTACTATTATGGCCAATTTGTCGTCTGATGTTTAAATAGAGGCAGTCATATTTTGCGTTAATGTTAGGTAGAAATGTTTTTTGAAATAAAAAAGTCGCTATTTAGTGCCGTTATTTTTATTTACAATAGATATTATATTTGTTGTGCACAAAAACATGCATTACACATAATGGATTTCTACACACATCTGAACTGGTTAGATGTTTGAATGATATTGTAATGAATTCCAATAGCATAATCAAAGTCTAGAAATATTTTCATCTTCAAAATCTGTTTTCGACAAATTATATATTGAAATTTATTTTATTTTACTTTACTTTACTTCGAAAACTCAATACTCATATACATAAGGCATCTCCAATCAAGGCAAGGGATCACAGAAGCATTCACCATCAGAACCACTGGACCACATTTATCATTAGTATCACCTACTGTACTTCAGTGTAGACATTGCAAATTCAATGCTTTGTCAAATTAAGAATTATTGTAATTGCAGAACAGCTCCAGCTATACGCCATTACTATTTTATTTATTTCTATATAGTGGTATAATAGGTATAAAACGCATATCAAGGCAAACAGATATCAAAACAGGATTTAATGAATTACTTACAGATTCAAAACAAGTCGATATTTCTTGTCGATATATGACTAGAAGTGTGATTTTATTTTTTAAACGATTCTCTTTCCGAGGTATTATGAGTCCAATTTCATGGTTATTTTTGTATTCTATCGCATAGGAACAGTTTTTTTGTGTAAAAATAATAGCGCAAAATTTTAACATTCTTTTATTTGTCATTTTAGATCGTATTATTTTAGTCTCCATGCTGCATGCCCAGACTTCTTATTACCATATTTTTAGAATTGCTTCTTTGCAATCCTTATTCGCGATCGAGAATTTTACTTATATTATGCGTAACTTTGACAAGACAAATGTACAATTTTGTAATTTAGTGGAGTTTTTGTAATGTAGAATGGAAAAAAAAATCTACGAAGACCAGGAATCGAACCCACAGCGCGCCGAGTTCTGGAGAAACACTTTGCCACAGAGCCATTCATTCACTCTTGTCTTATAACATCACATTTCGTATTAACAAAACTTGAAAGCAACATTACATTTACAAAAATTTATGTCTATTCAGTATCATTAGCAGGAATCACGGAAGTCTTTTATCTCTGTGATACTTCTATCTAGCTCTCAATGGACGTTTAAGTATTTTATACGCTTTCGGATAAAATAAATCTAATCTTCATAGTTCGATCTAGAGAACGTAGTTCCAAAAATATCGTTAGATAGTGCTGCCGGCAAGCGCGGATGTCCATCGCCATCAACCTCTCCGCCCAAGCCATTTTCGACGCAAAATCTTATGTTTCCACGGGTGTACATTAGGGTGTCCCTTATATTGCCCAAAAAATTATTTTTGCAAATTTTTTTGAGCTCACCCACTAAATATTTTCTATTGGGCCCTATTTACTCGAAAATAAAACTTCATCTCAATATGTCGATATTAACCCGTGCCGACTTGAGCGCGAAATTTGAATGTTACGGATCATTGGTTTTGCTGGGTTAAGTCAATGGAAAACTATTGATACATTTTTAATATATAATTTTATATTATAATTTAATTCATTTTCACTCTTTAGACTGTGTTATGGTTTTAACTTTTATTATGGGTACTTTTTTTCAGCGTTTCTTTCTTGCAATATGTTTACAGTGAACGATGTTCTTAAACAACTCAAAAAAAATTGCTTTTGCTCCTCATCTACATTCAGTAGTCCATGAAAATCTTGCATTGATTCAACAGGTCTTTCCGTGCAGTCACTCACTGCTTTTCATCTTTATAAATAACCTTTTAGCTTCTAAATATGAAGTTGCTTTTCCAGATTAAAGGACAGTTTTGAATAAAACAAATACCCATCTTCAGGCAAGAGAACAGGTATCTGCTTTTGATTGATACAGAGTCGGCTTGTTTTCATTGAAATGAAGATTAAATTGAATAAGATGTATTGATTATTAACGAATTAATAATTAAAAACGGTCATCAGTGTACAATTGCGCTTGCCATGTTATTCTTCATCCAATTCTTTTCAAAAAGGAATTCTCTTCCATGTGTAGATTTTCTCAGTCTAAACTTGCTACCACTTTGATTTTGATTTGTACGCCTGCTTCATCAGAGAGTACGACAGACAATTCTTCTAATAAATACTACATACGGTGTCTAAATTGTTTTAAACTTGCTTTTGAAATTGTGGAATCTATCTTTTCATTCAATTTTAGAAATTTTATAAAGTACCCTGATAAGGAACTTTTATAGCTGCACTGCCCTAAAGCCACGGTTTGACATAAAGTTACAATCAACAGAGAGACATTATTTAAGGAATTTTTAACTACACAAGATAGTTTAGAATCTGATATGAGCAGAAACATTTTAAATATTAAATATCTCTTGCCATCTATCGAGTTCGATGAAAAGCCTTGGGAAGACGTATCTTTAGTTTGTTACTTTCATAAAAGTTCAACATTTCTTTAAATTGGACTCATTAAAGAATATTGCCATATTCTCTTTGCCACTTTGAAAATTAATGGCGTTAAATCTTTTTTAACTTTCCTTAAAATGCTAAAAAAGTGGTGTCAGGATTGCTTGCTACATTATGTATTTTACATTCACACATATTATAAAATAGGTTTTTATATACTCGTATGCATGCAATGGCGGCACGGAAAGAATAATGCTCTGTCCAAATTTTCTTCAAGAAAGACGTACACTCCTTCAAGGCGTCAAGTGTTTGATGCAGTTGTATCACATCAAAGAATTTGTAATCTTTTTTCTTCTTGTAATGTTCTTTGTCTCGCCCTTTCTTCTTTATCCGCAAGATGTTCGTCCAGTCCTTCAAGATAACTTTTACATCCTGGCTCTCTCTGCCGAAATAAAAACATCCTTTCTTCTTCCAACATAATCATTTGTAAAGCATTCGGATGTGCAATATCAAATAGATTGTTCAATTTATTTCTAAACTCATCTTCACGATGCTTAAAACATCTTCACACTTCTTTGCGTTTTTTGTAATTTTCTTCACTCCATTTAGTTCAAGTTAATAAGATTTTGTGAACAATGCTGATTAGCTCTTGTTGAAATTCTTGCTTTCTCGCAAAACATCATTCTCTCACAAACCACAAGTTTAGCGCTTGCCCTAACTGTTCATTTTACTTCCCATATGTTGTGAAATAAAACATCAAGCACTTGACTGACGGTTAATTGTGTCCGTTTATTTGGTGTTTTATATTAATAGTTAATATTATCTCCTAAGAAAAACACACTTCTTCGACACTGCATATGACACTAACATATGACACTGTTAGATTAGCAACCTGTGAACACGAGTAATACGATCGATTAAAATGCATGCTCTGGACATGTCCGTCATGCAAATTCGCGCTCAAGTCGGCACGGGTTAGAATACTCCGATCTCAAAAAATTTTGTATAGGCATGTTTTAAGTGCATTGGAACAAAATTGGAGGGTGAGCGGTCAAAAATTTGAAAGTCGGAAAATAAGGGACACCCTAGTGTACATACCTTCTGTAACATGTTCCATTTTAAAATTTCAATGATTATTTTCACATAACAAAAATATTTGCCTTTAATTCCGCATTAAAATGACCGTCCGGCATGGGTGACGCGGTAAACAAAATAGAGTCCTATGTTCCACCTGGAATACAGCTTTTCCTTGTAAGTTCGGGCCGTTCGTACGCGCGGAATTTCATAGTCTACCAATAGTGTAGCCAACCAAAGAGTTAAAAATTCTCAACTAGAAACTTTTTTTTTTCGAATTTTGGCCAGGTTTTTGGCATTTCTTCCCAAGTGTGTTGTGAAGTTTCGCAGCAGACTAATCACAGTGAGAAACGAGTGGCGACGACTTGTGGCCGGCATAAGCCACATGGCGGCCAAAGTGTTTGCGACCAATGGCTACCCGACTAGTGGCCAGCAGCTGGTGGCCGCCACTAGTGTTCGTCCCGGGTAAGTGCTCGACCTTGAGATGTTTATTTGCCTGGGATCGCCTACTTCCTTTAACTGGCACTGAAGTGCTTGCATCATACGTTCGATCTCAATACTTTAATTTTATTTTCTTGAATATGAATTTGTGAGTTTTTCTACATATTAGGAAGTATCTGCAAACGATTTAAATATACTACTTGTTAAATTGCTACATATTGTAGCAACGAACCATCAACCACCGCCATGTCACTAGCTTGTCCGCCTAGAGGCTCAGAGGAAAACATGGTCATTACCAGAATTTTGATGAAAATAATGGAAGGGAACAGTGCATCTACCGCCTACCCTTCCACACCCTAATTTGAGATTGAGAAGATAGAGACAAAATTAAAGGGATTTTTAGTTGGAATTATGATGGATTTAATCCTAATAAATTAGAATTTTAAAACAAAATAGCCAAAAATTGGATGCCCTCTGATTTTACTTTAATGAATTTACTTACTCTCTGTAAAACTGATCCTATTAACTTGCTAATTGACACAAGTAGTTAATTTTATAGTCCTCAAAACAATAATTACTTCGTACGGGTCAGGATTAATGCTTTGCCGATTTCTTTCACCACTGCTTCTGTCGGCTGCCAGCTGAAGACGGGGGGATAGCAGGACGGGCGTGCTGTTCGCCGTTTCGTTGACGCCAAGTTGCAGCGGAGCACCCTCCAGGTCGATGCCCTTGCAGGCGCCGATCGACTCCCATGCTTCCGCCGTGGCAGTAGCTTGTGCCCTCCCTCTTTCCGCCAGATAACACGTACCTGCTTCGCGTTTGATTGTCTCTAGACCACATCATAGGTTTAGTTGGTAATTCTTAAAAGTTCGTTCGTGCGTACCACAGGCATTCTACTCGAGGTAATAGAAGGTCAGAGAAAATGTCGTATATTGATCAAGCAGTCGAATGCAAGCAGGCTGTTCAGTTGTCGCCTGAAAAGTCTAAAATTGTAAGTTTAAGCTTAAATGATGAAGTCCGTGTTATGTCCGAATCGTAATGCAATACTATGCTAGAATTGAAAACCAAAATCCAAGTAAGGATGTGAATAATCTAGGATACTACTGAAAATCAAAGTCTGAATGCGAATAGAATGAACAGAATACAAGTTAGCATCTCCAGACTGAACAGAGTAGAGAATAATAATGGCTCGTCACTAATTCTAGCTGTAACAAGGTCTCGGTTGTCCCGTTACACCCTCGTGCAACGTCACCCCTTAATTTATTCAATCACGTTAGAGGTTATTTTGCTCTGTCTTAACATTACTTTCAATTGGCTATTGGGAAATTGGGTCGTCTGCCATCTCAGGCCGCCGAGCTGAGCCTGCGAACATAATCTAACTTATAGCGTGCGTAATTTGCCCTAGAGAAAATCCACATCTGTAAACGTCAAGAATGTTTGTGGTTATACTTGATTATGTGGAGTGGTCTTGTCTCCCTCACAGCTGCATGTTTCTCAGTTTCCCCACCCCCAGCCCCCGGGAGCTGTTCTCGGATACTTTCTTCCACAAAAGATCACGACCCTACCCAAATCATGCATAGGGTGGAAAAAGTTTATTTTTGATCATTCTCGGCTTTTGTCGAACGCTACGCTGCAGAAATTTGTGGTTTCTGTCGGTTTTTCCTGATTCTTTCAATAAGTTTGATGTATGTCACATAACAATACATTTATTAAAACGTGATTCACTTGAGACGATTAATAAAAATAATATTTCATTAACTTTTCAATGAGAGAGTTCGGTACATACCTTTATCAATTTGTTCAAGCAATATCTCTTAAAAGCTGTAAATTTAAAACAAAGAACCGCTCTTGCTTCCCGTCCTCCATATGCTCACTATAAACAGTACACTGCAAGATGGCTCATAAGAACATGTTGCGTCGGAGCTATAAGTAATACCGCCGAGAGGAGGACGCGGTGAAGACAGACGTAAAGCCGCACGGAGACGCGTTACCGGAGCGCGGAGCACCGCTGGCTCCTACCTCGACGCTCACGGCGCACCACGAGCTCAGAACGGGGAGTGCGAAACTGGTTTGGAGATATGTGCTAACACTCCATAACGCTTGACGTTAACGCTCCGTCCATTATGGTAAAAGCTCCCTGCTATTGCAGTGCCTACATGTATCTCTGTCCTTTCGTACGGTAAATTGAACGGGGAAGACCATCCAGCGGAATTGCCAGTGTCATTTTCGCAAGAGATCACGTGATCGATAAGCTCCTCTGCGCGCTCTGTTTTTCTACGCTTTCCGCCTCCGAAGCCCGTTCTTAATGAAATAACTAGTCATACGCATGGTGGTGCAAAATGAGCATGCTCCGATAGTGAAACGCGATTTCTTCTGTGAGGAACTAGTTACTTCTGCTAATTATTTTTGCGAAAATGTGAAAATCAACGTAAAAGGAACAAAGAACAAAAATTGGAGAACAATCGGTACAGAAAACCAATTAACGAAGGAATTCTTTTATAAATTCTTTCAATATTTGAAATATAATATACTAGATATGTGAAACTAAAAGAATACAATTAAAAGATAACTAGAATTTAAATTTAGCAAACGATTTTGCGATTTTGGAACATACACTACCTGAATCAGAATGCATCGTTCGTATACGTCATAATTTTATGTTCCAGGTGAATGGGTATTTGTCAATGCAATGGATACTTCACATATGACGCTTCATATAATGACATGTCTTTCATCTCGACTTGAAGATTACAATACATTTTTGAAATGAATTAAATCGAATTATTGTTTTGTAAAATATATCTCTATTTTGTCTGAAGAAATAATGTACAGACTGTTTTTCGTATTAGTCGTTACTTCATTTAATAATGTAGTATGATTTATGGATATCACACAGATCACAATATGTTCTACAACGTTAATTGATATAAGAATGAATTAGTGAAATTGTTTAAACTGTAAATGTAGTACATAATTTTAAAGAAAGTTTAAATATGCTTGTAGCAAATGTGGATTATTGCTACTAATGAAACATACCCTTTCAGTGAAATGATTTTTAAGTCCAGGCAATTATGGCAAGAAATTTGATCTATCAGCATGATTATTATAGGAATTTGTTTATTTTTATAATTCAAGCAGAGAAATTTCTAATTTTGCTTCTTACAATCAAAGATAACACTAGATTTGCTTTTAACATGATCTACAATAATGTAGAGGTAGCTTTTCTATACTTAATAGCCAGTATTATCTGAAACTCCATAGTACTTATACTGTATTTCAATATATACTTATGTTATCTTCATACTATAATTTAAATTTTATATAACAGAATATTTGAATACATCTTTAAACTGAAGCATATAACAAATTTGCATGGCCTACTGACTCAGATCTGCCTTCTCGTGGCGTTTTAAACGGAATTGGGTGTGATTTTTCCTTTGCAAATCCATGTTCCTTGGCACGCAATTCAGAAGAATTATAACTTTTCTCATTTCTCACAAACCTTCTCCGAAAATCGAAATCTATAAACATCTAAAATAAATTCTACCTTTCTTTTGTATCTATCATCCTAAAGATGGAAAATGATTTCTCATTTGAGATGTAACATGCACATGATGTATGTTTTGAGAAAGTAATTAGATGCGACTGAGGAAAACGATACATGCAACTGATTGAAATATATTTAAAAATTAATAATAAAGATTGATTTAATTAGTTGAGTGAATGTTCACATTAGATATAAAAAAGTACAGTCTGAAATATGTAATAATACCAGTACAAAAGTGAAATTAAATACATGTTTGAGTTTTTTAAGTTGTTTAATCGCTAGATTTAGTTTCTTTCCTTTCGTTTAGAAAAATCGCTGAAGTGCTGGTGTTTGTGTGTACTACATTATCGATTATTTTCAGACTTTTTTGTTAAAAATAATTGTACTATTAATAAAATGTGTGAAAAAAACTTGTTTTACTTCATATTTGGAAAATATACTGAGTTGACAAATTTAGCAGAAACATATTCACCATATATCTTGCAAACCGAGTTTTGGACTTTCACTGGTATACCCACGATAAACATGAAACGTTAACTTTTTATTATTAATGCAGCAATTGTCATCACAATCGTCATAATCATCAACATCATTTGCAGCATATTTCATAGAGATTATGACATTCGAAAACGAAGTTAATAACCGGGATGTCGTTCCGCCCTTCAGTAATTACCAAGTTGGCGACCGCGGTGCCAAGGTGCAATCCGAAGTCCGCCGATTGGAAAGCGTATCAATTGCACGAGGGAATGGGCCGCAGGGACGATTCGAAGCAACGCGGACTTCTCGGAATCGATCCCGGGGCGCAGCCAATTCGTGGGGCGCGTCGGAGCGCGGCGCGGCGTCGGCGGCGTCAGGCCCCCACCCCTCAGATTGCGTTCACGCGGGGGGGGGGGGGCGTCGCCGCCTACATCGCTGTTCATGGGTTGACAGACCAGGAGATTTTTACTGCGAATTCAGAAATATGATGTACACGGAGAAGAACAAAGAAAAAAGTCTTGAAAAGTTTAGGGACATTGATTACAAACTGAGAAATTAAAAATGATAATTAACTTTAGGTCTTGATATTTGTAAGAATGTGTGTAGATAGATTCTTTATTTTTAAACTTCTATCACCTTGGCAATTATTTTCATCCATTTTTAAATGATCACTATTGGATCTACCCGCAGCCACCGTAATAGAAACAATGAAATACATTAGCAGTTCTTCTGGGTAATCTAAATAGTAATTAATGTCTACAGTTTCTTAGGTCCCAATTCTTATACATTGATTCAGAATACGCGTTTTTCTACATTTTCATTAATTAATAATTAACGAATATAGACAATTAATTACCAATTCACATGAAAAAGAATAAGGAATAAAAGTTGTCCATTTATTTTTGGGAAAATTTTGTTTGCTAGAATTTTTTTGAGAGAAATAACCTGATACATTTGGGAAAATTTCAATGAACTCAAAAAACGGAATTCTTGATTTATCGATAATGGAATACATTAAAAATCTAGAATCCATAATCTATAGACCTCGTTTAAAGTGTGTAAGTACTTCAATATTCCAATTTCTTAACTAGTGATGCTCCCTTCAGTCTGTGCTATCTTTTTCGATTTTGACCCACCTTCTTTGCTGCTAAAACGCATTGGCGCCTAAAACCCATTTTTTCACGTTTTCCAAATTTTTCGGATCTCTAATACTGAATGGACTGGAATCTAAAATACTATAATTTTAATAATATTATAGAAGTGTAAAATATGGTCCTTGATGCACATTGTCATTGGAAACTTTGGACACGTATTTAAGAAAATATTGAATGAGAGGTTTTGAAAACAGGCATTTTGAAGCTCATTTTCCATTTTTTGAAAACAATTTTTCTCAATAATTGCTCCAAATTTTTTCTTTAAATTTTCTCCTCATATGTATTTAAAGAAGATAAAATAAATGGTGTTCGTCCCATTTTCGGGGAACTCTCCATATTTTCCAAAAATTGCAAAAAGGTAACATTTGAAATCTACAAAATATACTAATTTTTCCTCAGACAAAATCTGTTCTAAAAAAACCAGCTCTTTAAAAAAGTTCTTGTACAACTTTTTGAAAAAACGAGTAAATTTCCCGTAATTTGTGTCTGAAATATATTTTTCATCAATGTATCATCAATTTTTGTGATTGAGTTTTCTCGTCGCAAATAATAAAGGATAGTAGAAAATATGGATCTAGTCTACTTTTCGGTGATATCTCCGTATTTTCGAAAATTTCAAAAATTGATTGCTGGAAATATTGGATTGAGACAATTATATTTTCAAGTGTCAGTCAGAGTTCAATTCTTACGGCGCTTCTGAAGCATAGTGCTTTTGCTAACCTCGAAGGACTCGAGTCTCGAAGCGGAAAATAATTTTTGCTGGTAGCAAATATTTTTTGCATATTTATGAAGTAATATAATATAGTGAAACGCTTAGAAATAGTGCAAGAAAGTAAGTGCTACTGTATCACACCTAGCTTTTTTCAATTTGTTTGGCAGATATTCCTCTACTTTCAAATATTGAAATTGCTCACCCAAATGATACTTCTAAACACTTTGATTGCCATGTGCATCACATGTGATGCACAGTAGGTTTTTGTGACTGGCCGTGTGCATCATATACGATCAAGCCAGGTGCCTGGACACATAATTGGAGAGTGGTCTTGGCCAGAATCAAAAGTTCACGAAATATCCCCTGGCAGTCAAAGTGTTCACTTCACTGTAATTATTTTGTAACGTTAATTTGATTACTTTGAAACTAGGCTTGTGTCAAAGTAATTTATTCTCTTCGACTTGGGTCATTCATATGGACACAACTTGTAGTATGATCTGATGGATTTACTTCAATCGCGGATCTATTTTTCCAGTCTTCAGAAAATCGATTGGTTCGACGTAGACTGTGTGACCTGTGACCTTCTCTTATCACCTTTGTTGAACACTGAACTGTATTTTTATCGGTTATTGCAATCAAACATTCCATTTCTTTAACAGTATTTGTGGTAGATACAAATATGTTGAATACGTAACATCCTTTTCATATTTCTATCATATTGTTAAAAAGTACAAAAAGCTTCCAGAACTGGCGTGAAACAAATAAAAACGGATCTGGAAATCGTATTATTTTTGTTTGGAATATAATGGTAGCGGAATTGGTATATTTTTTGCTTTCTTCCTACAGAGTAGAAAGTATGAATTTGCTGCGCGAAAAAACGACATTTCAGCAGAAAAAACTTATTACAGGACTCTGGTAACGAAAAAGTGGATAAATACAATTGCTAAATAAACTAGTGGTGCTACAAAATTGCCCAGATTTTCCCGTATTAGTTTTCTATTTCCTTGGGACTGGGATAGCTATTCAAAATTGCCACATACTCTCGCCAGATGCCATCTATGATCACCCAAGTACACTTTTTTGACTTTTTCTTAATTTTTCGGTATCATAATAATAAAAAGGAAATATTAAGTTTAGAATATTAAAGAACACTAAAACTTCGTACTAAATGGCAATTTTCTTTGAAAAATTTTGAGCAGTTTTAAGAAAATGGCATTTAGGCGGTACTGCATATTCGAAATTTAAATCTCTTTTTCACAGAAAATTTTAGAGTTTTCGAGAAACTTCATTAGAAGTCATTTTAAGAAGTTTAACTCACAAATACAACAGTATTTACAAATTGCTGTAAATGTGCATATTAACGGTGTGAGAGATCTTTCAAAAAATTACAATTGTGTAATTTTTGGAAAACCAAAAATATCCCAAATTAAACTTTACGTCATATTAAAGAGAGCAATTAGCACTATCCGTTCGAAAAATTTGAAGAAAAAATTTGGAACCATTTATGAGAAAAAGGCATTTGACAGTTTCTGAAAAGGCAGAATTTTGAGGTAGTTTTCACAGAAAACGATTGACTTCACGAGAAACTTAGTATGACATTATTTAAAGGAAATGTAATCGTAAATATAAAAATATGAAAAAATCGCCGCTATGGTAAATATATTAATTGAGATACAAGTAAAAAATGTAATTTTTGTAATTTTTGAAAAAACAAAAAAGACCAAACTGATTTTTATGTCATCTTATAGAGTATATTTAGCACTATCCTTACCAAAAGTTTAAAGAAAAAAATTGGGGCTGTTTTTAAGAAAATTGTGTTTTTGTATTTTTTTAATAGCACATATTACACGCAATATTGCATGAAAACTACTACAATTTTCAAAAAAATGTACATGACCTTACTGAAAGAACTGCCTCTGAAGAACAAATTTTATTTGGAGTAAAAATCTCTACCTTCAGTTTTATAGTTGTAGGAAGACTCCGACAAAAATTCAAACTTTTGCAATTTTCGAAAATTCAGAGTTTTTAACCAACATGAGACCTGTGCCATTCTCTTAAATGACACTCTGAGTATCCACCAAAAAAATTTAGTAAACATTGTTGGCGCTATTTGTTTGAAAATTTTGAGAATTTCTCAGGGGCTTCATGTAAAGTACCCCCCAAAATTAAAATATATATTTCAAATTAAAGCGGCCACGAGATCAGTCAGATCGTTGGAGAATATGAATTTTGGAGAAAACAGGCTGAGCAGTTTAGTCGCTAGCGTTGTTCACAGACGGACAGCCAGATGGACTGACGGACAGACGTTTTGCTTTCAATTCTTATTTCGGTATCAAGGGCCCACAAAACAGGGAGGCTGGCTGCACTAACACTGGCTGCACCACGTGTTAGGAGATTTTGTTTCTTAATTTAGCAACTGGATTTATCCACTTTTTCGTTATCAGGGCCCTGTAATAAGAGATTTTCTGCTGAAAATCCGCCGTTTTTTTCGTACAGCATTACATAACTTCTCTATACGAAGTATTTATATTCGTAATTACGTACGTATACGGGAAAGTAAAAAATCCTCTACCACGTAGTGTAACCAGAATCGAAATTTTGTGGATCCTTGATACCCAAAAATTTAATGACAGCAAAACGTCCGTCTGTCCGCCCGCTCGTCCACCTGCCTGTCTGTCCGTCTGTGAACAACACTAGCGGGGATAAACCGTTCAACCGATTTTCTCAAAAATTGGTATTCCCGTGGCTGATGTCGCGGCCCCTGGAATTTGAGAACGATATTTTAATTTTTGGGGTTACTTCACATGAGGCTCCTGGAACATTTTCAAAATTAAAAAAAAGTGGTTCCATGGTTTTGATTAAATTTTGTTGTTGGCTAGTGTTAAGGACGTTTAAGATAATGTTGCTGGTCTCATGTTCTTTGAAAACCCTGATTTTACGAAAACAAATTCAAACATTATTTTGTGTCTTCCTACAACTAAAATATTAAAGAAAGGGAATTTTTACCTTAATGAAATCTGTTTCTTAAAGACAGATTTTGAAATAGAGATATGTACAATTTTTCGAAAATTTGAATAAAATTCATGTAATTTTAAATAAAAATATGGGGGAGAAAGTACATACCGCCACTCTTTAATTGATTTTAATTGATAAACGAGTGATAAATAAGTTGGAAAAGAAAGAATGGTGAATTTCAATGGTTGCAAATACATTTTTTGTAAAATGTCATTGGGAGAAATGTCTGACAAAACATTTTTACATCAATTCACTATATAATGATCTTCGATTATTGTATGTCAATAAATTTTCTTAAATGCATTAAACATTGAAGAAAGGAATAAACGGCAACAACGTGTGGAAAGTGAGCAAATTTCATCGATTACATAAATTCACTTTTGGCCAACCACCCCACATTTAAGCCACCATTTAAACTACGGTTGGGTTGAACATCTGGTGATTAGTTGCAATTACAAAGAGTGAGATTTCATAAGCAAACTAAAGGTGCTACAGAATAGCATGGACATTCTCGAACTAGTTAGTTTTCTAATTTATTTTGAATGGCTAGCTTTTTTGATTTGTCCCATTCTCTTCCCAGCTGCCATCTCTCACTCCCCAAAATACATTTTTTCACATTTTCTCAATTTTTCAGTTTCAGAATGATAGACATGAAACATGATTGTAAGAATATTATAGAAGAGTAAAACATCGTCCATTATGGCAAGAGTAAAATCATCGTTTCATGCAATTATTTTTAAAAGCAATATATTGCTTAAAGATATTGTTACAAACTTCTACTACACTTCTAAGTAGTTGCCTTGGGCATCCACACACGTTTTACAGCGACCCTGCCACGTACGGTACGCGTTCTGGAAGGCTTCAACGGGACATAAAATAATGGCCCTCGTCATGGCGTCTTGGATGGCACCAATCGATTCAAAACGAATTCCTTCCAAGACAGTCTTGATCCTCGGGAAGAGAAAGAAGTCGGACGGACCCATGTACGCACTGCAGGGGGATTGGGGCAGTGTTGCAAAGTTGTGCTTCACTTCATACTTGCGGACGCGCTTTGCTCTGTGGGTTGTAGCATTGTCGTGGTGGAGCTTCCAGGTATCGGCGATCTCCTTTCTCACTCGGATAAATCTTTTTCGCAGTCTTTACAGCACACCGACGTAGTAGGTAGCGTTAACGGTTTGCCCATGAGGGACGAACTCTTTGTGAACCACATCACATGGCAGGGAAAAAAATCAACATTGTTTTCACTTTCGACTTGCTCGTTCTTCCTTTTTTCGGTTTTGGGCACGTTGAGGTCTGCCACTCGGAGCTTTGGCCTTTTTCTTTATGGGTTATACTCAAAACACCATATTTCATCCCCGGAAATGACATAGTCCAAAAAATTGGGCTCAATGTCCACACGTTCGAGAAGTTCACTCGCGACAGTTATCCCGTCAGTCTCCTGAGCGTTTGTCAGCAGCTTGGGAACAATCTTGGAACACAGCTTGCTCGCGTCCAAGTTACCGGTCACCAATTTCTGTACAATTGTTTTGAAAATGTTGAGAGATTCTGAAATCATCCGTGCACTCAACCGACGGTCATAATATCACACACAAGGTTGTCGTCGGTTGTGGAGTTTAAAGACCGTCCAGAGCGGGGTTCTTCCACCACGTCTCCCTCACCTTAAACTCTTTCAGCCACCTTGAAACTTGTGAATATGATTGATCATTGACCACACAAGCTTGAATGTAATTAGTGTGTCTCCGCCAGATTTGTTGAGTTTCGAACAAACCTTTATTGCATAACGTTGTTCGAGTGATGATTCTATCGCGTTTCGGGACACAGACGGCAAACAGAGGTACGTGGAGACAGATTCTTACTCTCCAACTGCTCGGGGCAGATTGGCAAACACATTGCTTTAAAGCTGAGAGTCTCCTCTCCCAACCCACCTAATGGGGATACCCTGTGGCCATTTTAAGTACCCGTAGAAAAAATAACTTTCCGGACACGCCTTGTATGTTAGGCGCTAGTGTTGTTCACAGCCGACAGACGAACAGGCAGGGCATTAAAAAAATTTGCAGTAACCCAAAAAAACAACTTTTTGGGGGACCTCAAAACGTGTATTTCCATTGAAACCTGGATTTTTCGCGGCATTACATAACTTTCTCTATAGTACATATATTACTCCATACATACGTACGTGTACGAAAAAGTAAAATGATTTATGAAATGAATGGAAATTTATAATTAAGAATAGTAATGTACCGTGTTTCAACTGCCCACGGTTCTTGCAGAGCGTGTATTCGTGATGGTACAGCACACATCAACTCGGAAATCGATGAACTTGTGGGCGGATTACAGAGTATTATGGACCGTAATTCCTGACTTACATGGTCGGGCGTGGTACAAAATTTCATTACCGAATGTGTTTGGCATGATCAAGAATGCGCTTATGGAAGGAACACACGTTTGACCGTGGGTTTCTACACGTTGTAAATATGATAAATGATGTTAGAGGATACCACTGACTCTTCGTGTTCTGGAATTGTCGAAGTGTTTTGAAAAGCTTCTAATTTGAAAGCTGAAATTATTTTTTATTCAATTATCTGCTGAATCTTTTGAATTTTTTTTATACACATTCTAAGATAATATATTTTTTATTTTAAAATATTCTACGATTACAGATATTACGTAACTCAATTGCTTTAGTATTTTAAAACTTTATACTTTTAAAATTATTTTTAACGTCCATTGTTGAGGATGCGAACAATAGCTTTGTTGATTTTTTTGGGAGCGCGCAAAGTTTGGACGTAAGAGCAAGAACTACATGCTTTTAATTCATTCTAAAAAGGCAATATTTACGACTCTCAGTACACTTCTACGAAAGGATAATTGGTTTTTGAATAGATTGTTAAGTATTACCTGTGTTTGGGCACCCGGAACTAAATTTTTTGTTAACGCACCGATCTGTGCACACAACACATGGGGGCTTGGCGCGCGTTTCAGTAACCTCTCTAGTTCACGGAGAATGCAATTCCAACTTGGCCTTGAAAAGGTACCAATATTCTCGAGTTTAAATGCTTGCGCTTATGCTTTCTTCTATACTTACCAGGCGACGGCTGGGCAATCACTGTTGGAGTTTTGCATTTTGTAACAATGATGCGGTTGCTTTTAAGAAGAACTCAGCGTCTTTCTACGAAATTGCTACAATCTACCGGCGATTTCAAGGCGTCGAGGAGACGCTGCACTCTTGTGGTCATGTTTGAAAACATTTGACAGTTGAAAGCTAGTTTCAAAGAACTTATTTTTCAAAGCACATCGTTGAAACAAATGACGCTGCTCTTTTGTTGGAAATTATCGCGCGGATTTTGGGGAAAATAATAAGTCGAAATCGAAGGAGCCACGTTTGAAATGTATGGTCTGCGCTGTTAATGAGCGCCAAAGATTGTTATAATTAATTGAATTACACGAACGGCGCCAAATTTGAATAATTTTGCCGCTCGTGCCAACATTTATAGAAACCGGATAATTGTTTTGCTTGATAGATATTTTCATGCTAAGCGTCGATTCCGATATCCAAGATGACTGATAGTCTGGGACCAAGATATAGAAGTATTATTGATAGTAAATGGATTCAGAAGTTTAGGACAAGGAAGAGTGAAAATAGGAGCTTCACTTTGTGTAGAATTTAGAACTTGTAGCCGTTTGTTAAACCACATAGCAGACAATTCTATGTCGTATACATTTTCCAAGAGAAGTTAATTTCGTTGTGAGATGGTATATCACAGATATGTGTGAGCGCTTTAGACCTAGTGTAACTCCATACTTCGTTTTTAATTTCTCTCCTTACGAATTTCTTCGTAAGAAGAGAAAGTTATGTAATCGTTCGCCAGAAAAAGGCGAAAAGGATAAATCCTATTCCTGAATTTAGAAAACAAATCGTCTAATACGCGATGTAGCGAGAATGCATGTGTTGTTGGTTCATGACACCAAAAAATCGATTAACGGCAAAAGGTCCGTCCGTCCGTCTACTTTCTCGCAGTAGTTAGTTTTCCAATCTCTTTAGTGGGGACCAGCTGTACGAGTCCGTCCGTCTGTGCTCAACGCTAGCGCGTAAACCGTTCAGCCGATTTTCTTCAAAATTGGAATCCTCAATCGATCTGAATGAACTTTTGGCTTTGGGAGTTCCAAACAGATATTTTTATTTTTGAGGGTACTTCACACGAATCCTCAAAAACATTTTCAAAAATTGCTCAAAAACGGCTTCAAATTTTTTGATCAAACTTTGTCTTCGGTTAGCGTAAAGAATGTTTAAGAGAACAGTGCTAAACACATGTTCGTTCAAATCACAGATTTTTTGAAAATTGAAAAAGTGCGTTTTGGGGCGTCTTCCTACGACTGTAAGGAAAAAATCTCTATCTTCAATATTAATGAAATATGTTTCTCAAAGATGGATCTTTAAATAAGTTTATGTTCAATTCTCGAAAATATGAGTAGTTTCCTTGTAATTGTGCGTCAAATATAGGCTTTTTTATCGAAAACCGCTTCAAATTTTCTCTTTAAATTTTCTCCTGATATCTACTACGGAATGGTAAAAAATATATTGTTTGTCCTAATTTCGGCTATTGATACGTTTTTTTCGAAAATGCCAAAAAAGAATATTTCAAAACTACAAAATTGAAGATAGTGATTTTTGCATAAAACAAAGTCTTTTGTAAACAATCAGCTCTATAAAAAGGTCATGTACAACTTTTTGAAAATACGAGATGATTTCGCTTAATTAATACCTGTAATTCATGCAATTTCTAAAAATATTATTTTCTCAAAAGCTGCACGAAATATGTTCATTACATCTCCTCCTCGTATGAAACAGCTTATGGTAAATAAAGAAACCCATGATGCTATAGAATGACACAGACTTTCTGTCAGTAGTTAGTTTTCTAATCTCTATAGTGGGGACTATACTTGGGTTTCTATTACTTGGCGCGTGGGGGACTGCCTTCACGATGGAATTTCCCACGTTATTCGCGGCTTTCTCGGCTTTACCGTTAGATGTCGCATGATTGTCAGCACTGCTCGAAAAGTTGCGATCATGCGACACCTACTGGCGCGACCTATAAAGACGTGAAATGCCGTGTGATATTCCGCCGTGAAGACAGTCCCCTACGCGCATAGAAATAAAAACCCAAGTACGAATTCAGCACTTAGAACCAAAAGGCCCGACAATCATATTTCTGTACATCTGTATGAACCGAATTAAGAAAATTAATGAACATATCGATATGAAATTTAAATACTTTATAAACACTACCCATGGGACCAACTTCGATATCGCTAACGGTTACGAAATTCCGACCATATGGCAAGGTCGAGTTCTGTTGCTGTGATGAGAATTCTAGAGACAGGCTGCTTTAATCGGTAGCTTTCCATGGTTTCTCTGATAAACACTAACCGAAGACCGGGGCAGTACCCTACCAAACGGACCATAGACCGGGCGCGATCTTTTCTTTCCATTCCTTGCCCTATCCTACTCTTTATTTACACACATATTTACATGTACCACACTACCACACATGTCGGGAGACCGGTTGGTAACTTTAACTTGTCCTTTCTGGGGCGATACCCTTTTGATTGCCGGTACCCGGTTAGGGAAAACCTTGCTACCTAACGGTAAGTCGGCGGGGCAATCCAGAGAGGAGATCACAGGAGATTTAGAAACAATGCGAGAGGAGATTTAGAAACAATGCGAGAAACTATGGGCATTAGTAGCACTAATAGTTACATAATGTTATTTTCAAGGACTCGCGAACTTATTTGTGGTTACTGCAGGATAGTGGGCATTTTGTTTATATACACTCGTCGTCATAAAAAGCTGCACCCAGAAGGACAAGGATTGCGATCATTGTTAGCAGGCAGGTAGAGGGTACTATGCATACAAAATGATTACACTTTCACATTTGTAGGACCAACATTTATTGCGCTACACGGCCAAAGACGGTACATGTTAGTATAGCGTGGGGCCGCTATTTTAGAAAACACAAGCGTTTAGACATTGCGGCATGGAGTTGTACGGGTCTCCAATGATGCCCTGTGTTAGTTCATCCCATGCAGCTTGCACCTGAGCGCGCAGTTCTTGCAGATTGGTGGGTAGGGTTGGGATTCTGATCACATGCTCCGTAGCACCCCAAAGATTCTTGATCGGGGACAGGTCATGCAATGCTGCTGGCCATGACAGATTATCCACGGCTGCAAGGCATGCTCGGGACATGGCTACGGTATGCAGACGCGCGTTATCCTGTCGAAATAGGGCATGGGCGTGGGCGTTCACGAACGGCAGAGACAGCGGTTGCAGAATCTCCTGAATGTACCGTGTGGCTGTCACAGTACCTCCAATTAACACTAACGGTGAACGGGCATATATACGCGCCCCACACCATCACACTAGGCTGGCGGGACGTGTGATGGGATACCACAAACCACTCGTCGTGACGCTCCCCACTGTGCCTCCAGACACGGACTCGGTGTTCGCCGCCATCAAGGCTGATGCGGGACTCGTCGCTGAAGATTACCCGTTGCTAGTTTGCGTGGCCCCAGATCCATCTTTCCCTACACCAGGCGAGTCCGTAGCGACGATGCTGGAGTGGAGTGGCAGGCGTCTTAACGGTCGGCGTGCGGCGAGCCCTGCGTTGTGCAACCGCGTGCCACTGGTACTGACACTTACAGGAATTGACAGTGCAGGCTGCACAGGCCGCTAAATAGCACCAATCGTTGCTGATGGATCTGTTCGCGCGTGGCGGACAATCCGTCGGTCCTCCCTCGTCATGGTGCGTGGTGGGTTTCGTGTGTGCGTGCCTTCTTCAATCCATTGCCGCCAACAGCGGGCGATGGTGGTGTCTGTATGACCGGTGTGGTGCGAAATATGGCGACAGGACCTCCCGCACAAGTGCAGCCCCTCTCGAACGCGTCTATCTGGACAACCGGCTGTCGAAAACGTCGCCGAGGCATACTGTACGTGCAGATGACTCTCTGGCGACGCTACCCGATGTCGCAATGGTCGGTGCGGCCGTTTGAAGCTCTCTTAACCCATTTCTTCCCAACGTTGCGTATACGCAACGCAATGTTTACTATTTTATTTTACTTATACCATTCTTTGAAAGCGTTTGTAATTTTTTGTACAGTAAATACAATCCTTATTGACTTAAAAACTATTTTTATTTGATAAATATATAATACATGAATATTTATTTTAATTTTTTTCTCCATCAAGACGCGTGCCCTATTTAGACTCCTTTACAATATCTGTCTTTTGACCTTGAAATTCGTGGTCAAAGTGGATTTTTGTTATCACATTGCAAAATATAATATGTACAAATAAAAGTGTTAATGTTTGAATAGAATGTGATTTGCAAAACTATTTTTATAGACAAATAAATGTTGCGTTGCGTTTACGCAACGTTGGGAGTTTCCCGGCAGAGTTGAGAACGGCCAAATTCCACTATGGCACCGCGACAAACGGAACTTGGGAGCTTAGTATATTGAAAATAGATGTAATATGAGGTAGAATATGCTCTCTTTCGTTTGTTCCGTTGACGAATATGCTAAATGACATAATCTCTGCAGATTTCTTGGCTCTAAAACAAGGCATGGCATTGTTATGACTTGTGTACGAAACAGTTTGCGCGGTCTTTCGAAGACATCATTTACGAGAAAAGGAAGTTTTGAAACAAATTTGAAGAAATAAAAAGATATCTACATATTTCGGCCAATAAAATCTTAGGTAAAGAATAGAAAACTGCAAAATTGAGTCCATTTTTTGGTGAATGAACAAAAAACATTTGCAATCCGTAGCGTTTAGCCAGAACTTATCAGCACTTATGAGCAGATAGTTTCGTACTAGGGGCGACATTTAGCAAAAACATGCGAGTTATGAGAGGTTCGGTTTCATGATGTAATGCATATTGACAGGAGAAAAAATATTTTTAAAACCATTTAATGTTCATAGTGAAATAACAAAGAAGGCAGCAATGTTTAGTCGTAGATGAAGTAATTGGAAATTTGACGGAAATTGTTAAAAAAATTAAAAAAAAAACGCTTGCTGTTTCTTGGCAAACTTCTATATGTTTCACATTATTTTTTTGTCTTTTATCAGACGCAGTTTCTATGCAAATAGAATTGTGGCAACTGAGAGAAAAGGGGATCAGACCGTTCGCTTCGAACAAAAAAATTATTTCAAAACAAAAGTTGTGCATGATTACATGATAGAGAAGCATAATGAGTTTTTGATATGTTAGAGATCCTGCTAAGCAAGGTTTATTTATATTCTTACTACCGAAATTACTCTAAATGGTATTCATTTCGAGTGCATAATAGTACTTTTTCTTCTTAGAAGCGCCATCTAGCACTCAAATTGTCATCTACCCCAAAAATTGTAATTTGCCGTGTGATACAACGATATTTAGGAAATTATACTAAGAGGAGAATAAGAGACAGACTAAAGGTCCATTTTTTGATTATATAAAATGGTGGTGATAAGCATGTATACAGTCAACGCAATGTTTGCAAGAATCGGACAATTTTGGAATGTAAAAATACGTCAAATACATTTAAATTCCATTTGATTTTTTCACCTTTCTGAATTAATTTGAACTCTATTTGCATATTAGTAAAATTAGTATACATTAATGGAGAAAATACCGACGTTTATATAAAGAGCGGTCAGTACACTTTCTTTCCGGAGAACTCCCAACGTTGCGTATACGCAACGTACCGCTCAGCTTCAACCAGGAATCAAACAATTTTTAGCAAACTGGTTTTGCCATCTTTGGAGATTTCTTATCAATATTTAACTGAAATGTATTAAATAAATTAAGTATTTCACTGTTTGGGAAGAAATGGGTTAACTAGACCGGTGGGCGCGACGTCATGCTCCTTCCACCTACTCCCCCAGTGCGCGGCCAACCGTCAAAACGACATTATTGGCTAAGCGAATGGTGTGCAAAATACCCTCAGAGTTTGCAGTGGATCAGTGGAGTCCTTCGGGATGCAGCTTTTTTTGACGATGAGTGTATTTGCACTATAGTTCTCGCCAGCGGAGCTGTCTCTAAATTGGAACATCAAGGACAACTTGAATTCATAATTTTAAATCCTGCAGACCACTAATTTGAATTAAAAAAAATATAAATACTGTAAAATAAGAGCAGTGAATTTCTATTTTATTAAAATGAATTGCACCTGATTAATCAAACAAAACCATAAATGCGTTTTCATTTCAGCAATATTGTAAATGATTTAATTTCTACGAACACATGTACGCACATTTAATGTTAAGAAGCTCTCTAAATGTTGTTAAGTTGTAAAAATGCATTTATTCTAGCTTTATTATTAAAAAAAATTAAGGTGTTTGGTATTAGAAAATGGTAAGTCATTAAACACGTATTACATATTTTTAACTTTTTAGTATCTGCTGGAGGTTTTTGTGTTAATCGTCTAATATTCAGGATTTTTTGTGTGCAGTTGCCTCTGCTATGAAAGTTGCTTGAGGAGAGTATTATTTAATCCCCAGCACCTTGATGAAATGTTAGTACAAGTACTTCAAATTAAGTATTTTACATTTTTATGTGATATTTCCTTTTACTTCATTTCAAACAGTTAATAAAGTTTCTGACTACTGTTGAAGAGAAAACCCAAATACTGTTGAGATTTTGTTGTGAAAAAGGAATATTTGTCTCGATCACTGGTGGGTCACTGCGGTCCGAGCTGTTTCTACACTGTCAGAAATTTCCGCATTACTTTTAATGTAAAAGTACATTAAAGTAAGTATCATGTACGTAAATGAAATTTAATGGACACGTACAGTAACTTTAAAGTACGTGTGCATTAAATGCAATGTACGTGTACAATTAAATTTACTGTATGCGTGTACAATTAAGTTTACTGTACGTGTAAATTAAATTTAATTTACGTACATGATACTTACTTTAATGTACTTTTACATTGAAATTACTGTATGTGTGCATGAAATTTACTGTACATGTACTAACTTCAATATACAAAATTTGTTCAAATAATTGTCACCCCGGCCAGGATTCAAACCCCTCTCTCCTGGTTTACGCCCACTTGCTCTAACCAGTATCCCATCGAGACAATCAATTCTTTGAACATGTTGCCTGATGAATAGCCCGTTGGGATTTATGCAATTGTCACATTTTTGGACGCGTTTACGCTCGGAAATATGTCCCGCAGATGTAAAGAATACTGGGTTTTGATCTTGGGACTGAGTAACAAATGTATTTTAATATTTAAATTTGTTCAACGAATAGTCACCGGGATTCGAACCCCGGTCTTCTGGTCTACGCGCACGTGCTCTAACCACTGAGCTATTGCAACATCCAATTGCTTTAGCAGGTTCTTAGGCCTAATGATTTGCCCGCTATGATATGTATAATATATTCTTTACGTCTACTGTACATATTTCTTTAGACGTAATATATATTAAATATGTATTAACTCTACAGAATTATGCATATTATTTATAATTGTCACTACTTCTTCACCTGTTTTGGACGCGTTTACGCTCGGAAATATGTTTTGTAGCCGTAAAGAGTATATACTAAATTCTGACATAGTTACAGTGACAATTCTTTGAAAAAATTTAAATATTTCCAGAGAATTTGAAAAAATTGTTAACTAAAACTTAGCGTACTATGTACATCACTACAATTTTATTAAGAAGATTTTTACAATTTTATTTGTTACCAATTTGAATGTAAATACGAATTTTAAACATTTATATTTTTTGTATACATGTTGAAAATATATTTTAAATTTATTATACGTAAATTCAAATAGCGGAACAAATATTTCTAAAACCTACACTGATTTTAATTTAAACATTAAATTAAATGTACAACACATTAATATCGGTTTAATTCACAAAGTACATACTTTTAATGTAGTACTACAGCAAATCTACATTGATTTTAATTTTAACACTAAATTTAATGCACAAAAACATTTAAATCCCTTTCACGTACACGGTACATTAAATTTAATGTACTGCAATACATTAAATCTACATTGATTTTAATTTACACATTATATTTAATGTACATGTACATTAATATCGTTTAATGTACACGGTACATTAAATTTAATGTGAAAAGTGCATTAAACTACACTAAATTTAATGTAATTTGTGACAGTGTACAAGTGCTGTTCTAATGCAAGAATCAGGGACAGACTTCTCGCGATGACTCGCTGTGGTTGCTTGAATGCCACTCGCATTTCACAAGACTAGAGCTGATCGCACAAAAGCGCCTTCTGTACTGTTGTACCGACACAGCAAATATAGTAACTATGCCATTGGATCGCAGATAAGACCTACTTCACAGCACGCCGGGTGGGTCATTTATAAGAAACCTCTGTCTTGACCGTCTTCCCGCCAATAAGCGCTGGCCCACAACAACTGTGGTGTTGTGGGTCAGCGCTTATTGGCCGGAAATAATCACTGGTTCACAACACGCCTGCCGCAAATAAGCGCTGGCCCACAACACGCCTGTGGCTGTGGGCCATTTGTGAGCAGCCTCAGTCTATACCGTCGTCTTGCCTATAAGTGCTGGGCCATGGCACGCGGAGTAGGCCATGTAAGCAGTCCGGTTCTACGCCATTGTCTTGCCTATAAGCGCTGGCTCCCAGGACGCCGAGTGGGCCATTTCCGTAGCCCAGTCTACACCGTCGTCTCGCTAGCGGTCAGAGCCTCCCCCGCAGCCTTGCGCTGGAGTGTCTCGGATATTCATGCGAAAATCCATTCGCCCTGAGAGAAGAGGAGCGCGGGCTCTCGGTCGAGAAGCGTCGCCGCTGCTTCCGCCGCTCCGCCGGCGCTTCGTATGGTAATTTCCCCTTTCTCTAGTTTTTAATTCCATTAAAACAAATTAACTCTCTCTCCGAAGCTTCCAGAGTGAGCCGCCGAGACGCTGCCGTCGCGAGACGAAGCCGATGAAAGCGATTTCTCAACCTCCCGCCTCTGCTTCGAATACAAAAGGCAACGCTTTTTTTAGATCTGCATAAACGAGTGCAAATTCTATTGGGAAAGTGTACATTCTTGGATTTGCTGAGTGTGTGAAAAGCGATAACGCAAACTGTAGATTTATTAATTCTTTTCTTTGTGTGTGTTCGTACAATATCTTCTCAAAATCAAGTGGACTATTATCGCTCAGATCATTCACTTAGATATGTATTAAAATGTATTAAACTACTTCAATGTTACTAACATAGGTTAGTGTGTGTGGTATTTACTTCAACTGCTTCAGTCATGAATCACGCAAGATGTAAGTAATATCGTGATCTCAACGTGTGACCGTTTTGCTTAAGAGTTTTATTGAGATAGTATCTAAAGATTCTAAGAATATCTCTTTCTCGATTGTATAGTGCTAATATATTTTTTTTATATTCTCTCTCTTATACACTGATAAATGTGATAGTGATTTAATCCTCCTATCTGAAGGAAAACTATTAGTTTATTCTTTCCATTCTACTGAGCAAACTGCATTTACGTTTGAAAGCGGATCACGATTGCCTTCTAAATGAATGGCAACAATAAGATTTCGAGGAATATTTAATTCACTCTACTGAACAAATATTATATTGTGTAAAATTGTGGAATTGTGCTTGTGTTAACATTGTTGAGAATTGTACTAAACTTCTTATATGATGTCAACGATATTTGCGTAATAAAAATAAACACCTCAAATTTCTGTTCTTTAGCTTACATTGTATTTGAATACACAAATATTCATTCACTACATTTGGCAACTTTGACATGCTCGTCTCAAACATTTTAATAAATGCACCGACTGGCCCATTAAAATGACACTGTAGATTCCTGTACGTACTTTACTTGTTCAGTTGCTCCCGTCCTAGCTGCTTTGGTGGCCCGCAGCGGGAGCGCGCGGGCTGCGCTGGGCGCGTCGAGGGCGGAGGAATCCGAATTGCGGCGCCGGAAGCTCTGCTCCACCGCTGCGGGAAAGTAATTAAAAAGTCGCCCGCGTCCGCCAACATTGCGTCGCCCCTGGGACGACCTTCGCACCCCCCGCAGCCGCCGAGCCGCCTCTACCTAGCCCCCTCCGCCCCTCCCGACACCTTTCGCCGGCCAATCTCCACCGCCGCTGCCTATCCACCCACCCGCCAAACAACCGCCACCCACCCGGCTCTCGGCCGTTCCCCCACTACTTGCTCCCAACCGCAACCACTTTTTGCCGCCGCCACCGCCGCCGCGTCGTCAATTGCTGCCGCTACTCATTTGCCCCTCGCAGAAGTGTCGCACCCAGCAACTGCTCACACCATCCGCTGCCCAATATCACTCAACGCCACCGTCTACTGCGTCCACTCACCTCCCTCCCTCTTCCACTCACATCCAACATCCTCCGCCCCCTCTCCACCCTCCTCCAGCTCCATTCGCTCGCCTCCATTTGCCTCTCCTCCCTGATAGTCTCGATCCCTCCCATACACTAATCGTTCTCTATTATTCTGACTGATACCGGTCAGCAAACATTGGCAGCAATGGCAACCTTCGTCCACTCACACTAACCCGCCAGCCACCTTCCGTCGCTACCTGCTATTGCAAACCGCCACCTCTTCGCCGCACCTCTGTCCTGACCCTGGATTTACCACAGTGAGCTGGTCACCCTCATCCCTCATTCCTTACCCCTCCCCACAGAGTTTGCAGGACGCTCCGTTTCCCCTTTCCACATTCCCCATTCCAACTGTCTACCACAGTTAACTATTCAACCGCAGGAAGTCCGGCAGGCTTTCGCTTTCCAAGCTCTCCGTCGAAGAAATTTTACACTTGTCCCTGATTTTTCGACTCTTAGCGGCGACATAATGTCTTCGAACGAAACAAAAAATATACCGATTTGAGAAAATAATGCTGTGATGCCAATTGTGCTCATGGTGATATGGAGTAAAACGTATGCCGTATTAACGAATTATCATATTTAAAAATTATTTGGACTAAACGAATATTACAATTTTACGACGCTCCACTTTGAAACGCTCTACTTTTTCACTTCACTTGTTGTCCTCATTTAAGTCTCGCCTATTATTTTCCGATACACCCAGTGTTCAGTTCTTTAGCACATGCAAATAGTAGAAGCTTTGCCGTTGGAATTAATTTAGTGACAAAGTATTACAGAGACGTTTTTGTGGACGCGAAAGGCATTTGAAAACTTCGTTTGCAACACAACTCATAACGAAACAATAACAGATGCGCTATTAAACTAACAATTTTGATGTTTTAATTTAAATGTTCAATTGTTTGTTATTTTATTGAATTTATTCTCGATGAGTATTTGGTCAATTCATCAGTCGGACTTGCATATTAAAACACTATAAATTACATTTTAGATTTAGTGATAATTTATTATTACTCAATTTTAGAATTTGTTAATCTGTCAGTATTGAGTACATCTGGAATAGTAAAGGTACATCTCGAAGCCTGAAGATGAGGTTCTCTAAACCTGTAAATGTTGCTATTGACAAGAGGTTATAAAAATAAACCCACGTACTATATTCATGTAATAATAAATCATGGAGTGCTACTAATTTTATAATAAATGTTTTAAAAGTAAATGAGACGCGTACATTAATGGATTTTGATGTTTTAACCAACTTTTGTAAGATTTCTCGGTTGTAGTTGAATTTATAGAATTTTCGATATCTCCCTACCGTACAAATGTTCATAATTTTTCAAGACTAATATCTCTGAGAAATCTTGTTGAAAAACTGGCGTTACAATTTTAATTAGTTTTTCAATATTCAAGTTAATTTTCTGTTTCAATTACAAAGCATTGAAAAATGCTTCCCTTCCCTCTCTTCTTTCTATTTCTCCTAATTTCTACTAATGTTGGCTCGTTCAGTTTTTTTTCGTTTTTGTCTTAATTAAAGATCTTATTAAACACTTTATCACAAATCTGAGATATCCCATTGTTTTTCTAAAATAATTAAAAGAATGGGCCTGGAAATTCACAACTCATTACGAGTTTTTAGTTGATAGAATTTTTATGATCAATGGAATATTTTAATTATTTCTAAAATAATAAACACCAATGTTAATGCTAATTACTTTTGCGCAACAATATAGTACGCTGTTTATTTTAAATATACGATCTTCTTCGGGGAAATGTCACAATCGACCTATATTTTAAGCTGACATAAACATACACATGTAAATATATACTATTACTATTTTACAATGAAACTGAAACATCACATTCACACTATTTAACCTACAACAACCATTCAGTTCGTGCTCAGATCTGTGCAACTTTACCTAGTTTCAAATTAATTAATTGGCCATTTACTAATTAGTTCTAATTTAATTAATTTAAATTTTATTTCATTCTTGGCTTGAACATATTTAGAATATCTCTTCTCTGTAAAGTTTCACTTCCCTTTTTAAAGATTACACAGCGTGCTTGAACGACGAATTTAGATCGCGAACACTTTCTTTCACACAACTTTCCTCAGTTACATCAGACAGGTTCTGTGCAGAACACTTTTTCACACACATGAAAGTTTTTTTTTAATTCTGAATTTTGCTCGAGTGGGTTTCTATTTAATACTTCCAAATGCGCATCGTCTCTTTATCGCAACCATTTAGGCATTTTACTCCTAGGGCGACTTTCTCCCTTATAGTTGCCTCTCACAATAATGCTTTTCGTTTGATCGTCCACTGTCCTTTTGGCGCATTTCGATCTATAACTCATTACTTTTTCAAAAATTACACACATCATCGTTCTTTTGTTAACCTATTACGCTTTTCCATTTACTGTAACTCTTCATTGCTCTTTTCTTATATTATTTTGTAGAAAAAAAAAATCAATAACTATCTTCTCGTTCATCGAAATTTAATTCAATTTGACATTGAGATGACTTGGTTCATCGCAAATTCAATATCCAGGAGTCTCAGAATAAATATGTAATTGCAGGATCAGGTTCAGTTAACCACACAAGTTCGAGAATACATTTAATGTTCCCACATTATACGAACTCAACAGAATACAACAAAATGCTTTTTCGGGGCCGTCCTTGCCCAATGTTCAAAATGATAAGCCGGCTGGCTGCTGATAACAGCTGTTATCTCGGGGCGATGGTGGTGGCCCGTCGGGGCCGCTCAAGTAGCAACCGCGCGACCCTTGACGAGATGGGGAGCGATGTCCACACGTTCCATCCAGTGAGCCGTAGCTCAAGTGCCGATATTCCTCGGCACTCGTCCACATACGGCCGCGTTGGTAGCGAGTTTCCCTGGCGGGACTAGCGCCGCGTCGCGGCTGTCTCGGGGTTTTATCCCCCGCCGCCTGGTGAGGGGAAGGGAAGGGGTTGCGCCCCTCTACTAGCAGAGCGGTGGAGCGTCACCCCACGCTCTCCTCTGATTGGGGGGATACCACAAAATATTACAGACTTCTAGGGTAGGGAGAAGGTCGAAAATGGTTTGTTTTTCTCAACGAACATGTGGTGGGAAATTTCTTATACGACGAACTTGCATATTGTGACAGGTCCCGACTATCCCCTTTATTTATCCTTATTATTATTATTATTATTATTATTATTGTTATTATTATTATTATTTATCAAATTTACAAAATTTGGTTGGATAGGTCGGTTTTATTCTTGAAATTGGGATTTTTCATATTGACAATCTCAGGGCTTGTCTTTTCTCTTGTGGGCTGAAAATACTGCTCTGATGAGAATTCGGTTGGTGAAATATTTCTATTTACGTTATGATCGACTTCATTTACTGGATCTGCTAATTTAGAAATAATAACACAATGTTTCCTGAATTATTACTCAGCGACATGAAGTGCCTGCTGCTATTAATTTATTTGAAATCAAGTTTTCTTTCTTTATCTTTTTCAATTTTAGTTATTACAAACTTTCTTTTTAATTCTACTTATTCCCCTAACAATCTATTACGCTGATGGCCATCAAACTGTTTAATAAACTTAATTTTTTAAATAATTGTAATCTATTTCTTTAAATTTAACTTAATAAACTAAACATTCTTGGCTTTGATCAGATTATTTTTGTAAAGTCTTTTTCGTACTTAATTTATAAACTTTCCTGGTGACGATGAAGAAAGCCATCTTGGCGCTGAGAAGAATCAGTCGACCCTAGCGTCGTCCCTCCATCATTTCTAGGATACCACACTATCGTCGTATCTGCATACGTTTTATTTAGTGTCCGTGTCCTACTTCCATTAATTTTCTATAATCACGACATATTTTAACTTATGAAATTCTATACAACTCGCGGTTGTACCTCTTCCGTCGACCAGATCCCAGGAAATCTAACTTAAGTTTTTTTCTCAAACAAACTTTCTGCCAGACCTGGATATACGTCCCAATCCTACCAGACCGAGACTAATTCTGACTCAAAATTCTCTTCTATCGGCTCAGATTGTTTTTCCCTTTTACTTGTTCTGCATTGTTATTCACTGAATACAATGCTAACTTGTCCATTGCAACTGAGCTTATCAGGGTTCTCTTCTCTACTGTAACAATGTTTCTTACATTCACAATAATTTATAAAAAAATATTTTTGTAATATTTTACATATTTATGCAAACACGTCTTTATTGTTATATATCGATGCCTTACGTCTCATTTCTGTATTTTTCCTTCCTTTCTACCTTATTCCGTCGATAAATTTTTATTAATTTATACAAAATACCTGATGGGTATTCTTACCCATCTGAATATATGACATTTCTCCTGGTTTAGTATGCCATTCATTGGGGCATCAAATAGTATTTCAAGTGGAAATGAAAATCTAATATTTCTATTATTTTGGAAAACACCGGAAATCAAAACATGCTTTTTGAATACTTTTAAAGTTCTGTTTAGGGTTAGGCAAATAGAAACCAAACTGAGATAGCATTGTCAAACCTCAATACATCAGCATCAGAGCATTAATTTCGTTATCATTACATAGTTTAGAATTACTGTCTATGAATACCATACTATAATTTTGAATGGTATTTTACTCCTTCCTCCGTCATTCAGTTATTTCTCATTTCCCTATTCTTTATCGCAAAGAATAACCTTTTACGACGAATGCTCTTGTGTTTTGTTTGCGAGCTGATTCTCTCAGCCGTGCATGTAAGGTGAGGTTCGTATTTTTTTTTTATTTTCCCATCTCTTCTCCAAGCGCATTTCAAATCATCTTTTCTACGACCGCCTCTAAAATGAAAATTTTATTAAGTAACTCTACAGCATATGTACAGCTTTGATGAAAGAGGTGAAAATTAATTATTTCCTCTTGAATAATTTTCTTAAAAAAATTGTAATTTAATTGTTTTGCTGTCTCTTTGGTCAAGACAATCTTCAAGACTAATTGTTCATTATCAATAAAAAATCTTTATTGTGCATGAATTCTACACATTAAAATTCGGTGATTATTTTAAAGAACCTCCCTTTCCGTGCATGTAAATATTCAATTTGATGCAAGAATGAATGCTATGATAAGCAAAGTTGCATCAGCAAAAGCAGTAACACAGATTGTCCTGCAAGTTGTCAAATTTAAAAAGTTGAGTGGATTCAATGCACAATATACACTTGTTGTCTATGGGTGTGGGATAAACACAAATTGATCATATATCAATGTCAAAACAATTTTGAACGTGTAAGACTGTGTTATGTCTACCCCAACTGCCCAAAACATACATCCGCGGTTTTCTGAGAATATTCCGCTTGCGAGTGCCAACGCAGGGCTCGGGGTGTGTCATTCCTACGAAGTTATGTGCGGGCAGTTGGCCGTCCTCGGCGGACGGGTAGACCGTCGTAAAGATTAGAGCTTGCGGCTCATTCAGCGGTAGCCAACTTAATTTGTGGGGAGTTAACGAACTTCGCTTCAACTTTGGGAATGAAGTCGTTCAAAATTCATGAATGTCCCGTTTTTATATCAACTTCAGACTTAGCGAAACTCATTTCCGCTTTTAATAAGTGCCGCTGTTTCCACACCAGACTTGCGGCGCGAACGTCTCTCTATGCAGAACCACTGCGAAGGCGCGAGATGTGATCGATTTTGGCGAAACGCTGCGCGGAGCTTAATTGCCATTCGCGCTTTGCAAATGACGAATGAAAGAAAAGGTGAGAAAGCTTCTTACTTACTTGCTGTTAGCATTATTCGTGTGAGCTGAAGTTAAGTAAAAGTTATGTGTGTGCTTTTATTTGCTATTAGTTTGCTAGCTTATGTAATTGCTGAAATAATGTAGGATGATGATACATGATTCGGAGTTTTGAAGGACTTTTGATTTGAGACTTGACAATTAAATATTCAAGAATGTTGGAAGCAACTTTCCATTTGTCTAAACGAATCTCGTTCGCGTTTTTTCTACTAGCCCCTCGTCAGCTATCGAGATCTTGTTAGATTATGATAATAATAATAATAATAATAATAATAATAATATTTTGCGCAAAGCCCACATTTTGCGCAAAGTATTGTAGAGGCACTGACAGTCACCGGATCTGCTCCTTAGGTTGCTGGTTGCAACCTGGAGTAGATTTTATATTCAGCCGACTCATAACATCTTTAGTCGTGATGTAGTGGAAAAATAATAATAATAATATTAATAATAATAATAATGCCCGTGTGATGTCCGTTTTTTGTGGAAGAGCGCCACGGGATCTCCCCCTGTCGTAAAAGGCGACTAACAGGAGCAGCTGTCCGCTGTTCCACCACATAAAATCCATCCATCTTTCATCCGGAGACAAACCAATCCATGGACAATATCTAAAAAGAATGGACCAGGTGAAGATCAATAAAGATCAATCATATTTGTGGCTTAAAAGGGGAAGAATGAAGCTAGAATCGGAAGCAGTTGTAACAGCTGCTCAAGATCAGGCTTTGAGAACACGACATTATGATAAAGCAGTTATCAAAATTTCCCAAGATGATAATTGCCGCATTTGCCACACCACCAAGTAGAAACCATAGATCATATTGTCTCATCTTGTCCAATACTAGCAAAAAACTGAATACTTGAAAAGACATGACAGGGTGTGTTGTTACCTCCATTGGCACATCTGTACCGCCCTCGAAGTTCCAAATACATGCTCCAAGTGGTAGGAACACTCTCCAAAACCGGTGACGTCTGTTGGATTGTGTACGATATTGTACGACCAACAAATTCAAACGGATTGCATTGTAGCAGCAAACAAACCGGATATAGTCATCCAGGATTTGGAGAAAAAATCGAGTCTACTTATATATGTTGCTGCGCCTTGTGATCAAAAGGTAACCAAGGGGGAAGAGAAACGTCATAAATACAAGAGTTTGGAAATTGAGATAAGCTGAATATGGGGTGTAAAAGCACAGGTCGTTCCGATAGTTACCGGAGTTCTGGAATTGTTCCGCAAAATTTGTGTAAGAACTTGTCTAAACTTCTAGGTCATTAAAAAGACTGGGAAGTGCAAGACATTGCTTTATTTAGAACAGCCCACATTTTGCGCGAAGTATTGTAGAGGCACCGACAGTCTCTAGATCTACTCCTTAGGTAACTGGTTGCAACCCGGAGTAGACTTTTTAATCAACCAACATCTTGAGCCGCGAATTATAGGAATAATAATAATAATAATAATAATAATAGGACGAGAATAATCGTGACTTCTTGTGCATCAGATCGTCGTATCCAAGGAGGCAAGAAAAAACTTCTCGAATAAAAGAGCTTGGAAATGGAGATCAGAGGAACGAGGAAGAATAAAAACACAGGACACACTGGTAGTTATCGCAGATCTGTGATTTCTACCGCAAAATTAATGTCGACAAACCCAGATCAATCAAAGCCTGAGAAGTGCAAGTCATCGCGTTGTTCGGAACAGTCCATTCTTTGCGTAGTTACTGGTTTGAGCTTATTAGAAAGCTTATTGCAATTTGCAGTAGGTTTTTTTTTTTCATTTATTTATTTATTTATTTATTAGTCTGAATTTACATCGTTCAGCCTTTCGGCTCTACAGATGATTGGTGACTTATACTAATTTTAAAAATTACGAGTGGGGAAACTCAATGAGCACCGCCAGAACATCACTTGAGATGAATTTAAATACTGAAGTTAATTACTTCTATTCGAACGTGGAAAAGCAGTTTAAGAATGAGTGCAGGGGGTATCTGTTTTTTATTCTCAGAAAGGGAGGGTTATCTATGCCGAGGTTGTAAGAGGATGGTCCGGATATGTTAGGTAGGTGGAGGAAGAAATTGTGAGATGTGTGAATGATTTGCTCTTTTATTGATTTTAGGTTGAAATCTGAATGTAGAGTTGAGTTTCTAACAAACCATGGAGCTTTGGTTGCAATGCGGAGGATTCTGTTTTGGAAGACTTGGATCTTGTTTATGTGGGAAGCTGCTGAATGACACCAGATCGGGCATGCATAAAGAAGGAGTGGTCGCAGAATGGATTTGTATAGGAGAACTGTATTTTCAGGGCTGAGGCTGCTTTTACGGTTTATAATCGGTTTAAGTTGATGAAGTTTCTGATGGGCTTGTTTCAATTTGGTTTCAATATGATGTTTCCAGGTTAATTTTGAGTCTAAATAGAGGCCTAGATATTTGACGGGTGAATTTAATGGAGACCAAGGAATGGGAGAGTTGTTTAACATCAGTGGACGAGGATGGTAAGAATGTCGGAGAGTGAAAATTTTTGCGAGCGATTTTGAGGGATTGAGCATGATTCTCCATTTAGTAGTCCATTGTTCGATTAGGTGCAGATGTCTCTGGAGTCGGTCAGTCAGTGTGTTTAGTTCGGGACCAGAAAGAAATAAGGAAGTGTCGTCTGCAAATTGGGCTGTGTTTATGAAACGGGATGTGGGTATGTCTGCGGTGAAAATATTGAAGAGAGTTGGGGAAAGAGGGGAGCCTTGAGGAACTCCTGCTAAAATGGGACGAGGGTTTGAGAGGTGTGTCTGAATTTTTACTGAGAATGAACGGTCTGACAAGAAACTTTGGATGGTTGAAAGGAGGTAGAGAGGGATACCGAACTTCCGTAGCTTATAGATTAGGCCATTATGCCAAATTCGGTCGAATGCTTGACTCACATCCAGAAAGGTTGCTATGGTGTGGTGCTGTTTTTGGAATCCGGAATGAATGAATTCTGTTAGTCTGAGAAGTTGATGACAAGAAGAATGTTTAGATACAAAACCAAATTGGTGATAAGGAATGATCTTGTATTTTTTTAGAAATGAATTTAGCCTTTTTAGAATTACTTTTTCTGCTGTTTTCGCTAGAATAGGGAGAAGGCTTATAGGGCGGTAGCTAGAAGGTAAGGTTTGGTTTTTCTCGGGTTTTGGGATTGGGACTACTATTGAATGTTTCCATAATTTGGGGAAGTAGCCTAATCTGAACATTGAGTTTATTATATTAGTTATAAAGGCAACTGCATTACGTGGAAGGTTTTTTAACATAATAGGTGAAATATTTTCGTGCCCGGGGGATTTTCTTCTTGGTAGATTTTTAATAATGTTATATACTTCGGTAGGGGACGCAAATTTAACACGGTTAGGGACATCAAAGTTGGGCAAGGAGACAAATGCGTTTACTTCATTGGAGTGTGGAGGATCTTCAACATTATGTGGTTGGAAGGTTGTAGCGTAGAAATCAGCCAGAAGTTCTGCTTTATCGTTCTGAGAAAACACTTTCTGCCCGTTTGACAATAGAGGGGGAATGGTTGTCTTTTTACGTAGAAGTTTTCTCGTAGCCAGCCAAACTGAGCTGTTGTGGGACGATAGGGAAGATACATAGTTTTTATACTGTTCGAAATTGTAGTCTTGTAGAGTTTGTCTACAGACTCGAATAAGGCGATTGAGCTCACTCTTTAGATATGGTAGCCTATGTTCATTCCAAAGTCTTCTGATTCTATTCTTTTCCTTGATTAAGTTTTGTATGTACTTGGGTAAAGGAGGTTTTGAAAATTTTTGGGTAAGCAAAGGGCGCTTGGGGGTAGACTCGAGTACCGCTGTAGTTATGGAGTTTGTAATAAGTGATACGGCGTTATCTATTTCATGTGCGGATTGAAGAATCTTAATGGGAGGTAACATATTTTCTAGTTTGGATTGGTAAGTAGCCCAGTTTATAGAGGAGACAGAAAGTGTTGGAGGAGGAGAAGGAGGGGGACAGAAAACTTGAGAAGTCAGTAATACTGGATTGTGATCGGAGTCAAGTTCATGAAAAACATACGAGGTTAATGATAATGGGAAATTTGAGATGGCGATGTCTAAAATATCTGGAATGATATTGTTATTGAAAGGGTAGTAAGTTGGTTCAGTGGGAGAGTGTATTTTGAGATGTAATTGGTTTATGATGTTTGAGAGAATTGAACCCGCGGAGTTACTGACGCGGCAGCCCCATGATATATGCTTGGCGTTGAGGTCACCCATTACGATCGTTGATGGAGTAGCGTTAAAAAGAGAATCGATTCGGGTCATCGAGATTTTTTTGTTTGGAGGTTTGTATGCCGCGATTACCGTGATACTATTGTTATCCGGAAAAAGAATGCGTATAGCAACCGTTTCTAGGCCGGGGGTGAGGGGCAGGTCTATTTCAAAATAATTTATTGTTTTTTTTACCAGAATTAAGACACCACCTCCTGTTGTTAGTCCAGGTCTGTCGTTACGTATACAATTGTATCCTTGAATTCTAAGAACAACATCTGATGTCAAATGAGTTTCGGTGATACACGCTATGTCTATGGAGTGGGAATTTATAAAATCAATGAGTTCGAAGCGTTTTTTATAGACTCCAATGGCTGTTCCAATTGAGAAATCTTAATGTTTTAAGGAGTGACATTACTTACATTTGCGAAAAGCGAAACTATGAAATTCTGAATTTTACTTAAGAGTATAGGGATTAGTGAATGCAGAAAATTAGTGATGTGGGTGTTAACTGATTGGATGATATTGTTAATTAATGGACTATTTGGTTCAGGGATGAGTGGTTGGGATGGGCGAGGTTGTTGGTTACTGAAATGTGCGTAAGAGGTTGAAGATGAAGGTGAGGGTGGGGGACGAAAGTTCGGTATATGGTTAGCTTTTGGTAAGTGAGGAAAATTTCTTGCATTGTTGGGAGGAGCCTGAGACGAATTATTGTCAACTGATCTTTCTTTATATTTATTCCAAGTTTTTGTTTTAGATTCTAGAACTTTTGAGTAATATGTACAAAGCGATGTTCTGACGTCCGCTCGATGGTTCCCTTTGCAATTAGCACAAAAAGGAACAGAGTTTGTGCTATTGCAGCTAGCCGAAATGTGGTTTCCAGCACAATGTGCACAAGTTACTTTTCTATTACAGCTGTTTTTGCTATGACCGAAATCTAGACATCGCACACACTGTAGGGGTCCAACATGTCTTTTTCTTTTTTCTACCTTCACTTTTAAATGACATAAAGTATCTATTTGAAGGATATTTTCGATTGGATGAGCGCCAGTAAATTCTACAGCAACTACAGGAATTGGTTGACCATTTTTATGAAGTCTTGTCACTTTTTTCACAGAGTCAAACATTGATTTTAATTCCGAGTGAATTTCTTTTTCTGAAATTTCAGTAACTACATTTTTTATAACCACAGAGAATTGTTTGTTGCTAGGGTCGGCGTAAGTATGGAATTGCCTTTGGTTTTCAAAAAAGTTTCGAACAACCGCACGATAATCTTCAATCGTGGTCATTTGGATTTTCAATTTGTTTGATTTTAATTCAGTAGAAAAGATACTTTTCGCTATAAATTTTAGGGTTATCACTAAGTCACTGAACGTGGATTTTTCGTCGGTGTACAGATAAATAGGAGGAATTTTTGAAGTTTCAACCGGCGAATCATCGAGACTTTGTTCGTTGTTTAAATCTCCAAATCTGTTAGCAATTGTAACGCGATATAAATTTTGCAAAGAACCTGTAGAGTTTATCTCCCCACTTGATGTTGCACTACTTTGTGACGTCCCTGATGAGAAATGCGTCGCACCTGATTTTTCACTTTCACGCATCGATACACCATTTGAACGTTTACTTTCGCTCGATTCTGCTTCGTCGTCGCATGCGCGTTTGTTTTGCGACACTGGTACCTGGTCTGCTGAGCTGGATGTTTCCAAATGTTGATGCGAGCCCGTCTGTTGATTCTGCTGACTTTTCAATAATACCTGAAGAGGTGGTGACGACGAGTAGTTCTGGCTGGCGTTTAACAAGGCTGGGTTGATGTTGCCCTCCATGCTGGTCGGGGCTGGCGTTGCTGCGAGGCTCGTGTCCATGGCCTCGCTGCTTGTTGGAAATGGCGACACTGGGGGAACGACACCGTGGTCGCCGCTATTTAGGGTGAGCAGGGCTTCGGTTATAGTCTGCCCTGTGGATGGGTTAATGGCGTAAGCCATTTACTTTTCCCTGGTGTATTCAGACACAAGAGAATGTTTACGCACTGAGTCACAACACTATTCACCGAGTTCACTAGTGAGAGACGCCCGATGTGCACGGCACGGCTGCTCGGACTCGACTGTGCAGTAGGTTTTGTACCTACATTATCATAATCATTATCATTATTGTTATTATTTGTCCTAGATAAAATAAATTTATTTAAATTGCAATTGGGTATAACACGGTGCCAGTCCTGAAAACAAATAGAATGAGTGGGTTATATTGACGAATCACCTGTGACATTAAGGTCTGCCGTAGAGACTAAGAAACAGTTCCTATCAGCCTTTTCTCTTAAAAGACCATGCGAAACCTAACACAATTTCAATCGAAATTGTCTGGAGGTTCATAGTTTTTGGTGAAGTGTCTCAAACGTCGAACGCCAACACAATTCAAGAAATATACATTGATAGTGAATACATTTAAGTAAATAAATCTTATATTTACAATTATTAATTTTTTAACTAATTAGATATTTCCCACATAAACTGTGTAATCCTGTTTCAGATAGTATGTAACGTTGAGAATTTTTTAAACGTCATATATAGTGTTTATCGTTCAATTTCCTTGCGGACCATGGGCGATTACGCGAACGCTTTCTTTGCTTCTTCGGTTCGAATAGTCGGAAACATTTTTGTTAATGAGATGTAATTCTTGGAAATGTATTAATAAAAAATGCAGATTATATCTCGTAAGTCCTGATATTTAAGTTCTGTTAGGTAGTCATCTTTTATCATTTACTTTAATTAAAAATGGAAAACTCAAATAAAATTATTACTATATTTCCTGTGTATGAATATTACCTTGTCGAGGACGTCAGTAGCGGTGAGAGTAGGTCATCTGAATAATTATTAACATGGAAAAAGAGGAAACTACGAAATTTTAATTCTTCAAATCCTCCTTTTGGCTTTTATGATGCTTTAATAATGAGGACGAAGAGAAATGTGAACGAATGACGTACATGGACCGGGAAATCAATACATTTATTTGTATTACGGACGACTTCCGTCCGTTTGCTTTCCGACAGCGGAGCATTTCAGGCATTGTGAAGCCACCGCCGACTCGTCGATCACTAAGTCGATAGGTCGGGGTCACGGCGGATCGTCGCGACGTCGCTTGGAGAGGGGGCTTTCCGGGGGAGATCGACAGGAAGCGGAGAGCAAACAACGCGGGGACTTCGGGGCCGCCCGGACAGAAAAAGCCGACGAATTAATCCTGCCCCCGAAAGAGGCCGGAGACAGCGTCCGGTCCGGAGGCTGCCAGGAATCGACTTTGGTCCACCGCACTGCACCGGCTGCTCTCTGGAGCTGGTGAAGCCATTGCCACAATTAAAGCTCCAGAAATCACTCAGGTTGATGGCGTACCAACATTTTCATTCATTAGGTAAGCAGCTTTTATTGAATTAGTTATCAATCATTGAGCAACGCGCGAACTATATAGTAAGTAATTATAAAAATGATAATAAAATTCAGCCGTCAAAGGAATATATACAATACTAAACGTGAAAAACCTACAGGTATTTATGCACTAAAAATACACACAAATTAAATGAAACAATTTATTATTCTGTTTTTGTTCAAATAATCAATTACAAATTATTAATTATATATCATGCTTCCAGGTATTCCTTTCGATTCACCTTTTTGTGATATTTCAAAAAACGTAAATTTATATACATTTATTTTCCTCTTTTATTTCCTTTTATTTGGTTTATTTTTCTAGTTAATACGTTTTTACTCATTTTCTTTCTCTTTGGAGGTCTCTTTCTATTTATTCAAAATAGTGTGGAGCGCAATAAATCAAATTATGGATTTTATTTTTAAAATATTATTGAAAGAAAATGTGAATGAAGTGAAAATTTCCCAAAGGAAATTTTTGTCGTAATTTTCCATTGTGATTACTTTTAGCATATCAGCTAAGTTTTTCTCTAGTTTCTATAAATGGTCTTCTCTGCAATGATTCGTTTCTGATAACTCCAAAACATGACTCGTCAAAGTCCGGTATCTTGTACAACCAATTCATTAGGTTTTGAAACATCGAGTCGGCATAAATGGCAATTACTCTTTGGCTCTGTGCTTACAATACTCTTTTCAGCGCCAGGAAAGGAAAATTGCATGCGCCTACTCCAAAGATGCCCATGGAACATAACGCAAATGCGCTACGCTGACCACACTGCACCTCAAGTTCTACATAATTTCTACGAATTACATAGACACAAGTTCTACGAATTACATAATCTCACACTCGAAAGCTCTGTTACCATGGTGCAAGTATTTACGACAAGAACTTCACGTACCCCAAGACTACAATAAATAATCCAACGGAGACCTGGTACTACCAAAAAGTTAAATTCCGCTTGAATAGCACTAGAATAGGCATAAATGCACGTTATTTGCTTTTAAGGATGCGTACTGTTCTTGGGAGGAAACGGACGCTGAATACGTACGCATATAATTTTCATTTCATGCCTTATCCGTGCGAGAATGCATTCATTCTTCCTTTCCGAAAGAAAACACCGTCCCGCATTTGACGAATGCGTAAGATAAAGCAACTATTGCATGGAAACGTCATCGTGTGAACTTTCTCAGCAACAACTGTTGAAGGTGGAAATGAATTACTAGCAAAAACGTCAATTATTTCAACAAACACATTTCAAGAAATATTAATTGCCAAGACTGAGTGAATACAATTTACCTTTCCGTACCGGCGAAATTTGTGTGAAACAGAATTTATGCATTTGGGATTGATTATATCACTAGGCAAAAGCAGAAAACTATGTGATTTTGTTACGACTGTTGTGTAATTGATTAAATACGTTAGGCAGGTCGCATTTATTCCATGCACAGTATAATTTAAACAGTTTGCGGGTCTTGGTAGAGCGCTTAAAAAGGCCACCGTAGGCTGTGGCCGAGAGACGAAATCCGCACTGGGAGGAACGACGTCCATAGAAGGACCGGGTGCTGCTGGATCGTAGGTCCGTTGTCTGAGTGGAAATGTGTAGTGACAGAAGCAAGGTCGTCGGAAGGGAAATCTGGCGTATTTGTGTTCGGTAAGCCAAAGTAAGAAAATTGGAACGGTGCCAAAATATCACTGTCACCATTTTTTCACTACGATCTCATAACTCTACCCACTGACTTACACACTCGGTATTTTGGCTGACACACTCGCTATTTTGGCTGACTACGTATCTGACTGCTGGTGGTGTAGTTCTGGTTTAACCCTGTGCTACCAACGTGGAGTCCCTCGGACAACTCCGCGAAACTTCGAATGCGTGCATGTACGTATTTTTATAACATTGATTCTTTTTGTATCTTTTCCTTCTACAGTTTTAAGTAATGGTTCGCGAGCTTACTGTTGTAGAATGCTTTTCAGAAAAATTATCAACCTTTATTGGCGCGCAGGAGACCTAGGGACCCCACGTCAGTAGCAGTGTAACTTTCACTGAGTGCCCGTCGCACTTTTGCCAGTTAGTGCATTCTGTTCTGTTGCATCTCTGAAGAAAGTACAATGTACAGAAAAACATTTCTAGTCGTTTGAGTGAGTGTGTAAATATTAATGACTATGATTTGGAAGAAAATATTTCGTAATGAGTGGAGCAAATGTAGACTAGTCTTGAAAGTATCTTCAGATCATAAAATTGAAAATGACCATTACTCATCATACGGACAATTTTGTTTATAACCTGGAGAGTAAGACGATGAATAAGAATTTCTTGAAAATGAAGAACCCGAATAAGAAAGAACTCAGAATGCAAAATACTAGTACGGCAAGAACCAACAAGTGTGCAAGAGTTGTGCAGAAAAATATGACTAAAGGAACATGTCCTAGAATTTTAGTGTTTGCGATAGTAACGTTTTTGTACTTGATTTTTCGTTCTGAAGATATAGAGGTTTTCATTAATTTATTTTTTAATGTTCAATAAATTTTTATTATGAAGATATATTCGTTAAATTAAATATCTGCATAACTTTATTCAACCATTCCTAATCACATGATATTCTCTCATAAGATTACTTATTAACAAATATATCCTGATTAATGTTTTCTTTAGTGATCATTAATCGTAAGTTTCAATGTTCTTCACTCGAAATACAAATCAATACTGTAATATTTGAAACAATATGTTATGAGTCCACGGGACTCCATGTCGGTACCAGTGGGACTTACTTCCCATGTCGGCAGGGAAGGGTTAAATTTGCTGTACTGGCATACGAGCGGCTAGCCAGAGATTCTAGTGTGATGGGCGGTCGGTACCAAGGACCGGTACTGTGCCGGTACGGCCCCGCTGTTTGGTGCTTGAAAACTAGGTGTGCTGGGTTTAAGATTTCGGTGCGTTCACCACTGATGAGCTATGAGCAGCTTTATATCCACCCTGAAAATGACATAATATATAGGCTTTTATCATGTTAGTATATCAACTACTATTCCTTTTCCCACCTCGTTGTGCACCAAGTACGATTGTCATTACACAATAACGCTTTCTCTCCAAATGCTTTAGTTCTCATTAAGATTTCATGGTCGTTCACTGTCTGCCGAACCATTTCCAAGGTTCTCCAAGAAACCGAAAGGAACACACATCATGCCGTCCAATACGTACACGCTTAAATGTCACAATATCCATTTAAGAGTGGCAAAGAGACACTTGCCACTTACTGACGAATCACAATCATCAAACATCCTAACCATGTATTTATCATCTTTTATTCATAAACTCGGCGATCCTTAGAGGCAAGATGAGTTCATGCGATTAATCACTTTAGAAAAGGTTGTCCAAGTGAAGTCGAAGGTCTTTTGGGTAGTTAGATCCTTGTAGTTCTTGAAGCTAGAGAAATTTATAAGTTGTTAAGATCATTTATAGAAGGTATTGTGCATATTCCAACAATGTATGACATAGGACGTAGAGACCAAATGACGCGTCGTAGCGAGGGAACTTTAAGTCAAATTTTTATTATACCTCAATTGTAGCATTGAGGTAAACTATTCGGGTTATGTACCAGTATCTTCGAGTACTTGCTATTTGTTATACAAACCCAATAATACTCCTCCATTAAACAATTATAATCACCAGACGGATATTGAAAACGTTTTCGTTTGCCGTGAACCACGTTAGCTATGTCACTAGTAACGTTTCCTATCCTGTGCTGCCCATGCGAAAGTTCGCCTGCCATATTCCTTTTCCGATGTATTCCGATCATTGTTCAAAAGAATTCTCAGAATCTTTTTCCGAGGAATATACTCGCCATATTTCCGCCACTACTTACGAATTATTTCTTTTAAAGTGAGTACCATTATCCATTTCACTCCTCAGAACCTCGGAGAAGTCCAATTGGATGTGCATTTATGATTTGATAAGTATGTGAAGTATCGGTTAAAGGACAAAACGGAAACAAAACATTCTATATACCCCAAAGAAACGCATGTAATCGCCAGCAACATATGTTCTAATTTTTGAAAACCTCTGAATTTGGTCGTTATCAGTGTTGCGTAAGTTATTGACCGCAAATATTCCGCTTTTAAAAATCCTTGTATATTGTTTACTTTCTCTTTTTGTGTAGAAGATGGAATAAGTTTGTATTTATCGAGTGGAATTTGCAACTATCTATATTAATTGTTAATCTATCCAAAAACTTATTAAATTACTATGGTGATAGAATTTTAATTGCCGCATTCCTTCAAAAATCCTAGATTCTAGGGTAGTTATAATTACGGTTTGTGGAATATTAATTTACTCAATGTTCCGATTAAGGGGAGAAGAATGATTAATGAATGTAGTAAGAAATGAGCAGATTAAGTGGTAAACTCGTGACTAATGATATCTTTTCGTAAGTTTTTTTATCGAAGCTCTCTTTTTAAAGGAGATAAACTAATAGAAAAAGAAAGTCAGAAAATGAGTATAGAGGCAGAGGTTAGAACTGAAGAAATATGCATGTAGGATTAATAAATGATATGCCGATAATATTGTGACATTAAGAATGAGGGAGACGCTCTTCTCAATGAACAGAATTTGTATACAATAGCTTTACACAGTATATTTAATTAAGGCTATAAGAAAAAATTTCATGTTGCTATAATTATAATTATTATTCTTATTCAAAAGATACTTTTTGAAAAGACTGTTCTATATAATGTTTCTACAAACTCCACACGCCACTGAATTTTATTCTGCCAAGTTTCTGCTTCTGTTCTTTTCTTCATCTTTGTATCGACGACTGACTTACAAATTTACCTCTGCCTTAACGTTTTCTTCTTTGGGAAGGGATTCACTCAAAGACTTTCTTTTGTATTCTGACAGAGTTCATTCCCATTAGATATAATGATTGTAGTTTACACTGTAAGTTAAGTATCAGTTGCAAATCTGCATTTTGCCTTCTATCTTCTTTTGTCTTCGATCGAATAGGATGTGCTGAAAACATCGTCTTTACAACTTCATCTCCGATATACTTAATACCCTGAAAAACAGATGAAAGAGGATATAAAAGAAACATGTGTATAAAGGTTCATTAGTTTTTCCTACTAAAATTATTATTTCCAAACTGAAACATCATCCAAAATTTCTGCGAGCCCCGTTAACCAGCGTGCATTGCTCTGCCCTCGCTAACGGAATTCCCTGAGTTGTACCTACCTAGCCCGTTTAATTCTGGTGAACATGAAGGGATCTCGGGATGGGCGCGCGGGGCTGAAAATTAAGAACGCGCTTACTCGGCTAACGTCGCCGAGTGCAAAAACCCTGGGCCCGAAACGTCTGCTAACACTCCGCGGTGCGTGGCGGTAATGTGCGCTCGGCGCGGGGCGCTCGCAATTGCGCGGACAGCCTTCTGGCGCTGCCGCCGCCGCCGGCCCTCCGGCGCCGCTCCTCCGGCGCACGGTGGGAGGAAAGAGAAAATGAAAGGAAACATAGCAAGAAAAAGTCAAGAAAAAAGTAGTTTCTTAAAATGTAGAAAAAATTAAAACAGACGAAAATATTATAAGAGAAATAAAATACAGGACCATTATTTACGAAACGGTCTAAATAAAAACTAAGAGAAGACAAAGAAAGTAAAAACATACAAGCGAATTTAGAATAGAAAAGTAATGGAAAAAAGAAAGAAAAATGAAAGTTATTTGTTGAGAATTAAAAAAGCAGAAAAAATAAATCAGAGGGAAAACGTATCTTCTCATTGAAATAAAAAACTTACCTCCTCTTACGATGTGGACTACATGAAAACTAAATGTGGGGACATTGGGAATCTTGTCAGTTGCTAGTGCTTGTCATTTTGATTTATAACTTGCATTCTACAACCACACTCTACCTACATTCTAACACATTCTCCACTCTCATTATTTGGGCCTTCTATCATTAAAATCCATTTATTGGTTCGAATATTTCCAAAGCGGAAATGAATTCAGTGTCCACGCTGAAAAATATAACTGTGCTTACTTGTGCATTTGATTAAAATAGAACAATTTTAAGTTAATAAATAATTTAAATTGATTATTGATGTAAAGATGGTATATAAGTTAACGTAATACTTACTACAAATTATTTTCAACAAACTTTGAAAATACTTTTTAATTCAAACATTATTGTTTGAATGGGAACACGGTGTTTAATCTGCGGCTTTCATTTTCTTCAATATCTTCTTTATGTGTAGGATGGTACTCACTCTTTTTGTTTTAATTTTGTTTGTCAGATAAAGAAGGAAGAGTAAAAGAAGGGAAGCGGATGCGGTGACAGTGTTAGGGAAGCCTGCTAAAAAGAAGGGCGAATAGTCGTAAATAATGAAATGCATGCCTTCCGGAAGCGTATTAAAAACTGTGCCGGTCGGAACAGTACAAGAAAAAAATTAGAACATAGCTTATTGATGAAGTGTCATTTGACCTCGCACAGATTGTGCTTTGTAAGAAGATTACGAGTGTAGCAAAAGAGTACAGCAACCTACGGATGAAAATAATAAGCAAAAGAGACGCCCAGGTTTTATGAAAAAAATCTAAAAAGTTAAATGAGTCTTGCATATAGTGTAACTATGCAGAGTTAAGTTAATTTTACCCAAAACACACCATTTTGTTCTCATGAACTACGATATCAGTCGTGACAAATCTATTTCAAAAACACTGCAATAAATGTGTGAAAATGTGGAAAGCATCGACAATACGGCAACATACAATAAACTTTTGGCATCATCGGAATTCACGGATGAACGATACTTTAATTTTTGTTAAAGATGCAAAAAACGTTAGTTTAAGATCAGTTTTTATCCAATCCCAGGTGATCGAGATCGCTAAAGCAAGTGTCAGGCATAGTTGTATTTGTGTTCGAACTTTCTTCCCCTATCATCACCATATCATGTCATCTTCAGTTACCATAATGTTAAACAGAATAGTGGTCGCTAATTACCTAAATGTTGATCCGACTTTATAACCAAAACAAGAGATCAATTTTAAAGTCCATACAAATGCTCCTAAAAATACCTGTAAGGTTTTTCAAAAGACGCACTTCGACGATTCATCATCTAATTCCTTGGATCCCAATGATTGTGTATATATATATATATATATATATATATACATAATATCTGCTCTTAATAATGGCTGAAAGAGGAGTCCTAACCTCCTCTAACCCTAAGCAGGATGATCCTGCAACACTTAAGTGCAAAGGGTAAATTAATTAATTAATATCTGCTCTTTCGAGCTTACTTATATCTCAGGGCAGCGGGATCTTTGGGGTGTAGAGAGCAATCCAAAACACAGGAACACAAATAACAGTAAAACAAAGTTTAATGATTTCAAAAATAATGACTAATTCTACTACACACATAACTCGTCATCATTCTCTTTCAACTTTCCAAATAAAATCATCAACTCACACTATATCCTCTTTAAATCAAATAACCAAAACTCTTCAAATTCTAAACACAATTACTGTTCGTGGAAAAATTAGGAATTCTTTAAAAATGAAAATTGACTAAATTCTGCTTGCACTTTTGACTCAATCACTGCGTGCGCTTTACTAATCTCATTTCGCATTCGTTTTAATTCTAACACCTCTGAACAATAAACGTGCTCTGTAGCACGACTTCCTCCACACTTTGATACAATTATTACCACATCAATCTACTTTAACTCATGTACAAAACCAACAGGTAACCAGGCGTCAAAATGGCTATTGCTTTTATAACTACAACATGAAAGTTATTTCGCCTTCACAGTCTAGAACCTCCCCGTATAACTCCTAACATTTTCTTTCAACGCGGCGCGAACTTGACCCATATTTTCGTTTGCACCGTTACCTCGCCCCTCCTGGTGAGCTGGCCTTGCCTCTGGTCGCTCGCTGTCGCGTTCGCTGCCGGCGCTTGCGCTCCGAGCCGTGGCCTCGTGCCTGGCGACCCGCCGCCTTCGTGCCTCCGTCTTCGGTCTTCAGCTCCCGTCGCCGTCCTTCTTCCGTCTTCCTCTCCTGGTCCCGTTCTTCTTCTATCTTCCGCTCCCAGCTCCGTCGTCCTCTTCTGTCTCCCGTCCCGGTTCCGTCTCCTTCGTCCGATCTCGACCGGTACTCGCCCGTCTCCAGATCTCGTTCGGCGCGTTCTTTTGCTCGCGCCCAGTGTTATTCGTACGCCGGCGTGAGGTTTGGTTCTCGCCGTGTACTAGATCTCTCCCCCGTTCCAGCTGCAGATTTTATGGTTTAATCTGAGCGTCAACTTGTCGCAAATTTCACAGGAGACATCTTTCACGGTGCCGTAATTGCAAAAATCTTTCTTGAATATTTTAACAAATTCGCGGACGACTAACTAGACGCCTTTCTGACGTCGGACACTCCTAACTAAAATGACGTTCTTTCGCATAATCTTTCAACATCGGCTACCGTTACTCCGGAGAGAAGCTGCCGTTTCTTCTGCCGAAACTTCAGAGATGCCGCCTGCTCCAACGGGAGGAACTTAAGAGATGTTGCCTGCTCCAACTGACGAAAGCTTAAGAGGCCCTTCCGCTTGCGGATTGGCGTTTTATGCCCTCGGTTTGTAGGGGTAACGCGGCGCCTCCTCCTCCCCTCCAGTTAATGCACGTCATTTTCTCGCGACTCGCGATGAACGTTGCGGGCGACAATTTCCTCGTCTGCGGGCGCGCCCCTTTTGAACTGCGCCGCGCTCTCTTCCCCGTTCTTTTTTTGGTGTTTTATAGGGCTCTGACACCTGTGACGAACCTCTAAATTCACGTTCGTCACAATATATATATATATATATATATATATGTGTGTGTGTGTGTGTGTGTGTGTGTGTGTGAATGTTTCATCCATATAGAAATCTAAGTAATTTTCGTGCAAGTAGATTTTTTATTAGAATTTCTTCACTACTTTTACTCCAGTAACACAGTGATTTCTTTATTCCGAATGATATTTCTTTTCATGATAAAAAATGCTAATTCATTATTAAACCTGTCCTTCCCTCTGTGTCAAGTATATCACGATTCTAGTTACATTTTAATTTTTTGAACTACTTGTTTTAAATTTGTTTTCAATTACCGTCAAACAATGGCAAATTATTATTTTACTGAGTTTTTTCGCTCGTGTTCTGGCTTCGCCCCACCGTGTTGCACGCCCGCGTGTCTGCATGGGCGAGTGGGCAGGGTGCCTTGTCGGCCGGTCGCTTGCAGGGCCTCCGCCCCCGCCCCGTGCCGGCGGCGGCTGGTCGGGGCTTAAAGGGAATGGCTCCGGCGCGCAGCGGCGTCAGCAACGGCCACCGCACCCGCGCCGCGCCGCGCCGCAACGCATGCATGCGCTGCCACAAGGCGCGCACGACGCTTGCGCTACAGGAGCCGTTGAGCGACCCGCAGCCTCGCATCTGCAACTCTGGATTTGCACCTCTGGGGACTGAGCTTCAAGCCCTGGTCGTTCCCACGAGAATTCCGAACGGACGATGCGGGCTTTGCGGCGTTCTCTCGTTGCTCTCTCATACCCCGTCTCATTTCACCATTGCATCATCACCCGCATCCTTACCAGCTCCTCTAGCCACTGTTCAATTATATCTCAGGTACAAAGAATCGTCGGTAATACAAGAACCGATTGCTACAGGCGCCCACTCACGTAAAAGGAGTTTCTACAAGTGCGAGGATATATATTTGAGAAATAGCTGAAGCATCGAAATAAATTTAACCAATAAGGTGACACAAGCGTCCCGCATTCTTCCTCTGTTATTTGCACATTTATTGATTGTATTGAACGCAGTTTGTAATAAAACAATACATTCCTCTCTAAATTACTAAAACATGATATATTCAATTACCTTACTCTAATGGCGAGTTAAGGCGAGTGTCAGATATCCGGCTCCAGTGAATTTAACATACTACAGTTTGTGCAGCGAAATGTTTCCCATACGTGTAAAACATAGCCTATGCTCCGAACTACATTGTCACATTCTAAATTTTAAAACATCGCCCATTTGAGTAATTCTAAGACAAATCATACACCCACAAAACATCACTATGTTTTAGTGACTTGAAGCTTTTTTATGAAATACAGGGTTGAAAATCAATAACCCGCATTGTTTTCTTTTTTCTCTAATCTTACTCTTTTCAGAAATATTACCACTTATTTTCTGGGAAGAATCCTACGGGCGCTAATATTTAATTTTTTTTGCAAATACCGTTTGCTTCAGGAAAATACAATTGCACCTGAACTAAACTTAAAAATTTGTTCTTTGATGTGATATATTTTTTAAAATATTATTTAATTATTTAAAAGGTATTTTGATTTGGTAAAATGCGAATTTTCACATTAGCCCAGCACTAAAATTAATTTTAAAAAAACTTATGTGTTTCTCCACAATGTCGAATATAGCTATCAAATTTTAAAGTGAGACATACAAAATATTTAACAAAAATTGTTTGTAGGAGCACGTACACAGCTCGCTGGCCGGACCGACTGCACGCACTTCGGTGCGTCAATGACTCGACATCGAAATATTAAGCAACCGTCAGGCTTGTGTTATGAATCGCATAAAGACGCACACGGCCTCAAATAGAGGGGTTCTGACGAAATTCTATTATTAGGTTTATTTTTTATAAATATCTGTCATTGCTACGATCTGCCTGACTCAGAGAGCAGTCATCTTTCTCAGATATACTAAGTCATTTGTAAATACAGGTTTCCATGCGTTGTTCTCTTAAGTTGGTGACCACGGAGAGCCTTACAATAATATCAATACTATCGTTATTTCCATTATCTTAATATGAAAACCTATGACTGCAGAAGAAGTGGACGTTTACAACCAGCATTCTCTGGAAGTGGAAAATTGACAGTTCACCATTAAAAACTAGTGGTGCTTCCAACGCACATACTTTCTCGCTCTACTTCTATACGGTCCTTATTGCTATTCCACTACTTCATAAACCAGCAAAAGTGTATTATACCAGCAAACGTTTTCCATACCGAGACCCGACATCCGATACTCAAAGTCAACGAACCGGCATTTATACCACTACGCCACACCAAAACCGCATGTGTCGAACAGAGCCATGAAAGAATAGAACCGACCTATAAAATGGTAAATGCATGATAAAGAAACAATTGATACGATGGTACATACGCTTTACAAATCCAAGAAGAGAAGTAAAAAATTGTTAAAAGTTAAAAATTTGAACTAATATATACAGACATTTCCAGTACATTTATCGCAATTACTTATATTTTAGTCAAAACGTAATTGTATCGGTTCTATCATTAGGAGCCGGTAATTGTCAACGTGCAAAAAACAAGTTTTTCAAACATGACCAAGAAAGGATGCGCTGAACCGCTTTACGAAGTACTAGTAAGGCGAGAAAGTAATGATAATTTCAAAACCGTTAGGGATTGTAAGTTCATCGCATGCCTTCTGGTTATATTGTATTACAATTTAACGTTAATATGCTCATAATTTTACTTAAATTGGTTCATACAGATATATACTAGACAACGGTTGATTTGACATGTCATACGCTTCAGAAATCGAATAACAGAGTTGAAAAATTGTTTAAAAGATGCAGTTAGGGAAAACACCGACAAGTCCTGTCTATTTATCAGCATTTCTTCTATTCGTGAGTAGAAGTACTTCAAATGATTTCCAATAAAGCATCTACACTCTTCCTTACTGAACATCTCAACCCGAAGGTGCTTTAACCAGGCGCGCCACGGGACAGGTGTGCGGGCTAACTACTTATATTTTAGTCAAAACGTAATTGTATCAGTTCTACCATTAGGAAGCCGGTAATTGTCACCATGCGCAAAACATGTCTTTCAAACATGACCAAGAAAGGAAGCGGTGAATTGCTTACTCCAAATAATTTATCCGCTGATCGGCATTTGAAAAATAACTATTGCGAGAAAGTATGTACCATTATATAGCACCACTAGTTTATTTATATATTTACCGTCCCTTATTACACACGTGCAGAAAATTTAAAGAAAAAATTTGGAGCGGTTTCTGAGAAAATGTTTTTTGTAAATTTGAATCGCAATTTACACAAAAACTACTCGTTTTTCCAAAAAAATAATACATGACCTTATTTGAAGTGCTAATTTTGTACAACCGACTTTGTCTGAGGCAAAAATCTCTATCTTCAATTTTGCAGTTTTTAAACAGTTTTTCGCAATTTTCGAAAAATTGGGGCTATCAAGGAAAATGATACCTACGTCATTCCCTTCAACGTTCTTCAAATATTTAACAACAAAATATAATCAAGAAATTTGGAGCCATTTTCTTTTAACTTTGAAAATCTCAAAATGGGCTTCATGTAAAGTACCCTCAAATAATAAAATATCGGTTTCAAATTCCAGAGGCCTTGAGACGAGTAAAAACGATCGGGGAATATCAATTTTGAAGAAAATCGGCCGTACGGTTTAGGCGCTAGCGTTGACCACAGACGGATAGACGGACGTTTTGCCGTCAATCGATTTTTCAGTATCAAGAAGCAACAAATCATGGATTTTGACTACACCACGAGATAGAGGATTTTTTTCTAAATTTAGCAACATATTTTATTCACTTTTCCGTTACCAGACCCCTGCTATAAGAGTTTTTCTGGCGAAAATTCCCCGTTTTCCGCCGCACGATTACATAACTTTCTCTTCTTACGAAGTATTCGTAAGGCGAGAAAGTAAAAATTAATGAATCGAAAAACCGAGGTTTTCATAATTCCTACTCGTGGCGAGTCAACTGAACTTTTTTCAGTGAGTGAGAATTGTCCAAACTTGTTAATATACTGGACAGTGACAGTACTGAATAAACGTGTACCGCTGGTCCTGGTAGGGCACGTTCACTCTGTTGTATTACCTGATAATAAAGAAACTGACACAGTTTGTCTGGTGTTTCTTCTGCAGTCTTCACTCGTCATTTGTCGTCTTCTGCTCCCTCCACGAGACAAAAATAATATTTGACACAAGAGTTTTCATTGTACAGTGAAGTTTTTTAAAGAAAATTATTTTTACATACTTCAATTTGTTATTCAAAGACTGCTCTGAATTAATGTCTTAGCTAACCTGATTTCTTTTCTACTACACTTTAGAGAAAACGAATTTAAACTCCGAACAATAATTTATTTTTCTAGATGCCTGACACGAAATCGATTCACCCTTTACAGTGAAAACTCACAACACTTCTCAAATAAGATTAACAGGGTGTTAAATGACGTTTTGACGTCAATGGTTTTTCGGTGTCAAGGACCCAAAAAACATGGATTCTGGCTTCACCAAGTGTTCGAGCATTTCTTTCCCTAAATAACTGGAGTTTTGCACGTTTTCGCTACCACGGCCCTGTAGTAAGAGTTTTTCTGCCAAAAATTCGCCGTTTTTTCGCGTAACATCTACGCGTGATCGCCAAACTGTACACGATTTTCTGATTTCAACATACTTTACCCGCATTTTAACACCTTTCCCAGCCGTATGGCATGTCTATGAGCCGAGCTGTAGAACTTTAAAATATGTAAAAAAATCGTGTTGCCCGCCAATGTTCCCATGTGCCTGCACAGACAGAAAGGCTAAACAGGTCTTTGAATGTAAACAACTGGATGATCCACCTTACAGTCCAAACCTTCCACCTTCTATCATTTGTCTATATGTTTAAGGGATTTTCTTGATGTTCAACGGTTCAGCGACAACAGAGAAATGAGAACTGCAGTCAGGGAATGGATTTCTTCACAGGCGGCAGAGTTTATTGACGTCTAAGTTCAAAAACTTGTTGCACGGTGTAAACAATTTTTGAAAAAAAATGAAAATATGTAGAAATGAAGATGAGAGTATGTAGATTATTGAAAAAAAATGATACGTTCAATATTTTCCTTCCTATTAAGAAAACGGATCTTACTTAAAAAATAACCCTCATATATGCTCAAATATTATTTCGATTTTTCGCAATACAATTTGCGTTTGTGGTGCTGACTTTTATGTAAACAAATCGAGTTTCAATTATTAGAATTGAGTATTATTATTGACTAGATGGAATTTTCTAATTTTTTTATATTTTTACTTCCTTATATAGCCAACATATGTATATATGGAGTAATATATGTGGTGAAAGAAATTTATTTAATGCTCTGGAAAATTGATGTCTATATTTGAACGGTAGAACACCGTTTCGGGGTTTTCTGATACCATACAAGTTTTCTTCTCTTCAAAATTCCAGTCGGTCGGTAGGAAAAAGAATGTAATTATCAATATATCCTTATCATGCAAGGATTGAATGGCTAAGTATGGATGCTCAACTTTACGCAAAGTGAAAGTTTACAAAAGTATATACTAACCCATTTGTGTTAAAGCAACACAAACTTTTAGTGCTGTACAAAACAATGCTGTTAAGTATTATACACTCAGCTTGAGTGTACGTTCATTGAAATAATGTGTCCTGTTTACATTTCTCCTTAACAAGTGCGTGGTAGAGATGTAGGGAGGCATATTATTTTTAATAATAACACTTATCCAATTATCCAATTAATATGCCAATCAAGGCATATTATTTGCAGTGATTTTTGTCTACAAATTGGCTTTGTTTATTGCCAAGACACCAAATGTATTATACATGAAATACAAATCAAAGGTTTTAATGGAAAGGGGTTAAGGACTTAAAATGCGTTTTAGCGCTTTAAGGCACTTACGAAGGTGATCAAAAGCTCACTTGATTCCTCACGACAATACAAATCAATTGTCGGATCACTATTTGACTTGCTTCAGCAGAATAGCAAAAATTTTAAAATAAAACCTGTACACAATAATAATATTAATACCATGCAAAAAGAAAAAATTGAATAAACTGCATCAGCTGACGCGTTGCGAACTTCCCGTACTTTGTAAACTATTGTTTGAAAAGAGGAAGACACCATCATTCTGGATCTCAACTTTGATGCCCAGTCACTGAAATATGCTCCCGCCCCCTCCTCCCGCGTCGTACAGTTGAGCGATCTCGTGCGGGGGCGAAGGCGAAGCGCTGAGGACCCTTTCGCCTGAGGAACGCTCGGTGCACGCCACAGTTCGCCGCAGCGCCGCTCCCACGCACGATGCGCGGAGCGCAGCCATCGCCCGCTTTTGCAGCTCCCAAGGCGCTCGCAAGGGTGCTATGGCCGTCCGCTCCGCAAAGACTGCGTGAGGCCTTCTTCATTCTTGTTACCTCCTTTCCCCTTACACACACAACCACTCGGGGTGACCAATTTGATGCGCAGAGCTTGTTTCTTCTGAGGCGGTGCCCCTCGGGCGGGGGGAGGGGGAGATACCTATAGGTACGAAATCTCCGCGAACCGATGTGTAGGTCGGCGCCGGTTCTCACCAACCAGTGCGAGGGGAACACCGCCACATCCCTGGATAAATCATTAAGTACACGAATGGGGATAATGTCCATAGCACGGAGCTTTAGCCATTGTTGTGCCAGGAAACATCTATCAAGAAATCAATCTACTACCCTCCCTCTCCCGACGGACTGAGTCGACTAGCAGCGGGCCTTTACAGTTGCTCGCACGTAAGTGCTTGGCAAGGGCTCGCCAACTGTGCGACTTGAGCAGCTCTGCTGTAACTTCAAAGTTGAGATCCAGTATGATGGTGTCTTCCTCTTTTCAAACAATAATTTACAAAGTACGGGAAGTTCGCAACACCTCAGCTGATGCAGTTTATTCTATTTTTTATACATGGTATTAATGCTATTATTTGTGTCTTCTACAGTTTTTTCTGGTGTTTATGATGATGCCATTGCTACCATTGTCATGGTCCTTTCCTTCTTTACTGATGGTATTGTCAGCACCGTGGGCCCTCGCGGGTGGCGTCGGGGCTCGATCTGACGATCAAGACCCCCCTCTTACCTTCACTCACCTGAAGCAGTTGCCGGGCTAGCTCAGGAGCAGTGATTCTCTAAAAAAATGGAGGCCTATGGATGGACACTACTTGCTCATGAAATGAAATTCGTTGAGGTTAGAGGTAAAAACATAATTTAATTAACTAAAACACAAAACAAAAAAACATAAAATACTATAACTAATAATCTCTCCCTTTCAAACCCATTGATATCTCTTCCCTCTTTCCTACTTATCCCACAACTCCCAAAACAGCCTGAATTTAAGCCCCTCCTAGATTTCCCTTTACTGAAAATTACTTTTTTACATGCTAGATGATAACAAAGGGTAATACAATTACAAAAAAGATAGGAAATACAGTTCTCAAGATTTTTCTTCAAAAGCCAAAGCGCGGCTCGCTTACAGTACTACACAGGTCTCTGTTCTGGGTCATTCACAAAAGTCTTGCGAACAAAAGACCGTGTTTGAATGAACTTCATGGGGTCGGTGCTCGACCTTCAGATGACGTCACCGGAGTTCCCTTTGGCGGTGGTGAAAGTGGCTACACGGCAGTGGATCGCAGCTGGCGTGGAGGGACCCTCGCCGAGAGGGCGGAGACGGGCGCCGTAGGCGGAAACTCCAACACGGGGATCAGCTCTGCTGCCGGCGCGGACGTGACGACGCGGATCGAGTTGAACGATCTCGATAATGCGCGGCGCGAACTGCTCTGCTCATACAGTGATTGTCTTTTAGACAGTCGAGCGAAATTGCTTTTCGCTAAATAAAAGAAACGGCACACCGTGACGTGAAGTGGCGGATAGTTCGCTGCGGGCACTGGCCGGTTGCGAAATCGCGCACTAGCTGTAGCACAATACTTCCGTAACAATTTAAAGTTCCACGGATGGTAGTGAACGCTCACCGGGAGCAATTCTACGTCTCACACCACAAACACAGCACACCGAAAACGGTTATGTCCCTCGCACCGCGGAGGTGCATACGCCAGGGGCGTCTATTACTCCGACCGACGCACCGCAGAGGTGCGTGCACCCGCTCTCTCCACCCTTCTCCTCCCCGAATCTATTCTCCAGTGAATCTCGTGCCCCGTCACTTGCCCGCGAAGCCTCGGTAACCCCCACTCCTTCCTCCTTCATCGAAAGATCTAGAACAATTTTGGTTCAAATTTTGAGAAGTGCATCTCCATTGGCCAAAGGTTACTGCGTTTTACATGAATTCTGACCAATGTCCTGGAGTGTTCTCTGACCGGAGTTGACGGAAAAATTCCACCCAACCCTCTCACTCCAATACCGGGGGTGCACCGATCGCCTGGGGCGGTTGGCGGCGCCAGCGGGTCGCTGGTCGGGTCATAACTCTAAAACACACAGGCCCTGCCGGCAAAGGGAGCGCCGGGCATCCCCTCCCGGCACGTGCGCGGGACGAATCAGCCCGGCCCGGCACGCACAAAGAAGGCGTTGCGTAAGCCTGCGACGCAGTAGCTGTTACTATGTCGCATGTTTTAAATTAATTTATCCGCCAAATATTCGGTATCGTCACAGTATAGTTTAACTGACATAAGTGGGTAGATGTTGCATTTCGTGTTGAGTATTTATTATTATTATTATTATTATTATTATTATTATTATTATTATTATTATTATTATTATTTAATTAGTTGCATCTGTGTGAATATTCTTCACTTTTTAAATGAATCATTTAAAAAGGAAAATAGTTTCATACTTGTAACATAGAACGGCACACCCCAAATTGTGTAATACCTTAAACGCATCACTTTGCATGTCTAATTATTCAAATGTTTAATAATTGACGTTTAATAATGTCCAGAAAAAATGGAAGTAGAAACGTGGGCGATTACATTGCGCAGGATAGTTAATAGTCAATATAATGTCACACAGATTTCGAAAGTTTGCGTATTTCTCACAACCCGTTCTACGGAGTGTGACATAAGGGAGAAAATTAATAAAAGGCCCAAAAATATATTATTGTGTAGTTTACGCCATTAGAATCATGTCCCTTTCGGGATACGGTTGTTTTAAGACTTTAGGACACTTATTATCCACAACGATAATGTGTGTTGCTACGTGTGATGCGTGTTTCATGTGTGCCTTGTGATTTCATAATATCATCATCTCCAAAATTCCAAACTTGTCTTCTTAAATCTGTTTAACGGTAACGCATGACGGTAATTCATAAAATCTTAAATCATACAACACCGCCATATTTCCTGAGAATATTAGGCAGAGCGTATATCCACCTGTTTAAATTAAATTTATTTTTTAATTTTTATCTATGTAGCTTAAAAATATTTTGTTAATTGTTCTTTCGAATGAGTAGCAGCGAGGAAACCTGCCCTTTGCCATGCTTAGGACGCTTGTGCTCTCTGCATCCCAGCAGGGAAGACGATTACCACTGGCTTCCACGCTCGAACCTCCAGGGCGTCGGAATGTTGGCAGCGCGCCGCCATTTGAGAACCCCCCTCCTCACACGCACACAAAACACACACACAAACACACACACTCGCGCTCCGTCCCACTCGCCGCCTTGCGAGCTAGAGATAGCTCCACACGCGGTGGCTTCTGGGAACTTGATTCTCGGCACTCCATCACCACCTGCTTCATCATCTTTATCTTCACCTTTTCATTCCTTCATTCTTCTAGTTGTTCATATTTTCATTTTTCTTCTTCACTTTCTTTCGTGTTATTCATAACTTTCAGTCTTTCGGATATTTTGAATAAGTATAGTAAAACTAGAAATCATGATTAAAACTCGTAGGCATTTCGAGATGCATATTATGGGAAAATTTTGATGAAAAATAGCAAAAATTAAATAATTGATTTTAAAAATCGTAATTTTTAAACTTTTTCCAATTTTCCTCCCTTTTTTAAGCAATTAAAAAAATCATTCTAGTGCGTTGGATATTTTCTGCATAATTTCATTAAATTGTAGTTCTTAAAATTGGTATATAAAGCACATTTTTACAATCTTAGTAATTGTTGAGTAAAAACACTACGAGGAGGATAAGTTTCATTTCTACCAATATAAGCTTCATATGTCACCACTGCACTCTTAGGCATAGCAGTCACACCGAAATGTCCTAAAGAAATAATTATAATAAATAATTATAAAAATAAATTCATCAATTTCAGTATTGGCGGCGGGCTCTATAGAAAGGCATTTGAATTAATTTAAGGCAGTTAATTTTGTTAACTGCCTTTGTTTTGTGTGTGTGTTATTATGCAAACTGAAACCAGCGTTTAGTGGGTGAATGTATCATGTTTATTATGTATTATTAGTAGCGTTTAGTGGGTGAATATATTATTACAAGGTGATACACAGTACGAGAGGAAGTATTAGATATACGATGTTCCTCTATTTTAAATCATTACTTCGCTTATACGTATTTCTACCCTTTAGACTGGAGATCGGGAACTATTTTCAAGTACCATCAATTTTTACTTCTTCCTCGCTACTTACGTAGTACTGAATAAATATTGTAAAACTTAGGAAAAAACGAGCTTTTTGAACATCAAAATCTCTTGTGGGTCCTTGATGACAAAAATGTGGATAATACTTGTTTTTCTCCGAGCGACTGATCTAGTTTAGAGGGAGACAAGAAAAAGTATCAATTGAATAAGTGCAGTCCACCCCAACGTATAATGTATATCGTATCTTAACGAGCGTTGTCTTGTTGGAATTTCATGATGAAAGGAAAACCTGAGGATCTCACAGTCAAGTCAGTGTTATCCTAATCTCTTGTAATAAGCAGAGAATGATATTTATTATATGTCATTTAGAATATTCCATGATTTACAGAAATGTAGGACTTTTTTTGATAATCCTCAGATGTTAGGATTTGTTCTTCCTCATGCACATCAATGTTTTGCTCGCGTCTGTTGTCTTGAAATAGATTACAGTAGTATAGCAAATGATGGATGTTGAGAGAGGTATTGCAGGGCACACAGGTGGGAGGGGGATCTCAGGTTAGAAGGTGCTTGTGACTAAAATTACATGAACCATTTCTTATTCTTGATATGATCACCTGTTCTTTTTTAAGAAAGTCTTTGCAGGTTTTCAAAGAGTAAAAATTTCTATTTTTTGTGCAAATTGCTAGACTTCAATGTTCTCCAGTGGTTGTCCCATAAAGACCGCAGTTTTGATGTGATGATTATATGGTACTTAAGGAAACTTTATTGAAATAAATTTGCTTCTTTTTAGATTGAAAGTGCACTAGCTCTTTTGTAGAACGATGAGGACGACGAGGAACGACGTGTACGACATTGCTTTAAGCAGCGATTTCCGAAAGAACATTCAAGTAAAGCTTCAGGTAACAATCTTTTATGTGCGTTGGAAATTTTTAGCCTTCGTTATACCCAAGACTATTAACAAGTACCGAATTCTCCTTTCCGTTGGCGTTCTTAGTTGTCCAGAGCTATCTCCGCCTTCTCTCAAGTTCCTATTCCTCCGAACACTAGAGCGACGATTCAGTCGCAAGGAGGCAGAAGCAGCGCACATTGACGACATGATCACACTGCCTTCGATAGTCCAATGTTACGATCTACTCAGAAACTCTGAAAGCAGTTGATGCTCTGGCCAAACGCGTTGCCAAGGCAAGCGTTCTATGTGGTCACTAAGATGATGCTATTGCTCTAGCTATTGTTCTTTTGACTGTGGCTTATCCCCCTCATCACTTTCTATATCTATTGTTTGTAAGGCTGTGAGACCGCCTCTCCGCATGCAGAAGAATTCCCTCCATCCCTTCGCAGAATTGTGCTCTTCAAAAATATGTTAACTTTTAACATAAAGGAAGACAATATTAATGGTACAATAGTTTGACAGTATTATTAACGGTAGCCGTTCCAAAAGGTGTGGGGATGTATCTGTGATCTGCATGAATCTCTCACTGCCGTTATTTAGGAATTTTGTTAATTCTAGCAAAATAAAAAGTAAATATTACATTTAATAACGTACCTTAATATCAATACAATAAGAAATTCAAAGCATTAAAAATTACTATATCGTGAGCTCCTTAAACTCGTATTATCCCCTTCAGATATGTCAGACTACGTGGGACCATTAGTTACTCTTGAATCTAGTACTTACTGGCTTACACTTGTTATCGCTCTGTAGGATGCCAAGCACCTCTACTTACTCACGATCCCATGACGCATTATTTTGATTACCTTGCCCTTTAACTCTCTCGTGTGTTCTATGTTCCATATTTTAACCGGCAAATTCCTTCAAAATTTGGAAACAGTGCTATTTACTAATTGTTATGCTCTCTTCGTGCTTTTAATTCTCATATTAATCTTGGAATTTATTGTCAACCACTCTTCGCAAACTGCATCGCAAATCCAAACATTCACTTTCTACCCAAACTTTTTTTTAAACACTGTTTCACATTATCTTAAATATATTATAATATACATCCTTACGCGCATTCATATCAAACTAAGCGAAGTTCTCAACCGCATACACATTCAGATCCGCGTACATACTCGACCGTTTCTTTAGCTGTAGAGCGCCTCGCTCCTCGTACGCGTGTTCATTTCATCAAGCTTTTATCAACCGCACGCCTCCCATCCCGCCTCAGTTTACCGTATTCTGCAAGAGTTACGCCCACAAAGTGGACCAATCCTCCGCTCCGCCACGATTAAATTTACACCTTCGCTTATTCAAATGCTCTCCCTGATTACTGCGAGCACGCTACACATTCGTCTCGCTCCCGGAGCGCACTCGGGTTTCAGCCCTCCCGTGCTCGCCCAAGTTCATGATAATAATCTCTTCCCCACGCTTACCAACGTTCCATTAGCGCTGTGAGTTCAGACTGCGCCCGCTGCCCACGTTCAGAAGCAATGCCGCGCTCAACAGCAAAGCAAGACGATTTCAATGTTTTATGATGTTAGCAAAGAACGATATTATTATTTTAATAAAAAGGGAATATGAGTAATAATTCACTATTTAAACTTATAATTAATATCATTTTGGATAATTTTTCACTTAATGAGATCAAGAAAAGTGGCTAGAGAAAAATAATACTAAAGGTAGAATGTACGTATGTGAACTTTTTGAATACGTGATATAGGTGAAAATATTCCTATTGTGTCGTCTGAAAAAACTGATGCTTATTATTAATAGTGGTGCTACCAAAGTACATTCTTTCTCGCACTGTTCTTAAATGCTCCGCAATATTATACTACTACATAAACCTGCAAATTTTTTTCCGCTCCGAGACGCAATCCCAAATCCTCAGATTTAACTTGCCGGCATTCATGACACTACGCCACATAAGCGGGCGTGGACCGAACTCAGCCAAAGGCATGAACACGTAAATTTCCGATTGTCCATGTAAAAAAAATTCAGGACAAACTATAAAAAATTCCACCGTAGGTACATTATTCCTTTCTAATTCATATTCAAAACGTCAAATTGAACACGGGGTGCCACCAAAGCACATACATTTTTGAATTATTTAAAATAATCCGCAATAACACACATATACATAAAACAGCAAAAGTGTTTAATCAAAAAGACATTTTTCCATTCCGACACCCGAACACAGTTCCTCAGAGTCAACGTGTTGGCGCTGATACCAATACGCCACACAAACGCAGTGCGCTGGAAAGATCGTTTACCGGCACACAATTTTATAACTTTCTCTTTCTAACGGCACACCTTATATAACTCTCGAAGTATTGTAAGGCGAGAAAAAATAATAATTTTGGAACCATTGGGGATATGTAAGTTGATCGCATGGGTTCTGGTTAAATTGTATTTCAATTTAATGTTGAAATGCTCATAATTTTGCTTAAATCGGTTCATATAGATGCACACAAGATAAAGATTAATTTGACATGACATACATTTCAGAAATCGAATAACAGAGTTGAAAAAATGTTTAAAAGATGCAATTTGAGAAAACACAGACAAGTCCTATATATTTATCTGCATTTATTGTATTAGTAAGTAGAAGTACTTCAAATTATTTTCAATAAAGTTTCTACGCACTTCAATAGTTTTTCTGCAACAACACATTCATCACATAAAAATCTGTCTGGGATTAGAAGCCGGCGTCTTCCGAAGTGAAGCGCTCAGTCCCAGCACACCATAACCACCTCGGCATTGGAGTGAGTCGTGGACGGAATATTAGTCAAAACGTAATTGTGTCAACTGTAGCATGAGGAAACCGGTAATTGTCAACATGCAAAAAACGAAAGTTTTTTGGACGACAAAGAAGGCAGCCGTGAAGGGCTTACTCCAAATCTTATATCCAAATAACGATATTAGAAAAAAACTACTGCCACAAAGTCTGTGCCATTCTATGGCACCACTAGTTGATTTATTTATCGTCCCTTATTACACGTTTGGAGAAAATGTAAAGAAAAAATGGAGCGGATTTTGGGAATTTAATTTGTAAATTCCAAGCAACAATTACGCAAAAACGACAAGTTTTTTTCAAAAAAATTTACATGACCTTGTTAAACGTGCTAATTTTGTACAACGGACTTTGTCTGAGTCAAAAATCTCTATCTTCAATTTGGCAGTATTGAAATTGCTTTTTGCAATTTTCGAAAAATTGGGGATATCAAAGAAAACGATACCCATTTATCATTCCCTTAAATGTCCATCGCGCTATTCAACAACAAAATTTAATCATTATATTTGGTGTTATTTTTTTAACTTTGAAAATCTCGGACGGGCTGCATGTAAAGTATACCCTAAAATTAAATATCGTTTTCAAATTCCAGGAGCTTTGACATAGTGAAAACGACTGGGGAATATCAATTTTGAAGAAAATCGTCTGAACGGTTTAGGCGTAGCGTTGACCACAGACGGACGGACGAACGGACGGACGGACGGACGTTTTGCCATCAATCGATATGGCAGTATCAAGAAGCAACAAAATATGGATTTTGACTACACCACGAGATAGAGGATCTTCTTTCTAAATTTACGTAATAATACATAAACGATAAAAAGAACATGAGAAGGAACAGTAATACCACGTCATTATGTCTACTATATTCTAATATGAAGATTCATAAGAAAACGAAGAAATGAAAAGAATGATTGTGGACTTCAACAACCTCAGGTGGGGCATAAAATTGCATTAGTGGGTTGTTTAAGGAATTTCTGAAGTTTAATTTTTGCAATACAAATAAAACTGATGTTTATGATCTCTTATCCTCTTCCTTATAAGATATTTCTCTCTTTATTCTTCAATTAATGTAAATAACTAAACTATATGTGATTGAGACAATTTACTATCCTGGCTAATGAAATATCTCGGAAATATTCTATCATCGAAGGCGATATTTTTATACTGGCTAGTGAATCGTATATCAGAGTACTAGAAATAAATGTGAGAAAATTTCCACATTATTACGACAGGAAATCAGGGCCAAGGTTCAACGCAATAACCAATGCAGAATGTGTTAGCACCATTTAAATCTAAATGAAAATTAAATCTAAAAAAATAATAAAATAATTCCGAAATTGTTCACACGAATTCCTTTCAGAAAAGTATACCAAACATCACAGTTTACTAATCTAATATTTTCTACCCTATTTAATGTCTTCCTTCGCACACTACAAGCTTTCACGAATGTATATTCTGCTCTAGTATTTCCACTTGTTCAAAAGAGCGGTTAATGAAGTTTCTTTCTGAATGTAAGGTATCTTTCTCGTAAAAATTCAAATTTTCTGTTTGTAACTTCTTGAAAAGTGAAGAAATTGTAATGTAGATAACAAACACTAACGTAGATAAAGAAGAGTTTCATCCTATTTCATAAAGATATATAATCGTGAAACATTCATAGAAATACTCTTTATTATAATCTAAATTACTTTCGAGGAATGTTGACGTAAGTCGAAAAAATATGTTGAATTAAAGTATTTTTCTGAAGTATCGAAACCCAGAATCCAATTGCAAGAATACATCTTGCAGCTTTTCAGAAACACGCTCTCTACGTTTTAAAACTAGTGATTCTGTATGTTCTGGTTAACAAATTTAGCTTGAGTACTCTCTACGTAAATAAAGTTGTATGACTTTCTGCAGGTTCATTCCAGCACACACTCTGTCGACCACATTGCCGCGGAAAACTCAAGGGCCACTGGGAATAACATGGTCACAGAGAGGTAGATTCAACAAGCGAATGACGAGGAAATTGCAATGGACGCGAAAAGAGGATTGCTGAGTGGAAACGAAATTCATTTCGTTGAAACGAAAAGGATGAAACTGGTCGTAGAATATTGTTAAGGAATCTACATTTGTTTTTGTTGTAAATTGTACTTCTTTTTCCATCTCAACGAGGTGATGGGTCTCTTGTGTATATATCACTTTTTACTTTCCCGTATACATACGTATATATTCTTTTCTGCATACATACGATGCGAGACTTAGACAAATTACACATCTGAGCGGAAACAAACGGCATGAAAATAAACAGTTCAAAGAGCACGTCCATTTTGGGGGGGGTTGGTAGGGGTCGAAGTTACAAAGATACCGCGTAAAAATTGAACTATAATGTTATACCTCGAGTCAAGTCTTGCAAATATTTAGGAATACAGCTGGACAGTAAATTAAGCTGGGAAAATCAAGTAAATTTTGTTGTAGGGAAAGCCTGGAGATCTTTGCATTTGCTTATGCGGATTTTGAAAACGAGTACAGTGAGAGCCAAAGAACTAGCATATATGTCTTTAGTGCGACACATATTATAATATGGCGTAATTGGTTGGGACCCATACATAATTTTGCAGCAAAGGAATCTAGAAAAGGTCCAGCATCAAAATTTACTTTCCGGGGTACAAAGAATAAAGGAGTGTGGGAGTCACTCGAAAGAAGGAGAATAAAGTCGCTTCTCTATGCTATTATAAAGCATATACAGGCTTTCCAGCGTGGAAACAAAATCAAAGTCAATTAGGGAAACCTACATATTTCGGCGGAGCGGATCACATGCACAAAATTCAGTGAAGAACTCAGAAAATGGAAGTTGGGAAATATTAATTCGCGAATCGATCTATTAGAGACTGGAACAGTTTGCCTGTGACAATCTTTGATCCCTTTCCTCCAAGCCTGAGTAAATTTAAAAATAAATTAGTTTCCTAGATGTTGATACAAATATGTTTAATATTATTAATTTATAGTCTGTTATATAACGTACTATACTAACTATTATTATTTAACTATACTAACTTTACTAACTATACTAACTTATTATTTATTTATTATTATTAATTATGTGCAGTTACTTGCAGTGAAGTGTAGTGGCGCTGTGAAGTTGAGGAAAAAGAATGTGTAAGAAAGACATTACAGCTCAGTGATTAACAGTGCGGTGAAGTAAACTATGGTGAAGTGGAGTGCTACGAGCTCGCAGGTGAAGCGTTCACATTAATTTGTAAAGTTTGTTAATTTTGTAAAATTGTTAAGTGATGTAATGTTAAATAAGTGTATTCTGCCACCAAGTCCTCAAACTTAATTGCAGAATTAGTAATAAATTTAATCTATACGGAATAATATTAGTACGTATATACGTATACACGGAGTTATGTAATGCTGCTCGATAAAACGGCGGATTTTCGGCAGAAAAAATTCATTGCCGGGACCTGATACCGAGAAAGTGGATAATTCGAGTTGCTGAGTTAAGAAAAAATCCCCTAATACGTGGTGTAGCCAGAATCCCTGTTTTGTGGGTCCCTGATACCAAAAAACCAAATGGAAGCAAAACTTCCGTCTGTGAACACTACTAACGTCTAAAACATATGTACTTTTTTTTCAAATTGAAGACCCCCTGTCGATCTGGCTGCAGTCGAAATTTTGAGATTTTGAAAAACATTCTATAAAATTTGGGGTACTTTACATGAAGCTCTCCAGACATTTTTAAAATTTTCACAAAAACGGTTCCAAATTTTTTCTTTAAATTTCCTGTAAGAATAGAGTGAAATACACTTATTAAGGTGGCATAGGTCCTAACTTCACGGTTAACTCTAAATTTTCGAAAATTGCAAAATTTTTAATTTTGTTCGGTGTCTTCCTAGAACCACAAAATTAAAGATAGAAATATTTGCTTGAAATAAAGTTTGTTCTCCATTGTGATTTCTTCCATTAAGGTAATTACATTTTTTGATAAGTTTAGTAGTTTTGCGCAATATTGCACGCAATATTTGAAATTTTAAAAAATTACAAAAAGCTGATTTTCTCAAAAGCGGCCCAAAATCTTTTCTTTAAAACTTTTGGTTGCTTATCTCTCACGTCGTTAATATTTACATTAGCGGCTATTTGTTCACCATATTATATTTATGAGTACATATGCTTTATATACTGTCATAAATTTTCTCGAGAACTCAAACCTGTTCTGTGAGAACTGGCTCAAATTTCTGCATTTTCAGAAACGCTCAAATGCCATTTTCTCATAAATGGCTCCAAATTTTTTCTTCAAACTTTTGGAACGGATAATGCTAATTGCACTTATTAATATGACGTAAAGTTAAATTTTGGGTATATTTTTGTGTTTTCAAAAATTAAACATATGTAATTTTTTTGAAATAACGCCTTTAGTATGCTCAATACCAGCAATTTGTAAACACTATTGTAAATTTTTTGAATACTCAAAAATTGTCTGTGAAAAGAGCTTCAAATTACGAATTTACAGTAGCGCTTAAACACCGTTTTCTTAAATACGGCTCCAAATTTTTCAAAGAAAATTGCTATTTAGGACGAGGTGTTATTGTTCTTCAATATTCTTAAAATATTATTTCCGTTCTATTATTAGGAAGGTGAAAAATTAAGAACATGTCAAAAAATGTACTTTGGGCGGTGATAGATGGCAGCAGGCAAGAGTATGTGGTAAGTCCGAATAACTAGCCGAGACCAAATAAAATAGAAAAGTAATACGGGATAGTCTGTGCCTAATGGCACCATGCCTAATGTAGCTCCACTAGTTTTATAAATTGTTTCAAATGTTTTCTTCAAACTTTTCGAATGGATAGTGCAAATTTCACTCTTTAATATGAAGTTTATTTAGGGGTATTTTATTGTTTTTTTTCAAAAATTGCAAAAATGTACATTTTTTGAGGATCTTTCACACCGTTAATATGTACATTTCCAGCAATTCGTAAACACTATTGCATTTGTGAGTGTATGTACTTCAAATGACTTCTAATGAAGTTTTTCGAAAACTCAAAACTTTTCTGTGAAAAAGAGCTTCAAATTCCGAATTTACAGTAGCGCTTAAACACCGTTTTCTTAAATACGGCTCCAATATTGCCATTGCTGTAGTTTGATAGTCTCACAACTTCTAGGTCATTAGCGACCACTATTGGATTTTAACGTTATGGTATCTATGAGGACGAAACGATATGGTGATGACGAGTGCAGAAAGGACAAACACATACAGCCGTGCCTGAGTCGGCACTCGAACTCGCGACCCTTCTGTCCGAGATCTCTACGGCAGTACTGACTTAGCAATTTCGGCCACCGAGCCGGCTTTTTGGAGTTTGTTCATCTGAGAATCTCCACTCCATAGTGTGGCTAATCATAAACAAACAGAATTGGAAAATTATATAAAATTAAATTGAAGTGCCGTTAATTAATCCAGGCCAATATATTTTTGGTATTGTACTTGGATATTGTTATATACAAATGTCCTTTGAATAGAATTGTACATTGTAATGTCCGAACATTAAAATAATAAAATTTCTTCTTACAGGGCTAATATTACTGAAATTTCACTTCAACCGACTGTGTGTGACCTCTATGTACATCTAGGGATTAGATAATAGTTGAACGATCGACTTATTTAGATATACATTTCATTTTGATCACACGCCATTGTACATTCTAAGTATTTTCAAGAGTAAGCGCAGAAAAGTTCTTTGAAATCAAATTAATATTTGGATGTAATTCCACGTGTAGAAGTTTTTCAGATTCCTTTCAGCTTTGCTGAAAACACATCTTGGCGCTTTGGAGTGCTCTCGTTGTATAATTTAGCATCAAGCAAACAAGAAATAAATAAAAATTGCACACAGATGCAACGGTAGCTCCAAGCTTTGCTGAAAAAACGTCTGTGCACTTTGGAGTGCTCTCGTATAATTTAGCAACAGGCAAACAAGAAATAAATAAAAATTGAAAACAGATGCAAGAAGGTAGTTCCAATATTGAGGCAATGAGTACAATTGAATTACACGTAATTTCTATAGAAAGGAAATATTACTAATAAATATTATTTAAAATTTAATATATTAAAATTGATATATTTTAGAAAACATGTAGTTTTTAATCGAGCTCCATGAACGAGGAGTCTTTGTTACAACGTCGTTGCTGACCAGCCATCAGTTACTTTAATTCGATCTCATTCTCCGACGTAATCCCGACATGCAGCTTTCTATGCACTTCTCTGCAAAGAGTAAGGATGGAAATGTGTATCTCAATTTAACTTAGGCAATAAGATCAATTGTTCATGTTACAGATATTCCTTATCCCGTTAGCCCAGAATTGTATGGTTTAGAGGATACAGAAAAAGACAAAGAAAAAAGAAGTAATAAATTCAGAAAACAATGATTTCTAATCTCAAAGAGTCCTTAATAAAATTAACTGATCCCGCAATGAAACATTAGCGTATCTTGACATCGTGAAGAGAGTTTCAGTATTCAGTATTTTTCAACCAATAAATCCTCACATATTGGAATATCTTTGACAGCTTAATGCTAATCCTTGGATTAATGCACCGTGCTCATGAACAGCAGTTCTTTGAAGATGCGTCAACGGTACATTTAAAAGCCGTTTTGTGACATAATGGTTTCAATTACTTATTCTGTGCACTAGAGGGAAGCAGTTTTATGAAACCAAGGAATAGCGATTTTATAGCGATAGGAATTTAAACGTGGGTGACGGGCAGTTTCAAACTGCGTAGTACTGAGGGTGCAAAGGTGGGAGGTGGGCGTGGTGGGGATAGTTCTGCTCTACACAAGACGCCATTTTATTTACTCAGTGGCTATGGAGCAGTGGAACATGCAACGTCGATTGTTTGTCTATGACAATTTCGTAAGAAATGGTGAGTGTAATACAGCTACCCAGCGATTGTTTCGGTCACGGTTTAATGTTGGCCGACATGGAGCTGTTCCGAGCCGTAAGGCAATCCTCAGATGGGTGAACAACTTCAGATCGACTGGAAACATAATGGATAAGAAGCATCCTGGCCCGAAACGCAGTGTAACGACACCAGAAAATGTTCAAAGGGTAAGGGAAGCGTTAGTCAGAAGCCCAGAACGGTTAGCTAGACGTCATGAAGGTGAGCTACGAATCAATCGTGAATCGGTTAGGAGAATTTTGCGTAAAAAATTAAAATACCATCCCTACAAAATGCTCATCGTGCAACAACTTAAGCCAACTGATTTTGCTGCACGCAAAGACTTTGCTCACAGATTGCAAGTCACTTTGGGATCGAATGAAGATGTAACTTTGTTGATGAGCGATGAAGCTCCTTTTCATTTAAACGGGACCGTGAATGAGCAAAATCTACGTTACTGGGCTCCAGAGCATTCATTATCCATCAGCGTCCTCTACACTTTGTACACGACCATATTTTTCTAAGAGAACAGGACCATAGTTACTGTTAATTCGGTTCGATACATTCGTATTCTTGAATCTTTCTTGAAACCAGAACTGAGGAGACGACGAATCCGCTTAAAACGTATTTGGTTCCAGCAGGATGGGGCAACATCACGCACCGCGAACGATTCAATGTCAGTTCTTAGATACATGTTTCCTGGACAGATTATCTCACGTTTTGGCAATGTTCCTTGGCTTCCCTTGTCTCCCGACTTATCAGGGTGTGACTTTTTTCTGTGGGGATACCTCAAATCTGTGTGTATAATCACAAACCACGAAATTTGGACGAGTTGAAGAATGCAATCATTCAAGAAGTTGCGGCCATCCCTGTAGAGATGCTAGTCCGTGTGATGGAGGATTTTGAGCACCGACTTGAGTCCTGCATTCGAAATGATGGACATCACCTTCACGACATTATTTTTTACAAATAATTGAAATGTTAGGTAATGAGCTTTGCTAACTAAAATGGCAAATGATGAGGTTTTCTGAGTGAATAAACATGCATTAATTGTAACATTGGCTGAGTATTATTTCATTAAAAACCGTCCGTCTCCCGTGTGTCACCCTATGGATTGCTATTCTTTTGGGAACGCATCTTGATTACACAAATACTGTTTTTTGTGTGAATGGGACAGTCGTGGTAGAGTCAAACATTTCTCTGTCCTTGAATTACCTCGAAGACTCTGTTAATGAGGTTCAAAAATGTGTTGCATAAAAATCTTGTTGATTCTTGCAATATTTATCTTCCACCCTTGCTCATCAAGCTGGAGCTAATAAAGAACTTTGTCAGGGATGGACAAAAATGGCACAGCGTTCTGATACCTAAAAGATATGTTTCCATATTTTAGCGAGGCAAAAATCGAAGAGAATATTTTTGTTGGTTCCCAGATACGGCTACTAATGATACTAAATTCGATACGATCTTAGAAAGAAGGGGAAAACATGCTTAGGAATGCTTTGCACCACTAGTTAGGGAACAATAAAACCGAATATATTAAAAATTATGTGGAAAAACTGTTAATGCCGTAGCATGAGATGGGATGTAACATGTCTTTAAAGCTTCATTTCTCGCGCTCCCACTTGGATTTTTTTCCTAAAAATCACGAAGATGTCAGTGACGAACACGGAAATCGGTTCCATCAGGATATTTTTGCCTATTGAAAAAATGGATCCCAGCCATGTTATAGACTACTAATAGTAAGCAGTACCATCATCATACAAATGTAAGAGAACTAAAAAATCCTTGCAATAAGAGACATGTTGTATGTTGTATGTACTTTACTCTTAGCGTGATTGAGCAGAATGTATAAATCATACTGTTGTCAATTTCTCAAAAACTATACATGATGGGGAAAAACCGAAGACGTATGAAGATTCATCACTCCATTTTCGGTGATAATCATCTACTTTCTTCCAGGAATCAGAGGAAAAGTTGAAATTTGTTGTCCAGTGTAATCGGTTTTGACAGAAAACTGAGACCTGTCTGTCTCGAAAGTAAAGAAAACTGCGCTGAGGAAACGGCCTCTTCCACCGAGTCAAGGGCGGCGGGTCAGCAATGGGGCGGCGGCGCCAGGCCATTCGCTCGGGAGACAACGGTCCAAACCCCGCACAGTTTGAGAAGACTCGCTGTAGTCATCATCGACAGACAGGCTTAGACCTCTTAATCTGTTCCGTCTCGAAATTGTTCACGACTTATCTTCAAGGGACGTTCTACACTTCTTTTTCCGTTAGGTGCATATTCATGAATAATTTAACTTGTCCTATGTTCTGGCATTCTCAGGACATGACCTTTCCAGTTTTCTCAATATTTTTTGGATATCTATTACAGACTCAATATTTAATCCTTCTCTGATGTCTACCCTTTTTTATGGTCTAAAAGTGAATATCCTGCCACGAAACGAAGAAATCTCATTTATGCAGATTCAATTCTCCGCAGCTGATCTGATGTTAATGTCCAGTCCTCGCTGCCATCAAGCAGTAATAGTAAGGTAATAACTTTGAAAAATACAAGTAAAATTTATTTTTGCACATTATGCTTTAGATATCATTGTAAAGTTTCACAGAAGCACGTGATATGGTTCAGTTTTGGTTGCTTATCTCTTGATTTACGCACTGTAGTATTCACGATATTCATAGTAATTGAATGAAAATGTAAGAAAGAAATCGGCGTTTGACGTGTCAAACGGTGGGCCGTAATGGGCTCAGCGATCGCCGTCGGAACGGCGCAGCTGATGGCAGCGAGCGTCAGCGCCGCTATCTCGCAGGCAGGCAGGCAAAGGCGCGCCGTTACTCAGGCGCGGAGTGCTACCTGGCGCGTCCGTCGGACGGGCGGCGGAGAGAGACGTCGCGTCGCGTCGCGTGGGCGACCGCGGCGGCGGAGGGGGCGGAGGGAGCGGCGGTGTCGACCGGCGCCCGGGGGGCGAACGCAGACGCACTCTCAGAACTTGAGCGCAAGTTCGGCGGACGGCGGGAATGCCAAATGACCTGGTCCCCGTCCCGCCCTCCGTCCCGCCCTGCCCCTCCCCGCCTCGCCCAGTGTCTACGCGCGCGGGATTTAGTGGTTCATTAGCGCGAAGCATGCGCGAAGCATGCCGCCCGCCCCCGCCTCGCCGCGGGCTCGTTTCCTTCGCCCCGCCCCGCCCCTTCCCCCGCGCCCATCGCCCCCGCAACCGCCGTGGCAGGCGAGGCGTAGCACTCTCCGGCGCGCCCCATCGCTTCGCCCGGCCCGCGCGGCCGCCCTCGCTTCCGTCAATGTTCTTTGCCCCGGCCTTTGCTCGGCGCGCGTACGTCTTCAGCGCTTCCGCGCAGCGCACTGCAGCCTTCGCTGCGTGAACGCCCTGCTGCCGAATCCCTAAGCGTCTTCTCATGGTTTCACTTACCCTTTCACCTACGTTTATCCTTTCATAATAATTCCTCCTTGTCACTGCTTCTGCTTTATTCTCCGCCTCATCGGTCTCCGCTCTCTTAATTTACCGCCTCGTTTCTCATAACCCTCCTATTTTTTCTACTCACCTCTGCCCACTTCCGTCAATTTTTTTCTTGATCTTTTCTTTTCGTAATCGTCGCTATTCTTCCTTCATTTGACCCTCTTCATACTCTGTCCTTTTCTATTCTTGCTGAAGTCACTAAAACACCGTTATTATTCTAATAATCGCCACTGCGACATTCATCATTTCACCCTCTTGTCTCACGTTACTTGTCTCGTAGCTCTCCCTTCTAGTATGTATTCGATATTTCTACACGATCTCACTTATAGTTCTTTTCAAATTATGAATCGGGTGATCAGCGTTATCATAGCAACTCATCTTACCCGTCTAGTCTCATTTTCAGTTTTATCTCTTTAGTGCCTCTTTTCTTTCCTGGTCCTAATTTCTGCCATTCGGCATCTTTCTCTTCTAAAAGTCATTATAAAAACATTATCAAAATATAAAATTTTGTTTCGCTTCGAGCACAAAGAATATTGTAGAAATTTTGGAAAGATTATATCCAAATATTATGCATTTTGTTAATAAATATTTACAGATACATAGCAGTAGATTATATGAAAGAGTAAATCTATCTAAAAAATTGCTGAAGTTTTGAAGACAAATAAATATAACTAAAACAAATTATGAATTTTGCAAAATATTATTGTATTATATAACAAAAACGGTCAAATTATTCGGGTAGGTCTAATCGAGAACGAAATTCCGATAAGAATAATTTAATTACAGTAATGTTATTGCTACCTGCGTCCTCTTTCATTGAACAGCTGTAATGTGCAATGCGCATACTCGCGATAGTGTCATGAGCTCGTGTCTGGGACGTACTAATTTGGTTTTATGGCACACATTTTATGGCATTATGGTTTTTTGGCACAACATTACGCACGTGTGGAACATTTATTGTTCCCCTTCAAGTGTGTAAATGTGTCCATGGATTTGAAGATACGTAAGAGGTTGCGAGAATGTACGAGTATATGCTTAGGCTTTCTCTTCTGCGTTAATGGTTGTGTTGCTTGTCCGTGAGGGTTCGCTTTTCGACATGAGGACTGATACGTGACATGCGACTCAGTGTAGTACGTGGGGTAGCCGACAAATACCCTTGTGACCAACAGCGCTGACTTTTTCATGGGTTCCGAGGAAAGTTTCTCTTGAAAAAAGGATCATTGAAAAAGATCTGCAAACAAGATGGGTACAGCATTGTTACGAGTTGTCTACTTTTTCCTGTACTATGTGTCAGAAACAGGAAAGATTCTGTTGCGAGTAAAAACAAACTCGCCACTTTCAGCAGTCATCTGCATAGACACTTTTGTGCAGGCGAATATATGATAAATATACGTTAGCAAGCCCGTGTGCGTGATTTGAACACCCAACACAAGCTGGTTATGAAAACTCTTATGCATTTGCACGACTGTGTGAATACGTAACAAAATATATAAAGCAAAGAGCTAAACACGAAATTTAAAAAATACAAAGCAACTCTTGATTACGATCCAGCAGGATTAAAGGAGAAGGGTCTATGAAAGCTTTAAGTGAGGCCGATGTAATATGATTTTACTTTTTCATTGTAATGCAAACAAGATAAAAAAACGCTCAAAAATTTGCAAAATATTTTGATAAAAATGCTTTGAATGCCTAAATAAAACTTGATGACATTTGATAAATATGCGAATATTCATACGAGAAAGATCAAATTCTATTCACTAATAATAATTCGTACGCCCGTCACTTGAAAATATCAGGTTGGAATCAGGTCGATTGGAGAGGTTAAGGGTTCGCGACTTCCCGCCAACGCACTCACCTAGAGGGTGGTAATTGATCTTGGCCTCTGTGTTGAACTGTACTTCATACGCCACCTAGCCAATATCCGACCGACCCGCAACTTGAAGGAAACGTGGCCACGCGTAGCGTAGAGTTTCGTGGAAATAGGGGACTCGGGTGTCCAAACATTAGCGCAAGCAATTTCCACGAAAATGATAGTGCTTCCGCATGCACAAAACGTTTCTAAAGTTGAAAATTCTACAATATTAAATGTAGGTTGTTCTTGATTATAAGTAATAAAATAATTAGCTATTTTGGTTACTTTAATTATGAGTGAACCTAAAAGAGATAATTACAAAACAATATTTCTTCGTAAATAAATTTAATGAGTAATTTTGTTTTCTGTATTATAATTTAATTCGCCAAAATCTGTTTTCCTAACATGTTTAGGGTACGCATTATCGTTCTCTATCTATATTTCCTCACATTGATTCCTGCTGTACACTTCGCCTGTCCACTCAACCGCCACTCGCCGTGCGCCTGCTGCCTTGTTCCTCTTGCCAACGACTTTTCAAAGAGCGCTGCCGTCGGCCTGGTAACGAGACTTAAATTTCTACGCATGATACTGCGCTGGTACACGTTTACAGGAAATGTTAACGAGCTTAGAAATTTGCATTTAGGAATAAAGTGATTGTACACATTGCTATAAAAATACACAGGAGATTAGAAACGCTTAATTTTAATTATTGTCGCTTCTTAATAGGAAATGCCTCTTTAAGACTTTCAAAAATCAATAAAAAGTGATTAACACTTTATACAAGCGTTTATGGGGATTCTTCAATTGTGAAGAGAGTTCAAAGAGTCAGTTAAACCTATTGTGAAATTATATCTTGACTGACGTAGCTCAACGGGATAAACTGATACCGATTCAGGATTGCGGACGGGAGGACTTCGAATATCAGTCCTAGCCTTGGCGGATTTTCAGCTCCAGCTACTTAGCTATGTAGAATTCAGCCGCTACCTAAGGAGAATTCAAGCGCTGCTCTGATCGATAGTTTTCTATCCTATAAATACCATGCCGGACAAACGGGCTACAGAGCGCACGCTATCCTGCCTTCCTATTCCTTGTCATTTTCTCTGCCCTTCCGCAAACATTTGCTGTTACACGCAATATAGTAAAACACAAGTTGAGAGATCAGTGGAAAGCTTATTCCTTGTTGTCAGTGGGAGGGGATCCCCCGCTGGGGGAAGAGACATGGAGAAGACCCTGCATGTCACCGTGTAGATCGGCGCCAGCTCCTCATTGGGAGTAACAACGCCACCTCCCGGAATGTACTCACGAGGCAAATGAACATAGTAGTTGACGCGCCCGGAAACACTAAATATTCACTTCTTCAAATGTTGCAATTAAACGTTTCAAACACAAAATAATCATTCAAAAATATGATTACTTTCCGGTAATACACTCGTATTCAAAAGAACATATGGAAGCATTTTGGATTGAAAGCGAAAGGAACCTTTGAAACGCCCGCTGATATTCGATATTAAATGAGATACTGGGCAAAGATATTTTCGTCTTCCATCCTCGCATGCTCCATATTTCCTTCCTCTTTGTACAGATGAATCTCTTTCGGCGCCTACCCTCCGCGGGGGCAGGGCGGAGACGCGCGCATTGAATTTAGCAGCTTCGCGCGAGGCGCTCAAAAGCCGCGCGGGCTCATCCGCATGCGCGGCGCGGATCGAGGCGGGCGCGCCCCCACGCGGCCGTTCGAGGGGCGCTGGCAGCAGCGAATGGTGCGTAAACGGTGTGAGGCTGAGAGTACGTCAGTGAGAGGCATGCCAGCGGGGGGTGCTTACGGGGCGGCAAGAGGCGGGAATCTGATTGTGGGTGCTAGATGGGCGGTGAATGGCCGAAGGCAAGTGGTAGAAGGCTGGGGAGGACGGGAGTAAGATGAGGGCAATCGTTAGAGCCCAAATGATATTCATTGCATAGAGGCAGCGGTTGCCGGTTGATGTGCGACAGATGAGTGGTGTATGACGAAAGGTGATTGAATACAGAAGTTCGGGCAACAAGGAGTAGTAGAATGGAAAGTAATGGGTTGTGGAATGTTGGTTTATAGAATGTTGGGTTGAGAAATGATGGATTGTGGAATGTTGGTCGTTGAATATCGCACGGTGTGATGGTGGATTGTGGAATGTCGGTTATTTTTGATCGTAGTTTCTACTAATAGTTTGGGAATAAAAAATAAAAAATAGGTTTCATTGATAAAATTAAACTTTGAAAAAAAATGGAAACATTTCCTACCCATAATACGTTAGTCTCGCAAATTACTATATTCCGCCATTACCACTAATACTTCATACGAAAGGTTCTAACACAGGGCCGCTCAACCATTTGCTCCGAGGAGGAGCCATCGGTTGCTCTCTCCTCTATCGCTGCAGAAAGAGCAACTGACGTTATCAAATATCGATTGGTGGCGTGTGGCACAGTGGGTCGCGTCGTATTTCTACGGGGTATTTTACGTTGTTCGGAATGAAAAAGTCTCACTGCTCTAGGAAAGGATATTACGACGGAAAAAAACAGTAAAATACTTTTGTAACATTTATTGGAACAGTTACTAGATATAAACATATTAGTGTGATTTGGAAATTAAAAACACGACAATTTGCAATGCAGCATGGAAAGAAAAGTATCTTTTTGTAGATTGCGCCGGCAATGCCAAATGTTTAGTTGCAAAACAAGTGCTCAATAACATAAAGAAATTTAATAGCGGTGACATTACACAGTTTATCATGCGGCTGAATATGAAAAGTATTATAAAAGTTTCACAAAAAATGTTATTAAATAAACTAGTAATAATAATATTAAAAGTAAAAGAAATTAAAATAAAAAAATGAAGTTGATTGCAAAATCAAATACTTCATTACACCTTTTAAGTGTTTTTCTCGCAATATACTTTCTATATTTGGAAGAGATGACATAGTGCTATTGAACCGTAACATGCATTTCCGATTGTGATCTGTATTTGTACTTCTCATTCGAGATTTACAAATTTCCAAAGAAGCAAAAAATTGCTCACAGTTGTATGTTGATCCAAACGTACTTAACAATCGAGCAGCATTCCGATGCAGTTTTGGAAAATGGTTTTGCAGGAAGTTCTTTTCCTAAATGCTCACGTTTTAGTATCGATATGCAATAAAATTAAATTCTTTTGTATTGTGTTGTTTTACTGCCAAAACAACATAAGAACATCAAAATACATCCAAAACTTACTTCTAGTGAGACATTGTTTTTCAGAACACTGAAAACATCCTTTTGTTCTTCTTTAGCGTACTTGTCATTTTCATCAGCATGATTTAATGTATCATGTCGTTGGAAATTAAACTTCTTCACGTGACTGAACCCTTTATGTAAACTAAACATTTGGCATAGCTGCCGTAGTCGGCGAAAAGATACTTTTCTTCCCATACTGCATTGAAAATTGTCGGTGTAGGTGCTCTTGTCTGTGAAGTGCTCGCGTCGACTTCCATGTTTCCGCGACTGGAGTTACCGGGACACTGTATCAGAGGTTATCGCCAGGCGCGCAACGCTCGGGCTCCGGTGTCCCGCTCTCGGCTGACAACACGGCTCCGCGCTGCCGATTTGCTCTGCTTGAGCGGCCCTGTTCTAACATCTGTTGTGCAGGGAAATGAGTATAAATAAACAAGTAGTTCTACAGAATGCCGCAGACTTTCCCGTATCAGTTTTTTTCTATTTCGTTTCTATTTTCCTTTGACTAGCTATTCGGACTTGTCACGTACTCTTGCCAGCTGCCATCTATAGCCGCCCAAAGTATATTTATTTGACATTTTCCCAATTTTTACTTTTCCTGATAGTAGAACATTAATGTTATTATAACATTATCAAACAACAGTAAAAGCTTGTCCTAAATCGCAATTTCCTTTCAAACAAATTGGACCCGTTTTTAAGAAAATGGCGTTTAAACTCTACTGTAAATTCGAAATTTAAGGCCTTTTTCACGGAAAAATTTGAGTTTTCAAAAAACGTCATTAGAAGTCATTTGAAGCACATTAACTCACAAATACAATAGTGTTTACTTTTGCTGGTTTATGTAATGGTGTAATAGCATTTAGGACCATGTAGAAACAGTGCGAGAAAGTATGTGCTTTGGTAACACCATTAGTTTGAAAGATCTCTCAGGCCGTTAATATGCACATTTCCAGCAATTTGTACACACTATTGTGTTCATGAGTTAAAATGCTTTAAATGACTTCTAATGAAGATTTTCGAAAACTCAAAACTTTTCTGTGAAAACGAGCTTCAAATTTTGCATTTATAGTAGCGCTTAAACGCTTAAAAAGGAAATTTTCTATCATACGTCTTTGACAAGACATGAGAATTTCAATTAAGAAATTGATAGGTGGAGAATAAGAGGAAATAGCAAAAGACGAAAAACTATCAACCAAATACACTGCTCTATTTGTCCTAAGAAGCTAAAGAAGAAAACAAATACTATTTGTTGTTCTTGGTAAACATGCGCTTGGGGTCACTCCTCGTAAACCATATGAATCAATAGTAAAAGCAATAAAACATGAAAAGTTTTGATAAAATATTTTTAAATGCGTTTAATTGTTATATTCGCATTAAATATTTGATCTCAATAGCTCGACTACAGAGATGCAATTAAAAAGCAAGGAATTAATAATAATTATTACCTCAAAATCTTTTAAAACAATTTTTCAGTATTATAAAAGTAATTTGTATATAATGTAGACAAAAAATATTTGAAAAAGTAAACGAGTAAGACATAAATCCTCGCGAAAACATGTGGAGTCAGTTTTACTGCACTTGTTTGGTTGCGTAAACAAAAATTTACGTTTGCAATCACGGGTTAAGTACAAGTAGTATTTCAATATTTGAATAAAGAATTTTAATTTTTTGTGAATGTAATGATGCGTGTGCGTAAAGGGTATATGTTTGTATGCACATTTTTTTTAAACTAATGTTTTCTGTGTGTTTATTACGAATTATGTAACAGTGTAATTCTTGAGGAATCATTTTCAACGTTTTTTGGATGTTATTGAGATTCAGCCTCCGCCTTTGAGCTCTAATCGTATCTAAATGAAAAGTATTTTAGATAAAAATTTACGGAGCTATGGTCAATTGAAAATGTCTATTTCTATGGTTTTAACGTAAAATTGGCCATATTCGAGCTAATGTGGCACACTGTGTGAGGCAAATAAGTATTGTTTGATAATAATTTTATTGTTGCATGGTAACGTGGGCACCACCTCAGCCTGAAATCCATTTATAGAAATTACATTAAATAATATTTATTCGTTATTTTCTAAAAAGTAGCGAAAAAAGGGCGAAAAATGGGTGTTCTATTTGTGATACCCCTAAACATTTTAAAAACGGTTCTATTGGTGCTATATATGTATCGTCTCCTTTATTCTTTTAGTAGTATACCTTTGCGTTGCGGCTCTCCCACGCAACCAATCTTTATAAATGAGGTATCTAAAGAAAGAGAATCTCACGGAGACATGACGAATTGCACTTTGACTTTAAAAATATGAAGGATTTGTTTTAAAAAAACGCACCTAAAGATTCAAGTCAAATGCAAAAATAATCCCTAAACCAAGCGTTTTAGGGGCTTAAATAATCTAATACTTTTTAGTATACAAATAATTTTTCAATTTTCGCACCGCAGCAAGCTGGCACCCTCATTCTCCAAAACCCCTCGGTTCCTCATAACAAATCAAGGAATGTTAAATAATATTGCAAAGAGTAGGTCTGTACTTGCCCGATCCGGTATTTTCGCACTACTTTACTTGGCTTTCAAAAGAGTAAAAACCTTTTTCTCTAATTTTTGTGACTATCAAGGAAAGTGAAAAGCTAACTCTCAAGTAAGATTGAATAATTCTTCAAATGTTGTGTTTAAAGAAGTATGAATAGACGACGACTACGATGAATATAAGACGACGACGCTGACTGGGAGGATATGAGGGAGAAGTAAGACTTGTAACTACTATTACGTTGACAACGACGGTGACGGAATGACGAATGTGCAAATGATGTCGAAAACGAGGATGATAAAGTCGACAGTGGCGTGGACCTATGACGAGGATGATGAGGACAATGAAGGCGTCGACCAATAACAGGAATGATGACGGCAGAGGAGTGGGACAATACGAGAGAGGATGAAGACAACGGAGGCGTGAACCAATGACGGGAATGACGAGGACGACGGAGGTATGCCCCTTTACGAGAATGATGAAGGCTACTATGGCCTGGATGTATACGAGAATGATGATGAAGACGAAGGGGTAGACCAATGACAGGGATGTTGACGCAGGGGCTTAGGATGGCGGAGGAGAGTAAAAAAAGTGATTGAAGCTTTCATTGGAAGACAGGAAGAATACACAAGGCGGTGCTAACAACACGTAGCGGCAAAGAATAAAAAAGTGGAACAGTGGAAAAATAATTGCAGAATTTTTCACAACATGGAATCCTCTTTGATCGAGTCTTAATGGTGAAAATAGTGGAAATGGCGGTTACCAAATGGTGGAAAAATAGGGAGTGGGAAGAAGAAAGTACTTCAAAAGTGGCGTTAGTGTCAATTGAATGCATGATTATTTCAATGGTTGGTTCGGACGCAGAAAGAATTAAAAGAACGTTTGTTAGAGGTAGAGACAAAATTGAGGAAGGAAAGGTTGTTAAAGTTCATGGATGGACGAACAATGTGCTATTAAAGGTGGTCCTTATATTTTTGAAATAAAAAATCGCATTGCAAGAAAAAACTTAATTGTTGGATTTTAATTTATAAACGGACATTGCATTGAGAGCAGTAACTAAAACTGTTGATAAATGGAAATCAGTTTTGTGTATATATATAAGCTTTATTTGAACAAATATATACATTTACAAATAAATTTGCATTTGCCTTTGTGTACGTATATGTATTTGTTAATATTTTTATATAATCATACAAAGTAAACTTTTTAAAATAAAAAAATCATTGAATACAAATGATGTTTCAATAGCATATATTATCTCGCATAATTTGTATTTTTGAAATTTTTGAAATCCAGAGAAATCGGAGAACATTGAACGTGTCTCCTACGCCGTCTCCCCCGCCATTTTCTTTGTCGTTCGAGGAAAAACCATAGAAGGCACTGCCCTAATTTTCACACTTACCCCTGAATTTTCGTTTGACTGTTTAATTTTTTCGTGTTTCCGCGCGCGTAAATGCTACGTCCATTATTCCCGTTAGTAAAGTGCGTATTTTTATCCGGCGAGGGGCGGTAATCTTATTCCCTGAATGGTGAGATCTGGCTCCAGCCTACATGTTGGCTTGCAGGGTTTTCCCTATTCAGGAATCTCGCACCAGCACAGCTGGTCGTCAAGCCAGGTCAAGCTCTAATATCGCGACTGATCTCTTGAACATGGACATTAGAGTAATGCTTGTGTGTGTCTTGTAGGTAAAGGGTAGGAACTCAAGGCAGATGAAGGAAAAATAGCGCGCGGTATATTTCTTAGGGTATACAGGTAGCTCGGGCATTCGCCTGGTGTTGAGCGGAGAAACCACAGCAAAATACGGATCACAGTAGACAGCAGCTAATTTGTCCATCAGAGCGCGACTCAATACGTCCTAGTTATCTAGTTAGTCTACCGACTTGTGTGGTAGTGTAGTACATGTAAGTGTGTGTGAGTGTTAATAAGGGGTGAAATTAAAGGGACAAGGAAGAGAAAGGAAATGTCGCATGCAATCCGTGGGTAGTTTGTTCTTGAAATGTTCCCGTATAATTCTGGAGTCTATCGGAAAAACTACGGAACATTACCGATCAGAGCAACCGGCTGCAAGATTTCCTTCCCAGATGGGTTTATTGCGTTCTAGTTATCTTGCTAGTGTCAACAACCCTGCCACCATCGGGACTCAAATTTGACTTGTCAACTAGGTCCAATTCATCCACTGTCTGGAGGAGAATTATTTCGGCCGGTGCTCTGATCAGTAGTTTTCCATGGATTCTCCGATCAATATTAGGTGAGTTCCGAAGCAATAGCCTAAGAAACGGGCCACGGAGTGCGCCTTAATCTTTCCTTCTCCTTCCTTGTTATATTAATTGAACCCCTAATTGACTCACTTTCATTTACTACACTAATATACATGACGGAAGACTACTTATCCTCACCTTTTACTTACACTCACATACACTACACGACGACACATGTCGGGGGACAGACGGAAGCTTAGTACTTCTCCCGGCTTGGGCAATGTGCACTAGTGGAAGTACCTGGTAGGGGAAAATCCTGAAGTCTACATAGATCGACGTCGGATCTCGTCAAAAAGAGTGGCAAGATCACTGGCTCCCCCCATCCCGCGAAAAAACATACACCAGACTTACGATACTAGAGACAACAGTTAACACACCCGGAATCAGCAATTAATCCATCAATCAACGGTACTGAAAACCTCTGCCCCCCGGTCAGAGGCACTGCAGACATCAGTTAATGAACACAGCCTCCAAATAGGCCCGGAATGTTCACAAAAAGGGTGGTGGCCGGCAACGAACCCAGCCGTAGAGTTCGCGCGCGGAATCTTTGCACTCCACTGACGTCATTGAGGGGAAAAGCAGCTACATTCAATGCCGACCCAAAAACATTGGCAGGGGCTTTTCGACACACAAAAAATAACTTTTATTATTTTGTGTAAAAAAGCTCTCAAGAAAACCAATTAAACAAATTACTAACTCAGCCAAAACAAATTCCAGAGCGGTTACAATCTCTAGGTCGCATAAAGCTACCGAATGTTTTCTAAACCGCAAGAGCATGCGTAGATGGCTTTTCTGCCCATGCGCATAGGCTGTCTTCTTTGTCTTACTCACTTTTAAATGGTTGTCGAGTGCACAGTATGTCGTACAAGCTCTAAGCGAGTCATTTCGGATATATACTCTCAGTTACGCATAAGAAATATAACTTTATATATAGCCAATCTCAGGTTACTCTTCTGACTTGACACAGAAACTTCATTTTCGAGACTTCACTATGTATAGGGGGAGGGGAATTTTTCATCCTCTTGAAAGAAAAACAAAAAACATTTCAACCGGCGGGTGGAACTTAACCGTGAAGAAAAACTTACAGCTTTAGTTTTCCTTCCTCGCCCTATTTCGTGAGAAAATAAAGTATTGAAATCGTGGGACGAAGAACTGAATTTTCGACACCCTGGAACCAAAATCTGGATAATTCTTGTTTCTATATGTAGTAAATTTCTTCCTCTATAAGTCTGTTTGTGAGTCCTTGATACCTAAAAATTGATAGGAAAAAATTTGTTTTTTCCTCCTACTGTCTATGATCAAACGTTCAGGTTATTTTTTCGAAATTGTATTCCCGATCGATCTAAATGAAAACAAAGCCCTGTGAGTTTAAAACGGTATTTGAATTTGGGTAGTACAGCCTAAACATTTCCAAACTGTTTTCAAAAAGGATTCAAATATTTTTATTACATTTTGACATCGGAAATCATAAAGAGTTCTTTAAATATCGCGCGGTTCGTTGAAATTCCCGATAATTCGAAAATTGCGAAAGTTCACATTTTCTTCTGTGTTTTCTTAGAACTTAAAAATTGAAGAAATACATTTTTCTTTAGCAAAATATATTGTTAAAGGATAAATTTTGAAATATTGTCATATAGAATAATTTTTTCAAAATACGTGTATTTTTCGCCTAATTTGGAGTAAAGTATAGGCAATTTTGAAATAATTATTTTCTCAATAACGCCTATAATTTTTTCTTTAAATTTTCTTCTTTATGAACGAACAGGTGGTAAATATATTAATGCTGATGCTATTTTCAGCGAAAAATGTTTTTTGAGATGTACAAAAAATTAACAATTTTAAATATAAAGATTTATTGTTTTTATTGAAATATATTTTAAAAAGACCAATTTTAAATATAAAGATTTATTGTTTTTATTGAAATATATTTTAAAAAGAACAATTTTAAATATAAAGATTTATTGTTTTCATTGAAATATATTTTAAAACCATTAGAATAGACAGTGCTACAGAATCCGTATTTCGTTTGGTGTCGGCTAGCTACTCAGATTTGCCATATATTCTTGTTAGCTGCCATCTATCGCCGCCCAAACTACATTTTTTGACCTTTTCTTAGTTTTTGCTTTCTTAATAGTAGAACAAAAACATTATTTTAATAATACTAAAGAACAGTAAAACCTGTCCTAAATGGCAATTTTCTTTGAAAAATTTGCAGCTATTTTAAGAAAACGGTGTTTCAGCGTTACTGTAAATTTGAAATTTGAAGCTCCTTTTTAACAGAAAATTTTTGAGTTGTCGAATAACATCATTAGAAGAATAAAGTACATCAACTCACTAACACAATTGTGTTTACAAATTGCTGGAAATGTGCATATTAACGGTGTGAATCGATCGGGAAATATCAATTTGGGAGAAAATCGGCTGAACGGTGTAGTCGCTAGCGTTGTTCACAGACGGACGGACAGACGATTTACCGTCAAACAATTTTTCGGTATCAAGAAGCCATAAAACGTGGGTTCTGGCTGCACCACTTGTTAGAGTATTTTTTTCTAAATTTTGCAACTGGATGTATTCACTTTTTGTTACCAGGGCCTTGTAATAAAAGTTTTCTGCCGAAAATCCGCCGTTTTTTCGCGCAGCATTACATAACTTTTTCTATACTACTTTCACACCCAGTCGGAACGGACGTACTTATTGGTCATCGTATTAGCACTTAGAAACGAAAGTTTGTTTTTGAAATCAATCAAATTTTAAAATTCTAGAGGGCGCAATAATTTCGGCAAAACGTTTTTAAGGAAAGAACACCCGAATATATGTTCTCTATTTTTCATGGTAAATTCCTCATTTGGGTGTTACTGGAGTCAAGGTTGAAAAAATATTTGTATTATTTAAAGTGCGACTATCTAATCTAATCTTATATTTTTTCTTGAAAATTATCTACATTGATAACACAGAAAGATGAAGCAAAAACCCTATGTTTCATATTATCTTTTCTTCCTTTGTGAAGAACAACCTATTCTTACTTATCAGTTTAAACCAACAAATATTAACAATTGTAATAAATAAACAAAATATATGTAGTCTACTTTTTTCGAAAACTTCCAAATAAACGTTTCTATACCTTTTATCATTGAAGTTAAAAACAAGACATGTTCACGCCCTCTAATTATGAAACTCATTTTTTTCATTATTTCGCTCGTGCACTGTACACAATGATTAAAGCCCTCTGACCTTGGCTGTGGAACCAAACTCCTCTGAAAAGTTTTGTGTGCCTCAAGCGCGTTCTAACTAGAAATTGTCAACCAATCCACGAAACAAACCAACGACGAGCGTTATTTCTACTGTAATTCCGCTGCACGGGATCACGTTTAACTTGCCAGACTGTACTTCCCGCGCTCGCTCCGGCACCCGTGGATCAAATAACGCTTCCTTTTGATGTTGTTTCCCCATGCGACACGCTTTGCGTCCTCGCCGTCAGGTTTCAGGCCGAAAGTGAAGCGTGACTTTCGCCTGGCCGCCGCCGTCCCAGCCGCCGAGTTCCGAGAACCCATCGACCCCTCCTTCTGCTTTCATCAGACGCCAGCCATTCGACCCATCCCTGCCCCTGGCTGGCCGATGGCGTGAACTCGCATGAAATGAGAAACTTCTCCTTCCGCTCGTGTTGTTCGACCTGTAGTCTGCTAACAGGAGAGTCTTGTGAACTACGAAAACTACATGAGTAAGCATAATATGTTCTTGATGAGAATGTGAGGGCTTGGTACCTATTTTTGAGTGGCCTTAACTTGCCGTTTCAGACGCTCATAATGCGATTTAAAATGAGTACGATTTCATTTTAGGTTTTTCACACTTTTAACTGTAAGTTTTTTGCTTCCAAACTACACGGGTCTGTTAACTCATTCCGCCCGCTCAGACATTTCTGACCGATAGTTCAATAAGGTAACATCGTGTAAACTAGGTGTAAATGACAAATAAATTTCGCTTTTGTTATTGGACCTGTATCTTCCATTAGAGGAATTCTGAACTTAGGATTCCGCATGTGTAAATATAATATGCTTATTATGTGTTATTGGAGTTGTAGATTCCCATTAGAGGAACCTTCTAAAGTTAGGATTTTACATCTGTGAACATATAAATGTGTTTACTATGTAGTTATTGGCCTCGTAGATTTTCATTAGAGGAGGCTTCTGATCTTAGAATTCTGCACGTGACGCTCTTCATAATGTGCTCTTGGCGCTGTGGGCGGTTAACAGAGCTTCGTACGTCGAGCTTCAGTGGCTCACATGCATTTTTTGTACTTAACGATTAAGATGTGAACAATTTCGTCAAAGACGTTTTACGCCATTCTCTTACAAATAAACAGTGTCTCTTAGCTTTCCTCTACATTTATATTGTTTTTGAAGTAAACGAAAATGAATAGTATTTCCAATGCAAATTATAGTGCCATTTCTTACGGTCTTCTTCAAAAAACGAAGTATATGAAGGGAAATATTGTGACTCATGTGGCAAACTTCGAAACAGTTCTAAAAGGCACAATTCCATAAAAAATATTATTTTGGAAGCGTAAAGTTTTTTCAATGACATCATTGTCAGCCTGTCTTCTTTTAACAACTAATAGAAAAAAATCAATCTGCTAAAATTACAATATTTATTATAAAATATACTAAGTGGTCATGTATTTGGCTGCTAGGCGTCAGATTGAGATGTAGGGCTTTCGAAAGATGGAAGAAACTAATTAGGAAAATTTCTAAACCTGCTTAAAAGAAATCTAATCAACAACATTATCTTGACTTACGATATTTTAATCATGTATATTACTTCTTCAGCAAGGATCCCTTTTCCGTCTCTGATATCTACAGAATCTCTACAAATGTCATTTAATACTTGATTTCTAGGATTGCTGACGAATATAAATATTCTAGTACAAATAACTGACGTTGTCAGTGTATTATTAACTGTTGATCTGAAAATTCGAAATGCAGTGTAAAATGGAAATAATTTTATTTCCATTCCTTCTCAATTACTCTCCGCTCTTCTCCGATCCCTCCCACCTCGCTCACCTTCTCTCCGCTCTTCTTGTCCCCACTCATCCCCGCCTTGCTATTGCCCGTCTTTTCCCCACCCTACTGCTCCCAGCTGCAAATGGCCCCGCCCTGAGTACCTGTCACCCACCACACCTCTGGCCCCCTGACCAATCCTCGACCACCCTGCCAGACATCGCTGCATTGCGGGTTGCATACTTCGTGTGACAACACTTGAGTGGAGGTATTTCATTGACAACTTGTTATCTCTCTAATGTAATAAATGAGGAAACTTTCCATGTCCCGTAAAGCCTTTACTACTGAGTTTGTTTCCTTACTAATTTTTGACACTGTTAAACCAATCATTATAGATAATTTATTTTTGTTAAGATGCGCTTAATTGTATTTATTCAATATCGTGCCACATGGTATTAATATTCTCTTGGACGGTCGTCCTTTGGACCATGAGACGCTCTGCTTCACCCCCACTAGGCCAGCGGAAAGCGCCGCCACAGTCACCACTGGCACTACCTTCTACATTCGGAACCGCTTCTGCCGCCTCCTGCACCTCAGACAACGTAGGGTTTCGCCCTCTTCCGCTTTCCGCGGCCACCGTCTCCAGTACTGTCACCTACCCACTCCACTACTCATTCATTTCCTGCCTCATTTTTAGGTCCCGTCTCCACTGCCACCTTTTCCACATCCTCTTTCATTTATTCCATTTTATTTTTTCTCCTCACCACCTCCACCAGGTAGGTCTTATTACACTCTGACACCTCTTCCGTCTATTTTCCACAGTCGCTGCCTCAGGCGACGATACCCTATGCCAGATTCCTCACATCCTCTTTCTCCGTCCTCTTAGCCTCTACTTCCGTCACTTCCACATCCTCTTCTTGCTTTACTCCATCTTCTCTTCCTCCTTCTCTTCAGATTCTATCGAAAACTTCTCAGACAATATCACCTCTTTTCCCTTCTCCACTCTATACCGCCACCGCCACAGAAGCTGCCATCTTTGCCGTCGCCATTTATGCCTCCTTCACCGTCTCCCCTTCCTCCTCCTCCACTGCCACTATTTCCACACCTTCCATCACACACATCATCTCTCTTCCTCCGCCTCCCCCTCCTCCACAGATTCTATCACCACCTTCTTAGACTCCGTCATCTCTTCTTTCTTCCCGTCGACCTCCCCCAGCGCCCGCCGGCGAACGCTTGCATCCGCCGCGCGCGCTGCACCCTTCCGCTTCCGGCGCAGCGGCGCAGGCGCAGGCGGTGCACGTGCCGCCCGGGGGTTCCCCTGCGCCCCTCGGAGGGAGCGCTCGCTCCGCATGCGTTAGGCGAGCCCAATCTCCTGCACTGCGGAACAACATATTTTTGAAACCAAACAACTTATTTGAACTTTTCGACCCCGCAAGATTTTTGATCGTGTGTTTGGTACACTTTGTGTGATGAACCTTGTTTCTAATGTAAGATATTGTTTGTTTATTGTTTCTTCTAAGGGCAATATTCACCAGTGATTTTAATAGTCAGTTGTGTATCACAAAAGATATGAACTTTGTTACACCGTTTCTCTCTTTGGTGACTATCTTACGAACTTTGATGAAAGGCATCTTGGAATACTAAAAAAATGTTGTTGTTTAGCTAGGAGACTGAAACTTTGAGTGGGAGACAATTACCAGGAATAATTGTAGGGAATGTGTCAGTTTAGATGGCTACCCGACGATGACAGGATATTGTAAATAAATGGAGGTCAAGAAACACAGTTGAAGGAATGAAAGAGATACATTGTAAGACGTACATTGCATACATTGTTAGACGTAAGGGCTGGGAGAGTACCAATGGAAGACATATAAATCCTGTAGGGGCGCATGATGTGATTTCAATGGAATACCAATAAGAGAATGAATACGTAGGAGTGAGGAGTAAGTATTTAGTATTTGCGGGTGCCTTACCTACTTCCATCGTTAGTCCCGTGAGTGCAGCGCATGTCTTATCCTGGGGAAAGGCGTGTTCCTCCCCGATGGAACTGACCTCCCCGATGGGTCAGGCCCGCGGGACCTGGCGCCGACCTACATCACGTTTTCTCATCCAGAGGATCACCATTCGAGCGGGGACAAGCTCTACGCTCTGGACTGGTCTTCCAACATACGTGGTAATGTAGTGTATGTATGTATGTATGTATGTGTGTGTGTGTGTGTGTGTGTGTGTGTGTTCTAGAGGAGAGGGATAGATAAGGATAAGAAAGGAAAAATCGTGCGTGACCCATGGCCCATTTGCTAGGGTACTGCTCCGGCATTTGTCTGGCATTGATCGGAGAAATTGCGGTAAACTAAAGATCAGAGCAACCAGTCGCTATGTTTCGGATGCAGATAGTGGTTATAAATTTGGCCCTCTTATTAACCGATACTCGAAAATCCGCCGCTGCCGGGACTCGAACCCTAGCCAACCGATGATGCTGCAAAAGCAACTGTGTTGGCACTGAGATATCATTGGCGTGGCAAGAGACTGTACAAAGCTATTTGGTAAGTAATGGAGATCTGACGTCCAAATTGATTGATTGTTCGTGATTCCGGGCGTCAGAGGTCATTAGCCCTGGAAGTCCAGTGCGTGTTTTTTCGTCGGGAGGTGGCGGTGATATTTCCCTGCTCGATGGCGAGATCGGTGCCGACCAACCGTTGACTATTGGTGTTTCTCCCCAACCAGGTATCTCCCACCATAGGGTACCGCCGCAGCAGGGACATGGTCTCAGCTCCCGACCTGTTTCCCGGCATATATGGTAGTGTAGTGCATGTTAGTGTGTGTGTGTGTGTGTGTGTGTGTGTATAAGAGGTGAGGATAGGACAAGTAAGAGGAAGGAAAGGTCGCGCGCGATCCGTGGCCCGTTTGTTAGGGTACTGCTCAGGCATTCGCCATGTGTTGATCGGAGGAACCATGGAAAACTACCGATCAGAGCAGCCGTCTGCTAGAATTTTCCTCCAGAGACTGAATTCGACCTAGCTGACAAGCTAGAGTCGAAAATCCTGCCGTTGTCGGGACTCAAACCTAGGACCTGCCGGCCAGAGGGGTTGCAGTGACATCAGTTGATTCTGACGTCCCAGATCTCCATCGATAGTCTACATGCTCACCTTCTCACAACACGCGCTATTTGCAGGCAGTTGCCTTCGCTAGAGTAGCACGGGCGGAAAGCGTTCTTTCTGTGAGTCGCTCCCTATGAATACCTTACGCCTCAGCTCTTCTCGTATGCCAGAAGCGCACCCTGCCCCCACCCCCGCGCTCGGGATCTCGCATGGAAGCGCTCCGCCCCCCCGCCCCGCGGTCCCTTTCCCTGGGCGGCCGTGCGAGCCGCTCCCTTAAGCGGCCGCCGCTTTCGTTTTTTACGCGCTCCTTGCCACACGTGCTTACTTTTTGAGAGATTTAACGGCTGTACGTACACGCACGAAACCCCGCGGACGCGACCGCTTCTCCGCCGCACGTTTGCTACTTTTTATTAGGCGCATTACGTTTCGTGTAAAACGTGCTACACTCTGAGATGATCTATCTTACAAGAACATGGTCTAGAAGAATTCTCATTAAAAAAGTAAAATACGCTACCTTTAATATTCATGGGTAAAAATCCTCGTCGAGCTCAGAGAGAATGTATCGTGCGCAAGATGTACTTTGTCGCAGGCTCATAAAAGGTATGTTTATAATTTTCGAGCTGCATGTTTTGCAAACTCACTTTCTTCGCACGAGGTCCTTTGGGATTCCCGGCGCTGTGCTTCTCATCTCGAGAAGTTCTTGCGAGACAACAGACGTCCTAAATAGCTTCTCATCCCTGGTTGTCGTAGCGCAGTGCTACGGCGGGAGTTGCAGACTTAGAATACTTCTGGAGGAAGGTTGCGGTGCCAGTAGTTTATACAGAAAGGGCACAAGAACGATAATATCTCCTTAGTGCGTCCGTTGTCTAACTGAATATGCGCACTAAGGGAATTGACGCGCCTTCCGAGTTCGAGGAGCTTCTGAACAACTTAGAACTAAAGTAGTAACAATCGTGCTTGTAGTAACAATCGTGCTTATACCGAACACATATCGTCTCCTATATTATTTCAGTAGGATACCTTCCAATTGTGGCTCTCACTCGCAACCAATCTTTATACATGAGGTCACTAAAGAAAGACAACTTCACGGAGACATGATGAAATGCACTATGACGTTAAAAATCTGAAGGATTTGTTTAAAGAACGCATCTAAATAGTCGTGTAAAATGCAACCCGCAACACATGTGACCGGGAACGACAGTGACAGGGAACGACGTTGTGACAAGGAACGACGTTGCGACAAGCAACGACGTTGCGACAAGAAGATATGACGTTGCGACATGAAGAGATTACGTTGCGACAAGAAGAGATGACGTTGTGACAAGAAGAGATGCTGGCAAAAAAATGAAATAATATCTTAAGTTTTCATCAACTTGCGTGTTCATTGGCAAAATGAACTTCCTCTTGTTTTTCAGTATAATGACAGATGCTAATTCCTTTCATTATGAATCGTATAATGCGAGAGACCTGAAATATTCGCCAAAGTAAATTGAGATTGTTTTTAAATGAAAGTTTTGCCTTCTTGTTTAAGCCACTACATAGGTATCTAGTTCTAGAAAGCTCAGAAAACGTGAAGATTATGCGAAGTTCGTGACACGGTTTCGTGGTGATCTGGCGACCAAAAGAGATACTACGTCTGGCGGGGTACAGCGGCCAAATGGCTTGGATGAATCCCAACGCCCCAGTACGTTTTTCAGAACACAAAGCACAGACGAAGTGTGTGCGTTTGTTGTAGTGATATTCTCCCGTTCAGAATTCATTGTTTGAAACTGAGAAGAAATTAACTATCTCTGACATTCAATGTATTGTTGTCGCATTTTCATTTTACTTCGTTTTAAATTGTCACACATCATTGTAAAACTGATGTTTAATTTTGTAGGGAAACAGTTCTTTAATTGCATTTGATCAGAATTGTCTACAACTCGTATGAGATTTGTTGCAAGAAACACAGAACACACCCAAATTCTCAGATAATGTCTTTCACATTTTTGAAAGTTATAAATTTCAAGTAATAAGACACCAGAAACTACATTGTATTCTACGAACGAAAAGAAGGCGATATATTGTACGATTAAGTTGCTCCATTCAATGAATAAAATTTTACTTTCATTCATCAATCATTCAAGAAACTATTAAACGACTATAAAATTACGAATTCTCGTTTTACTTAGAATGTAATGCCAATAGTGTTTTCTTCTCTAAAATATTTTTGACTTACCTTTATTTCGCGTTCAACTTGCCAATTCGCTTCTTCTGTTATATTTGTACTTGTATATATGTCACCTTACTCTTATTATCACAGTTTTGTTTTCGTTTTATGTAAATTGGTTCCTTTGTTTTATTGGCGTAATACAGTCGTATGGCTACCCCTTTCGGTTAGCTCTGTTCTGTCTAACCACTTCTACGCGTTTGCATAGTTAAATTTTGAATACATTAGGAAGTTGCATGAAGATGCAGTCATTCAGTCTTCGCTTTTGATTTGGATTTGTTGTTCTTCCATTTCTTAACTTTCTTGTTGATTGCCTTTTCTTCCCAAGCAGTATTTGAGACTTTCCTGAAAATTAAAATCTTAAAATAATGGTTATTCAGAAATCGTATCTGTTTTAAAAGATCCTCTGCAGAAATATCTTGAGTGATTTACCATCAGCTTTAAAACACAATTGCTATTTAGCGCTGGCTTCAGTAATTAAAATTCAACATTGCTTAAAAACTGACTTGAGTGCTGTAGTATGTATACATTAAGTTCTTCCGATACGTGCTGTAATGGATCGGTAACTTAACTCAGGGAAGTAAGAAATAGTTTGCAGCAATTTCTAGAGATAGCTGTGGCAGGGGTAAACAATGGAGTTTGCACGTTAACCCTGTTTTGCAACGATGTCTTTAGAAGCAAAATACAGAAGGGAGAATAGTTTTGCAAAGTTCGCGTTGAATCAAAACACTACGAAGATAATGGTGTGGGTACGTTGAGCAATGCAATAACATTCTTCGAAGAGAGCGGTTTCACCACATTACTTGAAAATGTGAAGAAAACGTTTTTGCGAGTATGACTCGTATTAATCTACAACGACATAAAGTATTACAACGTTTTAAGGACGATTTGGATTTACAGCTGACTGAAGAATATTTGCTTCACAACAAAAATAGTATTATTTTGGTAATATTTATACACATGTTATCCTTCTGAGGTTGAAGAAGGAATAATGACAACGTTCTCGATTTGAACGTTTCCCGGCCCAATATTATTATTCTGGAGTCCGTACGTTACAATGTGATAAGTGTTGTGTGTTCAACATGAAGAGACACCTATTTTCGATACTGCACTAACAATATGCTGTCTTCACCGCGCGTGAATTTCGTTGTGGCAATGAATAACTTATTTACATGCAGTTTTTGCAATCAGTGATTGTCTGAAAATAATTACCACTCATCGCTTGGTGTTTCTTCACACATTATTACCATAGTATCTTAGGTCTATTTCAAGATCTTAAGAACATTTATCTGAAGATGCTTTTTGATGTTCCAATAATATATTAATATCGCTAAAAGATTTAATTTAACTATTATCATAAAACACAACTACGCTTTTTTCGATTGTCTCACCATAAGAAATCTTTGCACATCTGAAGGTGAATGAAACGTACTTCCGCAAGTATTGTAATTTTAAATCTAGTCTTTCAACTGGGCTATGAAAAAAATTTCAGAACTTGTTATTACGTATATCACAAAACAGAGAATGCAAATGTACATAAAATTATTCAGAATTCTTTCCCAAAACATCTCCACATTGCCACATATCTCAGCAATTATGGAAAGGCGTTAAGCACCATTGACTATGTGCGATTTGTTTAACTCTAATTTCATGGACATTCTACTACGTATTACCGACGATGTCATTATGAGCAAAGCATGCATTGGGGCTGTCTTCTCAGCTTTCCATATGAGATCACTTTGACGGAAATAGAATGAATAGGAAGCTCAAGACTTCCCTCCCACTCTTACTATCATTCTTGATCAATAATCCATATTGAAATATGGCAGACCCTGACTCTTTGCATATAGCACCCGTCCATCGCAATCATAAGAGTATGCATAAGCTATCAGACGTATAGGATTTACAGTGCAGGCACATATTCAGAAAGTTCAAAACAATGACTTATTAATCAATCCTCGTCCAATGAGAAAGCATTATGCACGAACATAGTCCGAGGGCTGGGCCTGGTTATTGGACATAATGCCACGCGGGAGGGTGTTGAGGAGAGGCAAGGTTGGGATGAGGCAGGGAGGGTCAGCAAAGTGCCAGGAGGGACAAGGAAGGTTGTGAAGCGATTGGAGTGGAGCAAGACGGAGGAGAGGGGCGGCGAGGGAAAACGGACGAAGTAAAGCTGGGAGTATGACAATGCGAGGAAGGGCGAGGGAAAGCGGGAGGCATGGTAGGTGGGAGGCGTGGCGGGGTGGGTGGGGGAATCGGAAAGACGAGGGAAAGTGGGGGAGAGAGGGAGAGCGGCAGCCCGAAGGAAAGCGGCTTGCGACGGAAAACAGGTTGGCGATGGAAAGCGGTGGGGGCGAGTGAAAGCGGCCAGGAGCAGGGAAAGTGGGGTAGCGAGGGAGCGATAGCGGGCGAGGGTCACCGTCGGACCGTCTGGTGCAAGGCGGTTGTCGGGGGGAAGGGAAGTGGGTGGGGGATGCATGGGGAGGGAGGGGGCCGCGCAGCACCACCCCGACATGGCGCCCCGGGCGCCGGCGCCGCCGCGACCTAATTAACGCCGGGGCCCCTCCGCTGCCCATAATGAGGATCGCAGCGCGCGGCCGTCAGCTCGGGCGGGGCACGAAGGCCGGACTCTGCTCTCGCAGGCCGGCTCTGCTCTGCAGTGACAAAGGGCCTCCAGTGACCGCGGTGCCTGGAGATCGGTGAACATGCGCTAGATTGCATGGCGCTCTGTGATTTGGTGTTGGGATTATTATTACGTATTATATCAATTATAATATATTAATATAATAATATGATCATCAGTCAATTGAAATAATTTAAAATCACAGTGAATAGCAAATGGTTAAGAAATGTCTATCTTAAGTCATTTTACAGAGAACTAAAGAAGAAAGCATGATAAATATAGCGTATAATTAACTGAAAAGAAGATATTCCGCGTGCCGCCTTTTCAATTTTTATGGAGTGTTTGTATATTGCACACTCAAATATGAAATGTATCTTTTGATGATGAGATTTTTATAGTAAAAACAACAAAGGAGAATATGTTTTGCTCATTTTACTTAAAACTGAATTAAATAGTTTCATCTTCAATGTTAATAAAGGATTGAGAAATATATGCATGAGAATTATATTTTTCTTTACTTTCATTTTGGTCATCTGGGGACCATGCACCAATTTCAATGATTCTTGTTGTCTTTTCTTCTTCCTCTAATACTTCTTTCAGTGGCTTCTTTTACCTAGCACTTATTTATATGATAAACATATTTTTGATAGTTTTTGCAAAACCATTTGCAAGATACAAGTGTTGATAGGAGAATGCTTAATAATGGCACCGAATTAACGCTGCAAATGCCTACGCCTCTACTTCTGCCTCTGCCTGTATCTCCACCTCTGCCTATATATCCGCCTCTGCCTCTGCCTCTACCTCCGCCTCCGAATCTACCTTCGCCTCCACCTCTACCACCTCCTGCGTCTGTACCTCCATCTCCACCTCTACCTCCGCCTCCGTCACTTCCTTTACCTCTGCCTCTACCCCCGCCACCATCTCTGCCTGCACCACATTCTCCACCACCGCCTCTTCCTCCACCTCCGCCTCTACTTCCGCCTCGACTCTACCTCCACCTCGACCTCCGTCCCCATCTATACCTCCTCCCTCCGCTCACTTTCCCACCCCCACACACGCTGCCGCCCACTCTGTCCACCACCACCACCCATAATGAGTAGCGCTGCGCGACGGTCACGCTGCACGGGGCACGAACAGCGGACTCCGAGCGACGCTGCACTGGTGGAACTCTCTGGCATTTGCAGAAGCGCTGGCACCAAAAGGCTTCCGGAGCAGAAGCGCCTTAACCGCATTGCGACGCCGACGAGCACGGTCCACCCGTCGAAACAAATTTTTACTCGGGGCAACGAAATTCCTTTAGTTTTTCCACTCGTTTCACGAAGAAACGCACTTTTAGTGTTCTCAGAATAATCCTTACCATATTAAAGTGCATCTTATACTTGTGTATGAGATGCACTTTAATATGGTAAGGATTATTTTGAGAACACAATGTCAATAGCAAGAAGAAGAAATTCTTGCAAGAAGAATTCTTGCAAGAACATATTATACTTAGATATTTGTACAACATCTGATTTTCCAATTTTTTCGGTAGCACAAATATATGATACATCGAAGGAACTATTGAATTATGAACACAGTAAATTCTAATGGAAATATTCCAAATATGCATATTAATTATCAAGAAAGCCATACCCTTCAACTCCAAATCCGCATAAAAAGAAGTGAAAAACTACCTATTAACGCTTCACTTTGAGACTTTGCAATATTTTATTCTATTTCGGAGCTGAAAACGAAATCTCGCGAGTTTGCAAGAATAAAAATAACAATTTTTTTCAACCCTCGGACTAATAAAAATAAACTTGAAACTGTACTTCCAATATAGAAGGCAAAGCGACTTTTAAAAAATTTAAAATGTATTTCACAGCAATTGTTTTAACTTTTAAAAAATCTTGGGTCTTGTGATCCATATGTCAAGTTACTCAATATACTTGTATATTTGACTCTTTTGCATGCTTTAGAACAATCATAATATTGAACTTTTATATGCCAAAGTCATTATTCTACATATTCTGTGAAAGAAGATGAAGTATACGCTAATTCTATAAATATATAAAATTTACATAATAATATTGGGTCAAGTAACCCTAGTTTTCCTTACATATAATAAGTATCTGCTGTACTGAATATCATTATAAAAGCATGTAACGGAGATTTGAGTGCTAAAATATACAGATCCCAGTGATATGCTTAAAACCGTTCTTTCACTACAATCTGAAACAACCCTGCAAGAGCGCGATGAAATAGCGGTACGCTAAATAAAAACAAGCAACTTTTTCTCCTACACATATTTCTTTGAGCGCCGTCGTTGAGCATATTCAAATAAAAGAACAGGCAGGTTGAAACATTCATAAGCAACGCAAGAAATTTATCGCCCTTCGACAAAGGCGTCCTGTTCACGCCGCGCGCACATAAAAAGCGCTGCCCGCCGCGAACAAAAAGACGGCGTCTAATTAGACATGCTCCGTCTACTCGCCGCTTCCACTCGCGTGAGCGCTGATTGCCGGGCGAGTAAGTGGCGGCGTGGAGTGTCCGAACGTCAGAGGAGCGAGGGCCCTCCACGCCAGCCGCAGCCGCCGCCCCACCCCCTTCGGCCCCGCCTGCCGCTGGCACTGCGTCGCTCCACGCCCCGATGACGACTGTCTGTTTGAAATAGGCTGATTTGTTAACACCACAGCTATCGCGATCACCTCTATTTTCAGAATCTCATCATATTTTCCCGGTATATGCCATCACATCATGGTGTGACAGGACATATCGCGACGACATCGCGAAATCTTCACCTCTCTCCTCACAGAAAGAACCCCTCGACTTATGTCGACTTCTGTAGGATCTTGTGATCGTCTCCTTCATAGAGACACCTGCCCTGTATAAAATCCCGGAGTCGCTCCAGGTCCCGATGTCAAAGCTGCGGACACCCTGCGATAGTTTCATTTACTGTCTAAAATATACCGTGTTGTTATCACCTCCGCCAACCCTCGCATTCATATTTTAAATTTCGGAAATGGTCATCACTTAATACCACGACATTTCGATGTTTTCACATGTTTCCACAGAAATATCTTTTTGCCTTCGGCCGCTGCCGGAACTGCGAATCGGTCCATTTTCCTGGCTTCATCTTCGAACTCGCGATCGCTCCGCGCCTGGTAACTTGTTCGCTGTCACCACCCTCACATAGGTTTACTTCTTGTCTCTCAAATAAGCTGTGTTGTTGTCACCTCTGTCGTGTCCTTGTATTTTGATGATCTACACTATCACATTATGTTGTCATCACCTATTATGGCGATTTTGGGATTGCTTCACCTTCTGCTGCCCGCTACCAAACGATCGATCCGACTTCACAGATGCAGTTTCCATTTTGCTCCTCGCCCCTTATAACTTCACCGCTGTCGCCCTCCAGCGATTCGGCCTCTGCAACACCTCTGTATTGTTCCATCTTCATAGCTTCAGCTGTTATCTCGAGACTGTTCCACGTGTCTCCTCTTCTGCCACAATTCTGCGATCTCTTCACTTACTGTCAGTCCGGAACACGCCGCGTTGTCATATCTGCCACACTCTAATAATGACATCACATTCTCCCAATCGATGGTCTTCACGTCTTGTGGACATCCAGCACTGCTATCACGCAATCATTTTCTTCCAGCGTCTGAACACGCCCCAATATCATCACTCTGCGATTGATGCACTTACTGTCTGAAATATCCCGTTTTGTATCAGCTCTGTCTTTCTCTTGCAATCTTGCAATTACTTCACCGCCGCCGCCCCACGGCGATCTGTTCACCCATTGTCTGTGAAATATGCAGTTTTCCATACTCTCGTAGTTTCATTACACAAATTTTGTCGATTAATTCCATCACAACAGGAAGGCATCACCTACCATGGCGACCATGCTTCACCTACCCCCTGTGATGATTCATGATGAGATCACTAGAAGGTGAATGTGCAGTCTATTAAGTTCTGTTTGTTGGATTTGTCAAGTTGGATTTGTATTAGGGAGGGTGGTAATGGGCAGGAGAAGGGACTTTGGGCGTTTCGGATTAAAATTTTTCCATTATGCACATCTGAATGGACAGTGTACTAAACATAATGCTCAATAATAGTTATTTGGTGAGAGAGACGAAATATCCAACAAGTCATATTGTTTTGTACTTAGCGATTATCATCAGCCATCAGCGGGTTCTCCGCTTAAAGAAAGTATTTTGTACGCTTTAACATGTGTGGCTCATGGCATCAGTTGATGTCTCTGCAGTGCCTCTAACCGGAATGTCCTGGGTTCGAGTCCCGATGGTCGCAGGATTTTCGACTCTAGCTAGAAAGCTGGAGGAGGATAAATCTTGCAGCCGGCTGCTCTGATTGGTAGTTGTCCGAGGATTCTCCGATCTACACCAGGCGAATACCGGAGCAGATCCCTAACAAACGGGTCAAGGATCGAGCGCGATCTTTCCTTCCTCTTCCTTCTCCTATCCTTATCCCTTACACCCACACTCCCATGAACTCCGCTATCACACTTGTTAGACCAGTCGGGAGCTCAGGGTTTGTCCTGACCGAGGGGGCGCTGCACTGGTGGGGGACACCTGATTGAGGAAAATCCCCGCAAGCCGACGTAGGTCGGCGCCGAATCTTACCACCCAGCGTGAGATCACCACCACCTCCCACCAACAAATGCACTATACTTACAGGATAAATGACCTTTGCAGTTGATGCGCCCAAAATCACTAATCAGTCAAAGAAATTAAACACCCGTTAGACGTACATGGGCGAGGACAGACATACTCCCCTTCCCGTCGACATTTGTTGCGGAGACGAGGTGACAGCTTCTCAGGTGCAGAAGTTGGACCACCAGGAGGAGAATCTACCTCTCTGATACTACCCATGCGCAGTCAATCTGCTTCTTGAATGTCGTTTCAATAGAAGTTGTCGACTTAGAGTACTTCATAATGACACCGCCTAATCCATAATACCGCAAGAATAATTCCCATTTCATGCCAATTGACATATTCCTCAATGATTTGTTTGTGTCAATACGTCTTTGGTACCTCCAAAAACTCACTTTTTTTAAACATCTTTGTTATCTTGATTATTCTTGACTAATCTGCTTTCATCATAAACTTTCATCGTATCCATCCTACATCTCTCGCTATCTCATTTCTTTTTCCAACCCCAATTATCTTCGCCGGCAGCCTCATTCTCTCAACCACCACTCGCTGCTTTCACAGCTGCCCAATGGGCTGTGACGGGCTGATAATGATAACGGAACTGAGAGAGGCAGAAGGAAGGGATCCACCTCCCTTCCACAGTCACGCGCAGAATCTTCTTGCTGATTTAGCACGTCTCTCTCCATCCTCACCCGTGATAGTTTTCTCACCAAATCGCTCGCTCATGTCCCCCCCCACAAGCCCCCACAGATCAGTGAAATGGACACCCACTGACCACTGATTATATCAAATTGCAGGGAAGTGGCAGGATAAGGGCGGCATCTATTCTGGGCCGCATGCTTTAAAATTCCTCGCAGTCCTCATATCTTGACCTTGTCTTACATTTCTTACTATCCACACTACTCATTTTCTTTCATCTTTCCCTTCCAATCACCACCTCGGAATATCCCAATGGGCTCCTAAAGATGTTCAGTAACATGGTTGGGGGGCATGGGACGATTGCTGCCCTCTCAAGGACGCGCACAGTGATACCCATCGCGAATCATGCTCTTTGCCACTATTTTCTCGGTCATCTCCACCGCTCTTCATTTTCCCTCCCACCATATCGGGTCTGCTGACTGCCTCATCCCCCCAGCTCCAACTCGCACCCCAACGGGCAATGACGGACTGATGCTAATGAGCTGTAACGTCCCCTGGAGAGGCCAGGGAAGCCCGCCCACCAGAGGAGGCAGTGAATCTGCTCGTGAGAAGCGCCGCTGCCGCCGCCGCCGCCTCCTTCGCCGCACCCCTCACCCTCATCTTCGCCAATGCCTTCCGCGCCTTCACACTCACCGTCCCCGCTAACGCCACCGCATTCGTCCTTCACCCTCTTTCGGCTCCCTGTCCCCCCGTCCACCCACATTCCGCTCCCTCTCCTTCCCCTTCCCGGTCCTCCATCCGCCTCTACGTCCCCTTCTCCATTCCGTCTCTCTGTCCCGCCTCTCCGTCCCGCCTCTCCGTCCCGCCTCTCCGTCCCGCCTCTCCGTCCCGCCTCTCCGTCCCGCCTCTCCGTCCCGCCTCTCCGTCCCGCCTCTCCGTCCCGCCTCTCCGTCCCGCCTCTCCGTCCCGCCTCTCCGTCCCGCCTCTCCGTCTCGCCTCTCTGTCCTGCCTCTCCCTCCCGCCTCTCCCTCCCGCCTCTCCGTCCCGCCTCTCCGTCCCGCCTCTCCGTCCCGCCTCTCCGTCCCGCCTCTCCGTCCCGCCTCTCCGTTCCGCCTCACTCCCCTTCCTCACAAGCTCCCTTGGCCTCCCTGTTCTTACCCCCGCCACCTCCGATCCCGCCGCCGCCATAACCCCAGCCGCCACCCGCGCCCCCGCTGCCAGCGCCCCCGTTGCTCCTGCTGCCCCCGCCGCCTCCACCGCCGGTCGGGGCCTCTTGAGAAGAAGGGGAGACGTGGCGGCGGCGGCGGCGGCGCGCAGCAGGTAATAAAGTAATTCTTTCTCCGGCTCCCACCGCGGGGAGGGGTAATGCGAAGGATGAGAAATTATTCACTGGCTCTCCAAGGAAGGCAGCGCGGCGCGGCGCGCATCGCGCTGGCTGCTTCATCAGCCCGCCATTTGCGGCTCTGCTGCTCCGGCCCGCGCCCGCGCCCGCGCCAGCTTCTCGGCGTCTCCGGGGCGAATTTGCCTGAGGAGCCGGCGGCTTTATGGGCGCTGAGGTCGTGGTGTTCTGATGGGAACAGAAAGGTGGTTGTCGAGTGTGTAAGCAGCTCGTCGTAAATCTTCGTCGGAATTATGATTGCATTTAGTTAGGTCTAGATTAAAATTCGTTTAATTCATTTGGGAGTGTTTCTTTCGTAATGCAGTTTAGTCATTTCGAACAATCTTATTTCCAACAAATTCTTAGTGCCCGGAGTTTAAGACATTTTAGTTCGTAAATTTCTTGCAATGTCTTGTTCCTGAAAACAGTAATATTGCAATATAATGAATGAAACATCAAAGTTCTACTAATTGTTCTATTGGTCACAAAGACATTTTCAAATTTCGTTTAGTTACTATTTCGGCTGCGTAGCATGACGCAGCGCAGGACAAAAACATTAACAAAGGCTGCGATTTCTCTTTCGTCTAGGAGACCAAAATCGGTTTTTGCGCGGACTCGAGTTCCCAACAAAAAGTCCGGCGGTTTTCGAAAGAGACACGCCCATTGGCGAGCCAACTTGTGCCGCGCAATAGCTTAACTTCGACAGCAACGAGGCCGCGGCTGTGGCGGAACGACCCTCCAGGGGACCGATAGGGGCGGACGAGCGGGCGGCGGCGGCGGCGGCGGCGGCCCATCCTTCTACCGCCCTCGCAGCCCTTCTGCCGGCCACTCAGAACGGCTCCAGGCTCTTTCGCGAAGGCTGGCGGTCGGTCATTGGCCAGTAGAATGATTTAATCACGTCTACACCCTTAAATATTTCTTGCCAAGCATGTGATAAGGGTCTTGCAATTATTGTTATTTTAATGATGTGATGTAATGATGTCGTAATGACATAATTTTAATGAAAAAGTTCGTTTAATTATTAATAATATGACTGAACATGACAAGACTCGTCGAAATTTTTACCCTCTTTATCTAGTGGAGGTGTATTGCGTCTCAGTGACTAGATATTAAAATTTTTCTGGATATTCTTAGCCATTATACATTTCGTCATCCGTTTAAATGTGTTGCGCGTTAAATGTTGTTAAACATTTACTTTTTTAAATATCTGCTCAACTTTCCCTACTGGTGGTAAACATATTTTATCACTGTCGTTATAAATCACATGTCTACGCTATGAAACATACGATAGTGGATCAATAAAAACACGTCCATTTTTTCAGCTATATGATAGTAATATGTGAAGTGAAACTTTCACTAAAATATTTTAATTTTTTGTTCTCAACGTAATTGGCACACCCCGAGGTATAAGAGTGAATTAAAAATGAACAAAGATTGTGTGTTTGTTACAGTTCTCTTCGTTTCAAGAGCAGATAATTGTTGTTCATTTTCATTGGTTAAAAGACCAAAGTGAAATTTTCATGGAGATTATGTGCATGTTTAGGGAAGACTATGGATTGCAGGAATATCTCCAGGTAATGTAAATTCGTTGCAGAATGTCCCATGTCTCTGAATTTGCCTTGTGCCGAGCGCATGTTAGAGACGAAATTTTGTTTCCTTTCCCGCTGTTCATAGCGCCGCCATTGCCGTTCACTCCAAGAGCCACTAGACAACGCTCCTCTAGGTTCCAAGAGTGATTCACCTGTAAAGGCTAGTTGACGCTTTTCTACGTATTTCCAATTTGGAGGAGAAGCTCCGGCCTTAAGATTTCATATTGATATAAAACATACATGAGTCCACAAATTTCCGCTATTTATGCGACGAAATGACCAAAAAAGGGTCGTGACGAGACCCAAACCCAAGAATATGAATCTTCAGGCCAACACGCTGGCTTGAAGGATAACTGGCACGCTTTGGATGTACAGTACTAAACCTAACTTGCCTCGTGGCGCTCTGAACGACAGGAACGGTAACTGAAATTCAGTTGCGATTTAGAATACTGCGATCTGGGTATCCCTCGACAGCATCAAGCGAAAAGAATGCCACAGCCATTGACGAGGCGATTTGACTGAAGCTCCCTGAAGCGAGTGGTCGATGATGCCAAAGAATCTCACAGGGCACTACAGCGCAGAGAATGATGGCATGCCTAGGCACCTCGTCAGTTTAATGGGGGAGAGACACTTCAGCATGTGCTGTACAGTCCGGATGTGGCACCGTCCGGCTGTCATCTCTTTGACTCAATGAATAACTAGTTCGGCTAAGATTTTACTTGCGATGCTGATGTCAAATCGGTTGTGCCAAGATGGATCTACTTGCAAATAACGGGCTTCTATACGAGGGTATCTATAAGTGTGTCGGTAGTAGTAATTTGAAAAACGTGGGAGCTATCTTCAAAAATAGATTAAATAAGTTCATTTTGTTATGTGAAGCCCCCGGACATTTTTAAAATTTTGTAAATAACGGTTCCAAATTTTTTTCTTTAAATTTTTTAAGAGTGATAAGGATAGTACCTACCGTACTCTATGAGTTGATATAAACGCCATACTACTCTATTATTTGTTTTTTCCAAAATAACAAAAATATAAGTTTCTTGATTTGTCTGTCACGTTGTTAATATTTATATTAGAGGCGATTTGTTCACATTATTATATTTATGAGCATATTTGCTTTAAATAATTTTTGGAAACAAATTTTAAACAAATTTTTGGAAAACTCAATCGCTTTCTGTGAAAAATAACTCAAAATTCCGCAATTTCAAAAAGGCTCAAACGCCATTTTCTCAAAAATGGCTCCAATTGTTTCCAAACATTTCGACCTGGTAGTGCTAGTTGCACTCTTAAACGTGACGTAAAGATTATTTAAAAGGATTTTTTGTTGTTTAAAAAGTTACACAAATGTAATTTTACTGAAAGATTTCTCACACCTTTAATACGCACATTACCAGCAATTTGTAAACACTATTCTATTTGTGTGTGTGCTTCAAATGACTTCAAATGAAGTTTTTTGAAAACTCAATAATTTTCTGTGAAAAGGAGCTGCAAATTTCGTATTTTTAGTAGCGTTTTAAACGCCATTGCCTTAGAAACGGCTCCAAATTTTTAAAATAAAATTGCCATTTAGGACGATGTTTTTGTATTATTTAATATTCTAAACTTAATATTTCCGTTCTACTATTAGGAAACCGAAAAATTAAGAAAATGTCAAAAAAATTTACCTTGGGCGGCGATAGATGGCAGCTGGCAAGAGTATGTGGCAAGTCGAAATAGGCCCCCGGACTAGCCCAGACCCAAGGAAAAAGAAAACTAATACGGGCAAGTCTGTGCTTTTCTGTAGCACCACTAGGTTTTAAGATTTCTTTATTCTTGGGTTTCCTAATAGTAGATTGGAAATATTGTTTTTGAAGTATTAAAGAAGAGTAAAACCTCGCCCTACATGGAACCACGATTAATAATTTGTAATGAATAAGTTTTGAAAAAAAACAAAAGGATATGACAATATGGCGTGTATGCTGTCTCGTAGAGTACGTTAGGCACGAACCCTACGAAATGTTTGAAGAAAAAAATTGAAGCTCTTTTCGGGAAAATATTGTTTTTGTTATTTTTTAAATCGCACAAATGACACGCAATATTGCGCGAAAACTTCTAAAATATTAAAAAATGTACATGTGTACATGACCTTCATGAAAAAACTAACTATGGAGAAAAAATACTTGAAGGAAAAATGTCTTTAATTTACCTATTTTTTATTATTTATTTTTATTTAAAAGGTAATTATTACACATTTATATATAATTGCAATTCTTCTTAACTGTGACTAGACTGAAGGCCTTTAAGCCATTACAATACCTACATCGTTCCGCATTCTAACCTTTGGAATTCTGGCATTCACCCCTAATGTTCTGTTCATCGCATCAAAGCTGCGGAAAGAGACCATAAGGTACGGCTGAGGGAAAAACCTGCCGTCAGAAGACGAATACATGCTAAGCTACTAGATTTTTTCTAAACTATTTATATATTTCCTGGAATGGGCATCTTCTCCATCCAGTCTTTGGCCTCCTAAGGCCCTGAAATCAAACAGCGCCACAGAAGATTGCCCGTACCACCGCCTCTCCGCTCAATTTACTATTGATTTACTTAATTATCGCTTACAGATTAATTTAATTATTACTAACTTATTAATTAGTATTAGTGATTAACATTACTGATTACATTACTAATTAATATTAGTGATTAGCATGACTGATTACATTACTAATTAATATTAGTGATTAGCATTACTGATTACATTACTAATTAATATTAGTGATTAGCATTACTGATTGCCTTTCTAATTAACTTAATTATCGCTTACTCTTTGAATTATTTAATCTCCAGACTAGGCTTTGCTCGTTCTACTAACCAGTGCGGTTTTCCCACTCCCTGATTACCGTCTCCCTGATAGCTCGAACCTTTCCTAAAAATGTTTCTAATTCTTTCATGAAGTAAGATCTATTATCAACTAGCATGTTTTGAGCGAGCGTTGTTTGTAAGTTGGAAGCAATAGTTCCCCATTCCCTTCCCTTTTCCTCTCCGAGTTTCTGTAGCGCAGCAATTTAACAAGATGTGGATCCAATCTTCTCTATCACCGCAAAGTACACAGATTCCGTTGCCATCCGAATCCTTCATTCTACGTTGCATCCTCCCCTACCCTAAACCAAGCGTATCCCCCTCTTGCGTCCCTTTTAAGTCTGTGTACGTAACTTTCACATACAGGACTCGTGAGAATTTGTACCACTAACGAACATTTTTCTGCTGATGCTGCCAGGATACCTTGCCTTTTCATATCCGAAAGTCTATCTGAAATTAACCGTTCAATCTCCCGTGTTCCCCTATCCCCAACCATCTCCGGAAAAACGTCTCCCAGACCTGCGCGTTCTAGTACCCGTTTCACTTTATACGAACAATAGCGCTGATCGTTTTCCTGTAAGCACGAATAAGCGAATAAGTACCTATTTTTTATCTATCTTTAATTTTGTAGTTGTAGGAAGACGCCAAAAAAATGAAAACTTTTGAAATTTTCGAAAATTTAAAGTCAACTAAGAAAAAGGGACCTATGGCACGTCTCTGAGTGTATTTTACTTTATTCTTTCAAAACAAAAAAAAAGAATGAGAAAATTTAGAAAATATAGCAGGGGATTCATGTAAAGTATTCGCAAATTTTAAATTGTGTTTTTCAAATCGCAAAGTTTCGAGCCGAGCCATATCGGTTGGGGAATATCCATTTTGAAAAAAACAAACCCTACGTATAGATTAGGCGCTAGAGGTGTTCACACACGGACCGACCCGACGGCCAGACGACGGACTGACTCGAAACTGATCTTGAAATCGATTTTCAGCAGCAATACATAACTTTTCCTATACTACGTATATTACTCGTATATACTAGTACCTACGTATACGTGAAATTAACATTGTTTCCCATTTCCTTACTTGGTCCAACATACAATAGTGCAAGGACCACTACAAACACTTCACAGACTACTATAAACACCGGATTATTCACAAGAAACACTTCAAGGGATATTCAAATGAAATACCATATCTTTCAGTTGTTCAATTTATAATCATGAATGTAAACAATACCTCTACAGTTTTGTGTAAATGTAAAAATTTATAATTTTATAGTATGTTGCATTCGCAGATTGTATGAATTAATATCGATTTAATCAACTAAGTCCTCTGAAACACACTTCACTCTCGAATTAATGAATTCTTGCTTTGTATTTTGAGTTTGTGTAATAAACATGTTTATTTGCTATATAATGTAGTTAAATGAGTGATCCATTACATAAAACTCGTGTTTAAGAGAGTAATAATGTTAATGTTCCCTTCATATTGAAAATGTGCTTTTATACATTCATAAAGGCATTTGCACTCTTATGGTTCTATAAAAGAGCGCATATTGTCCCGAAGATCATTAGAACGTTCTTATGAGTCCTCTAGTCTTTGTCGTGGATAATCGTTTTTAATGAATAAAGTTTGACACGAACAACGTAATGAAACTATCGCATTTGCACCATAAGGCGCTCCCTGAGGGGTGAAAAAGCAATACGAGATTCATTCCGATGTTGTATCAAACGTGTTTGTGTAAACATTTATCTACGACGAGTAAAAAACATGTATAAAAAAGATAATTTCATATTTAGGGAAAGTTTTATCTCTGCACATTGTGCTGATTGGAGATACGAATAGTACGTTGTGTTGCTCACATCCGAGGTTGTTTTAATGTGTGGTTTTGTTTGTTTTCTAATCGTGTGAAATAGATTTCTTTGCTGATTTTAGAGCTAAATATGTTGGAATCGAAGAGGGTTAAAAAGGAATTTGGGTGGAAAATATCAAAGCTTTACCTTTTCTAGAAAAAGAAAACCATGATACTCATGAACACGTAGACGCAATATTTACATTTTGCGAAAAGAGAAAGAAATTAAAATTAATTAATTTATTTAATTTATGTAACGTAAAAATCTATTAAAAAGACACATATTTGGGAGGAGTGAGGGGAATATCTTCACCAACGCTACACAGAAAATAAGTAGAAAACATCATATCGTCAGTAGATGAAGGAAACGGAAAGAACAAACTAATAAGGATGTCTTTTGTTGTTTTGGATTTTGATCGCAATGAACAAATTATTCTAAATCTATATTTATTTTATGTGAAAGTCTCAGTTTAGATACGAATACTTTTCTTTCGCTTAAACAATGCGCGTCTCTTCCACCAGAGGAAAAGGGAGATGTAATGGAAAGGTTTAATATAATCATGCTCTAATACATTCATTAGAGTACAGGCGTTACTTGTACTTAAGCTTTTTAAAGCCATTTTCTTGATGTCTTACTTACAGCATTTTTTTGTTAGCTAGTCAAACATTCGCATCATAGTAGATAGTACTTATTAATGAAATAAGCTTGTTATTGACATTTTTTTCATGAGGATTACATCAGTTATAATTCTGCTAACGGATAAAAATACTTATATTACAAGTCATAATTTGTTTGTTAGTTTGACTTCATGGTTTTCTGAAAGCAACGTGGTTTAACAGAATCATGGACGGGTGACGAGGACGGTCAGAAAGAGACATGTGTGCGGGGATCATTGTCTATCCAATAATATCAGAATGTCCGAGAATTAAAGTTACAATATTTAGTGCATGGAGAAGAGTGATCACTTTTTGTTAGTTGAAGGGCTTCTGGGAAAAACACCTTTAATTCCAAAGTCAAATTTGTGGGAAATGAGGAAAAACTGTCCATATTCCTGCCTCAGAAAGATAAATGGAATTTTGTTTTGTACATGAATACTTTTACACAGCATGATACATAACATACGATTGTAAGTAAACAAAACAATATATTTCACAAGTTACAAGAAAAAATTGATATATGTTATTTTTGCTTGAAAATTGCGGATTACCTAAATATAACATTTGTTATTATGCATATATCAGAATACTAAGGTAAAAAATAAAATTACATATATTTTACGTATTATATTGTTATGCTTGCGTACAGTGATCACAATTGCACCTCCAAAAAATACTTTACCGAATCGTATTTAATACACTCTAGATTAAGTATAACCTACAATAAACACTATTAAAATGCTTGAAAGAACTGCTGGAAGCTGATCATTTATCACACCTACTGTTTGAACTTCATGTGTCCATGACTGCTGTTTTACCGGAAACACTTTGGACATGGCATGATCTTCCAGAATCACCTATTTTTTTCATCACCAGTTTTCTTTGGGACTATATGTAATCTTTTTATTCCTATAAAACGTGTAGTCAGAATGTATGTTTTCTGGGTCCTTGATACCAAAAATTCCATTTAGGGCAAAACGTTTGTCTGTCTGTAGTCGTGCGTCAGTACCAGTGCCTACACCATTCAGACAATTCTCTTGAAATGTCAATTTAATCTTGAATTGTTCAATTTAAAGGAACTCCAGGTTCTGTGGAGAAACATATATTTTGATTTGGGGGAGTATTTTACATGAAGCGTCAATTACATTTTCAAAATGTTCCCAAAAGTGCATCCAATTTTTTTATTAAACTTTGTTTCTGGATAGCATAGCTGTCACTGACAAGAACGGTACAGCTTTCATGTTCGTTAGATTCCCTCTTCCCTGTTTAAATTTTCTCCTCGTACGTAAGAAATAACGTTATACAATGAATGCTAGTTCCAGAAAACTATATTTTATAAAATTCCAAAACGTTAACATTGCAAAACTACAATAATAAAGACAGATTTATATCTTCAATGAATTCTATTTTAAAGAACGAGATTTTTAAAAGAGTCTTGTTCAATTTCTCAAAGAAACGAGTAGTTATTGCGTAATGTTTGCTTGAAGATAACGTAATTTATAAAAGAAACATTTTCTCAAAAACACTCGTAATTTTTACTTTCCCGCATACACACGTGTATGCGGGAAAGTAATATACATGTATGGGGTAAGTAATATACGTTTATGGGGTAATATACATAGAATATACGTAGTATGTAGAAAACAACGTATATATGTAATGCTGCGCAAAAAACGGCGTATTTTCGGCAGAACAAATTTCATTGCAGGGCCCTGATAACGGAATAGTGGATAAGTACAGTTGCTAAATTAAGAAAACAATCCTCTAACACGTGGTGTAGCCTGTGTGTAAACCATGCATACAATTGTTTCCAAATTGAAGAAACCCCTGTCCCTCTGGCTAGAGTCCAAGCTTTACGATTTTGAAAAATATTTTGTAAAATTTGGGGGTACTTTACATGAAGCCCTCCAGACATTTTCAAAATTTTCTCTAAAACGGCTCCATTTATTTTCTTTAAATTTCTTGTAAGAATAGAGTAAAATACACCTATAAAGGTGGCATAGGTGCTATTTTCTCGGTTAACTCTGAATTTTTGAAAATGGCAAAAGGTTTTTAGGCCTCTTCCTACAACTACAAAATTAAAGATAAGAGATTTTTTCTTCCAAGACACTTTCTTCTCCACAGAAAGTTCTTTCGTAAAGGCCATGTATATTTTATTGAAAATTTTAGTAGATTTCGCACAATTGCGTGCAATACGTGCAATTTAAAAAAAGTCTTTAAACGTTTCGTTAACTTTTCTTCAAGATTTTCTCAAAAACTGTTTCACATTTTCTCTTTAAAAGTTTGGTAAGGATAGTGCATAATGTACTCTATGAGATAACATAAACTCCATATTGCTATATAATTTTTGAAAAAGTACAAAAATGGAATTTTCATTTCAATTTTGTACTGAAGCCATTTTCTGTGAAAACTAGCTCAAAATTCCACATTTTCCGAAATCCTCAATCACCATTTTCTCAAAAATGGCTCCAAATTTTTTCTTCAAACTTTTCAAACGGATAGTGCAAATTGCACTCTTTAATATGACGTAAAGTTAATTCTGGATATATTTTTGTTTTGTTTTCAGAAATTACACAATTTTTTAAAAATATCTCTCATACCGTTGACATGCTCATTTCTAGCAATTTATAAAAACTATTGCATTCGTTAGTTAAATTGCTTGAAACGACTTGTAAATTCTTCCGATGTTTTTTGAAAACTCAAAAAGTTTTTGTGGAAAAGAGCTTCAAATTTCCCATTTAAAGTAGCTCTCAAATGCCATTTTCTTAAAAGCGGTTCCAAAATTTTCAAAGAAAATTGCCATTTAGGACGACGCTTTACTCTTTAGTATTAAAATATTTTTTGTTTTACTATTAGGGAAGATAAAAAACTGAGATAAGTTAAAATGTACTTTGAGCGGCGATAGATGGCAGCTGGCAAGAATGTGGCAACTCCGAATATCTAGCCGAGACCAAGAGAAATAGGAAACTTACACGGGAAAGTCTGTGCTATTCTGTAGCAGTACTAGTTCTTTAATTTCTTTCACAGATAGAACAAGGGATGCGTGAAAGAACAGCACAGTCTTATTTTCGTTGTACTCTGAATTTTCGAAAATTCCCAAATTTAGGAATAATTCGAGAAAGCATTTGCTGTTGTAGCACCAGAAGTTTACCTTTGTGATGCGGAAGCGCTGCGAATGTACGAGCGTTACGTGGTGTAACGGGTAAGACGACTGGTCGCAGACTATACGCTATTATTCTCGTCTTATAACCAATGACTGAAATTCCAGTCAGACGAAAAACAATATGAAGCACACTAGATCGAACACAATATGCATTTAAAAAAGGAAAACATGTAGTGGATAAATTTTAGAAAAGAAAGGACGGCTGGAAGGAATTTCACAATGGATGCCTGTAGAACGACGGAAAAGAGAAATACTAATGTAGAAAAAAAGAAGGAAAGAGATCTTTTTTCGATAGTAGGTTCAAGTGTGATAAAATGTATGCCAACCGATGGCATTTGTCCAAAAACATTCTATTCATACTGTGACCGAACTTACCTTTGTTGGTAATCTGCCATCACATATATTTTCCTTTTTTTCTTTTCTTTTTTTTAATGTAAACAATGTTTGTTTAGGACTAGCGATCTCTTGTAGGGGAATCACCTCGGTAACACTGTTGACTCATGTGACTGTCATTGGCATTCTTGGTAATACAAAAATGATTTATTACAAGGAATGAGAGTCATTTAAATATTTAAACATGAAATAAAATATATTATCTAATCAAAACTTGGTTAGTTGCAATAACAAAATTATTTTAATACATCAAACATAATTCTCATACCTCTATTAGTTATCTTGTTTGTTTGATGAATTCATATCATTGTTCTTAGACTCCTTTTTTACAACATGGTCATATATCACTCTTGCATTAACTCGTAATGGAAATTTACATTTCTAAAAATATAGCTAAATAATACAGAAAATAGTTTTATCCTCCCACCCTTCTCACAGTCAATACTCCCCTAGTTCTGAACCCGAATCGATCATAACACTTGTGCACCCTTATAATCACTATTACAGGTCCTCTAACAGCTGCGCCGTCTATCCTCGTTGCGATGCGTCGGAATGTCGCCAGGCGCTTCGCACGCCGCCACTCGATGACCTTGAAGCGTCGTCGCCGTTTGCAATAGCCCGCAGTGTCGTCAGGTGCCGCTGTTGCCTCTAAACGCCTCTCCAAACACAGTCCGTTTCGTACACTAGTTTCACAAGATAAAATACATCATTGTTTAATGGTTATTCCATTCGTTTAACCATGTTGTTCGCATTATGCCAGCCGGCACCCGCACACCTTGCACTCTCCTTCCGATACACGTGTCTGTAGACTGAATAGTCACTCTCACTAATTCATGACAATGCAGCTACGGGTTATAGGTTAGTAGATCACTCAATTTATCTTTTTTCTCGACGAACTACTTTGCCTATCAACAACACCAATTACTTAGTTCTTGGGTTGGACTTCTCGGTCCGTTTCATTGCATTCGCTACGCGACATGCGTGTCCACCTCTGGAGCTGTTATTTCAGTGAATTCACAACGGTGCCCTCAATATTTACCGTTCATCACCACACACATATTCTAGTCACCTGTTTCCACTGTGTATTCAGTTTTTACAAAGTCACTTCACTCGATGCTGTCCAATTTTTCTCTCTTTCGCTTTACACCTCGTATATGCCGCCATTCCACGTCCGTTACTCTCCAGAGCTTCTCGCCGACTGCCCTTCTCCCCCCCCCGTTCGCTTAGCCAGCCTTGAATCGCCCGTTTTGTGACGAGTTCGTTCATTCTGCCGGCATGATCGGTTCGTCTTGTGCGCGCCAATTTTTAATGTTTGTTTCTCCTTATCTTGTTTCCTTGAACCAATAACCATAAGGTCATAATACATACTGCAGACCATTTACACCTTGAACAAAACACCACCAATGTCCCTCTCTAAGACGTCAACAACCCTTAATAACTTTGCTTACTTTGTACTTCACTCGGCTGTATCGATGATTGTTGTCCAGTTCGACATCCTCACAACAAAGCAAAGAACAGATCTCAATAGATAGAAATGGTGTGTTTAGAAGTGGAAGTAAATGGACATCGTATCAGTTGCTCATTCGATAATAGTTTTGATGTATTGTGTGGTTTTCCTCTACACGAGAGTTAACATATTTAGCAATGATGGCAAATAAGTTAATGAATGGTTGATGATGATCGTGATGATGGAACAGTGCTGGAATGATGAGCAGGGAAAAGAGACACCGAGACATCCTACTGCACACCTGCGCCTATTAGAAATCTGACCAATTCTCGGCTATTCGGTCAACGTCCGGTCCTCACGCACAGGTCAGGCACTCAGCTGGTTGGTCATTCGACACCCCTCCGCTGGGTAGATCGATCGCCTCGTGAGCCACTCGCTGAGCGGGGACCGAGTGTTCCACTCCCACACCCGCTCCTCGTTCCCCATCCCGAGCCCCGCGGGCGGCGGGGGAGCGAACCGCAGCGCTCGCGGCGTGCGGATTGAAAGAGGAAGATAAAGTCCCCGACCTTCGGTGCTAACGACTCGGCGCAGGCGGCCTGGAACCAATTACGCCCATTACTCCGGCGCCGAATAAAGGATTCATGGGCCGATGGGCGGCGCGGCGCGGGCCGGGCCCGGCAGGGCCTGGCGGGGCCGGGGGAGCGGCGGCCGCGCCGCTAATGGGCCGTGCATCAGCGCGCGCGGAGCGCCTGGCTAAATTTTTAACCGAACGTTTGCGGACGAGGCCGCGGCCGGGGGCGAGGGCGAGGGCGAGGGGGCGGCGGGCGCCCGCGCTCACACCCGCAATCGGGGCGCGCGCGGATCGATTTCCGCCCGCGAGGAATGAGTCGCGGCTCGCGCGTTATGAGGGCTGCTATGCGATGATTGTGCGCGCTTCATACGGCTTCATACATGTTGCGTCGGAATTTCCAGTTTGCTGAACGCGTAGTATCTACAATTACCTCACAATAAAAAGGCGTGAATGAGCCACTTGTTTTTATGGAGCATTTCGCCCTGAAGAAGGTCGCAGAACAATGACCGAAACTTTCGCATCTAAGTCCCGAATTGACAATATGAAATTTAATCTCTTTAACTCGTCATTTCGATCCTGATTTGGACGTTCATCAAAACTACGCATTAAGAACAAAACACATACATTCATTTATTATGATATCAATATTTGATGCTAGTATCTAATGGTTGCCTTATGGCTATACTACAAATGTATTAATGATTGATGAGTAGGTGAATATGTGAAAATGATATGCATGAGTGTGCTTCTGGAGCAGGAGAAATGGAGGGCAGAGGTACCGGGAAAGAAACGAGAAAAGCACCGCGAACCCGCTTTGTCCACGTGGATTGACTGAGATTTGCACCTCTGTCTCAGAGGTGGAAAGTGGGCGATCTGATTGCTACATCACGGGTCACCAGTATTAGTGGAGCAACAGATCAAACTATATTAATTCCAAAATTGCTTTCAACTTATCGAATTCTTGCCCCATTTTAATATTTTATAGCATACTGAAAAACCGGATTATCATTAATAAGTGCTTTAAATAAAGGAGTAAATATAATTATCGCAGTCCACAATGTTAAATCCTATGGCATGACTACTTAGATACGCATAACGTATTTGTCTTGAAGCCAAAAGTGTCTGATCTGTATCTCATTTATCTGGTCACTTGGAAGTGTTATTTTGACTGCTACTGGGAAGAATTGTATTAGTAAATTTCTTCTTCGCGAATTCTGTTGCTGGACGAATGCTGCCTGGCTGGACCACTACCCGCTGTAACAGAAGCTGTAGCTTCGCTGATGACGGACATTCTAATGAATAAATGCTGACTCTTTCCTTGTGAACCATTGGATGCCCTCTCTCTCTACGTCTCTCCCTCTCCCTTCGCCTCTCACTTTCCCGCCGTCTCCCTCTCTCCATCTCCGTCTTTCGCTCTCTGTCTCTCCCTCTCTCTCCTCGTTTTATCCTCTCTGTCTGTCCTTCTCTCCCTTTCCCTCTCTCCCTCTCCCACTCTCCCTCAGTGAATACTGGTCCATTAACTGAAGGATGACTGTGGCACATTCTTCGTATATCGTGAAGGAATGGGGCCTAAAGAGCCTAGTGAGATGGTGAAATTTACTATGGAATATCTGAGTACCTCAATGTCCAATTTTGAAAACTTCCAAATGTCTTCATATAGCTGTGGAAGTCAAAATAAAAATCCATATTGAGAGCTTTCAAACTTGCAAAGGACTCTAACTGCAGAAAAATTGTCTTCTCCACATCTATTGAAGCAATTAATAAAATATGCAATGGTGGCTCGAGTGCAACAATGAGAGACAACATTCATGAGCTGTACTATGGCATGTAATCCAACAAGGCTCTAGTACTGACCTGGCTCCCAAATTACAAAGAGTTACCTGAAGATGACATAATAAGCGCTGAGGAAGAGATGACAACTCCAGAAATTGGTGGAGTTTTAGCAACTTCGCACATATGGCTGTTCTATGGTCATACTCCATCAAGAGAATGAGGAAGATATGGGACAACCACTGGAGAACACTGAAGTCTAGCAATTTGCACAAAAAAAATAGAAATTTTTACTCCTTGAAAACCTGCAAAGATTTTCTTAAAAAAGAACAGGTGATCATATCAAGAATAAGAAATGGTTCATGTAATTTTAGTCACAAGCACCTTCTAACCAGAGATCCCCCTCCCACCTGTGTGCCCTACAATACCTCACTCAACATACATCATTTATTATGGATTAAACTACTGTAATCTATTTCAGGACAACAGACGCGAACAGAAAATAGATGTGCATTAGGAAGAACTAATCCTAACATCTGAGGTTTTTCAAAAAAAGTCCTACACTTCTGTAAATCATGTAATATTCTAAATGATATATAATCCTACTAAATGTATTTCAAAACTGTTCAATTACAATTTTATATTTAACTGTGTATGGTTGTAGTTTTATACGTATAATTTTTGTGTACTTTTTACTTTATCATTGTTTTTATAAATTAAGAAAATGTAATGTAATGTATAAATTGTAGTCGCTAATAACCGTAGTTGTTGATGCGACTTAAAATAAATAAATAAATAATTAAATAAAATCACACCGTATGGAGGGTCATGTCAGTCCGTGTTTTTGTTTTGACCCTTCATGTAAAGTATCCTCAAAAACAAAATATCCTGTTAAAACTCGCAAAAACTCGAGTTTGTTCAAATCAATCAGAAAATATCAATTTTGGAGAAAATTGGATGAACGGTTTAAGCTATCGATTTGATCGCAGACAGACGTTTTGCCTTCAATAGGTATCGAGGCTCTTCAAAACATGGATTCTGGCAACACATGTTGGTGGCAGTAATCTAATATTTATAAGAACAGGATTTCCCCGCTTTTATGTCACCAGGGCCTGTCATTAACAGTGTTTCTGCCGAAAGTTCGCCGTTTTCTGGAGTACAATTACATTTTCTTATGAAGTATGTGTGACAATGTAAAAATCAATTGATGACATGAAAAAGTTAATGGAGTACTAGTATATCCCCTTCGAGGAAGAAGTGGGTGCGTTCTCCAGAGAGATACAAAACTAGGCAGTGCGTGAATCATTAATTAAGGAAATAGTAAGTTAAATGTAACAATTTCTTGTAATTAAGGTGTTAGTTCAAATATATTTCATTCAAATATATATCAGATAAAGAAGCATTTAATGAATGACAATACTTTTTTCCTCCCAGTATGTTTTATTTCAGAAACAACATAAGTCATCCATGTTTGTTAGTAAAAAATAAAAAAATAGAATTTAACGTTTTGCTAAATGAGACAATAATTCCATATAATGCGCCGAAAACAACTTCTAAAAAATGTGACACAGTGTTTTTGACAAATACAGCCGTATTAGAAGGTTTTTTGTCCGTACTGAAAAGTTACATGTCACTGACTCATGTTGTTTCTGAAATAAGCCCCACTATTCCAAGACTTCATAAGCATGAAATAAGACTACAGAACACAGTATTCTGCTAAGTAAAACTTTTTTCTTCTTCATTTTCTCTACGTATTCATTTTATCTTCTTTATTTTTCCTACATTGCGTTATATTATATTTACAACTCTCTCTCTAGTTATCAGTGCGATTTTAATGTGACACGACAATTGTGGGAGCCTTTGAAACATGAAACCGCTTAATGCATAAACGTCAATATCGATAGTGATTTGCGCAATTATCTGATATTCGCGCAATGATATTAGTAGCTGCTTTCATGGATTTAGTAGTACATGCTTATTCATTTGACTTTCAGATTATGGGCAGAGATCCTGGAAGATTTCAATAAGTCACCGGTAAACGTCCATATTATTAATTATAATGTTATTTATAAGTTAAATATTATTAATAATAATAATATTAATAATAGCTATTAACATCCCATGTGGGAAAGGGCCTTCTGATGGGCATGTCAGCTTACATTGAAGAAAGATCCTCGAGCAGCCACTTCGAGATAATAATAATAATAATAATAATATTAACAAATAATTAATAAAACTTGTCTAAACTCCCTGGTAACTCAAAAGACTGGGAAGTGCAAGAAATTGCTTTATTTGGCACAGCCCACATTTTGTGCAAAGTATTGTAGAGGCACCGACAGTCCCTAGATCTGCTCCTTAGGTAGCTGGTTGCAACATGGAGTAGATTTTATATTCAGCCGACACATAACATATTAAGTCGTGATTCAGAGGAATAATAATAATAATAATATAATAATAATAATAATAATAATAACAACAACAACTCCACCTAGGGAGTACACGACCTTGGAGTTGGTGGTGGAGCTTGAGTACCCCCATGAGCCTGAGAGCTATGTCAGTGGTAGCCTAGCTACTGGTAGGGTCTCCCTTGCTGAATAGGTTGAAGGTGAGGGGTCCGACGAAGAAGTACTCCATTTTGAGGAGAGTGGGAAGTAAGTAGAGAGGGAAGGGTCATGAACCTTTGGACTTCCTGTTATCGGCCCATGGAGGGTACAGGAGAGAAACTGGGTTGGCACACCAGGCCACTGATTAGAGTGGAGGCCCGAACCTTGCATTAGCCAGCGAAGGAGGCTGCCATCACCAGTCAGTGAAAATCCCGTAGGGTTTAGTAATGCCGACTGGCGATCGGAGGGACCCCTTGCTGGACCCTGCGGGGGGATGCCCCGAGGCCACTATGGGTCGCAGTAACGGATCGCAGGAAACAACCCAAATGTTAAGTGTGATCTGCGAACTCGAACTTGCTACCTGCAAATCTTCACTTGAAACCAATGAGCAAAATGAATAGAACAAGCAATGTAATGAACCTTAACGTGCCTTGTTCTACCAATGTCCCATACCTGCTCAGGAACCGAGGTAATGTCACCTTGTCGACATCTGGCCATCCCACGGATGTTAGTCCCAGGGACCCAGAGCCGGCAGTAGCTCAAAGCCATCGTCAGAGATGGACCCGGGATGAATTAATGGAGGTGATGTGGTGCTTTTACTATGCAAAACCGAAAAATGGGGGCTCAGAAATAGAAGTTTTTAAGATATGGAGAGAGCGGAACCCAGATATGAGACCTATTCTGGACTCAAAGAAGCTTGCCAGTCAACGACGATACATACTCAGCAGTGGAAAAATCACTGCAGAACAACTTGCAGACATCCAGAGAAACGCAGAGTATGTTCATCAATCAAACCATCCACATGACGAACATTTAGAACCATCTAATATCCCCGAAAACGATGATCCACTTCAAGGTTCATCTCTTCCAAATGAAACATCCGTCAGAGGTGAAAATTCATCTGGCCATGAGTCACACGATAAGGGCATGATGCGGGACCTCCTCCGACGCGAGATAGAACGAGTTCGTCTGCTTCCATTCGAATCTCGTGCACCGTTGAGAAGAATTTACGAAAATGCTAATGCTAAGAGAGTGATAGAAACAGCGAATTCTGTCTTAAATGAGGTTGTACAGACCTCAAGTAGAGATCTAGACATTACTGAAATCTATCACATCGTGTATGCAACTGGATATCTAGTATCTCAGATAATCTTGGGACCAGCCAAGAACACCGATGGCCGACAGCCAGACAGAGTAAAAGCTCCGTACCTCCGTGGATGAAAATAATTATGAAACGGATAGCGGACACACGGCGTGAAATATCACTCCTAGCCGAGGCATCTTCTAAGTCAAACCACACGTACAAAGTTCAACAAAAAATACTCAAAGTTCAACAAAAAATACAAAAAATATGTTGAACAAAAATACCTAATTGACAATGACACAACAAGGCTAATGGTAGCTCAAAAGCTAAAAGAAAAAATCCAAGCATGGGTTCAACGAATAAGACGGTACAAACGTAGACTCGATTTCCGTGTACAGAACCGGTTGTTTGAAACAGACGCGAAGAGATTCTATCGCAGTCTGACTGAAAAACCGAATGGGAATGCTGCCCCTCCTTCAAAAGATGACGTCGAAACATTTTGGTCAGGAATCTGGGAGGAAACCAGATTCTACAACAAAGACGCATCGTGGCTCCAATCTGAAGTTGATGCTGCCAATGGACTCGTGGAAACAGTGGAACATGTTCAAGGATTCTCGAAAGAGGACTTATGCCAAACAATTAAGAATATGGGAAACTGGAAATCCCCTGGCGTTGATAAAATCCAGATTTATTGGATTAAGAAATTAACAGCACTACATTCTCATCTTGCAAAAGCTGTTAATAAAATTTTAGAAAACCCTAACGAACTCCCCGAATGGCTCACTCGCGGCATTACGTATTTGCTACCCAAAGGAGGAGACAGCTCTTTGGCGAAGAACTACAGGCCAATTACTTGCTTGCCAGTAATGTACAAACTTATAAGTGCAGCCATTGCTGACAAAATGTATAGGCACCTAGAGAAGAACCATCTGTTGCCAGTTGAACAGAAAGGATGTCGTAAAGGTTCCTATGGCTGTAAGGAAATCTTGCTTCTGAATAAAATAATTTTGAATGATGTAAAGAAACGAAAACGTAATTTAAGCATGGCTTGGATTGACTACCAGAAGGCCTTTGACAGTGTACCACACGATTGGATTTTGAAGACCCTGGAGATCTATCGATTTCATCCTAGACATGTTGAGTTTTGCAAGGATAGTATTAAGTCGTGGAGCACCATGTTACTAATCCACAGCGGAAAGGGACTAGTAGAAACTAGAAGTATTCAGATTAACAGGGGAATTTTTCAAGGAGATTCACTATCCCCTCTGCTGTTTTGGATTAGTTTGATTCCTCTATCAAGACAGCTGTCTCACACTGACTTTGGTTACAAGCTCCATGGTGATGAAATGCCTGTATCACATTTATTTTACATGGATGATTTTAAAGTTTTTGCTAAGAATGAAGCGATTCTCTCCCAAATGCTGTCTGTCATCAATGATTTTAGCAATGATATCTGCATGAAGTTTTGTCTTGACAAGTGTGCAAAAGCCAACTTAAAAAGAGGCAAAATGACCACGTCCGAGAACATTGAAGTTGATAGACACACTGTGATTCAAGATCTTGAGCCAGGTAAAACTTACAAATATCTGGGCATTGAAGAATGTGAGACCATCTCGAACGACACAATGAAAGAGAGAATTCGCAGGGAGTATTATAGACGAGTGAGACTTGTCCTGCAGTCCGCTCTGAACTCAAGGAATAAAATATCAGCAGTAGGTAGTTTGGCGGTGCCTGTAGCCGAATACATTTTCGGACTAGTAGACTGGACTGAACAGGAAATTAGCATCATGGATCGAAAAACCAGAAAATTGCTTACAATGCATCATGTTGCCCACCCCCGAGCTGATGTACATAGACTTTATGTGTCACGTAAGGAAGGAGGAAGAGGCCTCAGACAAATTGAAGCCTCCTGGCACAATGTAGTCAGCCATCAAGATGACCCACTAATGAGGCAGGTCATGAAATCTGACCGAAGAATGGGAAACAGAGGCATTGTAAGTGTAGCAAGAAGCATTGCGAACAAGACTATGCAAGACAACCAGAATGACAGAGACACTGAACTTCTGATACTACTTAACATGAAATTTGAGACACAGAAAATGTTAAAGAAATCGTGGAGAGACAAACCACTCCACGGACAATATCTAAAAAGAATGAACAAGGTGCAGATCAATAAAGACCAATCATTTATGTGGCTTAAAAGGGGAAGAATGAAGCCAGAATCGGAAGCACTTGTAATAGCTGCCCAAGATCAGGCCTTGAGAACACGACATTATGATAAAGCGGTTCTCAAAATTCCCCAAGATGATAAATGCCGCATTTGTCAGGAACACGTAGAAACCATCGATCATATAGTCTCAGCTTGTCCAATCCTAGCAAAGACCGAATACTTGAAAAGACACGACAGGGTGTGTAGCTACCTCCACTGGCAGATCTGTACCGCCCTCGAAGTTCCGAACACATGCCCCAAGTGGCACGAACACTCACCGAAACCGGTGACGTCTGTTGGATTGTGTACGATATTGTACGACCAACAAATTCAAACTGATCGCACGGTAGCAGCAAACAAACCGGATATAGTCATCCGGGATTTGGAGAACAAATCGTGTTTAGTTGTGGATGTTGCTGTACCTTGCGATCAAAACATCGTTACCAAGGAGGCAGAGAAACGTCTTAAATACAAGAGTTTGGAAATCGAGATCAGCCGAATGTGGGGCGTAAAAGCACAGGTCGTCCCGATAGTTATCGGAGCTCTGGGATTTGTTCCGCAAAATTTGTGTAAGAACTTGTCTAAACTCCCAGGTAATTCAAAAGACTGGGAAGTGCAAGAAATAGCTTTATTTGGAACAGCCCACATTTTGCGCAAAGTATTGTAGAGGCACCGACAGTCCCTAGATCTGCTCCTTAGGTAGCTGTCTACTCCAGGTTTGGAGTAGATTTTATATTCAGCCGACACATAACATCTTAAGTCGTGATTTAGAGGAATAATAATAATAATTAATAATAGTAATAAATAATAAAGTTCATTATTCAAAATTTCATGCTCGTCCTGATTTTCCAGATATAACTCAAGGACAGAACGTCCACACATATGGTGAGAAGTTCTTGTTCCAGTGCACTCATGTTCCGCTTCAATGACGAAGAAAGAGAACCTTACGCCCAATAGCACAGCCTTCCGCATGGTTCTGAAGTGCCACTCATTTAGATGGAGTTTCTCTTTCACATCCTCCAATCTTCAGCAACAAGCCCATGACTACGGCTAAATTATCTACCTCTAATAGTTTGTATACATTTTTCACTTCAATTGAGAGTGACTGGTATTTTCTTTTCTTTTCTGCAATTGTTGACAGCAGATTATGATCTAATGGGACTGCGATATCAATCATTATTACCCTGCGAATTTTTTTGTCGAACACAACAATATCAGGCTTATGTGCTTACGTCGTTTTATGTGTAACAATGTCAGTATCCCACAAGATTCTTGTTCTCTCGTTAGACAAAACTTGCTCCGGTATATATTTGTAATAAGATACGCTTTCTTTTATCAGGTCCGATCTTGTGGCTAGAGCTTGTTGGACGATTTTATTATTGTGAGGTTGCAAATAATCTGTTTGTGCCAACTGAGAGCATCCACTACAGATACGTTGAACAGATTCGGTGGCCTTCTTACAAAGGCGACACCTGTCATTGATGTTCTCTTTCATGATATATCGCCTGAAGTTATAAGTGGTTTCTACCTGATCTTTAATGGCCAGCACAAATCCTTTCGTCTCGTCAAAAAGCCCATCGGTTCTCAACCATTCAGTCGATCTCTTTGTATCAATGGAGTTACTTCGAATAGCTGTAGCAAACCTGCGATGGAGTTCTTTTGATTTCCACTGCTTAATTCGGTCCTTAGATTTCGGAAAACTTGGATTGTGGTTTTCTTGGAGCAGCTTTAGAGGTGTATAGCCGTGATCTTGTGCGCAGATGGCTGTTATGGTTTCGTTGTTGATGAAATAAAGTCTGAGCTGTTTTTCTTGCTGATGGCATATACTCTCAAGACTTACAGTCTACGGCCTTGAAAAATATAGTTATGTCTTGAAAGATATAGCCTTTTTGGTGGAACTTCGAAAATGATGCATCCGATATTTTGATAGAAGTTTTCCGACTTTTCTATCGAAAGCTTGCTCAGACCACTTGACAACTCTAAATGTATGTGATGCTGCTGAAAGAGCTCACGTGTTAATTCCTGTAAATTTGTCTCTCGAATTAATACAGAACTTGCAGATATTTTCAACACGAGAGAGAACCTTTCTTTCCACTTGTTTTCTATTTTTTTTATCTGCAGTTTCTAAGAGTTGCTGGAGGCCCAGATACTTATATTCATCTCCATTGGTGAGTTCTTGAATTCTCTAATGTTCCATCAAATGAGGTTCATTTTCTGTATTCTGAACGCGACCTCTCTTCACGTGAATAACAGCACACTTCTCCAAACCAAGATCCATACAAACAGAGCTGCTGAAGGTTAAAACAAGTTTCAGCATGCTGCGAAGTTGTTCTGGCCATTTAGCATAGAGCTTGAGATCACCCATGTACAAATGGTGGGAAATGATCTTCTTGGGGTTCTTCAAAGCGTATCAACAGCCGGAAGCATTCAGCATCCTACTCAAAGGGTTCAATGCTAGGCAAAACTAGAGCGCACTTAGGCTATCTCCCAGAACAATGCCTCTACAAATTTGCAAATAATCCGTCTGGTAACTGAAGTTTCCTTCTCATAATATGCAATGTTGTTCACCACATGTTCATACACGTTGTAAGAAATTTAATGATAGAAGGGCGAACCTTGTAGAGTTGAAGAGTTCGCTGCAACCAAGAATGAGGAATGGAATCAAATGCCTTTTGGAAATCAATCGAGCCCACAGACAAATAATGCATTTTCTTTTTTACATGCTTGGATACAATATTATCTATTATCAATAATTCTTTTCATCCTTAAGATCCATTCCTACAATCAATCTATTCTGGTAAAGCAGCTAATTTTCTTTCAGATGCTCGTCGAGTTTGGTAGCAATAATGTAGGTGAGAACTTAATAAGTTTTTGGTAGACTTGAAATAGATCTATAATTCTCGGGGCAAGACGCATTTCCACCTTTCGGTAACATAAATGTCACGCCCATGGTAAAAAATTCTGGCAGCACGGATGTTCCTTGCAAAATGTTTTGAAATTGACTCGCCAATATACCATGAGAGCAAGTCAGAAATTTCCACAAAAAATTATGTATTCCATCTACTCCTGGAGCTTTCCAATTGTGGGTTCTCTTTGTAGATCTTTTTACATCCTCTGTTGAAATCACAACTCCATTTCAAGGATATTGTGACAAGCTTCTTCTTCCTGTCGTATCCAGTATGCTTCATCAAAATGTTGCTTTGGGGTGGACTAAATCTGAGACCAAGTTTGTAATGATAAAAGTACTGGGGGGTTTATGTCATTGTCATTGGTATCTCTCGATTCTAGATATCTATAAAATCCTTTTTAATTGTTTGAGAATAAGGAGTTTTCTTTCTTGCGTTCTGCTTGATTTTCGATTTGTTAAAACCATGCCGGTGGCTTTTGTCTTTCATTAGGCTTCTTATCAAGAGAAGTACCTTTTCCCACCCATACTTTGTAACCTAGGTGTTGACAGGTAGCAACTGCAGCGCAGTGAACCAATCCGGCTACATCTTCAAGAGAAGAAGCTTCTGAGGTATTTCAGGCAAAAATTTGGTTCATTTTGCCAACAATCTTATAGACATTAGCGCTGCACTTTAGGTTTGGTATTTGTGGTTTTAGGTCAAATGATATTCCGTGGTAGTGAAGCTTTGTTACCTCTAAAATATCATCAAGAGATTTTTCCACCATTTCGTTATCGAGTTGGGGGCGTTGGAAACCACAACGTGTTGTTCGTTCTCATGCACTCTTTGTTCATTTTCATTTTCGTCAACTTGCTGCTCCAGGACTACCAGACTTGTTCGTTCTAGCTTTACTTCCTCCTTCAGAAGATTTAACTCTGCATCTGAAAAACCTTTTCTTCTCCTGATGGAGTTAAGTTAGCTGCACACACTTTGCTCATTTAGAGCGCTTTCCGGATAGATCTTTCTCCATTCAGTTAGAAGCATTTTCCTGAAGCCCTCACAGTCCGTCTCGTTTAATGTTTCTTTAGTATGCACGCATGACAGACATTTAATTCTCGCATTGCAAGCATTGGCTCGGATTCTCTGGAGCAGTCTGGGGAATCTCCTTGGGTACCCCCAAACTTCTACCAGGTACGGCATCTTGGGACGCGATATCGAGAGTTGCGGTAGCCCTAGATATGAGTAGCCCTAGATGGAGCGGCGCCGCGCCCCCTTAGTTGTTCCGGAGGTTCGCCGCTTTCCACCAGCACAGATCACACGTTTTTCACAGCTGCCCCGGCGCTAGAAACATCTGCGCGGCCTTGCGAAGGTCCAGCTTGACTTTTCCTTAAAGTACTACTCATGTGTCTTCTCGGGGGGATGAGCAATACTGGATAACTGACGAAGATCTCCTGGTCAATGTTTTTTGGAGGGGTCTGACAACTCTCAGATTTTGACGGTAAACTCATACGTCTTCTTTGCCGTTGATATTTGATCTTCGACCATCGAAGCCGTTGGTCCTCTTCACTTGTAACCCTAGGCAGGGGCCCTTGCTAGGTGCTGGCAGCAGGAGCCAGCTGACCTTAGGTTTTTTATAGTGGTATGCTCCTCTTAAAGGTTTAAGGAAGGAACAAAGGACAGAATTACTTAGGATAGGTACCAGGGGCCTCGAAGCTACTCAGTACACCCGTTGGCTCCTGGGCGGGAGGGAGAGAAGGGTTGAATGACACGAAAGGAATAATTCGGGTAAGGACTTAGTCGTCTCTTACGACAGAGAGGAATTACCCGTGGTGCTATTCTACTAAAACTTCGAGACACCGCACGGTTTTTTAATAATATTAATAATAATTATATTATTATTATTGGCCCGTGTAATCCCTATTAGGGCGATCCCAATTTGTTTTAAAGCTTTCAATATATAAATTTGCTCTACGGAGTCGAATGCTTTCTCATTACTAATTAATAGGGACTTAATACTAGACATTATTGATTGTCAATCAATACTTGAGTTTTTATTTTTTGTCAGTCTGGGCCTGGACGTTGTACCGAGCGGACGTGCCTTGGGGATCGCTCTCGCGCAGGTAAAGGGATAATGGGCTGCGATTTGGAAATGTACCGTGCCCGCATCGGTGGCTGGGCCGCCCGCGTGGCGTGCGTGCTGAGAAAGGGTAGCGTTCCTGCTCCCTCTCTGGACGCCTTTGCACTGCTAGTTATAGCAACGCTATTAGTAATTGGTGGCGTGGAGATAAATCTTGGCCCGGTGTCTACGCGACGTGGCGCACTAGTGGATGTTTCGTGGAGGTGCATCGAGTGTTGCAACGGCGGTCTGCGAGGTGAACTGTCGCGTCTTCGACAGGAGTTCTTGCAGGTGACTGCTAAGTTTGCAGCGACTCAACAGGAGCTGCACGATTTGAAGGCAGCAACAAGAGCGACGGAGGTGGAGGCGATAGCAGCTACTGCGACGGAGGAGGCAGTGACGTTGGTGGCTCAGCCGGCCACAGCGGTTCTGCCAGACGAGGTGACGTCGCCAACCCCGGCGGCGAGTTCCCCAAACGCGGTGTCCACGGCGGTGACGGCATCAAAAACATTCGCATCCTACTATCTCTGAAGTCGTCTGACCACCTTTTCTGTCTTCCTACATCCCCGCTACTTTCCCGGAGGTTCCACGATGTTATGCGATAACTCCAACTTCCTTGTTGTTAGTGCGTAACATGTCCTCCCCATTTCCATTTCAACTTGTTAGCTGTTTCCGTGGATTTTTCTGTGCTAGAGAAAAATGGAAAAAACAAATTACACATAAACCTTGCACAAAAGATTTAAAAAATTTATAAATAAGGAACAGAGCACATATCGAAGACGACATAGAAATAAAAAAAAAACAAAGCTTCATTAGGAGCAAAAGTGTTATGAATTGCGAACCAAGTTCCACAGACTATCAATTACTCTAGAAAATGAGCGCTTTATCAATTCTTGCCTGCACGGAATGGAAGGCAACTTGTTCATTAAGAGAACCTCTATGCCAAGGTTGTGCGCGGTCCATTCGAAGTGATTCATTAAAATCAAGATTTTGTATGGATAAACGAATATCGTGAGATATAAAGTTTTTTTATAGTCCTGTAAAGAATCGTGCATCAATTTTAGATTTTTCTCGGTATATTTAGTAAGTTATCGATAAATAATAATTGAATTTCTGCAAAAAAATGTATCCGTTTGCACTCGATTTCACATGTTATTGCGACCAGTGGCGGGTTACTTCACACTTAGTGATACCACTGTGAGTTTTTCCAAACCGAGAAAAAACATTTGACAAGTTAGAATTTTACATTGAGCATGTGGGTTTCACAGTTGAATGGTTTCGCCATTTTCCTACCACTGACACTGCAACGGTCTCATGCAATTCCAAGAAACTGAAACACTAATTCTTATTATTTAATGAAAATCAGACCTACAATATATTTAGAAACGTTGTTTGATCTCTTTGAAAAAATATACAAACAAATTAAAATCATTTTTGAGAAAATTTCAAAATGTCCTAAGATGATTTCATGTGAAGAATCATTTAAAATTAAAAGATCCGTTTCCAATTCTGAAGACGTTAAATTCGTCCAGATGGATCAGAGATCGCATAGGCAGGTAGAAACCAAATAACTTCACATAAAGGAAACCATTTCTTAAACATTTAGATGTTATAGTAGTGTTTCATATCTAAGGTTATTGTACCCAACTTCTCACCTTCGCGTGAATTTATTTTTAGAGAGAGTTCAGTTTTGAAAAGTGAACGATCTCTTTTGAAAAACTGTCTCTTTTGATTTCAATGGGAACGAATGCAATGAGGTAAGACTCATTTCCTGAGTTTATTTAGTGAGGTTGATGCAGAGGATTCATTTGAATTTCAAAAGTTTGGTGTTAATTTACTAGTTTTCATTGAACGGGTGAACGATGCATTTTTTGCACAAAATTTATGGGGAATTGTGATCAGTTTTTTATAGATTGTAATTACGTTTTTAAAACAAGTTTTACATTCGATTTCCGCTCTCGTGGAATGATGTTCGTTTCGCAGGTTAATGAGGGTTGCTATCCAATGTTCCTACATGCTACATTCTTGTACAGGCATACATTCAAACAAGAATGCTTTATATGAATTTCAATAGACGATAAAAAATTTCGTAAATGAGTTGCTGTCGTATGAATTTCGTTTTTTTCTCTATTGTGCGACACTAAAGTAAAGCGTCAACTATAGACAATTTAATGTCTCAGAAAATATTTAAAAATGGCGCTCACACTATAATAACTATGCATGGATTTTCCATTTTATTCTGGTACCTATGCATATCAATTTGAAAAAATTGTATATTTTCAAGTATATGTTTTTATTGTGAAATTTGAACAAATTTGACGTTTATTCCTAGTAATTTTTAAATATGTTTGTCTCAAACATAACAAAATTAAACACCTTTTAACACGCCGATTTCAACATATTAAAGGGAATGTAACGAACAGCAAATAAAATATGACTTTGCAGTATAAGGATGTACGTTGTGTAAAAATCAAATTGAAGTACAAAATATTTGACATAGTGTTCCTGGCAAAAGGAACTATAGAAATGTTAATGTTAACACACCAACCATTCCGGCATGAAAGACAATACATTCATTAAGCAGAAAATACAGTATATTCTCAACGGTAATCACCAAAAATATTTACAAGTACGTCCTGTTCTCGTTATTGTTCTCCTTTCACCCTTTCCTTTGTGTCTGCTTATTTCCCTCTCTTCTCTTTCGTTATTATTTTGTCGTCTCCACCGTTTCTGTCATTCTACATCGCCTTTCTCTCTCTCTCTCTCTCTCTCTCTCTCTCTTTTAGTTTTCTCTCTGCCAGCCTCCATCGTCAACAGCATGCCCATACACACACGAGATCATTGCCGCCATACAACTGACTTTGCTCATTAAGGAGAGGAGAAACCAAGACCTTTCCCCCTTCATTACAAAAATGGTAGAATATGTTCTTTCTTCAAGCTACAGATACTCTTCAGGATGCTGCAACAGACTAACCTTACGTCATATGTCAAAATGTTGAATCTCTCTTCCCGTTTCAGCATAATATGCTGTTATTTGGGTCATTAGGGAAAGCACTCGTACTTTAAACTGCTAATACCTTCTTCATGTTTGATGCAACTGCAAAGTGTTAATTCCTTTTTAGCAAAAAATTGTAATTTTCGTTTGCTTGTTCAGCAATAAGTTTCCCAAATGAACCTTGATTTTCCCAAATGAATCTTTTAATTTTGGGGGATATTTTATAGGAAACACAGACTGCTTTGCATTTTTTTTAAAATTGAAGAGTTCAAGCATAAATCACTCCTAATGGGTGTCGAACTTGAATCAACTGATAAACACTATATTACCCTGACCCATGAGCTATCGAGGCAGTCAATGTTTAGCAATTGTTTTAGGGCCCGTTTATTGCTCGTATATTTGATATTTGATTGCCCCCATTCTGTCCCGTTTATGACAATGTCAAATACGATAAATAAAAACAGATAAAATGTGAAAGTAATTTGAAAAACTTTGAATTCACAGTCTTTATTCCCACAGCTCCTAACTAAATGTAACTACTCGTATATTTGTGTAGAGAAATTTTTTAAAAATTCTGAACAGTGAACAATAAGAGATGAAAATAAATTACATGTTTGAAGTGGCATTTGTTCTCTCCCTGTAGAGTTAGACGATTGTCAATGGCGTGTAACGCAACAATCAATGCTTATTTTCTGGTTAAATTACGCGAGGTTGTAAAATTACGCTTATTTTCTGGTTAAATTAGGTGAGGGAAGGCGACAAAAACGTTTTTACAGCATGAAAAACTACTAGAGCCATAGATGGATTGGTCGGTGTCCTGCTGGTGAAATCTTCATTCCAGTTCAACTACAAAAAACGTTGTTTTGTTGTTTCTACGTTTCTTCTAGATTCTACAATACAGGGAAGAAAAGAACCTCAACAATAGGCTCTCTAATTTTCGGTTGTAAAATCCCGTTTAAGGTTCCTTTGATCTGAATCTTCGCCCACACGTCCAGATTAAGATCTATTGGCGCAGTTTTAAAAATGGTTAATGTTGGTGTAGCTGACAAGAAGATGTTTGCCACTTTGTACCCGAAAATCGGGATGTCTGTCTGAATGGAATTATGCGTCATGCGTAACTCTAACTAGAATAGTTTGAGCTGGAAATTGGTAAAAACGTCAGAATTGAAATCTAATTATGTCATTTAGGAAGACATTATGATATTTTATTTTGGGGGTTACTTTACATGAATCGTACATTACTTGGTATTTTCAAAATTTTCTCGATCTGCAATTGTTTCCATTAATTTTTTAAGGAATAGAAGAAAGTGCATTTGTAAATGTGTTACTGTTCAGGTTTTCATTAAATTTTATGATATTTTGAAAACGGCAAAATTTCAAATTATTTTGGAACTTGTCCTACACTCCCAACATTAAAGCCAGTGATTTCTTTCTCAAAGCATTTTATCCCTTAATTTTAGAACTTTAAGCTATATCATATACTTTTCAAAACAGAGTAGTTGTTGAGTAATATAAGTAAAAGAAAGAAAAGTGACTATTTGCCGCACATTCGTACTAGTTTGAAGAAGTAAATAATAAATTGTTTTCTGAACCCATTCTTTTAAAAATAGTGAAAGGTTTCGGTTACTACAGAGGATTGTATTCTTCCTCCTCCTCCTTTCATTTCGACGGAAACTATTAGCGCAACTTAAACATTTAATTTTTTATTTCTTTAACGTTCCATACAATTTTTAGCATACATTTCGTTTTAATTTTTCTTCACAAAAAAAAAATCTGAAAGGACTCTTGTTCAAAACTAGACATTCCAATCTATTAGGTATTTTTGGGTTGCTCATGGCTTACTAAATTACTCCTTCACCTAATTTGTCGTCTCTTTTACATTATTTGCCATCATTGTAAATTATTTCAATTCTTAATTTTTTTCACTCTCAAATTCGAAATATATTTTATAAACTTTAAAAAATCTTCAATGACAGCTCTTTGTAGATAAATCACATTTATTTTGGTAGCGTTATTCAAAAGGTTTTTGTTGGAACATTGTTTGAAGAAAGTTTGCTCGAATTGTTTGGTATATGATCCTCATTTCAGTAGATACTTTCCTTTCACTAGATACTTTCCTTACAACTGTACGACTCCATCGAATCTTGAGATGTTTCTTTGTTTGTGTCTGGTCAATTAATGTAGCAATACTTCTCTCCTAACCAATAACACAAACAGTTTGAATTTTTCGGTGGCCAAACAAATCATAATTTTTATAATTATTGACTATTATTCATGAATGAAATAGTGCGATATCAACCAAAAGTCTATACAGAGGAGAGCAATATTTCTAGAAAAAGAATGTACTCCCTTAGTAACACAGTGTGTTAGCTAGGTCATCGGGGGCCCCGGTGAAGAACGTTGTAATGAGGCCTGCGAATGAAATGAATTTTAAATCTAATTTACATAAATAATGACAGGTGAAATAAGGAAAGTAAGCATGGAGGGCAATTCGTGTTATTTTTCCATGATCCCCGTCTGCAGGAGACCTTACAAGAGTGTCTTGACTTGCGGCGCTCCAGCCGAGCTACGCCCCTGTAATGTCTACAATTGCTCAGATTCAAAAGCTTCTAGGTCTCCATTTGAACAATAAATCCCAATGGGAAATAAATGAGTATTATCCACGAAAATTAGAGAGGGTGATATTGTTGTGATAAACATTTTACTAGCACAATACATTTTGTCAGAAAATATTAACACAAGCTGTTATAAAAATGAGTGGTAAAATTTCAACGTATTGCTTTCAAGAGATTCTATGACAGCGTGTTAAAAATATTGCCAATAAACTATCACGCTAGCAATAATCGTTTACACTGTTCATTCGTGTATGTAAATTTAACTTTCCCCTACCCTTCCACAAAATTACTGCCAGAGTTTTTATGCTCTGTACACATCTCGTTTCCAGCAAACGGAGATTAACATGAAATCGTATGGATTTTGTCCTCGAAACGTCGCGACGGAGAGCGGTACCATTTTGGTGGTTCCACTCACAAATATTTGTCCCGTGAAACGAATACGCCTCCGTATTCAGTTGGCATTAAATCTCATCTCATATTAAAGCTGATCTCAAATTACTGCATACTTTTTCAAGTGATAGCGGCAAGTGATTTTCGGCGGCTAGTAGGAATGTCATGTAGATTTTCATGTTTTCTGCCTCATTTAAAGTTTCATCACTGACTTTATCATACAATTATGAAGAAAAGTGCATTTTCCAGCATCATAAGTTTGCTTTTTGATCCGGCAAAGAGGTTTTCATTAAATTTATGACTTTATTTCAAATAGTTTTAACATGTATTTAAGTTAAATTTATTGATGTTATTTCGTGTCATTTTTATCCCTGAATTTTTTTTTAATCCACACTGTCAAATAAAAATGTGGTTGGCACGTATGCTTACAAAGGAATTTATCATTGATAATTATTGTTTTAGTTGATATGGAATTAAACATTTTAATAAATCATTTAAATAAATGTTAATAAATGTTTATCTGAACTTGTGCGTAAACGTCCGTTTGGAACTAAAGATAACACGCTGGGAAGCAGACAATCTTTTAAAATAGCGTAAATGTATCTTGAGAGATCTTTCAATAAAACACCTAGCGGTGCTATAGAATGGCACAGACTTTTTCGTACTTCTTAGTTTTCTAATTTCTTTCGTCTGGATTAGGTTTTCAGTTATGTCCCATCCTCATCTCAGCTGCTACAAATCGCAGCCCAAACTATATTTTTCAAAGAACTCTACTAAATATTTTTCTTACAGAACTCCACTGAACTACGTTTTGACAGTTTAAAAAGAAATGGTTAATTTATTATCTAAGGAAATATACTGATTTTCTAAAAGGTTTCAGTAACATAATGTCAGCATAAACAATTTCAATTTTAATACTATATTTTGTTTGTCTTTAATATTTGAATTAAATGTAAGATGTTTCACAAAATCTATGCAGGTTTTTTATTTTAGAGGAGAGCTCCACTCATTGTCCTAAAACATTCAAAATGTCTTTACTTCATTTCTGCGTATTTCTATACTATTTTTCACATCGCAATGTAAAACGCTGATATATTGATCTTCTGACATATCTTGTGCACATTCAACAAAATGTAATACTCTTTTCAAGATTTATATTACAATGTTTATTTCTTTACAATTAGTATTTTTATGTGAATAAACAACCTACTTATTTTTTTGAGTTTTACAACTATTTTTGCCTCATTGCTTCCTTTGCATACATTGAGACGTGGCGGCGGTAGCGGATACAGTCTGTGCACAAAAATGTTGCAGGTCTCTCTAATCGTCGTATTCTACTGAAGTTAGATAAGTGTAATAAAAGTAGAAAAGTGTCCGTTTTTCGTAAATATTTTCTGAAGATGTTTTTCAAGACAGCCTGTATTTGTAGTAATTATACATTTTAACTTTGTACACGAAACAAACGGGTTCTCTCAGAATAAGACAGTTCTCCAGTTCCAATAAAACAGTTCTCCAGGCCGTAGGATGGTGGTCAGTTAAAGAAATTCAGTCATATTTTGTGCAAGTGTTATGTTTTACAAAAATACTATTTACATATTATATATATATTATTTACATATTACGTTTTATGAAAATATTATTTTGCTTAGGAAGCTTACACAAAAAAACTACAATCTACGAGGTAGATCTACTATTTAATGTAGTAAGTTTAATGTTTTTATCGTTTTCAAAGATTTTCTATTTTGGAACAACATTTATTTCCACTTTCCAACAAACCCACTTTTCTGACTTAATTCCCACTCCTGAAAGAGCACGGAACTTCCGAGACGTGTCACTTTTCTCGTGCGCCGACGGTATGAGTGGTGTATTTCCGGGAAGGCGGCGTCGGCGGCGTGTGCGCGGCGGCGCGCGCAGGGCTGAGCTAAACGCCGTCATCAGCCACGGCGGGGGCGAGGCTGTCTCTTTGCGGCAAAGTGGCTCCGATCTCTGGGAGGCGCTGTCCGCGGCAGGTCGCTACTCATTTGGCGGCGACAGCGCCACGCCCGGGCCTATCTCCGGTTGCGCGGCGCGGCGCCGCCCCGCTCTCGCTCTCGCTCTCTCCGGCCGCCGCCGCCGCCCGCAGTGTCGCCCCGCCCCTTCCACTCGCCGCGGCTTCCGCTGCTCCGACATCTTCGCTATCAGCTGCCTCCGCCGCCCATCCCTGGCCGCGCCGCGGCCGCGCAAAGTTGCATGCCCCCCTCTCTCTGTCTCTCTAATGCTAGTACATACTCCTCTCTTTTCTTCCACTATCTTCCTCTTTCCCCTTGCTACCTCTCTCTCTCTTTTCCTCTCTGTCCTCTTTTCCTCCCGCCCCTATTTTCCTCTGTTCTCTCTTCCTGTCCCCTTGCTTCCTCTCCCTTCTTTTCCTGTCCCCTCTCTCTCTCTGTCCCATCACTGCTTGACCCCCTCTCCTTACTGTTCCTCTTTCCCACTCCCGCTACTCTATCCGTCTCACTCACTCTCTCTCCTCCCCCTTTCCATGCCTCATTTCTGCCACCCTGTTCTCGCTATACAGCAATTCTACCTTCATGGCTCTCTCCCCGTGTACCCAACGCTGCGTATCCTCAACTTCATTCCATCCGTTTGCCTTTGCCATTGTGCCTTCTGCATTATCTGCATGTTACAATATCACCCTTTGCACTTCCGCTCGCAACTGTTCGCAAGAGAACCCATTCACCGCCCCTCTAACGATTACTTCTCCGGCCTTCCACTCTTCATATGCCCCACAGCCTTGCTATCTCCCAATCCCATCGCTACATTAACGTGCTCTCTTCATTTCTACACACCAACGTGCTGGTAATTCATCTACCCCAACCGTACCCTGCCCAGCCTCCTAGACTTTCCCCTTCCTGCGACCCGTTCTTTCTCTCCGTCTTGTGTACTTCCTTTGCTGATCACTTCCACCTTTCTTATCTCTTCCTCGTAAATCTATTTTGTTACTTTGGATACCCACTAACCCCGTCTATATTCCTAGTCCCGGACACTTAAATATCTCTGACACATATTGCCGCTATATTTAGTTTTCCCCTTTTTCTTCATAAGTATGGCTCTGTACTCACATCTTACTCTACTTGCGCTTTATCTTTATATTCTCAGCTGTTCGTTTCTCATTTCCGTTCCGAAGTTTCCTAACTCTGTACGTCAAAGACATACCATCCGGGCCTCTGACCTATATTTCTGACGGCGCTGTCGCTATTTCTTCATTCCACCTCTACTCACACCATCCTTACCTGCGAATTTCCGCTCCTAAATCACTACATGGCCTCGCCATCTGGCCTACTCTTTCTTTTTTTTGGCTGCGGCATCCCTCGGCCATCAATTAACCCAACTGCTTTCCCCCTTTTACCATATCGCCAAAGCAGTTGCTTCTCTCAAGCTCAGACTTCATTCCTCTCTCCCAACGAAAAGCATACGCCAGCGCCATGGGTCAAATGAAACGCTCTCTTACACGCACCCACCCACACCCACACACCCACACACGAACACTCACACACACATTCTCAGTCGCTCAAGTCACTCTCTTGCGCTCATACACACACACTCAAGCACGCACGCGTGCGTACTCACACTCGCACGCACCTGAGGAGTCACTTGCGGTACTTCTCCATCTCCTCTGACTTTTGCACCTTTGCGTGAGCTCCACCTCACTCCATCCTTTGCGTCGGAGGCGCTCGTCGCGTGGCCGCGCTCGCCTCAATGCGGCTCACATTTTGGCGCTACCCTCGTATCTCCTTCTGAGGGCCGCGCCCCTACATCATCCTCAAAGCCAGCTCTGACTGCCTGTCCCCGCGTCCTTGTCTTACTTTCTTCCCCACCCCCCAGTTTCTCTCCATCTTTGTCGTCTCAGACCCCCGCCTCCCTTTCATCCTCACCACCTCAGTGGTGGCTTCCTTCTGCCCCCGCCGCCGCCACGCCGTCTCCCGGGCAACTCCACCCGGCCCTTGTTCTGTGTATCGTTAACGCGCCGGCTACCGCCCCCGCCTCATCTCGCGCTTTCTTCCGCCGCGACCCGCGCAGCCTCCACCACCTGTCGCCGCCTCCCCTTCCCCCTCCTCCTCCCCGGCCCCTCCCCGCCACCACCCCGGGCCGCGCGTGACGTCGACTCGAAGCGACGCCCGCGGACAAAGGCGCGGCGCGCGGTGACAGGGTGACAAAGGCGGCGCCGCAGACTCTGTCGGGGAGGGGGAAGGAGGCGGGCGCGGGATGGCCTGGTGAGCGGTGCGTCGCCGGAATAAGGCGCGGGTGGAATGAGGTAGAGGGCGAGGGGATGCGCTGAGCCGTGTGGCGGGGCATTGGAGAGTGGGGCATTGGACGCTGAGTGATGCGATGTGGGACGGAGGAAATGAGAAGTGGAGGACGGCACGTCAAGGGGTGGAATGGCGACGGCGCGAAGACAACAAAGTTGATAGGCGGCGAACGGTTGGGGAACGATGCAGGGGTTGATAACGTGTCAGATGGGGAAGGTGAAACAAGGGAGGAGCAAGAACAGCACTTTGGCGCGGTGGCAGTGCAGGACGTTGGCGCGGAAGGATGGGCAGGTAGTTGGATGCCAGTGTGAAAACGTCACATCAGGTCAATCTGAACCGGCCGAAGACGGTCCGCTGCGCCTCCCAGTGACTTTTTAGCCTTCCTTCGCAGCAGGGCTAATTTTACTGTTTTCCAAGTACCCGGGTGTAGTCTGCTTTACGGACTGATTATAAAGCTCAAATAGGTGAGTGCGGATATATGGACAGGCAAATTTTATTATTTATGAAGTGCAAATTGTCTATACAGAATCCCTTGCCTATTTTAAGATCCTAAACTGTTTCTTATAACTCACTAAATGTAAATTCACCAATAGGAATGTACAGCAATGCTTCTTCCATCTTTTGCCTTAAGTTTACTTGCATTGGTGAGTCAGTTTCAACATTATCATTGGAGAGTAGCACAGTTAGCAAAGCATCGCAAGTTTCTTTCCATGAGGTCGTGCAGATTTTCTCGGTTATGGACGCCAGGCCTCCATTTATTTTTCCTTTTCTCTGATTCAATTTTATAAGGAATACCCCAAGGGTCCTTTCTATTGATTTTGTTTCATTGAATTGTCAAGGTTCTCTTTTAGAATCTCTTATATTTTTAGTGAGTTTATGTCTGAAGCTTGTTGCTTCCTTCAACAAACTCCCTGAGTACGGATGATTTCTTTCCCTGGCCCTCTGATACTTATTTTTTAACCTCCTGGCTATCCTGACCATATTAGAAGGTTCTGTCGACCCCCAAATTGCTACTTTTGCTCTTGACAACGGACCATGCGGTATTGTCTTTCTTGCTGTCTCCAAGGTTACGCCTGTTATTAGATTCAGTCGTTCATTTATGGATTCAGCATCGCCCGGCTCTGGCCAGTTGGCTGTTCTTTCCGCAATCACTTTTTGAAAGAGTGCCCAGTTATCTTTCTTAACTCGAAAACTTACTACCAGTCTAGATCCATCTCTATACATAATCGCCTCGGGTGAAATTTCAAAACATATGGTTACAGTCACTTTGTGGCCATCTGTAGCCCTTTGTTGCCTTTTGTAGCCACACAAAACAAGAAGCAACTACATCATTCCCCATGGTCACGTCAATATTTGAATCTACTTCTTTCAGCACACTTCCCACTTTCATAATTCTTGAAACAGTTTGTTCTTTTGCCGGTTGGTCGAGGAAGTAGAGGTCATAGCGAATCAACAGCCTCTCCACGCATTCCCCTCTTGTGTCTAACCCGACACTACACCATTCTGGCGATGAATAATTAGTGCCCGCGCCGATAAATAAAGGTGCGTCTCTGGCTAGCGCTAGTGCGCTTTCAATTTTTTCCCGCGAGGATTTCAACATTCTCGCTCGGCGGCATGTACCCTGACACGAACACAAAGGGTTCCCTTCCCGGTCTGCACTCTTCGCAGATAACTAAGTCTTCTGTAGAGAATTGCGCTAACTTCAACACTGTCATTGAGCGGTCGGTAATTATGATCAAAATTGGCTCAGTTTCTGCCCCTAGTCCGTGCTTTACATATTTAGAGGTTCACTTATGCCCGCAACTTTGCGGTGGGTAGTATACTGCTGTACTGAATTAGGCAGATATCAGGAGTGGCTCAGGAGCTAACGAACTTTTCCAAGGTAGCCATGGGGGGTTGGCCCTTTGAGGGCATGGCCCTTTCTAAGTTCACCTGAAAATTGTATATTCCATTATCGGTTCGCGAGAGATCCGTCTCAGTTGCTCTTGTCAATTTTGGCATTTTTCATGGAACGGTTTATGATTTTCCGACCATCCCTCACACAATTCGCATATTTAACTGATGCCTCCTCCGAACAGTTCGGTCATGCTCACCAGCATACACCTCATAAGCGCTATTTTCTATGCAATTAATTTTGCTATTTCTGTATCTTAGACAATTAGCACACCTAAATACGGCAACCATTGTGGCGCATCAATAAGATGTGAAATCCCCATATATTCACTAGCTGGTAGTACAGTGTTGCCAAACACTAGGGGTAACTCTCAAGACCCAACTTAAGAGGCTTGGGAGGCTTTTTTGCATTGTTTCTGCCCATTTTAAACAGAAATTTTGTTTCTTTTGTTTCATATTATAAAGGTGTGTCTTTAAAATTTTGAGTGCAAATAAGATCATTAATTCATCTCATTGACAGTTCTAGATATACCATGCACTATTTTATATTCGGCCTGTACTTAAACGTCGGCTTTCCTTAATCTTGTTGAAGTCGACAAGCTCTGCCTTACTGTGTTTAATACCTCTTTTTTTGCTGCTTCTAATACTATGATCTTACTTTTAGAGTTGTACCTAATATTGTTCACTTAAGATTTTTTGTCTTAAATTTTGTCCTTAACGTACGTTACCATACCCTAAGTTATCATTTTTCTTTTGTGCTTTTACAAAAATAACATTGACCGATGGGGCAATTTTCTCAACCTCTCGCTGTTATATTTTCAACACCTCATCTGCCCAGCAGCATACGTGCGGCTGGTAAACACCACGGTTTCAATTTTTTTTCTCTTCATGATTTGTTGCATTGCTGTTGTGATTTCTAATTCTATATTTTTAACTCATTCACTTCCTCTCGATATTTTGCCATCTCTTGTTAAATTGTTTCTCCCCTTTTTTGTACCATCTCCTCTCCGTGACGGAAGATAGCAGCTTCATTCAGCTGGTACAGGACAGTTCTCAACGTCAGCCACTACACTGTCTTTTATGTTCATAGATAACATTGTACCCATTGCAAGGAGAGTATTTATAATCTTCTCCACTTACTCGTTTCAGGGGTTCATTTTCCTCTTCCATCCCTGTTCATCCCCCTTAGCCGCTTAGCCATCGGGGCCAAAGGTTGCCCAAACTCAGCCCTCGGGGAGGAGGCGCGCCACCAGTTTCCTCAGCGCCTACTCTTCCTTTTGTTGCTGACATAGTTGGAAACAGACCTGCTATGGAACTGCACCTTGTTGGTTCGGCACGTTGCGCACCGGGAAAAACTTCGCTTTCGGATTCCGACATTCTTGCGTCTGTACCCCCACAAGGTCGACTCGACCGGGGTGCAAAATTGGAGCTTGTTACTCTCGGGAGCAAACTCCCTAAGACCCTGATGGCGTGAGGCCGGCTGAGATGTGTTGGAAGGATGACGGAATTGCAAAAAGGCAGAGCATTGGGGTGACAATGTGGGGGAGGTGAGGTAACGCAGCGGGAGGCTGGCGAAATGGATGGAGGGGAGTATGGTGGAATGGCACGATGTGGGGCGCAAGGCGGTCAGTGATACGGAGTCGGTTCCGACCTCTGCACTCCTGGACAAGGAGACAGGGGAAGGGGTATATGTGAATGCAGACTAAAACGAGTGTGGCTACTACATTCTGTACCTTTCTCTTTTGGACCCTTTCTCCTCTAAATATTCTTTACCCATTATATTTTACCAGAAAATTAATAAACACTACTGCAATGTGAATGAAATTATAAAGCTCATGAAACAAATAATAAATAAATCGATTTCATGTAGAACTATCCCGATACAATGGGAGATACTCTTCCCAAAATGTTATATAACAGTTACCTAGTTTGTTAGACTAAACGAGTGGTGCTACAGAAAGACACAGACTTTTTTGCACTTGCTACTTTTCTAATTTCTTTGGTCTGAGCTAGCTTTTTGCTCTTACCACATCCTCCTGCCAGCTGCCATTTATAGCCGCCTAAAGAACATGTTTTAAAATTTTCAGTTTCCTAATGGAAGAGTCGAAATATTACTTGAAGAATACATATTATAGAAAAGTAAAACTCAGTTCTATATCGAAATTTTCGTTGAAATATTTGGATCCGTTTTAAAAAATTGTTTAAGCTTTTCTGTAAATACAAAAATTCAAGCTCCTTTTCACAGGAAACTTTAGAGTTTTCGAAATACTTTATTGGAAATCATATAAAGCACTCACAAATCTAACAATGTATACAAATCGCGGAATATTAACGTCAAGTAAGATGTTTAAAAAAATATATTTGGGTAATTTTTTTATGAAAACAAAAGAATAAAGCAAAATGGCGGTTATGCCATCTTATACAGTACATGTAGCACAAAGAAAAGTTTAAAAACCTTTGGAGCCGTTTTCGAGAAATTCTAGCTTATGCTATTTTTTAATATCGTAGATATTTCACGCAATATTGTGCGAAAACTACTATTTTTTAAAAAAAATGAGCTTGCTCTTAATGAAGGACCTGATTATGAAGAACAAATTTCATTTGAAGTAAAAATCTCTGTCTTGTAAATTTTGTAATTGTAAGAAAATGTCGAAGAAATTTAAAACTTGCAATTTTCGAAAATTCAGATTTAACAGTGAAAATCGGACCAATGACATCTTTATAAATGTACTTCACTTTATTCTTACAAGACATTTAAAGAAAAAGGTGGGAGACATTTTTGAGAAAATTTTTGAAAATGTCCCTTGGGTCCATGTAAAGTACCCCCAAAATGAATTAATATCTTTGAAAATTACAGAAGTTTGAGTGATGTCACATCGTCAGAGGTTTTTTCAGTTTGGATAAACTCCTACGTATAATTTACGCGCTAGTGTTGTTCAAAGTTGCCAGACAGACGGAGGGGGACGGACGGACAGATGGACGGTTGCAAGCCAAGCACTCTCCTGTTATGGTTGTTACCCCTAACTTCCATCATTTATGTTCTAGCGCACCAGATGTTCTTCCAGAAAGGGAAGGGAAGGTAAAAAAAGCGCAGTTAATTCAAAAAATTAAACGTTAAATCACTTTTATGTCCGCTGTCTCGTTAGAAGAAACCAAAGTGAAATGGAGCGGGTAGTCGTGACACCATATCAGTGGCCATGGCTACTTGATTCCCGGAAGCCCTTCGCCACCGGTATCCTAGAAAATGGAACTAAGGAACAGGACTTGTCGCGCAAATGCTTTTCACAACCTCGCTAACTTTCATTTTAACTACTGAAAATTCGGCGTACTATATACCTCTATGTACAATTATTTTGAAAGTGGTATCTTAAAAGAGGCAAATAAAGAAAATCGGTATTAAGATGTGGGTTGATGGTCGGGGAGAGGGATGGTCTGGTAACAGGGATATAATTTGCATATAATATATGGGTTTCAGTGTCAATTTTATGAAATATAGGTCTTTGAGATGGGTGGTTTTTTGAGTGAGATGCTGTATTTGATCTTTGATTTTTTCATCGTTTCTTTCTATCCCATTTAACATCACTATAATTTCACCAGCATTAAGGAGGAATGCAGAATATTTGAAACTGAACATTACAATGATTTATGTTGACTTTTTTCGTTTTGTCGAAATTATCATCATCCAAAGATATAACATAGACACTCTAATGAAGACAATTAGACGAGGAAGTGCAAGTTCCCGTATACTGTCGTGAAATTTACATACTGAGGACATTTCATTGCCATCAAGAACAGTGATAAGGAGAGAATAAAATTTATTAATGTTGTTATTTAACAAAAGTTATTAATTTTTGTCTTGAGTCCTTCTACTTAACAGATTTTAAGTGTAAAATAAATATTGGACACTAATTATTTTCAATTCGTTTATCCTTTACAACTCTTACTCTCCAAGTAGAATTATTATTTTTCATATAATTACTGTTAAAATGAAAGTAATGCCTCCGGAAATTATCATTGATAAGAACGTAATATCTCGTTTAAATAATAGCTATTAAACAATTCATTTGAATTTCATGTTGCATTTAATTGGTTTGGCAGTATCTACTTGATTTTATTGTAAACTAATTTAACGTATATAATTTAATAAATAAATTTAGTAATGTGAAATTAACGTAAATAAAATAATAAACGTTTAAACTTGTATATGTTTTCTCTTAAAACTACTGCACATATTTCCTGCATTGAATTCTTCGTGATTATTTAATTTTCTGAAACAGCGGAAGGAGTAATTTCGTGCCATCTTCAAAAGGGATATATCAAGATTTTATGAAGATGATAATTGAAATGCAATAAAGAGAAATTAATTATCGCCAGTCATATTTATTGATTATTTGATCAGAGGTTCTTCTCAAGCGTCATTTTGCAAAATAAAACAACCATGAATATTGTTTAAATTTATTATTTAGAGTAGAATGCACATTTTGAATAGCTTAAATACAACAGAAAGAAGTGTACAATAAAAGGAATTTCCTGGTCATGAAATGATTGCCTCCCGTATATACAGCCTCTAGGGATTAATTAATTTTTTTTATAGATTCTTCAAATCGTTAATCAACTGAATTGGATCGAAAGATGTTCATAACCTAAATGAGAATATTCCAGGTTATTCTAAACGAATGAACCAATTTTCATGCCCTATTTCTCAATTCTTCATCAACTTCTTGAAACGAGTCACTTGCGCATCTAAACAGAGAGGTTTTAAGTTTGGAAAACTATGCAGCCTAGTGCTCTCAATGTCAGGCTCTGGATTGGGTGCATTCATCGACCATCATGTTCATCCATCGTTAACACAGGAAGCTTAAACTTTTATTGTAACGCTTATGAAACATTTTAACATGAACATACCCTCCGGAGGTGCCAAGCTAAGCTAATTTGTATGTAACTAGCAAAATGAATGCATTACAAAACATGAGTAGCGCGGAGCAATAGCCTACGAAGACGGGTGGCAACATAGATTCTCTGAGCCATCGAGGTCTGATGGGAACGTCTATTAAAGTGTCAGTTCACGGGATATAATAGTGTATGTCTCTTTAATACCAGAACAGATGGCTTTCTTTCAAAAACGAAAATGACATCCTGTGTTCTCACTCAATGTGTGCCGATCTAAGGGTCTGATGGGCGCGCCCTACTCGGTGTGTTGCAGCTGCGCGCGCGGGGACTTCGTGAAGCTGTTCCTGCACCTGGAGCGCGCGGACGTGAACGAGTTCACGCCCTGGTCGGCGCTGCTGTGCGGCGGGCTGGCCGACGTCCCGCGCCGCCTCTACAGCTCGGGCCCCGGCCTCGTGCTCGAGTTCCACTCCGACCGCCGCCCCGGCAACGCCTCGGGCTTCCTCGGCCGCTTCCGCTTCATCGACAGGCGTGAGTACACCGCGCCCCAACCCACGCCCCAATACGCCCCAACCCACGCCCCAATACGCCCCACCCCACGCCCCACCCCACGCCCCACCCCACGCCCCACCCCACGCCTCACCCCACGCCCCACCCCACGCTCCAACCTACGCCTCACCCAACCCTACACCCCACCCCACGCCACATCCCACGCCACACCCCACGCCACACCCCACGCCACACTCCACGACCCACCCCACGACCCACCCCACGACCCACCCCACACCCACCCCACGACCCACCCCACGCCACACCCCACGCCACACCCCACGCTCCACTCCACGCCCCACCCCACGACCCACCCCACGACCCACCCCACGACCCACCCCACGACCCACCCCACGCCCAAACTTACACCCTATTCCACGCTCAACCCGACGCGTCCCCTCTCGCCCCACCCCATACGCCAATCACTGCACGCTCTACCCTACGTCACACACTACACCCTTCACTATGCCCCAACCTTCGCCTCACATCACGCCCCGGCCCATGTCTCACATCACGCCCCATCTCCACCCCACGCCCCCACCCAATAAATCGCACTAACCATACCACTTCGCATTCCACACTCTATTCTATACTGTACTACATTTCACTACACCACACCACATATATCAGACTCACAACTCATTACGCAACACTCCCTACACACTACTCATCATGCTCTACGTCACACCACTCACTGATATACCTTATCGTACTTTTCACCACTTCAAACCACATCATGTATCACAGCACACAGTACTGCACATACTAATCTACTATTAACCAAACGGTATGGTATATAACAAGCACCAGACAGGTTCGAAAAACATTTAAATGATTTCATCATTAAACTAAAAAATGACAAAACTACTCATATTTTGAAAAATTAAATATGATATTATTTAGAGCTTTAATATTTTAGAACATATTTTTTAAGTCTTCGACATTGTAGATTTTTAATGCTAATTTTTTCCAATTTTCAAAAATACAGAGAGTTCACCGAAAATGGGATTTGCACAATTTTCAGTTTTTATACGCGTATTTTCCTCCATTTGAAAATAATAATTTTTAATATATAATTTAAAAATTTTAAATATTTTAAATAATAAATATTTTCGTATAATAAAATATTGTATAAAATAAAAAATAAAACTGAGTATTTTTACGCAAATTTACTCAAACAAATACTCGTATTTTCGAAGTTATACGATCTTATTTAAAGACTTAGCTTCAAGAACAGATTTTACTCAGAAGGAAAGTATCTATGATGTTGTAGTAGTAATTATACTTCTGCATATAGCAGCAATTTTTTTCAGCTCCGAGACGCGATTCCAAATCCTCAGATTTAACTTTCCGGCATTCATGACACTACGACACATAAGAGCGCATGGAACGGACTCGAGCAAAAGCATAAACACGTAAATGCTCGATTGTCCATGTAAAAAAACAAGAAATGATTCAAGACAAAGTATAAAAAATTCCACCGCAGAAACATTTATTCCTTTCTCATTTATATTCAAACCGTAAAATTCAACACGGAGTGCCACCAAAGCACATATGTTTATGAATTATTTAAAATACTCCGCAATAATATATACATACATAAACCAGCAAAAGTGTGTTAACCAGCAAGTTTATTTTCCATTCCGACACCCGAACACAGTTCCTCGGAGAGTTAAAAGTGCTGGCGCTGATGTCACTACGCCACACAAGCGCCATGCGCTGGAAAGATCGTTTTCCGGCGCACGATTACATAACTTTCTCTTCTTACGAGGGATTCGTAAGGCGAGAAAGTAATAATAACACAGGTCTACAAACGAAAAATTTTCGAAATTTGATTTGATAATATCATCTGATCTGTACGTTTTTTGGTATTTTGAGACATTTTTTCGAAATGTACTTTCAAACTTCAGAAAAACTTTTTAATCACATTGACGTAACCAAATGAAGTGAATGTATTCACTCCTATTGATAATACTGGACTGGGAGAATAAGCAACAAACTGGGCTCCAATTTCCATATATGACCATTTCTATCTTAACTTCAAAAGGGGCCTTACGAGAAAATATATCTTTTCCCTCCCTATCTAAACAGAAACTTCATGACCATACCACCTATCCAGGTAGTGTTATTAGAACATGATAAAAGTTTAGAATGTTAGAAATTCTTTAAGAAAAAATATTGGTTACAAAATAGGAATTATGTTTCATGGATTTGAAAACAAAATCTGTACGTGATGGAGAATGACGGACTTCATATTCATTCTCAGCATACCAAAAAGCATGAATATTAGCCAAAATTATCAAATCAAATTTTTGGTTGTAGACCTGTGTAATGTCGGAACTGTTAGGAATATGTAAGTTGATTGCATGGGTTCTGGTTAAATTGTATTTCAATTTAATGTTGAAATACTCTTAATTTTACGTAAATCGGTTCATACAGATGCACACAAGTTAACGATTGATTTGACATGACATACGTTTCAGAAATCTAATAATTGAGTTGAAAAATTGTTTAAAAGATGCAATTTCGGAAAACACAGACAAGTCCTATATATTTATCTGCATTGATCTTATTAGTGAGTAGAAGTACTTCAAAAGATTTTCAATAAAGTTTCTACACTCTTCAATCCTTTTTCCTGCAACAACACATTCATCAAATAAAAATCTGTGTCTTGGATTAGAACCCGGCATCTGTGAAGCGCTCAGTCCTCGTACGCCTTAACCACTTCGGCCGTTGGAGTGAGTTGTGGGCTGAATATTGGTCAAAACGTAATTGTATCAGCTCTAGCATGAGGAAACCGGTAATTGTCAACATGCAAAAAACAAAAGATTTTTGGGCGACAAAGAAATGCAGCCGTGAAGGGCTTGCTCCAAATCTTATATCCGATTAATGAGATTAGATGAATAACTACTGCTAGAAAGTGTGTGTCATTCTATAACCCCACTAGTGTATTTATTTACCGTCCCTTATTACGCATGTGGAGAAAATTTAAAGAAAAAATTTGGAGCGGTTTTTGAGAAATTTTGTTTGTGAATTTGACGCGAAAATTACGCCAAAACGACTCCTTTTTCAGAAAATTCTGGATAACCTCAACCGACTTTGAGGTAAAAATCGATATCTATAATTTTGTAGTTTTAAAAATATATTTTTGCAATTTTCAAAAAACCAAATAATTCCCGGATGTAGGACTAATACATTTTTACTCATTACATAAGTGGAAGACTATTTAAAGAAAAACATTGGAGGGGTTTTTGATTTTTTTTCTAATTTGCGGCATAATTTACGCAAAAAATACTCGTTTTTACAAAATAGTGTACATGACCTTATTTAAAATGCTAATTTTGTAAACCCGACTTTGTCTAAGGCCAAAATCTCTATCTTCAATTTTGAAGTTTTGAAATTGTTTTCGAAAAATTGAAGAGATCAACGAAAATGATACCTATATCGTTACCTTAAATGTCCTTCGGATTATTCAATAACAAAATTTAATCAAAAAATTTGGAGGCATTTTTTATACTTTGAAAATTTCCGGATTCATGTAAAGGATTCATGTAAAGTACCTCCCAAATTAAAATATCGGTTTCAACTTCCAGGAGCCTTGACATCAGTGAAAACGATTGGGAAATATCAATTTTGAAGAAAATCAGCTGAACGGTTTAGCGCTAGCGTTGACCACAGATAGACAGGCAGACGGACAGACGAACGTTTTGCGTATCAGGTCAATCGATTTTGCAGGATCAAGAAGCAACAAAAATGGATTTTGAGGACACCACGAGTTAGAGGATTCTTTTTCTAAATTTAGCAAAAGGTTTTATCCACTTTTTTGTTACCAGACTCCAGCTATGCGAGTTTTTTTCTGGAAAACGGCAAAAATATGCCGTTTTCCAGCGCACTATTACATAACTTTCTCTTCTTACGAAGAATTCGCAAGGCGAGAAAGTAAAAATGAGAATTTACTGAATTCTACTGATAAATGTTTCTTTAAAAAAGAGAATTCTCAATACATAGGAAATGTTGTGTATTTAGGAGACAAGAGGTAGGTAAATACAACAGTGTGTACAATAAACTTCCGTTTAGTTGCCAACAGCCAAAATCCAAAGAATATCCAGGTACAAAGCAAGAATTCCGTTCTCCAGAAGATGTCCCTATCCGAAGCATAGTCAGTCCAAGCTTTCCAGGAGAATTCAGCCGTCTTCACGCAGAGTTCCACCGTCACTCCGTAGTCCTACCATAGGCACCGATCACTCACTACCACACACTCGAGAACACAGATGCCCGCTGCCTGGCGGGCACGTGGCTTTATAGTTCCGGAGCCCTCGGAGTGAGTCTTGCCACGGTGTAAGATATATAGGTGTGTCAACTAGCCGCCTTTTGGACAAAATGTTTGAAGCCAGTTCGAGGCTAGTTCCTCGCTTATCCGTACGGTGCGCACGATCGAGTTGGGCATTCATGATGGCGTCTCGCGATTTAGTGGCTTCCACCAGAGGTTACAAAGCTATTAAATGGATCACCATCTTGTCCCAAAAATGTCCAAGTCGTTCGCAGCGCTTACATAGCGAGAACTGTGAGAACTAGCCTCACATTAGCTTCAGTTTTAGACCGGGAGTGAACCCACCTATATCTCTTACACCGTGGTTTTGCCCGCCTTCCGAAACGTTTACTGGGAGTAGTTCTAAATTCGGGGCGGTAACCTTTTGGCCGCCTCACGTTCTGCCCACCAGCGCGCCCGGGCAGCCGCTGCCGACCTGCTGCCTGGCGGCGCTCTCCCGCAACACTCATAATGCAGGGCGCGGCGGGAGCGGCCGCCGCCACTCTCGATGCCTGACGTGGGCCGGGAGGCCGGCCGCCCCGCGGCACCGCCTCCCGCTGCCGGGGCCGGCCTCGCGGCTATCTATGCTATGCCATAGCGGGAAATGTGAACGTGACGGTTCAGTTAACTGAATTTTCAACATTGTACAAAATAAGTTATTCTCGTCACGTAAAAAAACCTTATTTTAAATTTAAATATGTATGAATAACAATACATGCATACATAGTACTCGAGCTGCAACACAACTTGTTTATATTTGCATTGAAGAGCTAGTGATTACTAGTTTCTTATGGCAATTGCTGTGCGTGTTTTTTATCTTTTGTACACTTGCTCAGCAGTTTTAAAACAATAAATTCTCCATCTCGTATAACAGGGAATTATCGTATTGTTTTCTTTATACGGTATTTTTCATAGACAAAATCAAATTCAGTAAACACTACGCTCTCGTAAGTAACTGGAATTTGGCTGACAATTACTTCAATGCTGAAAACGTTGAAGTTAGTGAACGATTATTGTTTTTGGGCTTCTTTGTTTCTCGCAGGATTTAGTCTACTACGTACATAATTATTGTAAAATACGATGTCACAAATGTTGGTATTTCTTTCAAAATATCAAATGAATTGTATATGATGTGTTGATGTGTATGATGAAGATTGAAAGCAACGCAGTCTAAAATACATGATAGAATAAAAGATAAATCACTCATTTGTCGATCGAATTTATATAAGAAAAATGCCTATCTGCCTCATTATTTTTTGAACGATCATTTATAATAACATGGATTAAATTATTTCACGAATTCATTTTAAAATGTAATCTGGTTGTTCTGATGGGTGGACTCTCCTTCGTTGGACGACGTTCTGAAACCCGAAAGGTCATGGACGTTATTCCTAATTAGCGAGCAAGAAGTTGTTGTGAGAGAGTTCAGCAGAAGGGAAAGCTACAAAATTAACCCTCCGTCTAGCATGTCTGCCGATGAAATAAACTCGGTCGCGCTGAAACTGAGAGATACAAATTGAATTACGCTTCAAACATTGTATTGATTTCCATTTTGTGAGTTCTTTGTTTGAGGAATAACGTATCTTAAATATATGTCAGAACATATTAACAACTTAAATATATTAATGTCAAAACATGATAATACAAACGTTTATTTTTTATCATTTATTTCCATTCGCCATATCCATTGTAATCTTCAACTTCATTTAGGTTTTCCTTATTCAATACTGTCACAATCGTATCATAGTAGAATATCGTTTGTATCCCGCTGTAACAGAAAATGAATGGAAGAATCACTGTTTTGTAATTCGATTTTATTAAGATTTTAATTTACAAAAATATTTTTTTAAATTTATTTTATGAAAAGGTTGAATTTTGACCCATAAGTATTTAAAACTTACTATGTGACCTGTTAAGACGTGCTAAAGCTCTCGAAAATAGAATGTAAATATTGTGACATTTGATAGACATCACACGTCCCAGAAACGCCCATGCACGCCACGTGTGCGACGTACACAGAACATATACTCCAGGAGCGAGCGCTGCGATGGTCGCAGAACGCGACCCAGGCATTAGCTGACAGAAGCTCACAGCGGTTCAGGAAAAGGGGCTGTGACGCACGCCAGATCCGTCGGGGAGGGAGGTGACGTAGACTCAGCCCTACTGCGGTAGAACATGGCATAAATACTGCGGACCGTGGAATGTGTACCTTCTTGCCTCGCATCTCTCGTCTCTGGTCTCTCAGCTCTCTCCTCTCGCATCTCGTATCTTCGATTGCTTGAACAGCCGCCTGATAGTGTTACCAGTCTCTCCGATGAAGCTAAGTTAAGAGTTTCTTTTTAATAGTGTCGCGAGAGGACAAAGTATTTAAAAGTGCGTGATTCGAACATTATTCACTAGTATCTGATGGAGAAATGCTGACTAAATTATTCAATTAGTGCGCAGTGATCTGTGTTGTCGCAATAACTACATTCGCATACGTGCAGCAGGAGGACTGATCGTTCTGTTATTAAGTGAGAGCGCTGCACAGTACGCCAGGAACTTTTAAGAACGCATTCTTCGGATAGCGTCGTGCACTGTAAACGCACGAAGGCGTACCATCCGAACGTGCTCAAGAGAGAAGAAGACGAGACGGGCCGTCATCTGCAAAGAAGAAGGAGGCAGCGAGGCGCCGACCAGAGCAAGACGAGGGAGAAGATTGGAGACGACATAGCAGCGGCCTGCGAGGCGAACGTACGAACGGCCGGCCCACGGCCGCCGCCGCCGCCGCCGCCGCCGCCGCCGCGGGGCCGAGCCCGCGTCGCAGCTGCGCCGCCTAAAACTCCGCCGAGGTCAGGTAAAGCTCCGATGCAGAGGGGAAAAGGCGAGGTGTTGCCGAAGGTCAGGACTTTGTGCGGCGCGCACTCAAGACACCGTTACGTTGCCAGTTCCCTTCGAAAATACGCGATTTGGGAACGTTGGTAAAGGAACTTTAGCAGCCAGGAAAATCCATTTAACCAATTTTACTATGCCTTGAGAATTAATAACTGCGTTTCTTTTGTAAATGTTAAAAAAGGTTTATGAATATATATCTGTGAAGTAAGTGAAATTGATAGAGCAAGAAAGCGTAATTTCAATGTTCAGGTTCATGCAATAGCACATGAAGTTAAGGTATCACGATTCAAAACTTCACTTGCTCACATATCGAACGTGGCAAGATAAGTTCAGAAGTAATTGAAGTTGCCAAGATTGTGGACAAGTCGATAGTATTATTATACGTTTGAGTAAACAGTACTGGAATGTACAGAAAGGTTTAGTTCGTCATCCGCAATTGGGATGTAAGCATTCAAAGTCTAAAGAGTTATTTATTTGTATTTTTGCCATTGTACAGTGTCTGCTTTACGGTTATTAAATTCATGTGTTTTGTTTTATTGAATTCTTCTGTGTGTGTTTGGACAACTCCTTTTCACCAAGAAAGATCCCATTGCCCTGAGGTAAATAAAAAGCTGGTCGGCGAGCATTCGTCTGCGTCGTTCCAATTATGCAAGACTACGCGTAAGGGATAAACGTCAGAATATAATCGATGAATATTTATTGTAAACACATGCAATCTCTCTGGCCGGGAGATCCTAGATTCGAGCCCCTACGACGCCATGATTTTCGACACTAGTTTGTCAGCAAGGTCGAATTCGGTGAAGAATTCTAGTGGCCGGCTGCTCTGATCAGTAGTTCTCTGTCGTTTCTCCCATCAAATCAGGCGACTGCCGCAGGAGTACTCTAACAAACGGCAACTGACCGCGCGCCATCTTTCTTTCCTCTTCCTTGACCTATCCTCACTTCTTAAACACACTTACACTAACATGCACTACACTGCCACGCATGTCGGGGCTGTGGCGACGTCCCGCTGGTGGGAGATACCTAGTTAGGGAAAAACCCTGATAGTCGACGGTAGGTCGGCGCTGGATCTCGTCATCCAGCGGGGGAAGATAATCGCCACCTGCCGATGAAGAAAGTATGCACTACATTTGCGGGACTAATTACCTCAGTAGTTGATGCGCCAGGAATCACTAACAATCAATCAATCAATAGTAAACACAACCTAAACGGCCCGACCACAAATACGTCACCATACTAACTACAAAGATCCTATTATCGTAGGTTCTAAGGTAAAATCTTTCTTCCAATACGATACAGACATGAAGAAAATGTCAATAAAATCACATTCTACTTCGGCAATGTACTTGTTGATTTCCCATCTTGGCTTAAAAAATACTATTTTGCAACTAAATGATAAAGAAAGTTTCATTCACCTCCAAATAAGGATGCTTACTTAGACAATGGAATCAGTTTCAAAATCAATACCTTCGTATTTTCAAAACGCGCATTCGTGTTTCATCTCCTCTGGAGACACAAGTGAGCTATAATTGCCTTCGCGTCACCTGGCTAATATCTGACCCCTCCAATCTGATTGATAACCATGCACGTGGCAAATACCTGGATTAGCGAAGATGCATTGATGGATACGCCGTTCCTCTGAAACGCACGTGCGCGCATGCACACACCATTTCCCTCTCACCCTCCCTCCATGTCCCTCTCACCCTCCCTCCCTTTCCCTCTCACCCTCCCTCTCCTTCCCTCTCACCCTCCCTCTCCTTCCCTCTCACCCTCCCTCTCTGTCCCTCTTTTCCTCTTCTTTCCTCTTACACTACCTCTCCTTCTCTCTCGATCTCCCTCTCCTTCTTTCTCACCCTCCCTCTCCTTCCACCTCATTCTCTCCATCCCTCTTACTCATTTACTCTCTTACACACATAACTAGACACCCTCGGGCGCGTACACTCACATTCACTGACGTGCACAAGCTCACAAACATATTGTCACATATAATCATATAGTCGCTCTTACACTCACAAACATTCATTCTCATGAGGACAAGCGCGAGATTATACATATCCTGGCACTCGCGTGCACATGTGATCACCTAAGTTCATTTACCAATACGTTCACACTTACATCCTCGCATACTCACACATCCTCACATTTACAAATCCTCACACAAGCACATCTACACTCTCTCTTTCTCTCCGTCATTCTCTCTCACACTCACACATACACACACGCGCGCGCGCCCATTCTCTCTCACTTTCACACACGTACGTCATCTCATTCACATACACTTATCCTCTCTCCTTCTCTCTCTCACACACACATATACACTCGCTCACATACCTCCTCTCTCACCCTCACACACACGCTCACATGCGCGAAGTCGCACTCAGGCATGCACAGTTGTTTCACCCGGCATCGTAACCACAAGCTCCCCCAAGCACACGTACACACACACTTCCTAAGGGGACTCTTGCGTCTACGAGCGGGGACTGCAGCACCGAGGGCGATTTCGATGAACGCGCGCCATTAAAACGCTCCCGAGGCGCCGTACCGCGTGGCGTGCGTGGCGTGGCGAGGCGAGGCGAGGCGGGCGCCGGCGGCTACACGAGTCGCCGTCGGCCGCCCCCTCCGCGCCCTTCCCGCTCCGCGCCCTTCCCGCTCCGCGCCCCACCCCGGCTCTGCATCCCAAGGGGCGGCAGCAGCGATTGAATTTCGGAGCAATATTGCGCGCCACCGTCGGCCACAGGCTCGCGGGACCGACACCGCCTCCCCCCCTCCGGCGCCTCCGGCGAACCCGCAACCGCCGTCGCCACCGCCTCGGTCACCGGCGCGCCGCCCAAAGTCAACCTGCCGCCGCCGCCGCCGTCGGCCGTTCTCAACTGCCCTCGCAGCCTTCGCTAATAGTCGCCGCCTTTCGCAATCACAAGCGCCCTCCCTCTGCCCGCAGTCCAGCGCCCCACACTCTCGCTTTCCACCCATGCGGCGACTGTTGAAAACACGCTCGCTACGGGTGGCGGATGAGAGGATTCCCTTTTTACTTTCCCGTATACGTATGTATACACGGAGTGATATACGTAGTATAGGGAAAGTTATGTAATGCTGCGCGAAAAAATGGCCAATTTTCGGCGGAAAAAAAATTAATTGCCGGGCCGTGAAAACGAATAAGTGGATAAAACTAGTTGCTAAATTAAGAAAAAAAAATCCTCTATCTCGTGGTGTGGTCAAAATCCATGATTTGTTGCTTCTTTATACTTAAAAATCGATTGACGGCATTCCGTCCGTCTGTCCGTCTGTGGTCAACGCTAGCGCCTAAATCGTTCGGTCGATTTTCTTCAAAATTGATATTCCCCAGTCGATCTGATTCTAGTCGAAGCTTTGTGATTTTGAAAAAGATTCTTTAAAATTTGGGGGTACTTTATATGAAGCCCCCCGGGGATTTTCAACATTTTCTCAAAAACGGCTCCAAATTTTTTCTTTAAATTTCTTGTATGAATAGAGAAAAATACACTTTTTAACATGGCATAGGTCCGATTTTCACGTACAGCTCTGAATTTTCGAAAATTGTGAAAGTTTGAATTTTTCGGCGTCTTTCTCCAACTACAAAATTGAAGATAGGGATTTTTTCTTCAAATAAAATTTGTTCTGCATATTGAGTTCTTTAATAAAGGTCATGTAAATGTTTTTCACAATTTTGGTAGTTTTCGTACAATATTGCGTGCAATATGTGCAATTTTAAAAAATTACAAAAACAAAATTTTCTCAAAAACGGCTCCAAATTTTTTCTTTAAACTTTCGGTAGGGATAGTGGTAAATGTACTCTATCAATGACATAAAAGCCATTTTGGTCTATCGGTTGGTTTTTTCAAAAATTACAAAAATGTAAATTTTTTTACTTGTCTCTCACGTCGTTAATATTTACATTATCGGCGATTTTTTCACATTATTATATTTACGAGTATATATGCTTTAAATAATGTCAAGTAAAGTTTCTCGAAAACACTACCGTTTTCTGTGAAAAGTAGCTCAAATTTCGGCATTTTCAGAAATGCTCAAACGTCATTTTCTCGTATATGGCTGCAATTTTTTTCTTGAAACTTTTGTAACGGATAGTGCTAATTACACTCATTAGTATAGCGTGAAGTTTATTTTGAGTTTTTTTTGTTTTTTTCAAAAATTATATAAATGTAAATTTTTGAAAGATATCTCACATCTTTAATATGCACATTATCCGCAATTTGTAAAGATGATTATATTTGTGAATGTAAGTGCTTCAAATAACTTCAAATAAAGTATTTTGAAAACTCAAAAATTTTCTGTGAAAATGAGCTTCAAATTTCGCATTTTTAGTAGTGCTAAAACGCCATTTTCTCTTAAACGGCACATCATTTTTAAAAGAAAATTGCCATTTACGGCTAGGTTTTTGTGTTCTTTAATATTCTAAAATTAATGTTTCTGTTCTACCAATAGGAAACCGAAAAATTAAGAAAATGACAAAAAAATGTACTTTTGGCGATGATAGATGGTAGCTGGCAAGAAAGAGTATGTGGCAATTCCGAATAGCTAGCGAAGACCCAGGAAAATAGAAAACTAATACGGAAAAGTCTGTGCCATTCTGTAGCACCACTAGTTTTACTTTCTCGCCTTATTTTATTTTACGACCATTCCTATTTTCTGTCTCCGAATTCATCACCTGTACAGGATTTATTCTCGCATTGCCATCAACGACTCTTGACGGCATTGGTCGTCATTCTTTTCTCTGGTAGAATAATCTGGCAGTGCACAATGTGTTAGACGTGTCACTCGAGTTCCCGAGCTTTGCCAAACACAGATAACTCCCCCGTGTCCTGTAGTTTCCGCCTTTGACTGCCTCCCTCTGCCAGGAACCCAGCAGCCGAAACGCTTCATTTACATCCGAGGGGATGTTGGAATTTGGGTCGCCGCATGTGGAATTCGTAGCGAATGAAACAGGTTTGCTTTTGTATTTTCCAGATATACCTTTGTTGCCTCAGATTTCACCAACTGTTCAGAATTTAGCCTCGTAACTTCATCTCCAATGTCTTCACCACGTTCGTTGTTCTTACCGCACCTACGAGAGCAGAGCCGAAGCATAAGGTGGGTTGGGCGGGTTGCGAAGGCGTGTCCCTGGAGCTGCCGAGCGCCGCGTATTTCTCATCGTGGTTGGGAAAACATATCAATGCAGAATGAGTCACACCGGGAGAAATGGTTCAGTGCATCCACCTAATGTCTCTGCAGTCTCTCTGACCGGGAAGTCCTTGGTTCGAGTCCCGACGGCGGCAGGATTTTCGACTCTAGCTTGTCAGCTAGCTCGAATTCAGTCGCTGTCTGGAGGAGACTTCTAGCGACCGGCTGCTCTGATCGGTAGTTTTCCGTGGTTTCTCCGATCAACACCAGCCAAATCCCAAAGCAGTACCCTAACAAACGGGCCACGGACCGCCCGCGATCTTTCCTTTCTCTTCCTTGTCCTCTCCTCTAATACACACACTTACACTAACATGCACTACACTATCACACATGCCGGGAGACCGGTCGGGAGCTTAGAGCTTGTCCCGGCTGGGGCGGTGCTCCGCTGGTGGGAGATACCTGGTTGAGGGGAAATCCCCGCTAGTCGACGGTAGGTCGGCGCCAGATCTCGCCATCCAGAGGGGAAAAGACCATAGCCACCTCCCGAGAACAAAAAAAAAACACGCACTACTCTTATGGGACTAATGACCTAAGTAGTTGACGGAAACACGAATCAATGAATCAGAATGAGTCACTTGTCCGTGGACTTGCCACGAATGTCTTCAACCTCATCAATTCTCAACTAAATAAATACTTCTTATAAAGCAACTGCCATAGCTAAATACGAATCGTTTCATTTTAATTCGCTCGCTTCATTCGCAACTCATTTCAACTCGCACGCTCTCCTTCTGTTTTTATTTCTTTATTTTCCCTTTTGCTTTTCTCTTCTATGGTTTCTTTATTTATTTCTTCTTTAACTGGAAATTGTTTAGAGGATAAGAGGAAGGTGACTATATATCATCCCTCTAAGCTACTTTTCTTCAAATACAGAACGAAGCAGCAAACGTTTTTTAATATAATACCAACTTGGAACATTTGCCCTACATCTATTTTACTCCTTCATTTTATTCCTGTATACAAGTAAATGCAGAGTATGGAGAAAGTTATGTAATGCTGCAAAAAAATGTAATGCTCCAATGTCTATGGATAGCGATGTTTAGAAACAGTAATCAAACGCAAAAGACGCAAATTGTTATCTATCGTGCTATTGCATATTGTCCCCAATTTTGAATTGTACCGTTCGGGGTCTACATTAGCGCTCACCTATTGATGAAAATTAAGACACTCACTTCTTGTAAATATAATATTCGACGAAGGGGAATAACAATAACTTTACATCCTTTTCAACTACACCGTCTTTTGGTTAGACTCTTGAACCAATGGTGAGTCGAGTAATGGGAAGAAAATTAAATATTTGTCTTTCGTAATGTCTTGGTTTCGAAATAGGAATCCGTTTCCACGTAGTAAAGGGAGTCTGTGTGGCATCCTCCAGGTTCCCGATGCGACCATCACTGTTTTCAGTATTTCAGTCAGTGTAAAGCAACAGGTTTGCGAAGCTGATGGTTAGAAAAAGGAGTTGATTGGAAGCGGAGATTAAACTGGGGAGTGATTAGCAGTGGGAACGACATTTACACAGACTCTTCTTCTCTCACTTTCCGATTCTTCTTTACCTCATTTTTATCCATCCCAGTGCGCCATCTTTCCACGCTCCGCGTTCTCGTATTCATTATTTTTTGTTTTCTAATCCCGATATTCTATTTCCAGTTCATTCCAGTTCACTGTTTTTCATCTGTTCAAGCATCCGCATTTCAGTCACTATTTTATGTTCATTAGCAAGCATATTTTGCAGAGCATATTTTCCTATTAGAAAAATGTCAGTGTTCTCTTAGTTTGAACTTGTCTCCACTTCTTGACAACTTTTCCATCATTTCTTTGTTAATACAACGCTACCTCGTTAACCAAAATATAACAATGTTGTTTCCTACTAAGTACATTTCTAATGTGTGTACCCGTGTTTATGTATCTTATTTTATCTGGACTTTCTCAGGTTCCCCTTGGACATTCTCGTACCGACATACCTACATTTCTAACGTTTCGGCCAACTAAAAAGTCAGAACATTTTTCTTAATTAGGGAACACACAACATAAAAAAAAACAAGTACGAAAACACATCCATACGACGGAAGAAAACTTAAAACGTCCGTAGTTGTGTTTCAGCTTGCGACGCTCCCTGGTTACCAGTGTAACATTAAATGTAAAAATAACTACAATGTTTTAGAGGAGTACTTACTGAGTGTATGTTTTTAAAGAATGAATTATTGTAAATTTGTAGGTGTTTGTGTAAGACTCTCAGTCAATGAAGGTTTCGAAAATTTCTTCAAGTGAAGGTTATTACACTATTAAACCATAATATACCATCGTACCCGACAAAAAATACGCCTGAAGCATGTTGAAACCGACAAAATTTGTGAAATACTTGTTGATTAGATAGAGACAACTGAATTAACCACGCTATTTCGAACACTACAGTATTATTCCCTGACAAAGCCGATTGGAGCCCTATAATAGCATAATGATAAGCAAACTGACCTTTGAAAGTTATCGCATTTACACAATACGCCTCTCTGTATCAGTATCGTTGCAGTTGATAGAAGCTGCTATTTTAATTAGAGAGAAACACGATCATTACTTTGAAGAATTAAATTGGAAAAGTCCAATAGGAAAAAATTATAGTTAGTGAGATTCTAATGAAATACATATAATTTTTCAGAACTTCTCACTAACAATTGCAACGTGGAGTGAAAACAATTCGGTTTGAATGTATAGTAAGATGAGTATGGCTATGAAATCAACAATTAGCTATGAAAATAATTCCAATTTTTAAATAAGACTCTAAATTCGTAATTAAAAACCGTATTTTAAAACAATCTACCAAACTTAAAGTACCTTCATCTCTTGTTTAATGTACATATTCATTGAATTGGGTATAAATTTAATTTGACACATGCGATGAGTTCTATCATATGCACGTTACGAATGCAAATCGTATCACAGGTCCCATGCTGTTTCCAAGAAAATTAATTTTCTTCATACTCACGCTTCCAGTGCAATCCAGCGAGTTTATTTTATTGTTGGGAGTATTTTTTAAATATATTAATGTACAGAATTATCTAAATAACATTTGTGAAATCCATCTGTGTTCTCTGAATGTAAGCACCGGATGAAAGATTTCATGTTGCAGAGGCTTGTAAAAGTTAAACTTTGTACTTTCGTTTGATCTTGAAGTGCCTTTAAACATTTGTTTCCTTTAACCCTCTTATTTATTAATCGAAGGGCTTCTCGGAAAAACATTATTAGTCCAAAAATTCAATTTGTAGGAAATGAGAAAAAATCGTCCACCTTGCTGCCTAAGCAAGATATATGGATTTTTATATTGAACGGGAACACTTTTACACAGTAAGAAACATAAAATGCAGTTGTGAGTAAATAAAACAATATCTTTCACAAGTTACAAGGAAAATAAAAAGGGACACATCCAATTTTTGCTTGAAAATGGCAGATTACATAAATATAACAACAACACAAGGTACCAGAAACATGGAAAAATTAAATTACGTGTATTTTACATATTACATAGTTATTCTTCCATACAAAGAAAACAGCTGAATCTCCAACTTTACCAAAGCAATTCGAATTACTTTCCGGGCTAGACGGTCGTGGTCTAGAGGAAACCCAGACGTTTCGTATGCATCTGCGGCATGCATCAGCCAGACAGCCTGCTGGTGTCTTCCAGACAGCCCGCTGCTGTCTGACAAACATTTGTTTTCGGCGCTGGGGCGCTGGTGTCGGCTGTTGATTGTCTCCCGGGTGACGTGGCGCTGACGCTAGGTGCGCTCACATGGCCATGTTGTCGTGTGCAACATATGACTCACGAAGCATTAACACTCGCCTCTCCGAACACCAAAGGAACTGTCGTTTTGGCAACACTGAGAAGTCGACAGTGTCCGGGCTTTTTTCCGACTGTGGAAACGACATCGTATTTGAAGACGTTGAGATGTTATCCCCTACAGGCCATTGAAATTCATAAGTTTCTTTGAATTGTAATAGGAAAGGGTAAGGAACAAAAATACTCTCATTAGGGATACCCGCACTCCGTCGGTTGGAACCAAAGCGTCCCGAAGTCAAAGACGGGACGTGAGTCATGCAGGCACACGACACCACTTGCCTGCCTAGGTTCACCCACTCTCGGAGCGAAATCGAAGAATGAGAGGCCGTCACCTCAGAAACTGAAAATGTCTGTAAGTGTAAATCACTTGTGTTCTAATCTGCGTGAAAACCTACATTTTACATGCTTGTATTCCCCTACAAACCTCCGTGTTCGTGAAAACAAATGCATTATACCCTACTCTGTGCTTCATGACATCTTGACAAGCCACTTCAGAATAATTTACTTAATGTTACCGTCAGTTTCGCTTCAAGAGTGTGCTAGAAATGGAGAACGGTCCTATGTAGTAAACCCAGCTAGACATTAATTAGAGCAATGTTTATAATAGATGTCAGATGTCCAGAATACAATTATAATTATGCACATCTGGAAAGAAGGACGAAGCAATTTCGCAGCATATTTCAGTGAGCATTCCATCCCCCTTCTTTTACTCATCACATCATCCTTCATTTCATCATATCCGTATTCTCGTGAAGCACCAAAGATCTCCGACGAAGATAGCTTTGAGTGTGTCGCTGAAGATCGTATGCATTATAATGTTGAAAGGAGTAATAATATTAATGATGATGATAATGATGATGTTAATAATAATAATAAGAAGAAGAAGAACAACAACAACAACAACAGCAACTCCATCTAGGAAGTACACGATCTTGTAGTAGGCAGTGGAGCTTGAGTACCCCCATGAGCCTGAAAGCTATGTCAGTGGTAGCCTAGCTACTGATAGGGCCTCCTTTGCTGAATAGATTAAAGATGAGGGAAGGGTTCATTTTGAGGAGAGTGGGAAGTAAGTAGAGAGAGAAGGATCATGACCCTTTGCAGTTCCTGTTTCGACACATGCAGGGTACAGGACAGAAACTGGGTTGGCACACCAGGCCACTGATTAGGGTGGAGGCCCGAACCTTTCATTATCTAGCGAACGAGGCTGCCTTAAGCAGTCAGTGAAAATCCCATAGGGTATAGTAATGCCGACTGGCGATTGAAGGGAACCCTTGCTGGGCCCTGCGGGAGGATGTTCCGAGGCCACTGTGGGTCGCAGTAACAGATGGCAGGAAATAACTCATGGGTTAAGTATGATCGGTGAACTCGAACTTCCTACTTGCGAATCTTTGTTTAACATCAATGAGCAAAGTGGCTAGAACAACAAATGTAATAAATCTTAACGTGCCTTGTTCTACCAATGTCCCATACCTGCTCGGAAACCCAGCTAATGTCACCCTGTCGACATTTGGCCATCCAACGGATGTTAATCCCAGGGACCCATAGCCGGCAGTATCTCGAAGCCATCGTCAGAGATGGACCCGGGATGAACTGAAGGAGATGATGTGGTGCTTTTACAATACAAAAGCAAAAAATGGGGGCTTCAAAATAGAAGTTTCAAAGATATGGAGAGAGCGGAACCGAGATATGAGACCTACCCTAGACGCAAAGAAGCTTGCCAGTCAACAACGATACATACTCACAGCAGAACAACTTGCAGACACCCAAAGAAATGCGGAGTTTGTCCTTCGATCGAACTATCCATATGACAAACATTTAGAACCATCTAATATCCTGAAAACTATGGTTCTCTTCAAGCTTCATCCCTTCCAAGTGGTCCATCTCCTCCAACATCCGTAAGTGGTGAAAATGCATCTGGCCATGATCACACAATAAGGACATGATGCGGAACCTCCTCCGACGCGAGATAGAGCGAGTTAAGCAACTTTCATTCGAATCTCGTGCATCGTTGAGGAGAATTTATGAAAATGCTAAAGTGAAGAGAGTGATAGAAACAGAGAATTATGTCTTAAATGAGGTCGTACAGACCTCAAGTGGAGATCTAGATATTAATGAAATCAATCACATTGTATATGCAACTGGATATCTAGTATCTCAAATAATTTTTGGGCCAGCCAACAACACCGGCGGCCACCAGCCAGCCAGCCAGAGTAAACAGTTTCGTAACCCCATGGGCGAAAATAATTATCAAACGGATAGTCGACACACGGCGTGAAATATCACTCGTAGCCGAGGCATGTTCTAAAATCAAATCACACTTCTGAAGTTCAACACAAAATACTCCATGTTGAACAAAAGTACCAAATTGAAAATGAGACAAGGCAAATGGTAGCTGAGAAGCTTAAAAGGAAAATATAAACATGGCTCAACGAACTAGTCGTTTCAATCATAGAGAAGAATTCCGTATACGTTGTTTGAAACCGACGAGAAGAGATTCTATCGCAATCTCAAAAACCGAATGGCAATGCTGTCCCTCCTTCAAAAGATGATGTCGAAACACTTTGGGCAGGAATCTGGAAGGAAACCAGATCCTGCAAAAACGAAGCATCTTGGCTCCAATCTGAAGTTGATGCTCCCAATGGACTCGTGGAAACAGGTAACACGTTCACGAATTCACGAAAGAGGACCTCTACCAAGCAATTAAGAACACGGGGCTCTGGATAACACCCGGGATTAATAAGATCCACGATTATTGGGTTAAGAAATTGACAGCAATACATTCTGTTCTAGCAAAGGCCGTTAATAAAATTTTAAGAAACCCAAAGAAACTCCCGGAATGGTTCACTCGCGGTATGACGTATTTGCTACCCAAGCGGGAGACTCTTCTTTGGCGAAGAACTTCAGGCCAATCACTTGCCTGGCAGTAATGTACAAAGTTATAACTGCAGCAATATAGTGTGACCATACATGGCCTTTTACAGTGTGCCATACGATTTGATTTTGAAGATCCTGGAGATCTATTGATTTCATCCTAGACTTACTGAGTTTTGCAAGGCTAGTATGAAGTTGTGAAGTACCAGGTTACTAATACAGCTGAAAGGAAGTAGTAGAAACAAGAAGTATTCAGATTACCAGAGGAATTTTCCAATGAGTTTCGCTATCCCCTCTGCTGTTTTGCATTGGTTTGATCCCACTATCTAGACAGTTTTCGCACTCTGACTTTGCTTCCAATCTCCATGGTGATGAAAGGCCAGTATCACATTTGTTTGACATGGATGATCTTAAAGCGTTTGCTAAGAATGAAGAGATTCTCCCCCAAATTCTTTCCGTCGTCAATGATTTTAGCAATAACATCTGCATGAAGTGTGGTCTTGACAAGTGCGCAAAAATCAACTTAAAGAGAGGCAAAATGAGAACGTCAGAGAACATTGAAGTTGATATGCACCCTGTAATTGAAGATCTTGAGCCAGGTAAAACTTAAAAATATCTGGGAATTGAGGAATGTGAGACCATCTCAAACGACACAATGAAAGAGAGAATTCGCAGGGAGTATTACAGACGAGAAAGACTGATCCTGCAGTCCGCTCTGAACTAACTCCAGGAATAAAATATCAGTAATAGGTTGTTTGGCGGTACCTGTAGCCGAATACATTTTCGGACTAGTGGAAAGGACTGATCAAGAATTTCGCATCATGGAAGGAAAAACCAGAAAACTGCTAACAATACATTATGTTGCCCACTCTCGAGCTGATGGACATAGACTTTGTGTCATGTAAGGAAGGAGGAAGAGGCCTCAGACAAATTGAAGTCTCCTGGCACACTGCAATAATCGTGATGGGAAATTATGTAGTCAGCCATCAAGACGACCCACTAATGAGGCAGGTCGTGACCTAAGAATGGGAAACAGTCATTTTAAATGTAGGAAGAAGCATTGCAAACAAGGCAATGCAAGACACACAGAATGGCAGAGACACTGAACGTCTGATGCTAATTAATATGAAATGTGAGACACAAAAAATGTTAAAGAAATTGTGAAGAGCCAAACCACTCCACGGACAATATTTGAAACGAATGAACGGGGTACAGATCAATAAATATCAATCTTTTATGTGGGTTAAAAAGTAAGAATAAAACCAGAATCAGAAGCACTTGTAACAGCTGCCCAAGATCAGATGTTGACAGCACGCCATTATGACAAAGCAGTTCTCAAAATTTCCCAAGATGATAAATGGCACATTTGCCGTATACACGTAGAAACCATTGATCATTTTGTATCAGCTTTTCCAATCCTAGCAAAGACCGAATACTTGAAAAGACACAACAGGTTGTGTAGCTACCTCTACTAGCAGAGCTCTACCGCCTTCGAAGTTCGAAACACATGCCCAAGTGGTACTAACCCTCACCAAAACCGCTGATGTCAGTTTGATTGTGTACAGTATTGTATGACCAACAATTCGAAACTGATCGCACGATAGCGGTAAACAAACCGGATATAGTATTCCGGAATGTGGAGAAAAAATCGTGTATACTTGTCGATGTTGCTATCAAAACGTCGTAACCAAGGAGGCAGAGAAACGTCTTAAATACAAGTGTGAAAATACAAGAGTTTAGAAATACAGAGAAACGTCTTAAATACAAGAGTTTGAAAGTTCAGCCGAATGTGGGGCGTAAAAGCACACGTCATACTAATAATCATCGGAGCTCTGGGATTTGTTTCGCAAAATTTTTGTAAGAACTTGGCTAATCTCTCAGGTCATTCAAAAGACTGAGAAGTGCAAGAAATTGCTTTATTTGGAACAGCCCACATTTTGCGCAAAGTATTGTAGAGGCACCGACAGTCCCTAGATCTGCTTCTTGAGTAGCTGGTTGCAATCTGGAATAGATATTATTTTCAGCCGACTCATAATATCTTCCAAATAGACCCCAAATTAAATAAACTGAGCCTCTCATTTCCTTAATATTTATTCATAAACTCGTGTTTGCTATCGAGATGTGACTACTTATTGTTCCATTACGAGTATTTGTGTCGGATATCAGCACTTCGTTTTGTGTATTTTTCGTGCCAGATGAGCCGGAAATCCGCGCGCGTATCGCGATCTCTGTGTGGGGGGCTTGCGGCGCGAGATGCGCGCTTGTCCTGGAGGCGGGGGGCGGGGGGCGGGCTTTGTCCGCGCGCGCTTCTCGCCTGATTATCCGGGTTCGCAGCCTCGCCGCGGGGGCGGGGCGCGCGCGCGGGCGGGCGAGAGCCGAGGATGAGCCGCTCTCTGCGCTCCCGCGGACGCGTCCTCGCCGAGTAATCCGCCGAAAATTGCTCTCGCAACTTTGCACCACGCGGCACTCGGCGGCGGCGGCGGCGGCGGCGGCGTGCGGGTGAGTTACGAACCGCCTCTCGGCGGCGGCGGCTGCGGGAAGCGCTGCGGTGCCGGCGGGGAAGCGGCAGGCTGGAGGCGGAGGCGGCCACGTGGTTGGCGTCGAGAGTCGCGGCGGAATGAGGACGGTGGTGGGAAATGGTGTTGGTCGCGGTGAGGGCGGTCATGGTGGTGGTGAACGTGAGAATGGTGATGACTGTAGGAACAGACATTACGGTGGTGAGAACTGTGATGGTAATAGTGGAAATGGTCAGTGGTTGTAGATCGTTTGAGTGGTGTTTTCGGGTGCATCAACTGTAAGTATGTAGTTTATGATTTTATTGTGGGAGGTGGCAGTGATCTTCGCGTGATACGGCGCCGACCTACGTCGACTTGCCAAACCTGGAGGTATCTCCAGCCGTTGCATAATCTAAGCTCCCGACCGCTCTCTCGACAAGTGTGGAAGTGTAATGCTTGTAAGTGTAAGAGTGTATAAGTAAGAGATGAGGATGGGTCAAGGAAGAGGAAAGGAAGATCACGCGCGGTCCGTGGCGCGTTAGGGTACTACCGACATTCGTCTGGTTTGGATCGGTCAACCCATGGAAAACTACCGATGAGAGCAGTCGGCCGCTCAAATTATCCTCCAAGCCGCGACCTCCCGGTCAGAGGAATTGCAGTTCATGCCCTCAGCCATCTGAGTCGGTGTGACGTCAGTGGTGGGAATAATGAAGCCAGTGGAAGGATGGTGAAGTCAGTGGAAGAAATGGTGAAGTCAGTGGAAGGAATGAAGTAAGTGATGGGAATAGTGAAATCAGTGCGGGAATGGTAATGGAGGTTAGAACGGTGTTGATAGTAGTGGAAATGGTGATGATATTGGTGATAATGGTTATTGTAGTAGTGAGAATGGAGGTGCTGGTAGTGTGATGGTAGGGGTGGGATTGGTGTTGGTCGCGATGAAAACGGTGATGGGCCTTTCACGAGGTTCTTTGAAGGTAGTGCCCATGAAATGTTGGTGGTTGTTGCAGTAGACACGAGATGTTAGATGCTGTGTGTACGGATATTGGCAACGAAGGAAATCGTACTGACAATTGCGCTTCGTACGATAATGATGGTGACTGTAATGCCGGTATCACAAGGTAAATAAAGTTGGCAGGTAACATTTGTAACGCTAATGCAGGTTCGCTAGCAAGCAAAACAATTTCTAATGTAACAAAAGTTTATTTATTTCATTTTACATCACTGTATTTATTTACACAAGTTTGTTTTAAAGTTCCCAATGGTCGGTCTCTGAGATATCATAAGCAACCTCCTGAACAAAAAAGGCGGCGACGAGGGCGGCAGCGTGGCTCGGCGGCAGCGGCTGTTCGGGCCCACAGCAAAGCAGAGGAAACAATTTATTTGATAATTCGCAAGGCAGAATCGTTGATTCGTGACCGTTACAGCCGCGACAGGAAGCGCCCCAGACGCGCGGCGCCGGACGCCTCGCCCACGGAGCATGCAACCGGCGTTCGTGGAAACGCCCGCGATATTAAGCCACTCTGGCGATCCGTTAGCCGTCCACAACGGACAAACCTTCGAGAACATTCACTTACTATACTGCGATTTCTCTAACTGCGTCCCTCAAGGCCACTCAAATCCCATCTTGGCGATGGAATATGTCACGGCATTTCGCGTCTTTCTCAGTCGTTCCGCTAGAATTCGCACGATCGCGACCGTATGAAACAGTGCTTGCGATCATGCGACTTCTACCGGCAAGACCGAGAAAAAACGCAAAATTCCGTGACATATTCCATCGCGAAGATGGGATTTGAGTGGCCTTGAGGGACGCAGTTTACAAAATCGCAGTATAAATTCAAACAGCAATCTGTGATAGGCCAATCGCCTACCCCACTCTTAAGCACCCTGCGCAAGAGGCACTCGCGACGCATCAGTCGTTGTGACTAAAAAATTAGTTCGGTAGTGGATTTCACGCGGATCACACATACGTGATCTGCGTCCACTGAGCTCCGTGTCAGAATAGTACACGTAAATGTAATTGTATAACATAGCGCCGATGCCACTTTGTACATCAAATGTTTTAATTGTGCAACATAGTGCCGATGCTAGTTTGCACTTATTCTAAAGTATCCGTATTGGACTGTTTGAACAAGGTATCGTAACGAACAGTGCGACATAAAGCAACCAATTGTTAATTGTGTTCATGTAACCACGATAATTAACTACAATCAAAATAAAACCTGGTTTGTGCAAGAACTAGTTTTTATGAAACCAGAAAGATCCTACGCCATCCATCCTCCCTCACCTATCGCATGGTTTCGGAACCGCAGTGCTTAACGAATTCCAACAACACAGTCCACTAAACTTTTAAAGCAAAGTAGTGAGGCGGAGGCGAGGTCAACAGTGGAGGCGGTCTACGACAACAGATGAGCTGTAATGGAGGCATTCATAAAGGTGGTCGTGCTTGCAGAATTGAAGACGAGAGAGAATGGTTGGAAGTGACTGCGAGGGTTCATGGAAGTGCGGGCAGGGGGGAGGAAAAGGAGCTAGCAGTTAATGTAGTTAGGAGTACTTCCTATTAGACTAAGATGTGATGGAAAATTCGTCGTAGGTGTTCTGGGGAAAGAGCGGCAGGTATAGCAGTGCAGGTTTCCCTGGTCCGAGATATGTTATTGATGATGCCTGTCATACTTCAATATACTTCACTTATCTCAGAAGCACAAAGTACTGCTGAAGCCCACCCTTTGCGAAATCTCTCGCAACTTTTGTGGGCTCATCGATTACGTTCAGTACGGATGAAATAAATCGTAAAGTAATCTCCCTGTCACCTTTTAGTAATCTCCCTGTCACCAATTACGTCATAAATGTGCTTCACAAGAATATTTTTCAGATGTTATCTTATTTCTGGTAATAAATGTATTTTAAATTTTATTTTGTTTTTTAAGTAATAAATAGTACATCAAAAGCTTTAGAATGTATTAATTTTATTGCCCTTTTTGTTTTTGTTTCATTTGTTTTCTTTGCGAAAGTGTTGTTTCTTTCCCTTAAGAATCCCCCTGCCCTTCGCAATAATCAAGGAGGATGAGGCGACGGCAGAGGCGACGCGACGCAGGGCAGTGGAAGGAATAGGGGAGTTGCGACGGTGGCCGGGGCGTACGCGATTTGTGCCTCCGGGGAGTGCTGGGGGGGGGGGGACTGTGAAATGAGCGGGGCCGTGGGGCGGTAGTGGTGGCGGCGGCAGAGAGGGAAGACTGTTCCAAGGAGGGGGCGGCCGCCCCAGCCGCAGAGAGCTGCCTGTGGGGCCGGGGCGATCGCGGGCGCGGTGGGCGCCCTGGGCATGGCATTGGCCCCTGGTGAGCCCGCGGGCGCCGTGGCGGCGCGGGCGGGGAGGCCGGAGGATCTGACGGAGTGGCACGGGCCCTAGAGAGGCAGGGAGGTTGCGTTCGACGCATGTGCTTGTGCGATGAGTGGACGGTCGGGGAAGGATTTCATCCATTTTACCACTTTTACTAGATATGGCGTCGTCTACGTTTTAAACAGTTTTAAAAATACTTTCAAGTCTCGAACATATTTACTAGACAAGTTGTAAATAAAAAAGGAACGTGAAACATACAATTGTCTGCTTCTTTTATCCTCGGGCGTAGTACGTAAAAAATAATCAGGTGGCTTATTAAAGAAAATGTGCATATTTGCAGGATTCTAGTTGTAGTTAAAATGATCCTGCAATAGGATATTATTCCACTAGCACTATCGTTTAAGCTACATAATAAAAGTATCTTATGAAACGATAGATATCCTGCGGGGTGGTAACATATATTACCACTTTCCTTTCAAGTGATGCAAGCGCTACTCCGCATACTGTTAACAGCGGTGTCCTCACAATATCTAGCGTCCTGTCATTCATCGCCTGGGTGTCGTGGCACGGGGTTCGCGCGGGTACCACTTTATTACAGCGCGAAAAAAAACACGCAAAAACACATTTTTGAGAAATATTTTAGAATCTTCTCAATGGATCCGTAAAAAAAATCATCAGTGCTCCATCAAGAGACCGAGAAGCATCGACTGACACCTCGTTTGTCTCTGTTGGGGTACAGGAAGTGGTGATGGACAGAAGGGCAGACGGACGGGTGTAGGTTACTCGAATACTATAAGGATTTTTATCGAATTAAATTGCCTGTATCATAATTCATAAGCTGCTTCTGCCCAAACAAACATATTCTGATATTAACTAGTATAAGTAAGAATCAAGTAAAAAATAATATTGGTTGATACCAGAAAGTCTGTTTACTTGGCTAATGTGATACTTTTTACCTTACAAAAATTTTCTAATTTTAAATTTGGGCTTCACAAATCCTATTAAAGGTTACTGTTGGTGTCCATTGTCAATTGTAAATTTCAATGGTTCTGAAATACATATTGTTGAGCAGAAAGTAATATTTTTTATAAATGTCATTTCTCATTACAATGTGGGGTCTGGCTTGCGTCCTCCCTCCTTGGCGTGAAGAGTAATAACATAAAATACCATTTTATTTATGAATCGTCTCTCGTTTAAATTGATAAATATAAAACAAAATTTCTTTGTAATTAAAACTCTTCTGTTTCTAACATCGTAACTAGTAGTCCCATTAATAACGATATTAGAGTCGAATACTGCCAGTGAAGTCAAGAATAAATAATTAATTCAAGTTCTCACCGCAATCTTAAATCTGTCACTCAATTTTGCGTTTTTTTATCATAATCAATATTTTTGCAGGTATTTTAATCTTATATCAATTACCCTTCACAATTTACACAAAGCAGTTCTTTTGATTTATTTTCCATTACAAATCGTATTGTAATAATTTTTATTAGTACCTTCATCCTTTCTTAATTTTCACTGCTCCACTAGCTCCACTAGCATGTATTTCTTTTCGTGAGAAAAATTATATAATAATGGGTAAACTTATTATTGTAGTAAATTACTTTTATGAATTATCTGTGAACAGTAGAAAATATTTATTCAATATTTAATTATGTTTTCTTAACAGAAGGATTTATACAACAACCTCTTTATCTCTTTAGGATATTGTACAGAGAGGTTTTTCAGATCAGATAGACATCAGTTCAACCTTTTAATAGTAATGAAGTAAAATATGCAGACTACTAATTGTATTGGCCATGGTATGAAATTTCATATCTCGAAAAGAAAGATACACATTTCAGAAAGTGTTTTTTTGATTAAAAAAAACGTTTAATTTACGCATACTTTTATAGTCCTAAGCGCATCAAAAAAACATGTAATGTTAGTCTATAGTTTTAGCTTACTCTTTGTAATTCGATTGTGCAACAGATTTTTCAAACTCTTACTTTGTCACCCGTACTTTGACAATAATTATGGACATCTTAATTATCGTCATGCGAATAGTTTTGCCGAGTAGAAACAAGTTTTTGCATAAGGATTTTTTCTTTAATTATTCCATGAGTTCTACGTAAGTATTTATTTTTAAATAACTGACAACGCGGGGAAAATAACAATAAATATGAAGAGGGATGGAAATGTATTGGGCGACTCTCTAGAAAATCCCATTAGAGTTAAGGGAATCAAGGAAAAAGATGAATAGAAATCTGTGTCGGTTAGTGTTTAGGTTGCATAGTTGCACAACCCCAGATATAATCGATCGAAAAGATTGTATAATATGTTAGGAATATACATTTTCCTTTTAATTAAATTCCATATTCAAGATATTGGAGCAATATTAATATATATTGAAACGAAAAAGCGCTTACGAGCGCTCTCTCCGGCGCTTGGTGCTCTTCCAGGCAGAGCAAAATGTCACGTTCTTGGCTCTGTTTCTGCGTTTACTGCATTTGCTCAATAGCCCTGTGCTTCATCGTAATGCCGAATTGTGTCTTCGATATAGTAGCTAGTCTTCTTCTATGAGTGGGGTCTAGTCACCGAGCGCGGTGCGATATCTGAGTGGAATACCAATTTTTACTTTCCCGTTTACGTACATATACACGTATACGGAGTAATGTACGTAGAATAGGGAATTAAGTTATTTAATGCTGCGCGAAAAAACAGCGAATTTTCGGCGGGAAAAAATTCATTGCCGGGCGCTGACAACGTGGATAAAAACAGTTGCTAAATCAGGAAACAAATCCCCTGACACGTGGTGTAGCCAGAATTCCTCTTTTGTGGGTGCTTGATACCGAAAAACCAATTGAAAGGAAAACGTCTGTCTGTCCGTCCGTCTGAAAGTCCGTCTGTCCGTCCGTCTGTCCGTCTGTCCGTCCGTCTGTCCGTCCGTCTGTCCGTCCGTCCGTCTGTCCGTCCGTCTGTCCGTCCATCTGTCCGTCCGTCTATCCGTCCATCCGTCCGTCCGTCCGTCTGTCTGTCCGTCCGTCCGTCTGTCTAGCCGTCTGTAAGCACTACTAGCGCCTAAAACATAGGTACGATTTCTTCCAAAATGTATATTCTCCGGTCGATCTGGTTTGAGTCAAAGCTTTGAGATTTTGGAAAAGATTCTTCAAAATTTGGGGGTACTTTACATGAAGCCATCAGGACATTTTCAAAATTTTCTGAAAAACTGCTCCAATTTTTTTCTTTTATTAAGGTGGCATAGCTTCAATTTTCACGCATAACTCTCAATTTTCGAAAATTGTGAAAGTTTGAAATTTTTCGGCATCTTTCTCCAACTACAAAACTGAAGATATAGATTTTTCCTTCAAACAAAATTTATTCTCCAAAATTAGTTCTTTGTTTAAGGTTATGTACATTGTTTTGAAAAAGTTAGTAGTTTTCCCGCAATATTGTGTGCAATATGTGCAATTTAAAAAAATTACAAAATCTACATTTTCTCAAAAACGGCTCCAAATTTTTTCTTTAAACTTTTGGTAGAGTGCCTAATTGATTTTATGAGATGACAAAAACGCCATATTGCTCTATCCTTTTGTATTTTCAAAAACTGGAAGAATGTAATTTTTTGACTTGTGTCTCGCGACGTTAATATTTACATTTCCCATTACTATATTTATGAGTACATGTGCTTTAAATAATGTCAAGTAAACTTTCTCGAAAACACAATCGTTTTCTGTGAAAACCGTCTCAAATTTCCGCATTTTCAGAAACGTACAAACGCCATTTTCTCAAAAATGGCTCCAATTTTTGTCTTCTTACTTTTAGTTCGGTTAGTGCTAATTACACTCTTTAATATGACGTTAAGTTTATTTTGAGGTATTTTTTGTTATGAAAAAATATCAAAACTAATACGGAAAAGTCTGTGCCATTCTGTTTCACCACTAGTTTTGTTTTCGTCAGACACTACCTGAAGCTTAATTTTATGAATTTCGCGTGCTATTGACTCAAGTTCAGTCAATTTTTAACGGTATTGAATGCATTATTTATGATGTTTGGAGAATTTATTTTCACTTTATGTTAGGTCCGTTGATTTGGAACATACCTTTGACGAGTCCTTTGGATAAAGTGGCCGTACTGGAAGGAAGTCCCTTTCGGCCTCTCACGGTACCTCTCTTCCCGATAGCAGCCACTATCTTCTAGCGTTGTTGTGAATACGAGTATGTACTGAAGACCTTTCATTTTCGCAATATATGTCCGGGTAGTGAAATTTTTGAAATCAAATATTTTTTTGTGTAAAACGTGTCTATATATCAAACTATAGTGCTTGTTGCAATGTGCTGGATTTCGATCACCGTATGATCCAACCCAAGTTCTTTTTTTATTTTGTATGAATACTATTACCGTCAATTTTCTCAATGCTTCACTAACACAAATACTGGAGGGCCCACTAGAAATCAAAGCCAGAACCACGTGCGCGGGGGAGGTGAATATACCTGACTCGGTCCCTAAGCATAAAATAATGCAAGTAATGTTTCAATAAAGACTTTATTAAACATAGATTTAATCAATTTACATGAATTACTTACGTTGTTTTTATATAAGGCGTTATTTTAATACTGATACAACTCCACTTTTTTGAGAAAATGAGTTAATTGCATTTTCAGGTCCGCGCAAGAGTTATACATTTATTCTGAAAGTGATAGAACTCCATGTTCTTTCTGTAGATGACACAGCGCATCACAATAACACTGAATCACAAAAAATTTCAATCTATTTATTTTGATAGTGGTACAACTCCAGTGGTACTGCTATGTAGTTTTCTACAAGTCTCGTGATGAATGATTTTCGAGATATTTATAGTGTCTGCAGCGATATGATGTTATAGAGCTTGATCCAGTTTTGGTAATAGGAACAACAGAAATTATATAATTGTATCACACACTTTTTTATTTAACACAGAAATTGAACTTAATGTTCTAGTTTAAAGACCTTCAAAAATCTGCAACAAGGAAGAAGAAAATGAACAAAATGGTGCCTATAACGGACTAAAAATTAGATGAATTAGATTTGTCAAAAAGAATTATAGATAATGAGATAAAACTTAAATGAAGACATTGGTTTCTACACTTCCAGTGCATGCGGAAAAACTAAGATTTTCAAAAACTTAAATATCCCACAAGGAAAGGAAGGTTTATGAGAAGAAAAAGGATATGCTTGATTTGTTTCCATTCATTTCAAGCATTAATCACGTTTATTTCACTTACCTGCAGGTAGGAACCCGACGATTTCACGAAGATGAAGAAAACTGAATGTGTCTCAACAGTAACATTAAATTCGTATTTAATAGGCCTATGTTTTAATAAATGGATATTGTCTTCATTTCCAATTTTACTAAGAATGACATCTACCGATCTGGTCTACCAACCTCTTTTTACGGTAGAATAACTCCTTTACACCCTCAATATTCCGTGAAATATGCTTCTCCGTATCAACTTCAGACAAACAAGGAAATATCTTATACGAGAAAACACATACATTTTTTTTCTAACTCCATCCCCGATTCTTTTTATAATCATTTATCATTAGAGCTCAATATCTCGAAACTAGTGTCAATGGATTTGTACCACTATTAAAATAACGTCACCATATATCAATGTTCTGAATTTTGGAAGTTCTAGTCCCGTCATTCGATGGACATGGAACCAGCAGTTTTGTGGGGCACCTCGGTCACTGATAGAAGTGTAGAACTAAACATATGTAGAATTTTAATGATAATATTAAAATGTAATGTGAGTGACGAGGGTTGAGTGACTTAATTACAAACATCTGTAAATACAGAACTTAAGGGAATGACAGCAAGAATAATGTAGCCCAATATATTACAATAGAGCTATTGAAATAAAAAAACTGATTGAAGCTGTAATGGAGATGAAGTCATTAATGTCATTAAAATCTATGTTAGAAAATGTAACTACGCAAATATTAAGATTACATAATTATGAACAAAAAAGAAAAAAATGTATTATCAATTGTAGGTATTTTTAATACTTATGGAAACTTGTTGGGTAGACAATAAACAATAGAATTGGAAAATACGGTTACCATTGAAGAAGAAGAAGAACCATGGAAATAGAAGAAGAAATCTCAAAAGGAAAAAGCACAATTTCCACAAAGGGGTTATTGTTCAAACAAATAACAAAAAATCAGAATATTTAAGCGTACGTAAACGCTACAAGATGCCCCGACCGAGATCCAAAGACACCTGAGCTAAATGGCCAATATGTTGGGTCGTGCCGCGTGCAACACATCCATCATGAGTGTAATTTGCGAGGAGGAGGATCGGAAACAAAGGCACGGAACGTAAGACAAAGAGGCGAGCACGCACAAAGAGGAAGGTCGAGGGCGGAGCGGGGTGGAACGGGGCGGGCAGCGGTGGAGCGTGCGTCGTGTAGAAGGTGAAGGCGGGGCCGGAGAGAGGCAGCGGCGAAGGCGAAGACGGGGTTGCAGGCGGGGGTGAATTGGGGGAGATGTGGGCGGGTGAGGGGACTTTAGTGGAGGCAGAGTCAATGGTGAGTCTCTTGTAGGAAGAGCGGAGATGGGGTCGAAGGCGGGGGCGGTTATGGGGGCAGAAGCGGTGGAGATAGTGGAAGGAGGCAGAAATGGGGTGGGCAAAGGTAGACGACGGCGGGGAGGGGGCAGAGACGATGGCGGTGGCGGTGGAAGAGGCGGGGCCAGAAAGGCGAAAGGAGGCGGAGGTGGATTCAGAGACGGAGGCGAGTGGGAGGAAGAGGCGGTGGCAAGGGCGGGGCGTGGGGCGGGGAAAGGGGCGGGGGCGAGGAAGCGGCGTGCTTATCAAGCGAGCAGCGCGGTTTGCCCTCCGCTGCGTTCCTTGTGCGCGGCGCAATGCGGCGGAGCGTGAATGCTGGGATCGAGGCGGCGGCGGCGGTGGCTGCTCGGAGAGTGAAGTTGGGCCGCGCCCCGCCGCGCCGCGCCGGGAGTGAGAGCGCAGGGGAGGGGGTAAAGGAAAGGAAACGGTGGCCGCGGTGTTTGGGGAGCTGGCTGCAGCGCCTGCGGTGCCGTCCGCAGAGGCGACGATGGTACCGGTGCTCAGCCATTGAGAGGGGCAGGAATTGGGACGGATACGGAACGGAGAAGAATGTGTAGGGGTGGAGGAGTTCTTGCATTGTTAGTTGTGGTAAGGAGAGGTGTGGTGAAGAGGAAGTTTGGGGGAAAGGTGACTGCAGAGATGGGATGTGCGGAAACATTGATAGTAGTAGATTGGTAGTGTGAAAAGTGATGATAGAATGGACGGAACAATGAAAATAGTCAAGATAGGTTTGAAGGAGGTGTACGACTCTTTGTCAGTGGAAGTGGATGTTGAGTGGCTGTGAAGAGGCGCAGATGATGAATATGAGGATGAGTATTCCGGCGGAGCGGAACGTGAAGGCATTGAGCGCTGTGGTTGTCTAAGTCGTGACCATCATCATTGTCAAGGTCATTGTCATTGTCATCATTGCCATTGTCAACGTTGCCATGGTTGGTCATTGGATTTCTTACTTGTGTCATCATTGTAGCTGACAAACGTCTAGATGAAGTTTTCGTTGTCTTAGAAGTTCTAATGATTATTTTTCTTGATTATTTTTCTAATGATTATATTTCTGTTTCCGAACGGTCAACTGCAATTGGCATTAGTTCCATGAGTGTAGAGTTTATTATCCCGGGAGATACCTCGTTTCTCCTCCACTGGAACGTGTGATTCTGCACAGAATCAAATGTCAACTTCCAGCCTTTTTCTTCTCCAGTTATATCCCCCAATGGAGCTTCGCCTCACCAGGAACAAGCTCTAAGCTTTTAATTGGTTTAGTGACATACGTGGTAGCGTAGTGCATGTAAATGTGAATGTGTGTAAGGGAGAGGAAGGAAAAAAGATGAGGAAAGGTGTATCGCGCGCAGTTCGTAACGTTTTTTTTTTTCTGTTCCGGAGATACTTCTCCGACATTCGTCAGGTGTTGATCTGAGAAAAACGAAAAAACTACCTTCAGATCTTCCGACCGCTAGAATTCTTCTCCATTCTTCTCCATTTCGTAGTGATCGTTGTCATCGCACTCGCCATTGTTGCCCAGCCCTCAGCTGAACAGGCGGTAGAACGAGTAACAAGCTGGTGACGGCAGGACAGAGGTACCCGTTTGCGGCAGGGTTGGTGAGTGGATTTGATTGATTGATTGATTAGTGATTCCGTGCGTGTGAACTGCTAAGGCCATTATTCCTGCACGTTTCCCCTCGGAAGGTGGCGGTGATCTTCTCCCACTGAACGGTGAGATCCGGCGCAGACCTACGTCGGTTGGTCGCGTTTTCCCCAACCAAACATCTCTCACCAGCTGGCAACCGCCCTATCTAGGACAAGCACTAAGCTCCTGATCGGTCTCCGGCATACGTGTTGGTGTAGTGCATGCAAGTGTAGGTGTAAATAAAGAGTGAGGGTAGGACAAGGAAGAGGAAGGAAAGATTGCGCGCGGTCCGTGGCCCGTTTGTTACAGTACTGCTCCAGCATTTGCCTGGTTGCTGTTCGGAGAAACCACGAGAAACTACCGATCAGATCAGTTGGCTGTGAACATCCAGACAGCGACTGAACGCGACCCATGTAGCACGTGCCGAAAATCCTGCCGCCGTCGAGACTCCAACCTCGGACCTCCCAGCCAGAGGCATTGCAGTGGGGAAATGCTGTCGGGGGGGCGGGAGGCAGAGTGCTGGCGTGGGGACGCGCTCCGCGGGGCGCTTCTACTGCGATTTTCGTAACTTTGCCCCTGACAGGAATCAGCTGTTTCGCTGCCATCCAATCAGGAGCTTATATTTCGCGACAGTGACGTCATTACGGTGACGTTGAAGCTCCCGATTGGATGAAACCATGATCAGCTGATTTCTGTCAGGGACAAAGTTACGAAATCGCAGCGTAGGTGCAGGGGCGCCCGCGTCGCCTCCGCTCCGCTCCGCCTCGCGCGCTGCCTGTGGGAGCTGATGCAGCGCTCGGCTTCATGAAGGAAACGACGCGTCGCGCCGCGCCGCGCCGCTCGCCCAGCTCTTCATCCGCCGCCGCGACGAGGGCCTCGCGGCGCCCGAGACCTGTTGCTGCGTTCGCGTCGAAGCCGACGGCAGCCGCCGAGTTTCCAGCACCTTGAAGCCAATAAAACGTCTGTGAAATAAACCTCCAAGTGCGCGTGTGGGCTGCAATATTCTTTATTCTGCTGGAAGGGTGGATGTGTGCATTTAATTAGGGCTGCGCAAGGTAGAAAAATGAACGCTGAAGAAGACCAAATCTTCATTTTCAAGCAAATAAAAAAGGGCTGATGCCTATTAAAACGGGATTTCAGGGAGTCAACGGTATTAACGAAAACCAAATGCTACAGTGCTGTGGAATATATTTTCCCTTCTATGAATTACGGTAATTTCCTTTTTACGTACTAAATCATTAATATTGAAATACCGGTGCAAACAAAATGCTGGGTAGTTTTCAATCAAATTCTGAAATTAATAATCTCATCTTAAATGTCAACAACTGATAGAAATGGTAAAGAGAAATATCGCGAGTAGTATTACACTTCAGCATAGATGAGATGCATTCAAATTACGGTAATTTTGCACTGTCGTGTTTTACCAATCGCTCAATAAAATTCCTCGTACACCGCATGAGAAAGTAATGCAAACAATCATTTGAACAAGCAATATAAAACTCATAAAACACAGCACTGGTGTGCGCATTGAGCTGCTGAAAATTTGCATAAAAAAATCGGTTGAGAGAGCGCAAGGGGATTAGCGCGGTCCTGTAAAACTAATATAGTCAGAACTACATTTTAATGTGTTTTCCATGCACGAGTAAAATATGGATCGAATCACAATGCAGATTTCAATGAAAACAATAGATTTCATAATAGATATCGATATTACGAATTAAAATTGATATCTACATTGACTAGCATTAATATGCATCACGCAATTCTTTATTCATACAATGCGGAAATCGTATAGTGAGTTATGACTTCCCCCAAATGTTTGCTAGATGTCACTCGCAGGCATTTTACAGAATGGATGAACAGTATATTTTATAATGTTTGTAATAACGTTTATATATATATATATATATATATATATATATATATATATATCCAGTACGTTTTTTTAAATTTTCCGATATGCACGAGATGTGATTATAATACGCGTGCGTGGATAACGCGTGCGTGGGTAGCGAGTGTGCGTGGGAAGCGAGTGTGCGTGAGTAGCGAGTGAGCGTGGGTAGCGAGTGGGCGTGGGTAGCGAGTGGGCGTGGGAAACGAGTGGGCGTGGGTAGCGAGTGGGCGTGGGTAGCGAGTGGGCGTGGGAAGCGAGTGGGCGTGGGTAGCGAGTGGGCGTGGGTAGCGAGTGTGCGTGGGTAGCGGGTGTGCGTGAGTAGCGAATGTGCGTCGGTAGCGAGTGGGCGTGAGTAGCGAGTGTGCGTGGGTAGCGAGTGTGCGTGGGTAGCGAGTGGGCGTGGGTAGCGAGCGTGTGCGGGTACCGAGAGTGCGCGGATAGCGATCGTGCGTGGGTAGCGAGCGTAAGCCATGTGCTTCGGTAGCATGTGCGTAGGTGGCGAGTGGTTGGGTTGTGTGTGTGTGTACGTACGTAGTGTGTTGGGGAAGGCGTGTGTGTGGCGAATGTTTTTCCGTTCTCCTGTGCACTCACACCCTTCCTTTCAGCGGGAGATTCAAACTGTGATTTCTGTTGAACAACAAGTGTTCAGCACAACGTATTCTCCAGTATACTATCACAACTCTCTAAACGCGGCTAAATTCAGATTACTGCCCGCCTCATGGCGCTGGTCAACAAGTAAATCGAGAGGCCTCAGCAAAAAACCGGCACCATGTGCACAGAACGCGAGCGTGTTAGCAGCGTGCCGCCCAGGGGACGTCCTTGAGATAAACCCCCCGTATTTTGATTAAGGCCGAGCAGCGGCACAGAGGAAGCATCTGAGGTTAGTTCTGCCCCGGCAGAGAGCACCACGGGCGCTTTTTCTTTTTAATTTAAAACGCAATTTGCGTCGCGCGCATTCATAACAATGCGCAGGAAGCGCGTGCTCCACGTAGGAAGGGGCCTGATTTATAAGAAAGCGCGCGCATACCGCCGCCCCCGGCACCTTAGCCCCGCCCCCGAGATTCCTCTTGCCATTGTAACACGCTTTCGCTTTGGGTTTCTTCTCCCCTTGCGAAATCTCCGTCTCCTGTGCTTCCGGCTGTGTGGGCTCAGTGGCAGAATTCGTTGCCTCTGCAACGTCGTTTACCGGGAGTTCCTAGGGTCGCGGAGTTTTAACACTAGCTACGTAGCTAGGTTGAATTTCATCGTGGCCCGAGAAGAATACAGCTGCCAACTGATCGGATCAGTAGTTTTCCGTGGTTTCTCCGTTCCACACGAGGCGAATGCAGGAGCGGTATTTTAATAAACGTTCCACGAAGCAAGCGCGTTTTTCTCTTCCTCTTCTATTCCCCTTACCCACACATTAGCACAAACATATATTTCACTACCTCATTTGCCGGGTGACCAGTCGGGAGCTTAGAGCTTGTCCCGGCTGGGGGTGGAGAGGCGCTGGGGGAGACCCTGGGTGCCGAATCTCAGGTTCCAGCGGGGAGGAACACGGCGACATTTAAATGGCAGGTCATTTAGAAGATTTAGGGCTCGTACATTAAAAGGACTAATGACCTTAGTATCGAAGTGTAGTGGTAGGGGTGCTGATAATGGGATGTATAAGAATGTGTAAGTGTGAAGGTATCATGATATTGTTAGTTGCGGTAAGGGATAGGTGGAGAGGAGGTTGATAAGGAAGAGGACTCAGCGATGATGCGGTTGGGATAGCAGCAGCGGATAGTGTTATGAAGTTATACACCGTTCATGTACTCCGAAACACTAAATTATCTTACGCTTTTGCTTGCTGTGTCTTTCCTCTTTTAGTCCAAAGATACTGAAAAAGAGGGTTACCTGGGAAAGGTAACAAAAATCTTTTCTTCGGGTATGTTGTGTGTTCCCTGGCTACAGTTAAACCACAAGTTTTCGATCTCCCAGCCCTATGCTAATGCCGGAAGCAGTGAATGAAGTGCATTCACTAGCGGAATTAAACAAAAAGCAACTAACCTCGTTATAAACTGTCTTCTTCTTAGTCTGTATTTTAAGTATTTTTTTAAATACACCGTCTTTATGTATTTAAAGACGTCTCTAAAATACGTAGCCAAAAAACACAAAAATACAGTTTCTCAAATAAAAAATGTATTTAAAATACATATTTCAATTACAAGTATTTAAATACTTGTATTGCAAATACAATTATTTAAATACTGCCCAACCCTGATAATGCGTCACTGCCCAGAGTACTGTCTTTTTGATACCCTCGCACGGCTTGGGCAATGCGTCTCTGGGGGAGGAGTTACGTTTCTCAACGCGGGGTAGGCAGTCGCAAGAATGGAAGCCACGCCCGTACCCCTTCCCACGCTCAGAGACCAGGGAGGGAGGGAATTCTCCTATGCATATTCTTCAATGTGCGGCTGCAACGACTAAATCTCATGTCACTGGAAAACGAGAATTTAAAAGGCTTCAAATACATTCTTACCATTAAGAATATACTGCACCTCTACTTATTGCGTAAAATTCACAGAAATTCCGTTTTATAAAGGTTGTTTTCCTGTGGGACACGAAAACCCGTTCTGCTCCCGCGTCGAACTGGTTCCGTTTTTTGTTGTATAAAATGTCATTTAATTTCACGAGCTGGAGAAATTTTCCGGTTAGGGCAGGTTTCCGGCTTGTACAGGTTCCGGTTTAGACAGATTTTTCTGTAACTGAAACCGCACGAAATTATATATTAATTTCTTATTTAGTTTTCCTTTGCATTAATTGTATTTTATTATTACGAATGTTATTATTATTATAACGCTTTATATATTATTATTATATTCCTTTGTCAATCTTCATTATTGTATGCGGCACACTGCAGTGAGGGAGTGTGGTATTGAACGCAGAGTTTCTCCTTGCTCCTGTGAATGAAGGCGGGATAGGTCGCTCTCTTTCATTCGCAGGTTTTTCAGTTTCAATTGCGTCTCAATCCATCAGCAACTGTCGTCGGCGCGTGAATGATCGATGGGATGTCGCGATCAATCGACAGATGGAGAGAGGAGATCTTTTTTTCAGTTCGATTCTTTTGGCAAATAGAGTTCGTAGATTGATGATGACTGTTCAATCAAGTTTCGTCATGAAATTTATAGCCGTAATCGCAGATAATTAATAGCTTGTCCGCATTGTGGGAGAGCTCTCACTACGTTAAATGCGCTGAAATTCTCTAATCACTTCAATAGAGACAAATCTTAGTTTTGATAGGAATAAATCACTATTTCATAGAATATTTCTTCGTTTTCTACACCAGGTTTTTTTAATCGATGCCCCATTGGCCGAAAAATAAAATTGTTAATTTTTTTAATGTTTCTTAAAAACTGCTCCCAACTTTTACAGTGTTGATAGAGCCTTTATTTAAAAAGTAATTAATATTAAAGATAATATTTTCCCTGTTAAAAAATCTCATTTAATTGTTCTCTCTCTTTCTCTTTTATTCAAATGTTATCCTCTTGTGCAGATTCCTTACTCCTTTTCTTTCAATTATTTTCTGCAGTAATATTTCCTCAGAAATCGGAATTCCTCTCAGACTAATGTGGCTCGCTTTCTTCAGTATATCATTTGTTTTGTTTACATCGATAATTTTGAAACAGAGAAATCTTTCTTCGGAGAGCTGCGTTCAGAAGGTTTCTTCGGAGTTAATTAACCTCGCATCAACATTGGGAATAGAAATACTCCTCTGCTTTTCATTAGCTAAAAAACATTAAACATGACAGTGTAAACTTTGGAAATCCTTAACCCAATATAGTTTTTTAAAGAATAATATTTATCATAATATTATATATATAAATATTATATATAAATATTATGTATTATATATATAATATTATAATATCGGTACCACACTATTTTGTTTACTCTCAGATAAGAAAATACTATATTAAAAGAAGTACATTGATTAACGTTTAAGTTTACAACCATTTGTGGATAAGAAATCACAAAGAGCAGCGACGTTGGTCCTCCCTCATAGTAGTTTCCGGAGGGCGTCTAGATCTCGCGTGTCGTGTGTGGGTGCCTTCCTCCATCCATTGCCGCCAACAGCGGGCGATGGTGGTGTCCGTACGACCGGTGTGGCGAGCAATACGGCGTCAGGATCAACCAGCCTCCCGCAGACCCACGATGCAGCCCCTCTGGAACGCGTCCAACTGGACAATTGGCTGTCGAACGTGTCGTCTAGGCATAATGTACATTCAGGAGACTCTTTGGCGACGTTACCCGATGTCACAACAGTCGGCGAGGCTGTTTGAGACACTCTTATGTCTAATTTGCCTATTACTTAGTAACGCTAATGACATTACATTTTAATGAATTGCTCGACATTTATCTTATTTAACATTTTTAATTGTATGCTGTTAACACAGATCGCTTCAACTTTCAACCATATTCACCCTTTGTTTTTTTTTCTCTTTCCACTACATCTTTCCGTTTTCCTTCACCACATCTTTTTCTCTGACTACTTTACTCCGATCCAGTTTACAGCGCCTTCATCCACCCCCACCATTGCTACCTCTGTCGCCACATTTTTGCCACACGGTGCACGGAGTTAGCGTCGCGTTTCTGATCCCGCCAACTTGTGAAGAAGTCGCGAGGTAGCCGTGTCAGGCGCTCTCCCATCTGGCTCCACCTCATCCCCATCCTCCCCAGCACATCGCAAATAAAGTTAGTTGCCACCGTCGCCGTCTCCTGACCTCTGAGAAGTTTTGTGGCGCATTGACGGTGATGGGAGATACACAGAGGTTCGTGACTGCGATCGCGCGCCAGACGGAAAAGGAAGAAAAAAGCGTCGTTCTTAACTCTTCAACTTCACTTTGTTTCATCCACCCAATCAACCTCCAGTCTTAAATTTGAATTATAAAGACATTTAAAATACTAGTTAAAATGAGAATTTAAAGACGGAACAAAGTTTTCTTCCGCATTATGCAGAGCGAATTAACGAGTCCACTTTATAGAATTGAGAATTAATATTGGTGCAGGAAGGGCTATTGAAAAAGTTTAAGAAATGTAATGGGATTTAAAGATTTAAAATACTAATAGTCGTACGGAGTAGTCACAGATTCGACATAAGCAGTGCATCCCAAATACTGTTGCCACCGCCGAGAACCCGCGACGTCCGAAAAGATTTGTTCGCACCATTAGCAATGGCTGAGAGTTTGATGACTATATGGGGAAGAGAAAAAAAGTAAAATAAGTATCGTCCTTTGTTCTGCATCTTTCGGTTCTACTCTTTGTTTCATCCATTTGACCGACTCACGGTGGGGTATTTGGCTGATTTAGGCGGCCAAAAGTCGATTTTGCAAATTTCACTCTAGACAAGTAAAAAATACAGCATCGTAAAGCTAAAAGGTCAGGGAATAACCAGCTTTGCAAATTTTAACGGTAGGCGCATCTTGTCTGAACTTGTCTACTCGTGAAGTGCGCATGTTTGTTTCGGACTCCCGTGCGGGCTGCGGTCTCACTGTCAATTCCGTGTACTGAGGTTTTAGTTTCAAGCGAGGAACCATGGAGATTGATAAAGCAGGTAAGTATGTACACGTTATGTGTATTTTCGTACAGATTTTAATTATTGTATTTGAGATAGTGCTTTTAAATTTTTAATGAAACGAATTTTAATTAATGTAAGTAAATTAGTGTACTTCCGGGGGTTTCCGGGTTACAGCTTCTAGTACAATGGAAGGGTTACGTTTTCCATTTTACAATTTCGTGAAAATCAATCGCGGATTCGCGTGGTTTTGCGTGATATACAGCCATTTATTTACGAATGCGATTTGCGGATTTTTTAACATGAGTTTATTTACTTTTCAATTTCGTCCAAAATTCGACTTAGGGCATTCGGGCATCAACGTAATGACTCGAAGAAAGTTTTTAACATGATTCAGCAACAAAAATTACAAAATATTAGCAGAAAATTGGAATTTATAGAAAATAAATTGTTATTTAAATAAAATTATTCTGACGAACAAATAAAGGAAATACAGCATAAATTTTCATATTTTAAATCTGAAATACAATTTAAGTGATCCGTAGCACACAAGAAACAAGATATGTTTGTTAAAAACGTTGTGATTGGCTCAATGACACTTTTGAAATACCTGAAGTAGTAAACCGACCAGGCAGACCAAAAAAAATTTCAAAATATGAGTGAGGGAAGCAAGAAAAGAAGAACAAAAGATTTACGACAAACTACAAATTCAGAAGTACTGACTTATGCTACCCGGGTGAAATTAGGCGTTGTAGGAGAAAGAGACGCTTCAAAAATAGTCAAGTAAATCACATGTTCTCCAAAACGAACTGAGAAGTAAAAGAAAGCATAGTTTAGGAAAATAGGAAAATGCCACTAATGACACAGTGCACTAGCTTTCTTTGCTTAACCTGATCTTTTCAGGACACAATACGAAATAATTAGAAGCGGTAATAGGAAATGATATTTCCTATTTTAGATTAGATATTAAGATGTCACGGTTCAGTCTCCCCTCACCACTTCCTGTTCTTTAAAATTTATTTTTTTATTGTTGAAAATTTACATAGGTCAGTAATTTATTACTTTTTCGTATGAATTTTGTTGGCTTATTACTTTTCTTATTCTAACTTATTTACTAACTACTATTTGATAGGGGAATCATAGAGCACCTACTATTTTACTACTGTGTGGAAAAAATATTTAAGAATGCTTCTAGTGGGAATCTGTTTTTAATATGGGTTGGGAAATAATTCACTGATGCTAGGTTATAGTGAGCGGCTTGGGGTACTGAATTTGTATTTGAATAGAAATTATTAGAGAGATGGGCTATGTGATGGGTAATAGGTGGTAGATTCAATTTTTTATGGAGTTGTCTATTTGATATGAACCAGGGAGCATTTGTTGCTATTCGGAGGAATTTGTTTTGCATCACTTGAAGTCTATTAATGTTTGTTGGCGAGGCATTTATCCATATTGGGTAGGCAAAGAGCATGAGCGGTCTAATTATTGTTTTATATAAGGCAATTGCATTGTTTAATGATAGTTTACTTTTGTTATTGAGTAAGGGCTTTAGTTGGATTAACTTTATTTTAGTGAGTATTATCTTGGTCGGGTCGGGTTTATTTGGTCGGGTTAAGCTTTATTTTCCATTTAATGGACCAGTCTTCTATTTTATTTAAATGTTGTTGGATTTTGTTTCTGATGAGTTTGGTTGAGTAGCTGGACTTGTAGATTACTGTATCATCTGCGAATTATGCTGTGTGTTTGTGTTTGATGTAGTGGGTATGTCTGCTGTACAAAGATTGAAAAGAGTAGGCGATAAGGGTGATCCTTGAGGCAGTCCTGCGATTATTTTACGTGGGTTAGAGATGTGGTTTTCAACCGTTACCGTGAAAGTTCTGTCTGTGATGAAGTTGACCACTTCCCGTGCTCTTTATCCGATCGCGGGCCCCGTCAGCGCGTCACTGGGCACTCTTCCGTCGCGTCCGTCACGGCAACCCCTCTGCCTCAGCGTCTCTACTCCCACTCCCATTGCCACTCCCTAGCTTCTGTTCTGAGCTCTCCGCTGCTCGCTGGCTGACGCCCTGCTGCGAACGCTGACCGCGCTTGCGGCAGCCTTTTGTACTCGTGGCGACGTCACGCCGGTGACTCGCCGCGCGCCTCTGGTTCCGGAGGCTGCCCACAACAAAGCGGCCAGCCCCGAATCGCGCGCCGCCACGCCGCGTGCGCGCCAATTCAAAATGGCGCCGCACAGATGTCATATATAATGCAGTACATCTCAAAACCACAACAACACCGTAACGTCAATTCGTCAGCAGATCTCAGGCGGAAACGCTAATCGTGTATATATATATATATATATATATATATATATATATATAGAGAGAGAGAGAGAGAGAGAGAGAGAGAGAGAGAGAACAGGATGTTGGTATGTATATAAAGGCAAAACTCCGACACCGTTGGACCGACACATTGTTAATTCTGTTGTAACTCCACTACATGGCGCTACATATTCACTACATATTCACGTCAAATGCAACCTGCAACACACTCGGCAGCATTTTGAATCTATATCGTTTAATTTATCCTAAACGAGGCGTTCTAGGGCCTTAAAAACTAAAATTTTGAGCCCGAAGGCCTCTAAGAAAAGTTTCTCACATCGTAATCTACAGAATGAACTCTTCCTGAACATACTACAACATTTTTGCTGGTGCGGCGCTTCCCGATATTACCTCACCTGCTCAGAGACGTGCAGAATCTGCAAGGAAATGTGAATGAGAGGGACAGAGAGACGCAGAGACAGGAGACACACAGAGACAAACAGACAGGGACAGGGTGAGGAAGGGAGGGAGAGTGAGAAAGGGAGATAGGAGGGGAAAGAGGGAGATGAAGGGCAGAACAACATCTGCCTGGTTTTCCTAGTACCAATACTGAAAAACCATTGACGCAAAATTCGAGTGGGAGTGGGACATATAAAGAAAGGAACAAGTACACATGAAAACCAAAATGGTGCGAAAGTTATTTTAACTATTTAATACATTATTTTATTGGTTAATTATTTAAAAATAAAAATACTCATTAAATAATAATAATAATATTAATAATAATAATAATAATAATAATAATAGAGTATTGTTCAAGAAAAGAAAAGAGTTTATACCACACACCACATGCAAATATTGAATAGAACAATGTATACTTCATTTTTTCTAACTAGTACCTTTTGCATTGACATGCTTAAATTGTATAATTATCAAATTCTTAAAAATATATTGTTTGAGTTAATACTAAATACTCGAAACACCTCTTCCTAAAAATGTTCTGAAAGCTCCATAATTTCACATAGGCATTTCAACGCTGCGGCCGAAGCTGTTTGCTATAGAGTTTCCCCATGTTATCTCTTCTGGCTTTCTACAATACCCAATTTCAAGTTCCCTTAGGTTCTAAGCGAATCAATTAATAATTCGATAATTCGGGTCTCTGTCTCATCGTCGATTACAGTTTGTTCAGGCCGCGCAGTAATCATGAGAGTGAGGTGACTGACAAGCGTCGGCCTCCGGTACCGATGGCATGGCGACCTCAATCTATTGTCCTTGGGGCGAGGGAATTTATCGAACGGTTAATGAAATTTTCGCAGGCTATGAACAAGGTGGCAGCGTCGACCAAGCGGGAATTATCTCTGGCTTTGTGGGAACGTCAGTTAATATTCGTGAATGCGATAAACCTTTCCAATAACAAATATTGAATAGCAAAATGCGTACTCCATCATTTTCTTTAATAAATTGGTATCCTTCGCATTGATATGCTTCAATATTACAGCTTATTGAAATTCTAAATAAATGTTTTGCTTGAATTAATTAAATAATGCTAAAATTAAAGATGTTCATACTTTTTTTCCAAATACCTGAATATACTTATTTTACTTTCTCGTGCTTAGAGAGAGAGAGAGGGAGGGAGGGAGATACGTAGTATTAAGAAACTTTGACGAAAAAGCGTTTTTCCTAATATTTAAAAAAGATACTTTTTTTTGGAGACGCCAGTTTCTTCTCCATCCGTAGGTCCGCTCGTCCATCCGTATGTCTGTAAGTCCGTTGGCTACTTCGTCCGTCAACCATTCTGTCTGCGAACAATAGTGCTTCCAACTATTCGTAATCCGTATACAAGATTTTCCCAAATAGAAATTCCTTGATTGATAAGCCCGAACTCAAGCCCTCCCAATACAAAATGTTTATTTTAATTACAGGGGATAATTTACATTAAACCTCTAAGAGAGTATCATTCTTTTTCAAAAATGGCAAGAAATTTTGTCTTGGGTTCTGTATTCAACTTCTAAATTTTAATTATTGGAACGGGAATTGACAGCGAGTGTTAAGACGGGGGAGAGAGAGTATTCAGTGGCGTCGAAGCGCCAATTACAAAATGGTCATTAGCCCTGTGAGCGTAACGCACATCATAACCTGAGAGGTGGCGGTGTCCCTTCCCCGCTGGAAAGCCGACGTCGATCTACATGTCGGCTTGCGGCATTTCCGTCATCCAGGGAGAGAGGTACCGTTCCAACCGGGAAAAATCAAAGCTCCCGACATTTAATATAGTGCATGTAAATGTGTGTATAAGGGAGTAAGACAAGAGAGGTGAAGAAAAGATAAGCTCGTGGATCGTTGACCGTTTGGTGAAGTACTGCTCCAGCATTCACCAAGTATTGATTGGAGAAACCACGGAAAACTACCATTCGCTAAGATTCTCCCGAGGTAAGAGGACAAAATATGTTTTGTTTAGAATCCCATTGTTATTATTCAGTCAAAATATCCAGGCGTGGAGACCACAACAAAATGAAGAGGTGTGACAGAAATACATGCCAGTTACGAAAAATGAACCACCGCTAATTAATTACTGAAGTATATGTTATTTGAAATTTATAGATACTTTTCAGAGTATCTTACTAGTATGAGATTTTTCAAAAGCCGTTCAAGAATTCCTGTTTTATTATCTAGTAATTATCGTTTTTTTTTAAATATTGCTTTTGTCTTATAATTAACCTCGTTGTTGATCAGGCGTAATCGTAATATTAATAGAATATTATGAAACAATAATATTATGATGTCATGTGATGCCCAAGTATGAAGTGTATTAAACCCGCACAAGGAATTCTCTCATGCCATAAATTTCATGGGAGTTCCTCTCTCATGACGTAATATACGAGTACTTTATACGAGTGTATTTATATATACAATACTATGCGTACAATATATACATTACAATGCGTTCTATACAATACTTTCTCTACTACTGACAACTACTTTCATCATTCTATCAGACGTACGTTCAGTCATCATTCTATCAGACGTACGTTCTCTAGTATTAATAACTATTAGAAATTAAAACTTTATTTTGACCCATTATGTGACTTCTGGCATACAGGATTCAACCAGCGCCACGTAGCGGGAAGCTATAGGTACCTGTGGTAAGGAGTACCTCAGCGTTTTACTCTTTGCGGTTTATAGTGTGCGCTGACCAGCTCACGGGTGTTCTCAGAACAACTGAATATTTACAAGAATGATAACCAAAGATTAATCACCTCTCAATGCTGTGTTTGTAAACTTCTCCATGATAGGTAAAATATCTGTATGAAAATGAAGATGTATAAAAATGACAAATTAAATGCAGTGAGTTGCAGTTACATGATTAGAGATCTGTACTAGTAAAATGAGAGCAGAAAAAAGAAATGTTATTGGTATAAGTTTATTTATTCGAATGTTCCTTCACAGAATTCCATTAACCATGCAGGTTAATTTGCTTCTCTCGACCCCCAAAACATGCGTTTATCAAATATGAAGTCAAAGTCGAAGATTTGAAAACACTTTTCCATTTTTAGAGGTAATTCACTTCTGAAAACATTGAAAAATTCAAAAATGTTGTAAATCAGATAGCTTTCCATTCCGGATTATAATTATTTACCTAAACAAATCTCCATGTTCGTACTACACCGGCACGTCAAATCTGGCTGTCATTTACTTTGATATTATTTTTGATAATATTATATTTTATGTTTCTTTGCCCTAATTTTAATGTTATCAAGCCAAAATGACATGATTACTATACATTTTAATTTTGCAGGCCTCTCCAAGATATCCGAATTGCAAATTTACGGAACATTATTGTTTTAGTGTATGCCCTGTAACCTGGAATGGTTAATACTAGGCTCAAGAACAATAATTCTTACTTCTGGAATGACTTATGTTAATATATATTCTGTAAAACATAACATTTATACAATAACACATCTTTTTCTTTCTTACCAATACAAAAATAACGAATCCAACAACTATTAAACAATTCAACAATTATCAAAAATATTGACTTTAATCCCATTTATTTTGGAGCATTAATTATTATTAACATCTTCCCTCCCTCGCATGCGTGGCCATTAATTTTTTCCTATTTTAATTTGATTCTTAATTTATTAAACAAAACTTGGTCTTCATACATTTCCGGAATTTTAAGCAGAATTCGATGCTGTTGCCCTTCGTGTTGCAGCGGAACTGCACCCTTGATCGCCGTTCAAGGTTTCCCCATCACCACCAGATTTTCGGCACAATAAAAATGTCTGGAGTTGTACGCGCACTTGTCACAATCGATTAATTAGTTTATCAATTATCCCCTTCAACTGTGACGTAATTATTCGCGTTTTCCTATTATTCCGTATGAATTACAAGTTTGAGTTATACGTTTTCTAACACGAAAATTGTATCTCACAATTCACGGGTGGAAGCATCATCGGTCCGACCTCCACCTTGTCTTAGCTTCATCTCCCCGTTTTTTTCATTCTGCGCGCCTGTCTACTGTCTGCAACAATATATTGCGCGAACTATTCACAACTGCGTCTCCCTGCTTACCTGGGTTTCTCAAATTCGATTATCGAAATAAATTTCTCTTCCTTTTGATCGCTTTCATTTATGTTCACTATTTTTTTTATTCCTTTCTCCTTGTCGTAATTATTTTATTTACTCTTTCTACCCCTCACAGACTTTGCTCATGTGTCCATGATTTTCATTTCATCTCATCACAATATTATTTAATTTTCCCAGGTGCTGTTTACACACGCATTCTCTCACATATCTGTTCATAATGCTCACGTTGTACATCTCATCACCATTGTTGCTGTCGTAATTGCTTTTCTCTACGACTACTCCGGAATGTATACATTTCTGCACGTTATCGGATGCAGTAATGATGACGATTCCACAAGCCGTGTGAGAATATTATTCTCGCACGGCTGTCGACCATTCACGTTCGCCTTAGTTCATTATACCACCACAGAGGGTTCTCGCAGTCGCCTACAGAGGCGCTGCGTGCTCTTCCCAGCGGGTCGCAACTGTCTTAAGACAGGTGAGCCACGAAACAGTATGCGAGTTGGTGTTGAGGTTAAGGCGCCCATTGAATATTTCTAAAATATCAATTTCAAAGTCGTAGAGAAAGTACAGTCTTCTACTCGCGTAGAACGGCTATTATTCACTCGTAGAAATTCTGACACGAGCGACGTAGGAGCGAGTGTCAGAAACATCAACTCTGAATAATAGCTATCATTCCATGCTCGTTAAAGAATATACTAATATTTACTCTAATATTGTAATATTATTATTTATGTAATGACCCATTACATAAACGAAATGCTACATTTAATATAAAAATGTTTATTATATTTATAAATAAATATATGAAACAATTTTATTTATAAATAAATATATTTGTTTCATACATCCAATGACTCAAGGAAATACGTTTTTAAAATAGTTTTGAAATTTTAATTTTTTTTCGAGTTCGTGTTACATACTGAGCAACATACAAAACATCAAGCATGAAATAAAACAACGCGCACATATTAATTCCATTTTCCTTCCCTGTCCCCTTGAGTTCGTATTAAAGAGTGCACTGTGATGTAAAAAAGCTGCTTGTCGGAATGCGAAGGGCGCGTTGGTGTTGCAGGGCTGTTCCAGACGGACGGGCAGCGGCTGCCGGGCACCGTGTGCGACCACCAGTTCGTGAGCGCGGAGCACGCGCCCCGCCACGGCCGCTTCTACTCCCCGCGCTTCCCCGCCAGCTACCCGCCCAGCGTGCGCTGCGCCTACCGCTTCAGGGGCAGGTACGCACTCCTTGGGGACCGTTTTCACAACTACGGTTTGGCCACTGGTGACAACATAGTGGCACCAGTGCCTCTGCGCTCATTTTGCCACTGCGTTCGCTTACAGTTAGCACATTTGTAAATGGCTTAAGCATTAAATTTTGTGTTAAGAAAAACACATTTGTGCGATAGATGGCAGCTGGCAAGAGTATGTGTCAAGTCCGAATAGCAAGCCGAGACCAAAGGAAATAGAAAGCTAATATAGGAGAGTATGTGCCATTCTGTAGTACCACTAGTTCGTTATCAGGGCCCGGCAATGAGGTTTTTCTGCCCAAAATTCTCCGTTTTTTCGCGCAGCATTACCAAACTTTCCTTATACTACGTATATTCCTCCGTATATACGTACGTATACGGGAAAGTAAAAAAGCTAGATACATCTTGGGATATATGTCATCAAATGTGTACCAATGCAGTGTGTTCCAAGGCAATGATTGGTATACTGAACGGCATACTTGCAGGCATGAAACAAAAAATGCCTAACATGAGAAATAGCACCTATTGTTGTCTTCATCGTCAAGCTCTTGCAATGAAGAAAATATAAGAAGAGCTAAGAGGCATACTTGATGATTGTGTTAAAATTACACATTTTATCAAATCAAGGCCATAAAATTCAAGACTTTTCAATTTATTGTAGGAAAATATGAAATGTTTACGTAAAAGACAGTTGCACAGAGAGTTGCAAGAGTTAAAAGAGAGTTGCACAGTTGGCTATCTCATGGAAAAGGTTTAACATGATTTTACGAATTATAAGACAAAATAAGAATTTTCTTTTTTCGACGAATTATAAGACGAAATAAGAATTTATATTAAAAATAGGTTCTACTGATTTTATAGATTTATTACAATTTTACAGGTATTTACCTTTTAATGAAATGATTTATTCAAATATTCTGCAGTTTGCAACGTTTCGAAGCTCATGCTGCGTCTCTATCATCAGGTAAAACAACAATCACATAGTTCATGTAAGCCACTTATGTATGAAAGCTACTCGTATTGACGCAAAACGAAACAACTGATCTTACGTCATAATATACGGGTATATAAATAATAAAAATTAAAATTTTTGTACATTATAAAAATCATATCAGAAATCGGAAAGCACCAATAAATGAGTAGATTAAACATGGTCCTAAATCCAATTCTGAATCTTTCAGTTATGTGTACCAGCTATTAGCACGCGTCCGTGTTCTGGGCACCGGCAGACTTTCAGCTGTCGTAAACTGTAAACCGCAGAATATTTGAATAAATCATGTTATAGAAAGGTAAATACCTGTTAAATTGTAATAAATGTGATTGTCTGTCAAATCAGTGGAACCTATTTTTAATATAAAATCTGACTTGCTACCTCACCATTTACTGTCATATTAAGATGTCTGAATTAAAATTAAATTACGATACAAGAACAATTTTGCGAATTTGAGTTGAAAGAAGATTTGATGTACTATTTTATCTGCAATTTAAATATGAGGTTCCTTCAAGAAAAACATGAGCACGAAGGGTTCCTAAAGTGGAAGATGTCGGAGAACCCCTGGCATAAAGGAACTTGCTTATGTTTGGTTAGGAATAATTCTTTTAGACTTGCCATAAATATCTCAGGAAAACTGTTTCCAAATTCTTATTCCAAACGTGGAGCAATTTCGCATTAAACTTCTCATTTCACTCTTTAGGAAAATCAACAGCAACTTTATCCGTTCTCTTTGCCTCGTACGGCAACGAGCGCAGAAAGGCTGAAAAGTGCGGCAGATTCCTAGAATCAGATTTCGTCCTTAAATCTACTGCAAATGGCGCCTAAAAAAAGAAAGAAAAAAGAAAGAAATCCCCAAGTTCTATATATGTTGGAAGAGGTAACGCTTGCTATCACATCAATGGCAAAGTTTTAAAGGAGAAGGATCTAGACTGTCTCTTCGCCACGTGTGTCATAAAACGAAAACTACTACCATTGCAGTGACGTTAAAACCAGCAACACAGCTGCAGCAGATGTCTCCCCTCAAAGAGCCGTATCGGCTTAACAGCATTCGCGTGGATGCGGCGTACGCGAGGAAAGTTTTTGCGATTCGCCCAGTCATCGTTCACCTTCATCCGCATGGCCTTTAAAGCAGGTGTATTTAAATTACGTCTTTGAAGATTTTTATGTATGAACAGTCTGAGTCTAATACGCACATTTGAGAAAATTCTAATTAATTTTGTCATCCCCTTGTATGAGAGAGAGAGAGAGAGAGAGAGAGAGAGAGATGGTAAAATTACACGTTTCTATGTTGAGCGATTGTCTTAGCTTGCATCTCAACTCTTATAATTACATTTTCGTTAATTAGAAAGAAATTAATGTAGTAAAGGCAAATTTTACTACATAGAAACACTGCTCGTATTTGCTCGTTTCAAGTTTAAAGCAAGTATCATAGAATATTAATTAAATATTAAAACACTCGTACCATCATTTAGTTGCTATTTATTAATGTTTCAGTTGTTTATTTAACTATAAAAGTAGTACAAAGGTCTTTGGGACGTTTAAGAGCGAGAGCAGAAGTTTTACAAACGCAAATTTTTGAGCTCCGGAAAATCTACCCCCATCCGTAGCATTAGTTGAATTAAGAATAAATGATAGCAACGAGCATTGTTCACAAAATCTGACGGCCGTAAATGCTCACTGCCGTGTAATAGAAACTATTTTGCATCCAAAACGAGCTAGAGATTTGATATAAAATTCTGCCGTCAGAATATACAATTCCTCACTCCACTCGCATCTAACGAAATTAATGCTCAAGCAAACATGCGCAAATAATATGTGCTTTTAGTATTTAGAGCAACACCAGAAGCCTGAAATATTCGCTCTATGTAATAAGGAAAAGTGAATGTAAAAAGAATTGAGTTCTTAAAATCATAGATATTGAATAATTGAGATATCTCTCAGTGTAGATATCTCTACACTCTTGAGTGAATGTAAAAAGAATTGAGTTCTTAAAATCATAGATACTGAATAATTGAGATATCTCACAACTATAGTTACCAAAGAGCACACTTCCATGCAGAGTAATATCTAGAGCCCGGGCAGTGCCTATTTTATTTCTTTGAATGTATATTTAGTCAACTTATCCCATTATTAATGTTCACTTAAAATGGCTTTTGCGGGGATTTTATAGAGCCTATAAATACCTGTTTTAGAGATAATTGCCTATTCGAGAGTTAAGAACCTACAAATACCTACATTGAATTTTAGACATTTTTTAAATTTTGTTGTTCTTTACATTTTTTCTATAATGTTTTTTTTAAATCACTGGTGAGTAGTATTTACCGCCACCGCCCTCGATGGCCGAGGTGGCTAGAGCGTGTGCAGACGCAGAGCCTCGTTCAGAAAGGTCGCATGTTTGAGTCCCGCCGTGGACACGGTTGTTTGTCCCTTGTCTTTCATGTATGTGTGTTGACGCGGAAGACCTTGTATTGTGTGTCTGCAGTCCACGGAGAGAGAAGTCTGCAAATATGTCAGTGACTAATGTAAAGGTTAATATGTGTCCCCATGAGAGACATGGTGGGTACCTGATGCAGATAGTTCAAAATCGGCATCCCCTGAAGCTGGAAAAAGCCCCTGAAAGAAATAGAAACTGTTTGGTCATATTTTACCTAACCTTATGAATTCTACCAGGACTTACACCGATCGAGGTGCGCTATGACCCATGTATTCTTGCCCGAGACGCGGCGAGCAGGGACAATTAGAGACGTGAGCGAATTTGTCACCGTGCGGGATACGTCTATATACTGCGCCGCAGCCCGACAGGGCGCTCCAGAGAAAAGGAAGTTGTCTTCGCATTTCATATCTTCGCGATCATTAGTGAGATAGAATCTGTTCCTTACCAAGAGCGCAACTGTCTTCAATATTAGCGCTCTCAGCATGTTTCGATTTTATAAAGTAGAACTACACAAGGTGGGAGGAGTTTTCTTCGATTATAATTTTGTATTGGTTCCGAGGTCTAGTACATACCTAATCTCTATGTTTGCTATTACTGTTATTTGTTAGAATCCAAATAGAGAAAGAATGAAGAAGAGCATTGTCTAAAGAATGGATTCGTGAAGAAAAATATGCGCGAAGAACGGAAATGTAAGTTTTGTCAGTGTGGAAAAAAGTGATAAACTCTGCCAAAAATATTATTTCCTACAACATAAAAACACTGAAAATCATGCAACAAATATGGAAAAAGTGAGAAAAAAGATTCAACCCTTTCTTCAGCAAGTTCAGTCAGAAGATGAAGGCAAGAAAAAATCCAACACTGACTTGTGCCAAGCGTTGATTACCGCAAACATTCCAGTTCCAAAACTAGAAAATATAACGTTTAACAGATCTAAGACAGACAAATCGACGTTTAAAGATCTTTACAAAATTTAAAATTCTACACGATTTATCACTTAGGAAGTATTATCTAATTCCGCAATATGTTTTGACAACCGAATAAATATTATTTGTTTTTAGAGAATTGTGTTCACCCTTTATATATGTACTACTAAGCCAACATTTGAATATTAAATATTTTAATTTCCTTATTGGGGAGAGATTTTGTCCCCATTTGTAATTATAATGCCCATTTTAGACTATATTTAAAGTTTTTAAGTCCTTATTTGCCTACCAACTTTCGACTTTTCAGTGCCTGAATGTCCGAGCTCTAGTAATACTGATTCAGACTCTGATTCAGAAAATTTTCAATAAAAGAAGACACAGACGCTGCATCCTATGAATAAAGTTAATGATTGAAACAACGCTTTACGTATGTCATCCATATGTTAAAACCGTTATGTTACAATGTTACCATACTACATGCATATTAAGTATTTTGTATTGAACTATATTAGATTTAACTTTATAAACATAAGGCAATAAATATTCCTACAACGCTTCTCAAACAGCAGAAAATAGAAACTACTGTTTTTTTCTAGATAGCTTTTGAAATTAATGGTATCAGATAATTATCAAAATAGCTTGGGAAGACACAAGTCTCTCAAGATTTGTGTTTGTAACTACAGTTTTATAACGATTTAATATATTAAATATTTAATAATTTTTAAACACTTCGTCGTGTTCTTTCCTACTACAACCTATTACAGAATAGGAAATTTCGTTAAATGCTGGACTCATTTTCTTACCATGATAGTAGTAATTAGTCAATAGTAATAATATTTATTAATAGTCTTATATCATAGTATTAATTGCTGGTCACTGTGTGTCTCCAAATCAATCTCCAAATCTCAAGTACAAAAGTAATTCATAAAAACATTTAAAGTACGGACAGTTACTGTTTAAATTGATTTTTAGTATTATTAAACAAAATAATGAATTACGTACGCTGGATAAAATTCAAATATTTCAAACCCTTTGTTACTTCAAATTTTCACCCATACATTCATCAACCCGAGTTTATTAGAAATATTGTAGTGTGTTGTACATGTTCTTTTTTTCTGTTCTGAGCATTTCATTCCTCGCAGTTTCCACAATCATATGTTCCATCGTGTGAACCACCATTTGAAACTAACGGCCATATTCATGTCCGTAGTTCTAGTATCGACTGCACGTATAAGTCATGTCATCCAGTTATGGCCAGATTTAACTTCGCACGCGGAGTCGTTTCTCCTCATCCACTCGTCAAAATCCCTCGATGGATTCTCTTTAATACTCGTTTGCAGCCCGATGAAACGGTTCTTGGGATGGCCCAATTTGCATTAATTTATCCCCCCAAACATCGCTTCGGGGAAACGCAATTCTGGATTTTGCATGAATTCGGTGGGATGCGCTCATCAAAAACCAATATCTCTTTACTGTGGCGCGCGCGCTGCCGCCTTGGCTGGGCGATCGCCGCGCGCGGTGCGCGGCTGTCTTGTCCCAGGGGTGGCCACATCAGCGGCCGCGCGCAAGTGGACAGGCCGCTACGCTGGACACATTGAAACAGGCTTAGATGGCTCAGGACAACAACTAAAGCCACCGCAGTGCCTCTGGCCGGAGTTCCTAGGGTTCGAGTTCCGCCAGTGGCAGGATTTTCGACACTGGCTTGTCAGCTAGGACGAAATCAACCGCTGTCTTCAGGAGAACTCTTGCGGCCGGCAGCTCTGATCTGCAGCTTGCTGTGGTTTCTCCGATCAACACCAGAAGAATGCTGGAGCAGTACCCTATTAAACGGGCTACGGACCGCGCTTTATCGTTCCTTCCTCTTCCTTGTCCTATCTTCACCCCTTACTTACATGCACTACACTACCAGACATTTCGGAAGACAAGTCGAAACTTATAGCTTGTCTCGGCTGGGGCGGTGCCCCGCTAGTGGGAGATACCTGGTATTGGGAAATCCCATAAGTCGACGTGTAGGTCGCCGACGGACCTCACCATCCGGCGGAGGAAAATCACTACCACCACCCGTGCACTACACTTATAGGGCTAGATCATAACAATTGACGAGACCGGGACAGTAATCAGAGGAACTGAAGGGGTTGGGTTTGCAACCCGCACTACTTGAAATAGCCATTATATAAAGAAATTTTAGTTCGCGAATGATTGACTGTAGTACCGAGAAAATAAATCGTGATAGAAGTAATCAATTATACAGATCCATATTGCGAGATCATATACGTACTTGACCCCGTGGCATTTATGAATCTGTTAACAGAAACTCCCGAGTATTGTAGTAATGACAAGATCATAAATTACATTTTTATACATTAATTATTTTATTGTAACAATTGTTATAATTATTTAGGTTAGAACAGTAATTACGAGTTTCATGTAAACGAGTTGTATTATTTTCCTCTGCATTATGAGTTAGGGATTAACATTGGGCATTGGGGGACAACAGATTTTGTGCGCAAGATGATGAAAGTTCAAATATTCCAATATTCGATACGGCCATTAAGTAGATGGTATTAGCTTAGACTTTAAACAAAATTTAAATATTTACAACAAATGTGTGTGATATCTATTCTTTCGCACTTCAACATTTCCACTCTCATTTGGAGTCTTCAGGAATATCAGTCAGCTAATTCGTAGGAAAAGGGAATCCAATTTTAAAGGAATACTTAGAATGATTACAGATGTGAGATCAAACTTATGTCAAGTACACAAACTATGTAGTACGTGTAATTACGAGAGGATATTACATAAAACCTCGCAAAAAGTAAACAATAATTTTCTTCAAGTCCAAGCTAGTACAAATCTTTCTGGATAATATTATCAATTATTTTGTTTTTTCATTCTTATTTTAGTATCTTAATTTTTTTAAGAAATCAATTGGAAGTGCATATCGCCACAAAATTATTCATTAAACACGCATTTTAAAAAAAGTTCGAATATCGTACATTATTTTCGTGAACAGGTGTGTTCACCTAATTAGGTACATAAGTTCTGTGGATAAGAACAAGATTTTTGCACGTAACATAAGATATATCAATGACTAGCGTACCCGTGCGAGAACTCTAGCTTGCTATACCCCACCCTCTTCCTTATGTTTCTATTTTCATATTGAAATGTACCGACAATGTCTCGTCAAAAACTGTTACGAGATCGTTGGCATCATTCACCTTAGGACGGTTATAATCGTGACCAGTTCCGAATTTATAGTAAATTTTTGAGCGCCAGGAACAGGTTACGTTAATTAAAACCAATACTTCCACAGCTAATTTTAACAAATTGATAAATGTCCGGCTATCTGGGTCAATGGGTTCCGTTATAGATAATCGCTATCGTCTAGATAGCCGATTACTTGATCTGCCAATTATACAGTATGGCGAGGAATCTGAAAGGGAATAATTATCTATCTCTAACTACTTAACAATTGTGATTGACTAAATGAAAATCTTTTCATTTCCAAAAGAAAAAAATCAACAATTTATTTAACAATTTTTACAATTGTTCTAGGTCATGACCTTTTTAGATAAAACTTTTGTACTGCAGTACTTATCTAACGTCTTGATCGACGACGGTCTGTATTATCTTCCCACTTGAATGGAGATGATCCCAATTCCTGCTTCTTTCTTCCAATCTGGCGACGCTGCCGACGCATCCAGCCCTCACTGCCTAGAATATCTACCGGTTCTTACTTGATATTCAGAGTTCCTAGTCTTCCCCAACTAGTGGTAAAATGTTAAAGTCCAACACCGCAATATAAAAGAACTTGTAGAAAAGAAGAAGAAGTCCTACGCGAATTCACTTCTAGAAAGAAGTCCTACGCGAATTCACTTCTGCACATTAACTTTCAGAGTCCGAAAAAACTATTGTCTCACTCAAAACTTACAAGTCCCGCTTCACTAATATTATACTCGCGAGCGATCTGTACTACTCGACGACCTCTATCAGAATGTCCTGTTCTCCGCCGTTTTCCGGCCTCAACGCTTCGGTATCCGTCCTTCGTTCCTCTTTTTTAAAACAAAACGACAAAATTTGACAGTCTATTCTCCCTTAGCCAATCCATCCCCCTCTTATCAAACCAAGTAGCCACGCCCTCGACAGTCATTCCTTTTCAGACCAATCCCACATTATTTTATCTATCTAGCTAGCACCCCCACCTATTCAACGCCTGAGTGCAGTTTATTTACCTTGCCAACCACCATGCTGGCGTTGCTAAGGCTGTATATCGCCATTTGCAGACCCTTTTATCCAAACCATTTACAGCAAATGTTATTAAAAAAATATATAATATTTTGGTATATCACAATATTAAACCTGCAATACATATTTTTCTTCAAGACTCTCTTATCCTCCGTCACTTGTTCTGCAGGTCGCCTTGTAATTGAACAATTTAATACGACCTTGTCAATACAAACTATTTTTATTTAACTTTGTTCTCGAGCAGAGAGGTACACCCTTGTAATTCAATTGCATAGAATATCAAGTAATTCGTAATTTCACATAGAGTTGCAGATTCTATAGGCTCTGAGCAGGTGAGGGGGAATCGACAAGCGTCGAACCAGTGAAAATGTAATAGAATGGTCAAGAAGATCCTGTAGACTATCCTGTAGATTACGGAGTGAGGAACGTTGCTTTGTGGCCTTTGGCCTCAAAAGTTTAGTTTTTAAGGTCCTAGAACGCTTTGTTTAGAAGTTATTTAACGATATAGATTAGCAAATACTGACGTGCGTTGCGGGTTGCATTTTCCATGCATATTTAGATGCGTTTTTACACAAATCCTTCATATTTTTAAAGTCAAAGTGCAATTCGTCACATCCCCATGAAATTCTCTTTCGTTAGAGACCGCATTTATAAAGATTGGTTGTGTGTGAGAGACACAAAGGAAATGTGTACTACTGAAATAATATAGGAGACGATAAAATAAACGTAATACATGTGCGTACAATGCACGCCGTTAACTACAAACTTCAGCATTACTCATAGATTTGCGAACCTCTTCAATTATTGGGTTTATTATATGCTATGTCAAGCTGCAATAAATTATACTAGCGTACCCGTGCGAGAACTCTCGCATGTGAAAACCCACCCTTTCCCTATCCATTTGTCTATCCTTTCAATTAAGAAGGAAAGTTGTTTACGACACATGTTTATTTTTTTAATGTATAAATGTAACTTCTAATGTTCTTGCAGAATATCAAACAAAAATACCAATACAATTGATGTTGGAAACAAATTTTCAATAAACGTTTATTCAGCATAATATATGTTCTCGGAACAATTCATACTTCTTTAAAAACAACTTTGAACAAATTATTCACTCCTCCTTGAGAGTTAACTTTTCGCTTTCCTTGATAGTCACAAACATAACAGAAAAGGTTTTTGCTCTTCAGAAAGCAAAGCAAAGTAAAGAAGTACGTAAATACCGATGGAGCAAGTACAACCCTATTCTTTGCAATATTACTTGAATTTCCTTGATTTGTTATGAGGAATGGAGGGGGTTTTGGAGAGTCAGGGTGCCAGCTTGCTGGGGTGCGAAAATTGAAAAATTATTTGTGTATTAAAAAGTATTGGATTATTTTCAGCGTTCTTATGTACTTCAAGAAAAGCAATTCCAAGCCAAAAATTAAACTAATGTTTTCACCTTTGAGTACTAAATACAATTTGTTACCATTGGAAACAATTTAGTAGGCTTATACTTCACTTCGGTACATAGGAATGTTACTGAAACGATGTTTGCATATTGAATATCTTAACGAACTGACACCTTGAGTTTAATATCAAACGGTGTATTATTTACAATATGAGTTTGCATCTGGGCGTTGATGTACATACTCCTAGACACCACTAACATTTAAATCGCGCCTTTGGACTGCGAATGTTGGCAGTTGTCGAGTGACTTCTCCTATTCTTTCTACAATTTTAAATTTACTTGCTTTTTTAAATTAATTCACGTAGTATTGTAGGGCAGCGCGATTTGATTTTTGTTTTTCATTTATTTCAAACTATTTTACTTTAGCTAATTTAAAACGTTTGTTCTTTGTGTTGTGCCATACACGAGTTTTTCCCTACTACCCCTGCGTACCCGTGCGAGAACTCTCTCATGTTAGACCCTATATTAGATCCCTATCCTTATATTTCCATTTTAAGAGGGGAAGTAGTTAACGAAACGTGTTTATTTGTTTCAAAGTATATAAAGGTAACTTGCTATGTACTAACACAATATCAAATAAAATAAAAAAACAATGCAATTGATATTTAAAATAAATTATCAATAAATATTTAATTAGTATCATGGAGAGTTTTCTTGGAACAATTCACAGCACTTCCTTAAAGACAACATTTGTAGTAATTATTCAATATTCTTTGACAGCTAGCTTTTAGCTTCTCGTGAGTCACAAAAATATTAGAAAGGCTATTTACTTTTGAGAAAGCTACGTGTCTGAAACCGCTGACTTTAAAATTTCATCGAATGATAAAGAAAATACTGGTGCAGGTAAAAAACAGTCTTCACTCTTCTCTGTGAACCAACATCACTCCTCAATTAGGTACACAGCACTTACAGACACCGGTAAAACGTTAATTGATTGGTTTCACTACACGCAAAGAAACAATCTTCATAGATATCAAGCAATTATAACAATACTTCTAGTTGCTGGAGAGCAAATCTTGAATTAATGATTATGCAAATAAACCTCGTCAGACTCCACAAACTACGGTGTTAACAGAAAGCGTAAATAAAGATTGTCAAATCTAAGCTTTCTAAGCGTGTCACCACAAAAATTGCTTCCAGCAGGAAGGGCTGAAATATTGAGGTGGCCTTGATAGTATTGAAGCGTAGAACCGGAAAGATAATTGAATGGATTGGAGAATGTCTCCTCTTGTAGATTATGGTGTGAAAAAATTTTACTTTTTAAGGCTCTAAAACGCTTTGTTTATGAGTTATTTGCCGATATAGATTGACATGTGATGCGGGCTGCATTTTACATGAATATTTCGGTGCTTTTTTTTTAAAGAAATCATCCATCAAATATTTTTAAAGTCAAAGTGGAATTCGTCAAGTCTCCGTGAAATTCTCTTTCTTTAGAGCCCTCATTTACAAAGATTGGTTACGCGTGAGAGCGGGAACGCAAAGGTATACTACTGAAATAATACAGGAGACGATCCACCACCGAAATAAACTTTACTAGCGTACCCGTGCGAGAACTCTCGCATGTTAAATCCCACCCTTTCCCTATCCATTTGCCTATCCGTTCCATAAAGGAGAGGAATTACTAATGTACTTACAGAATATCAAACAAAATAACAATGCAATTGATGTTTGAAACAAATTTTCAATTAAAGTTTATTCAACATTATAGAGAGATGTTCTTGGAACAATTCATTCTTCTTTAAAAACAACATTTGAAGAAATTTTTCAACCTTCCTTGAGAGTTAGCTTTTCGCTTTCCTTGATAGTCAAATAATAGAAAAGGTTTTTACTCTTGAGAAAGCCAAGTAAAGTAGTGCGAAAATACCGGATCGGGCAAGAACAGACCTACTCATTGCAATATTATTTAACTTTCCTTTATTTTTTATGAAGAACCGAGTGGGTTTTGGAGAGTCAGGGTGCCAGCTTGCTGGGGTGAGAAAATTGAAAAATTATTTGCTTACTAAAAAGTATTGAATTATTTTCTGCGTCCTTACGTACCTGAAGAAAAACAATTCCGAGCCAAAAAATAATCAAACTAAAGTTTTCATCTTTGAGTACTAAATACCATTTGTTACCATTAGAAACAATTTAGTAGGCATTAGTAAGCCCACTTCGGTACATGGGAATGTTGCTCAAACTATGTTTGCATTTTTAATATCTTAACGAACCGACACATTGAGTTTAATATCAAACGGTGTTTTATTTACAATATGAGTTTGCAGTTGGGCGGAGGTGTACATACTTCCAGATACCGCCAACATTTAAATCATGCGTTTGGACTGCGATCATTGGCAGTTGTCGGGTGACTTGCACTATTCTTTCTATAATTTAAATTTAGTTGTTTTTTAATTGATTCATGTAGTATTGTAGGCTAGCGCGTTTTGATTTTTGTTTTCCATTTATTTCAAGCTATTTTACTTTAGCTACTTTAAAAAGTTTGTTCTTTGTGTTGTGCCGTAGCACAAGTTTCCCCCCACTACCTCTGCGTACCCGTGCGAGAACTCTCGCATGTTAGACCCCACACTCATCTCTATCCTTCTATTTTCATTCTAAGCAAAGTTAACGAAACGTGTTTATTTGTATCTACAATACTTACTACTATCTATACTACTATACTTTTATTTGTATCTATAAAGGTAACTTGCAATGTACTAACACAATTGCAAATAAAAATAAAAAAACAATGCAATTAATGTGTAAAATAAATTTTCAATAAATATTTATTCAATATCATGGAGAATTTGCTTGGAACAATTCCCAACACTTACTTAAAGACATTTGAAGTAATTATTCAATATTCTTTGTCAATTAGGTTTTAGTTTTTCGTGATAGTCACAAAAATATTAGCTTTTTACTTTTGAGAAAGCTACGTGTCTGAACCCGTTGACTTGAAAATTTCATCGAATGTTAACGAAAATATTGGTACGGGTAAAACACAAACACAGTCTTCACTCTTCACTGAACACCCACATCCTTCCACAATTAAGTACCCAGCACTTATAGACCATGAAAAACGTTAATTGAATAGTTTCACTACACGCATAAGAAACAATCTTCATAGGTATAGGTATCAAGCAACTATAATAGTACTTCTAGTTGTTGCTGGAGGACAAATCTTGAATTAATGATTATGCAAATAAACCTCGTCAGACTGCACAACCTACGGTGTTAACAGAAAGCGTAAATAAAGATTGTCGAATCTAAGCCTTCTAAGCGTGTCGCCATAAAAATGGGTACCAGCATCAAGGGCTGAAATATTGAGGTGGCCTTGATAGTATTGAAGCGTGGAACCGAAAAGTTAATTGAATGGATCGAAGAATGTCTCATCTTGTAGATTATGGTGTGAAAAACGTTTCTTTGAGGCCGACGGCCTCAAAAGTTTACTTTTTAAGGCTCTAAAATGCTTTGTTTATGAGTTATTTGCCGATATAGGTTGATATGTGATGCGGATTGCATTTTACATGAATATGTCGATGCGTTTTTTTTAAAGAAATCATCCATATTTTTAAAGTCAAAATGGAATTCGTCAAGTCTCCGTGAAATTATCTTTCTTTGGAGCTCTCTTTTATAAAGATTGGTTGCGTGTGTGAGCCGGAACCCAAAGGTGTACTACTGAAATAATACAGGAGACGATTCTTTAAATTCTTTTCTCATTCCAAAGAACAACTCTTCTAATATTTTAATGTTCGTTATGGTTTGTATCTCTCCTCGCTTAGAAAACTGAAACGTTGAAATCGTCTACTTAATCATTTCAAAGCAGTTTTTTAAAATTGATTATTCAACGACTTTCACATTTCAGTACTACGTTCACTAAATAGTGAACGTAAACTATACCCAGTACAAAGTGAATAATATAATCACTGGCCTATTATATGATTGTTCATGCAGATGAATTCTAATCAAAATATTCATTTTAATTAAACAAAAATGTAAATCAGTGTCAGCCACATTAATATACATTACAGGCAATTGAGGCGAGTGTACAACCACACCCGACCAGGACCTTTTACTTTCGAAACCGTACACCCCCATCCAAGTTCTGAACCCTTTCGCTCAACTTCGCGACAAAGGTTTATGTTCGTGTTCCTAACATACCAACGTATACAATGCTCCGCAACATTCTTCCGCGAAAAGTTGTACTCTGAAACTTTCGTATCTCAAACTCATAAAAAGTGCTTTCACGCGACAACGCGTTTTTGTTCCTCCTACATCACCTGGGTTGTGCTCTTGCGCTTGTGGGGCTTGAAGAAGAGCTTACTACGACGATAAGGCATAACATGCGTTTTACTAACTTCTGATTCATCTTAATCGTACCTTCATTTAAGGAATTGCTCCACTTCATTCATTTATGAATTACACTTGATACAAATTTGTACACTTTTTCTTATTCTTTTCGGTTTTATTTTTAATAAACTCACAAGATTTCCTTTAATATCACTGAACAAATAGACTTACATTTTAGCGTGTTGTACCTACCACGCAATTTGCATATTCGAACTACGGGACAAACTCAAGTGAGTAAGAGTGTTATCGCTTATCCCTCGGAAGCCTGAGCAAAATTTCCCCTTCAGAGTACTGATGGAATACATTTTGTACAAGAATATTTTTGTTTCATTTCCTAACAATATTTTCGTGGCAAGTGAATTCTAATATTATTTTATTAATATTTACTTTATATATTCTCTACTAGGTTAATGAATAATTGCGAGATAGTGTAGCATTTACGTACAATTGAAACCTCACAAATGTTGTTTACAAGCTCGTCTTTTGCAAGTGATAAGTTTGTGTTTTGGCAATGCGTTTGTAGGAAACAGTTTTGTGAAGGTACTTAATACACACCCAATTTTTACCAATGACTCAGAGAACTTGAGCAACATTTTTCGTCTTATCTTATGTTCATCCTTAGCACACGACCACAAATCGTATGCATTCAGTGCTGCAGTGTCAAGTATATTAATGAAGAGGGGCAGAGGCCACCTTCTTGTGAATATACTGAGACTACTGATGAATATGATCTTCTAGAACGACACCACACTACAAAACTGTCTTATTCACATTATTCCTAAAAACACAGAAAGAGTTTGTCAGTCATTTGTTTCACGGAGTATTAAAGGGGTACATCTTGGACCTCTAAGAGAAAACATTTTTTCAGCAAAAATATTCACTATATTTTTATAGTAATAATTTTTTGCACGCAGTTGGGAAATTATTATTCATTATTAGAAAAATCTGTTACACAAACAAATACTGTATAAATAAAAACATGTTGACGGGTATAAAATGGACCTCGAGATATCTTCGTTGCTCGTGAAACCAATAAGCCTCTTCACTAAAGGGTGGAACGATTAGGTGTCGTTTAGGCTAAAAGTTATGATTATTTAAAGCTAGCTTACAAATCATGACGAAATCATGCTATTGTTTTCACAGTACAACATTTGGTTCTGAAAGTTAAATTTTGCACCCGAGGCATCAATACAATAACCCGGGGCGTTCATGAAATGACATTTTTATAATGTATACACTTCGTAGTTCAATTGGTGAATATTGACCCGACATATTTCTGTGACATGCGACAAATGGACTGAAGCACGTATGTGGGTTCGGTAAGTGTGACGTTCGTAGATATCTACAGCTCTGTGTTGTCCTTTACCAAATGATGATGAAACACCCATCTTCAAAGGACCTTTTCTGAAAGAGTACATAAACCTTCAAGAAAATGCAAAGTATTTATATTTCAATCTTAATTTTTGAAACAAGAAAAAGAAATTGAATGAAAATAAAGAAATAATTCGATAATCAAGATCGTATTAAAGATACGGATAGTATTAAAAATATAAATAAAACTGCAAGAAATGGAAATGTGAATTTTGCTGTGTATTTGAATACACCCATAAAGTTTTTATTAGTTGTTTAAATGTAAAACTGAGGTATCATGAAAAAGGAGCCAATTATTTTAATTTTGACAATTTTATGTGTAATTTTTGAAGTAGTAATAAATGCACATATTTGTTATCCCAACTACATACTTGCTTTATTCAGAAGTAAATTTGTTCTTACATGAATTTTATTTTCTATTATGTACAAAATCGTAATTAAGTTGTTTCACTGACAGTAAACCACGTATGCTACTCGAGATAGCTAGGTCTCGGAATAAAATATGCATTATCGCGTAACAGGCACATTTAAAAAATCTGCCACAGAAGAGCCTAGAAAAGCAAGAAGTGCATATGCTAGTACAGTCAACCCGTAGAGTAGCACAGTCAGCAAAACGAAAAATGAAACTTTTTGTTTTAACAGAGAGATCGCATCTGATTTCCCAGAAACCATCTGCATCTTGTAGTTACTAATGACCATCCAAAAAGAGGTCTGCCAACATCAACCCCTGCTAGTGACCTGCTTTCTATTTCATGTGAGAGTATTGTAGGAAAAGCTCACTTCGTGAAACCTCGCAGGAAACAACATAGGTCATCAGAGTTGAATTACGAGGATAATGGGATATTGAGAATTTATTAGACATGCAAAAACATATTAAAATATTTTTCGAATAACAAGAAAAACAATTTTTGTACTTGTCAAAAATGTTCTGAAATTAAAATGCTGTGAGGGGACTTACCAAAGTGCACGCACTCACCATGGAGTGAATGTTTTTTCCCAGGATCTAGACGTTTTAATGCACGGACGCTAAACAATAGCGTCATGAAGTAAATAGTTTAAAAAAGTATCATAACGAATATAAAAGTATATCAGAGATTTCTTATATTTAAGGGACAGAATTCGAATGTCGCTGTGCCTACACAGGACATACTCTAGAGAATATTACCTTTGACTTACCAGTTCTCTTGAAACAATTAACTGCATTTAACACCGCCACTATTGTCTTCTAAATTATTTCAGTAGTATACCTTTCCTTTGCGGCTCTCAGACGCAACCTATCTTTATAAATAAGAGAATTTTACGGAGACGTGATGAATTGACACTTTGACATTAAAAATATGAAGGATTTAAAAAACGCATCTAAATATTCGTGTAAAATGCAACCTGCAATGCACCTCATGATTTCTGACTCAATATCGTGAAATAACTTCTAAACAAAGCGTTCTAGGGCCTTAAAAACTAACATATTGATGTCAAAGGCCACAAATCAACGTTCCTTACGCCGTAATCTACAGGATAACCTACAGGATCTTCTTGACCAGTCTATTATCTTTTTGCTGGTTCGACGTTTCTCGATTCTCCTCCACCTGTTCAGAGCCTATAGAAACTGTATGTGAAATTACTAATTACTTGATATTCTATGCGATTTAATTACAGGGTTTGCTCGATAATGAAGTTAAATATAAATAGTTTGTATTGACAAGGGTGTATTATATTCCTGACGGAGGATAAGAGGTTCTTGAAGAAAAATATTAATTACACGCTTAAGATGCAAAAGGAAAAATAAGGAAGAGGGTGAGGTATAGCACTCGAAAGTTCTCGCACGGGTACGTTAGTTATCATTGTTGCTTTAGCTTATAAAAATCATATATAACCTGACCATACAGCAACACCACAAAAAATCAACATCACCTTCGATTCTTATTCTTTAACTCTTCTTAGATAAGTTATTTTAAATTGTTTTCTATTTGTATTTTGAGGTGAGTCACTTCAAGTGGTACACTAGTGGTGCTAAAACAGCACGTACTTTCTCGCCTTTACTAATGGTTATGTAATATTATTTATACCACAATTTCTCTTCGAATTAACATATCTCAGTCATCATTTTTCGTAAAACTCATTTGATGTCGTAGAATATGTAGTGCAAAAATGAAATAGTTTCAAGCAATAGATTTTTTTTCAAAACTTCAAATGTAAATATATTTCTGGCATTGAATGCATAGTATGCAATGTATTCACGGACATATCGGATGAGGTTTTTAGCCTTACAATATTCTTCGTAAGCAGTATGCTAGCGAGTAAAATAATTAAAAGTTAATAAATAATACGATACTGACAGTATTGGCAAACAAATTCAAATAGATCGAAAAATATTAAAACTAATTAGTAATTATTAAAACTATGGTATTGTAATATTCTACAAGTATATAAATTTATTAGGATATATTCACGAGAACGAAAGGCCGCCGTGATTATCGCCTTCTGTTTTCAGTGCGGTGTTACAACAATGGGCTACAAGCAACACTGAACAATGATCTATTCGTTTTCACATTTAACACAATTAAAGGACGTAATTTAAAATGAAATAACATAAATGTAATATAAATATAATAATTAATAATAAAATGAAAAATGAAATTATACACAAATTCTAATTTACGTAACATCCAACTGTGTAGCATCATCATTCATTTTACGATCACGAAGCAGAGCGGGCGACGTATATTTGTCGCGAAATTACACAGACAATTCTCATCTTTTCAAAAGATAAGACCTTATTTGAAGATGTTTTTGATGAACAGATTTCATTAAGAAACATTTATCTTCATAATTGTAGTTGTAGGAAGATGCCAAAAAAAACTTGAATTTTCTTCAATTTTCGAAAAATCAGGGTTTTTTAACCAACATGAGACCTGCACCATTTTTTAAACGTCCTTCAAACTATCTAAGAACAAAATTTAATCAAAATCGATGGGGACATGTTTTTTCAAAATTTTGAAACTGTCCCTGGGGCTTCATTTAAAGTACTCCCCAAAATTAAAATATCGGTTTCGAATTCAAGGGGACACGACATCAGCCACAACAATTGGGAATTATAAAGTTTAGAGAAAATCGGCTGAAAGGTTTATCCGTTAGCGTTGTTCATAGGCAGACGAACAGACGTTTTGCCATCAATCGATTTTTACTTTCCCGTATACGTACGAATACACGGAGTGATATACGTAGTATAGGGAAAGTTATGTAATGCTGCGCGAAAAATTGGCCAATTTTCGGCGAAAAAAAATTAATTGCCGGGCCGTGAAAACAAAGAAGTGGATAAAACCAGTTGCTAAATTAAGAAAAAAAAGTGATGCTACAGAACGGCACAGACTTTCCCGTATTAGTTTTCTATTTTGAACACTGCTAGTGCCTAAACCATACGTACGATTTATTCCAAAATGGATATTCCCCGGTCGATCTGATTTTAGTCAAAGCTTTGAGATTTTGAAAAAGATTCTTCAAAATTCGGGGGTGCATTATATAAAGCCCCCCGTGGATTTTCAAAATTTTCTCAAAAACGGCTCCAAATTTTTTCTTTAAATATCTTGTATGAATAGAGTAAAATACACTTATTAACATGGCATAGGTCTAATTTTCACGGATAACAGAATTTTCGAAAACTGTGAATGTTTGAATTTTTTCCGGCGTCTTTCTCCAACTACAAAATTGAAGATAGAGATTTTTTCTTCAAATAAAATTTGTTCTACATATTAAGTTCTTTCATAAGGGTCATGTCAATGTTTTTCAAAATTTTAGTAGTTTTCCTGCAATATGTGCAATTTTAAAAATTTACAAAACCAAGATTTTCTTAAAAACGGCTCAAATTGTTTTCTTTATACTTTTGGTAGGGATAGGGGTAAATGTATTCTATTAGATGACATGAAAGCCGTATGGCTCTATAGGTTAGTTTTTTCAAAAATTACACAAATGTACTTTTTTTTCACATGTTTCTCACGTCGATAATATTTACATTAGCGGCGATTTTTTCAGATAATTATATTTATGAGTACATGTGCTTTAAATAATGTCAAGTAAAGTTTCTCGGAAACACAACCGTTTTGTGTGAAAAGTAGCTCAATATTTCGCATTTTCAGCACATATTTCATTTTCTCATATATGGCTGCAAATTTTTTCTTCATACATTTAGATCAGACCTGCACAACGCCTGCTCCCGCGGGCATTCTGCACTTGAGAGCCGATCGTCTGCCCGTGGCAGCGCCGAAAGTGCAAGTAGTGGGGAGTAGGAAGCTTTGCGGGGAGGGGAGAAGTCTGACGTAGTACGACGCGGCGCGTAGATTGAATGCCTGGGCGTCTAATAATGATCCATGCTTCAAAATTAAATGCACATTTGTTTCAATGGGTTATGTCTAGTATTTCAAGTTACCAGGGTCATAATTCACTGTTTACGTTCTGTACACTACTGTATATCCACCTTTGTATCCACCACTGTGTGTATTTTCATTTTCTATTTTTTTAAGAAAATAAAATGCTCATTGTGACTCTTAAGCATTATTTTAAAGCAATAGCTTTAAAATATATGCTTATATATAAGAGAAAAATATTATTTAATTCTAACACAAAATTGCAATTTAATAATTGATTGTTCACCAGGAATGTTATAATCTCCAAATCATAGAAAAATGAACAAAATTATGAGAGCAATCTCTCACATCAAGATTGACACAAAAATAGAATATGTGGCAATTCCAGGAAGGGTAGTGTTTAATAGCACATTTGTGATCATTTTTCCTCATTATAAAACTGAATAAAAGAGATCAACGAGCAAACTTCTGTGACGATATGTTACGGACAATCATAAGATAATCATGGGTATTAGTTAAATAGAATGCAAAGGGCATTATATTTTTATACGATCTCGCAAACGACTCTACACTCTTGTCGGAAATTAGAACAGAAAATAATCATGATTTTTTTAAAGAACAATATGTTTTTGCTTTGAGTAAACCGTCTTATTCAATTAAACATAGTTAATAAAAATAGTTTATTGCTGTCATCATCAAACAAAAACCATTCAGTATTAAAATTTTGTGTTTAGCACAACACTAAATTTGTGATTACATCGTAGCAAAGCGAATTACATTATAATCCCTACAAGCAATTATAATACTTGGTGTCGAAATCTAATATGTATAATTCGTTGTAGTTACATATTTCGCCCTGTCATATACCGAGAACAAACATTTGCAATATAATACAAAAGACAATGAATTACTTGAACTGTATATGACCGTCACGTTCTTGCGGATTGCTCTTTAAATTTACGCGCTATCTTTCGAATTGCGCATTCTGATTGGAGGTCCCCACTCCTAGATTGGGTCTCATCCCCTCCCTTCATCGATTTTCTCATTTGCACCCGAGTTGCCCGCACGCAGCTCCCGAGGTCAGTGAAAGTGCAAAATGCTGTGCAGGTTTGATTTAGATAGTTGACGGATAGTGCTAATTACTCTCTTTAGTATAGCGTAAAGTTTATTTTGAGTTCTTTTTTTGTTTTTTCAAAAATTACATAATCGTAATTTTTTTGAAAGATCTCTCACAACTTTAATATGCACATACCAGCAATTAGTAAACATTATTATATTTGTGAGTGTAAGTTCTTCAAATAACTTCAAATATAGTATTTTGAAAACTCAAAAATTTTCTGTGAAAATGTGCTTCAAATTTCGAACTTTTAGTGGCGCTAAAACGCCATTTTCTCTTAAACGGCACATAATTTTTAAAAGAAAATTTCCATTTATGACTAGGTTTTTGTGTTCTTTAATATTCTAAAATTAATGTTTTCGTTTTACCAATAGGAAATCGAAACATTAAGAAAATGACAAAAAAATGTACTTTTGGCGGTGATAGATGACAGCTGGCAAGAAAGAGTTTGTGGCAATTCCGAATAGCTAGCGAAGACCCAAGGAAATAGAAAACTAATACGGGAAAGTCTGTGCCATTCTGTAGCACCACTAGTTCGGTATCAAGAACCCACAAAACATGAATTCTGACCATACCATGTGTTAGAATATTTTATTTCTAAATTTATAATTTGGATTTATCCACTTTTTTGTTGCCAGGACCCTATAATAAGAGTTTTCTGCCGAAAATTCACCATTTTTTTCGCGCAGCATGGGCCAATGATGTACGTCGTCGAGAAGCCGCACCATACCGTGACACGTTCACCATGCATAGAGACTTCATGCACATTGCCTGGCAGTGATGATCCCCACACTCGGCAATTCTGTGTGTTCACCTCACCCGTCAGAGAAAAATGTGCCTCGTCTATCCATAGAATGGTCCAAGGCGAAGCCTCGTCCACTTCAGTCCTTGCGTGAAAGTGGAGAGGAGCGAAGTCAGCACGTTGTTGTACGTCCGGTGGTGCCAGCGCCTGTACGACATGGATCTTTTACGGATATCATATGAGAATGATTCAAATCACCTTACCATGGGATGTTCAACTGTCGGGACACAGCATGCGCGTGCTTGACGTTCGGGAATTGAGCGCAGAGTTGTCGGGCAGAGCAACAGCGATTTCAAGAACCACTCTGCGGTTCCACCGGTTGTTTGCCTCTTCCCGGTGCGGCACCCAGTTCCCCAGTTGGTTCGAACTTCATTATGATTCGCAAAGTAGGTGGAGAAAGGAATCTTCCGTAATCCTTTCAGCCGGCAATATTCTAGAAGTGACGCTGCAGCATAACTGTTGCTTTGATAAAACAGTTTCACCAATAATGCCCTGCTCCGTTTGTCCAAACCCATGTTGGCTCGTCAAATAGTGCACGGTGACTGGTCCGGTGTGTGAGGCTATTTAGCACTATACCTGATCATGGCACCTGCTGGCAATATTTGGAACTGGCCTGTGGTGCTGTGACGCAAAGAAATCGTGCACCCTATACTCTGGACAGTAATACTAGCAAGTATGGTACTTGTACTATAGTTCGTTCCCTTGTTATAACGTGTTCTGTAGGGAATGTTTAATGATAACCACTCTGTATAATCACTACATATGCTGAGCTAAATAAGAGGTAGACATTGGGACAACAATCAATATTATTACCTTCAGTGCAGCGAATAGTTTTCAAGATGCACTAAAATTGCTCAGCCATTCCATTCGACTCTGGGTGCTAAGGAGTGGTGTGTTTTTTTTAAATACCTAAACTTTAGTAAACAATTTTGAAACTGGCGTCCTTACTCAGTGGTAATAACCTTAATATAACGAGACATCCGTGGATAAACAAATATCGTGGTAATGCTATCTGACGAAATGTCATAAAGCTTCGTGAAACATGATGGATTATTGTGAGGATATATCTAAAAGCTTTGGAAGGTAGAAGTGTACAGATAATGTCTACGTTAACTGAAGATAATCGTTCGTCTGTTGGAGGAAAATATACTGGAAGTGAGACATGTCTTGGAAGTTTTGTTCTTCCGATCTTTTCATGTGCGAGACCAGAGAACAAAATCCTTTCTAATAGCCCTTTTCTTGATAAAAGTGGGTAACCTAGATTTCACTCAAAATGTTAATGACCATTATTTACATCATAAAATCTCAGTTCTAATTTATCACATTTTACCAGGAATTATTATTAGTATCACCGGAAATTTGGTAACCTACTTGAACGATATTGTTAACCTGCTACGCATTTTCAGCCAACTGTTTCCTTTAATACTAGGAGGACAGCACCCATCATTTTGACGGGTGGTCTACTTTTTATCTCAAATTTCCAACTATATGAGGTTTGTAAATACAGTGCTTTGTGGCTTTTAATATTTAATGATATTCTTTACAGAGAAACGAAGAGTAACCGTGTACACTGCAATTTAATTACTATTTTTACAAATACTACTAAAAGGACGAAGTCCCATCTTTGTGACGGGTAATACGTTTTTGTCTAATATTTTTGACATCGTATCAGGGAAAAGTAAAAAAAATTGTTGTGATTCTTAGTACAATGCATCAAACTGTAACTATTTATGAACAAAGCTCCAAGAAACTTCCAGTGATTGTACAATTTTATAATTAAATATTCCGTTGACATACCTGATCAAATGGCTTGTTTTATACTGTGAAATTCGAATGGAAATGGTGCTCAATGCACGAATTTTTCTATGTTCTGGATATTAGGGCTGTCCATATATTACACAGGGCTGTAACGGGAGAGAAAATAACGCGGGGAGATTATATCTTCAAATTATCAGAACTAGCATCTGCCTACGTAACAAGAAGAAAGCACAATTTTCACCAAGCAATCAGTACTCTTCTGGGTAGCGACACTCACAAGACCTGCCAGATAGGAGGATGTAAAGGAAAGAACAAGTACAGGAACATCTACATACACTGCAACAAATATTTATGTAGGTCGTGTGCTGGGAACACCTTTTATACTTAGTGAACGCGGCTTTGAAGCTTCTGGAGGGTTTGATTAATTAAAATCTACAGAGTATCAAGAACTTCACAAAATAAAAAACGTATGTTAAATTTTAATGTTACCTATTGTTATATGCATCCATTATTGCAAATGTAAGACAAGTCTTAGCTCAACAAAATTCTTTAACAATGCAGAAGTTGCAGTTATCCGAACGAAGTTAGTGCCTTATTTTACGTGGCGAGACTGGAGCCATCCTCTTCCGTCTGAACACGTGAATTTTTCCTACTCTCCTTCCACCATCTAGGGGACAAAGAAGGCATCATCTCGGGGGACAAAACAGGCGATTTAAATTTTGTTGAGAGAATTTAGTCATGAGAATATTTTACATGCAGTAAATCTACTGCATGAGACAACATACTTTACTTTCCCTCCGAAGGAAAGCGCACGAAGGATTTTTCGTCCTTCAGTGGTCGCGCTCAGAATTGGAACGCGAGTGGTCGCATGGATTACATAATAATTCATTTTAAAAAAAATCTTTTAACCATATTTTACAGACAAATTGGCTTTTAGTTTACAAATGGACGTGTAATGATATCTAAAACACTGAACATTTACAAAATACTAAATAATTTATTAAAACTGTCATATTACAACTTCCATTAAAATGCTACACAAAAATGCATGTGTTATGCCTTTATACAACTACATGCGAGTAGATATTTGTTTTTGAAAATTCTTGTGCTCTATGTGAATTCTGCAATTGTTGTAGTTTGCATTACGATTATTAAATAAAGCAATTTTACAAAGTTGTTTAATTATCTGGAGCTTCTATTTTGAATGCGCTTTAATCACAAAATCAGGTGAATGTATTACAGATTTTCTGAAAGTGGTACACCCACTGAGCACAATTTTGGCAGTACTGTCGAGTTATTTTCTTTCGTTAACGTCCACAGACATAACAACATCCCCGGTTGAACTTTCGTGATTCCGCTGAACCTTCGTTCCCTTCTCGGATTCCCAGAAGAGGTCTCCCGCGTGTTCTAAATGCTATTGTCACAGTTTTCCTCGAGGTCAGTCGAGAAAAGTCCAAGCCAAAAGTTTGTCAACTCTCACTGTAAACAGCGAATGAATACGACTGGATTATAATAGTAATTCACGCGACCACTGAAGTGCTAAAAATCCACGGCTTCCATCGGCCATGAACCCGCAATCTTGAATGCAACAGCTCGATGCGTTAGTCATTATGCCACCGAACCCAAAATGAACCGATGTTATACTAAAAATAAATACTCGTACCCATCAAAATAATGTGTTCATCCTATTCGAGGTAGAAAGGAAATGGCCGTTCTCCTAGTGTAAAAAGAATCGTGCCCTCTTCACTTTCATGAACTCTCTGCGTGAGCGCAGCGGTAAGGCGGCAGTGTCGGAGCGCCTGGGGCGGGGGCGGGGGCGGGCAGAGCCTCCCGCTTTATTTCACGCGCTCACGGCGGCCACTGCGTCCGGTGCGCCGCGCGCCCTTATCGCGCAGGAAGAGGAAGCGCCCGCGGCCGCTAGGGGCGGCGTAATCGGCGCGCAGGGCGGCGCCCGGCCATACGTAGCCCGCCGCGACCCCGCCCTCGCCAACGGTCTTCGCGAAATGGCGCTGGAAGAATGGACATGAAACGGCTCCTGCGCACGGAACGGGCCCGCCGCTTAACCTGTTGTGGGAATGAAATCACGAAGAGCCGAAACACGCTTAATTTAATGCTTGGAATGTGTCGTGTTTAAACGTTTTCCTTAGAACTGCATTTACGTTCGTGTCTTGATTGCAGCTTGTGTCGAGGATGAAGTTCGTGTAAGCCACAACCTTGCTAGAGGAGAGAAGAAGAATCAGGTCTAAACCTTCAAGAATTCTAATCCTTCAAGAATTAGGTCTAATTCAAAAACGCAAACCAATATTTCTCTTCAAGATCCTAATGTTACTTCTAAAATTAATATAAATATTCAACTTTCTTCTTCCAGCAAAAATTATCATGCCCTTTGGTTTGCGCAGGCTTGTGCTCTATTTGCATTAAGCAATATGTCTTCCGTTTCGACCAAGTACCTTCATGTACTTATTCTACAAGCAGTGGAAGACATTATCACAAATTCATCGCTTACCATCAAGTACCGAAAACTCAAAACTGAACTCATCAAATGGCTCTGAACGTTCCATGAAAAATCGCATCCGCCAACTTTTACATGATAAACAAGTGGGTAATCGTCGTCCGTCGCAGTCATTGAAGCACCTTCAATGTCTTGTTGCTAATTTCGATATTCACGATGCTGTCCTCAACACCATCTGGTCACAGCTATTACTCAAGAATGTACAAGCACTAATCCAGTATCAATTCTATTTTGGCACAAAGTACCGATCTGACGACAAAGTAATGGATGTGCTCACCTGTATCTACTCCTATATTAATTCTGCAAACTTTACTTCTCTCATCACCACTACTTTTAGAAACTTCTATGAACAGATGGATTTCATTAACAAACGTTTGGGCGCTCATCAAACATCCCAATATACAAATGTGTCTTTAAGGAAAGTATTCACACAGCAAACATCACATCCGCACATCCAACGCTTCGTCTTATTTCAAACCCTCAAATGGGCTAGGTATGTGTTTTTCGTATACTAAATACAGGGACAAAGCCCTCTAATACATAGCACCTGTAACTTTGTGGGAAACAAGCCACCTTGAGGTCTACGGCGGTTAGGATCCAGCTTACGAGTAGGATACAGCCGCACATTCGTCTTAGATACATGTTCAAGAGAATGTTTTCTCGTATATTAACAATGGAAAGTTTCTTGCCATCCCATTCCCTTTTTTAAACTCCAGATGGAAGATACTAAATTGCATCTATGAGCCGCTAATGGCACGGAACTGTGAAATATGGTATCAGTACTTTTATGGAATATCGTGAAAATTCCTTATTTCTTTCGTAGTACACCAACAGTAGGGGCTTATTTTCTTTCTTATTTCCATCTTAGACCAGGCTGTTTTTCCGGAAACTGGCAGGTTGTACGGCTAACATCACAATCAGTATTTTCGAATACTAATGTACCAATCCAGTTTTCTAACCATACAATCCAAAGACACTGTTTTCCAGTGGCATAGCGTCAGGGGACGCTGAGATGCTAAACATCCCCGCATTCAATATTAAAAACAATCCTAAATACTGCATTGATAATCTTACAAGTGGTCCGTTGAGCGAAACGGGTTTTGTATTAATTTTAAATTGATTTCCTATGATTGAATTCGGCGGGTTGTTGAGGCTGCCCTATGATTGCTTGGAAGTTAAAATGCTTCTAGCGTCTGCCGCGAGATTGCGACGAGCAATGACGCATGCTGGTCGTATGCGCAAATGGCGAGGTTCTCTTCTCCCCTCTTCACCACCACCCGACTGCTGTACGCTAGCATCCACTGCGGAAAGAGTCTAATGAGCAACTTGCTCATTTGTGCACGAGAGCGCAGTACACTTCAGGCGGTCCGTAAATTATCTCTCACTCGGGAGTCCCCGCTTGGTCATGGGCACAAACTGTAGAAATAGTGACTGTCTATTATTTCTTAATTAATATACGACAAATTGAACTAATCTTTAAATAGATCACATATTATTTTAGTCTTCAATGTATAAATAAACAAGTAGACTCATTGCCATTCGCGTATAAGAATTAAAGCTGAGCCATTGTTTAATTTGCTTTCAAGACATCGGCAATCCTGACTGCTGTGAGGATTTTGTGGGAAGCGCCTACAATGTCGTAAACAATCGTGGAGGTAGTTCCAGTTCCAGTGTGTCTGTCTTATTTTACATTCGCCTGTTAGATGAAGTAGTTGATAGTGACATTTTGTGTGTTTTTGTTGAGCATCCCCAAACGAGCTACGCCACTGCTGTTTTCAACAAACGCCCCGCCAAGTACCCGCAACTTATCAAGCCTTCTGGGACAAGTGGTTCCAAAGGGCTTCATGATACCGTTCACTTCTCTGAAACAACTCCAACACTCCAGTACTTGAGCCGTCCACGTGCAGACTCCGTTCATTTCAAAGCAGCGAAACTCGAATTCCACGATATGATCTGCGAGGCGGTAGCTTTTCCATATGAGAAAGATCTTACCTGCACTCTCCGATGCAAGTGCACTCAAAAGACTACTGGCGTAAGCGGGTGGTATTGCTATAGATTTTTACTTTCGCGTATACGTACGTATATACGGAGTATATAGTAGTATATATATATATATATATATATATATATATATATATATATATATATATATATATACACACGTAAATACGGAGTAATATACGCAGGATAGGGAAAGTTATGTAATGCTGCGAGAAAAAAACGGCGAATTTTTGGCAGAAAAAATTAATTGCCGGACCCTGATCACGAAAAAGTGGATAACACCTCTTGCTAAAATAATAAAAAAATCCCCTAACACGTGGTGTAGCCAGAATCCCTGTTTTTTAGTTCCTTGATACCGAAAAACCAAACTTTCTGTTTTTTCAAAAATTACAAAAATGTAATTTTTTTACTTGTCTCTCACGCCGTTAATATTTACATTAGTGGCTATTTGTTCACATTATTACATTTATGAGAAATGTGCTTTAAATAATGTCACTTAACGTTTCTCGAGAACTCATCCGTTTTCTGTGAAAACGATCAAAATTCCGCATTTTCAAAAACGCTCAAATGCCATTTTCTCAAAAATTGTTCCAAATTTTTTCTTCCAACTTTTCAAACCGATATTGCTAATTACACTCTTAAATATACCGTAAAGTTCATTTTGAGCTATAATTCTGTTTTTTTTTTTCAAAAATTACCCAAATGTATTTTTTTGATAGATCTCTCACATCTTTAATTTGCACATTACCACCTAATTGTAAACACTATTGTATTTATGAGTGTAAGTGCTTCAAATGACTTCAAATAAAGTTTTTCGAAAACTCAAAAAGTTTCTGTGAAAAAGAGCTTCAAGTTTCGCATTCTTAGTAGCGCTAAAACGCCATTTTCTTAAAAACGGCTCCAACTTTTTCAATGAAAATGGCCATTTAGGACAGGCATATACTAGTCTTTAATATTTTAAAATTAATCGTTCCGTTCTACCGTTAGGAAACCGTAATATTAAGAAAATGTAAAAAAATGTACTTTACGCGGCGATAGATGGCAGCTGGCAAGAGTATGTGTCAAGTCCGAATAGCTAGCCGAGACCAAAGGATATAGAAACCTAATACAGGAAGGGCTGTGCCTTTCTGAAGCACCACTAGTTTACTCCCTCGTATATGTTCGTATATTCGGAGTAATATACGTAGTATAGGGAAATTTATGTAATGCTGCGCGAAAAACGTCGAATTTTCAGAAGAAAAAAATTCATTGCCGGGCCCTGATAACGAAAAAGTGGGTAAAACCAGTTGCTAAATTAAGAAAAAATCTCCTAACACGTGGTGTAACCAGAATTCCGGTTTTGGGGGCCTTCATAAAGAAAAAACAATTGAAAGCAAAACGACTGCCCGTCCATCCGTCCGCCTGTTCGTTTGTCCGACTCTACGTCTGCCTTTCTCCGTCTGTCCGGTGTCTGTGAACAAGACAAGCAAACCATGAGTACGATTTTTTCCAAAATGAATATTCCCCCTTCGATCTGGTTCCACTCGAGACGCCGCGATTTTGAAAAACTTTCTCAAAATTTGGGGTTACTTTACATGAAGCCCCCCGGTCATTTTAAACCGCCGAATCCTGAATTTCTCAAAACGGCCCGCTCTTCACGGTTAACTCTGAATTTTTGAAAATTCCAAAAGAGTGATTTTTTTTCGGCGGCTTCCCACAACTGAGAAATTGGAGATAAGAGATATTTTCTTCAGATACGTTTTTTTCTTCGAAGTGAGTTCTTTCTTTAACGTCATGTACATGTTTTGAAAATTTTAGAAGTTTTCGCGCAATATTGCGTGCAATATGTATTTTAAAAAAATTACAAAAACAAGATTTTCTCAAAAACGGCTCCAAATTTTTTCTTTAAACTTTTGGTTAGAATAGTACTTAATTCATTCTATGAAATGACATAAACGCCATATTGCTCTATTCTTTTATTTTTCAAAAATTGCAAAAATGTAATTTTTTGACTTATCTCTCACGTCGTTTATATTTACATTAGCGGCGATTTGGTCACATTATTATATTTACAAGTACATTAGCTTTAAATAATCTCAAGCAGTATTTTTCAAAAACTCAACCGTTTTCCGTGAAAACTAAATCAATATTCGGCATTTTGAGGAACCCTCAAACGTCATTTTGTCATAAATGACTCCAAATTTTTCTTCAAACTTTTGGAACGGAGTAGCTAGCCAAGGCCAAAGGGAATTAAAAAACTAATACGGGAATGTTTGTGCCATATTGTAGCATCACTAGTTATATTTTATTAGAGCCTGTTGATATAAATTTACTAAATTGTACTTTATTATAATCACAAATAGTATTTTTTTATGTAACTCAAATCAAGTTTTTTGTCATTAATTTCATTAATATTTACATATAAAATTGAAGTTCCTTTTTGACAGGTGGGAGGTTTATGGAATGGCACATGGATTTTCCAACAGCAAATGGTTTGGAGAAATGATCCATTCATATATTTCCTTGTGGATACTTTCATTCTCTTTCAATTTTTCCCATCGGGAGCTTCCGACAGGCGCGGTTTCATCAATGCTTTGCGGGAGGTCAAGGAATACTAACAATTGTTATAGTGGTTTTGAACCTGGTGCACGCGCGAGGTTGTATCACGCGTCTACGAGGCTCGCCAGGTGGAACGCAGCCACTGAGACGGGAGTTACGAGGCGAGACTTGGCGGTGGCGTCGTCTCCCATATTTAGGCCTCATTCACAATGCAAGCTTAAACGTATTGAAATGCCGTGAACTTAGTAGTATAATTTAGACCTAAAAACAAGCATTCGCGTTGACGAACGAACGCTTCACGTTGTTCAATCAGATCCAACGTATTGAAGCTTGATCGATTCGTTTCTAGCATGATGAAAAGATCTTTTCCCCATGATTTCTAGTTTTTTCTTCGATTTGTCTTTATGCGAGTTGCTCTTTAATTAGTGCTCGCATTTCCTTCGTCTTATAAACAAGGATTCTCTTGTACCAAATTCACGAGTAGTTCGTCGAACGTAATTATTTTATTTGCCCTGTCAAGTTAAAAAATGGTCCAAATTCTTACTTTGAATTCACTACTTGCATCAAAACAGTTCACAAATTAGTTCGCAACATAACAGTAATGAATTGACATAAAAGCTACCTGAACACAATCTGAAATTGATCTTTCATTTACTTCTTGCGGATTTTGTTGTAAATATGTTTTTTTTCATGCTGCTCTCTGATAGGTCTTCGGTAGAATTCCGACGTACACTTAACGTAAAAGCTTGGTGCTTGTGAACCCTTAAGTTTACGGACTTCCGTCTACCGTTACATCAAGGTATTGTGTATGGTCTCGCTTAACAACTCACTTCTAGATTTTGCGGATACGTTATGCTTACATTTAAGTTTGCATTGTGAATGAGGTCTTAAGGGGGCTGGGGGCTGGGGACTGCGGGCACCGAGAACCAGCCAGAGTCAGGTAGTCCGTCGGAGAGCCTGGCGCACAGGAGCTACAAGAGTCACCGAGTCGCGGGAGTTGCGGTGTGGCATTGGAGCCCCGGTGACCGAAGGGTTCGCTGTCGGATCTACTAACAGGACGGCGGACGGAGTGCCGAATAGTGGCAGCACTGAGGGGCTGGGACAGACCGTGCCTGGCCGAGCACGGGTAATGTTGGTGAGATCGGCTTGCGGCATGAGCGAGCTGGTCGCTCCCATCCTCCACGCCCTAACTCGGAGGGCCGTAGCTGTGTTGGAGGAACACGAGGGCAAATTGAAAAATTGTCAATTTCATGCCATGAGTCGCGGCGGCGACAACAGGCAGGAGGCGAAGCGTATCCAGGAAACTTACAAAACTCACGTTTATATGTTAATTTGGAGAAGTTTTCCAGATTAGATTAACTGCTGAAGTGGACACTTCTGTCAACCTAAATTTGTTTATCAACGATGGATTACGTTCGTAAAAACGTATCGTTTATTTAAAACGATAAAACTGTTATTCTTGAAAACAAATATGACATGGTTTATAAAGAGAAATTTAAACAAAACTAATCAAATATGAACAAGTCGTTTATTCCATTGCAGTATGAGCTGCTCGTTTTGTGAAATCAGTTGTATCACGTAATATTTGTCTACGAAACGTGAACCATCAGATAACATTATTTGTACCCAAACGCCTTTATTAGCTCTTGCCTTGTTACTGCTCGTCGTATTAAATTTTAATTGTAATAAAATTAAATTTTAAGTTTACTTCATATTGCCTACATCTCTCGGCATCTATATAGATGATTTGAATCTAAAGTGGTCAAAATTGAAATGCTCATTCGATTACTGGCTTGTATAATATGAAAAGTATTTTAAAAAAATGTTAATTTGCTTGGGTCCTGCAACCTTTCCAGTTTTGATTAATTGATGTTTCAACAAAATTGAGATGTTTTTAGCAACAAAACCCGAGTCACACATTCGTACGAATCCCATGTGAATGAAATTACAAAATAAAATGCACTGTTTTCCTTTCTTTTTCGAAATAAAATGTGTTGTTTTTCCATTCATAACAACAGGATGCATTGTATATTTTAGAAGTACATTGAAGTGAAAATTATTCTAATTAAAAAGTCTTGAAGAGATGTTGAGAAAACAGGTTTATAAGTTTTTCTTCTTATTGACCTAGCTTCAGAACTCTTCAGAAGCCAACCACGTGTAGAACGCCCGTTGGAAACGTTATCTGCAGGCCATTATCCCTTGGCTATTAAGAAAAGTGAATCAACCACCGCACAAGGAAAGCTCCCTTAATCAACGGCTTAAGAGCACTTTGGTCCAAATGAGGCACCTTTTATATTTTAATTGAGAGCATGTTGTGTTCTCAATCTCCCTCCTTCGTTTCTTCAGGAAAATTATCATGTGCAATGACAGCTGCAATATGAACTTACTACATCGTCTGATTCGTTATTAAACACTCCTAAAGTGGAATTTCCTTAAATTTTTATTTTTTTCTTATTCACATCCACATGGTTACGATTCACACAAAATATGTTTTTTTAACAAATGACAATAAGCGATACTGATCTTTAGAATTACAATTACAAGTGTTACATTTTTAGTGCAGAATAATACGACGTGAAGTACAAGTTGGTTACAATCTTTTCTATGCACGTTAATTATTTTTATTTCGCGTCATTTGTGTGTGTAATTAAGACACTCAGTTAAGTTTAAATACAATTTAGCTATATTTTATTTGAGCCAAATTGCAACTGACATATTGGTGGTGCATGTCTACTTTTACATGTATATTTATATAAATATAAATGAGTAATTGTAAAGAATTACATCAACTGAATATACGGACGTGTTTTAACTTCCGATGGACTATAAGAAAAATCCAAAAGTAAAGAAAGAATGAATTTCTTAATAAAAGTTATGTACAAACGTGGCGACATTTCTTCATAATCGCCGTGAGGATTCAAACATTTTTCTCATCTATGAACAAGCTTTTCGATTTCCCCTTCGTGGAACATTGCCGCCACTGATGTAACATGGACCCGAACTTTGCTTTGAAGCTCCTCATTGAGCTAGAAGCTGTAGTCTCTTAGCCAATTTTTCAATTCGAGTAAGAAATGAAAATCATGCGCTGTTAAGTCGGGCCGAATGATCAAGCACAATCCATCTGCCCTAGATGTTTGCTTAGAGCAGCATTATGAGGGACGGCAGTGTCATAAATGAGGACATCTCTAGAAGTCAGTATTCCTCATTTGTTTGAAAGTTTACACCTTATACTCAGTTCATTCTTTTGTGAATTTCTGCTGCACTATCCCCTTCTTCTTGAAGAAAGCGAATAATAATACTAATTCATTGATTGCTTGTTAGTAATTCCGGGCGCGTCAGCTACTGAGGTACCATTAGTCCCGTAAGTGTAGTGTATGATTTTCATCGGGAGGTGGCAGTGATCTTCCCCCACTGGATGGCGAGATCCTACGCCGACTTACCGTCGACTAGAGGGGTTTTATCCAAAACCACGTTTCTCCCACCAGCGAAACACCACCAGGCGGAACTGGCTCGGTCTTCCAGCATGTGTAGCTTTGTAGTGCATGTTAGTGTAAGTGTGTGTAAGGGGAGGTAGGAAACATTGCACGGGGTTCGTGGTCAGTTTGTTAGGGTACTGCTCCAGCATTCGCCTGGTGTTGATCGGAGAAACCATGGAAAACTACCGATCAGGGCAGCTCGCCGCTAGAATTCTCCTCCATACAGCGACTGAATTCGCCCTAGTTGACAAGCTAGTGTCAAAAATCCTGCCGGCGTTGGGACTCGAACCTAGGACTTCCCGGTCAGAGGACTGTAGTGATATCACTTTATGCACTGAGCCACCTCCCCCGGTGAATAGCACTAAGCAGCTCGAACTTGGCGGAAGCATCAGTTGTATCAGCCTTTTTAATGTGCTTACAGTTCAGCTCGAATTGGCATTACTGAGTCTATATTGGAAGAGGTTATGGTACAAAAGGTTTGCAATTTCTCACTGTCCTAGCCTGCTCTAGTTGAAAGCTATGATATAGAAATTTGGCGTCTATGTCTGACGTCCTACGCTGGCGGCGTGGCGCAAGCAGCGGCCAGATCTATTGTTAGCGGTGACTTGCGGCGCGGAGAATGTGTTGTGAAAAGTGAGGACTGAGATTCAGTTTTTGAAGATATATTCGTTTGCTGTATGCGAGAATTTTTCGCAAAAATCTTGCATTTGTGTACGGTTTAAAAGAAGCGTTTTCAAAAACATCTCTACGGTAAGTTGTTTAAATAATGTGAAGAGGAACTTCATAAACAAAACATCACATTTCACACGTGATCTTGCTAATGCATTCATTCACAAAGGTAGTTTGAAGATACCCTGGTTTCTGCGACCGCATTAATCAAAAGCGGTCTGTGTCGTACTACGTAAGTAATAATTTAATTAAGAAAAATACAAAATCGACCCCGTGGCCGAGATCGCTCAGGCAGTTGTGCCGTAGTGGTCTTGGACGTGGGATCGCGAGTTCGAGTCCTGACTCTGTCATGGTTTATGTGTTCGTCCTCTCACCCCCTATCATCACCATATCGTTTCATCCTCATACCATCCAATAATCCATCCTTAAATCCAATAGTGGTCGCTAATGACCTAGTAGTTGATGCGACCTTAAATAACAAAAAGAAAGATACGAATCACGTCTAATGATATTTTTTGCCACGTTCATCTGTCCTTGCGCGATTCCCGAGAGTGCAAATTGAGAACCTTACAAATCTTTTTTTATCAAGGCATTTTTTATACTAATATGAAAAATAATATTCAATACTACAAAGAAAACATTAGTTAATAATATTTTTCTCTTTTTGATGCTCAATTGATTTTGTGTACCAGGATGCAACTCTAATTATGAGAGTTTTTTTAAATTACAAATAATCCCGTTTTTAGACAAATAACCTAGTCCTTATTTTCCCTCCAGAAGATTAGAAAGAAGGAAAAAGTTGTTAGTGCTATACGAGAAAGATTGGATTCCATTTGCGTCTTCATCTGAAAATGCGGTCCGTTTTAATGAAGCATATCATAAATACTCAGCCCTACAAAAGTTCTGATGGTATGCAGCAATTACTGCTGTATTGCCCAAGACTTACAGATGTCGCTGAGTCAACGATTTTTAAAAACCTGCCTTCTTATTTATCAAAGACTGAAACATCACAGGAATCAGATCCTCAAGATAGAAGGAGAACTATATTGCATCACCAAGAACAACAGGTGGAAGAATTCCTTACAAGTAGTTACAATTGTGATTTCAGTGTCTGTGCAAAAGGCATAGAAAATCAATGTCGAAAAAACAAAATGTCAAAATTGAACCTTCAGGGACACAACTTTTTTAATGCTTCAGGTAATTGTGATGATATTTGTGTAATCAGTCTCAGTAATTTTAATGTTTGTGAATATTTTACTTTATAAGTTTTGTAAAATACAAGTTGAGTATGTTGTAAAAGTTGCCAAAAAAACGAAATTAATCTCTTTCAAATAAATGTGAGTTGTTCGTAAGTTTCTTCTTGTATTTCCCTTAAATCTCCTCCTTCCCCATCACTAAGGACTCTCAGATAATCTTCCAAGTTTTTGATTGAGAAACCAAAGTGACAATTCTAGTGTCAAATAAGTCAAAAAATAACTATCCCGAGAAGAGTTTGGTTTTAGTTTATAAATCCTCTACACATTTTAAAAATATTAAGTATGTTTATAAATGTATTCAGAAAATTAAATGTGTAGAATAAAATGAAACTTGTCTCCATTAAATTATTAGTTAACTTTAGAATTTTCATCCTGGATTACGCAGTACATTGTTAGTAACTGGCAACAGCAAACTGATTATTCTACGTAGGTAATTTCACAAGACAACAGAAAACTCTTGTTATGAAAAGGCCATTTCTATTAGGCGAGGCGAGGGAAAATATCTTAACATAATGCCATTGATTAGGAAAATCTTTTTACTATTATTTCATCATTTTAGCAAAGTCGAAAACGTTTACTTGGGCAGTTCACTGGCCACGTGTTCATACTAAACTTGAATGCAATTATATTATTGATAGAATGTTAAAATAAATATTTCGAGTCATTCCTAACGCTTTGAAGCTGTTTACTGTATCTTCCAAACGTTCAAAAAGAGTTTACCTTTTGAGGTCAAAGTGGTTAAACCCTAGTGAAGTTCCTGGATTTTCTTTAAAGAGAGCTGTCTTTCCTTTCAGGTCTCGAGAGCGTGTAAGAGTGGTGTTTGAAGAAGTGTCCTTAGAGCAGGGTGACCTCAGGTGAGTAAGCGACGAAAGCAAAGCGCTCAGAATATAAATAATTCTACAAAATATTATCTACAGGCGCCGGCATCTTTATAATTTCAATATGATTGTTGAATAAAACTGTTTTATTTGTATTTAAATAAAAGTCAATTTATTATAGAGTAAAGTAATATAATCTATTGATCAATTGATTTAAATCAATTTTTACATTATGATTTATAAAATATATTTGAAATTAAGTTCCATTTGGTCCATATCATTTAGAAAAGACTTTTGTAAATTGTATTATAATTCACTTTAATATGTAATCATTTAACTAGCAACAGTTTCAAGATGCTTTTGTTGGTTGTAGATGCTTGAATCTGCAGATTCCTTCCACACAACTTGCTTCATCAGACCCATTTTACGTACAAGGGTGACATTAGTTCCTTTCAGAGGTCTTCTAGTGATTTCCATTTAACGTGAATAACGTGAATTTCCTCATAATGAACTCAGTACGTTTAGGCTAATATCGTTTATGTTAGTGTGTTTTGGTGCCCTGCTATCCCACAGACAAAGCCTGGAAATGTAGGAAACCCTCCTTGAAGACAAGCATCAAGAAAGCAGTCATTTTGGAGTCTTAGTAACTTTCCAACCATATCCTTGGTATTTCAATGCATTTAGCAATCTCTTCACATTGCGGTAGGCAGCACTTCTGTAAGCTGTGCTGAATAGCCAAGGAAAACAGACGGAAATTAACTAGTAATAAAAATAAAGAAAACAATTGAATTGGGAATTCTGCTGTGGTGTGATGATAAAATTATGAAATAACGAAATTCGTCTCCGTCAATTTAATAGATTTATTTAAAGAGCCGCCTTTCGACGGCTTTGCTGTATTCATCAGTCTAACAATATAAATAAAATACATTGTAAATACGTTTAAATAGTAAAATAAATAATAAAAAACTCGAAACCTACACAAGCCTCACCCCACTCACTCGTAATCAAAAAAATGTATTTATATTATTTTTTTGAAAAAATAACACAAAACGTAGCTCATATTCTTTACAAATACAAGTTTCACGTTTCCTTTACCACACACGAATCCTTCAAAAACTAACTCTCCCCTTCGCAACCCCACCCCATTCACGACGAAGACAGGAGTTTATGAAATCCACTGCCACAATTGCGAAACTAAATCCATAGGCCAGCCTGGGATAAGCTTCATTGCCTGAGCTAAAAAACATTTACATGCATGGAAGCACAATACAAACACATCTTACAAACACAGGCCACACTTTTCACCTTGAATCAGACATTAAATTTCTTGAAATAGAACATACATTGTGAAAACAGAATCGCTTTAAAAATCTTTCCCTTTTTCAATTGTAGCAGAACACTGAAGCTCTCCTCACCGAACAAACTAATTTTCTTGAGCCTACTGCTACTAATTTTACACACCACTCTCCCACAAGCTGACCCCACCTCCAGAGATATTTCCAAGAAGATACTAAACAGTCCTCCTCCGACCCCTTGCCCATAGCTCCAGAAAGCTATTTAACCTTGGAAAGCTCTCAATAGATCTGTGACATCCAAACTACAGCAATTTTATGTTACTGAATTATTGAGATGCACTATTTGACTGATATTTCACGTATTCCTTCATTTTCTGAGATCGTCTGGCCTGTTATTTGTACTTTCCCGTATACGTACGTATATACGGAGTAATATATAGTGTAGGGAAAGTTATGTAATGCTGCGCGAAAAAATGGCGAATTTTCGGCAGAACAAAAATCGTTGCCGGGCCGTGAAAACAAAAAAGTGGATAAATTCAGTTGCTAAATTAAGACAAAAATCTCCTAACATGTGATGCAGCCAGAATCCCCGTTTTGTGGGTCCTTGATACCGAAACACCAATTAAAAGCAAAACGTTCGTCCGTCCGTCCGTCCGTCCGTCCGTCCTTCCGTCAGTCCGTCCGTCCGTCTGTCCGAACGTCCGGTGTATGTGAACAACACTAGCGCCTAAACAATGTGCTAAACTATGATTTTTTCCAAATTGAATCAACCCTTGTTCATCTGGCCTGAGTCGAAGCTCCGCCATTTTGAAAAACATTCATTCACTTTTGCGTGTATTTTACATGAAGCCCTTCGGTCATCGTAGAAATTTTCTCAACAACGGCTGCAAATTTTTTCTTTAAATTTCTTGTAATAATAGAGGAAAGTACGCTTAAGGAGTCATAGGTCCTATTATCACGACTAACTCTGAAGTTTCGAAAATTGCAAAAGTTAGAATTTATCGGCCTTTCTCCTCTACAATTACAAAATTAAAGATAGAGATTTTTTCTTCCAATACTTTTTTTCTCCATAGCGAGTTCTTTCATTAAAGTCTTGTACATTTTTTGAAATTTTTAGTAGTTTTCGCGCAATATTGCGTGAAATATTTACAATTATAAAATGTAACAAAAACAAGATTTGCTAAAAAACGGCTCCAATTTTTTACTTACACTTTTGGTAGGGATAGTGCTTAATGTACTCTAGAAAGATGGCATTAATGACATATTGCTCTATTTTTTGATTTTTCAAAAATTGCAAAAACGAAATTTTTTGACTTTTATCTCACGTCGCTACTATACTGCGATTTTTCTAAGAGCGACCCTCAAGATCACTCAAATCCCATCTTCGCGATGGAATATGTCACGGCATTTCGCGTCTATCTCAGTCGTTCCGCTAGATTTCGCACGATCGCGACCGTATGAAGCAGTGCTTGCGATCATGCGACTTCTACCGGCAAGACCGAGAAAAGACGCGAAATGCCGTGACATATTCCATCGCAAAGATGGAATTTGAGTGGCCTTGAGGGTCGCTCTTATAAAAATCGCAGTATATTTACATTATTATATAAATGAGTACATTTGCTTCACATAATGTCAAGTAAAGTTTGTCGAAAACTCAACCATTTTCTGTGAAAACTATCTCAAAATTCCGAAATTTCAGAAACTCTCTAACGCCATATTCTCTTAAATGGCTCCAAAATTTTTCTTAAAACGGATAGTGCTAATTGCACTTTTTAACATGACGCAAAGTTAATTTTGGAGTATTTTTTAGTTTTTTCAAAAATTATGCAAATGTAATTTTTTGGAGGATTTCTCACACCGTTAAAAAATATGCACATTTCCAGCAATTTGTAAATACGATTGTATTTTGAGTTGATGTACTTCAAATGTCTTCTAATTATGTTGTTCGAAAACTCGAAAATGTTCTGTGAAAAAGAGCTTCAAATTTCGCATTTACAGTAACGCTTAGCCATTTTCTTAAATACGGCTCCAATTTTTTCAAAGAAAATTGCCATTTAGAACGATACTTTACTGTTCTTTAATATTCTTAAAATAATATTTCTATTCGACGATTAGGAAACCGAAAAAATTAATAAAATGTCAAAGAAATGTACTTTCGGCCAGTGCATTGTGAGGTCCTGCCCTGAGCGGTACGTATCATAGCAACATTTTGAGCCGTGTCTACGACAAGTGGCTATTCAGAAAATGCAATCATTTGCCTTATCTACAATCGACAGTTACAATTTTTTACCAAATAGAAAGATGATACGTAGGAGACGTCTGTAGACGAAATGAAAAATATGCGAACCTTATAAAATGGAAAAAAGACTCTAAATATCTTTGAGAAAAAGTAAAATATGTGTGTTAGTTTAGATCATGCCAAAATAATTTGTGAAAATTGTATTTAATATTATTTAATAGCATAATAAGATATTTAATGACTTTCACGTGAACTTTGTCAATTTTTATCTTTCTGAACATAAATATCCAGACAAGAATTCTCCAGTGTAAGATTCATTAACAATTACATTGGTTGACATGTACAAACTGAATAAAATACGTTTTTCAGTAAATAGACCTTCAGATCATTCTCATTCACAAAAATTGCAGCTATATCTGAGAGATACATTGCGGGGACGCACTGGTGTGAGTCTGCCTATTGGGGGCACTCCCGTGTTAAACCTCGTTTCAAATTTCCTCTGCAGTCAGGTTGCCTCTTGGCAAACTGGTCGCGCGTCAAACGGGGCGCAGAAAACTCGAATTTAAAATATTGCATTTTTTTAATTTTTTGCAAATCCACAATGTGACCGCAAAACGACGCCAGCATCACTTTCTTTATCATACTTTGCTACAAACGTGGGTAAAATTTTAAAGAAAAAATTGAAGCCGTTTTGGGGAAAACAATTGTTTAAAATTTAAAAATTGAATGTTTGATGCAAAATTATGCAAAAATAAACGTTTTCGAAAAACTGAACATGATTTTATTTCAAGATGATTCTGATTATGATGAACACTTTTTTCCTTAATGAATACACATTTTCTTAAGGAAAACATGTTATCTTCATAATTGTAGTTGTAGGAAGACGTCGAAAAAAATGTGAGCTTTTGCAATTTTCGAAAAATCGGAGATTTCAACAAAAATGATACCTGCACTATTCTCTTTTCCGTCTTTTCCTTATCCAAGGACAAAAATTAATAAACAAATTTGGAGCCATTTTTTTAACTTTTAAAATGTCCCAAGGGATTCATGTAAAGTTCCCCTCGAAATTAAAATATCGGTTTCTAATTTAAGAGGCAGCGACATCAGTCAAGTCTATTGGTGAATATCAATTTTTGGAGAAAATCCTGCTTAGGGTTTAGCCGCTAGCGATGTTCACAGACAGACCTTTCGCCGTAAATTGACTTTTCGGTATCGAGGGTCTACAGAACATGAATTCTGACGACACAACATGTTAAAGGAAGTAGTTTACTATACATACGGACAAGATTTAACCTGTTTTTCGTTACCAGAGCCCGGAAATAAGAATTTTCAGTCGATAATTTCCGTCGACTGTTCCCCAGGATTACAATACTTTTCCTACATTGCGTAAGCAATAGCGAGAAAGTAATATATACTCCGTAAACAGTAGGAAGAAAGCGAAAAGGACTTCACTACAGTGAATAAGTGCCCAAAACTGTACTTCACTGCATCTCTCTTACTAAACGTCTCTGAGAAACGTCATTAAAGGCGTGTAGCGAAACGTGACGGACATCAGAAACGTGTAGTAGGATAATTATTTTCCTGTACCTAATAAAGTGATATACTCGTAATCCTAATTATATTGTCTCCATTTTCTCTGTTTCATGCAAAGAAAATTGCAGAGATAATAGTTTCCTTTCGTTAAAATAAATTGAATTTTGCACTTGTTTTGAATGTGTCCATTTCTATTATTCAAAATGATATGAAATAATTATAGTAAAACATTCTAATCAGTCTGGAACCCTTTATAAAACAATGGAACCCATTACAAAGCACTTACTTGAAAGAATTATAATGCTCTAATAATTACTAGTTCTTAATTTCTGTCTCATTACCTTCACTTCCCCCCCCATCTCTGTAAATAAAGAGAACACTAACTTTTGCCATAAGAAGTTGTATGAACGTGCAATTTGGAGAATATTACAGGAAGCTGTCTTTGATCCTGAAATTCACATTTAATTTCCACGCTATTTCCAGGTCTCGGTTCTTCCTGTCCTAACCTTCGCGAAACTTTTTTGTTGCTTTTCGCTCTTGCACTGACAACTTCTCTACTCTTTGGTACGTAAACATCGAAAACAAACAACTGCGGAAATTTCAATGATGGAGCCATAAAACACTCCAGAAATGCGAACTACTTTGTTATTAATGTCGCAAGAAGTTGCGTGTGGCAGTTGCTCGTTGAAGTGCAATACAAACTTTTTTGGCATGCGACTCGTGCTGTGGAGTTTGGGCCCTCCTTATTCATACAAAGTTTCACGCACGTTATTCATTATATGTTTTTCTTTCAATTGCGTTTCTCTGAAGAACAATACGAGCAAGCTTAATGACCTGTTTCCCAAAACCATCGTATTACATTTTTTCGAGGCACTATGCATGTAAGCTGGTTATTTAAATCTCTTCTTTAAGATTTCCTAGTTATATAAGAAAATAATAGTACATTAACATAAATTCTAGAATTATGGTGCAATATCCGTTTCTTTGATCACAAAAGATACTGCTTTCTGATAAATCTGTAATATGTATTGGCAAATGTTGGACAATTGCCAGTGTAACTCATAAACTATTGTCCAATTGCAAAACATATATTTCTGCAACACTCACTTTTCTCCTAATTTGGCAGTACCGTGAAAGCGCAGTATAGTCATCCAATTGATTAGTAAACACACTCGCTATACGCCCTCACCCTTTCGACACGGATAAATTCAGACATACTGGCATTCGAAATGGTTTATTACAACTTTAATTCCCATTTCTTGCTGGACTGTCTAGAAGATTAGAACAACTAAACTTTTGTTTTGTGATTTTGCCCCTCCCTTCGCATTTCGATCTTTCTCATTCATTCGAAGGCTGTCTTGAGTAACACACTATAATCTATTGTGTTACTTCGATAAACTTTTTACTTTATGGTAATGTAGATCTGTATTGGTTTAAATATTTTGTCCAACTTGAAAGCAAATAGTCACTTATGTAAATGAAAAAAAAATTATATTCTAATTGCTTTTTATTTGAAAATATTGATAAATATTTCCAAAAGGTAATTAGAGGTTAAGGTTACGAAGGTTATAAAAGTAGTTTTATTAATTGCTATTCAGATGAGTTTTTTGAGAAAAATAATTAAAAGAAATAAACGAAGACATAAGACACAGAATGGTAGATTAAAACAGTATGTCAAAGGTTGTAAATGTGTTTCATTAAGGGTTCTGAATGCTCTCTCTAAAGAGGCGGCGATCTTCTTTTCCACCAGAACGCAAGATGAGGTGACGAGCTGCATGTCGGCTGGCGCGTTTTCTCTCTCCAGGTATCTCCTTCAGTAGGCCCTCACTCCAGGCGGAGCAAGCTCCAATCTTTCTCCGAATATGGGATAGTATAGAGCTTGTAAATGTTAAGGTGGTGTAAGGAGAGAGGATGGAGCAAAGATGAATAAAAAATAATTTCGCGCTCTCCGTGACCCCTTTGTAAGGGTTCTGTCCCGGCATTCGCAAGGCATTGAATGGAGATGCTCCTCCAAAATCAAATAGTAGTTGAATTCGAGCATAGCTTTGTAGCTAGTGTGGAAAGTCCGCTCCGTCAAGACTCGAACCCCAGTCCCCCACCGGTCAACGAAGCTGCACGAATAAGTGGTGTCGCTGAGCCACCGCAGGCGATTTACAGACTACGACACAGGCTTCTGTATTTCGCAGTACCGTAGAATCTTAACTATCCCCAGAATTAATAATACTTGTTCCATGAGCTGAGATCAAGCTTGTGTGCAAACACGTTAATTCATATCGTGTAGCCCATTCAAAGTCCGTCCAGCAGAAACTCCGCTCCCGGAATTTGCGCCCGGGCGGCCAGCTCCAGCTAGTATCACCTCGACGCACGCCGCTCCGCCCCGTCCCGCCCCATTCCGTCCCTCCCGGCCCCGCTTGTCCCTGCCCGCCCCGCCCCGCCCCGCGCCGGAGTTTACTCCTGGCGGGCGCGTCACCCGCGCTTTAAAATGCATGAGAGGCATATGCAGCGCGCGGCGGCTCCGCGTCCCGCCCCACTCCATCCCGCCGCGCTACGCTTTCGCGGGGCCGCGCGCGACGCTCCGCCTCCGCCTTCGTTCGCGCGGGCGCCGCACGGTGGAACGGAACGACAAACGCCAAGAATTATCCACACTTACACTTAAAAGAATAATACGTGACCGTTAAGAAAATGGAAGGTAAAAATGGCTTGCTCCTCGCATTTAGATCACTTCAGATGGCAAAAGAGTGAGCTGTGCAAAATTTGAACCGATTAGGATATTCATAATCCAAGACATTGAAGCCACGTTCTGATGTAGTCAGAGATATTTCTTGTTCTTTGGCTCGCCAAACGCCAATGCATGAAGAGTGGCTTACTAACAGGATCAAACTTCACACGCGTGACTTTGTTACAATTTTTCACCACATTTGCATTGAGAAAAAGTTATGGTCTTCCATCCCACCCTCTCTGTTCCCTAGAAGTTCGTTACGTTTAGTCAGAGGTATTCTGTATGTTTAGAAGAAATATTCTCATATGAAATGAAGTTTTAAAAAAAAACTAAACTAAAAAAAAACTTTTTTCAGGAGAGCGAAAAGAACATAGTGAGTGTATTGAATATGGGTTTTTTTCAAAAAATTGAGAAATTTGTATGTCATAAGACTGTACTATGGTTCTTTCATTCAAAATCACTCAGACTTTCGAGGTTAATAATTACAAACAGGCGCTGATTTTGGGTTGCTCACAACAACACAGTCAGCAAATGGCGCCTTTGAAGCTCTAGAAACAGTTCTAGTGTCCCAAAATCTCAGTTTTTGGACTAAGGTTTTATTTTAAAAACACCTTTAAATGCTTGCTTGGAAATTATTGAAAAATGTGTACTTTTGGCGTTTGTCTTCCGGGCCACTGTGCGTCGCATCTGCCTTGTGCGGCGCGTCCCTCGCCCCAGGCTCTCGCCCGCCACGCTGCTCTTCCACGCACACTTTCTCGCGTGCTCCGCTCGCCCAGAGCACACAGTCTTCCCAAACAAACGCTCCCGCGGGCGCCGTCAGCATTTCAGCCCCGCCAGCTGCGCCGTTTCTGCGCTCATCATCACTTTGCTGCCGCCTCGCCACGCCCACCGAGAGCCGCTGCGAGTAAACTGCGATGATGGGCGAGATGGTGATCAGCCCTCAACCACTGGTATATCCATCACTGCCACAACTACCACTACAGTCGCCATCATCATCACCATCCCCACCACTATTACCACCATCACCAGCACTACCATCTCCATCACATATCTTCTTTCATTACTCTCAACGTCACCCCTACACTACTGTCATCAATCATTACTACAATATTTACCGTCAATGTAGCCATCTGCACCACGGTCTCCAGTACCACTATAAACAACCATACAATTATCTTATCATACAGAATCACACACCCTCAATATCGCCCACAGCACTAACACATAATTATAACTACCCCATATCTTTCACTACAATCGTCATAGGAAAATCATTTTCAGATCTCATGTTGCTCTGACATCAGTGAGGGGAGTGTGATACATCAAAGAACAACTCATTCTATCAAATACAACCCCGTCATCGACCTTATCAATTTTCATGGTTTTACTATACTTCCTTCTCGCCGACTAAGATGACTCAGAGTAATAACTGTAAACACTGCAGCGTTTCTAATCAAGAGGTCCTAGGGTTCTACTGTGGCGGATTTTCAACATTAGCTAGGTAGCTAGGGCGGTTTTAGCCGCTGACTGAAGGACAATTCTAGCGGCCGACTGCTCTGATCGGTAGTTTTAGATCGTTTCCTCGATCAATATCAGGCCCATAACAGAACAGAACCCTATACAAACGAGTCACTGACTGTGCGTAGTCATTCCTACCTCATTGTTTCTCCTTTACAACACATACACATACACATACATACACACACATACACACACATACACACACACATGCACACTTATTTATGCGCACTTCGACAACACAGATACCGGTAGACCTGTCGGAAGTTTAGATCCTGTTCTGGTTGAGACAGTGTCCCCTGGCGGTGAAACTCGGAGGGGAAACTCCAAGCCGAGGTTTAGGTCGGCGCCGGTTCTCTAGTTCCATTGGGCAAGAAACATTGCCTTCTCCCGGGATATATCAGGAATTACGCTTACGACAGACCTGCATTTCATGTCCATAGCTGTAGATCCTCTCGAACACGCAAAACAATCAACAAACTCACTCCCTTTTCCCTTATCCTTTCTCGCGCACTATCTTTGACGCTTCTTTGGAGCCTTTAGCTCAGCATGTCTCCGCGCGTTGCGCCTTGATCTGCCCGGGGCAACGCGGCGCGCCCCTCTCTCTCCCCCTCCTTCCGTCCCTCATCCGCCGCTGACCTCTCTCCTCGAGAGCAAACCCTTAAAATCTGGGCCCGCCCCATTCCGGCAGTGCTCTTCAAACCTTATTTCCTTCATCTTTAGCTCTGCATACGTAGAATAGAAAAAGTATTGTCGACGCGCGAGAAAAAGCCGATCTCGAGATTTTGACGGAAATAACTAGAAAGAGAACTCTCTGAAAAAGAATTCTGTCTGACGGTGAGAAGAAAGGTTGAGGGAATTACCCTAGTATTTGCAGTAATTTTCAATGAATCAGTATTTGGCTAATGGAAATGGAATAAAGCAAAGTATTTTTTAATTTTCTCTCAACTATTTAATCTCTTTAAATTTCACATTTAAGTAAGCAGAGCATGTTGTTGTATTAAGTAAACAGTAATTGTAATTACTACGTTATGTTTATTTCATATGAGTAATGAAAACATAAATTTATAAAGAAAGTCGTTTTCGCTATCTAAAACCATAATGAGTATTATTCATAGTTTCTGACGCATCTCGCCGCACATACCGCTACTTTCCTTGGGATCGCTTCTTTTTCACACTACTCAATACCGAGTCGAGAGGTCCAAACGCATTCAAGTGAATTGATCCAGAACGTCTCACAAAGGAGCTTACACACTTCCTTTCATCCCGTGGCAATATATTCTTCATATGTGTCAAGGCGCCTGATAACACGGTACAATGAAATTACCCCCGGGTATTACATTACATCGAATATTCAACTGCAGATCGCTTATTCCACATCGCCGCTCCGAGCTGCGCTGCCGGGCTGCGGCCGAAAAGTCCTTCCCGTTGGCCCGGGGCTCCGAGCGCCGTTTCGAATCGCGAGGGCCCTTCCCCGCCTCCGCGCCCACGCCCATTCCCTCCCCTTCCCCTCCCCCTCCTCTGGCTCGCCGCATATCGAACGTACCCCGTGGCGAAGTCCAGCCACATGGCGGCGGTGGCGGCGGTGCGGGCGGTGGGAATGGGGGCAGGAGAGGAGATGGCGTCGGATGGGGCACGAGGAGGGTGGGGACGTCGATGAGGGAGACAAGGATAAGGGTTGGCCGCGAAGGCGGACGCTTTGGGGAGGCGGTGATGAGGCAAGGGCAATGATGTGAAGGCGATGGCGGTGGTACGGTGACGGCAAGGCTATGGCGATGAGGCGGTGGTGATAGTAAGGCGGTGGCGATGAAACAGTGGCGTTGACGCGCTAATGGTAGGGCTACGACGGTCATACGATGACAGTGAGGCACTCACTGTGCGACAATGGCAGGGAAGAGATTCTTGAGAAGGTGGCAATGATGCAGGCGAGGGGGGTGACGGTTCAGGCGGTGGTGTTGACGATAAAGGCAATTTCACAGAAACGTGAGGATCGAGTGGCGGCAGTGAGAGAGATTGTAGAGGCGACGCGGCTGTGGGGTGGTGTACGATGGCCTGGGGTACTGGCAGCGGAGTCGAACTCCGCCAGTGATAAAGGCTGCGATGGTTGATAGCCAACTCCACCATCACCATCAGCGACTTTTTCTGACGTCAGAGTCGCGCGGCTCGCAGTTGTGGTGGCGGCAGCGGCGGTCGTCCGGGAGAAGAGCCAGCGGCGCGGAGTGCGGTGGCGGGGGCGGCGGCGGGCGGCTGCCAACCCGTTTGCGGCTGACCTTCTCTCACACCAAAAATCGCGCGCGGCCGCGCCCTCATCCCAGAGTCCATGCCTCGGAGGCAACTTGTCTGGAGTTCGGGTGAAGCTCCCTCGTCCCTTCTGGGCCCTCGGGTTCACATCCAGGTCGCCTCGTATTGAATTGGATGGCGACAAAACTTCGCTTGCAACATTTTGCCTGAATATGTAATTCTTCCCAGTATCTTCACATGTTTCTTTTTCTTCTATTCAATTTTACACGTTGTTTAGTTGTGTAGGAAACTCGCAGTAATCCGCGCGTCAATCATCAGAAAAATAACGACATAATTCAATGAAAAATTTGGATATATTGTATCTACAGAACTGGCGCAACATCGCCCCATCCAAGTGAGGAAATAAGTAATCAAAAGAGAACACAACAGTCTTTTTCGGAAAATAAATGTTCTTCTAAGAGAAAATGTTTATTGAATAAACGTTTATTATTTATGTATATAAATGTAACTTCGTTATTTTTGCACGTCTTCTGAATTTCAGTGGGAAATATAGTTATTCAAATTATCGTTTTCCATATTATCGCGGCAAAAAGTATTATTCTTTCATGAAGAACATGAGGGTTCAGGGCAGGAATTTATTGCTAATTTACCTTTGAAAATATATTTTATTATATAGAAGCGAATATTTTGTCAACAAAACTTGAAAAAAACCTCTCTTTTCTGTATTCAAAATTCGACTAGAATATGGTTTAGGATAGAGATCACAGAATTATGAAAACGTGCACAAGATTTACTTCACCTCATACACATACTTCACCTTCACACACAGTTTTTAACTGTTTTTGACGTAAATAAATAAAAAAAGTACTTTTATAGATATTAACAGTTGTTCAACATTAACCTAAATATTTTCATTTTATGTCATTACTTAGTTCCTTTGACAAATTCCAACCAAGATTTTTTTATATTCGAGGTAGTATCTTCCCCAAAGATATCTGATAAACGCAAGTCTTCTACCTACTGATACTAATACCATTTAGTCATAGTAGCAGCTAAACTAAAGAAGATCGAAATACGCATAAAATAGTTATGCGGTGCTAAGATTTTTTCGCCGAGATAAATCGTCGAAAGGCAGCTAAGTCAATACGCAGTGATAGAATTTAAAAATTTTAAGGATGGCTATAGTACTTATTGTTGATGACCTTTTCTGTAATTTTCAAATTAGACCAACTGATTATTTAGTTGAATAACTGATTGAATTTAAATAACTGATTTTAACATTAATAACTGATTGAATTTTACCCGTTTAGATTAAATAAAAAACGACATATTTGTGGTTCAGTTGTTAGTTCTTTCAATGTTTGGTCCCGGATCTTTCCTCCTTTGTAGTACTTGTAAAAACTATTATACAATTTTAAGAAGTTGGACTACGTCTTGGCTTTTGATGTCAATAGATACCAATATTCAAACTAATATGCTCCTTAGTACGAAAGATGAAGGCTATCACTGTGAAGGCTATCACGTTTTGTACATCATAAAATCCACTGGCCATTCTAAATTTCACCCCTCTGAATCCCGGAACATAAGTAAAAGAAGTCCGGCCTGACCACTACAACACAGGTTAAATGTCGATTGACATAAAGAGTTCCAAAAGTTACCTATAAAACATTAATATTTTAAATTATTTTGATCAAGTTGATAATTCAAAAATAATTTTTGTCTGTAGTGAATATTTGCGAATAAAACAATAATGTATAAAGCACTAATGTTTATGTTCATCGAATGTTTCTTACAACATCAATAATTTTAATAGATATTTACGCATATGTTTGACGTTGAATATTGATTTGTTTAATCGTCACAACTAGATGTTCACGAGTTTTGTTTTAAAGGTGCATAATTATTCCATGTTTGTGCAGCGGAAGATCCATTGCGAAGGAATGTTCTGCATTGTTTAATTTTTTCTGGAACAAGTAAAAATGATCTTTTGGAAGTAATTTACTTGATATATTATCACAAAAGTCTCTTCTGTGAAGTCTAAAAATCTAATCAAATCTCTTCTGAAAGTTAAGAGCATAACAAAGAACTTCTTGAACATCTCTAAACATAATGGGCAAAAAATATTTATTTACAAAGTAAATTATTAACTTTAATTTATATCTCTCATGTTCATACTTTTAAAAGTTTGAGTAGACGCGCATACAGTCTTACATTACTATGAACTATAGAAGATCGATGACTTAAACATTTAAGAATAATATTAACAACTAAAATAACTACCAATTTTCTCTGGAACATTTATAATAACTTAGAAGATTTGGATGCATTTAATCGTGATGATTATTTTAATTATCTATCTGAACACTTACCATGCATTAGAAAGGTACTGATAAGTGGAATTTTGCACCAACTATTGAATCATGCCAGGAAAGTAAATTCATTTATAGTATTAATTACTACTTTAAAAAGAAGTTACGGTTCTAGTGTATATTTACTCGAGTACACAAGCCAAAAAAAGAAGAGTAAAGTTTTAGCAGAGTTTGCATATATTCAGGTTTCTTTATTCGATTCACAAAGGAAACTCGAAAATTCCTTCTTTTCTGACAGTGGAATAAAGTATAAAGATGTCTCATGAAAGAGCATAGACAATTACAAACACTCTCTTCATAATTCTTGTTAATAAAATGTAACTAAGTTATGAAAAAAATGCCTATTTTCATTATTCTGTTTTTGACGGAAAGTGGAATTCATTATAAATATGTAAGAAAATGTGAAGAACCTTCTCTTCAGCAAAAACGCTTATTCGTAAGTGTTTCTATGCCGTTTTTACAATGTTTACGACCCGAAAAAGCTTTTGAAATGGAAAGGTAAAATTATTTCATGAAATTTAAACATATTCAGAATTCTGCCAAGAATCACACTATCTTTAGTAGGATGTTGTTTGAATTTGAGTAATCCTACCTAAAATGCACGTACAAAGCATTCACATAAACAGCATGCGTAATACAGAAATATTTCTTAAATAAGTTCTCAAAGCTGAAGAGAATACACTGATTACTTTTGGTGATATGTTCCCTTCTATTGCTTCAAAATTTTTAAGTCAGGTAATTAGGTTTCACAATATGTAAAATTCAGTATGTCTCAAAAATTCTCAGAAGTGTGTGTACAGTTTTATTACTTAGAAAATCCGTGGAACGTCAATGCATTGCTGCAATTACGATCAGAGATATGACTCTTTTAACGAGTTTATCTGTGCACTCAAAGATGGTGGCACTTCTAACGAAAATGTGCCAGATTTAATGTTCGCTGTTTTTGTTTTATAGCATCAATTTCGCAGCTCCTCTAGCGATCCTGCAGTTAATTGTAGTAGGTCGAAGGCGAGCCGGGACTGAGATACCACAAATGACCAGAGAGGCTCGAGTTTCAGTTTCGCAGAGGTCCTCTTTATTGAATCTAAATTCATTGGAGGCAGCCAATAGAGGGTTCAGGCCGTTGGACAATATGGGGCAGTTGACAACTCGACCCCTCGCTGCCCTACCCCTCTCCCGCCCATTCTCCTTCTTGATCCACCTCTTCCGCCTCTCTTTCTCCTCTTGTCTTCCCCAAACGATCCCACACCGGCCCCCTTTTCGCCACCAATGCCTTGCTTCACTGCGCCGTGCCGTTTCTGCGACGGTCGCTACCCTCGCCCACCTCATCCCATTCTCTCGTGCCTCCCTTTTCTTTTCGCCCTTTTTCTCTTCCCGGTCACCGCGCCCTCCCGCGCCCCTTTCCTTGTCCTCTCGCCCTCGCCGTGCCCCCCCCCGCCCTTGCCATCCCCCCGCCCGCACCCGCCTGCGTTGCCGCCGGCACCTCTGTATCGCACCGCGTTGCGCTCTCGCATTGAAAGCTGCAGAACCGGGAGCGAGCTCATCCAATCAGGCTCTTCATTTCCTGAATATCGCCGGCGGCGGCCACGCACAGTGGCCGAGAACGCATTTCAAGGCGGACGTGCGCCTTAAATCGTTGAATCGAAGTGTATTGTTATTTTCGTTTCGTGACAGGCTGTGAATGCCAGAGTTCTGTTTACCAACGCAATCAATATACTTTTTACTTTTACTTTTTTTTCCATTAACGCATTTTATAATTAGATTTTTCTGCCCCAATATTCTTATTTACTGCAGTTTCCTTTATATTTCAAAACAAAATTGGGTTCTTGCAGAAATCTATTTTTTTAGTATTAATTTGTCGTCAGCCTCACAAAATTTATCTTGCTCGATTTCACGAATATGTGATTTCTTATGAGAAGTTGTTAAATAAATTATTTCGTCTTTACTTTCACGCATCTTTGTCGCATGATTTCAAATAGTTACATACCAGTTATTATGAGATGACTTTCAATCATTGCATTACATCTTATTCGTCTCACTGTTTACGTGTCTTCTACGACCCAATCTCAAATATGTGTCGTTCTGAAACAAGATTTATTAGACCACATTTCAAACATGCAGCAATATATTGCAGTGATCAATCATTCTATTTAATTTTTGATATATAGGATGTACCAACGCAACAAATTTACCCTGCGGAAGTAATTTCCTTTAAACATTCTCAAAGAGCATTTGTATGTGATGGCCAAACCCACAAAGAGAATCACTTTAATCACAAATTTAGAAACATTAATAGGCAAATAAAAAATAAAACCAAATGTTAAAGCAAATTTAATAAGTCCATACGTTAAAACAAAACTGATACAGAATGGTTAAAAGGTTGAGAAAAAGTTAAAATAAAGCCCCTCAACGTTTCGATCCTATTCTATTTTTGATCTTATTTACGTGAAGAAATAAAATAAATGAATTGGAGATATCAATGCAGACGGTGTATTGTGCTCAAAGAATGTATGTTGATACAGAATTTAAAGCAATGATTCTTCAAGTTCTTCCCCAAAATTGTGCTTGCGGCTACTGCCTAGAATCGAAAAGAGTGCGAGCTGACCGATCCTACGCTTGCTCCACCATTTCGCTGCCAGAGCCAATAGGGTTTCAAAGGGCAACGGCTCTCCACCATCTCTTTCTCGTGCTGATGGTCTATTTCACATACGATTTTACTTAAACAAGATGCGATGAGCAAGCCCTACGTCAAATATATATTTGGCAAATGAATAATAGTAATTAGAGAACATAATACGGTTCTAGTTTTCCGAAATGACTCTTCAGAAATAAGCACAGATCCATTTGTGTAGCCTACAGGGCATCTCTACCCGTAATAAATGTTAACTTCACTGATATTTTCAAATGTACACAATTGTCATTACAAATCATTAACGTACATAATGTTGAAAGGATAATAATATTTGTCTGGTGGCAATCAACGGGTGATGGTGTATAAAATGCTGCAAAATTATACCCTTCGACATAAAGTATTTTAGTCACATCTGAAAACCCTGAAATTTGTGCCACTTCGGGAACAGTAAATAAAAAATTCAACAGACACTAAGGGCAATATCATGTTCAACTTAATTCACTGGTACTTATAAATTAATACTACAATCATAGAAGTCCTCCGTCTACTCGATCGTACAGGAATCGAAAAAACAGGAAGATATTAAAAGTTTTTGTCATTACTGATTGTTCACAATAACTCCCTAAAATTACTTGCAACTTGAAATGATATTAAATTTGTTCAATAACAATTAACAAACTATGAATACTTCATGACGTGACATCTTTTTTTCCTACGGCCGTTACGCGGAATTTTTATAGCCAAAAATACTTTACATTAACATTTACTATATGAAGTGTTTACACAGCTTCCCGTTCACAAACTGATGACCCTAAATGACCCCAAAATGACTTCTCCCGTCTGTTTGACCACAGCCCGGTAGTATGCATATAAGCCTCGGCGCTCCAGCGTGCTTCTTGTTCCAGATAAAATTTCCGCTACTGACCGCTGGCGCGCTGCTCGCCGACCATTTCTCGATCGGCTTCTGCATTGAAATGTACGGAGATACGCATTACAAACTCAGAACTTTTCAACTTTCAGAATTTGAATTCAGATATTTAGGCCTCTCAATTTCTTCATTAATAACATTTCTTCAATAACAATAGCAATGTTCTTCACGGTCACTGGTACAAAATGTTTACAAATTCTATCAATGATAGTTATATACACTGCGCTCTCGTCACACGCAAGGAAACTGATTCTTTCCACAGTTGGCTTAATATATTTTTGAATATTTCTTTTCACTCCAATCCTTGGAAATTGCGGTACAGTTTTCACAATACATAGCTCTGCCCGACGACAACCTTCAGGGATATTTTAAAGATCAGACTGATTTATTTAACACGTCAGGAACAACCCATGCTAATTATCTTCACACAGTAAATAAATATTATCATACATTCTTAATGTTCCTGAACGTTAATAAAATATGTAACCCTCACCTTGGCTATCTAACAATTCTTTTATTCTCAAAATTAGATATAAAGAAAAAGAAAATATCACAAACAATTTCTAGTTACGTACTGGGAATGATCGTCTGAGGCGGCTTTGGATATTAAATGCGCGTATTGTAACGCCCTACAATCAAAAGGTGATATATTTTCTCCCTAACGTCATTGTGAATCAAGAGATGTCTGATTGTTGATTTTTATTTCTGATGCTTGATTTATTGCTGTATCATTGTTGTGGAATTTTTGAATCGGCCTACGCAAAGGATTAGAAAACATTTCTACATTGTACTTCAGTTGCTCTTAATGAAAATCTCTGATAGTTTTTCTTGCACATCCATGAGGGCGCCAATGTGAATTTCGCTAGTTGTAACTTTCTGTTTCTATCTCTAAGTGAGAAGGTTTTTGCCAGGGCAACAGAAATTTGGAGTGCTATTTCATGAGTGAAATTTATTGTTACCAACCTCAGTATTTATTTACATCAGCGTCCGTCGTCCATGTTAGAACTAGTTTTTTCCATTTATTTAGTGAACTTATTCTTCAAAAATAAACACTTCTATTTTGAATTTGTTCTTTTTGAGCTCGTAATATAGCCAAAAGAATCAACACTGTTTGAAAATATATAAATAGATAGTATAGAAAGTGATGAAGTAATACTTCGCCATTTTTTTTCGTTTTCATCTATTGTCTCTAAAACGTTTAAAGGCATTACGTGCATTGTAGTTCTCTTTAAACACCTGAAAATACAGATAAATATCAGAAATAATTTAGAATATTGTACATCATACGTCAAAAAGAGTTACTGCTACTTCATTTTATTATTTGAAGGTTTGTGAAATTGTGAAGTATTCACTTCACAATTTCTTTTAAGCAAACTGCACAGAGATATAATTTTAGTATTGTTTAGTACTACCATCAACATGAGTTTGGAATGCCTCATATGAGACCAAAATTGTCGGAAGTGGAGGCATTTCCCAGTGTATTAAGGCGCCCGAAGTTCTCGCGAATGGTCGGTGACCAGCGCTTCAGCGGCCACAATGTGAAACTTCGTTCGCTAGCTCCCATAAGGATCGGCGAAGTGCCGCGGCTATTAGACATACTACCGGGCTGTAGTTTGACATTTCGAATCGAAAAAGATGAAGAAACAAATTATTCTCTTTGAAGAAGGACACAAAGATTTCAAACTCCTTTTTTAGGCGACAACTGAATTTTGAATTCAAAGCTATTATATACAGAAGTAAAGGTTCAAAATTCACAAGCATTGAATAATCCGAAAACTGGCATTGAATTTGTTTTATAAATGAGAATTTGGCCGGCACTATTTTCCAAATCAACATATTGCCGTTACCTACTCCGCAATGAAAGACCAATGTAAAGATTGAGAAAGCAGAACTTTACTTAGCCAAAGAGGAATAAAGGATTAGGAAAGAGTTGGTATTTAGACAGAAGCCGAAGTTAAAGGGAAAAGAACGAAATAAAGAAAGGTGAGCGTTTAAAACAAACAAAAAAGTGTTTGAATACACGTACTTTGATAAGCGTTTGATACTCGTTGTAAACACAGAGAAATCAAAAGAGAATTCGCGAGAGTTAGAGAGTGAACGAACGGGTGAGCGAGTGCGAGCGAGCAAGCGGGAGGGAGGGAGAGAGAGAAAACTGGACAAAGAAGGCGTAATGCCGGAAATAGAAAGAGACGAAGAGGACTTACGCTCCGGAAGAAAAAGAGAGGCACCCGAAGGTGTCGCACTCTGGTGCGGGGTAGGTAAATCACCGGTAACAGCTGCGCCGCCACCTCTGTTCGTGCTCTCCGCCTCCTCCCTCCACCCGCTCCTCCACCTCCTCCTCTTGCTCCACCGCCCTGCTTCACTCTCTCCGTTCCATGCCCGGCGTCTCACACTACGCACCGTGCGTCGAGACAGAACATTTTATGGCAGGAATAAATCCCCAGGTACTAAGTCCAAACAATTGGTTTAGGGCAGGTGACAGTCCAGGGCGCTGTAAACACGGGCGGCGGCGGCCGCGGCCGCGGAAGTCGCTGCTTTAGGGACTTTTTATTCCGTCTGCATGACGCTGCGTTCGGCTGCAACAACAGCGTAACACCCGACTCATAAACCTAACTGGAGCTCTGAACAACGCGTTATGAATGCTTGAGAGGACGTTCTTCAGCTCAAACTCGATCCCTATGTATACTTTTACATTCTCCTTTTAAAACATTTTTAGAATATTTATCAGCAGTCAAGGATAGAAGTGATAAATCTAATAGTTTTACATGACAGTGATACAATTTTAATTTTACCACTTTTAATTCATTTTTTGAAGTTTACTTTTACTAGCAAATCCTATCGTACACACAGTAATACTAACTTGAACGGCTTTCCTTCCGTTTTTCTGATCATTACGGCTAGACTCCGGTTTCACCATATAATACAAATTTGTACAAGCGAGACAACGACAAAACAGTCACGCCTCAGTCTGCTGTTGGGGAAATTAACATTTCTTCCGTCTTCTAGATGATTACTTTTTATATTCAAAACCTTACATAGAAGGCAGTCAGAGACAGTGTCTGGAAGAAGGCAAAGAATGGAATAGTATAATGCAGTATAAAATAGACCAAATATTTAGCGGTAGATGTGCGTCAAAAAAACGCCAAAAGACAATTTCCTTTGCAACAAAATGTGAGCACAAGAGGTAGGCTGCAGCCAAATTAAGTGATTTCTGTGTCACAAAATAATATTACCTCAGAAAGTATTCTTCTGGATACCTTTTCTGCCATCATTCGGATGCGGTTTTCCAACAGATTCAGTTCATATGGGTAGATGTGTTGCAAACTAACAAGGAATGGTCATGGTTGGATGACACCGGGATCTAAATAAAATTTTGTTCATTCGCAAGTACTTAAAAACGTATTATATTGTAAATCATGAGGTGACACAGACAAAAACATGACACCATTACGACCCATTGCTGAGTGCAATTATGACCACTTTAATTTCATAATCGAGAATCCGTATTTACTTACATTTGTCGGTGTTGGTCTTGTGTCACCGTCTTTATCTTCTTTCCCTTCGAAGTAGAACGATTGACTTTGAGTGCCCTGCCTATTGACACTCGATATGTGATTACTCCTCACCTAATCACACTACTCTCTATGCGAGCTATTAATAACTATACACATATTAGGGTCTGGGTTCGTCAAAGCCCTACTCTAATGATAATAAAACTAAATATTCCTTTAAAGAAATATAAGTTTTTATTTCAAATCCTTCAATTACAAAAAATACACTTAATACAAAATAATATAATCCTAAAAAAACAATATACACAATAGAAATACACTTATACACATGAAAATTACCCTGCAATAATACTGATAACTAAAGTATTCAAAATTATTTATAAATTCTGGAATCTAATTATTCCTTCGTTATACCACAAATAGCTATTATTAATTACTTCAAGTAATTATTATAATAACTCTTCGCAAGAATATTAATCCAATCTTTTAATTGCTTTTATCATTCACTAGCCTTTATATTAATAGAATATGAGCTCATGTCTTTACATGAAAGTTCGCTAAAATATCCTAATTTTCAATTTACGACAGTCTGTTTTAAACAATTGAATGAATTGTACAAAGCACTATGCATTTGAGTTGCATGTAACTTCCTATTATCAGATAGAAATTATTCTCATTTACTTCAAAGCTATAACTTTTGCAAATTGGTTCTTTCTCAAAGTAACGGAACCGTTTGAGGGCGCCAGCGGACTCACGAATTCCTTCAAGGTCTTCACCCTCCAGGTGGCTCGCCGCAAGGACAGCTATCTTCACGTCGGTGTCCGCTGCATCGGAGTTACTTCATCCAAGTATAAAATAAAAGCTGTTGGGTCGGATTTGCCCCATTAGAAATCGCATAATATTCACATACGGTTCCTTCCGATTATACGTTAGCAATCCGTATGACTTCTCATTGAATTAGCATTTCACAATCAATCATTTCACCACATGCTCATATGATCAATATAATATTAATACATATTAGCATTTGTTCTAGACTATTTCCAATAGTAATAATTTCATGGTAGAGAATTTGTTATCTTTATTAAGCATTTAGAATACTGATATACGCCAAATCCACGCAGCTCAGGATTTCGCTCTTCAAGTTTCCTCGTCGGCGCCTCGATCTAAAATGTCGGGTTTCGTCCAGTTCTAGGCGAAAATCCGCAATATTTGAAGACATCCTTTTGAAGATTTCCTGATTGGCTGTGCTCATTCACTGTGGAAATGCGATACTCGTTCTAACATGCTGTGGCGTCATCTCTGTGGGCTCGTCGTAACTTCGTCAATTTCTTATTCAGACACGTCGCGTTGCGTCTGTTGGCCCCAGTTTCAGATGTGACTTCTAGGTGGCGGTTACACTTGGTCACTCATTTACAATAAACAATGACACTTTGCCAACAGAAAGAAATTCATTCGTCTATCCTGATGTTTGGTTGAATTTAATTTAATGAAAAAATGTAAGTTACAACTAAATTTATTTAAATAAATTAGGAGTCGTGACTCGTCGAGGTCACGTGACGGTCGTGAAGACGACAGAGCCCCGCCACATTTTGTTAAATTTTATGCTCTAATTGATGTTGTTAGTTTCGTTGCTCTGAGAATGAATGAGTGAGGCAACTATAGTATTATTTTTAAAAGTCTTTTAAAGGACAAATAAAAAATTCAACAAACTAAAGTACTTTCAAAATGTTTAAAGCGTCAGAGGTGCTACACTATTTTAGTACCGACTTATCTATCTTCGTCATTTTCAATAATGCATTGTCATGTTCAGAAGCAAATCTCCGAAAGATGCAAACGAGTCATTCGCAAAGTCTGCAGAAAACATCCATTTGGCTTGTTTAAGAAAAGAAATTGAAGAAGAACATTTTACAGAAACGAACCTCCTTGAGAATGTTTTTTAGTATTCATGCTTATAAATGGCTGTTAATTAATATCAAATGAGTGATGTTCTCAACAAAACATTCAATTAAGAAACCCCTGACAAGTAGACTTCTCCGCAATACAGCAGTGTGTTGCAAAATTATCTAAGTTGTTTGAAGAGTGGTTTTGGGCGCGTAAACTGCTAAGGACAATTAGTCCTGTAACTGTAGAGCATGTTTTATTGGAGGAGATGGCGGTTATCTTCCCTCGCTAAATGACCGGCACCGATCTACGCTTCTGTGTAACGATACGTAAGTAATTGTAATTGCCAAAGCTCATTTGAAATTGAATCAATAGTAAATTTTGCAGAAACTGTGAGCGATGTGAAGAAACCGAATCCATATATTTAAACAGGTAGCAACTCATTGTCACCCTACTTTTAATCAAAAGCAGCGAATTTTTGCAGACCTGCTTTTGCGTATAACATAGCGCGTGCTAATTTGAAATATGAAAAATCGAAAATTTTGCAAAAACTGTACGTGGTAGAAAAAAAACTAAAACTATACATGTAATCAAGATGAAACGCTGATTCATAATCACCCATTTTCCTCAAAAGCGGCAAATCTTCCCAGCCATGTGTAATGACTTCCGAAGGATCCATCTAGTTCATATCATTCTACGTTTTTACCTTCTCCCATACTACTTATGTAATGTAGCCATACAATGTTTGTAGCAAATAGCGAACTCCACAGAGATTGGAAAACGAACCAGCAGATGAAAAACGATATATTTGATATTACATCTTTTGTTTTGGGAGATATAAACCCATTAACATTTTTTCATAAATCAGGTGGTCTGGATCGGCTGCAGAATTCGTGATATGGAAGGCAGGAGGTGCGACATCTGCTTCATGAAGAACTCGACTCATGCAGCAAAGTGCAGACTCGGGAAAGTCCATCATCAAAGGAGATGAACGATTTAGAAGTACATCATTGATCGATACTGTATGTAACTAATACTGTATCTGTCCTCGATAATTCATCAATATTGCCATCTATACTGTTTGTAACCAAACGGACGAGTTATTATATATTCATTGAGGAAAGTTGCGGAAGATGACGAGATCGGGACTCTACACTGCGATTTATTCAACTCTGCCCCTAGCAGGTATCAGCTTTTGAGGGTTTCATCCAATCGGGAGCTTATATGTCGCTACAGTGACGTCACTTTGGTGACATTAGAGCTTTCGACTGGATGAAACCGTCAGCAGCTGATATCTTCCAGAGGCAGAGTTGAATAAAACGCAGTATAGCGAGGGTCCGAAAGAAATCACTTTGCTACGCAATGAACGGTACTTTGCAAGGTCATGGAGTCCACGGTAAATATGTTGGTTATAACGAAAGAAAACCGATAGAGCCGACGGTAAGGAAGTAATGCCGTATCGATCTCGGACCGAAGGATGGCGGGTTCGTGTCCCGCCTGGAGCATGGTTGTATTTGTGTTCGTCCTTTCACCCTCAGTCTTCACCACATCATTTCATCTTCACAGTTATCACAAATCTTCACAGTTATTAAATCCAATTGTGGTCACTAATTACCTACATATGGATGCGACCTTAAATAACCAAAAAGAAACACGTTCGAAGTTTCTGAAATCTAGAAAGTAGACTAATGTGCAGATATTTTGATAAAAATTAGGATATAATAGAATTTTAACAGAAAAGAAATGTATTATTTAATTGAATTATTTTAACCGTATTTTGAAACTGCGCGTGCGTTAAATATTGTAGTAACAAACATGTAATTTCGTTGAAATCTGTACAATTGAACTAGGAGAGAGTGTGAACTTTTAGTGAAAAATGTATTGATTGAACTACGTTCTTTCTTTTATTAAAATTCTTGTGTTGATTTTCTTCCTTCAAGAAGTTAAAATGTTAATTGAAGAAAATTTAAATAGAAACCTGCAGATGAATCATTTAAACAACAGGTCTTAAATATTTCCAAAGAGTAATACATTTTGTTGGATTGTGAATAGCGTGAAGATAATATTCGTTGAATTTGTGTGTAGCAGTGTTAATTTTTGAATGGTGATATTTATATGTACGTTTTGAAAGATTTTGATATTTATATGTATGGTTGGAAGATTGGATGGGTCGTGTGAACTAGTGATAACTATAACTTCAATTGTTTTCAATTAAAGTGTACGTGATATGTGGTGATATTTATATGTGATAATGCGTAATGGTGATATTTATATGTGCGTTTTGAAAGATTTTGATATTTATATGTATGGTTGGAAGATTGGATGGGTCGTGTGAACTAGTGATAACTATAACTTCAATTGTTTTCAATTAAAGTGTACGTTTAAGAAATATATTCAGAAAATAAGGTCAAGTTGTACATAATGATCCTCTTGTTTCTTTTGTTATGTTGCTCTAGATCGAATGAAGATTCACGTCACGAACTTTCATGTTTGTCTCTTTTTGTTTTTCGTAATTCACTATTCCTTACTTACATTTAAAAGTATAATCCCTCTCTCCTTTTAAAGATTTTAAAGTTCACTTAAAGAACACTTGCGATTAGCCGGGGTTCGTTTGCAGTAGTATAGAGAAAGTTATGTAAGGCTGCAGGGAGAAAAATTACAGAAAAATTCCCTAATATCGAAAAAGTTAATAATTCTTGTTTCTTTATAGAGTAAACCACTTCCTCTAACACGTAGTGTTGTCGGATTTAACGTTTTATGTTTTTGATGCCGATAAATTAGCATCACATCTCTCCATCCGTCCGTCCACCCGTGGCCACCGATAGTGCCTAAACCGTTCAGAAGATGTTTTCCAAAAATGATATTCTCCGATTTATCTGAAAGACCTTGTGAGATTAAATTGAATATTATTATTTTTGGAGGTACTTTACTTTAGGCTTCAACATTTTTAAAATTTCCTCAAAAATTGCTCCTAATTTTTTTATTAAACTTTGTCCTGCAAAACGTTAACGATGCTTAAATGTGGTTTCAGGTCTCATTTTCGGTGAACTTACTTCAAAATCGCAAGAGCTCAATATATTTTGGGCCTACAACTACAATATCGAAGGATTAATGTTCTAATAAAATATTTTTAATAATTATATATAAATATTTTTCTTCAAAAAATATTTTTTAGATAAAATCTTCTCTAAAGAAATAGATCATGTACATTTTTTGAAGAACGGGTATTTTTTACGTAATCATTTCTTGAAGAAAAGGCAATTTCTAAAAAAATCTCAAAAAGAACTCCTAAATTTTTCTTTAAATTTTTCCTCGGAGAAAGCATAACGGTGCTTAAAAATGACGCATGTCTTATTTTCGTTGAAATTTTTTAATTTTGAAAAATTGGAAAAGTTACAAATATTGCGAGAATGTGTTTTGTTGTAGTACCATTGGTTTTCTCGTTTTCTCAAAACAAAACGCATATGATCTATGCTAGGGTCTATTTTTATTCCTAATTAAAATCAGTATATATTGAAAATTGCTAAAATAAATTTTATCACTCGCTATTAAGGTGTACTACTGGCACAATATATTTAATTTGATCCGAATTTTATTTATTCTAACCAGTATATACGACGTTCTGCTGATCCATGCAAGACATTTTTAAAGCCTCTATTTCCCTATTTCATACAATAAGAAGTTGCCATTTTGTGAACAAAATTATGTGATTAACTTAATTTTACATTCTCGCATTTTCCTAAGTAATAAGAGAAAGTGTAAACGTGTGCCGAAAAATGGCGAATTTTCGACACACAAAGTATTATTGCCCGGTCCTGGTAACGAAAAAGTAGACATAGTAAATTACTTCCTCTAATAAGTTGAAGAACGGGTATTTTTTCAGAATCCATGTTTTGAGGGTCCTTTACACCGAAAAACCAATTGACGACAAAATGTATGTTTGATTGTCAGTTTCTTCGTCTGTCCATTCGTCTGTAGTCACCACTAGCGCCTAAACCGTTACAATATCTCAACATTTAATAAAATGGTACATTCAACTACATTAAAGTCAGGAAGATAATGCACATTGTATACAGATAGTGTGAGATCAATATTACATAAAGATACCGTAGTTTTGAATGCATTCATAAGGCATTCATATTGGATGGCCTTCAGTTTAGATTTTCATGTGAAATTGTTCTTGCTTGTCTGTATAATGCACTGTAAATATCACGACAATTGAAATGCATTTGTTTGTTTCTTTTGTAGCAGTAAGAAAGAGCTACTGTTTTTGGCTACCGAAACAATAGCAGATAAGCTTCATCGGTGCTTCATTTGATTTTGTTTGGAATTTTTCAAGAGATGTTTGGAGTAAGGGCAGAAATTGCAATCTTACAATATTACTTAACTCTTTCCAATAATGCGAGAAATTATGTGCTACTGGGTACCTTCTAGTTCCTATTTTCTATACAGTTAAAATTCAGTGAAAATATAGTTAAATGCAGAAATGTACAGTTAAAGTAAACAAAAATGGGAGTCCACAAGACTTGTATGTGAAAATGTGGCAGTGTATTGTAACACCCCGCACACTCTCTCTTCGACCTCAGCGGGATGGATCTCAGGGGTGGCCCGACTCACCTTCAGATTTCCGTCGGCGACATGTTGCCTCGTACGCCCGGCTGAAAGTTGGCCAGGACGCATGCGTGACTGGGCATTTTCAAGCATTAGGCATTGAAAGATGCGTTCTTAATCACTGAATTTAATTAAAGCAAATAATTATGAGGTGAAGCCTCCTACAACTAGTTACAGTGTCTTAACCAAACTTACAACTAACTTAGCTTAGTGAGTCGACCATTCTGGGTCATTGTCCTGGCGTTCCGCCTCTCCAGGCGCGGCATCGGCCCGTGAGTCGGGTCGGCGGCAGCAGCGGCGATGTAGGCGGTGCGCGGTGGCTGGCGCGCGGCTGGTGTTCCCCGTTCACCGGGCCGCACGAGCGGGTGGCGACGGGCTGCTGCGGCGATGGCGGCGGCGGAGGTTGCGCTGCCTCGATACGGCGACCACGACCGCGTCCTTTATCGGCGGCCGGCTCTCAGGCCAAGTCCGGGCACTCCTTAGTCCGTTCGACCCCCACACTCGTACAGCGTTCGGCACCCTTCAGGCGACACATGAGCGGGTGGCGAAGTGGCGGCGATGCGTTGCCCGCGGCGGTCTGGCGTCTCGCATGGCGTGGCCTCTTATTGGTACAGCGGCATCGAAGGTACCCGCACGTCCCGCATGAATCTCATCACGATCCCTTGATGAATGCGCGACTAGACGCTGGCGTCTCTCCCATCGGAATGACTGGTCGCTGGCATCTCTCCCATCGGAATGACCGAATCTCACCCTCGCATCTACCTCCATCGATCGCGAGATCATGTGTCTCTCCCCCGCCTAGTTTGTCACTATTGGCGCAGCCAAATCGCGCGGTGCGTGCTGGCCAATGCGGTCGCGGTAGAGTCGGTTGGGAATCTAAGTTCAAGTGAGGAAGTACGTCACGTCAATTCTCGGTAGACGCCGGCGTGGGTGCTGACACCCCCGACCCCTGACGCGGGGTCGGGATTTTCCCCGAGCCAAAACGATCTCCTGACAATAGGCAGCGGCGTCCGGTTGCGGCCCTCTGCATCGTCGGCCGGCTCCCAGGTAGAAAAAAGTGCACCGTTCCTGGCCTCAAGCTTTCTAGCACTCGCAATGTTAAATAAAATATTATTTGCGCACACGCCGAAATCCTTACGTGCACGACCGTCCCATAACAGTATGTAAAATGTGAAAATGAAAACGAAGAAACATTTAGTCAGAAGTAATGCAACCTCCAATAATACAACTTTCAAGTTCGTTCTCCCAGAAATAGAAAAAAAGGTCATTTATCTCCCTTGGCATCTGTATCCTCGATTTAATATAATACTTTTCAGGTAGATGTGTCTTACTAAGGAGCCATGAGAGTGTTTTCCTTAAAAAATCATTTAATTCTAAACGTGTTCGGCATTTTTGCTTTTTAACGTTCTGAACGGTACACAGAAATAATTTAAACAATGTGTTACTGAAATTAAATCAGTAAGGGATCTCTTAATATTGTTTCTTCTTTGAACTGCCTTCTTGTTTTTTATTTCCTGAGAACATTTGAAAAGATAAGTAATGCGGATATTCACATAGAGCGCCTCAACGAAAGCTGACGAAGCTCTTCGCGTAGCGCATTTCGCTTCGCGCCGCGCATTGATCTGCGATTTTCAGGGGCGTCTCTCAGATTTATCTGCTTACGGGCGCAATATACGACACCTCGTTTGGCCGAATCTTGTTTCCTTTTCGTTTACGTCAAGTTGTAAACGAGAAAAATAAAATTCTGTGCTTCTGGAGAATTCGAGACGGTTTCAGTACCCGTCTGAATCAATTTACTGAATCCCTCCTTATTTTCAACCATTTAGGAATGTAGGATATTTAACCTCACCCGATGATCATAATAGAATATAGAATAATGAAATTTCAAATTATAATGTAACCAGCAGGATTTGCTATTTGCCCTGAACAATTTAAAGCAGATATAATGCTTTACATTTCCCCGTAGTATGGTTTGTTGGTTTTCACCTTGTGATCGTAATGTGGTGTTTAATTGTGACTAAATACACTGCCAGAACAATCTTCATAACAATTCTTTTTCAAAGACAAATGTTCATTACTACACTTGTAAACAAAATAAATTATTTCCCGTGTAGGTGTAAATGTCATGTTTATTTATAAACGTAGAATTTAGGTGAATATTGCATTATTTTCCTCCGACCTCCTCTTCCGTGCCGTCGTTAAACAAAACAATGATTTTAAATTAAAAAAATTGTGAATTTCAAAGCTCCCTAACAGATTACGTTCACTAAAATTTAGGGTCAAGGTCAAAGGATTTTAAAAAGATGAACAATTTCCTTCAATACGTAAATATGTTGATAATATTTTTAAACGTTACAACTTAATTTAGGTGCATTTTGAAATTTATTTAGATGAAATTTTCATATAAGTCCGACTGTGTACCACAACACGAGGTACTGCCTCTTGGACCCACGTTTAAGGTTCTGCTGCTGAAGTTATTGAAGAAAAACATGGAAATTACCTGTCAAACCCGCCGGATTTTAGAATTTTCATCCATTGGTGTGCTCTAACTCAGATGTTTAAAATCGAGAAACCCTCACCGCCTGGCCTAAACCTAATTGAACTTCCCGATCTACAAAGGTTTTTCGTGGATTCGCAAATGCAAGGACTACTCTATACGGATAGCAAAATGTATTTATGTGGAGTTGGTCTTGTCTTTATCTCCCGGATGACCCCCATTATTGATGCAGTAGATATTAAATAAAGTTTGGGGTAGCCGACCTGGATAATCGAGGTCACTAAGGCTGAAAGATCGTGGCTGCTCTGGCTTGAAGAGTCGCGAGTTCGAATCCCTCCGCGGGCATGGATGTTTGTGAGTGCCGTATGAGTGTTCCGCTGCCGTTACCCCAAAGTTGTAAAACCAATGTGAAATTACAGTGGTAGCATGGGCGGCTCGTCATTAAAGGCTTTAGGTGGAGCCTCTTCCATAGAAATTGACCCCAGAAGAATTTTAAAAATATATTTATAAATGTAATTATTAATAACGTTTTTCTGTGTTATATTGTATAGCGTACTATACAGCAGATAGCATTACTATGCAGCTCAGCGAGTAGTATTGCGCATCACCGAGTTTTCTCAATACGCTGTAGGAGCGCTACTTCCTTAAGCCTGTCGGAAGCCTGTGTCGGAAGCACAGTCTACAGGATATACTCTTCGTGATCGGAAGAGAGTATATACAGAGATACAATGCATTTAAGGTAATGCATTTGCAGCCTTCCCCATTTAGAAAACGACAAGCCGCGACTGAGTGGTAGTTATATGACCTTCAATAAGTAAAAAATCTCTGGGGTATATTTCATAAATACCCTCTATATCAGGCATGTCAAGGTCGCGGGCAAGGAAACAAGCTTGCTTGCTCGCGGTCACTATGTCCAGAGAAATTTTTAAGTAAGCGTTGTACCACGCTACGGCATGGCGGTACGTCAGTGGATACCGGGTCCTTGACAGTCCTTGACAGTTATTGTCACAAATTTAGATACATTAATTACTATTTTCTCTTTAAGGCAAATAAAATGAAGTAATACAACAGTCAAATTTCAAATTCTCAGTTGAGAGTAAGATTTTAAAAAATTGAATCAAAAGTAGCTTGATTTTGAAATCCTAATTACTTAAGAGTGATATAAAAATATGAACTTTTTTCGTTCAGGTTAGAAGTTTTAACAAACAAATATTCTTGAATGTTAAAAGCTCAGTCCGACCGTAAGCGAGAATTGTTAACTTACAGAGACTTGTTAATTTATTTCACTTAAAATAAGTAACAGAATGATATAATAATACAACACAAAACGAAAATATTCAAACATATTCAGTCACATAGCAAAGATGTTTATATAAGGGAGAATTTAGTAAGAAAATAAACATCAAATAGTAATAAGTAGTGAAGAATATAAACATAATACAATTATCGGTTATTCCATAGAAAAAATCTGGCAAACGTATTTTTGTTTGAAGCCGCCTCGCGCTGCTCCAGCTTGCGCTTGTGCACTCCTTTCTGGATTTTGAGGGGAAATGTGTGAGGAGTCAGGGGAAGTTGCCCGTCCCCGTAGGAACGCAGGGCTTCCCAGGCGGGCAGGTCGCGGTTTCACGTGACTGCTCTATTCATAGAGTAAGCACATTTCACAGAATTCGCACGGTAAAGTTAGTCACTACAATTTCACCTCACTAGTTCTACTGTAAAGCCAGTTATTCACTTACGGGTGAAGCGAACACTAACATTACGGACCCAAAATTAAGTAACAGACGATTTGTTCGTCTGTCAAAGTTTTCCGTCGTGTAGCATAGTATTTTGAGGATAATTTTACAATAGTTTTCACCACTGTAGATACTAATGCAATTAACATTTAATGTGAGCGACTAAATAATAAGATACATGATAACTATGTGTGTCCCTTAACTTACAGGCCAAGGTAGCAGTCGTAATTTGAGCGGTTTGCTGGTTCGAATCCCGCCAAGAGCATATGTTGGTTTAGTGCAGTGTTGTCAAAGTTTAGGCCACAAGCGGGAGTCCATGGCAGGAGTGCCACGACGAAATCGCCTCTCCTCGCAGTACATATCCTCGCCGCAAAAGACAACGCCATCACTATTGTAAAACGGCGGGGTTACTAATAGTTTCCCCTCCGGACGCTAGTGGCGCAGAGAAGCTTGTGACATGGCACGGTGCCGCGAGGCGTGCCACTGCCACCAGTAACAGACCTTGACACCAGTGGTTTAGTGGTATGGTGGAGCCTATTCGAATCATCACGAAGCACTTGCTGAGCACTATTCCTTCCCAGATCTCTCCTTGCTCAAAACGCTGTTTGAGCTAGTAACGTGTGTGACTGCTTTGTGCCGGGGAGCTTCGAAATGGGCCTATGTGCCGCTACGTTAGCGCCAGCTGTCTTTCATCTCCAATCTATAACAAGGTTCAAAGGCCACATTGGGCTTACGAGCTACTAACGGCTGGAGACAGTTCTCGGCCAATGGGCTCACGAGTCACAGCAGGGTCTCGGAATGGGGCTAGATTCAAGGTGTCAAAAGGCGATGAATGACTTACGAGCTGTGATGAATGACTGGGGTCAGGGAGTGTCTGTTGACAACCGAGAAGAAAATCAGACATGTAGTAACCAATGATGACATGTAGAGGCGCACACGGGATTTTTCTCGTTGGGAGAGGTACAGGTATAGGTTCAGCCGAATACACGTTTTGTTACAAAGAAATTTTCATTATGCTGAATATAAAGTTTTTTTTTATTTTTTGACTTGTATAGTTAATATATTGACGTTGACAATTGATATTACGAATTACTGTTATTAGAATAGATAATTACTCGTAGTCAGAGCTGTATTTTTGGATATGTATCAAAGGCTTCTAGAGGGGGAAACTGAAAACCCTTGACTTCCCCCCCCCACCTTGGGTGCCCCACTTAGGACACATAATTATTTGTCAATATTATTATTAGAGAGCTGGTTGCTACAATTTTGCATATTTTTAGTCCGTTGCATCAAAGTGAAATTTCTTGACATTTGGTTAGAATTGGATGATATGTAGATTAATATGTTAGTGCATATTTGGCCAATCTTCCCTGTTGATGCACATTGGTGTAATTATGAGGGCATATTTCGCACATTTCGTTAAAATCGAGACTTATCTCTAAAACATTTCATCTTGTCGTAGGCTCTATGTAGTATTTATGAGCATTAATTAGAAAGAGATTGTTAAAGTTTGCATTTCTTTTTCTTATGTTCTTTAGTTGATAAAATACATGTGCAAATGTAGGATATTTCTTGATATCAAATATTTCAAACCAGACAGAAGAAATGAAGACATACGAGGTTAATGTTTACTTTAATTATTTCCCCCGTGGAGTAAGATTGGTTATATTTTGTTTACACAAAATATATCTTCCCATAGCATTCCAAGCATGATTCTCCTGAATTTTATCAAGAAAAAAATTTTTCACAGGAAATGAAATATTGCTAATTTTAATTGCATATTAAAGTGGATACTTACGAATTTTTAAGTCATAATACATATTTTACAAGCATATTCCAAGATTTCTTTTAGAGTATAAAAGTCCTGATGCTGACGCGCGTTGTGCGCGGCGCGTGCGCAGCTGCCTGAACCGCGCCGACGTCATCAAGGTGCACGACGGGCGCGGGCCGAGCGCGCCGGCGCTGGCGCTGCTGTGCGGCGCGGGCGGCGCGCAGGACCTGCTCTCGTCGGGGCCCGACCTCTTCGTGGAGTTCGTGGCCAACTCGGCGTGGCCCGGCCAGGGCTTCAAGGCCTCCTTCCAGTTCCAGCCCGCGGAGCCCGGGGGGCTGCTGCAGCCGCCAGGTGGGGCGGGCCAAGCGCTTTTTGTTCTTTCTTTTGTTTCTTATTGCCTACTACGTTTCACTGATTTCGTAATATTAAACTGTTGTGTCGTCATAACGCAACCAAACGAACGAAATAAACGCCACTACTAATAGCTGTTGTCCCTTTAAAAGTTTAACAGACAGCCCTTCGTTAAGAACAATCGAAACAAATGAGTTGTAACTAAAAATGCTCTAAGAGTAGTACTTCTATTCCAAGAAAACGTATTTCTCATCTGTATATTTTTTCATACAAGGAGGTTGTACTACTAAACGAATTGAACAACACACGCAGGATATCATATGGACTTATGGCCCCATATCGTCTTAATGCCGTTAAGGCCTAATACCGTTAGTAACTATTACACGCTTCAAAAGGGAGCGAGAAAATATTACAGAACTGATGCAGTTACTTACTGTACCATTTCTAATTTGTTTCATAAAGTCAAATATGCCACTTATGATGTAAATGTAACTGTGACTGTTAGTGCAACTGACTGTAACATCGTATTGTTTTCTGATGAGTAAGAGTCTACTGGACTGTGGCATTGCATATTATTGCTTATTTTTACTCTTACATTGTAGAGTCAGGTTAAATTATTAAATTAAAAATAAAGCTACACTATATGAAATTAAAAAATCTACGCACTTTTCCGAAAAGTTCATAATGTTAATGCTTTCGAAATTCAGAACTCTGTTCGTTACATCACATCATCAGGACCCTCATAACCCAGTTTCCGTAGTAATGACGTAAATAACTATGACAAAAAGCTAAAACGTTTACTTTAATGGAACATGTGGAATGCGCAGTGTTGGTTTTCAGAAGTAGGCTGCTAATACGAATTCTATTCCTGGAAAATTGTTTTTTTGTGAAACATGTTTAAGGTTTTTTGTAAGAAGAATGAGTTTTTCCGAATTTAAAGGAGCATCTATTTCGTAATTTCTTTGAAGAGAAAATCCTGATTTTTATATTTATTATATTAATAATTTCTTTCTAATACATATATAAACAATTTTGTGTTAAAAATGAATAAATAGGCTGTAAAAGAGTGTAAATATAGCTACAACTAGAAATGATTTGAGTTTCTACTTCTGCGCGTTTTGGGAAACGAATAGAAGTAGCAATTTTTCTGCTTGTTTAAATACGGGTATTCATTCTTGCAAGATCACCTTTTTCTGTTTGCTTTTTTTTCTGATGTTGTTCTGTTGTTGTTTTTTTCCTGCCATTTTCCGTTTCGAAGTCTCACACACAAAGAAACGAGGGCCCATTCGCATCGAATTCTTCTTGACAAACTCACATGTGACACAGCACAAACTCAACGTAATACATCTTGTGACCAGTGTTATCTTTCTCGGAAACGACTTCATCTCCCACAGGAGGAAACGAAAACAAGCCACGAAATGGAACTCAGAAGCTCGAAAGGTCGTGGCCTCTGCTGAACCAATTTTTCGTAACAAAAAAGGCATATGGAAAATATTTTCGTACTTCTGAGTAGTTTCTAGCAACATTTTCAGTTATTGTTGTTGTTTTGTTTCAAGTTATGATTTCTAAGTTCTTGGACAGAGGATATTGAAAACGTATATTGGACGGAGTATATTGAAAAGTTATAATAGAACGATTTGATGAATACTTTGTAATAAGATTCAAATATTTTTTATTGCATTCTAGTTGTAGAAATGTCTTCCATAAAGCCCCCACTTTTAATATTTTCTCTTAAAAATGTATCATAATTGCACATTTCTGAAACTAATTTAATTATTCCAATTTTTGCGGTAGCCAAAATTTTTGCTTTCATTTATTGATCGTAATTGCAAGTTTCTCAAATTATTTTAGTCATTCCATGGCCATTTTATTTCGCTTTTATGTATTGATCGTTAAACATGAGCATTCCTTTACTTTTAAATTAAGAAATATTGCATACACGGAATGGTAAGTTTCGATCATTAAAAATTGTTTTGAAAACATTTTTCAAAAATTCAAATCTCGTCTGCTAGAATAATAAACAAAGGTGATGTCAATTGAGATGGTTATACCACAAAATAGAATGTTATTATTCGACATGAACATCCAATTTCACTAACACCTAGATGCACACAGCACACAAATGGATGCACTTTCAATTTCGCCTAGCATTTGTTATCTGTTTCCAATTATCATTCAGATTTACAATCATGATTCAACATTCAATTATCTAGGTACCATTAAGTCCTTCAATAACATTCGTGTAGGCGTTTTGTTAACTCCCCTACGCATGCAATCAACTCTGTCCGCCCCCAATGGCTTTCAGTGCATTATGAAGCATAAAATAATCCTCATAAATGCTGGGACTTTGGCTCATTGTGAACCTCAACATTGTGTTCTCATTTAATGATACAAATCTGCTTTAAAAGCGTGAACAGAATAAGATATATGACTGTGTCAGTTTTCTCCTTGTCCTATCTGGATGATATGTATCATCTCGTTGCCTCTCTTTTACTGACTCCATTTAATTGAACATTTACAGCGCGCCTATAGCTAAAGCGCGATCTTTCATTTATTTTTTACTCTTTTCATCAAAAACGTTATGTTACATGCGTGAAATAAAAAACTCAAGATTGCTGAAGATTTGAAAAAATCTGTTTTTTTCTCGATGATCATACAATTTACGAAATTATTTGTATCAATTTTTACACATTTTTGACGTCAGTTTCATTAAAACAACGAAAAAATGTGTTTTAGACATTCATGAAAAACACTTTCCATTCTTGTATTTGTGAATAAAATATTGAATAGTAAATAAATAATAGAGAATACAAATCAAGCATAGTATTGAGAAGTGCATGCTTTGTACTCATACGAAATAATTAACACTCTTAGCTTCAACTTTGCATTGGAAAATAAAATTGTTCACTATTAAATAATAATAAATTACAATTATATTATAGATAAAATTATTGCACCACAAACCACTCATTTTCAATGCAGTTAGCTAGGGCCTTCATGAAAGACTTCATTAAGTATCATCTATTCTATCTTGATCATTGAAAGTCTGGATTATCTATTTTATTTTGTTGAAGTTAGGTTAAAACGCAGATCACATATGGTAAATGTTGGGATTCCAACCCACAATTCTTCATTAGAAGCAACTCCTGACAACCATCGTCTCGAATACCAGATACAGTGTTTTTTCTCTTCGTTTTATAAACAAGACCTTTATGAACAACTCGCACATTTTACCTGAACATACCTAACATTATACCTAATTCCTGATCTATTATCAGACCCAGGTCCGATTTTAATGACAGATTGATCTGTAAACCATCTCTGTCTTGTAAGGTTGTGAACTTCAGCCGCACACACCTTCATAAACAAATATATCCACTGTGTTAGTATCTGACGAGGTATTCAAACCCGCGATCCTTAGAGACAAGAAAATTCCGCATTCACGTTCATGGGTGCTCGGGTCGGTTATCAGTAATTTATATTTTTATTTGTTTGATTTTATTTCACATAGTAATCTCTTTCTAAACCATGAAATTACAGAACCGGCAAAAGTTAAACAACAAAAATCAAATTTAGTGATATGTCTTCTAGGTCCCAAACGTTTGGCTTCTAAGAATATTGTTGCCTTACACATGTATCTTTGGCAATTACAAAACTTCAAAACCACATATTCCGTTTCTAAACACAGTGCAAAGAAAACTAGCACCCAGAGTCTTGGGTAGGTACTGGGAGCTTGGGTAAGAATTATCATTAATTTCGACTCTTATCTAAAATGTTTGACCTGCGCTGTTGCGTTTCTCATGATCCCATCAGCACAAATGTCCCCCTTCCTCCGTGGGCGTGGGCGCGGGCGGCGCGAGAGCGTTCGGGCGGTGCGCGTGTGTTCCAGAGGCGGGGGCGGGCGCGGGCCGAGCGCGCGCGCCCACGCAGCCGCTGCCTCCGCCGCCCACGGGCGACGCCGCGGGCGACGCCACGGGCGACGAGCCGTCCGTCAGCGCCACCAGTGAGTACCCACCACGCCGCGCCACGCCACGCCCCCCCCCCCCACCGCCACCCGCGCCTCATCCCACTATTCAGCTTGCTCCTCCTCGCGCCCGTCAAGCACAATGGTCATCTATGCTTTTAAGAGTGCACCTGCCCGTCGCCCTGCTCCGATAGGCTCGCCTCAGGATCACCCGCCCAACGGGTCAACTCTTTTCCTCCTATCTTCACATTTCTCCAGTTGATTTCAACTACCTCCTTCCAATCCGCCAATTCGTCTAATTGTTTTCAAGTATGATAATTGTCGTATATTCCACTGGCCTCTCCTCATTACATACCCTTCCAATCTCTACCTATTCTCTTCAAACCTGTCTAAGCGTGCTCAAACTCGTAAAACTACGTTGAAGTTTTCTTCTTTCAGTTTCTTTCTAATCTTTCCAATCCGAATCATCCTTCCAGATCCTCGCCTCCACACTGTCAGATACTGACCCAACGCACACGTGTAATTGCGCCTCTTCTCAACTTCAGCCTACCCCTCCCCACATGCTTAGCACCAACGAGACTGAGAATCTATTGGATCTGTAACTATCTGGATCCACATGCCCTCCGTTCCTCTAACCTCACCTTAACACTATCCAATTCTACTCATTCTTTAAATTGTGTTAATTCCCGCATTCCAGTTTGAAATATCCAGTTCATTCCAAGACTATTCACACTCGTAATTCCCATTGTTAAAATTGTTCCAATATCGCCCAATTTCCTCCTATTCGTAACATCTCCAAACTTGCTCAAAACCGTTAAATCTCTCTAATCTTCCCCTCCTTGCAATATCTACCGATTCTACTCATCATTTCATATATTCTGACGCAAACCCTCCCCGAATTATAACAATTTAATGCCCTCCACAATTGTTGAGCGTCAGGGCGGTGCGCAGATATCTGCTCTTGCGAGCTTTTGTTACCTCTGAGCAGTGGGATCTTTTGGGTGTTGAGAGCCAATCCAAACAAGGGGGTTAAATAGGGTTGAATTGCCTCAAAAACCCACTAAGTCTACTACAAAATCATCATCATACATAAACTTCCATGCAACATTAACACAAAAAATATTCACGTCAAAAAAAAACAAAGACTCTTCAGAATTTGCACACTAAGTAATTACTCAAAGAACTAAGGAATTCCTTTGTAACTAAATTTTGGCCAATTATTTTTCCAATCATAATTAAACAATCTTTGATCTTTACCAATCTTCATTTAATTTTTCTTGCATAAAGTTACACGAACAAAACCGCGTGCGCTAGGGCACCACTCTCTCTACACTTCAGTTGCAACTATGAATAATAAATTAACTACATTCTATTTACAAACTCATCAGGTAATAAGGCGTCAAAATGGCTAGTGCGTTATGAATCACAAACAAAGTTGTATTGCCTCCAGAGTCCACTACTTCCACGTATTTTTCTCTTTTACATTTCCCTTAGTGCGGCGCGAACTTGACCTAGATTTTCGTGCTCAAACAGTTACCTTCCCCCTTCCGCTCAGCTGGCCTTGCGTCCGGGCGCTGGCTGCCGCACGGACACCGATGGCTCGTGCAACCAAAGTCGAGACCTCGCCTCTGTCGACTCGTTGTCTCCCCGCAGTTTCTTCTCTCTTCAACTCCCGGCCCTTATTCTTCTCTCTTCAGCTCCCAGCCCCTCTTCTCTCTTCTGCTCCCGTCTCCGTCCCCTCGTCCGATTCCGAGTGGTATACGCCCGGCTCCAATCTCGTCCCGCACGTCCGTTGTGCACGCCCGGTGCTTTCCGTTTCGCCGGCGTGATATAAGACTCTCGCCTCACGAAGCACCACGTGCCAGTCTCTCTCTCCTGCTGCAGATTATATCTGGTTAAATCTCAGCGCGAACTACTATCGCAATTTAATAGGCGAATTCACCACTGTGTCGTAACTGGAGAAAACTTTCTTTCTAATAAAATTTTCGGACGCCTGACTAGTACGTCTTTCTGACGTTGGACACTCCTAGCTAACGTCGCTACGGCGAATAATACCAATACCAAAAGGCAACCGTTGGGTCGGCGATCCGCAACCAAGAAGACGTTTCCGCTCGCGGACTCGCGTTTTATGTGCCCTGTTGGTAGGGGTAACGCGGCGTCCTCCCCCTCTCCGGCTGATGTACGTCATTTTCGTCGCGTCGTTCAGCGGACGCTGCGGGCGACAGTCTTCTCGGCCGCGGGCGCGCCCTTTTCAAAATGCGCCGCGCTCTCTTACCCGTTCTATTATCGGCATTGTTATGATGTGTGGGCACCTGTGACGAACCTCCATACATGCGTTCGTCACAATATATTTATTAGAACCCCTCGTCGCCGCCCAATCTCTTATAATCCCAACACCAGTGAGTACACTCCTCTTACGCTGCAACATCCTACCCGAGCACATTCTACGTCCAACCGCGCCTTCCACCAACTTTCCTCCGCCTATGGTTTCTTCTCAACGAAAATGTATTTCAAACTCGTTTACACTTGTAAATCCCGGTGAATCCTCTACTTCCAGTCGAACAGCTTCGTCCGCTTCTTTTCATATACGCTCAGACCTGTCCAAGTGCAACTATGCAATTATACGACACATCAACTGTGTCCTCCTCTGTCCATCTCCTTAACTGTAACGTAATCCATTCACGCTGTGGAAGTGCGTGTATTTCCTTCTGCCATCCTCCATTTCCACACTTCTATTGTAGATATCGATGGTCTCTCTCCATTACAGACACATTTACATCGGTCCAACACATTCCAAACCTGTCCAAACCACCTAATCCAACTCGACTTCATCCTTTCAGTATTTTTCAATCCTGTACAAATCCTTTTCAATTGAACCTAACGTACCTGAACCCCCATTCTTTCCAGCCTCTGCAAATCCCATCCGTTTAATATTCACCTGTAAAATCACGCAAACTCGTGCAATCCCCGCGTCTCTTTCATTCGAAAATTGTTGACAAGAAAAATCCTGCCGAATCGCACAAAACCCCTCTTCATTAAATCCATTAAATATCAACTAAATCCTGTCTCACTTCTGAAACTTCGTGTTAGCCTATGTGTCTTCCAACGCTTTTCAATATCAATCAAATCCCTTCACATCCGAGCTCCGTCATCACGGTCCACCTCCGTTGAGTCCTCTCTCAGGAAAAGTACGGAATTGAAATGAGAAAGTGTGGTACTAGTGCCAAAAGAAATCCGTTTTCTTCTATACATTGTCAGATAGGAAAAATGAAAAACGTGTTGCTTTCGGGTACACTGATTGAAGCAACCTGATATTATGATTGAATGACTACAGTCAATTGTGACTTCTTACTTAATCAAGCATGTTTTGAAACGGTATTGAAGGAATTAGCATCTCACTTTGACAAGTGATATCTAGGAATAATACATATTTTCAGATTAATAATTTATACGTCTTTTAGCCAGAAATCGCATCGAAATTTGAATATTTCATTCATTCTTAAACAATTTCGTTATTTTTGCGTTCCACTTGCTTTAATTCCGGAATTTGTATCAATGTATTATTTTCTCTGTACATAAGCTTTATATTAAGTATTTTTTTCATTGCCAAGAGAAAATCGGAAACAAGGTGAATTTTCGCAACACGTAGGGATTCCCTGTAATGATTTTATCTTTGAGTATATTGGTTAAATATTCATGAAGTATCATATTTACATAAAATGGCCTCGGTTTAATGCGAACTTACTCTGAAAACGACACGCTAAAAATATGGAATCGGAATTTATAGTATCCATTTACGTCCGCTTTCTTCGCTTCTCCGATTTCCATAACTGCCGAGTCGTGAGTGTATGCAGGATATGAGGGAAATGGAAGAGATAACCGTGCTGTTCGAATCAAATTGCAATACTGTTCCTAAAGCGACTGTTTCAAAACCTTGCGAAGAAGTTTGTTAATACAAACAACATTTATTATATTCACAGAATACATTTTATTAAGTGAGAGAATAATGTACGATGAAACTATGATGTAATGATGAGTATTAAAACAAGAGTATCGTAAACTTGATACTAGTTTATCATTACATCGAATTTATACAGTGCTTTTTCTACATTTAATTGTACCCACTATAAGCCGAACTTTTACATTAAACGGTTACGTGTCACTTGGCATGCAGAATTCAGCCAACGGCACGTAATGAACAACCTCCTAAGCGTCCCAGATGGCAATGGTGAAGCACAATCACTATTACTGTGCAACTGTAAATTTGATTACTTCCGATTTGTAAACTTCTCTGTGATTGGTCAAACACCTGTTCTACAATAAAACTGTATTATAAAGACTCTCATTATGCAACTAGCTAACTCTGAAAACTAACTCTGGAAAGAGAGAAAGTCTCTCAAAATACATTGTAACTACTGAAAAATTATTAATCTCCAAGTAATCCGAGAATTACTGATAAATTATTTCCAAACAGCGACGAAACTAATTTGACTTGCTATGTTTATATCTTACATTATGAGAAATATGTACCCCTAATTAGTTATCGTGAGTTTCGACGAAATTTACATCTAGTATTATTTTAGAAAGAGTAAAATAATATGTCATTCGTGATTGCGATAGTCAATAATTTTAAAACGTACATGTTACATACATGTTGATTACTCAGTTGTCAAAATACGTGTACACGACAATTAAGTAAGAAATTAGGTACTTCCCAAAATTAGAAAATCAAAGATTATTTCTTCGCTTTTACAGCTTGGGTACATTTCATAACAGAAATGAATGTTTAGTTTGGGGATTTAGTTGTTCATAAACACACACGTAAACTGGGAACGTTCAGCTATTCCCTCTGAACACATATAACACTATGGCAGGCAAGTTAGTGAGCTATGACAAATGAGACACATCAGTGAGCAAGAACAAGATATCGTCAGAGACTGCGGAAGACCAGGATCGATTACTGCGCAGTTCGAGTGCGGCGCCAAGGCAAAGTTTTCAAGTAGTGAAGCAGCAGCGGGAGAGGGAGCAGTTCCGGCCAGAAGAAGTGGCGGGAACGGACCACCGCCAAATCTATTTTCGTGGAAATTTCCCGAAGTGAATATAGCCACTAATAAATTATTTTTTAACTTCCGTCTCTAAAATTTACCTAGTAAGTTTTTGCTTATAATAGATAAATCATTGACTTCAGCTCAGACTATTATATTTGTTCCATTGGAAGTTGATTTAATAACGAACACAGTAAATTGCTTCCTAAATTCGGTGAAGATAATTAATGGCCTTTTATATGATATTGTCTCATTTTGCATTTAAATGTAATATCATGAAGTCGCTATGATTCCATTGTGCGAATAATCTCTATTCTTATCATTTCGCCGCAGGCCATACCAATTACTTTATTAATGAAAGTATGTCTTATGTAATCGGAATTTGTAAAAAACTACAATGATCACTTGTGGAAAACGGTTAAGGTAATCCGTTATGCTCATGGTGATATGACAACAGAGATGTTAAAAGTGACAATATCTTCACTGCTCGTGTACTGCTCAAGAATTTGCACACAAAAAATGTCATAGACAATAACGAATACACAACAGTTCAATGAGAACTTTAAGCGAACCAGCAAAATTCTGTTACCGAAATGCATTTTTCTGAAATAGGGTTGCGTGACGTGAAGTTACACACATTCCAATCACCCAGTCTGCTCATTTAATTCAAAATAACAATAACATAACATTCGCAGGTTATACAGCCATTTATACAAATATACAACATTACTATGCAAAAACAATGTCAAGTCAGTAAATGTAATATGTGTAGGGGAGAGAAACATTTTTTAAATCCTAAAAGCTTTAGAATCACTCAAATCTCAATAATGTAGAATATTTCACGACATGATACAAATAATAGTAATAATATAATGTAGGGAAAACTTTCTTCGAAAGGAAGTTTTTAGAAGAAAAAATGCAAATTATCGAAATTCGGAATATACATTTTGTATTTATTAATTAAAGCTGTATCTTCTTACATTACAAAAATGTAAAAAAATAGTTGAAAATGAGAAATTTGACTTAAGTAATTTATTATAGGGCATTTTGATCTTTACTTATTCGATTCATACGGGGCTCAACGCAGTTCCTGAGCAATTATGAATTAATAAATGAGTGACGGATATGTTGTGTTTTATCATTTCATTTTCCACTACATGAAAAAATGTCCATGTGTGACGGTGATCAAACTCACGCTACACTAATGGTGAGAATTTGGCAATAGAAATATGATAATTCTCAAATATAATAGTCAGTCTGGTAGAAAAAGCTTATTAAAAATGTCCAAATTCGAATGAGAAAAAATCAGAAAGAATTCAGTCATTTATTTTTCGATGCTCCAGTATTTTTGCAGAATTTAACTGTCTCATTTTTAAGTTTCAAATTTTGGAATAAAGAAAAAGAGGTTTTACGCCCGCATTTGCTGATGAAAGGCTAATCTACATTGAACCACGGAAGCACTTTAGTGCGGAAATGTATCTTCAGAGGGAGAATTTAGGAACGGGAACTGAAACTAGCCATGCACGCAGTCGAAAGGGAATCTTTTCGTTGTAACATCACAGTCGATTTATTTTCTTCTGGAAATATAGGCTTAGATGGCTCGAATCATCAATATTGATGTTACTGCATTGTCTCTTATCGGTAGGTCCTAGGGTCTTGTGCCGACGATGTAGGTAGGTGACTGACTAGATATGTCGAATTAAACCACAGTCTGGACTAGCGACCAGCTGCTCTGATCGGCAGTTTTCAGTGGTTTCTCCGTTTAACTACAAGTGAATGCTAGAGCAGAACCCTAACAATGGCCACGGACCACGCGCGACCTTTCCTTCCTCTCCTTTGTCTTATCTTCACCCCTTACCCACACATTTGCATTCTGTACCCTAACCCTCATGCCGGGAGAGTAGTCGGGAGCTTAGAGCTTGTCCCAGCTGGGCGACGCCTCGCTTGTGGGAGGCACCTGGTTGAGGAAAACACAAGCAGACGGGTAGGTTGGCGCCGGATCTCATCAGCCAACGGGCGAAGGACATCGCCATCTCCCATTATAAAAACATGAACCACACCTACGGAATTAATGACCTTAACTGTTGACGCGCCGGGAATCACTAATCAATCTTTCAGAAATGAGACAAGCTAATTTTCTTGCACTAATACATAAGTTCGCTCATGTGAGTGGTATGTCCACAAATACCATTTGTGCAGAAGACAATATTTTACTTGAATTCAAATAATGTTAATGACATAAATAGTTCATAAATAGCTCGAGGTATGTTTAATGACCAAATTTACGTTTGCCATTTGCGTTCTGAGAAAGTGGCATTTCAGTATTTGGTTATTTATCACGTAATTTCCTCTTGAGGAATAACTCGTAAACACTATTAAAGTAAGAAAGATTTTTGTCAGAGACTTTTGGTGAGATTATTATAGGGTTTAATATGTGCCTTCTGCTCAAGACAATGACATCATTAAAGATTGATTTCTGGAAAATATGGAGATTACTTGTAGTGGATTTCTAGTGCAAGTAAGTTTTCTAGAAGAGGAGGATGATGAAGTCTGAATCAGATCTTGCCCTGAGACACTTCCTCTAAAATTTCCGAAGTTCCATACTCCTTGTAAATCTAATTTACAATCATTAAGCTGAAAGGATATTGGTTGAATAGCATACATTCATGGTTCTTAATTCTAATGCATAATTATAGTCGAAATTTAATAAAATTATGTGGGCGTTCCTCTTAAGCATCCTTAATCTATCAAGAAAAAATATTGCAAGGACTCATCGTATTGTTCTTTACAAAGGTTGCACGATTTTCAAGTGAGAAACACGTTTTATATTACCAATACTACAAAAATGGAGTCATAAAAAATCAATAACCTCCATACTGATCCGTGTTGTGTTGAAAAATAAAATTACGTTTTCAGCTTCTTGTTGAATATTATGAATGCAATTTTCATATCAATTTCAACTCTAGAAGTTGGTGTTCTTTTGAACGTCACAGGCAAGCACAATCTGCAACTCTGACCAAGGGCGCAGCTAGTGTAAGGACCAGAGGGGTGCAAAATAAGTCGTTGGAAGATTGTTTCAAGTTGAACTGTAGCTTAATGAAAAAAATAATTTTCTTTGCGCCATAAACCTGAACAGAACTTCCTTTTCTACTTCCTTTCGTTTTTTCTGGCCCAGACTTCTATGTATCCTCAACGTACAAAGGAAATCATTCTTCCAATGATGATGATGATGATACGAACGAATCCAAATAAGGAACAATTTGTGACATTTGGCTGAAGGCAGAATATCCTGGTATGTAGTATTGCAGTTTTACGATGTCCTTTCATGACAATTATTTTAATTTTCTCTACACAATGTAACAAATTTAAATGTTTTGATTGCAATGTATTATATATCGGTTCTAGTAGAGCCGAATACTATTAATTGCATGACAGAATGTAAATTAAAGACAGTTTTTCCAGTAGCAGCATTGCCTTCATTAATATATTTTTTGATCCTCGAACAACACTTACAAAATTTTGTTTTAATGTAGTAATTCTTTCTTAATCTGAAACCAATATAATTCACTTAACAGATAGTAGTGGAATCCTACAAAATCTAAATACACGGTATTCAGGAATGATGTCTATCAATCACTCCCTTTACTACGACTGTCGCATTTCGGATTACTGGAACACTGTTTAACTCGTTTACAAGCAATTAATGTTAATGTTACCATAATGGAGTTAACGTTTAATTTTGAGCTGCGACAATAGATTGTATTTTCTTGTATATATTTCGAAAGATCTTCTAATTACCCATTATTTGTCCTGCCGTGGTCTCCACATCCATCACAAACATTTGCGAGGTATTGGATAGAAACCTTCACTTTTCAGAAATGCATCTAGTATTTTGTAAACATTAGTTTCAAAATTCATTACATTCAATTCAAGAAATTTGGAAAACTCTTTATTTATGATAATATTTTCTTCACAAACAAAACCAACACCAATAGACGTCACATTTGATTAGCTGCCCCTTTTTCCTTCCGTACCTTTCTCATTTTCAACCAAATTAATTTTCTGCCATGATCTTGTTTCATCTGTCTCTTTATCTCCATTTCGTTTCCTTCTCCATCCCTTTTTCGATCTTCCTTTTAAATAAAATATGGGCACCTGGGTTTTGATTAATTGTTGTCCATCGTTAGCAACAAACGCAGTGTGTTCTATTACAGCCTATTGTTCGGGGAAGGCAAGTTTATTTACTGAGCTCCCAAAACGTCCTAATTATAAGCATTCAGAACGAAAGGAAAAAATATTTCTCGGGTAATTTTAAATCATTATAATTTGCATTCTTCTTCATTAGTGAGGGGTGGGTACAACAGCATTCTACCGCCTTTGCTTCTGACTATTACATACCCCACGCCAAGAAGATCGATTGCGACACGCCTACATTGATTGTAAAGGGGATCCAGATTACATGCACAGTTGGAGCATAAAGAGGTACACACATCTTTACTCTGTACATATATATCTCACACTACACATATGCACTCTATCTTTACTCTTACACATACATCTTTACTCTATGGTTGGAGTGCGAAACCAGGGCGAGGAGGTTTTGTAGCAGCGGGGGCGGCGGGTCAGGTCGGGGCGAGGTGGGCGTGCCCCCCCCCCCGCCGCCCCCGTCGCACGCGTCCGTCCCTCGCGCGGCCCGCGCCTCGGCAGCGTCGCGGCGCGTGGCGCGGATGCTTCCAGCGCCCGCCGCCGACGGCGCGCGCGTCGCCACCGCCGCCAACGCCTCACGCGCTGCTAGCGCCGCCGCCGCTGCTGTGTCGACGCTTGCGCCGGCAATCACCGCCGCCTCGCCTGCGCCCCCGCGCCCGCGCCCGCGCGTACAGCTGTGTCCGCAAGGCAGGTCGCCCCCGCCCCGGCCCTCCCTCTTGTGCATTCACGCGGTGGAGATGCTTGGCGATTGAGGCTGAGTTTCAGTCGGAGCGTGGGGGACATGAACGACGGAAGTGAACCCTAAAAGCCATTGGGTCAAATCTGATGTCACAATCACCAAAATAAATGTTCTTACGATATTTTTAATTAGTGTTAATTTGTTTCTGGTAGGTTTTGTTACTTCATGTCAAGATCAATAACTTGCTAGGAATAAAATTCATGAAAACAAAAGGCATTATTAGAAATTTTTTTATTTCTTTTTTATTACTACTTTTAATGCATTATTTCTGGGAATAATAGTAAATTGTCTATCAGTCCGTTCCATGTGACGTTTTTGTCGGCGTGAGTATAATGCGTGAATATAATCTTATTCACTATTATTATTATTATTATTATTATTATTATTATTATTATTATTATTGCTAGATTTCAGATATTTGAAATGGCTTTTATATTGATACGTAAGAATGACGAATTCTTCGCCGTTTAAATTATATTTTCTACGACCGTAATACGTTTATTTTAATCTCCTATAGGTGGGCGTGTGTGTGAACTCCTCTAGAAGGAGAGTATGCATATTCACTTTCCATCATTATAATTTTTTTAAATATTTTCTCTCCTTTATTAAATTTTCTTTTATATATTTATGATTTTTACTCGTTTTTATCTTTTTCTTTCCTTTTCAATCATTTCGACATTGACCTAAGTTTCTTGTGTATCGTCACAGTATTTTATTCTCCGTGAGCACTAGTAACCGGTTTGGATGAAATATTTTATTTGTTTAGCTGACGTTATCAGGTTTAACAATCTGGAAAAATGTTCTTCCTATATAGGTATCGAATTAAAGCCACCAATACTACTGAAGGAGGGGGAAGGAAATAGTCAAATTATACATTCATAAAATACACTGTCACATACGTTACCACATATCTCTGACAAATATCATCTTCAAGATTCATCTCTTCTGTTTTTTCTTTTCTTCTTTCTTCTTTCCTCTTTTTTATTATCTTTCTCCTGTATTCGATTCATCTTCAGAGCTAATTCGTTAGAATTTTTATTTTATTAATGGCTTTTAAACTTGTATATTTGTGCCTTTCTGGAAATTATATTATATACGCAATGTTAATATTTTCAAACAATTATTTTGTTTCTTACTTTTTCCCCATAACCCAGCAGTATTTTTTTAAATACTAGTCTACACTTGTGTATATAATGATGCGATGAAATTCTTTGAAATGTGCAGTTATGCTAAAGAAATAAGTCATATAAAATGTCACTCTTTGCATGTACTATTTTTTTAAATTTTTCTGTCGAAGAAAGACTTAAGATAAATAAGAATTGTTTTTACTTTCTTTGCTTTTGAGAAACTTGAAAATGTATCATTTCTGAGGTTCTCCATTCCCAGTAATGCAGCAATAATGCAGGTTCTCGTATCGTCCCGATACATTTACCGCACTCCCTAATATTTCAAAATCAAGCCGTCATTGCGTGGGTAAATCGGTATGTATAATCACCGCATCACCATCATCACCAAATCATCACCACACCAATCACATCACCACACGCCGTATGATGTGAATGCAATGGTCATCTCATTAAATTTCACTCTTTCCGCGTATTTCAGTAAATGAAAAATACTCAGCTTCAATCGTCAAGAGTTTCGGTAGTTTACACGTAGGGTTTGGGTAGTTTGCCACATTTGAATAGTATGTCCCTTTACCTCGGAAAGAAGAGCATTATGTAACTTGATTTGCATGTAAGAGTAAATAAAAAAACTAGAATTTATATTTTCTGCACGTAAATCAATGCTCAGATGGGGAATCGGAACGTAAATCGTACCAAATTTTCGAAAAATTTAAATTTAATACTGGGAAATGTAATGCAGGAGAATTGAATTCTAATTTTTGAAATTTTCAAGACCTATGTTGGGCAAGGAAAACAATAATCTCATGGTTAAGCTCAAAACAAAGACTATCGGTGCGAAAATCGATTTTAGAAAAATTATATTAATTTGAAGTAGGTGAGAATTGTTTCCCTAGTGTTCTTTTATTCTCAGGATGTATATTCGTTGCCAAAGTTTTATTTGTAAAAACGCACTTCTGCTGAAAATCAAATGGAAATTTTGCGGACTTATTTTATTATTTATTAATCATTATTGGTTGACAGATGTGTGTATTCTTACAATTTCCGCTCAGAGTCGTCCCTGATTTAGACATGTGTCAACGTCAGTTCTTCATGCACTTCAATATGGGTATTGTAATTTTTTTATCTTCCTTATCTGAGCGATCAGGCATTAGAACCATAGAAGAAATGAAGCATTACGTACTGGAAAATATTCACATTCACAAAATTCGTCACTATCATCCGAATCTGGTCAATAACCACTAGCACAAAGCATTTGGCAATTATTAATAGGACGTTAGAATAAAATAATGTAGTGTAGCGTAGTGTAGTAGTCGCACACTCTTTGTAAGTGATAGAATAATGACAAAAGTGGTTGGAATCACTAGAACATTTTGCCTTCTTACAAATCCTATTAATTAGATCTAACACTAAAAGATTATTGTAAACTTCATTTCACATTTTAATCTTGGGTAGGTTTTATACGTCATGAAATTACGGATTATTAACAAATAAAATACATACGAACAATGTATATAAACTTATGAAATTACTAAGTCTATTCCACTCGTAAAATTAAAACTAATAGTGTTTAACTATACATACAAATGTCCCAATCAGGGCGATGTATCTCAAAAGCTTTATCGCTTTTTCTAACCTGTTTTTCTTACCACTTCTCCCTACTGGCCAATCATAAAATGCGGCCCATCTATTTTGGTAGGCAATACATCGATTGCTATGTCCATGTCCAATAAACCGCGTATGTACGTTAACATAACCTCTTTGATTTTAACATAGTATTCAGTTATTTTCAATATTCCCCGCTTCGCGACTCGGGGATTTATCTATATTTTCCAAAGTACTCATGGCATTGCCTATGATAATTTACAACTACGTATAGTGTTTTCACTTCTGTGGTAAACCTTTTCGTGTAAACGTTCTTTGATATATTAATACATTTACGATTTATATTTATTGGCTTTATTGACACTGCCCTTACGATGGCGCAATCTAAGAGTGTAACATGTATTATAATTGAAGGAATTCGAAACATTCTTTAATATGAGACAAAATTTAATAAGCAACAATCGTGTCTTGGTTAGCCGAAAAAAATTAACATCACAGTGATGAAAGGCTCCTGCAGGAAAACTAAATTCTCAACAGTTTTTCAAAGGGATATTTATATTCTAAATTTTGTAGAAATAATGCATCTGTCACCTGTAGTAAGGTTGTTAAGTATTAAGCTATAGATGATATTTATTGAGAAAGAAGCATGATCCAATACCTGTCTATACTCTTAGAAAAATAGCCAATCTGACAAAATTTTGACAGTAACTAGATAATAAAACTCTACAGTAGAAAACTTTCTTATCTTCCTTGGATAAATTACTTCTTGATTTCATTGTAGTTGCAAATAATTTCAATCTTTTCGCGAAAGAAAATTGTTTTAGTCATTTTTAACAAAAAAGTATTTATTGTGCACAAACAATGTTTGGAAATAATTAACATTTTGTGTCTGTATTTCATTTTACGAACGAGAGTTGTTTACAGCACTTTAATTGTATCTGTCATGCACTGCGGTTGCCATTCAGCGAAGATGAAATATATGCATGGAAAGATACACGTGGTCACCCCAGTGTGCCACAGAGTAGATATAGTGTTTCTAGTAGAATTCCACAGGACTATGTCTGCATGTAAGGTGTAGATGTGTACAGACAGGCCATGCCATGGAACGGCTTTAGTATGAATCAGAATGTATTGGAGGTGGTCGCCAAAGCGCAGTGCGTGTCTGGAGGGGGAGGGCAGCTGGAGGGGAGGTACGAAGCGCAGAGAGTGTGTAAGTGGCCCAAGGCTGAGTGGATTGCGCGAGTGCAGCGGGGATTTGGAAGGAACGGGCGGGGCATGAAAGTAAACGGGGGGTGAAAGCACAAATGGAGTTGGACAAAATAAAGCTTGGAATGGTAGTTTGGTGTAGGTGTCTGTCTCGGGTTTACAAAGGTGCGCTAGAGAGGGATGTAGATCGGTGGTAGGCAGTGAATGGGAAAGAGGGGGTGAGAGGTAATGGATGAGGACAGGTTGGGGAAAGGAGAGTGAGGAGGAGGCCGTTAGTCTCGACGAAAAAGATAAAGAAAAGAAGGCATTGCTAGCAAGGAGAGTAAATTCAGTGGAAGAGGAGGGGGAAGAGATAGTAAAATGCGATAATGTAGAAAGTGAGGGAATGGAGAGAGGCCTCTAGAAGAGGAGGAGGCGGAGGAAGGCTTGCTTGGATGTCGGAAGATGCGCGCTTCGACCTCCCTGGGCGACATGGAGGACAATAGAGAAGAGACGAGCCGTAGAGGAGCAGTAGAAAGGAGTTGAAGGGGAGAAACGACTGATGGTAGAAGAGGGAAAAGGAAAGTGCGGTAGGGAGGAGGAGGAGCAAAGAAGAGTATGGTAGAGAAGGAGGAAGATAAAGAGGCGATGCAGTGGAGGGAGGGCTGTGGAAGGGAAGGAGAGCATGGAGGGAGGAGGCTGAGCATATTGCACTGATGTAATAGAGAAAAGGTGGCGTAGTAGAGGAGGGGAAGGCGCAGGAGAAGGCTGCGTTCTGCAGTCGAGGGAGGGAGAAGGAAAAGTCGTCGTCTTAGAGGCGGGGGAGGGAGATGGGGAAGGTTTTGTTATGAAGGCGAAGGGGGAGGGAGAAGAAGAAACCGGCGTTTTAGAGGCGAGAGAGGGAGCAGGAGAAGTCGTCTTCGTAGAGGTGAGGAAGGAAGCAGGAGAAGTCGTCATCGTAGAGGCGAGGGAAGGAGATGGAGAAAAGGTAGCTTGAGAGGGGAGGGAGCTGGAGGCTGTGCAAGCCGCGGCTCGCGCTTGTGTAGTAGAGGAGAAAAGGTGACGTCTTAGTGGCGAGGGAGGGAGACGGAGGAAAGGGAGGTGGAGGCTGAGCGCTAGCTGAGCGCTGGGCGCGCGCTGGTGACGCAGCGGCGTCGTGCGACCGGGTGCTGAGCAGCGACGCGGCCAAGCGCGGCCTGGTGGCGTCGCCGGGCTTCCCCGGGCCGTACCCCGCGCGCAGCCGCTGCCGCTACGACTTCCAGGGCAAGGGCAAGGAGCGCGTGCAGCTCGTCTTCAGCGACTTCGCCCTCTACCACCCGCCCGTCCCGCACCTCGAGTGAGTAGCGCACTGCTTATGCGCCGCTTACGAACACTACTTATCCGAATTTTCACCTGTACGGATCGATTTTGTAGTACAAAAAAAATTAAATCGAGAAATGTAAAATTTGAGAAATTCTTCAGTTATGCTTCAAAGTTACGAATACTTGTTTGTGTTCCAACTGAAACAGTTCACTTTGTACATATCTTATAGTTCATGTTTAATTTCAGTACGTACAATGATCGTTCTTTTAGAATTAAATTTGCAGTATATTTAATGGGAATCTTACAGCAGTTACTATTTCTAATACTTGATGTTTTTTTAAATTTTATTTTGTGAATTAAAGTAACTTGTTTTCTATGCATTTTTACTTAATTTCTTGGCTTTATCCAATCGTCAGAATTTTTATCTCACTGAATGGTCCCGATCCGACGTTTAATTCGGATAATTGGGGTTCTTCAGTACTGTTCAAGCAGGATGGCACACCATATCGCAAATTGGACTAGGGTCAGACTCTGATTGATTCATTCAACTAAGTTCGACAGCTCCTCCATACTTGGTTGTACGGACGAGCTGCCGAATCGTTTCGTTTGAAAACAAACGAAATTGTATTTTCATCATAATAACAGAAAATGTCTAACATTTTCTGCCATACAACTGCAAAATTAAAGAGTACGGCTGAGGAACTTGTACTGGCCAAATATACAATTTTACAGTATTTTCAGAGCCTGCACCCTGTGTACATTCACCTGCTACTTATTTCTTTGTAGTCTCAAGTATATTTCGTTGTGTAGCTTTGGTCGTTTGAACAGGTTCACTTATTTTAAAGTTTGTGGAATATGCGAAATTAGTTCGAATTTCGTATTTGCCTTACTCGTACTTGATACGGATGCACATTTCCTCTCCTTTTATTTGTACGTCGAATCTGAAATCAACGTTTTACCTATTTAATAAGTAAAGAGATAGATTTTTTTATTAGAAATTATTACTATTCGCACTTCACTCAGGATCTGCATGTTTTGATTTCCAATTTTATGATCATAATAACACATACCAATTCTTTTAACATTATTTGACTCTTCAACACTGGTCGAGATTTTAGATCGCCTCATTTTACTCTGACAGTGACAAGTGATACTGCTATCTGACATTTCATTTGTACTCTTTTAAAATGTCATTTTTCAATTTTTCATTTTATAGTTCTCACTTCTTGCAATCGTCATGGCGTATTTTTGTCGGGCATTCTTTCACTACTCCGCAATTCATTACAAGCAGTCATGGCATTACTTTTCCATTTTATATTTTTTCACATTAAAATGATTTATGATTATGGAATTAAGATGGGACTATTATGCGTAAGCGGTCATATTTGGCACTGTTTTCGCATTTTTCTCGAGAGTGAGCGAGAATGTGGAATTTTTAGACAGAAAATAAAATGAAGTAACCCCAAAGGAAGAAGTGTTGACCGACCTTTAACAAGATGGAGAGACTCATTTCTTGATATGTAAACAGGCTGTAAGGCCTGAATCCATGAAATCAGCATCAAAAGAAGAAGATAAAATTAATAAAATATCAGTGTTTTGTTACATAATAGTAATAATAATAATAATAATAATAATAGTTAATATTTTTTTAATTATTTATTTTTTCCCCTTATACATACGTATACAGGAAAGTTATGTAATGCTGTGCGAAAAACGGCGGATTTTCGTCAGAAAGAAATCATTGCTGGGCCCTGATAACAAAAATATGGAGAAAATCAGTTGCTAAATAAAGAAAAAAAATCTCCTAAAACGGGGTGTATCCAGAATCCATCTATTGTTGTTCTTGATACCGAAAAAACCAATTGAAAGCAAAACATCCGTCCGTCTGTCTGTCTGTCCGTGTGTGAACACCACTAGCGCCTAAAGCATGCGTAGGATTTTTTTTCAAATTGAAGAAACCCCTGTCCATATGTCCTGAGTCGAAGTTTTGCAATTTTGAAAAACACACTATAAAATTTTAAGGTACTTAGCCACCTGGACATTTTAAAACATTCTCAAAAATTATTCCTTTAAATTTATTGTAAGAATAGAGTAAAATACACTTATCAAGGTGGCATAGGTCCAATTTTCACGGATAACTCATAGCTTCCAAAAATTGCAAAAGTTCGAATTTTTGTCAGCGGCTACCTACAACCATAAAATTAAAGAAAGAGATTTTTTCTTCAAATAAAATTTCTTCTCCAAAGTCAGTTATTTCATTTAGGTCTTGGACATTTTATGAAAATTATAGTGGTTTTCGCGCAATATTGCGTGCAATGTGTGCAATTTTAAAATATATCAAAAACAAGATTTGCTAAAGAACGGTTCCAATTTTTTACTTACACTTTTGATAGGGATAGTGTACTCTATGAGATGATATAAACGTCGTATTGCTCTATTCTTTTGTTTTTTCAAAAATTACAAAAGTGTATTATTTTGACTTGTTTCTCAAGTCATTAATATTTACAATAGCTGAGATTTGTTCATATTATTATATTTATGAGTACATGTACCTTAAATAATGTCATATAACGTTTCTCGAAAACTCAACCTTTTACTGTGAAAACTAGACAAAAATTCCGCATTTTCAGAAACGCTCAAGCGCCATTTTCTCATAAATGTCTCCAAATTTTTCTCCAAACTTTTCGAACGGATAGTGCAAGTTGCACTATTGAATGAGACGTTAAGTTCATTCTGAGGTATTTTTTTGTTTTTCAAAATTTATAGAAAAGTAATTATTTTGAAAGATTTCTCACTCTTAATATGCACATTTCCAGACATTTCGAAACACTAATGTACTTGTCAGTTGATGTGCTTCAAATAACTTCTAATGATGTTTTTCGAAAACTCAAAAAATTTCTGTGAAAGAGAGCTTCAAATTTCGATTTTCACTAGCTCTGAAACGCCATTTTCTTAAAAACTCGTTCCAAATTTTTCAAAGAAATGCGCCATTAAGACGAGGTTGTACTGTTCTTTAATATGATTAAAAGAATATTTCCGTTTTACCATTAGGGAAGAGAAAAACTAAGAAAAGATAAAGAAATTCATTTGGACGGTGATAGATGCCAGAAGGCAAGAATATGTGGGAAGTCCGAATAGCTAGCCGAGACCAAAGGAAATAGAAAACTAATACGGGAAATTCTGTGCTATTCTGTAGTATCACTAGTTTGTAATAATATTTTTCTTTCAATATGGAGTGAAATGAAAGAAATCCTTTAGAAATCAGTTGTTCGAAGCAAAAGTCCTACGATCAGGAATAGAACTAAGGTTTCTGGTGTACACCTTGTTACTCTTAACATTAAACTATTCTTCGAACTACCATTTTACAGCTGTGACCTCATAACAATTACTCGTACGTTACCATCTTGTTATGTCACCTTTTTATGGACATGTAAATAACACGTACATTTTTGTCGTATAAGATGCGACATGTAACGGATATTTCCCATTATGTACTTAAAAATACTTTTGTTAGAGAAACAAGGTATTAATTGATAATATTTAATGAAAGAAACATACCGGTTAGCTCTTCATTTCCCTCACAACAAACCTTATTTGAGAACGTTTACCGCCGAAAATTTTCGTTTTCCAGAAAAAACGACTTCTTTGCTGCTTCCGAACGCGCACTTCAAATATTCTGACCTCCCCTAGTTTTAGACAGGAAGTTTTAATTTGAAAATGATCAGATAATTTAGGGGTGTGTTCAATTTTTAACTCTTAATGTACTTCAACAAGAAATCATAAAATAGATAAAAACGTATTAGTAGGTTTTTCTTGACGCTCCAGAAGTACACGCATTTCTGAATTGTTCAACTGGACAGAGTACTATTGTTCTATCGGACAAGATGTAGATCACATTTCTTACTTTCTCTTTTTAGTACAAAGTTTTATTTTTCGTTAATCTGTTACAAATCGACATAACTTCAATTTTATTTTATTATCACGCGGTGTCCATGTGAACGGGTGACAGAACGCACACTTTCTTTTATTTTATAAAATACGCACGCAAAATTTTAGACTTGACGTCAAAAATAATTGTAGTTTGGAAGATTTTGAGTTTCCTACCTCTCCCTGTCACTACCAGACCGACAAACAAACGACTTTCTTTTCGTTGTCAGATTCCGTGTACGAATTACGAAACGTGATGTAATGGCTCACGTTTTTTTGACGCTAACTCTCGACACTACAACGGGCAGCGGCTAAGGTTGAGCTCACCCCATGGGTTTGGTTGACACTACCTCATGGGTTGTGGTAATTAAAAATTGCAGGGAGGAACCGCACTTCAAGAATCTGGCTGAGTCTTGCACTGCACTCTCCTCTTTTCAACGTGTCTAGGTGGCACAGAATATTTTAATTGCGCGCCGAGAAGCAACAAAGAAATTGAGATTTCTCGCAAACGAAAATTTTGAGCGGAAAACAGCTCCAAACTTTTTAAAATAATGATAAGAACCTGAAGGATGTTTACGGTTGGCATAATTGAGGTCTGTACATTAGTCGCCTACTAGGGCGTAAGTAATTACGTGACGTCTGTGGGCCGTGAGAAAAAAATACTTCTTTTCTGATTTGCTCAAATTAATTTATTTTTATTTAAAGCATTTTTCACTAAATTGAATTTAGTCATGCCTTTGTTTAGGCAAGTGCATTCCTTTCTATTTGTAAAGAACCAGTGTCTATTTTGAAATAGTCCGTCATCAACAGTCTCTCGGCCAAAAGTGCCAAGTTGGTTGATTCTTATGCATCTCGGAACTATATTCTAAGTCCTCATTACTTGACACACTTCAGGAGATAGTTCTATGTACAATAACTTAACGTTACAGGGCTGTCCTCAGCCAAAAGTTGCGTAAAGATCATCTTTCTTCTAAAAGTCATTTGACTCAGGTCTTTCAAACAACAAACATAATTTATTTACTTCGGTTCTCTAAAGCGAGGTTTCCGATGCATGTAAGTTTAGTATTCAACTTATTTTTATCTGCACTCACCAAATTAAAATTAAAACTATTGATGATTACTCTTGCAACCGTAATACACAATTCACAAGTTCTAATAACTTTTCACAAGTTATAATTACAATTTTACGGCACCTTCCCGCGGCCGTCCATCTCAACGAAATCAGGACAGACCAATCAACAAACTTTTATTGTTTTTATTCACGTCTATCATCTATGGAAGCTTGCACAAACACGACAAAATACTTCCAAACTTTCTAACTAGTAGAAAAGGAATGATTTACTATTAGCTACACAATCTTGAGATATTACCTACTGACTATCCCAGCACGAAAATAGCTAATAGTTGCATAATGCAGGAGACACAGAATTGAACGAATGAACGGTGATGTGCAATAATTTCGCTTAATAATTATGATTGTTTCTGATGTTGGCAAACTTTGCCAGAGGCGCCAGAGTTTTACTACAATGCGCGCTCGTGTAAATTGGACACTCGGGCAAGTATCCCTGCAGAGCAGTAGAGTCCGCAACTTTAATTAAAAAGGTTTTTTCTTTGTATGTTCAATTCTCAAAATTGTGATCTTGGCAAATCAGGGAAATCCTGACACAATACTCAAATTTTTCGTTACAATTTTTTTCATATTCTATACTGTATAAATATTAATACATTTCGCTTATATTTTGAAAATATTCTACAGAAAATGTTTTACAGATTGAAAATATTCTACAGATTTGCTTAAAAGTTATTTCGCAAAAAATATTTAATGAATTTTCAAACTATTTTTAAATTAAAAAATCTGCACAAGTTTTACATATATTCAGGATTGCGTTCTGACGACGGGAGGCGAGGGTGTCCCACAGAAGACGCGCTCAGACTGTATCCTCCGTCTACACGACATGAATGATGTGACAAGTGCAGGTGAGCGCTGACAATGTTACCAGGTGTGGGTGGCGTCAATGGCGCCCTGTTTCTTGATTAAACCAATTTGCAATATTGGTTGTCATAGACGTTCAGCCTACGAACACAATACTACCATGCTTGTTTGCGGGTAGTAAATTCAACGTTTGTACGATGACTATCACTGCACTCAAACATAAAATGTTCTCTTAAAAATAAATAATCCAACAGGATAAGCAATATTTATTTCTAAAATGGGTTTAATATATATTTCATTAATTAATTTCAAAGTATGGAAATTTACTTTTTTGGATATGTTCGGTAATAAGAGCCAATTTTGATGTTACTTCTTATATTCCTTTTTATTTTCCCTTATATTTATGTATATATGCAGTAATTATACGTAGTATAGGGAAAGTTCTGTAATGCTGCGCGAAAAAATGGGGAATTTTCGGCAGAAAAAAATTCGTTGCCGGGCCCTGATATCGCACTAATGGTGCTACAGAATGTCACATACTTTCTCGTATTAGTTTTCTATTTCCTTGGGTCTGGGCTAGCTATTCGAAATTGCCAACTACTCGTGCAAGCAGCAATCTATCGCCAACCAAAGTACATTTGTTTGACATTTTCTTAATTTTTCAGTTTCTTAATGGTAGAACGGAAATATTAATTTTAGAATATTAAACAACAATAAAACCACTTCTTAAATGGCAATTTTCTTTAAAAAATTTGCAGTCGTTTTTAGGAAAATGGCGCTTAAGCGCTAATAAAAATGCGAAATTTGAAGCTCTTTTTCTCAGAAAATTTTTTAGTTTTCCCAGATCCAAGGAAATAGCAAACTAATACGAGAAAGTCTCCATCATTTACAAGGGATAAATCCAGTCGCCAAAATTTTAAAAAAATCCCGTAACACATTTAAAATAGCCAGAATCTCTGTTTTGTGGGCCCTTGATACCGAAAAACCAATTGAAAGCAAAGCGTCCGTCCGTCCGTCTGTCCCTCTGTCCGTCTGTCTGTCCGGTGTATGTGAACAACATTAGCGCCTAAACTATGCGTACGACTTTTTACTTTCTCGTGTACATAGTACGTACGTATAGTAGAAAGAAAGTTATATAATGCTTCGCGAAAAAACGGCGGATTTTCCGCAGAAAAACTCTTATTACAAGGCCCTGGTAACGAAAAAGTGGATAAATCCAGTTGCTAAATTAAGAAAAATCTCCTAACACGTGGTATAGCCAGAATCCCTGCTTTGTGGGTCTTTGATACCGGAAAACCAATCGAAAGCAAAACGTCTGTCCGCCTGTCTGTGAACAATGCTAGCGACTAAAACCTCTTAGCTGATTTTCTCCAAAAGTGATACTCCCCAATCGATCTGATTGATCTCGTGGCCCATTGAATTTGAAACCGATATTTTAATCTTCGGGGTACTTTACATGAATCCCACGGGACATATTTAAAATTTTCTCAAAAAACGGTTTTAATTTTCTTCTTTAAATTTCTTGTAATAATAGAGTAAAATACACTTATTAAGGTGGCATAGGTACAATTTTCACGGATAGCTGAAATTTCGAAAATTGCGAAAGTTTGAATTTTATTCAGCGTCTTCCTCCAACTACAAAATTGCAGATAGAGATATTTCCTTCAAATAAAATTTTTTATTCATAGTGAGTTCTTTCATTAAGATCATGTACATTTCTTTGAAAATTTTAGTAGTTTCCACGCAATATTGCATGCAATATGTGCAATTAAAAAAACATTGGTCAAAAACGGATCCAAATTTTTTCTTTAAACTTTTGGTAGGGATAGTGACAAATGTACTCTATGAAATGATGAGATGACATAAACGCCATATTGCTCTATTCTTTTGTTTACCCAAAAATTGCAAAAATGTAATTTTTTGACTTGCCTCTCACGTCGTTAATATTTACATTAGCGGCGATTTGTTCACATTGTTATATTAATGAGTACATGTGCTTTAAATAATTTCAAATAACGTTTCTCGAGAACTTAAGCGTTTTCTGCGAAAACTACCTCAATATTCTGCATTTTCAGAAATGCTAAAAATCCATTTTCTCATAAATGGCTCCAAATTTTTTCTTCAAACTTTTCGAAAGGATAAAGATAATTGCACTCTTTAATAGAACGTAAGGTTTATTTTGAGTTTTTTTTTAAAATTACACAAATGTAATTTTTTTGAAAGATCTCTCACACCGTTAATATGCACATTATCATCAATTTGTAAACGTTCTGATATTTGTTAGAGTATGTGCTCCAAATGACTTTAAATGAAGTTTTTGAAACCTCAAAAATTTTCTGTGAAAAAAAAGCTTCAAATTTTGCATTTTTACTCCCATTTTTACCGCCATTTTTAAAAACAGCTCCAAATTTTTCGAAGAAAATTGTCACTTAGGACGTGGGTTTAGTGGTTTTTAAAATTCTAAAATTAGAATTTCCGTTCTATCATTGGGAAACCGTATAATTAGGAAAATGTCAAAAAGTGTTCTTTGGTCCGTGATAGATGGCAGCTGGTTTTCTCCATAAAATGTATTTATCAAAACTACATCCTCAAATAAGGTCATGCTTAATTTTTTGAAAATACGAGTAGTTTTTCTACAATTTCGTGACAAACATAATGTCCCGCTGCAAATTTACTGCGCTTCAGATAGATGGATGCGTCGTAAATTAGAATTTGCAATTTTGTATGTTATTTCTTAGTTCGTTTCTTACATTCGACCATTTGTTATATATTTTCAGATTGATCTTTTAGAAATTATTTAATTTGAAATATTTGAAATAAAAATTACTAGCTCTCAGAGAATAGTGACAATGCATGGAATGCAACAATGGAATTCCGTTTCGTCTCGCGAATTTCTGTGAATTAGTGTCATTGCTTTGACTTGATGTAGCTGTATCAAAAGGTGTTACAATTGTCAAATTCATGTAGATATTTGCATGAAAATATTTAGTTTTCGCACCAAATGCTGTACCATTTGTAGTGAGTATAGTATTTTTGCATGGTTTTAGAATACTCTAATCATTGCCGTATGAAATGCATTTCTATATTGTTCGAGGTATCAGGCTTCTTTTTCCAATTCAAGTTTACAAAACTTTTGTATTATATTTGTATGCAGTTGTAGAATTCACCTAGTTATGACAACACTGTGATGGAAACAGTGAGTTGTTCGCTAATTGGTTGAATTGGACGTTTTCAAATAAAGTTAAGTTATTAGTAGCGCAGAAAGTGCAATATTTCAATACTACGTAGCTGTTTCCAATAACTCGGGAAAGTATGTGCTGTTGTAGCACCACTAGTTTCATATTATTATTATTTTCTTTACATATTTATGTATATTCTTTGCCATTTCATAGTCTACATTTTTTCATTCTCTAGTGAGAAGACGGATTAATACTGAGTCAAAATTACCCAGTCGCTGTTGCAATTTTATACGGCATATTACTCTAAGTAATGTAGCAATACTTAATTTCGGCAACGTGAACATTAACAATCACGCACTGTAATTTCTCAGTCTATTTGGGTCCTCTCCAATGAGTCGAAACAGTGACATACTAGTATGAATGACTTCAGTAGTAGTAATAGTAGTTGCAACGGAAATGTTGTGGCACTCCGTAAAGAATATGAACATAGAAATATTCAACCCAGAAAATACTTTTTAATATTTATTTAAGCAGAGATCTAGAGTTAGCTTGCAGGAAAACTTTTCCCCATCTTTAGCGAGTACTTAACATTTAAAACGGGTAATTATTTATATTTCTGTGATTTTATACCATTTGATAAATGTTCCAAAATGAACAGATTGTAAATTTGCGGAATTGAAGTATTTAAAAAATATTCTGTGATGGGGGTCTACAATAATACTGACCAAGTATACTGTTGTTTGTGAATATTTTAGCATCAAGAGGAAAACATACTATAACTAATTAAAATGTTTTCACAGATTTGGAAAATCACAAAATACAAATTATTAGAATTACAGAACTGTACCTGTATTTGAGAATTTAGTACGATGTGAAACCGCCACTCGCTGCTATCAGAGCCCATAGATGTCTTGGCATGGATTTATAGAGAACCTGGATATGTTGCCAGGGAACACACTGCCACGCGATTTCTATGCGTAACTACAAAGCACTGACAGGGACTGCAGGGAAGGCCAGAACAAGTTGCCGACCGATCATATTCCAGGCATGTTCGAAAGGCGACGTGTCAGGCAAACGTGCAGGCCAGGGAAGCAATGGTACCCATCGTTCTTGACAAAAAAATTGCACATTCCTCGCCACATGTGGTCGGGCATTGTCCATCGGAAACATGGCATGTGGAGCTGCTTGCAGGTGGGGCAGTACCTCGTGCTCTAAAACCTCCCTGATGTAGTGGTTTCTGTTCAGATTGCCCTCAATAGTATGAGGTTCGATTGAACATTGTAGCCATGGCGTCCCAATCCAGCACACTTGACGTTTGTCCGCTATGGTGCGGAACAACGCTGGCTGGCAGACTGCGATCACGGTAGCGTCAAACACGTACACGGACATCGTTGTAGCACAAATTCAAGCGGGACTCGTCTACTATTTTGCCACTTAGCATACCAGTAAACCCGCACACGTGCCAATTGCTGTCTGAGAAGTTGGTGGTTTTCTGGTCAACGGAATCCGACGCAGTGGTATGCGTGCCACTCCTCAGCAGACGGTGTCGAACCGTCGACACAGACATGACCATACCTGTTGCAGTGCTCCAAAGTCGAGCCAACAGTGTGGACGACGCTATTCTATCGGTTAGGACATGTGGGCAAGATGGTGGTCATCTCACTATGTGGTCACATTGTGTGGTTCACTACCCGTTAGTTGCTGTGTATGACGCTCGCCCATCCACTGGTTCCACACATGCATCACTGTCGTAGCAGCGCGCCCCGTTCGAGACGCAATGGCACCGGTCACCAATCAGCTTTTTGTTGACCGGCCATTTTACCATGTTCGAACTCACTCAGATGCTGATATTGCACCTCTTGTCGTCGACGAGGCATATCGGCACTTGTTTCAACGTTTCCCACGTCGTTTGACGGCTCCACACCGACTGAGTGTGGAGTAACACTGACCATACCTGTCACACAAAGAAGGGCGCCGCTAGGCCAACGTTGACGCCATCTCTATGCAAATTTAACCACTTTTGTCGGTACTCTATTCTACACATCCACCGATGTTTTAAGTAATTCCGACCATTCGTGCTGGGTGTTCCAATTTTCACAAAACACTAGTGTACTTCGGTATTGTTGTGAACGTCACTGAAGATAGGAGGAAAGTATTCCCGAAAGCTCTGGAGCTGTTTTATTAAATACTAAACGTATTTATTTATGTGATTTTTTTACCATTTGTTAAATGTTCCTAAATGAGCAGATTGTAAATTTACAGAAGTAAAAATTAACAAAGAATTTCGGTGAGGGGGGGGATCTAAATAAAAGTCACAACGTTCTTGAGCATTGCTGCAAACCTCTCTGAGCCGGCTCCGTGGCCGATATCGCAGTAGGATAAGGCAGTGGTGCCGTAGTGATCTTAGACCGGGGGATCGCGGATTCGAGTCCCGTCTCGGGCATGGTTGTATGTGTTCGTTCTTCCCCCCCCTATCATCACCATATCGTTTCATCCTCATACCATAAAGTTAAATTCAATAGTGATCGCTAATTACCTAGTAGTTGATGCGACCTTAAATACCAACAATAAAAAAAGTTTCTGAAGACGGGGGCAAAGCGTTCCCGCCAGCTGTGTGCGTGTGGTGCGCAGGTGCGACAGCGTGGACGCGCTGGTGGTGCTGGCGCCGGTGGACGGGCGCCTGGAGAAGGTGGACGCGTTCTGCGGGGCTGCGCTGCCGCGGCCCGTCCTCTCCTCGGGCCCGCGCCTCGTGCTGGAGCTGCGCGGCTTCGCGTCCGACGCCGACGCGCGCGGCTTCCAGGCCGCCTACAGCTTCATCGAGAGTGAGTGCGCCTCCCCCGCGGCCACATTGGGGCCCCCCGTTCAAAATTGTTTGAATCATTTTCTTAAGGTAGCTGCCTACCTCAAAATCATGAAAATCGTTAAATTTCAGGTTTTCCCAATTGTATTGGGTCATGTGCTCAGTTTTGTTCTCTTTTGATTGCTTCAAATCGTTTCTTGCTACGTTTCTTAGTTTTTGAGAAAATATGGTTTTTCGAAGTGACTGTCAACTGTCCATCCCTTTAGTGAGTGATCTTGAGATGCATTGGACCGAATTGGAAATTTTCATCACATTCATGTTGAATGGGCTTCCCTTCCAGGTGCTATATGATGTGTGAATTAAAAATTGTTTGTTTGTGACGTAAGTTGTGACATAAATTGTTAAATGGCATGCAAGACAATGAGGAGAGCAGTCATAAAAGAAAATTATATAGATTGCTTTCAAAAATACAGATAAGTGATGCTTAAAAGCGGAAAAAATACCGTGTTGGCCCCTTTCATTGTTTCCTAAAATTCTGGAAAAAATCCAGAATTCAGGGCTTCCAGGGGGTTGTTGTCCCACTGATTCGAAATAAGAGTGAAAATGCCTACTTGGCTCTTCTAAGTTTAAAAGGCGTACCTCAAGGGCTTTTTTTAGTTTCTTTTATTAAGTGATATTTGTGGGTACCGGACATTATTCCTAAGAAAGAAAGCATTTCTTACAGAAATAATCGAAAATAATGATACACCCATGTGAATATTTTTGTGAACAAGAAAGACTATCTTCCGTTTGGTCTAATTATGATTTTATTCCAAAATATCTAACAATTGACTGAATCAAAGTCTTATTGACTTAGTTGTTACTGAATGTTCAAGGAGGGCACGCTAAATTTTAAGCAATTTAAGTATATTCGTTTTCTCTTATTTGGGCAATACATATATTTTATGCATATTTCTCAGCTTTCACATTAATATGCACAACAGTGTATACGGCGTTTCTCTTGCCTTACATGGATGTTACTAAAATGATAAAATCAAAAGTTTATTCTTTTGAATTTCGCATTTTAGACGTAGAGGAATATTGCCACAATATAACGAGAGTGCCTCCACATTTTTATTCGCCCCGGCCAATCCATGTGGAATTTGTGCTGGGCAATGCGAGCTCTCGGGAAGATCTGTGGTCTCCCGTTACCCTATCTCTGATTCCTCCAACTCATTGTCCCTTCTTTTCTCATCGTCACTATCAATATCATCAACTCACTCGATCATAATTCATGTGTCTTAGTGACCTCATTGGTTTAAAAGCCTTTACACTACAAAAAATTAAACTTTTTTGTTTAATGTCGATGACTTCGACGTCGGCGACGTTCATCTTAAAATATAGAAACTGCTGGGGCGATTTCTGTATTTGTGGAGACATGGGGAGACATGTAAACGCAAAAGGTAGGATTTTTTGAAGTATCCTCAGATACCATTAATTAGATCGTAGTTGTCTCTCCTAAGTTTAAAAGGCGTACCTCAAGTGCTTTTTTTAGTTTCTTTTTATTAAGTGATATTGTGGGTACCGGACATTATTCCTAAGAAAGAAAGTATTTCTTACAGAAATAATCGAAAATAATGATACACCCATGTGAATATTTATGTGAACAAGAAAGACTATCTTCCGTTTGGTCCTTAAAAATATATCCATCCATAATTCAAAACACTATATATATAACATAGTAGAAATAACGCAACTACACCCTCAGCCTTCTCAAACGCTTCCTATCGAAAAGTTTACTCTAGCGGCAAAAGAAACATGCCTTACGACCAACCCTTAGTTTACCTTAGTACCCTTAGTTATGGAGTAATATACGTAATATAGAGAAAGTTATGTAATGTTGCGGAAAATCGATTTCAAGATTTTAACGGAAATACACGTTTTGAGGTTCCCTGATACCGAAAATGCGTTGTTGTTTTTTTGTTGTTGTGTTTTGTTTTTTTTTAAACATCCGCCCGTCCGTCTGTAGGTCCATCCTTCCGTCAGTCTATGAACAACACCAGCGCCTACACCATAAGTAGAATTTCTTCCAAAATGGATATTCCCCAGTTGATCTGGTTCCCCTCGATTCTGATTCGAGCGATTTTGAAGAACATTCTTCAAAATTTGGGGATACTTTACATGAAGTCCTCCAGACATTTTCAAAATTTTCTAAAAAATGGCTCCAATTTTTTTTCTTTAAATTTCTTGAAAGAATAGAGTAAAATACACTTGGTGGCGTAGGTCCCATTTCCGCGGGAAACTCTGAAATTTCGAAATTTCTAAAATTTTGAATGTTGTGCGGCGTTTTCCTACAGCTACAAAATTGAAGATAAAGATTTTTCCTCCAAATAAAATTTAATCTCCAAAGTTAGTTTTTTTTACATCATGTACATTTTTTTGAAAATTTGAGTAGTTTTGGCGCAATATTGCGTACAATTTATGCAATTTTTAAAAATTACAAAAACAAGATTTTTTCAAAAACGACTCCAAATTTTTTCTTTAAACTTTCGGTAGAGATGACTCTATGAGATGACACAAACGCCATGTCCTCTACTTTTTTGGTTTTCAAAAATTACAAAAACCTATTTTTTGTCTCTCACGTCGGTAGTATTTACATTAGCGGCGATTTGTTCACAGTATTATATTTATGAGTATATGTGCTTTAAAAAATGTCAATTAAAGTTTTTCGAAAACTCGACCATTTACTGTCCGTTTTGTCGCTCATCACTCGTAGTATTAATTCGGAAAGAGATAAAGGAATTCTGCAACGTGATCTTGATGCGTTATATTAGTGGGCGGAAAATAATGGCATGTCCGTAAATAGCTCTAAAAGTAAATCCATCACTTTTGGCAGGGGTTATAATTACAGTGAAACAAATTACCGTTTCAATAATGACATTATTACGAGAGTTTCCTCGTGCAAGTACCTAGGAATTCATTTCGATAGTAAATTAAGTTGAAAAAAACACGTAGATTTTGTTGTAGGGAAAGCCTGGAGATCTCTTCACTTTGTAATGCGCATCCTAAAAAAGAGTACGGCAAACGCGAGGGAAATTGCTTATTTATCTTTTGTTCGTCCGATAATGGATTATGGAACAATTTGTTGGGATCCGCACAAGATTATGCAGTGTAAACACTTGGAAAGGATTCAGCATAGGGCAGCTAAATTTACTTCCAGGGACAAGAAAACGGCAGGGTGGGATTCACTCAAAAACAGGCGATCAGTAGCAAGACTCTGCGCCTTGTGTAAAGCTTATAATGGTCATCCAGCTTGGAAAGAAATTAATCGGCGGCTATGTATTCCTACATACATCAGTAGAGTGGATCACAGGCACAAAATAAATTTAAGACAGCAGAGAACGGATGTCGGTAAATTTTCTTTTACAAATCGAACGATTACGGAATGGAATAGATTGCCTGCAAAAACCTTTGAACCCTTTCCTCAAAGCGTTCAACAGTTTAGGAAATTAATTTAGGGTATTATTAAGTAAATGAGGGAGAATATTGGGTTATATAGCGATGCATAAGTGTTCTATTGTGAAGTGAGATGTCGTGCAGTGAATAGCAGAGAAATAAAGAAGCAAATGTTTTCAGGTCTTAGTGAAGTGAAGTGCAGTGAAGTGCAGTGAGATCCGGATTGTATAAACATTCAGTGCGGAGTTAGAGTATAGAAGTTTTTTTTTCTTTCTTTCTTTCTTTCTTTTCTTTTCTCTCTTAATGTAATTTAATGTTTAATGACTGTGTATTTTTATGTTTTTGTAATTAGCTGCCACCGGGTTATACCCATTTGCAGTTTAAATAAATCTATCTATCAAATTTCAAATTCTGCTAATTTAAGTCAATATGTATTCATGCCCTTAAAGCGGGGAATTTTTTTGCTTAAAACATGAATTAAAAATTAAATTTGATGAAATCATAGGTCTATATATCTTCAAAATATTGTGGATTTTTTCTGTGTGATCTGGTGTGATTGATTTTTTTTTAATGTTGGAAGGCTTGGCAACTAAGGCCTTTAGCCTTTTTACTGTTTATTATAAAATGTCACATATACAAGCACAGTTTACAGTTACAATTCAAATTTTATGAAACAGATTTGCTTCTTTCAGGAATTTTAACGTCCTGTCAGTCGCCGTTGTGTCCGTTCCTAGGTCTTCCCTCAGATCCCCCTTCATTCCACATCTGTCTCTGATTGTCGCGAGATTTACACAGTCTGTTAGTAGATGTTTCACTGTTAAAACTCCACCGCAGTCGCAGACAGGTGGTTCCTCATTATTCAGCATGAATGAAGAGGTTATTCTTGTGTGGCCTATTCTTAGCCTGGTAAGGCACACTTGTTCTCGTCGAGTGTAGCTGACGTGTGATGGCCATTTATTCACGCTTTGCTTAATTGGCTTTAATTTCGTTTCAATGCTATTCCATGTGGTTTGCCATGCTCTGAAGATACACTTGAAAGCAGCATTTCTTGCGTCTAGAGGTCTTACTTCCGTATCGATTTCTAATTGTTTGTTTGCGGCATTTCTTGCTGCAGAATCGGCTTCTTCGTTCCCTGAGATACGTGTGCCCAGGGCACCAGATAAATGTAACTGATGCTTCTCTCTGTCTTAATTTATGACATGAAAGAAGTATCATTTGAAGCATTGGGTCCACAGGTACGCGTCTGTCTATGGCACTAAGAAAGCTGAGCGAGTCTGTGCAGATGACAAATCTTCTTGGGCTTAGAGTTTCACAATATCGCAAAGCTTGCAATACTGCAAACAATTCAGCTGTGTACACACTCCCTTCTAGGGGAAGAGTCCATGCTTTTGATATGCCTTCAGTTACAAATGCACTTCCAACCCCATTTTTGGTTCTTGATCCATCGGTGCAGATGATTGTATGATTTGCGATGTATTCTTCGAGAACTAATTTAAATCCGATTTTGAATTCTGCGGGAAGGCATTCTTTTTTCTTTACACTGGTTGTGTCGAGTCGAACATCTGGCACTTTCAGCGTCCAAGGTGGAACTTCATATGTTTTATACTTCAAAACCGATGGTAGAACGATGTTATAATATCTAGTTATTTCGATTGCACGGATGTTGGCTGGACAAGTGGCAGTAGGTCTTCGATCGTAAATATATGCCAAGTTAGGTCTAGTCATCAATGAATGGTTCAAATGCTCTGGCAGTGACAGCATTTTTGATCTATATCTGAGTAGTAGTGTTTGTCGTCTATGATATAGCGACATGGTACTGGTTTTACAATATAGACTTAAGGAAGGACTAGTGCGGAACGCTCCAGAAGCATAACGGAGGCCTGCGTTGTGAATAGGATCTAATTTCTTTAAGCTTGACTTCCTGGCCGAGGAGTACACTGCGCATCCATAATCTATTTTGGACATTACCATTGATTTGTAGAGACGGAGTAAGATGTCTCTATCTGCTCCCCAATTTATATGCGAAATGCATCGTATTACGTTCAGAGCCGTTCTGCATCTAGACAAGGTATAATCTATATGCTGTTTCCAAGTTAAATGTCTGCAAAGATCAAACCGAGGAATTTTGCCGATTCATTGTATGCCAGTTGAACACCATTTAATGCCAGATGAGGATCTCTGCATCCTTTCCGTTTTCTACAGAAATGGACGCATTTGGTTTTAGCTGCTGCAAATGAGAAGCCGATATTTTCCGCGTTCTGTTCTAAGGTATTTATGGCGTTTTGCATTTTCAATTTGATCATTGCTGGTTATTTGGCTGAATAAAATAGAGCAATATCATCTACATACATGCATTTTCCAACTGATGTTTCTATGCCGTCAAACATCTCGTTGATCGCTATGATAAAAAGCGTACCACTTAATGGAGAACCTTGTGGTACACCATTCTCTAGTGCGTGGCTTTCTGAGATGGACTGCCCAATACGGACTTGGAAGGATCTGGTACTAAGAAAGCTTGATATAAAGTTTGGAAGTTTTCCTCTGATTTGCCAGTTGTGTAGCTGTCTCAGAATGTTGTAACGCCATGTCTTATCAAAAGCTTTTTCCAGATCGAAGAATACAGCAACCATATGTTGTCTTTTGATAAAGGTGTTCTGAATTGCGTGTTCCAGATATATTAGCTGGTCAATGGTGGAATGATGCTGTCGGTATCCGCACTGATGTTTATTCAGGAGGTTGTATCTTTCGAGACACCATGTTAGTCTGGTTTTGACCATTTTTTCTAGAATTTTTCCTAGACAGCATGTCAATGATACCGGGTGATAGTTTTCGGGTTTCCATGGGTCTTTGCCAGCCTTTAAAAGTGGAACTATTATCGCCTCTTTCCAGCATTTGGGGTAATTGCCTTGTATCCAGATGTTATTATATATATATATATATATTTAACAAGATGGAGAGTATTTATTCTGGTAACCGACGTATTATGCTGTAGGGGAGGTTGTCTGATCCTGCTGCTGTGTCTCCAGCTGCACTTATAGCGTCTTGTAATTCTCGCCTTGTGAAAAGAGCGTTATACGGCTCATCTATATCAGTTGTAAAATTTAGTATTTTTCCTTCTTCTTTTCGCTTTTTCTCTAAGAAGTCTTCAGGATAGCTGTTTGTGTTACTGACTTTGGAGTATTGAGAGGCAAAGACGTTCGCTATTTCGTCTGGGTTGCAGATTAGTTGCCCTTCATGCTCTATGCATGTAATAGGACTGAAAACATTTTTCCCGGCTATTGACCTGATCTTCTGCCATACCTCTGTGACTTTGGTCGTCCTGGTTATGGTTGTCACGTATTTCTCCCAACTTGATCGTTTTGCTGTTAGTAGTTTTCTACGAGCAAGTGCACGCAAACGCTTGAAAGCAATAAGATTGTCTTGAGTTGGTGAACGCCTATATCTGTTGAGAGCTCTTCTTTTCTCCCTTATTGCTTCTTTCGTCTCCCTATTCCACCATGGTACTGACATTCTGGATGAGCGACCAGTACTTTGTGGAATGTATTTTCCAGCAGCAGAAATTACAGAGTTGGTGAAGTCTGTAACGTCTCTCTCCGTGTTTCCACTGGCATTTATTGGTTTTATGTGTCTAATGAAGCTGGATCAGTCTGCACGGTTGGTACACCAACGTTTTGGTAAATATACGTCGTTCTTTCGTATGTTTGAAGAAATCAACAGAGGGAAGTGATCGCTCTGATGAAGATCTGGAAGTGGATTCCACGTCAAACGTGTCGCAAGATTTGGACTACATATCGAAAGATCTATGGCTGAGAATGTACCATTTCTAGCGTTAAAGTGAGTGCTTGCACCTGTGTTTAATAGTACGTATGTATTGTTAAGTAACAGGTCTTCAATTCTTCGACCGGCATCATTTGTTCTAGAGAAGCCCCACGTGGTGCTATGAGCATTAAAGTCTCCTAGAATAAGAAATGGAGGTTGTAGTTGATCGATCAGATCTTGTAGTTCTTCATTTTGCCATGGGGCGTCTGGTAAGTATACGCAACATAATGTCATCTTCAATGGCTGGTATAGGGTTACTGCTACCGCTTGTAGAGGTGTATTGAGTTGCAGACGACTAACAGGACGTGTGTTGCTGATCAGTATGGCAACACCTCCTCTAGCTCGTCTATCAGGTTCTACGTCACTGCGGAAGGTCTTGTATCCTCTTAAATTGAAACGGTCTTGTGGCTTGAAATGCGTTTCTTGTAAGCACAGACACATTGGCGTGTAAGCCAGTAGCCAGTAGCAATTTCAGCTCACAATAGTGCGAGATACAGCCGTTGATGTTCCACTGAATAATATTTTCCATAGTTGGAATGGAGTTCTCTGTTATGGGGTGGGTATGTCCGGCTTATTTTCTAGGTTTTCCTTTTGGCCATCCTTTCTTCTTTTTCTTCTTGCGGGGGATTTTGCTTGGATCAATGGATTGGTATTCGTTATTTTCCGCACTTACCATCGAGCTTGTCTCTGAGCAAGTGGTCGTATCTTGATGATTGGTGGTAGATGACTTAGTTTTTTGTTTTAGGAAGTCCTCCTTGGTGTATTTTGAAAGACGGGGCGATCGACTTCGGTAGCCTGTTGCCGATTTGCCTTTACTGGATGTAGCTGCGGGGGCAGCGACTGGAATTCTTGCTGTCTCATTTGGCGGGGGTTCTGAAGATTGCTTTTCACTTAATATTTCACATTGAGTGTTTGTATTTAATTCTTCCGTGTGGATTTTCTTGTTATAAATTTCATTAAAATACTTTTCTATGCAGAGAGTTATTGCAGGCATTAGTTCTCTTACTACTAATGAAGGCACTGATGTGCTTTTAGTGACTGCTTCTACGTACGTGATGTTTCTTTTACTTTCAGGGCACACAAGCTTTTCTGCTTCAGGATAGCTGATTTTTTGTGTGTCTTTTACTTTTTGTATTGCTGCTTCCTGCTTGTATATTGGGCAGTCCCTTGACCTTGTTGAATGCTGTCCACTGCAATTGATGCATTTGATAGGATCTATGCACGGATCATCACTATGAAATGACTTTCCACACTGACATGCTTTGATTCTCGCACATCTGGATGCTGTGTGTCTAAAAAGGAAACACTGAAAGCACTGCATCGGTTGAGGAACGAACAATCGTACGCTCAGACGATGAATGCCAGCTTTAATCTTCTCTGGCAACGTACTACGGTTGAACGTCAAGACATGGGATGCTGAAGGGATTATCTGCCCGTCCCGCCTCATTGTTAGCCTGCGACAGGAGATGACTCCTTGAGAAGCTAGTTCTTGAGCTATTTCCTCTTCACTGCAGTTCAGTAAGTCACTGCAAACTACTACACCTTTGCAGGTATTCAACGTGCCATGAGCATTTACTTCAACATCGATAGTGCCTATTTTCTTCAATTCTAGTAACTTTTGTCCTTGATTTTCATTAAATGTTTCTAACAAGAGTCCAATTGGAGTTTTCTTTATATCTCTTATGGCAGATCCAGCCCAAGTGTTAATACACTTTTCTATTAGAAATGGGCTTACTTTTTCAAAATTCCCTTCTTTTCTTTTAACTGTAAGGTATTTTGGTACTGCTGTTGTGTTCTTAAACAAGTCATCAGGGTTTACGATTCTTCCAGTTTTCATTTTTTTCGCTCTTAAGTCAGGACTTTTTTCTGGACGAGGGTTTTTAAGGGATCCCTCAACCCTGAAATCGCAAACTTCCATGCGAGTCCCGCGAAGTTTGCTACCACTCGTAGCAATATCTGCCAGGGATGCCGAGTGATCCGCACCCGTGGCATTGCAGTCGCTGGCTGACGACGCCCGGTGGCCTGCTTGCTCACCCCCGACCGCCGGTACTGGGGCTCCGATCCCCTGCACCGTAAGCGTCGATCCTAAAGGACCCTCCATCCTGGGTTTATATTCGGGGTCGCCTTCCCCTAGCGTTTTTGAGCTACCGCCAGCTAAAAGGAAACGGAAGAAGAGAAGGGGGACAGTGAAGAATAGAAGGGTAAAATAGAAACGACTCCCTAGCCCTCGCAAACCTAATAGCGTCGGGGTCAGAAACACAAGAGTTGGCCGATGGGAAGGTTGGCCTACAGGACAGAGAACAGAAGTGTGCCACAAGTAAGTGGAAGTAATGACACACCAAGTTAAAAGTGGGAATTGCAGGATGTTTAGGGGAGTGACAGCGGACAGCTGCTCCGATTAGTCGCCTTCTACTACAGGGGGAGGTCCCATGGTGTTATTCTACTAAAACCCCCGACACCACACGGGGTGATTGATTTTAAAGACCTAACGTAAGTCATTTAAGAGAAAAGATTGTTTTGTCTTGTTTATTCGATCTCACATCTTTGAAGGTCGGTGCACATTACTTCGAAAAAAAAGGTAAATTCGCTGCAAATCCTTATTATGCTGTAATGAAAAGTCACGAAAAGAGCTCCAGTGTACTACGGGACGACCGAGACTCAAGGAAGGAATCATCTTCACGAAATTGCCAGGATATTCTGTGTGTGAATCCAAAAGACAAGGCAGAAGGCTCGATGAAAGTTGAGAATGGCATTACCAGAGAGCTTAGAAACTAAATCTAACTATGATGGAAAGAGAGCTTGTTAGGATTGGGTTGTTTTACCTGTGCCAGTATTTTCTTTTTCAGCAGAGATTCGGTGAAATTTTCAAGCCAGCGTGTTCAGTCATGATATTGCATTGAAAATGCTGATAAATAATACTTTACCCAGAATGATTAGTAATTTCGACAAGTTTATTTATATCTTCGACATGTTTATTTATATCTTCGACAAGTTGAAGCATTTGCAAGAAAACTAGAATTATTCTCATCGTACATTTAGTACTCTAAATGTTCTTTTGAGTAGAATAGTAAACGTTCTAGGGGTAAATCCAGGTACCTGTCCTGCCAAGTGGTGGGACGTAGCAAGATATTTTATATAATAATAATTAACATGACTATAACATTAATCTTATTATTATCATTATTATTATTATGGTATGTGAATTACTTTAATTCCATTACAGTTAAAACTTTTAAATCATTTTAGGTGACGTGATTGAAAATGTTACCAAGCTTTTGAAAAAGTAGCATTTTCATCGTTTTTAAGAAGTAATGAAGCACAATATTGAGTATGAATCACAAAAGTTAATCACGACGCACTTTCGTTATGATATTTTAAATAAGTTTTTAATTATTTTTTTACTAATTGCAAGTAAAGTGAATTTTCAAAAAAATGCCTCGTGCAAACCTTGTGGAAAACTACATCTGATCACCCGTACCCCACAGAGGATTGTCTAGAAGATCTACTTCCCTAAATACATTATAGAAGGTCCAAGTATTAAAACTAATACATTACGTTCTAAGAAACAAGACTCAAAACCATTCGGTAACTCAGGGTTTATTGACTTACGACGCTTCATTTTCAAGTTATGTTCATTGGAATAGCGTACCTTTTTTTCATAAAGTGCATTAGTTTTAATAATTAATTTAGAAATTACCCAAACCTATTGTTTTTTCTTTCAAAAAATTGCATAGAACCTTTTTCCAAAGCTTTTTTTTCGAACAGATGTTGTAGAAGAAAAAATCTCTATCTTCAAATTTATAGTTTTAAAAATGTTAACTTTTCGAAAATTCAAAAGCAAAAAACACTTAAGAGTTTTCAATAACACTTAAGAGTTCGCCGGAAATGAGACTAGCACAATTTTTTACCGTCCTTTGATACATGCGAGGAGAAAATAAATGAAAAATTTGAGCAATTTGTGAGAAAAAATTGCATTTAAAAATTGCATATATTTCACGCAAATTTACGCGAAAACTATTCATATTTTTTAAACATTTTACATTGTCTTTTTTCAAGATCCGTCTAAAGAACAGATTTAATTCAGGAAAATGATCTCGATTTTCATTAATGTAGTTGATGTCCGAAAACAATTTTAAACTTCTGCAAGTTTTGAAAAATCAGTGATTTCAACAAAAATGAAGCCTATACCGTTTTTAAGCGCCATGTACACTATTCGAGGACATAGTTTAATAAACAAATTTGTAGACATTTTTGAGAAAATTTTGAAAATTTTGTAGTGGCTTTATGTAAGAAACCCCCAAAATCAAAATATCCGTTTAAAACTTAGAGCCTCAACTCCATTAAATCGATTGCGGATTATGAATTTTGGAGCAAATCGGCTGAAACATTTAGGCGCTAGGACGTGGACGAACAAAACAGGTTTTGCCGTCAAACGATTTTTCGGTATCAAGGACCCAAAGAACATGGATTCTGACTACACAACGTGTTAGATGAAGTAACTTACCAGAAGTAGGAACATAATTCCTCCACTTTTTCATTACCAGACCTGGCAATAAGAGTTTTTAGGTCGAAAATTTACCGTTTTCTGGCACACCATTACAATATGTTCACTTTGACGAAGTCGGGGGGGGGGAGTAAAGAGAACACTCATAATATTTGTATAAAACTTCTGGAATCCTCTCTTTACTTCCTTTCTTTTAAAAACAATTGAATCAACTTTAACTATTACTCTTTCTAATTTTTACTATATTCTTTATTAATCCGCTTGATTTATTTTTGGCTACTTCGATTGTAATTTTGAAATCGTATTCTGTCTCAGGGGCTTTATTTTTATTGTGTGTACTTGAAAATTCACCGTTGCTCGAGGTCTCGGCTGATAACTTTTACATTGGGGAATTTCTTTTTGGAAACTCATATCTCTTACTAAAATAGAAAAACATATTCAAAATTTCAAACTCTCTTTCAAACATTTCAATGCTTTGTTTCGCTGTTTATTATCAAACACCTGCTTCGGATGATATAGAACAACTTACAATAAACAAATAATAAAACGATAGCAAAAATTCTAATTAAAATAAAACACATTCACTGCAACACATGCAAACTGAAATATTAGAAACATGAGTTCCTCTCGCAAGTGATAATTCACAATGCATGAATGCAAAGGGTAATTTCACATTAATGGAAGGATAATGCAATGGAATTTGTGTCCTATTCTTATTTCTAGAATGGCCGAAAGGGAATTATATTTATCATCTGTATCACAGAGGATGCAATGAATTTAAATTTTCTAATGCGTGAATAACGTGAATTTGAATGTTTTAACAGGAGCTTCTGTGCAGTTATCGACATACTACTTGTTAGCTAATGAGGAATGACCATCAAAATGCAATCCATTACTCGAAGCAAAATCCAAGATAGCTGAAACTTTAATTTAAAAAAAATGTCTCCTTTACATCCGACACCAATTATGCGGTTCAAATATATGCAATTTAAATGCTAGGCCAATGGATTCGATTTGGATCTACGTGAATCCAAGCTCACGTTCAAGAGGAAACTCCTTATTTCCATCGAAATAGTTTGCTAATGAAATTGAAATATTCACGTTTCGATATCGAAACTCATTAATTTTACACAAGAATTTTTTTTTAATTTGGGTGACGTCTCACGATTTTAACGATTCGAAACTGAAAATGAATTTCAAAATTAAGATTTATTGGGTAAGTTTTAATATAAGGTTTATCCAAAAAGTAAAATCAGTTTTGACAGTGACATTTTTGGCAATCTCAAGTGAATACAAAATTAATTTTATTAAATAATCCGAGGGAAATCCTGGTTACGCCTGTATATAAAGAAATGTTATTCCATTGTACAGTACATAAAACTATTGTTCCATATAATTTCCACCATTTTTCAGACTTTTTCATTGCGAGGAACCAAATTTTATAAGCTTTTGTCCTAGAACGTTTTCGCATGTAAAAGAAAGCACTCAGTGTCGCATTCTCTGCCTTGTCCTGGTTGTGGCTGAACTACTGACTAGAAGGTATTATTGTATGAGGGGAAACAAATGAACCACTTTTTGCTAGGTCTGGGTTGTAAGACTGACGTCTAAATTCCACCCTGCATGTCATAAGAATTCCTACAGGACTACGGACCCAGAACTATCATTGGAGTGATTTTCATTGAGAATACGCTGCTCTCTACGCTTTTTCTCTGTAATCTTAATCACTTACTTCTAGTATATTTCTTTACATATCTCCTGAGGTCTGATTCATTTGGTCGATTGTTTCTGAGTGTTGCCATTTCCACAAATAGCAATTTATTTATCAACACTAGAACTAGAGATGTACATGAGCATCAGACAAGTAATAACGACATTTGAGGTCCTACAAAGCCAGAGGAGCTAAATATTAAAATTTTTTGAAACGAAGGTTTTCACATCTAAATATTATAAAAATCGGTGCCATACACAGTTAAAAGCGCGATGTTCCAAACATCTTCCAAGAAGTTGTAAACTACTTGGAAGGTGACATACAACCAGAGCCTTGACGTACAACCAATGCCAAAACTAGGTATAGTGTTGGCCCTGATTGTATATCAAAAATACGAATTCATACAGTTTTCATTGATTTCCTGGAAATTTTTTTTGGGGGGGTTGGCTTCTTTAGCTTTTCAAGACCTCAATTATGACTTTAAAGTTAAAAACAAGCATTGTTTAAAAATCGTTCTTTGATATTGGCCTAATCAGATATAATAGACTACGTTGTTATTTCAAAAGTTCAGTTCCTGGCGCTAGGTTTAAGGAGAATATAAATAGATGTCTTAACAGTGTTTGCCATATCACTGGACTAAATTTTTGGATTTGTAAATTAGCAATTTTTGATAAATCGGTAGTAAATAAACAAACAAATATACTGAAATGAAAGTGACTGAACTGTGACTGACACTGTTACCATCTGACTGTTACTGACACCGTTACTGAAAGTGTTATCATCTAATTTTTACGATTTTTTGAAAATGTCCGTCATTAGGGAGTTACACAACGATCGAACTCATAATTATCTTGTCTTCATCAGAGGGTGCGAATATGAAATCTGATAGCGCAGGATTTGTCGAAGAATATAATTTTGCTGAGGGTTCAACCAGAATTATTTTACTTGCCTCAAGTACATGAACAAGGTTTCCCCCCTTCGATAACTGCACAGCTAGGCCAAAATCAGCGGAGAAGACCTAACGCAACACGCTGATGGTAACCTTCTACGCAGACGGAGCCAAGATCGTTCTATCCACCTCTATCTCTAGAGGTTTAAATTGCCTGAAGGTTAGTGGCGAATCCGAGGGGGGGGGAGACATGGGCGACATGGCCCGCCCCAAAAGCCGACAGTTTTCGTTTATTACCTTCTTATTTGGACAAATTTATTTAAATATTTGTTAATGTTAGAATTATGTAATAGTTTCGAAAATTGTATTGTATATTATCATAGATTCGCTATAAAAAATATAAAATATAATAACAAACGTTTATTATTTAACAAAAATCTGTGACCCCCTCCAAAATGATCGGCTGGATCCGCCCCTGGTGAAGGTTAACTGTTTATTTTCCGAGATACACAACCCTGCAATCATTCGTTCCATTGTTCATTCATTTATTTATTCGTTCTTTTCCCTTTTATTCATTTTTGCACCTTTTACCATCATTCACTCATTCAGTCAAGCAATTTATCCAATTACCCATTCATCCAATCACTCAACTTTAGTTTCTGGGAACATGACCTCCATTTTGATCAAATTTTTCGTCTAGTTTCTCTGATCCCTTGAGTAAATTCTGAGAAGGACCCTTGTTTTGCTATTGACTTAAATGTAACTTCATTATCTGTGCACGTCTTTTAGAGTTCAGTGAGAAATATAGTTATTCAAATTATCGTTCTCCATGATGTCGCGGCAGCAGCATCCACGAAGGACATGATGAGGGATAAGAATCCAGATCGATAGCTAATTTGCCTTGGACAATAGATTTGATATTATTTTGTTAACAATTCTTGCCAAAAACGCTCATTTCTTTCTGTATTCAGAAATCAATTTGTATATGGTTTAGGGTCGGGATACCAGAATTAAGAAAACGTGCACAGAATACACTTCTTCCCGTAGCACGTCACACACAATTTTTAATTGTTTTTGACGTAAAATAATTAAATAAATAATTAATTAAAATAATAATAAAAATAATAAATAATTAAATATACTTTCCAATCCCACAATCACCCAATCACTCATTAAATCATCATTCACTGGTACAGTAACAAAAATTTTCCTCCATTCGCTTCCTTCCGTTGGCGGGCGGAGGGCGCCCGGCGAATGGCGAGGGCGTGGCTTGGCTTGCAGACCTGGGCGTGGCGTCGGGGCAGCAGCTGGCCGACTTCCCGTGCGCGTTCGCCTTCAACGCGAGCGAGGCGGCCGCCGGAGCCTTCGCCTCGCCCAACTTCCCGGGGCTGTACCCGCGCGACACCGAGTGCCACTACTTCTTCCACGGGCGGCCGCGCCAGCGCGTGCGCCTGCGCTTCCACTACTTCGACGTGGAGGGCGTCCAGCCGTGAGTACACGCGCACGCCAACGCACGCGCCTTGCGCTTCGGCGGGATGGAAGACTACTAAGCCTGGCAACCGACTACACCGAGAGGTGCGTTTCGTGAAAAGCCGGTTGGTACCCGAATTGTTTAACCACGCTCCGTAAAGTCACGGATGTTATACTTCGGTTTAAACAGTAGCACTTCAGGGTCGCGAGCTGGACCGAGAGGGAGACAATGTCATTCGTTCGGCAGCTTTGGTACGACTTAAATTTTTGGTATTGGAGATCCCGTTTTGATGACAATGTTCCCCTTCCGGCTCGTGACCTTGAAGTACCACTGTTTAAATCGGAGTATAAGCGTATCGCGGATTACTGGATGGGTGAACGCCTGACAACACGGGATCTAACGGCGCCGCGCCCTGGCCGAAGGGAATAAAGGCAAGGACTGGTGATGACTGACTAGCTTAACGGAGATCTACTCCACGTTTGTCGCCAGTACGAATGGTTAGCGATGGTTCTTACAAAAAAAAGTAACTGCAATTCGTCAAATGTGCATCTAGGAATGTGAAGGGAGGCAGAGGAGACTGCGTCCACACTCTAGAAATAGTCATTTGATGTCTCAAAATGCCGTCATCTGTCACAAGCTGAGAATCTTGACCATTTTTGCGTGGCAAATTTTATTTCGTATATTTCAAATAGGTTTTAAATAATTTCTAAAAGAATAATGTGTACATGTATAACAAAAGGTCGTATGTTACAAATGAACAAAGAATAATATACAAATTCTAACATACGAAGCATCCAACTGTCTGAAGCGAGGTAAATTTTCAGAGGGCTACTTTGCATGAAATGATAGAAAAACTACTCGTATTTTCAAAAAATTAGGCATGGCCTTATTTGAAGATGTATTTTTGATAAATACATTTCATTGAGAAAAAAATTGTATTTTCACAATTGTAGTTGTAAGAAGACGAAAACGAAGTGCAGTCAATTCCGATCGAGCTATTGATCGGGAAATCATAGAAAATCTACTTATATTTTCACAAAATTCAACATGACCTGATTTGAAGATCTGTTTTTTATGAGCATAGTTCATTAAGAAAAAAGTTTTATCTTCCTAATTGCAGTTGTAGGAAGACGCCGAAATTTTTTTAATGTTTTTAAAATTTTTGTAAAATCAGGCAATCAAAGAACATGAAACCTGCACCATTCTCTTAAGCTTTCTTTATGCTATCTAAGATTCCAATTTAATAAAAAAAATGTGCGGTTTTAAGAAAAATGATTTAAAGAAAATAAAATTCCCTATGTTTGACACAAATGTTCAAAAAAATTCTCATGTTTTTGAAAAATTCAATATGACCTTATGTGAAGATTTGTTTTTTTATGAACACATTCCATTAAGAAAAAATTGGATCTTCATAATTGTAGTTGTGGGAAGACGCCGAAAATTTTTTGAAAAATCAAGAGTTTTCAACCAACATGAGACTTGCATCATTCTCTTAAATTACCTTTAGGCTATCCAAGAACAAAATTTAGTAAAAATTGTTGGTGCCATTTTTTGAAAATTTTGAAAATGTCCCAGGGGCTTCGCGTAAAGTATTCCCCAAAATTAAAATATCGGTTTCAAATTCAAGGGGCAACGATATCAGCCAGATCGATCGGAGATTATCAATTTTGGAGAAAATAGGCTGAACGTTTAGTCGCTAACGTTTTTCACAGACAAGCAGACGGATAGATAGACGGACAGACACATGGACAGATAGACACACAGACAGAGAGACGTTTTGTCGTGAATCGATTTTTCAGTATCAAGGAGCTATAAAATGTGAATTTTGGCTTTGACCACGTGTTAGAGGATTTTTTCTTCTAAATTTAGCAATTGGATTTATCCACTTTTTCCTTACCAGGGCCATATAGTAAGAGTTTTTCTGCCAAAAATCCGCCGCTTTTTCGCTCAGCATTACATAATTTTCCCTACACTACCTGTATACACCGTATATACGTACGTATACGGGAAGGTAAAAATAATATAAATAAGAACTTCTCAGTTTTTATATAAGAGTACTCATGTGCCAATATTTGCTGCAACTCATTTGTTTCGGTTGTTCTCAAAGGACGACCTCCGTGAAATCGTTAAAGGACGCCAGCCAAGTGTGGCTTTACGTTTGCTTCTTTAAGTCGGCATAGCAGTACAGTATTACGAAAACACCCTAAAGAGATATGTGTTCACGGTCTGTCAGAGGGATGCTGCGTTTCCCCAAACTTCAACGTTCACTTAGATTCCATTACACCAGATTTACACGCGTTGTGACGAACGATTCCGAAGTTTTGGCAAATGCTCACATTCGCGGTGTCTAAGAGTCAAGAGTCTTCAGTTCACTCACTTCCATGCGTGAGTATTTAATCATTTTTCCCATGCACGAATTTTAACGAATGATTTACACGCCAGTGATTGAGAAACGTGGTTGAAATGGAACGTTAAAGTTACGTTCGTTTACATGTGTCTCGTTAGATGTATCCAACCCTTTACCTAGCGTACTCTGGCTGTACTGACTAGCCTGGTCTAGACATAAATAGACTAATCCAGTCTAGTTTAAGAAAGTATATCCAAGTTAAATCTAATCCAGTCTATTTGTTTTAATCCACCACAATATAATCTAATCTAATTTATCTGCTCGGACCATTAAGTCTTGTCCAATTAAGTTTTGATTAATCTAGTTCAGTGTTACCTCGAGTACTTCAATACACACTGCTCTTACCTACCATAACATATAGGTTAATTCAGATTCGAGCGTGCTTAACCTTTGCTAAGTATTACAGCACGTTTTTCTGAAAAATTAACCGGCACAACACAACCTATGGTTCGCAAATAGGCAGGATTTTGAGAAAAAATGAGATTGCCCATGTAAATTGAACCAAATAAAAACAAAGTCTACCATTTTACTCTGCTTATTTTCACTTTTATGATTTGTTCTTTGCATTAATTGAAAGATGAAATGTTCATAAATGTCTTTTTAAGAGTGAGTAATCTTAGACAATTTTAAACTGAAATTGTCAAGTAAGAAATTGATCATATGAAAAAAAATTCTCTAAGAAAATAAATATAAATCATCCTTTTGGAATTTCTTACGAGGAGTTGATCAAACACCAATTTACCTTTGCTTGCCAACATTTCTGAACTTTATTGTTCTCTCACCAGGGCTTTCTTTTACATTTTCGAAGCATTTGCATTAATGTTCTACTACCAAGGGAAGCTCTCCACAACATCTTCCCAAGCCCATGGTCTGAAAGTTATAGATCAACTCCTCATGAAAATTTCAAAAGAATGAATTGTTTGGTGGATGTGAATTTAAGAAGAAATAAAGTTAATCCGGGGCCAATCATTGAGCGCAGGCAGTTGCACTCATCCACTCGTCTTCCCGTGCGGCAGGTGCGAGGCGCTGACGGCCAGCGACTACGTGGAGTTCTCCAACTTCATGGCGCGGGACCGGAAGTACTCGCGCTACTGCGGCCAGCTGAAGGAGCTGGAGGTGGAGTCGGACCGGAAGTTCTTCCGGGTGACCTTCCGCTCCAACGACCGCCTGGACGGCACGGGCTTCAACGCCAGTTACGAGTTCCTCGACGCCCACGACGCCTCCACGGCGCCGCCCGCCGCCGCCACCGGCACCTCCGCTCGCGGTGGGTGCCCACACCCACACCCCCATCACCCCCGCTCCATCCACACACACACCACCACGCCCACACTCGCACCCACGCTAATGCTCACGTCCATGTTCAAGCTCACACTCATATCCACGCCCACAATCACAACCACGCTTATGCCCACACCCACTCTCACGACAAACACGTGCACATCCATGCTCCATCCACACACACCACGCTAACAAACACAACCACGCTTATGCCCACGTCCACACCCACTCGACAAAGACATCCACATCCTCACTCCATCTACACACATCACCACGTCCACACCCACGCTAATGCCCGCGTCAACGTTCAAGTTCACACTCACACCCACGCTCACTATCACTACCGCACTCAGGTCCACACCCACATTCAAGCTCAGAATCACATCCACGCCCACATCCACTACCGCACTCACGTCCACACCATGTTCAAGCTCGCGCTCACATCCACGCCCACATTCTCTACCGCACTCACGTTCACGTCCCTTTTTTTCTTTCTTTTTCGCTCTCATCATGTTTGTCCTTCTTCCCACTTTTCTCTCTTCCCTCTCAGGCCATCTGACCGCCTCCTCACCATGCTGCATTTCTCCGCGTTTCCTTGTCTAATTATTTCCATGTTTTATCTCCTATTAACTTGTTTATGTATTTAAGTTTCTTTTTCCTCTTCGAGACTCTTTTTCGTATACCGCATTATTTTCCCTCTTCTTTCGTTAGGAACATGTTCTCTTTTCTCTGGGTTTAAAGTAAATCTTCCAGAATTCCTGAAGCTATCTACAAATAAAATTTTACGAACAACAGAATATGCAATCTTGCTTTATAACGAATGTTTTAATTGGGAGATTTGTTTGACATCGGGAGGATTACTGCACGCATTTAATCAGGCAAGCTAATATTGGAAAGTGTACTTTGCTTTTTGATCGCTCCATCCGCTCTGTTTCATGTAACAAGAACGTTCTCGTAGAGAGGAAAATGAGCCATCAGAATGTATCGAGCATTATATTTAATTCTTTTCTGCTTTAGAAATTCATAGTAAATAAGTTTCTTGAATATTAATTTATTTCGTGAAACGTACCGCTCGATTACATAAAGAGCCAACTTAAAGCAGATAATGACATATGATCTGATTGGAATAAGTTTATTATTGACACTAGACACAGAAGTATTTTCATGAATTCCAAGTAATACAGTAATCACACGGGCGTGAAATCAAACGACTGAGTGATATTGCGATTGATTGTGTTGTTCAGGTTTACTTTCCAAATTTTATTAGATTAAAAGATGTTGCGTAACATTTTGGTCCAATTCCATCATTTTCTTCCATTCTCCCTATTTTTTTAAATTTCGTCTCACTTTAAAATTTTGTGTGAAACTGTACTTTTATGTGAAAAGGTGGCTGTCTTAATAACTCTGCGCCAAAAAAAATAAAATAAATACATATACCATTCACTCCGCGAAAGTTAAGCATGAAAACATATTTTAGACCTATTGTTTATTTTTTAAAGTTTTAAAGTAACCTTTTTTCTTGAGTAATGCCTATAAATGCCTGTTTAGTCCATTTGCACTATTAACTTCCCAGTCAGGCGATGCTTGGGTATTCCCTTTACAAAGTGACTAGGGTTTCTCTGAGCTTTTCAGCTTTTATTTACAGTAGATTTAAGGTATCTATTATTGCATGGGTAATTTTTTTTAGATACTTCATGGAGCTAAATTAGCAGAAGAGTATCTTATATTCTGATAGTATCATTTAGTATCATTTAGAAAATGTCTGAGAATCGTGAACTAACAGAATTTTTTGTTCATTTTTGGATTACGATGCTCATTGAAACTTTACGAGAAAATTATGTTAAAAAACACAACTAAATGATCACTAAAAAAACTACGTGCGTCGTTTTCAATAATGCCTCTATTAGGAATCACTGGGTTTTGTAAACGTTTATTGGAGTTACTGATTTACTACCTTGCTATGCTGTTTTTTGGAATATGCTATTTTCTTTGACTTAAAACTAAGGCAGTTTTACAACTGATGATGGCTTTTGCCTACAAATATTGGTTCATAACTCCAAATGGCAATTTTTGAAGTTAGCTTTGACGCCTCATGACTCTTCTGTTGCTCAACCCAGCGCGTCTGTCATGCGCAGGTGCACCTCTGGCTCGCCGGGCGCCTGCGGCAGTCTCTCTCCTCCTGGTCGTGCTGCGGTCGCGGACGCTCTGAAGGCGTTTGATCGAGCAGCCACTGTCGCCACTGCCCTATTCTACAGGTGGACATTTTGTTCGGCGCCGGCCGACTCAGAAAAAGCTTCTGCAGAGCGGAGCGTAGTAAAACGCTATGTGGCCTGCATAGTGTATAAAAGGACGTTTTGCATGTTTCGTTATAGACGGAAGTAGTTCCAATTAGTGACGGCAGTGTGCTGCTAACGTTAAATCGCCATGATGGTGTATCCTCTTGATTCGCATTTTTTTCAACTACAGCTGCCACCCAACCACCACTGATACTTATAAATAATTTTATTATTTTGTAAGTACTATTAGTAATTATTATATTATTAATTATATATAATTAAGTAATAATTATGCAATTATGCAAATATTATACATAATTAAGTAATAATTATGTACAGAGATTAGTGACACCGTCATGATGTTGCATCATGGAAATTCAGAGTTAGCAGCACTGCGACCACAGTTTGGGAACAAATTCTATAGTCGTGATCACCTGACTGGTTTAGTGCGCGAAACGGGAACCTTTATTACACAGGCCAATTCCGGTGAAACACGTTTTCCGCTACTCTAACGAAACGTTGCAGTTCGCGCATGCGCAGTCTCCTAGCGATTACGCTGTGTTGCCGAACGCTGAGCAAAAACTCTGTTAATCCCTCCCGGCCGCCGACCCTTTGCTGCCCGCCAGTGGCTCGCTCTTGAGACTTCGGCAAACACGGTTTCGGCGATGAAACCTTTTATTTGGGTTTGAAATCAGTCTGCATTGTTTATATCTTAGTCGATGATTGTCGAAGTGAAGTGTATCTTTAATAAAATATGTTCCCTCATTTTTAGATAATTAGGCACAGTACGGGTGAATTCTGTCTTCAACACACAACTAAAATTTAGCTTCACACTATTATATTCCTTTTTTGTCATGTATACGGTTTTCACATTTTATTTTGTAAAGAACGTTTCACTCTTTTCTTCGGCTCCTCTGTTATAACGTACTTAATCGTTTTGTACGTGTTTGTATCCATAATATATTCACAATAAATTAGTATTTAATTAGTTTAAAATTTTGCTGCAATTAGTTTTCAACTTACTCCGTTTTTGGCTAAAAATAGCGTTCTATTTGGTGTCAAGTCTGCACTCCTACCTCTTACTTAAAATTTTTTCGAGATATGTTTTAGGTCAAGCTGTTTGATTGAAATTAGCATTTAATGATCCCAACATTATAGTATAAAAATTTACAAATTTTAATAAAGTGGAGGTGCTAACTTGTTCCCCATTTTCCTGGGGGCCCAACAAGCTGGCAGGGAAGGCTCCGCGGTCGAGAAAGTTTTCTGCAGCGGCCGGCGGTCTTTCGATAAAATGTCTGCCTTACCATCGGGTGAACACCGCACTCCCGGTGCCAACTTGAGACAAATTTTACCAGTATGTCTGCCTCCATCGTTTGTACTATTTGAGAAAAAAATATTTGATACGAATTTCATGATGTGATGCAATTCAGCAGCGTTATTACTATTGTGTGAGTTTCTGCATTTAGTCGACAGGTGTGAATCATTTGTGTGAATTGCTGTATAGTTGAATTTGAATAGTTGAACCAAGTGACTTCTACGAAATGATTAATCATAGAGTTGACTTTTCTACTCAATGAAGTAGTTGATTTATTATCCTTTACCTCTCACTGCAGGTAACATAATAGTCGTCGTGAGGTGCAGATATGCAGTTAACATGAGAGCCACAGAGAACGAGTAGTGTAAGAATTCTAAGTATGAGATGTTCATAGTATGTCTTATACTTCATTACAGAAATATTGAGGATGATGTTAATCAGATAAGTCAACGTTGTAATCAACTTGTCTTTTTCATTCTTAACTTGATCTTTGCATCTGATAAATTGTTAAGCAGCCAAAACAGATTGCCGAAAAATCAGAAAATATTATGAAACAATCCTACCTGATATTCAAATGACAATAGAAGTAAAAATCACCAGCGAAGAAAAACAACAAGAAAATAGATTAAGTAGAATAGGATATTCTACTTAACATTCTACTTCTATAGCACATGTTACCATCAACATCGGTTAACACTGAGTCACAATTAGAAACAATTACATACTCACCGTAACGACACTATATGTTTCTCTAATATGCGTCCACAAAATTTATATTTAATAGCGATGGCATCAAAAGACACAATATTCGAGGCAAATTGCATATATATAGAGATAAAAACCTAAATGCTGACCAAGAAAAATAATCTGTAAATAAATGCATTATGTAACATAAGAAAACGGTAATTGAGAATGAAAGAGAAAACCTTTCAAAAATAATACTGCTTGCACATTGTTAGCTTTTACAGCAGGCACTGCTGCGTCGAAAAACCGAAATCAGAAATTCAAACAAGCGAACGAGGGTATTGTGAGAAGAAAAGATTTTGCGCAATGAAGAAAAGAGCGTCAAGGCGCCTGCAGAGAATTCCCTAAACACTACTTTTTGATGGAACTAAGAGTATAAAATGAGAAACGTGGCATTCTCATTCAGTAGTAGGGGAAGGTGTTGTTACTTGGACGTACGTGTACCTTGGACCCACATTAATTTAGGTATAGTTTAAAACCATTCATAGTACTTTGTTGATTTGCTAGAAGAGTCATGAACTAACTTGTTCTAGTTGATGAGAGTTGCAATTTTATAGGAAAAATTAAAACCACTTTTGACTTATTGAAAGTATTTTACTTCTATTTTTCTCTAACCGCCTTTTTTTGTTTTCATTATTTAATGACAGTACAGCCATTTAAAGTATTTTTAGCTACATAGAGTTTAAAACAAAGATTATGCCTAACATAAAAATGGTTTATTTTATATTTGTAAAAAATGACCAAATGATGTTCATTGGACCGGTTGAAAGTTCAACGCCCCTGATAAAATTAATATAAGAAAAAAATTATTGCATTCAGTTATTAAAAATGGTTTATCTGTATGAATAGAATCTTCGTATGAATCTGTATGAATAGAATGTTCGTGCCTTTCAATGTGATTAAAACATTACGCGATTTAGCTGAAAATTTCGGTTTGCCTTTGACATTGGGGACAAGAGTTTAGAGATTGGTTTGAATCGTATCCAATAGAAGATGATATTACTTAGGGTAACTTTAAGATTTATTGTTGCACATTTTCATTTCTGTAAAGGGCTGCGGTGGCTCAGTGGTGCCGCTCGTGACCCGACGATGACGAATTTTTGACACTTTGTGAAAAGCTAGACCGAATGCAACCTCTGGAGGGGAAATCTAGAGGCCAACTACTCTGATCTGTAGTTTCTCCGATCAACAACAGGCGAATGCCGGATGAGTACCTTAACAAGAAGGCTCACGTGTCCACATCCTTGTCTCCCCCTTTTTCCGCACATAAGCGCGCACACGCGCACACACATACGCCCTCGACAAGCACATGTCGGGAGCTTAGAGCTTGTCCTGGTTGAGGAGGTGCCCTCTGGGGGAGGTACCTGCAAGTCGACATGAAGGTCGGCGGACAAGTTCCAGCGTGGAAGAAATACCGCCACCTCCCAGGATATAACTCTTAGAAACGAAAATTATTTGACGCGCCCGGAAAACCAAAAGAAATAATAAATGCTGCTGAAATTGTACTTTGCCCTGTTCCATATCGATTTGTAATTTTACCAAACAATTAATATAAGAAACAACTTTTCCAAAACCAAGTTATATCATAGGTGTTGAACCTTGGTCCCAATGTAAACATTTTTCCTTTTAAAAATATGTATAAAGAAGTATTTCTCAATCGCTCAAAAAATACATTTAAAGTACACTAGCGGAACCCGGCAGACGTTGTTCTGCCCTTCATCTCTCTTTATCCTTCCTTCTTCCTTTCACTTTCCGCTCTTTCTCACCGTCTCTCCCTCTCTCACGTCTCTGTCCCAGTCTCGGTCTGTCTGACTCTGTCTCTCTCTGTCACTCTCATTGTCATTTAGTTACAGATTCTGCACGTCTCTCATTAGATGGAGTAATATTGAGAAGCGCCGAACCAGCAAAAATGTAATAGAATGTTCAAAAATGCCTCATCCTGTGGATTACGGTGTGAGAAACGTTGCTTTGATTCCTTCGGCCCCAAAATTATAGTCTTTAATTATAGACCGGGGGCCAGCAAGAAAATCGACGCACAGCAAATTACAGTTGTATATTGTTCGTCATAATCGGCAATGGAAAAGAATTGTCTACCATAAAACCACAAAAATAGCTTTGAGCCCGTAATCCAAGCGGGCATAAAAAATTACACGTTCACTTCAGTATGGCGGACAGTTCGAGATGTCGCGACGTCTCGCTTCGGTATGGCATGCAACTCCTTCACACTTTGGCCCACCTAACGAACAATTTTGTACTTGTAGGAAGACGCCGAAAAAATTCAAACTTTCACAATTTTCGAAAATTCATCGTTATCCGTGAAAATCGGACCCATGCCACCCTAATAAGTGAATTTTACTCTATTCTAACAAGAAATTTAAAGAAAAAATTTGGAGCCGTTTTTGAGAAAATTTTGAAAATGTCCGGGGGCTTCATGTAAAGTACCCCCAAATTTTGAAAAATATTTTTCAAAATCTCAAAGCTTCGACTCAAACCAGGTCGACCGGGGAATATCCACTTTGGAAGAAATCGTACCTATGGTTTAGGTGCTAGTAGTGTTCACAAACGGACGGACGGACAGATGGACGTTTTCCTTTCAATTGGTTTTACGGTATCAAAGACTTACAAGAGAGGTATTCTGGCTACACCACGTGTTAGGGATTTCTTTTTAATTTAGCAACTGGTTTAATCCACTTTTTCGTTATCAGCGCTCGGCAATGAATTTTTTTCCGCCGAAAATTCGCGCAGCGTTACATAACTTTCCCTATACTTCGCATATTTCTCCGTTTATATGTACGGATACGAGAAAGTAAAAATAATATAAATTCTTAAAGCATTCGAAGGAAGATATTAATCGCGCAACTTTTCTTGACCGATGACCTTGCTTCCTCCTCTCTGGCACGAAAAACAGTTGAGGACAAAAGATCGCAGCGAGCACTGATGACATTCCAAACACATCTTTACTGGCGCGAAATAGAAACTATTTTATTTTGAAGACCTGAAGGTCTGTCCGTGAATCTCTCCAAAAAATCTAAAGAAATGACCGAAGCCAGTGAAGATCCGTCACAGGAGATACCTCGAACTCCTGAGAAAGCTACAACGCAAATTGTTGAGAAAGTTGCGAAGACATGATTGATTTTTCAGAGATTGGCAATGTTTCATAAAATCTAGTGGCCGATTTCGTAACTAATACCCCCACTCTACCCGCATTCCTTCAATCCATCGGTCAAGAAAAGTTGCGCGAGTAATACTACCATATTTGCAATCGACAACAATGATTTAATAAAGCTTCCACATCCAGTTCCTACTGGAGAATCAGTTCGATAGCTTCAGAAGTTTACAATTGAAATTGACTTATCCAGTGTTTGTTAAACCTTCTTTTTGAATACTTAATACTGTACAAATGGAAATGTTAATTATGCCTTATGTCGTCTTAAGACATTAATGTTTATTTGAAAGTTAATAAATAACTTTGTTCTTCCAAATACGTTGCAATTTTCCCCACATAATTACGAACGGTCCAAGGTACAACATACCTGGGACCAAGGTACAACACCTGTGCTGTACCTCGGTCCTAATTACAAGTTTTTTAAATTTGTAAATAAATCATTTATCTCTTAAGAATATGCGCTTGAAAACAATGTGTGATCTATTAAACTCTAGAGTATCCAGAAAAAAATGTTTCGATCAATTTTTGTCCAGAAGCAACAAAATTAAAAAATACAAACGTTAAAATGGGTCAACACCTTCCCCTAGGTACAACACCTTCCCCTAGTAATTTAATTGAATTGTAGAATATACCATAGATCAGTTTTTAATATTTTCTTCGTAATATAACAGATTAAATTATTATGGCATTGATGAAAAAATATTTTCATTTGTTTATTCAATTTTAATTAATCACATTATTTTAAGGTCGAATAAAAGGAATTATTTTTGTAAATATTGAAACATTAACATAAATATTATCAGCATTCCGTAGCATAAAAATAACGCTCATTCCCCACATGTAATTCAGTGGAACGTTGCCTCGAACTCACACCCTTTATAATTATATAATTCATGGACAATCCCTTAGTCGAAAACGCATGTGAAAGGAATACTATGAAAATATACACGATCTGGCGGGTAGATAAAGGGCTACCCCCCCCCCAACGAGCGTGCATTTTCATATCTAAAGAAAAGGACCATTGGCCGAAAATGATTTTAAAGGATCCCCCATTGACGGCGTAATGTCGCTGAAGTTCAGTTTGGCCGACTAGCTGCAGACGCTTTTCATACATACCCCCACCACCGTAGTAGAGACTCCTTTTTGCAGTCTTCGTGGCTCTAACGATGCTACACCTCATTCTAATTACTTATCTGGGATTCTCATCTATTCGTACATTCCATTTTATTCATTTCATTTTATCCAACTTCTATTATAGCCTATCCCCTCCATAGTTGCCGTTGCACAGTGGTCATTGTCTCTAAGCTGGACAAAAATGAGGAAATGATATATAGCCCTGAGATTAAAAAAACTGCATAACTGGACTCGGAAAATAACCCAACCGATAGAAAATAAGCAAGGGATTTTTTTCAATCTGCTCATAAAAGTATTGGAGAAGATCAATATGCCACAGTTTAGGGAAGGGCCGCAGCAGGACGTCCGCAGGCCCTTTATGAAGTGTGAAAAGGTAGGACGATTTTGACGTCTAAAAAATGCTCCAAAAGTGAATGACCATGTTGGAAATGATTTCTACAAGTATGAATTTTACACGGTGTACAGTTCTGTAGTGACAAAGTTGCAATGTTAAGAGTTGCAAAAAGGAATTACCACTTTTGTGTACAAGAGATAGATGAATTATTCTTGCATATTTCTTATAATTTAACAGAGGCGTAGCGTGACTCGCGCGTTTGGGAATGTTCAACAATACCGCGAACTGAAGACATCAAGATCTTCAATGTTCTCTAGAATCTATGTTATCGAAACAAATGTTACAATACTTCAATTGATTTATATCAAGAGACTTCTTGAAAGCAAATTATGCAATGACTCAGCTTCCATGCTCATGCGCGAAAAGCAATGAGATCACTTGCGAATTTATACATTTCGGACGATAATAATATTGAATATGTAAGAATCAGACTTTTTAGATGTTAATCAAGAATTAGTAGAATTAGTAGGCAAGCACTATTTCTACTGTTTTTGCCTATGACCAAGCAGAGAATCTCGAGTGAGAAAGTAAAATATTTCACCGACAACCTGAAGTGTGTAGCGCTCTCGGGCACAGACGACCAACTTGCTCATAAGCCTCTTTTCGCAATCATATGCTACTGTACGACCATAGACACGACACTCGGAAATCTCTGGGACAGGAGTGAAGAGGGGAAGGGGAACCTCGCCGTCTTGTGTCATTGTCCGTCGCAATCTGACGACAGACGCTAAAAGCGTTTTAGTGTCCAAGCAACCAGAGGCCAGCTTGTAACAACGCGCCGAATTCAATCATAGGAAATCACTTTGACATTTATACAAAACATGTTTCGCTTACTTGCAAGATTATTGATACAATATTTAGGATTATTTGACAAATATTTTACGTGGGGATGCTCAGCATCTTAGCGTCCGCTGACGCTACGTCACAGTAATTTAAAGAGTTTGTTAATAGGTCAACTTGAGGAAGTAGAAAGAGAAGTATTGTAGAATCTTTGTCAAATAATAGATTCTAAAATAATTAAATTGAAATGTTGAAATCCCTTGATCACATCCTAAAATGTTTTTGATCATCATAAAAACAGATGAATAGATGATCGCCTTAATGAAAGATTTTCTATAAACCTCTTTGAGTTCACCTCTGGCATACTAAAACTTTTGGTGTTTATGCAAGGGAAATTGCTCTTCAATCCTGCATCACACAATTATACAGATCTTGTAATGATTGGTATTTCATGAAAAACAATGCTTAAAATTTTAGTTTATGTGGCACATGTGATCGGCCAATTCTCTGAAGATGCCAGACAGTAAGACATAGTGCCGCAAATTACTAGCACAGCGACACGAACGTCTTCCAAAGTAAAAACAAATTCTGAGAGGGATCAAATGCCTAAACTCATGATCTTTTACCATGTTCAAAGTTGCTGTTATAGTAGGTACTGCTACATCGAGAATATGTGTATGGTCAAGACTTTCATATAAAGCTCTGAGAAACTAGTCCCTACAAAACGTTCTTTTAGTAAATATTCATGAACATTATACTTAGGAACCAAAACATGTAACAAGAAAAATGCCTAAATCATTTTAAACGGTTTCAGAAAAATATCTGTTCTCTTTAAGTAAGAGGCCTGCTCATGTAATAAATAACGGTTTGATCTATGGATATTATAGATTGTTGAGCAGATAGGAAGAAGTTTTCATGTTAAAAAAATGAAAACCATATTTTGAAAACTTAAAATCTAGTACATACAAGGAATTTCACCAACTACGATCCATACCCAGTAAATTGACGAAACGACATCGAAATGCAGAATTCCCCCATAAAACACCTTGTGATTGAAGAAATATTCAAATTTTCTCAGTTGCATCGAAAACCTTATCTGAATAGTTTCACTTTATCTCCTGATATCTGGAAGACACTGAAAAGTAAAAATGTTTACTGATGGCTCTTTCAACATTAAATTCAGATATCCTGGAGAAACTTTGGAATTCAAATAACAGATGAAGGAAAGCATTTGCCTTAGAAAACTGTATCCATTGTTATAACATGATCAGTATATAATAAGGCACACAGAAATATAACCTCCCGACCTTTCATTAGGAAAACATTGGTTAAAACAAATTCTCTGTTCAGAAAAAGTAATCCTACAACACTGCATTGAGAAGGTAAAATTTGTTCAAGCAATATTTATTGTTTCTAAGATTTGTTGAGAGAGTAAAATCAAAATCATTGTAAAAGTAACGACTCAGAATGTTACATCCCTACTGGAATCAGTACATGGAAATTCTTTTTAGAATTATAAATTTCAGCACTATTATGCCTGTGCTCTAGACAGTTGGAAACAATATTATACTTTGCCCATGAATAAAAAAATAAACCCTTATCTGTGTCATGGTTCCCTCAAAATGCATGACTTATTTTCACAGACAAGTAGTTGTTAAATACACATATTTTATAACAGAAAAAATGTATTAAAAGATATCAAATAAAAAATTGTATTTTTCTAGATTGGCTCTAGTTATTTGTGCCAAACCATTCTTCTTCCAAAAGGTAATTGTTGCACTTAAACCCCTTATTTATAAACTAGCAGAAGTACCCCACACCAGACTCATGTCCAGGTATTTATTTATCACAATTATCTATTACAGTATTAGAAATTAATTCAAATCTATCTATAGTGTATCGCCACCTCGTCCGCTCTAGGCCACAAGGCTACAAACCACCCTATTCCTTCCCATAGTTCTCGGCTGGCACTGCCTTGCCTCGCCTGACCTTCTCTATAATATATTATATAATACCAGCACTTCACAGTGTTTGCTCTGATCATCATTTCTACCACCAACATTGCTACTGGTAGTAAATGCTTTGTTACATAATCCTAATCTTCCAGTTTGTAACTGATTCAGAGGCGTATCTACGGTATGGCAGACATGGCACGTGCCATGGGCGCCGCTCACCAGGGGTGCTATGTTGAGTATACCCACTAAAATAAATAACAACAACCCTAATTTGAAGTATCTCGACAGGGGCGCAAATTCTATGCTTGCCACGGGCGCCAGAATGCCTAGATACGCCACTGAACTGATATTACTATTTGCGTAATGGAATGAATAAAAATGTTTTAGTAGGAAATTTTATGAGTTTTAAGAAGCAGTAAATGTTTTCTGATAATTTCCTCACCCTTTCTAATATTTCTAAAATGTCGATTCAAAGAGAGCAGAAAATGTGCTCATACTGAATGCGTCAGAGAGTATTATCATAGCCGACTATTACTATTATCATAGCTGAATACAATAGTTGGCTATGGTATTATACGATAGCACGTGCCTGGCACGTGCTTTTACAGGGGTTAGTAGTATTCAATAAATACTATAGAGATAATACAGGACAGTTCCCCGTTCTTCCACGCAACCGATGGAAACAAGTTCTCACTAGCGATCCTAGTGTCAGAACCTGGTACTGTAGCGCCAAATAGAAATATCAATGTGAGTCTTCCGGCAGAAACAAATATTTTTAAATCTACCTCACGAAATAAGACATTTTTACCTACTCTAGCTGTGATTGAATTATATTGAAGGGCTCAAATTACGGAAAATTATAATGTACTACAATGTGTTATAATGGACATGAGAACATTGAACATTTAATGAACATTATTTTCACGAATAAAGTTATTACAAATGCAAGATGTTTCTTGCCATAACACTTCCACTGATACATTTGACCCTTTTCCCACTTACTTCCTTTAAAAAGCACTGTATCAATACATTGATACCTCTGCTTTCATACAGATGATTACACCCCTTACGTAAAATATTCTGCAAGTGAATATTGATGATTTGCATTAATTGTTTTTTATGTCGTTTACTTTGACGTAAATAATTTAAAAAGTGTTTATTGAAAACATGTTCAGTCTTAGAAAACTAATAGCGAATTCATTTGGGTAGAAGGCCTGGCATTCACATACCGTTTAATCAGAATATGCGAGTTTCTTAATTTATACTTTTCATCCAAATTCTGTTAAGCATTTCTACAACCATCATATGGCACGGTACTACACAACCAGCCGCATACATAGGACTCAGCATTTTTTCTGTACTTTAGTACTTACTTGTAGGAATATCTTCAGTGTTATCCATTTCTGCAATGTTTGTTACACATGATTCAATTGGGAATGTCAATGTGCAAGTAGTCTCCCAATTAAGTTATGTTATAGTTTTAATGCATTTTATTACAAAGAAAAGTCAAATTGTATTAAACTAGCTTCATTCATGTTCAAGATTCTTTCAATTTTTACCTGGTTTTATCACGAGAAAATGTGAAGAACGAACGCGAGTTCTGCTGTATTTTATAATATAACCAAAATCTACAGAATTTTTTCCTGCCATACGTAGAATGATGTAAAGAATAGTGTTGTAAAATATGTTTTCCAGAAATCGACCAGAAAGACAATAAAATGAAAAGAAATCAAGCAGACAACAAACACCAATAGAGCACTGAGCTTAGGTTGTACCAGGTTCTGCCACCAGATGAAGCGTGCATCAGTGTTTCTCGATATATCGCGGTGTCCTGTATTGTCTTCATAGCACGAAGTCTATAAGAAGGAGATTCAACTCCGGTGGTGGATGCGTGGTGGGGGTACGTACGGAAAACGTCGGCAGCTACTTGAAAAACAAGACCACAAAACTAGACCCCTTCGACTTCAGCGACATCACGCGGCGAGAGAAGGAACTATGTCGGCTGATAATCCACAAAATTCATTGGGCCCAACCAGGCCCAACTGGGGACGCCGGTTATCAAGAAAATATACAAGTCAGTTGCTGCCTGTTGCTAAGAAAATATTCATGACATTCAACAACTCCTTAAAATTTATTTAATTTCAATGAACTTCGGGGAAAACCTAACCTTTTTCATAAGGTTTATCTGTGTATAAATGAATGTCTTATAAGTTAAATATTTTAGTTACATGTTTTATCTCTTACATTCTTTCCCAGTCGCTCAATTTTCGTTTTCATATTCTGTAGTTTTTTTTCACCTTTATTCTTTTAACCAACTTTTAACTTTCTTTTTCTGGTGGCAATCAACAATTCATCACTGTTCCTCTCCATAATGTGGAGTCCACATGATTGACAGTATTCCGATCTTGTTTTTAATTTAACACCAGAACACAATTGTTTTTGCATTTCATTTCTGCACATTGGCATTTGACGTTTGACGTAAGGTATCCTTCAATGATAAAAAAATTGTGAATGATGTTATTCTCCTCTCTATATTAGTGACAACCGTATGTCCATTTATAAGAATCTAAGATAGAACTTCATTATTTATTTTATACATGTATATAAATTTATATGAAGTAGCATAGTAGATTTTTCACATATGAAATAAAAACTTACCTGTAGTGTCATATCACTCTTAATTAACACACATTTGGTCATATCCAAAATTGTAGAGGTTTCTCCTGCTACTAAATAAATAATTACACCCATGTTAACACAAAAGAAATTAAATTTCAAAGAAACTCCAGAATTAAGGTTTACTGTGAAGTCTTCAAGGTTTTAAAGATGTGCAGTGTCACAAGATTGTGGAACTTGCACAATAACAAAATTGTGTAGTAAAAAGGTATTAATAATTAGCAGTTTTTATCTGAAGGTTAGTAGGGCCTACAAAATGAATAACAAGTTCAATGCACAAGTTACAAATGTAACATTATAAATTTTCTATTATTGAACAGAATTTGCAGTCAATCAATTACCATCCATATTTAATAGTTTCAGAAGTTCCTATACTTTCAATCGAGATTGCACACTGATGATTCTGATTCTGTATCTGATGATTTGAGGATTTCATAAAATATTAATTGTATATTTAGTGTATTATATGTTACCGGTATATTATATTTATACATAGGCCTATAACATAAAATGTTATATGTATTTATTAGCACTGAATTGTCTCAATCAAAGAAGGCAAGATATATCATTACTTACAGAACATGTAGGTGGTGGATTTCCATCGATGATCATAGTTTCAGACTCAGTATTTACACGTTCATCTCCACTAGACTAAGAAAATTTTGTGAAATATTTTTATGCATATAAGCATTTTTATAAATGTATTATACGTATAGATATATTTGTTCAATACAAAAAGGTAAAACAATAAATTTAATTACTTACAGAACTTGCAGGCAATGGATTTCCATTCATGATAGTTTTAGATGCATCTATCCTTTCGTTAGGCCTACATATATCAATATTTTACAGAATTCTGTAAGATAAGAAGAGGTAATTAAATTCAAGGTAATTAAAAATTGTTCACCAAACTGTTTATGCCTTTCGACCACGGGCGCGCCAAAAGAACGAAAAAAATACCGTCTCAGCGGGGCGGCGAGCACAACAAACCAGAGTTGAACGACCTCGAGCCACCAGCTGGTTGGCAGGGGTGGCGTGGGACGTCTTGGGGCGCCGCACAAAGGAGCGCGCAGGGCCGAGTCAGGTAGAAAGCGTGGTCGCAGGAGTGTTGACCCAACACACAGCGCCGCTCACTTACTGTCGCTAATGCTCAGATAATGTCTGCTCAGCTGAATGACCTTGTCACTTTCGGTTCACCGCACGGTACTTTAGAGTTCGTAGCAAGTTCGTGAATGATCAAATAGTTCCACGATAATGTTCCAAACACGAGCACAGGTCAGATACTTTTTCTGAACTATTAGAATGTCAATAAAACTTTTCACAATCGGCGGTCTACACTTATTTAAGAACCGCGCACAAATTCTTCTCGAAAACTCAACGTTTTCTTATAAGTCCAACTAAGAAACAAAACTTTATCTCTGACGCCGGGCGCCTCCACAATAACGTCTCGTCCCCCTGACCGCCTCTCACGTTCTCTCTGTGACGGCCCCACACCCTCTCTCTGTGGTGGCCTCACACCTTCTCCCTGTGGTGTCGCCTGCACCAAGTCCTTCGAGCCACCCTTCCCCTACCAAATTCCCTCAGAATGTTCTAGAACATCCTGGAGCTTTGTCCACGTCCGACGGCTATTGGCGAAAGGGTATTGCGTCGTAGAATAATTCTGCCCAATCATCGGAAGTTCTTGGGGCCGAGAAATGAGAGAGAAACCCGCACTCGTTCTCTCTCGCTTCAATTTTCTGTCAAATAGGGGCAGAAATTAATGACTGGGGGGGGAACGAAAATCTTAAGGGAGGATGGGGATGGCGAGGAGCGCCGCGGAAAAGTACTGGCGTGCCGCGTGCACGGGAAGACCTCCCAGGCTGCGGGACACTTGGGTGCGACGAATTGTTAGGAGGGCGGGTCCAGCGGGTGGCCTGACAGAACCCTGGCGCCGCCGTCGACCCCTCTGTCGCGCAACACGAAGCAATTCTCAGGCTCGCAGCCGTAATGGATTCGGTATCACTACACATCATTGGTTTGAGAATTCTGTAAAATATTAATATTCATTTTTACATTGCCCAGTATTCAAAAGGAAAACTAATTTAACAAGTCTATTTTCTCAAATAATGTTTGCATTGAAAATTGAAGGAACTGCACCAGTTTTCAATCTCATTGTATTTGCAAGTAAGGTATCTACATTGCCAGAAATTACCACATTGAAAGATTGGATACTATCCGATGCTTCAAAATGTTTCTCATAAAAATAAATATATTTTTGAGATGTTGGTAATTTGCGCATGTTTTCAGCAGCATTGGAATGCCATCTCTCTCACACTGTAGGATCATAAACCAAAGAATTTTTTTGCAGAATTATGTAGTGTTTCCTACATTTCAAAACTGAATTTCAGTAACTTCATTTCAGTTTTTTATTTATTTTTCCTTAATAAAACCAATAAAATAAATAAAGTTCACTTCAAAAAATAAAAAATTGTATTTATAACAATGTTGCAATATGAAACATGACAACAAATAATTAAATTTCATATACACTTAACAAAAACTTACCTGCAATCAGTAAGTTTAATTATTACTCATGTATTAAAGATTGAGATTGACAATACTTATTCACATTGTTTTCATAAAGAAAATTACTTAAATTTGGTATTCGAAAATGTGCTATTTTTTATTTATCGCAATTTTGGGTTCACTATTTCCTATATCCTGCAATTTTTAATGCAGGACTGTAGACTTTGTGATTGAGAGCCAATAATTCCTTCCCACACATTCACGAAATTGGAGCACATTGTTTAAGTAATAATTATAATAATTATTAATTACATAATAGTAATTATGATTAATTATATAACATTACTACAATTATAATATAGTATATTATATAACGATTATATTACATAATAATATATAATAATTATATAATATAATAATTATTATTAATATTATTGTCGAGCCCGCGCCGTTAAAAAAATAAATATTTTGCTTCCAGCCGACTTCGTGCTTCCCGCGGATTCGCTTTGCTTTGCTGCCATTGGCTGTTTTGAAAGCCTTCGTAGTTCTTTCAATTACTGCGTGAGGTCGCTGAAGACGAAAGGGTCTGGTTTTTGTTGTATTATTTTTCAAGTAGCTGCCGACGTTTTTCGTACATACCCCCACCACCGGAGTTGAGTCTCCTCCTTGTAGACTTCGTGCTTCATAGTATTTGGTATTCAGCAAAGAGTGGTATTCAGTTACAGGGGTTTGTAGTATTCAAACGCCTCTGGTGGTCACAGTCGTAACTAGTACCCCCACTCTTCTTGCTCGCTCTGCGTTGCGTGCGTTGCTCCAAAGAGTATACATGGCGTTGCTCTGCGTGCTGGTGTATGATACACGAGGTCAGTAACTGACCGTCAGTTGTGAGGGTTTATGTTGAAGTTGTTTATGAGAGTCGAACTCGTTAAATTTTTGTTTTGGAGAATTTAAATGTGACATTTTACCTAAGAAATTTGTCGTTCGTGTGGCATTTTGCGCAAGGAATTTGTCTTGCATAGTTTCAGCTGTTGCTGTAATACGCATAAAACAGGTCAGCCCTTTGGTAGAATTGTTTTTATTTATTTCTCACGTTTCACTCTTAATGATTGGTTTAATTTCGTTTTCTTTCTTACAGTTTTAAATCTGAAGAATTATGGCGTCTTGGAAGAGTGCGGCAAAATGTCATCGCCGAATTCATCAAGAGAGGCATCAACCAGAAAGCAGGGCCCACTTGGGTTTATTGGAAAAACATAAGGACTACAAGGAAAGAGCCATAAATTTTCAAAATAAGAAGAATACTGTATTAGCTTTGAAGAGAAAAGCGCTTGACAAAAATCCTGATGAGTTTTATTTTCATATGATAAACTCGAAGATTGAAGATGGTGTTCATCATGAACTTGATAAAGAAGACGAGCACACTCCAGAGCAAATTAGCATCATGCAGACACAGGACTTACGTTATGTTCGAATGAAACGAACAATTGAATCCAGGAAAATTAGTAAAATGCAGTCACAATTGCATTTAATTGATGTCGCCAATAAAACAGAGAATAAACATATTTTCTTTGTTGATTCTTCAAAGGAAGCTAAGCAATTTGATGTGGCAAAACATTTAGATACTCATCCTTCTCTTCTGAAGCGTCGAACAAATAGATTAAGAACTTCTACACTTCAACAACTATCACTTCCTAATGTTACCAAACCTGAACTGGAAAGAGCTGCTATGTCTCGAGATAATGCCTACAGGGAACTAAGTCGAAGAATTGAAAGAGAGAAGCAGTTAAAAATAATTGAAGAAAAGCTTACAATTAAAAGGCACCTCCAAAACAAGAAGGAAATGGCTCCTGAAAAGGTGAAACCAGCAACAAAGAGTGCTCCTCCTGAGTACAAATGGCAGTATGAAAGGAAGAAATAACTTCATTTTAAACACATGTAATTTTCAAAGCTGTTGTGTGATTCAAGTGTACTCATTTTTATATACTTCAGTCACGATGTTTTTGTCATTTTTCTCAGAGTGAAATTTAATGTGCATTCTTTTTGTAATATCTTGTGTAACATAAAATATGTTCAATTACATGAAATTAATAAAAATAACTACAATTAGAATATACATTTTTATTGAACACATGAAAAGATACATAAATAATCTTGTATTGGACACAATTTAACCTTGTCAGATTTATAGATGCTAAAATGATGTGTGGTGTAGATTCTCTTCAGGATGAGTAAGTTATGTATCTGGGACTGAATAAGCATTGGTCTTGCACATTCTCACTGTTGGATTCTGTTACATCATGTGGACCAAAGTGGCAAGGCTCATGATTCTTGCATGCTGTAAAGAGAATTGTTAATTAGTTTTGTGGAATACATCATTATTAAGGTTTGGGCTGAAATTTAACTTATCTGTGTTTTTTTACTCTAAAATTGTTTGGTAAGTTTGCGTAACAGACTGGAAAGTTGTTTGAGGTGAATCAGAACCTCCACTTTGATCGAGTGAAGCAAGTTGACTTTGGTATTTCACAAAGATGCTATGAAATTTTTGAAATTTTCAGAATGGAGGTAAATTTTAGATATCTTTATTTATTATGTCAAAAACTCTGTACAAAAACATTTACTCCCTGGTAAGATGCCAATAGAAGTTTAACCATTTTTGAGACACCCTCCCACTTTCTACTGTCAATAACATTTTTGGGATTGGATATTTTAACCTTTTCACTTTTAATCAATTAAACACTTAAAAGATGCCTTTAAAGAATAATTTTATTCCAATTTTAATTTTGAAAATTGATAAGACCCCCCCCCCCCCGATTTTCTATAACTTGGGAAAAAACATTTTTCAAATATTTTTATTTTTCTAAAATAATTATTTTCTAAATTCATTTTTTCGTGTTTTTTTTTTTAGATTCTGGCCCTCAAGAAAATGTGCGCAGATAAATTTCTTTCTCCACACGTCATATACAGTTTTTACTGTTTTTTGACAAATAAATAGATAAATAAATAAATTTTGACTGTTAACAGGATATCCTAATCAGGAGCTGGTTCATAGTCAAGATCCCATGTATTATCAAAAAACATTAACAAACTTCATTAACATTTTTCTGATATAAAGTAACAAAGCATATGGTAATAAATTATAAATTCGCTCCTCTCCTGTCCTATCCGTCGTTCACCCTTAGAAACTAGAATGTTTAGAAAATTGAAGAATTACATTACTTTACTAAAATAACAACTTTTGTGTAAGAAAGTACTTGTTGCAATACACACAGGAGAAATGTAATGGTCACACTGAAAATTTTGTAACCATTGTTTTTTAATGAAGGATTAGAAACTCTGCTAGTCAAAAGCAGAAGCATCGACTACTGAGAAGAAGAAAAAAAGAAAGGAAAAAAACGAAGAAATTAGTGTACGAAAAACATAAGGGTGTCGATTAAGAGAACAATTCATTAAAAAGGGGTTGATGAAAGAAAGGTTGGAAAGCCCTGGTCTATAATATGATAATGTTTATGTCAAACTAGCTGCAATATAAAATCAACACTGCATTAATCATTAATAAAAACAAAACTGACTAAATACGCCATACAGGCTTCTCTCTCTTTTTTCCCCCTTTTTTTCCTCTTTTTTTTTTTTCTTCTTCTTCTTTTTCTTTCTTTCCAGACAATCTGAAATAAGTTTCATTGAAAGATAAGCTTTGAGGTTTCTTCATTTTCACTAAACATTATTGTGAGTGAATTGAGTTTGTTTTGTCCCATAGTAGCTTGATAATAATTTTAACCCCTCAATGATCTTATCACTTGCACAATTTTTTAATCATTAAAGTTTAAAAGAATTTGAAAGGCAACCACGTGTCTCAAACCTCGGTCTGTGCTCCAAATGATATACCAAATGTCAGGTACATGACAAAACACCACTTCAATAAGTCAATCAGAACACTGTAACAGATTTTGTTTCGGGATAAATGTTCTTAAATCCAATAGAGTGTATATCAAATTTATTTGATTCTTTTTCTTTACAGGAACTAATGATAAATTTCTGTAATTATATTTTCATACAATTTTCAGCAAATTTGCAATTTTGTTAATAATTAGAGAGCGAATTACACCTTTGTTTGTTTTTTCTGTTCTGTTGCTCAGAAATATAGGCTGTTGATATATTAATTCTTTCATTGTCAAGGCATTCACATAATAGGTTTTTATGGTGCCCATTTTTGCTTTTCGTGGACATGTTTTCCATTTCAATTTATGGTTTCCCCAACCGTAACTTTAAATTTGCACTACTTAACAATGTACCTAGGTTTGAAACAATTGCCCAGCCGAACAGCTTCTGTTAAACGCATATTTCCTTTAAAACTTTTGACTTAATTTAATAAATGCCTAGGAAATTGTAAAGTATTTGCTTTGTATGCCACTAATATAATTTGTATTTTCTTTTGACAAAGACGAAGCTTTGCTATAACTGAAACGAAAAAAAAGACTAGTGTCTCTAAATCTTGCAGTATTTGGTTTATATCACACCTCATTTCAGTAAAATTCCTGGTATTTTAGAGGTACACCTCTTGTGGATGCAGTAACTACAATTTAAAATTATGAAACTGATTTAAGCCAAGTCTCAGGCAACATCGGTAAAGAAGTGGTGGCAAAATTTGAAAAGTACTGCAAATTTATCCAGGTTGGACCATGATGGTAAAAGTGAGTTCAATATTGGAAGAAAAAAGTGAGATATCTAATTTTGAACCCAAGGAACAAATTTCTGACATATTCACCTGCATAGAAAGGTTGTTTTCAAGCTACAAAAATGTTTTGAGTGACAGGAGATCATAGTTTACTTCATATCTTGAACAGTATTTTACAAGTATGCAGTAGTACACTGCATACAGTACAATAGTAGGTAATACATTATTTCAGTATTTGATACTTTTCAAGATGTTTGTTTGGCTCTTTCGTCTTGGCTGTAGCAGATACTTGTACTACTTCTTATTAAAATACGTTTGGTTGAAAGAGTTGTCATCTACATGAGATTTACATGAACAGTTAATTATTTATGGTGGTTGACGTGTATATCTCATTAGGCCTTACTGCTTTGTAGTAATTTGTTACCATAATAAAAGGTAAAATTAGCAAAAAAATATCAGCAATGATTTATTCTTACTTATACATAAGTGCCTTTTCTGAATTTAAATGCCTATTTTTGAGAACTTTTAGTGCCTTGTTGCCTGCGTATTTTTTCATTTTATAATGCCTATTGATCCATTCTCTATTAACCCTTTGCGGTCTGTGTCGTTGGTAACGTAAATGTCCCACATGTCGGAGGCCATCTGTGAGATGACACGCTGAAGATGGCTTCCAACTTGGAGGTTGGTCAGAGGAGGCAGGTCCTACAAGTCGGACGGCATCTCTCAGACGACACCATCGATTCTCTGATCCAGTTGGAGGGCATCTCAGAGATGACAGATGTTTCCTGTTAATTTTTCTAGACATGATCTGTATCAACAATGTGACTGCGCATGGAGCCATAAGTAAATGAACTATCTTAAACAATGTCATTGCTATCTGATCAAACAGATTTTATCTCATTCAATTTCGTTGTTTAGTTAGAGCGTACTTCTAGAGCTATATTTCTGAGGTGCAGTGAGCCAGTAGTTGTTGCTAGCACGTGAAAATGGATAGCTAGTAAAGAAGAGATAAAGAAAATTTTTCAGGAGCTAGATAAAGCCAACGGTAACTCTGATGATTTTTTATGTAATGATGTGGAGGAAAATTCTTCAGATGAACTGGACTCTGATGCAGATGGGAGTGAGGACAGCAATGATATTGTACTTGGTAATGATATGTGGACTGCTTGGAGTGATAGAGACAACAAGTTTGATGAAGTTCAATTTCTTTTAAAACCAGGGTATCGACCACCAAGAGTTAATCACCCTAAAACACCATCAGAATTTTTTCTGATGACATGATGGAAGGCACTGTAAATGAAACCAACAGGTACGGTGACGACAGAGTAAAGAGAAATATGCCTTTTACAAAACGCAGCATAAGGTCAAATTGGCATCACATTACCAATTCACAATTTAAGGCATTTTTGAATGATTTATTGAACATGGGTTTAAATGAAAATCCAGAAATACAAGACTACTTAAGTACAGGTTGGTTAGACCATTAGCCGTTTTTTGGGGATGTTTTTTGTAGAGAGAGATTTCTTCAAATTTTCTGGAACCTGCATGTTAACATTCCAGAGAATAACTTGTCAGAAAACGCTGTGTCAAGTAATTTACGGAAGATGAAAAAGGTAAGGTACTGTTTGGAAACAAAATTTCAAGGGTTTCATTCAAAACATATAATAAAGATAAACCCACGAACTGGGGTATCAAAGTGTTTGTGTTATCTGACACCAAAAATGGATATGTTTATACTCTAGACCCGTATTTCGGACCACAAACATGTGTTAATATGGTGAGACCTGACTTGCCATTCACATGCAGAATAGTTGTACACCCGGTTGCAAAATATCTGAATTCTCCCGGAGGAGGAAGAGGAGCTCATATTTTCACAGGTAGGTATTATAGCAGTCCACAACTATTACTGGAACTACTTAAATTGGGTGTATATTTGACAGGAACTGAATACCATTAGAAAAGGCATTCCGGCTGACCCAAAAATTTATAACAAATGAGAAAAGGAGATGTTGTTTCTATGAGAACATCAAAAATGACTTTCACTGCATGGAAAGATAAATGGATAGTTGTAACCCTAAGTAGTTATTATGATAATAAACTTTAGACCATAGTGCAGAAACAAAAGTGCAGTGGCATATGGAAAGACAGTGAAATTCAGAAACTTGTTGCTATATGTGAATACAATACATTCATGGGAGGGGTTGACATAGCCAATCACGATGCAATGTCATACACTTTTGGGTGTAAAAGTGCAAAGTGGTGGTGGAGAAAGTTATGCTTCTGGCTGCTGGATGTAGCAATAAATAACCCCTACCATTTGTATAACCAGTCTTTTCGGGAAGAAGAAATATGAGAGAGACATTTAAGAAAGAAGCTAATACACCAACTAGTAGGAGAATGGAGGCACAACAACTTAGCAGTGAAGCGCTCTATTTTAAATGATATATTGGATATCACCAGACTTAACGGCAAATTTCGTGCCATTTACTGTAAAAAGGGGAAATAGAGACTGCAGAGTCTGCACAGCGACAGAAAAAGTGGAAGGAAAACAACAAATTTTTATTGCCAGACTTGTCCTGGCCCTTCACCCTGGAGAATGTTTTGATCTATTCCACAAGGAAAACAAGTTCAAAGCAATTTGAACTTTTTTTCTGTGTGGAATAGAAAAGAATGCAAAAGCAAATGTAGGCATATTTAGTATGTAATTTTCCATGCTTAAAAAAAAGATTCTGTATTTTTTAGTAACAAATACTCAAATATTTAGTTCACAGTGAGACTATTACTAAACAAATTACAAACGAATACAAGATTGTTTAAAATAAAATGCCAATGGAATGAAGTGCTACGCGTCTCCACCCCAGACCGTGGAACAATGGCCAAGTTGACGGAGGTGCGCAGCGCGCCAATCCACCGAGCCAGCACGCCGTTTCCTTATATCATCTCAGAGATGCCTTCCGACCTGTAGGATTCGACACTGCTACCGCTCTATAGTGCCTGAGTGGAGAGAACACTCCACGATGTCATCTCAGAGATGCCTTCCGAGGGCAAATGGTTAATAATGTTTGAAGCCCCTTGGGGCTCTCGGGCCCCAAGCTGCAGCTCAATGGTAAATCCGCCACTGTAAAATGCACCAAGTCAAAGTTTTTTTTGTACAATTAAGAATTGTTTCCACGAATGAATGTATGACTTTTTCATATGTACATTAACACTTGGATAAAGTCTAGGTTATACTAGCAAAAAATTGCCAGCACACTATTGTGTCACTGGGTTCATAAAATTGATGAAATAAACATTATGCAAGTAATTGGTTCTCAAAAATTATCTCATAACTCAAAACTCTGTAGTGTCTATCTATTACAATAAAGGAAAAGAAATAAGAACTATACAAATACAACTTTTTTTATTTATACCATTAGCGTGGTGTGGAAATCTAAATCATGCACACACTTGGAAAACTTTTTAGACTCCTGATGAAATGATTTGGTTTGACAAGCATCTTGTAGCAGAAACAAAGTGAGATCATACATAACAAGGGAGCATTTGGAACTGAGAAACTTAAAAAGTGAAGGGAAAGACTGCAAGTTATATTAACTGCAATTTTTCTATGCTGAGAATATTTTTGCTATTAAGTTTGTTTTTGATTTTCAAGAATTACTACTATCTTTCAACAAAATGTGGACCTCTACATCTTTCAGTGAATCAAGCTTTCCAGAGAGAAGATACAAGCAACAAAAATTAAATCTCTGGTTTATATATTTAGTAAGAGCAATTTATGTTAATCAAAGAATCACACAGTTGATATATTTGCTTTCCATGGTTTTGTATTTTAAATTTCAATAACAAGTGCATATTTCTGGAACAACATTGTTAAAAACAAGTAAGCTGATAAATACCTCTTTCAAGGGTAGCAATGGATCGTTCCTCTGCATCAATAGTATCAGAAAGAACATCAACACATCCCATCAAAGGAACATTACCAATTATAATTGGCAATTTCATTACAATTTCAGGCAATCCAGCTTTTGCAATTCGGAACTAAAAAATAAGAAAACCCATACAACGTAAGACATTGAGGGACATTTACTCTTAACATACCTCTTTCCACATGAAAGATGTTTGGAAAGAGTCTTTCAATTCAATTCAATTTTATTAACAGACTTGTGTACAAAATAGTTATAAACTATCCGCTGAGGAAGAAACTTCCAGTGTGCAGGCCTGTTTAATCATATACATACACATTTCTTTTAAACTAGTATTTTTTTAAAACATTTTTTAACTAAAAAACTTTTACACTTATCTCCACACTTGTCAAAACAAGAATAATTTTAGTTGGTAATCAAATAAAAGCAATTAAGATCATGAAAAAGCCATTTAAAATGAAGGAGAGAACAAATTGTATAATTTGGGTACAAACCTTCTGGTTGTGACCCATAATCCACATCTAGACAGTTTTTTATAATGTGATTTGTCATTGGTCCTAGGTATGTTGTACCTTGGACCTTCAGCATAAAGTTTGTTTTAATTTTGATTTTTGTTTTCTAGACAGAGCAAATGACATTTAAACAATGGTGGCAAAACCCATTTTTGATTCACTCTCTGGAGGTCCAAAAATTGCAAAAAAATTAATATCGCAAAACCAGAATATTTAATAAGAGCTTTTGTTCTCAATAAAATCAGTTTTAAAACAATAAATCTTTAAGTAAGTTAATTTATAACTTTTTGGAAATAATAGTGTTTACACAATTTTTGCTTGATTAAAGGCAGTTTTCAAAAAAATTTTGCACCATTACACCTCTAAATTTTTTCTTCAATAGAGTAAGATACGATTAGAAAAGTAATGCACATTTCAATTCTCATTGAGCTCTCAGAATTTTCTAAAACTGGAAAAGTTACAAATAATGGGATTAAGTGTGCTTTTGTTGCACCATTAGTTTTTATTGGATATTTTTACTTGATATTCTTTAAGTGCATTAGAAGTTATTGTTATATAGTTTTTTAATCAAACAAACAAGTTTTATGAACAACTTTCTCTTTTAAAATGGAAATGGAAAGATACAGAAAGGAAAAACCACTAAAGATCTTCTATGTCCTTCAAACCAAAACACCGGTCATGTTATGATACCAGTAAGTCCGTACTTCAACTTCTAACTTCGCATTGCCAAATTATTTACCACATAATTGTTCATTGCCTCTCTGGCAATGAGGTGTGACATTTTTCATCCAAGAATGTGATGTGTAACTTTTTAAACCCGAACGATTTGTAGCAGAAATAATTTTGTTAGTTCAGTAGGAAACAAATGACAGCATTATCAAATTCTAGTGATCAAGAACAATTATGTACAATTTGAAATTCCTTAAAAGACAAGGAATTGAATGTAATTCATAATTTGATACTATTGCTTCCAAAACAGATCATTTTAATGAAGCTGATGCTCTTCTGGAGCAATTAGCTTCAAGAGAAAATTTATATTTTCTGTACTCTCTTCGTAAGTAACAGGCTTATGTTTCAGAATGCAGGTCTCTCAGTTTGGGATGAAGTTAAAAAAAATCAAACAGTAAGTATGTGGTGAAGGATTAAAAAATTTAAGTTACTATTGAGTTAATCAGAAGAAATTAATAATTAAATTTAAATGTTTAAAGAAGTAATACCAATTGCCAAAGAAAATACTTTTAAAATAATATTGATTAGTATGAAAGAACTCTTGCATGCTCATTATTCTTCTTCTTCTTCTTATTATTATTATTATTCAAAATTTTACGCTCGTCCGGAGTTTTTAGATATAACTCAAGGACCGAACGTCAACACATATAGCGAGACAGATGGTGAGAAGTTCTTGCTCCAGTGCACTCAGGTTCTGCTTCAATGGCTAAGAGAGAGAACCTTACGCACAATATTGGTGGTTGCCAGCAGCACGGCCTTCTGCATGGTTCTGAAGTGCCACTCATTTAGATGGAGTTTCTCTTTCACAATCCTCCAATCATCAGCAACAAACCCATTAGATGAAATAACTACGGGCACAATATCTACCTCTTTTAGTTTGTAGAGGTTTTTCAGTTCTTCTGAGAGTGGCTGGTATTTTCTTTTCTTTTCTGCAATTGTTGGCAGCAGATTATGATCTAATGGGACTGCAATATCAATTATTATTGCCCTGCAAGTAGTTTTGTCGAACACGACAATATCAGGCTTATTTGCTTCCATTGTTTTATCTGTAACAATGGCAGTATCCCATAAGATTTTTGTTCTCTCATTAGACAAAACTTGCTCCGGTAGATATTTGTAATAAGGTAAGCTTTCCTTTAACAGGTCCAATCTTTTGGCAAGAGCTTGGTGAATGATTTTGGCTACATTATTGTGGCATTGTAAATAATCTGTTTGTGCCAACTGAGAGCATCCACTACAGATGTGTTGAATAGATTCGTGGCCTTCTTGCACAGGCAACACATGTCACTGATGTTCTCTTTCATGATATATCGCCTGTAGTTATTAGTGGTTACTACCTGATCTTGAATGGCCAACACAAATCCTTCCGTCTCGCCAAAAAGCCCAGCGGTTCTCAACCATTATTATTATTATTATTATTAATTATTATTATTATTAATTATTATTATTTATTATTATTATTATCATTATCATCATCATCATCATCATTATTATTATTATTATTATTATTATTATTATCATTATTATCATCATTATCATCATCATCATCATCATTATCATTATTATTATTATTATTATTATTCCTCTAAATCACGACTAAAGATGTTATGTGTCGGCTGAATATAAAATCTACTCCAGGTTGCAACCAGCCAACTAAGGGGTAGATCTAGGGACTGTCGGTGCCTCTACAATACTTTGCGCAAAATGTGGGCTGTTCCAAATAAAGCGATTTCTTGCACTTCCCAGTCTTTTGGATTACCTGGGAGTTTAGACAAGTTCTTACACAAATTTTGCGGAACAAATCCCAGACCTCCGATAACTATCGGGACGACCTGTGCTTTTACGCCCCACATTCGGCTGATCTCGATTTCCAAACTCTTGTATTTAAGATGTTTCTCTGCCTCCTTGGTAACGACATTTTGATCGCAAGGTACAGCAACATCGATAAGTAAACATGATTTTTTCTCCATATCCCGGATGACTATATCCGGTTTGTTTGCTGCTATCGTGCGATCAGTTTGAATTTGTTGGTCGTACAATATCGTACACAATCCAACAGACGTCACCGGTTTCGGTGAGTGTTCGTACCACTTGGAGCATGTGTTCGGAACTTCGAGGGCGGTACAGATCTGCCAGTGGAGGTAGCTACACACCCTGTCGTGTCTTTTCAAATATTCGGTCTTTGCTAGAATTGGACAAGCTGAGACAATATGATCAATGCTTTCTACGTGTTCCTGACAAATGCGGCATTTATCATCTTGGGAAATTTTGAGAACCGCTTTATCATAATGTCGTGTTCTCAAGGCCTGATCTTGGGCAGCTATTACAAGTGCTTCCGATTCTGGCTTCATTCTTCCCCTTTTAAGCCACATAAATGATTGATCTTTATTGATCTGCACCTTGTCCATTCTTTTTAGATATTGTCCGTGGAGTGGTTTGTCTCTCCACAATTTCTTTAACATTTTCTGTGTCTCAAATTTCATGTTAAGTAGCATCAGAAGTTCAGTGTTTCTGTCATTCTGGGTGTCTTGCATAGTCTTGTTCGCAATGCTTCTTGCTACACTTACAATGCCTCTGTTTCCCATTCTTCGGTCAGATTTCATGACCTGCCTCATTAGAGGGTCATCTTGATGGCTGACTACATACTTTCCCATCCCGGTTATTGCATTGTGCCAGGAGGCTTCAATTTGTCTCAGGCCTCTTCCTCCTTCCTTACGTGAAACATAAAGTCTATGTACATCAGCTCGGGGGTGGGCGACATGATGCATTGTAAGCAGTTTTCTGGTTATTATTATTATTTATTATTATTATTATTATTATTATTATTATTATGCTAAACCCCACCCTCTTCTGGATCATTCCATTTCCATATTAAAAGGGAAAGTTGTTAATAAAACTTGTTTGTTTGATTAAAAACTATATAACGATAACTTCTAATGTACTTACATAATATCAAATAAAAATTTTAAAAAAACAATGCAATTGATGCTTAAAACAAGTTTTCAATAAAGGTTTATTTTTAGATTGATGTTCTTGGAACAATTCACAACATTTCTTTGAAATCATTTGAAGTAATAATCCTTGATAGTTAGTTTTGCGCTTTCCTTCATAGTCACAGAAATAATACAAAAGCATTTTACTCTGGAGAAAGCTACGTAAAGTAGTCCAGGTGATAATACTGGATCAAGCAAATACAACCCTACTTTTTGCAATATGATTTAACTTTATTACTGAACAGAGGTACACACATGCAAGTCATTACATGGAATATCAAGTAGTTAGTTTAATTTCACATACAGTTGCAGATCGTGCATGCTGAACAGGTGGGGTAGTATCAAGAAGTGCCAGGCCAGCAAAAAATGTAATAGAAGTCAAAAAAGATCTTATCCTATGCATTACAGTGAAAGGAACATTTCTTTGGGGCATTTGACCTCAAATTTCCAGATTTTAAGACTCTAATATGCTTTGTTTAGGAGTTTCGTATTTAACTATATAGGTTTTAACAATGCTGCCTGTGTGTTACAGGTTGCATTTGGCATAAATATTTAGATATTGTGTTTTTTCAACAAATCCTTCATATTTTTAATGTCAAAGTGCAATTCATCACATCTCTGTGAAATTTTGTTTCTTTATTCGTATTCTAGAGACCTCATTTGTAATGATTGGTTGCATGTGAGAGCCACAAAACTCATCTATACTACTGAAATAATGTAGAGGGGGGATCCATTTCTTTACATGAATCCCAAAGAATAAAAACAAAAGGGCCAGCCTGGGATAGCCGAGGTCACTAAGACTGTAATGTCCTTGGCTTGAAGCATCACGGATTCGAATTCCAACTTGGGTGTGATTGTTTATGTGGTCCTTATGTGTTCTTCCTAATGTTCCCCCTCATAGTGTTCCCTGTATGACCAAGTTGTTAAAAAGCGACCCCCCCCCCCAAAAAAAAGAAGAAGAGAGAGAGAGAGAAGTTCCAAAATTATAAAATTTTATTATAAACACACAAATTGTGGGAAAGCTGGTGAAAGAATGAAATAATTGACATAATCTTTGTCAATTTAATTTTCTTTTAGATAGCCAGCTTATAAAAGAGCACTGTCACCTGTCAGTTACGACATGTAGCAAGATTGATGATGACAGCAATGCCATTGAAAGTCAGTTCTCTCAATAAATCTAAGTTGAATCTAAGATGAATTCAATTATTTAATCCAAAAACATATAATTCAATTTTTGTATATGAGAAAACTAAGTTGAAACCCACTAATTTCCACTTTTGCTGAAATTGATTTAATGGTAACAGGATAATCTTGGCACTGAAGTCTATTCTTACAACATTCGTTTCTTAGCACTTTACAAAAGGCTTGATCTTTTTTGAAGGAAAAAAAAAAAAAAAATCAATGGGAGCAATCTTTAAAATTTAATATTGTTTTTTTTTTTTTTTTATATTTTCAAATAGTTGCCATTACAGTAATAAATGCCATGCAATTTCTAAAAGTGATTGTAATTCGTTGAACGAATAAAATGGGGGCCATCAAAATTGTCTTGTAATTAAAAACTCTCTTACTTCTCACATTATCAAAGTTAGCAAAAACAATATTCTATTGGAACAAACTCAATACTGTCCTAGAATTTACTTCGCTTAAGCAGTCTCAAAATTTTAGATGTCAATTACAGAATCCCACTACAGTACACTGGATAACTGTAAAAAGAAATGTAAATATATTCTTCCAAAAAACTGTCGAAACCAACAATAAACAGTCAAACCATAAGGAAAAAATTGGTAAAATGAGTTTTGGCCATGCAGAAAAATCACAGAAACTAAGATATTGGTGGATTGTAAACTAGCCTCCTCATATACGTTCAGTTACAATTATAATTGTATTCTTTTCCTTTCAGAAAACTTTTTCTTTGTTGTATTTTTTAAAAATTACACAAATGTAATTTTTTGACAATTCTCTCATGTTGTTTATATTTATAGTAGGAGTATTTTTTAATACTTTATTGCCTTTAATACCTTAATGGACTGAATAACATGACATAAATGTCACTTAGATGTAGTCCTTTGTTGTTTTTTTAAATTACCCAAATGTATTTTTTTTAATAATCTCTCATGCCATTAATATTTACATAACCAGCAATTAGTATACTTTATTACATTTGAAAGAAGAAGTGCAGAAAGGTTGTGTGAAGTGAAGGTATGAAAGAATTGCAAAGGTTCAAATTTCACTTTTACAGAAACCCTTAAAAGCTATTTTCTAAAAGATGGCTCTAAAGTTTTCAATGAAAATTTCCTTACGGGGTGCAGTTTTACTCTATAATATTCTTAGTCATATTTCAGTTCTACTAATTCCTAAAAGATCGCAAAATTAAGAAAATATAAAAATTCATTGAACAGCAATACATGGCAGCTGGAAAGAGGGTGGGGCAAAACCTAAAAAATAGCCCAGACCGAAGAAATTAGAAAACTAACTAGTACGAGAAAGTCTGTGCCACTCTGTAACACAACTAGTTTTCACATTGTCTCATTGTTTTGGTCCCATAATAGTAGAATTGAAATATTACCAAGAATATTATAGAAAAGTAATACCTGACCTATATGCTCATCTTCACAGCAAAATTTGGATTTTTTTTGAAAAGATGTCATTAGACCATTTCAGAAAATGCACACTTTTGAGCTCATTTTTACAGAAACTTATGACTCTTTGAAACACTTAGTAAGAAATCATTTGCAGCACTTATACACACAAATGCAATAATGTAAACACACCACTAGTAATATTAATGGTGAAAGAGATATTTAAAACAAATTATATTTGTGACATTTTTTGAAAAATCAAGTAAATGCATCAAAATTACATTTATGTCATATTATTCAAAGCAATTAGCACTATCCATTAAAAAAGTTGGAAGAAGAAATTTGGAGCTGTTTTTGAAAAAAACAAACTTGTTTTTAATATAGCCCAAATTTAACTCAAAATTACTCCAAAACTCCTCACGTTTTCAAAACAATGTGCATGACATTAGTTAATGTCTATTGATTGCTTTAACTAGAACACCCAGCTTTCTAATATCCCCTAGAACATCCAGCGGAGTTGTTTTGACTCCGAACCTTCAACGATTCTTTTTATAAGGAAATATTGCAAAAATATTTGTCTACGTTAGTATAACAATATTAAATATGATTATTTATTCTATAATGGAATAATTATACAACTTAAATATATTTCAAATAATCCTTTCAATACTACAGTGAAACTTCTATACAACGTTTTTTAAGGGACCATGAATTCTGAACACTGTATAGAGGAAAACACTATAAAGAGGAAGACTGTGCACATGGGCTTTTGGTTGGGACCAGAAAAAATTGATGTAACATAGAGGAAAACATTATATGGAGGAAAGTTATATAGAAGTTTCACTGTATTCCGTAGAATGGAAGTTAAAGAAACGTTTTGGACAGAATGGGGAAGTAAACGGATAAAATAATATGTTAAAAAATAAACTTTTATTTATGAATAATATTTTGGCAACAATAACAAAAGAAACATTATTTCAGATTTGAGTATTTCTGAAGAACTGACAATGATATAAACATTTAATTTTCCATAATACCAGTTTCACTTGCTTCAGAAAAATATATTTCCTTTGCATTGCACTTCCCATATTGTCTCGCAATAAGTCAACTTTTTATATTTTTTTATTTTATTTAAAACTAGTGGTGCTGAAACAGCACATACTTTCTCGCCATTAGAAATGGTTATGTAATACTATTTATACCACAATTTGTCTCCGTATTAACACACATCAAGTCATCATTTTTTTGTAAATATAATTTGAAATCATAGAAAATTTGGTGGGAAAATTAAGTAGTTTCAAGCAATAGATTTTTTTTTATTCAAAACTTTAAATGAAAATGTGTGAGAAATATATTTCTGGCATTGAATTCATTGTATAAGGTATGAAGTGTATTCACGAATATAAATTAGTAATATAAAATAGTTATTAAACACTGTGGTATTGTAATGTATTCTACAAATACATATTACTAATACATATACTACTGTAATGTATTCTACTAATACATAAAAGTTTTTATTTCCGCGTTTTTATTTAGTTTATATTTCCGCGAACAGAATACAGCCATCACTGTTGCCTTATCAGTGTGGCATTACAACAACCAACAATTACCACTCATCTATTCCTTTCCACATTTAACTCAATTAAAGGACACAATTTGAAATGTAATAACAGAAATATAACATAAATATAATAAACAATAATAAAAAATGAAATAAGAAATAATATGCAAATTCTAACTTACTTAGCATCCAACCACATAATTTGGGAGTGGGCGTTTGAAAGTTAGCAATCTTTATATCGCATTTATATTATGTTCACATCAAATAGGTTTTAAATAATTTCTAAAAGATTAATTTGTAAATGTAAAACAAAAACTCCAATGGAAACAAACAATGAAATATGAAATAATATAAACATTCTAATATATGTAGCATCCAGTTTATACAAAACACCTCTGAACGTTGTGATATACCGACAATACCACTCCATTATTGTCAGAATATTGGGATTATATTTCTCAGTTTGGATGGAGAAGAAAATGTGCATCTTTGTTTGACAGGTTTAGTCATGATTATATAATTATATGAATTTGTAATTTGTTAAGATATGAGATGGTGGTGGCCATTGTTATAGGAAGAGGTATCATATGGAGGTGGCAGAGAACATGTAATGGGGATTTTGTTGGTTGGCAGAATGGAAAAAGAATTGTACTTTTGTCAGTGTGTTCTGAATGCGGAATGAAAGGAATATTGCTGTGACATGGAGAAATTGAAGAATTGTAAGGAGCGATGCTCGAGAGCAGGCGTTCATCGATGGGAAGAGGCGCTTTGAATTGAATGACAGCGGAGATGATCATGAAGACCAACGGAAAAGAATGTAAGAATGTTCAACTCATTTTTTTTTTTAGTTCACAGGAGCAAAAAACCAGAATCTGTGTAGTTAAAGCAATCAATAGACATTAATTGTATTTGAACTAAGCCAATTATTTATTTGCGGGCAATCCGATGTGGTGAAGTCAAAGCTACAATTTCCAGCAGCTTTGCTTATTTGTATGAAGGGCACATCGATCGACTGGACTTGCTAGTCCAAATATAAGTAAGTGGCAAAAATAAGTAATAGTGGTTTTTAATTAGGAATAGTTGTTCAAGAATTGAAATAATTATTGCAACGTCAGGAAGTTAAGAATTTTCAGAGTGGGCAACTAATTTTCACACCCAATTACTTCACAAATACTCATATTTTCAAAATATTCAACATCACCTTATATATTTGAAGATCTGTTTTTGATGAACACATTTCACTAAGAAAGAAAATTGTATCTTCATAATTGTAGTTGTAAGAAGAGGCTGAAATGTTTTTAAGTATTTTTAATTTCTCGCAAAATCAGGAATTTTAATGAACATGAGACCAGCACCATTCTCTTCAGCATCATTTATTCTATATAAGGTCCCAATTTAATAAAGAAAAGTGCGATTATTAAGAAAAAATGGTTTGAAGAAAATAAAATTGCCTATTGTTTGATACAAAATTTTGCAAAATATGCATGTTTTAGAAAAATCAGACATGACCTTATTTCAGGATCTTTTTTTGATAAAACACATTTCATTAAGAAAAAAAACCTGTATTTTCATAATTGTAGTTGTAGGAAGATGCTGAAAAATTTTGAATTTTTTCAGTTTTCAAAAAGTCAGAATTTTTAGTCAACATGAGCCTTGTGCCATTCTCTTAAACATCCTTCGGATTATCCAACAACAAAATTATTCTATCTTCAAAAACAAAGAAGTTACAAGGACATAAAGGAGTCGAAATGATGCCTCTGGGCATTCTAATGTTAAAGAATTCTTGTGGAGAGGAAGAAAAAATTTATATCTTCAATAATGAAGTTTTATGAGGGAGTCCAAAAAGTTGCAAACTTGCAAATTTTGAAAATCCAGAATTAAGAGTGAAAATCGGATCTATGTAATATAGGTGTATTTCACTCTATTCTTACAAGAAATTTAAAGAAAAAGTTTGGAGTAATTTGGTGTAAATTTTGAAAATGTCTTAATATTTTTTCAAATAAGTTGGAGTGAAATAGTTCAAATTTGTTTGAACTTTAAACTTTCTTTCCAATAAATTTGACTACACAACAAGTGTATATTTTGTCTTTTTCTAGTATATCTGTAAAAATATTAGGCAATGATTGGAAGTGTTTCCAGCTGAAACTTTATCATACAGCTTTACCGGAGAATTTCAGCGCAACTGAACAGTGATTAAATTAATTTGAAATTTCATAATGACCAACTAAAACAGCCTAACAAGAAATGGAGCATAAGGAAATGAAAAGCATTTTATCATACTTACATATATTTTATATTTGATGTCAATTAGATTGCAGTATTTCAGATATGATGAGACTACAGCTGGAACAATTAATGCCTCCTCCATCCAGTACTGAGATTCATTGGGAAGAATATATCCTCTAGTGATTTCTGAAGCCACGCGCTTCATTTTGCGAGGCCAAGCCTTGTGATAATATTTTATGATCTAAAAACAAGAAAATTAAAAAACTGTGAAAGAATATGTTTTAACATGACAAAAGTTATGTTAATTAACAAAACTTTGAAACATAAAATATGATTTTTCATAATTGAGAATTGGTAGTTTTAGTACTAAGGTTTTCAGCAAGTCAACCAATAGCACAGCACCTGAAAAAAATCATGAAAAACTTCCATCACCTATCATTTTTGCACAAATTAATATTTTAATTGTATGGTCCAAAGAATAAATACATATTTATATCATTTCTATTATGGTATTCCTGCTCTTGGTTGTCCCAACTGAAGAATTCTTACTTAAAGCAGATTAGATTGTTATTGTAGAGATGCAATTCCTTTGTTGTTCACTTCTGAACTCAACTGTCATTATAACTTGTTTTTATTTATTTATTTATTTAGTCAAAAAACAGTAAAAACTGTATATGACGTGTGGGGAAAGAAATTTATCTGCGCACATTTTCTTGAGGGCCAGAATTTTATTTAAAAAAAAAAAAACGAGAAAGAAAAAATTAATTTAGAAAATAATTATTTTAGAAAAATAAAGATATTTGAAAAATGTTTTTTCCCGAGTTATAGAAAATCAATTTCAACTGTAAATGAACTACAAGCAAAAGGAGTGCTCAACAAAACGTGCGCACAGTGAAGCTAAATTTACGTCCAGAAGCAAAACAAGGGGCCATCTCAGCATTTGCTCTATGGATCAGGGAAACTGGACAAAAACCTGATCGAGATGGGTTGATGGTTGTTATTCCTGTGTAGATTTCATTGAAAGAAGTGATGTTGCCCTGCAATCGTAGAGTTATTTTCTGAAGGTGTAGTAGACAATTAGTATACAAGATAACCTCAAGAGGCTGTCATAATTTACCTGACAACATTTGTTATATTTGTGGGGAATATGCTGTCAAGAAACTACAAAGAAACATTACTGAATTTACAAAAAAATGTATTATGCATACTTCAGGACGAGACTAGGTGATCAATGCAAATTGTGGGCTCCACATGAAGTATGCTGTAGCTGTTTGAAAGAATTCTGACAATGGTCACAAGATAAGAAGAAATCTTTCCGTTTTGGGGATCCAATGATATGGATGGAGCCCGTGAATCACAGTACTGACTGTTACTTCTGTTCGTGTAATGCAGTTGGATACAATCTAAAAATAAGAAAGATTGTTTATGCTAATGTTCAATATGCAAGACACCCATGTACCACATTGTACTAAAGTAAGGTGTTTTCATGGGTCAAAATATTCGAATACTCTTTAAAGATGAAGTATTTGGAACAAAAATTGAAATTGTTTAGAAAGAGTCATGAACAGCATTCAAAGATGCTGTGCAGAAATTTCTTGGAAACCATAAGCACACTAATTTTGGGCTCCTAAAGAACAAAATGTTTATGAAATTTAAAGATGGACTGTTCAATGAGCCTGAAATTTCCTACATTTTCATTTGGACTACTTTCCCGAAAATATCTGAATTGTTAGTGAAGAACAGTGCGAAAGATTTCATCAAGATGTCAAAAAAATGGAACGCAGATACCAGGGCAGATGAGACACGAATATGATTGCCAACTACTGTTGGATGCTATACAGGGAAGTACCTCAAGGGTCATACAAAAGGAGAAGTGGCAAACGGAGCTTTGATGAAAAACAAAAATAGAACCACAAAAGGAGAAGTGAATTCTTGAAGTGATTTTCTGCATATAAAATTTGGCCATTTAATTTTCATTTGCAAAAAAAATATATATTTCTATAACAACTGAATTTATTTATTCTTTTCCCATATACACAAATACACTTTGTGGAAAAACCTTATGTGATAGAAAAGACTGAAGCTTATATTTTAAATAAGCATACCAAATTCTGTTAACTACAGATGAAATTTCTCAATCTTCAGTAACCTACATTTTACAGGGCTGTGTAATGTAAATAATTCTAGAAATTTTATTAGTAGGCATGTATTTTAAATAAAAATTATTTCTTATCAATAAATCCCAAGTTAGTCAATTTTAATCTAATTTAGATTACTTTCATGTAAAGTTAACAAAATATAGAATTATAAAAAATAAAAATTTTTGCACCAAGAGCAGTTACCTCAGATTTAAAAGATGAAAACAAAACAAGCTTAAAACAATCAATTACTCCTCTTCTTTCCAAATGATCCCATGCTCCCAGAAAGCAAGAGGAAGTTAAGTGATGGTATGTTGAGGAGACAAGATCTTAGAACTGATCAATGAATTTCAGTCTTCAAAATTCTTGTATTTTAAATTTTGTTTCCATTGTAAAGTTAGAAGGAATTGTAATGTTTTATTAACAGAATTTAGAATGATAAGACTGAAAAACAAGAGTTATTTAATCAAAACAATCTAATTTACTTGAAATTCAGGATAAAACAAGCATTAAAAAAATGAACCCCATTCTTTTGCATGGACGTATTTGGGGAACGTCCAGAAAATATTTACAGATGCAAGGTGTCAGGTGTCTGGTGTCTGTTTTTATGTCTATAATTTGTCAACCTTTATCTCTATATCAAATTCTTTCAGTATTCTCATGAAGAAGAAAAAAATATAACTTTTAAATTTAGGCCTCTTGGATTATATGGAAAACATTTAGATTAATAAACAATATTTTGTAATATATTACAAGACTTAATCTCTATATTATCTAAATCTGGTTAATTTCACAATACGTCACTGCATGCTTAAAATTTTACACTTTTTCTCAAGTTTCCTACAGTAAAAAAAATCTATGAAAGTTTGCATTTGGCACATTCGTAACGTGCACTGTTCATGGGTCATCACCAAAACTAATCTATTGTAGCAGATTGGGGTGGGAAAAAGAACAAATGACAAGTGTTTTGGAACAAACTTACATTCAGTTTTTCATTAACAAAAAATTAATAAATGTTTGTTCCAAAACACTTGTCATTTGTTCTTTTTGCCACTGTTTCTGCCATTTAAAGGACAGAATAAAAATCTTTAAGAATAAAAATCTAAAAAGTTTCTTAAAACTTTCAGAGCAATGCATGTACAGGGAAAAAAGCATAAAACAGTTTATTATTGTAGCAGCATCACAGTTTATTATTAGTATAACTTTCTTTAATATATTTCAAACACATTGTTCTATAGATTAGTTTTAAATGCAGGCATTTTTGTGATATTTACGTTTCCTCCTCCATCATTAGAATTTCTAGTTGTTGTTTTTTTAATTAGAAAAGATACCAGTACTAAATGAGAATGAGATGCTTGAAGAACCTACACCATTATTAAATTTTTAACTTGAGAAAATGTATACTAAATTTCTAAATCTAAATTTAAGATTAAAAATTACTACCAAAACCAAATTACAGAAAAAGATATCAAATTACCTGAATTAGCTGGGCCCTAACAGAAACTACAGGTTTGGAATCCAAATTGTTAATTTCAGCATTTAATATTATAATTTCTCCTGGAACATATCCTCTACGTGATGTGTGAACTCCAGCATGAAGTTTAGTCTTTGCACACCAGCACCATGTGTTATTTTTCTTATCTATTATAGCTGTTGAAGGGTACTTCACAGAATGAAAAGACAATATGTAAGCTCCAGATGAAATTATTTTCTTGACACTCAAAAGGAGGGAAATTACCATCAGAAACATTTTACAAAAGAAAATGAAGAAATAAGCATGAAAATACATAATATTGAGAAAGATACCTTTCAAACCCATTGAGATCATAGGCTACTTCTTCCCCTATATTTTACATACATTTGATTAATTTTTTGTTATATAAATAAACCATAATACATATTTGCCTTCAAAAACTTTGACTGAATCTTGTTGAAACTTAAAAGAGGATTGATTGAATAGATATCTACCTGTGATTTAGGAATATTATTAAGATCCAAAGGTGCATTCACAGAAATTATAACTTTCTCAGAAAGTAGTGGAAGTTTTGTCCCTTCAAGTGATGAAGAAATGGTATATCGAATGTAACATTCTTTTGATTCAAAAGATGATGGTATACTGTCAGGCAGTACAAATGTAAATGGCAATTCATGATTTCCAGCATCTGTAAATAAATCATGAAGATTCCCATCTGAAATAAATACAACAAGTTAAGTATTTTGAATCATTATTCCATGATCTCAAATATGACCTAAAAATATACCTTGTGAACTGTACAGGTATTTTTCATCTTCTACATACGTTTCCTTTTTCTGAAAGGCTAATTCCTGATCTGGAGGATCTTTTTCCTTATAATTTATCACAGCTACCCCAATTAATTTCACAGAAACACCTGAAAAAAGTGAAATTTATGGTATTCTTCTGAACTGTAATAATTACCCGTGTCATTTTTTAATCTTCAACTTACGACTTATAATAACTTCATGTGATATACTGAGATTTACTGAGCCCTTCACAATATCTCCTGGAGAGTAAGTATCAAATTCAGACAGAAGACTTATTTGCATTGTAATAGACTTCATCACTGATAGATGTTCTTCTGGATTGGTATCTGCAAAAAAAATTAATTAAATTATTAATAACTCATATGTTCAAAAATTACCGGATTAATCGCAAAATGAAAGATCAAAGTCGCAAGTTTTAAAAACTCTTTCTATTTGAAATATCAAGACGGCAATTTTACTTTATCCTCGTCAGTCTCTACTCGCTCTGACCACCACTCCTTACTCTGCAAACAGCAAACTGTATTCCTCAGCGTTCGGGTATTTCCCGCTGATTTCTCGCTACCGCGCGAATAGGACGCACCAATCAGAAATTTCGTTTGTTGCTTCTGGAGTAGCCCCGTTTCTTTTCCCTCGAGCATACGATTCGGCACGGGTCACAGAGAGAACTGCCGCGTTGACAAGGGAAGGGTAGGGAAGGGAAGCTCACGTGTTGACCCTTGGGACATCTTGCAACCGTCGCGACGTCTCATACGCCTTCGAAAATTTCGAGGCATTAGAGGAAGAGAGAGAAAATGAACGTTGTGCAGAGACAAAATACCCGGAAATTACACGGGAGCGAGCATTTTTGGATATCAGATTACGCCATTAACGCTCCTTGCTATAATTTGTGAATTCAATAAATGTTAGTAAAGGAGTGAGAGTGTGTCTTTCAGGGCTCAAGAAAACATGCGCGTAGAGCAAACAACAATTTAAAATGGCAATTTTAAATTACGAACATGTTATAACCAATTCGAAAGATTTGCAAATACAATTTGAGAGGAACGATAGAACGGAGTGAAATGGTGCAATAGGAACAAACAATATTAAATGTAAACAATCTAGGCCCCAATTTTATTTACCCACTAAAAGTAATCTCCATTTTCTTGGGTAACGTAAGAATGATACATTAATACGAGTAAATAGAAAAACTATTATAAATAACTTATAAAAGTTCCAAGAAATCTGGCGCGATAATGTCAATGCCGCATCAATCGTGAGAATAGTTATTGCCCAAGAGGCGGGAAGTCCGAAGAAATGCATGAAATGAGTATCGCCCAAAAAAACTTCTAATAAGCATTTTAGGGTATTTCACGTATGATTTAGGAAAGAACTTTCACTATATTGGCAGGGGCGGATTCAGAGACGAATTTGGTGTGTATAAGTTATTTCGTTATTAAAGTCGTTGAAATTCAGAGCGGCAAAACGACGAAGGATTAGCGTATTATATTTTTCATTCACAGATGTCAACAGATAGAATTGAAATAAAAACGCATGATATGATTTACAAATTAAAAGTTCGCCTACATACAAATATTACTGTCCAGGACTGAAGACAGTCGACAGGATTTCACAAAATATGTTTCAAGCCTCTTCTACTTTTTTTATTAGATTCTTTCTCTTTTCTTTTTAAATATTTTCTTTCTCAGGAACTTATTAACCGCGCCGTCTTCAGGCGCATGTCAGCGATCCATGCCCTATACTTTTGTTTCGGACACACTGTAATTGCGCGAAATGTTACAGCGGCCCACGATCACTCGCTTGGCATCCACGGAGAGACCTTGCTTCGCCAACACTGTTTCCGATTGAGTCGGCCACACTCCAATACATGGAAGTCGCCGAGCACCGCTTGTGAAGTGGAGTAAGAAAGAGATTTGAGCGATCACACGCCTCTGGAGAACAGTCGAAGACATTTTCCATACGTACCACTCGGCTAAAATACAGCAAGAATCAGGATTCCCATTCGTAAGGAATAGGCTAAGGGTGTGGTACTTTTTTCGATACATTTTAAACGTTTCTGCAATTTTTCCTGATCTTTCTCATTTTTATTTTTCCAGCACTTTTACCATTTTAATTTGTTTCTCTAAGCCTTGGGGGCGGGGGGGGGGGCTCCCCTCGATCCGCCACTGTGATGACATCAGCTTGAGTTACGCATCTGAATTTGTTTTGATAAAATCTTTTACTTAAGTTTTCTTTGCTTTAAGCAGTGGCGGTTCGTGGCATTGTTGCAGTGTTGCACAACAACCAGAAATTTTCGGCCAATGTCCCTTGGAACATTAACTTTAAAAAGAAATTACTTCGTGCGAGTGGTCTATCTTCGAATGAACGTATTATCTGCAAGCGTTGACAGACAAAGAGAGGTCCCAGCGAGCGACCGAGAGCTGGGGCGAGAGAGTTGGGTTTCAGTCGCAACAACCTGGTCCTGGAGTGCGATACGAACCGAACTTCTTTGTATTATCCCATGCCGTCCCATAATCTCCCTAATGTGTTGCAAATGATTTCGAACACCGACGCGTGGAGCAGCACCTCTGAAGCCCGTGATGAATTTCAGCCACCGAGGTATATGGAATTAAGAAGACAAATGACTGTTGCCTTTTCCGGTTTGCTTCGTGGTGCTCGTGGCGGGAAAGTACATTTACAAAATACACGCAACGAGCTACATGAAGGCTGACATTTTGAAAGAATTCTGAATGCGTATCATAATGAACTTAATTTGTTATATGTATTGAGGTTTGACTGAATAGAGAGACCTAGAAATTTTGTTATCTTAACATCAGGTAATTGCATATTGTTCATTTTCAATGGAACATGTGATTGCCGATTTCAGATTCAAACATGCATTGAAACCGTTTTTCCTTCGTTAAATATTGATTTATTATTACGAATCCAATTTGCAACTTCAGAAATCGTACTACTTATTGCTTCTTTTTTGCAAAGAACATTCGTGTCATCGTCAAACAGAACTGTTCCTCCATTTAAATAGACGAGGGCATATCGTTTACGTATAACAGTAAGAGGATAGGACCAGAGGCGTATCTACGGTATGGCAGACATGGCACGTGCCATGGGCCACTCACAAGGGGCGCTAAATAGAGAATACCCACCTAAACAAATCAGAACAACCCTCATTTGAAGGATCCTGACAGGGGCGCAAATTTGATGCTTGCCATGGGCGCCTGAATACCTAGATACGCCTCTGGATAGGACCTAAGATCGAACCTTGCGGGAATCCATGCTCAATTGGCAAAGAATTGGAAAGATAAATAAATAATGTCCTTTCGTGCCAGTACGGTATTTCTACTCTTTGAGTCCGATGTTGAAGGTACGAAGTTACCCAAACTAGGGCAATGCCACGCAGAGGCGTATCTAGGTATACGGGCGCTCATGGCAAGCATAGAATTTGCGCCCCTGTCACAATACATCAAATTAGGGTTGTTGTTATTTGTTTCAGCGGGTGTACACTAGAAATTTTTTGCGATTGACATAGTAGAGAAAGAATTATGATTGAATCATTCATGTTATCAATATTTATTTATATTTGTGTTAAGAATGTAAACTAAATTGACAACTATCAATAAGAATTCATAATTACTTATACATATAAAACTGTGAAACTCACGAATGCGAAAACATTACAATTTTTGTGTAGACCAGAATTTTAACTTGCTGAAATATCTCACAGCTTGCAATAGCAAGTTACAAGATACATACTACATTTGATAACTTTGATATCCACATTGTAGTATAGACCCTCAATGTCGAGCAAGAAGCTAAATGTTTCATCAGTATCTTGTAAGCAGGTAAATCTCATATGTAATGTATTTTTTTTGTACAGTAGCATTGTAACATCAGCTTTTGAAATTGAACCTAATAGTTATTTTTACAGGAAAATTTTCGTGCATTATGTTTTAAATAGATATAACTAGTGAAGCTACAACAGCACATACTTTCCCGTATTATTGGAAGCAGTTACGTAGAATTGAAATATTGCGCTTTCAGCCATACTAACATCTTAGCTATTATTTGAAATCGTCCATTTCAACCAAAAAGCGATCAACCAAAGTGCAAGAAATATGGGTGTGTCAACTAGCCGCCTTTGAAACAAATTTTTCTGAAGCCAGTTTGAGACTAGTTCCTCGCTTGTCCGTACGGCCAGACGGCCAGACAGACGGGGAGACAGACATTTTGCCGTCATTCGATTTTTCGGTATCAACGGCCCACAAAACATGGATTCTGGCTACACCACGTGTTACAATTTTTTTTCTAAATTTAGCAACTGGATTTATCCACCAGAACTGTGTAATAAGAGTTTTTCTGCCGAAAATTCGCCGTTTTTATTAATTAATTTATTTTTTGCGCAGCATTACATTCCGTCTATTTCGTAAAAATATTTTCGGATAATCATTGAAACGAATAAAATCGTATCGCAGCATGAGCTGAGTTTAGCCTACGTCATTGTATATAATCTGTTATATGACACATTCGACCAAAATATTTTGAATAAAAAATCTTATCTTCATTTACCGATCACACTCTACTCACAGTCATGCAATTCCATAGGATGGGGAAATATAATAACTAAGGGGCGGAGTTTGATAACCTAAAACATTGCCAAAAGTGATCAATAAAATACTCTTGATATGTTTTTTAAAAATGCTCTTAAAGCCAGTCGCAGCTGGTGCCGCACGAGCTTGATTGTTGCATTTGTAGGGTTCGGACGGTTGTTGCAGATTCATTTGTAGGGCAGTACGTCATTTATAGGGCTCGGACGTTCAGATAAAAACATATTTTCCCCTTAAATCTTGAGCGATTAAAGTTCAATGGAAATTCAAGAAGCTCCGAATGGTTTTCATATAAGGAATTCCACATCAACAAAAAATATGGTAGATTTTAAGAACAGGGTTCGGCTCCTATTGACGCGCACGATTCGGTTCCGAACGAGTCATTCGCGGCGCCGCCACAGTGTGCACACGGCCACGTGGCCAACGCACTTTCGTGTAGAATCGTGACGCTTCGCTACCCGTGTCCAAGTTGAGGACGAGGCTCGGGCCTTCGGCCCTCGCGTTAACATAAAACATCCTTGAGTCTGTCCAACGCATAATTACCAACGCATTTTATGCATTTAACATTATGCATGCAACGCATTTTATGCATTTAACCATTGTAATTCTCCATTACACATTCGCACCACACCGCAGAATGCACAATGCAAGCAGTGCTCCCTGAGTGATTCGTTCTCGTGGTCCGCGCGAGTGAACCATGCGCAAGTGAACCGTGCGCCGTTGTTTTAGTGAGCCGAACCCTGTCCTTAAAATCAGCCAAAAATATTTTAAGTTGCTTAAAAATAAATATTTTCGTCAAAACAAAAGTTATTACCTATTTCGAACAATTTTATTTAACAAATTAATATTTTGATGCTTTAAGAGTTTTTGGATATAGAATGAAAGACGTGTCAGTTTGGAAAGCAATGGTTGGTCACTCATCACGTTACTGTGGGACTTCCCGGGATTGAGTGGAGTGAGTCTAATTCACGACCTGTCAAAACGTCTGAGGGGCATTCTAACACTTTCGGCAATGGCACTCTGAGCGATAACACACACTCACAACACGATCAGCTCCCAAATTTCCTCAGAGTGCACTGACGAAATATGCAGTGATAAAGAGGAGAGTCACGTTTCGCGTCGAGACTTCTTACTAACGTAACGAAAAACAACAGCCATTTGTGCTGAATTAGACACGTCTTTGGTTTCATCTGTAATAATTGACAGAAAATCTGAATTCTTAATTTCATTCGAAATTTCTTCTTGCCAGACCTCCAACATTACTTGCAATAATTCATTCTGTATTATTTTGGACATTCCCTTAAAAACTGTTGCTTTTTCAAGATCGGTTCTCAAAATAGAATTTAACTCTGAACTAAAAATCACAAGGCCTTTAAAAATTCCAGGATTTGACGATTTTTCAGTCTCATCGTGTCCCCTCAACACCAGTTCAAAAGCCCCACAGAGACGGACACAGTTCATTAAAATATTGAGAATTGCCTGTTATGCCGAATTTTCTTTTCTTCTTTCTCCGCTAAGAGGTGCCCAGCTGTGACGATATACTGGTATTTCCAAATAATGTGAACTTCAAAATGTTTTTTTAAGTGTACAGCTCATTATTCATGCTTTTATATATACACATTCAAATGATTCAAATCAGTGATTCCTGATTTTGTCCAGCAATTTTCTCCTCCAAACAAAAGACATGGAAAGCAAAACAGAATTTTTCACACCACATCCACAGAGCCACGCATTTCTAAAATAATCTTCTCTTTTAAAAACCCTCATAAATTGTCTATTTCCTGTCTTTACAATTTGCACTATATTTAAAATTAGCAACAGTCTGCCGAGTTCTTTTATTCTCAGCTTTTCTTCAATAAAAACCTGAGAAAAACTATTATCTCGTAAACACTGTACAGAATTCATAATAAAAAAACTCACATATGTAAGTTTCATAAACCTATTAATTACCTAATAAGTGACGTTTGACTACCTGTAATCATTGTAATTAACTTCACACTCAAAACAGTTCAAGAACTCAGAAACAGTTCAAACAGAACCTTTTATGAGAAAATGGCGTTTGAGCATTTCTGAAAATGCGGAATTTTGAGCTACTTTTCACAGAAAACGGTTGAGTTTTCGAAAAACTTTACTTGACATTATTTAAAGCGTATGTACTCATTAATATAAAAATGTCAAGAAATCAACGCTAATGTAAATATTCACGACGTGAGAGGCAAGTCAAAAAATTACATTTTTGCAATTTTTGAAAAAACGAACGAATAGAGTAATACGTCGTTTATGTAATCTCATGGATCACATATCCCTATCAAAAGTTTAAATAAAATAGTTTGAGCCGTTTTTGAGAAAATTTTATTTTTGTATTTTTTTTAAAATTGCACATATTGCACGCAATATTGTGAAAAAACTACCAAAATTTCCCAAAAAATGTACATGACCTTAATGAAAGAACTCACTTTGGAGAAGAAATTTTATTTTGAGGGAAAATGTCTTATCTGCAATTTTATAGTTGGAGGGAGACGTCGACAAAAATTCAAACTTTTGCAATTTTCGAAAATCCAGAGTTTTCAAGCGACATGAGACCTACGCCATTCTCTTAAATGACCTTCAGACTATCCAACAACAAAATTTAGTCAAAATTGTTGGCGCCATTTTTTTTTGAAAATTTTGAAAATGTCCCAGGGCCTTCATATAAAGTACCCTCCAAAATTAAATTATAAGTTTCAAATTCAAGGAGCCGCGAGATTATTCAGATCTATCGGAAAGTATCAATTTTGGAGAAAATCGGCTGAACGGTTTAGTCGCTAGCGTTGTTCACAGACAGATGGCCGGATAGACGTTTTGCTTTCAATTGGTTTTTCGGTATCACGGACCGACAAAATAGGGATTCTGGCTGCATCACGTGTTAGGAGATTTATTTTTCTTAATTTAGCAACTGGATTTATCCACTTTTTCGGTACCAGGGCCCTGTAATAAGAGTTTTTCTGCCGAAAATCCGCCGGTTTTTCGCGCAGCATTACATAACTTCTATACATACCTATACTATACGTACGTACGTACGTACGTATAGTATACGGGAAAGTAAAAATTAATCATGACGATTTCAGTGGAATCTGGATACATCGCCTACAATAGGCTAGTTCCTCAAGTAAATTTCATTATATTTTTCGATAGTATTCGTTTTATTTTGTAGGTATTTTATACAATTAAAACATACAGCATTGAATTTTGTTAGTGATAACGTTTTTGTTTTTAATTTGAAGCAATTTTTTTTCGACATTTAATGGCGCAAAATTTAGTGTATTTTTGACAGGTCGATCGCTAAACGGCCCTTAAATGTTTAAAAGAACAATTATTTTATTTCGTCTTTTGTGTAAAGTTTAATTTCATAATTGAAAAATAATTAATTGAACGTGTTTTCGTAAATGTCGAAAGCCAAAAAGCGCCCCTTGTGATTGGCGCCCATGGCACGTGGTATGTCTGCCATACCCTAGATACGCCTCTGATGCCACAAGTTCCATACGAAGGTAATTTTGAGAGCAAGATGTTATGGTCAATAATGTCCAAAGCTTTCGAAAGATCTAAAAATATTCCAATGGGTGCTTCATTTTGGTCCATTGATGAAGCAACATCTTTAAGAAAAGAAAAAAATGGCAGTTTCCATAGATTTTGATTTCCTAAATCCGTGTTGTGAGTCTGAAAACGCTTCGTTTTTCCTGATAAAAGTTTCCATTCGCGCGTAGAAGAGCCTTTCTAGTATTTTTGAGAAAACTGACAAAAGAGAAATTGGCCTGTCATTTTGAACTTAATTTTTGTTCACCTTTTTAAAAAGTGGCTTAATTTTTGCTGCTTTGAAAATATCTGGAAATATTCCTGTGCATAAAGAAGCATTAAAATGTGAGTTAACGGATGTATAAAGGCAGGCAAACAAGTTATTATTAAACGATCTGGAAATTTATCTAAACCAGATGAATACTTATTTTTTTAGTTTACTGCCTGTTCTGAGAATTTCGTTGGAAGAAGTTTCGGAAATTAACAACGTGTCGGAAATGTTTTGGAAAGCGTATGATGTTGAATTTTGTGGTTTTAGTCCCTTCGTGAGATCAGCCGCAATTTTAGAAAAGTGTTTGTTGAAGAGATGTGCAACTTTTCCCGGGTTACTTGCTTCTCTATCATTATCCTTTAAAACAAAATAGTCTACAAGGTATCGAGATGATGTGGATGTATTTTTTTACGATATCCCACATTGCTTTAGTTTTGTGACTAGCGTTCATAATATCCTGTCTATTTTTCATTATTTTTGCCAGAACTATTATTTTCCTTAAAATTCTATTGTATTCTCGGAAGTATACGTGGATACCGGATGATACATTATGATTTTTAGAAATAAAGTAAAGCGTACGTTTGTTTTTACACGATGTTCTAATTCCTTCCAAGGCTTTGAGAAAAATAAATTATATTTTTCATTTGTGTCAACAGCGTTGTAAACTGCGCCCCATGATTCCTTCAGCAAGTAGTCCGTAAATAATTTTATGTTAACTTTAGTAAATGCTCTGCACATGCGTGTATTATTTATTGTGTCAGTGTTATGTATATTGTGTATGTTATTAGTAATTGTAAGAATTTGTGCGTCGTGGTCACTGTAACCTAGATTATTTGTTATTATTTCATACATAGTTGTGGTTTTGTTAATTATAATTTGATCTAATGCTTTTTGCGATTTACATGTATTCCGTGTAGGTACATTCACTGTAATATCTAAATTAAAAGAATGAATGAAAGTGAGAAACTGCTCTTTTTCTTGGGATTCGCTCAGAAAATCAATTTTGAAATCACCACATACAACAATGGATTTAAAAGAGAGATTACTAATTTTGTTCAGAATTATCTCTAGATTTTCTAAGAAAGTGAAATAATCTAAAGATCACTTTGTTGGAGGTCTGTAACTGCAAAGAATGATAATTTTGAGGGTAGTAAGATGTATGACTGTTGTTTCAAAAACTTTTTCAACTGCATAAACAGTGAATTCTAGCAAGAAGGTAGAATCAATATCATTTCTTACGTAAATACACGAACTTCCGTAAGCAGGACCCTTATTTGATTCCCTCGCTCTACAAAATGATCCTGCAAGGTAAAAACTAGGAATTTGGAGTATGTTTATATCATTATGAGACAACCAATATATATGTATATATATATATACTAGCTGACCCGGCAGGGCAAACGTTGTTTTGCCATATAAATTATTCCTAGGATTATTTTAGTAGAAAAAATGACTGATTGTCAGTGTTTGAGGATGTGGTATTATATATAAGCTGAAGAGGCATGGAGCGCTGTGAACGATGAATATAAAAATAACACAATACCAAACATTTATATTTTTAATTTATTTTTTGAAATGATATACATTTCTAATTATAATAATTTTACTAAAAAACATACCAATCTCCCAACGCAATAGAGTGTACAATATTTTTTGTTATCACATCTTTAACTAACACAAATAAATTGGATGGTTTGCCCACTCGAGAACATGCCACGTATAATTCACCGTGTGAAAGACATGGTGCGCTAAACAATAAGCCACAAACAGACATCGTTTGGTCTTGAGACGTATTGATAGTCATCGCAAATGCCAATCTTAACGGAAATTGAAGACGTTTTAATTGAATTGGCACATCTGTGCATACGCACAGATGTAATAGGGATCCGTGGCAGTAATATATTATCACCTCGAAATTTGCCATTTAAAATGATGGCTTCGACGTTTTTCATTACAGCCCTGCAAATTAATCATAAATTATTTAAAAATTACATCGAAATAGAAAAATTACGATTAACGCCCACACAATAAAAATAATGGCCGAAAATTGTAGTGAATGAGAAACGGCTTATTGTATGAGAGATCTCATCCCTACACCGTGCTGCTTATTGGGTCAGAAGCAATGTTGGCAGATGTGAAACTTCCGATTGCGAAGTTTTAAGTTCGAAAATGCGGATTTCTTCTAATGAATGCAGATTTACTAATATAATTTAAAAATAGGGGAAACATCAATAATTCATTTATCGATATCTGGCAACATTGGTCCGAAGTGACGCCGGTAGACGCCTTGCGGGGATACTGGTCAAGTGATAATTACATCATTATATCATGTAAATCAATCAGGGTTTTCTTTACCTATTGTTGCACTAAATGGTTGTAAAAACGAAAATCTATATATTAAAAGACGGCAGGAGACAATAATTAACGATAATAAATAAATCTTCTCTAATGAACAATCATTTAAAAAATTGTTATAAAATGCATGTACACATTTTTAACTGTTCAACAATGAATCAGTTCCCCATTTCGTACATTCGGGAATTTAATATCAACTTCCGAAGGCTAACTAAACATTAATTAAGGCTAATTAAACAATTTGCAGCAACAAATATCACAAATGATTAAAACAAAGTTCCTAGTCATATCTACCTATAGTCAAATAGTAATTGCTGTACTTTTTTTCCTGCTAATTGTAGTGTTAATGATATATTAGTCTCTAATATGCTTAAGACTCCTCAAACCTAACGCAACAATGTATCGCGGAGACAAACATGTTTCTAGTTGAGCCCGGCAGACGTTGTCCTGCTCCTATATTTCTCTTTCTCCGTCTCCGTCTCTCTCCGTGTTATTCACATTTAATAACAGATTCTGCACATCCCCGAGCAGGTGCGTAATATGGAGAAACACCGTGTAGCGGGTGAAATACCGCAGTCTGAAATACCTACCGTGTGTACCGGGTTGCCTAAAACGTTCAGTGCGAAAAATAAAAAAAAAATTGGGGTGGATCACCCTTATCACTAATGGGTATAAAAATAGATAACAACCTATTCTCATACCTACTGAATGTACATATAAAATTTCATCAAAATCTGTCAAGCCGTTTCGGAGGAGTATGGTAACTAAAACTGTGACACGAGAATTTTATAAGATGTCATTCTACGTAAAACTGGACAGAAAAGAACCTGAAGTGTTTCAAATTTTCTAATTTTTTTATACTATCAATTATGAAAAGTAAGAAACACGTATTTTTTGTTGAGCCGAGAATACATTATTTTTGAAGTTACAATTATTGAAATATATTAACTTTTCTCCAATGTCGAGATGTTTAATAATTTGTAACTCCAAATATATTGCTTGTAAAAACTTGATTTCAAATTAAAGCTAAAGAAGCAATCTTTCAACAAGTGTTTATAAATAATTGCATATTTTCATATTGTGTTTTTTTAAACTGTTTATAATTTTTAAAACGAGTTTTTTAAGATGATCCCCATGATTTTTTGTTTTAAACTCCACGGCAATAAATTCTTTAGACTTTCATCTCCATCTCTGCAAATTTTCAAAATGGCTTCTGTTTTAGAACTCACGTAAAAAAATAATATTCAACGGAGCGCAGAGTATTTTCTCGACCGCCGCTGCGCGCCGCTGCCATACCGCTTTGTCAATGCTCCCTGTGTCTTCCTCCACTGGACTTGCGGCCTTGCGAAACACTGCCCACGCCCTTTCATCGATGTCAGCAGGTCGTTTACCACCCAAGGCAATGGCAGGAAGTCGACCAAGCAATACAAACATTGGGATCAGTTTACATCCAAGAGTGTGTGAGACAGTGCAGATAATATCCTCGTTTGTTATGCGTGTGTGAGTGCCCGTGCGTTTCTTTCTTTCTAGGAGAGTGACAAAAAATAATTGAAGATGGCAGGTACAATGAAGATACGCTTTGATTCATGTTCCAATCCTTTCAATCTAGAAAAGTATGGTAGAACTGAATGTAAAAATTTAAGACATCTAATACGAAGTATCCTTCAAAAGTTGGGCACACAATACTTACAAATCACGCCGAACTTGAAAATTTGTAACATATGCAAATGGAGAACTTCAAAATGGTTTATAAAATGAAAGTAAAACTTCTAAAGGTACCATTGAAACATTTTCCAGCAAACCTGGTACAAGTCAACAGAGTAGAAATTCAGAAGAAGACAATAATTCGTAATTGAACATTGAAATGAGCCATAATGGTGAAGTAGAAGCTGCGCCAGCCAAGAATGTAAAATTATCACATCTGAAAGAAAGTTTAACACTATTGATGTTAGGTGAAACACCTACTGGTAAAAACGAAACTGAGTCAAAAAGCATATTCTCGTCGAAAAGTGGATAAAATAAGACGAACCTTAGAGAAAGGAATATTTGATATAGAAAAGGTAGAAGAAGAACAAGAAAATGAATACATCATAGAAGAATTGAAAAAAGATACGAAACTACTGATGATGATAAAAATTAAAATTTTAACGATTTTCAAAGATTGGTCTTTTCCTAAAGTTAAAAACATTTCGATGCATCTACTCACATGATAACTGATGCAAAAAAACTAGCAACAAAGGAATATTGTCAACTCCACATGTGAAACCCAGAAGAGCTATCGTCGCTTCTGTACACTAATGTGTTGTGGCTTTTTATTGTTCAGATGACGTTAACCGTGAATGAATCATGAATAAATAAAGGAAAAAAATAATTTTATTTCAGTGAGAGTGAATGGGAGATAGATTCACAAACAAAAGAGGATTATACTGAGCAACATGAAAGAAACCTACCGACATTTAAAGAAAAGTCTCCGCATCTAAAGATCAGTTTTTCAAAGTTCGCTGAATTAAGACTGAAACACTGCATTTTACCAGGGGCTAAAGGTACATATACAGTATGTGTTTGTGTATATCACGAAAACGTAAGAGTAAAGTTCAGAGATCAAAGAATTATGGAAACGTGAACAAATTTCACTCCTCCCCATAGCTCGTCACACACAGTTTTTAACTGTTTTTGACGTAAATAAATAAAAAAAAGTTAATGTTTGACGGAGGAGGTCACGCAAAGTTAACAGATGATGTTAATGCATTGAAGGATTGTCGGTACTACCTAACAAAAGTTATTTTTGACCCTCCAAGAGCTGACTGTTACTTTAAAAAGTGTGACAAATGTTCTGGAATAGAACAACTTAAAATGTTGCAGGAAAAATTTGAAGAGAGGATGATTGACAGAGTGACGTATCGGCAGTGGATTCACGTTGAATGATTCAAGTACATCATGATCCGATTGCGACTCCCAAGAAGCTCTATGACTGGGCACAAAAACATGCAAAACATATTGTTTTTCTTCTTCACCAATGAAGATCATGAAGAAGAAAGAATTCACTTAAAAGTCGTAGAAATGTAGCAAAATGGCTACGTGGTATACGTTCATTATATTCCTTTGTTCCTATTTGTGAAGATAAAGAAATAATTAAAACATGTTCCTTGAAAAAAAGTGCACATATTATCCAAGTTATATAAAGAGAAACTTAAAAAGACGAAAATCTGATACAAATTAATATTTTATGTTTTGAAATATTAACAAGAACTTTAAAACTCATTGCTCAATGAACATTTTCACTTATCTTCCTGTTGTGAAGCTTGTTCCCCCCAGCGTTTCATTCGATAGCTGCACATACAACGACGGGCGCATGAGGTTCTCGCGGCGCTGTGAACGAGGTAAGATTTAAAACATTCTCAAAAAGTTATTTTAACAGAAGCCATTTTGAAACTTCGCAGTCCTTTAGAAGAAAGTATGAACTTTCTTTTCATTTTTTTTCCAGATTTTTAATTCGTGGTAAAATTAATAATTGTATAAATAAAACTATTTAAACAAAAAATTAACATTAAAAAATAAAATTTTATAAACAATAAGATAAATTTAATGAAAGGTACAGATATAAGCTTTGATTTAAGAGGAACTCAAAATCGAGATTTTAAAATGATTTTGAGATACAAAATATTATACATGTCAGTGCGTATGAAGTTACGGAAAATTAAAAAAAAATAAAATGAAAATATAAATATTTGAGCAAAACTAAAAAACAATTGTTGTATAGTTTGTTTTCACGAACCTCTGAAAAAAGAATCAGAAAAATATGAGACATCGAGGTCAATTTTCCTTCAAATTCGTCCGATTTTGAAATTCCTCCTATCTTTACCTTATAAGTCAGAACTGCCTTAGAGGAAATGAAAAAAGGGAAAACACCCGACGAAGATGGGAAAACCAAAAAATATCTCAAGATAAGCGAGACAATTGTCGTTATGCCACTGACTAATCTCTTCAATATGATTCTAACAGAAGAAGAAATACTCCACTAATGTAAAATTAAAACGATTTTACTATTACACAGAAAGGGGGCCAAGGACGATAAAAATAATTATCGTCCAATCTTCTGGTCATCCAATATCTACAAACTACTTTAAAAAAATTATCAATAGAAGGCTATCCCACACTTTAGATGGAAATAAACCGCCGGAACAAGCAGGCTTCAGATCAGGCTGTTCTACTGTCGATCACTTTCCAGCAGTTGGTCAAATCTTTGCCAAATCGCATGAATTCAATCTAAAACTCTACGTAGCTTTTATGGACTTTCCTAAAGCCTTCGATTGCGTCGAACCCCCTTGCATTTTCGAAGCATTGCTGAAACAAGGAGTTGAAAGAAAATAATCCGCATTTTGGCAAAACTTTATTTAGATAGTCGCTCAAAAATCAGAACTGACAAAGAAGGCCCTCATTTCAACTGTTTAGAGGTGACAAGGAGACCGTTGTCGCCGGAATTATTTACATGCCTCGTAGAGGAAATATTTCGACAACTGAATTGGAAAAATAAAGGAATACTTTTGTACGGACAGAAATTGTCAAATTTAAGATTCGCAGAGGATATAATACTGGTTTTCTCAATCAGTTAAATAATTAGAAATCATGCCGCAATAATTAAAAGTACAATGCAATAAGGTAGGTCTCCAAGTGAATTAAGCAAAACAAATGTTATGACAAAAAGCAAAGAAATTCAAATCAAGCTAGGAATACAAAATAGCCATCCACAATAGCCATCAGAAAGAAATAAATAGAAGAATGTCACAAGCTTGGAAAAAATGTTGGGGGTTGAGTTTTGTGCCGTTGGATAAATCACTAGTGGTGCTACAGAACTGCACAGACTTTCCCGTAATAGTTTTCGATTTCCTTGGGTCTTCGCTAGCTATTCGGAATTGCCACAAACTCTTTCTTGCCGGCTGTCATCTATCACCGCCAAAAGTACATTTTTTTTGCCATTTTCTTAATTTTTCGGTTTCCTATTGGTAGAACGGAAACATTAATTTTATAATATTAAAGAACACAAAAACCTAGCCGTAAATGGCAATTTTCTTTTAAAAATTATGCGCCGTTTAAGAGAAAATGGGGTTTTAGCGCTACTAAAAATGCGAAATTTGAAGCTCATTTTCACAGAAAATGATTGAGTTTTCAAAATACTTTATTTGAAGTTATTTGAAGCACTTACACTCACAAATATAATAATGTTTACAAATTGCTGGTAATGTGCATATTAAAGATGTGAGAGATCTTTCAAAAAAATTACAATTATGTAATTTTTGAAAAAACAAAAAAGTAACTCAAAATAAACTTTACGCTGAACTAAAGAGTGTAATTAGCACTATCCGTTACAAAAGTTTCAAGAAAAAAATTGCAGCCATATACGAGAAAATGGCGTTTGAGCATTTATGAAAATGCCGAAATTTGAGCTACTTTTCACAGAAAACGGTAGTGTTTTCGAGAAACTTTACTTGACATTATTTAAAGCATATATACTCTTAAATATAATAATGTGAAAAAATCGCAGATAATGTAAATATTAACGACGTGAGAGACAAGTAAAAAAATTTACATTTTTGTAATTTTTGAAAAAACCAACCGATAGACCAAAATGGCTTTTATGTCATTGATAAGAGTACATTTACCACTATCCCTACCAAAAGTTTAAAGAAAAAAGTTGGAGCCGTTTTTGAGAAAATCTTGTTTTTGTAATTTTTTAAAATTGCACATATTACACGCAATATTGCACGAAAACAACCAAAAGTTTGAAAAACATTTACATGACCTTTATTAAAGAACTTAATATGCAAAACAAATTTTATTTGAAGAAAAAATCTCTATCTTCTATTATGTAGTTGGAGAAAGACGCCTAAAAATATTCAAACTTTCATAATTTTCAAAAATTCAGAGCTGTACGTGAAAATTGGACCTATGCCATGTTAAAAAGTGTATTTTACTCTATTCATACAAGAAATTTAAAGAAAAAACTTGGAGCCGTTTTTGAGAAAATTTTGAAAATCCCCGGGGGTCTTCATATAAAGTACCCCCAAATTTTGAAGAATCTTTTTCAAAATCTCAAAGCTTTGACTAGAACCAGATCGACTGGGGAATATCCATTTTGGAAGAAATCGTACGTATGGTTTAGGCGCTAGCAGTGTTCACAGACGGACAGACAGACGGAGTTTTCCTTTCAATTGGGTTTTCGGCATCAAGTACCTAGAAAACAGGGTTTCTGGCTACACCACGTGTTAGGGGATTTTTTTCTTAATTTAGGAACTGGTTTTATCCACTTATTCGTTTTCACGGCCCGGCAATGAATTTTTTTCCGCCGAAAATTGGCCATTTTTTCGCGCAGCATTACATAACTTTCCCTATACTACGTACATCACTCCGTGTATACGTACGTATACGGGAAAGTAAGAAGCGATAAAAATAAAAAGAGACATTAGACAGCTGTGTACTGCCACCAGTGCTGTATGGGGCACAAACCTGGGCATATACCAAGCAGGAAAAGAAAACACTTCAAATAACGCGGAAGAAAGAAAAATATTACAAGTAACACTCAAAGATCACATTAGGAATTCAAAGATTAGAAGGACGCAAGTGAGAGACGCTGCTCAACAACACAAATGGAAATGGGCAGGTCATGTAGTACGACTGAATCACAACCTTTGGGCTAACAAGACAACAAGGAAGACCAAGAAGATGGGCCGATGAGATAAAGGAAGTTGAAAGCAATCTGTGGTCGCGGACAGCGAGAAACCGTGAAGAACGGAAGAAGGTGTGTATATAAACGCTAGTGTTTCAAAACGGATCAGCTACAGTAAATGCGATGTGGTGCGTATTAATAAATAGTAGAAATCAGAATAATAGAACAACAGTAACAGTACATGAGCCAATAACAGTGTGTATGAAAAGAGACAGATATAACAGCGGAAAGTGTTAGGGGGATAAAGACAAAGATCAAGTACAGTGTAATCAGCTAGATGTTTAAGTTTTCCAGATTAATTCCACTATCAGTACTATAGGTGCGCAAGAGTGAGTATAATGCAGGGTAATAGTGAACTAGAAACAGAGTTGTAATATTGAGAACGAATAATTGTAGGAAAATAATTGTAAGACCCACAAACATTGCTTAGTTATGGGAATATTATTAAGAGCAATCCTCCATAAGGAGAGGCCGTTGCCCACCCAGGGATTCTCAGGCTTTATTATTATTATTATTATTATTATTATTATTATTATTATTATTATTATTATTATTATTATTATTCCATTACATCACGACTAAAGATGTTATGAGTCGGCTGCATATAAAATCTACTCCAGATTGCAACCAGCTACCTAAGGAACTGATCTACGGACTGTCGGTGCCCGTACAATACTTTGCGCAAAATGTGGGCTGTTCCAAATAAAGGGATTTCTTGCACTTCCCAGTCTTTTGAATCACCTGGGAATTTAGACAAGTTTTTACACAAATTTTGCGGAACAAATCCCAGAGCTCCGATAACTATCGGTACGACCTGTGCTTTTACGCCCCACATTCGGCTGATCTCGATTTCCACTCTTGTATTTAAGACGTTCCTCTGCCTCCTTGGTTTCCAAACTCTTGTATTTAAGACGTTTCTCTGCCTGCGTTCACAATAGCTATTTTCAACCATGATAAAGTGAAACTAGAGCGCCGCGCAGCGAGTCAGATTGGCTGGAAAAATTCTCCCGCTTTCCCCAGAGGCCCAAAAAGTAACCGTTTTCAGCGCGGCCTAGCGTCTGAACCGTTACTCAGAAACTTAAAGTATGCATTTTGTGGGAAAATTTATTTAATTTAATTTTTAATCTAACAATTGTTTAGATAAAACGCATAGTTTTGAAGATATAAGCAAAAACTAATACAGGGAGAAACTTTTAGGATGTTCTGCAATTTTCTCTGTGAAGCCGACCTCTTTGAGGTGGCAAACATCCAATTCGAATTCAGCATCAGAAACATATAGGACCACTGAGAAAAAAACTTCCGAAATTTTTTTTCTGGGTCAGACACCTTTTGACAGGACTAATTCACAGTACTAAATTTATATGTTGCCTCATGGAGTCTTTAATCAATAGGTCGACTTTCTTGTGATGTCCATGCTTTCCTCGCATTTCACCACCTGTGAAACCTCTGACTTCTTTGTTAAGAAAGGTACGTATAGGCAGAGTAGGGCAGTATCGAAAATACTTGTATTTAAAATAGGTATTTTCGGTACTTTTTACTTTTCCGTGTACCGAAAATATATAATATATTGTAACGAACGTGAATTTCACATACTGTTACAAGATTAAAACCATTGTTGAAGGCGTTGGTACGATTCAAATAAGGCGCGGAACGCACCAGAAACCTGGAAATGCAGCCTGACGCCGGCAAGATAGCGCAGCGTTCGGCGATGCACGTGACGATGACGTGTTGCGAGGTCACCCGGAGAGGGGAGGCGGGGCGTCTCACCCCTCATCGGTGGGCCGGTTAAATACGCCGGCGCGCTGACCACAAACCCCTTTTCGTCAGAAATTTTGCGAAGTGTTTCCTGCCTGAGTTATAGTGGCGAGAGTGCGGAGTTGAAGAACCGCGGAGAAATAGTTGCAAGTTGTTAGTCGAAGTAACGACGATAAGAGAACTGTGAATGAACTTGATATTAGTTTGAAAGGTCGAAGTAGCGGCGATATTCAGTCAGTGGTGGTACGCAGTTAGTTGAGAAAGAGCGTAAATTTAAATAGGCGAGGTGCGAGAACGCAGAAATCAGAAAACAGTTACTAAATAAATTGAGAGCGCGACGCCCATGAACTAAGTTAATCGTGCAGTCGTAAGATTGCAGTCGTGCGAAGGACTAGTGGCACGAGGGCGTAAACAAAAGCTGGAACGGGAAGAAGAAATCCGGTACGAGCAGAAGGAGAAGCTGGGACGGGAAGAAGAAATCCGGTACGAGCAGAAGGAGAAGCTGGCACGGGAAGAAGAAATCCGGTACGAGCAGAAGGAGAAGCTGGGACGGGAAGAAGAAATCCGGTACGAGCACAAGAAACTGGGACGGGAAGAAGAAATCCGGTACGAGCAGCAGAAGAAGAAGCTGGGACGGTGAGAAGAGGGCCGGGACGAGGAGAAGGACCACGAGGCGTTCAGAACGCCTGGTTACGCGGTTGCAAACGCCGGGGCTGGCGTAGCGAGGCCGCGTGAGACCGCGCGCACCATCAGCGAACGTCGCGGATTTGAAGAATTCGTCGCCGGCGAGGTCGATCAAAGCAAGCGAGCAGCGAGCCACTGGAAGGTAACGGAATATTGGAAAGGGGTGAAGTTTAACGTTGAGGCCGCCGTTCATAGCAGCCGCATGCCAAAGCGGTACAATAGAACGATCGTGAAGTAAAGAATTTAGGTATTGTCGAGAATTCTTTTAGCAATTTGATTTGAGCGCAATTTGATAATGTCGTTTGCCCTAAATGCCTTAAGGATTGAACAGTGATATTCATCCAATAAATGTAAAAGGTTCTTAAATGTTTAATTATTCAATGTAAATTTAAAGCAAAGAGGTGAACGAAAATTTTCAAAGATAACTACTTGTCTAGTTTTACTTAAGAATAATATGGGTAAATAATGATGTAAATGAGTGTAAATAATTGAAGCTGATTTGCAAAACCGTGCACGGAAAGTGAGTGATCACGAGTAAAAATTCAAAGACTATAATTGCCAGTTCTTTTTGTGTTTGTGGGAAGTCACCACAAACGTAGTGTATGACGAATGATTTAAAATACATTTTTACTTTATTTGATTTGTTTCTTGTGTGTTACCCTTGGATTTTCCTTACCGCTGTAGAATCCACTGCCCTGAGAAAAATTCAAGCTCGAAAGAGCATTAAATCTGCGTACGCCCTTCAGGCATGAGTCGGGTGGCTATTGTTGGGAAAGTATGTTAGAATATATATACGGAATAATATATATAATATATATATGAGAGAGAGTAATATACGTAGTATAGGGAAAGTTATCTGATACTGCGCGAAAAAACGGCGAATTTGCGGCAGAAAAAAATCATTGCCGGGCCCTGATAGGATAAATCCTGATAGGATAAAACTAGTTGCTGAATTAATAAAAAAAATCCCTAACACGTGCTGTAGCCAGAATCCCGGTTTTGTGGGTCTTTGATACCAAAAAAATAATTGAAAGCAAAATGTCCGTCCGTGCGTCTGTCCGCCTGTCTGTGAACAACACTAACGCCTAAACCATATGTACGTTTTCTTTCAAAATGAATATTCCCCCGTCGATTTGATTCCACTTGAGGCACCCCGATTCTGAAAAACTGTCTTCAAAATTTGGGGGTACTTTACATAAAGCCCCCAGGATATTTTCAGAATTTTCTCAAAAACGGCTCCAAATGTTTTCTTTAAATTTCTTCTAAGAATAGAGAAAAATATACGTATTTAGGTGGTGTATGTCCTAAACTCTGAATTTTCGAAAATTGCAAAAGTTTGAATTTTATTCGGCGTCTTCCTCCAACTACAAAATTGCAGATAGATTTTTCTTTCAAATAAAATTTGTTTTCATAGTGAGTTCATTCTTTAAGGTCATGTACATTTTTTGAAAATGTTGGTACTTTTCGCGAAACATTGCGTGCAATATGTGCAATTTTAAAAAAATTACAAAAACACGATTTTCTCAAAAACAGCTCCAACTTTTTTCTTTAAAGTTTTGGTAATGATAGTGCTAAATGTACTCTATGAAGAGACATAAACGTCGTGTTGCTCTGTTCTTTTGTTTTTACAAAAATTACTAAAATTAAATTTTTTGGACTTGTCTCTCACGTCGGTTATATTTACATTAGCGGCGATTTGTTCACATTATTATATTTACAAGTACATGTGCTTTAAATAATGTCATATAAAGTTTCTCGAGAACTCAACCGTTTGCTGTAAAGTAGCTCAAAATTTCGCATTTTCAGAACCGCTCAAGCGTGGTTTTCCCCAGAAAGGCTCAACATTTTTTCTTCAAACTTTTCAAACGGATATTGCTAATTGGACCCTTTAATATAACGTAAAGTTAATTTTGGAGTACTTTTTGTTTTTGCAAAAATTACACTAATGTAATTGTTTTGATCACTCACACCTTTAGAATGCACACTATTGGCCATTGGCAAACACTATTGTATTTGTGAGTTAATTTTCTTCAAATAACTTCAAATGAAGTTTTTCGAAAACTCAAAAATTTTCTGTGAATAAGAGCTTCAACGTTTGAATTTTTAATAGTGCTTGAACGCCATTTTCGTGAAAACGGCTCCCAATTATACAAATAAAATAGCCATTTAGGACAAAGTTTTACTGTTCGTTAATATTCTAAAATTAATATTTCGTTCTACCACCAGTAAACAAAACAAAAAAGAAAGAAAAAAAATGTCGAAAAAATGTATTTGGGTGGCGATAGATTGCAGGTTGCACGACTATGTGGCAATTCCTAATAAGTAGCCCAGACCCAAGGAAATAGAAAACTAACATTGGAAAGTCTGCGCCATTCTGTAGAGCCACTAGTTGATATTTCCAAGCAATTTTTCATTCCCTGCAGCAGTATTTAAAAGATAGTTTTTTCCTCCTAGGAGTTCTCTCCTGCCGACAGCCGGTTTTTTATTTCTCGCTTAATTTTTCTGTTTGAGCAAATATACTAATTTCGTTTGTAAATAATAAACATTTTACATGTTTCTGGAGTGTTTCTATGCTTCCATAATGCAAATTTTTTCCTAGAAATCATTTTTTCAAACCAACTTTTGAGTGCTCATTGCGGCTCAACCATTCAGAATATCCACGTAGTTTACTCGACAAAATATGCTTAGAATTGTCTTAAGAGCTTATTTTCGAAGTTTCGACGTTTCCTCCCCTGACACCTGTATATGAATCGGTTATTTATGAAAGGGCGTAAGTCAATTTTTTGCCAAAATGCGATACAGGCGGTATAGGTTTCTGTGGGTGTTAATACGCATTTTAATTATGATAAAGCACCAGCCAAGTGATCATAAAGCTATGAAATGAACACCTATTTTTACAGTTTATTTATGGAAGGGCACTGGTCAAATGACGTAGGTCATTTCATAAATTAAGAGTTTAACGTTGTTCATGAGTTATGGTTATCAGCACTGAGTTTAGTAACTACTTCTTAGTATTTTGTTTCAACATTCAAATGTCACTGATTGGTAATAATGAGACGTTGCCAGATAGGCATTATTAATTTATTTCAAAAAGCTTTTCCGGGCGCGTAGCAACCAATGTCAGTCATTTTACTTCAAGCCACAGTGGCAGGAGAACCCAATTGATTGTCATCGTTTCTTGTTGATTTTTAGGCAGTTGTGAATATAAAAACAGCCTTGCCCTCAGAATCTTTTAACGTCATGGATTCTTCTGTTACAGATTGTAAGAAAAGAAAACGGGAAGCATGAAATACAAAAAAATATAAAATAGAGGAGTTTAAAAGAGCTTATTTTCGTGGTGAAGAATACGAAAATACCGCGAAAAGTATGTTAATCCTTGAAATGTTTTGTTCTGCTAGAATCCAAAGAAAATTTGCCGTTCACACGATAGATTCGGATGATATACTGAAAATCCTGGTGGCCTAAATGATACAAAAAACGTTTCTGTCTACAGAGACAAAACAAGTCTATTCCCCGATCTCAAAATCAAGAATTTTCAATTTCAAGCTATATCGAATTCAAGTATGATTCTTCCCTTAAGGAAACTGTTGTTGCATGCCAATTCATTGCAGGTTTCAATAATACGTTCATCGTATACCACAAGTCCCAACAGATTAATACGTACAAATTGCCAATTCAAAAGGCTTATCCATCCCTCTAATGTAACATTCATAAAGAAAAACTCCGGGACATTTCAAAAGCAATGAAGTATATTTCTGAGGAGAACCAACAGTTTTATGAAGGGATCTTGAAGTGGCCAACAGCTTCAACACTTTCTCACCAAGAAGGAAAGGAAACAAAATATAAAATAACCTTTTGAGGAAACAAATAACAAAATTCTGAGGAAACAAAATAACATAAAATCAAAATTTGCACAACAAATTGTGTAAATACATGCATAGAACAAGCCTACAATTTTTAAATTGAATGAAAAAAGCGGGTTATGAAGTAAAATATTTTTCTTTATTTCCCAAAACTTTAGATTTTAGACTAGACTAAAAATCTAAATAAATAACCGATTCATATATATACACGAGGCCTGTCTAAGAAGTATCCGACCTTTGGCCACAAAAAATATTTCGAATACTAGACAGATTTGGGACCCTAATCCCCTTCAAAGTAGGCCCCTTGTGCTTCCACACACTTAGCTCACCGATCCTTCCACTGCTGAAAACACCTCTGGAAGTCTTCTTTTGGAATGGTGTTCAGCTCCGTCGTCGCGTTCCGCATTATTTCTTCTCTACTCTCAAAACGGGATCCTTTCAGTGACATCTTCAATTTTGGAAACAACCAGAGAAGCTAAGAAAGTGTGGATCAATAGGAATGAATGTGCAGGGGCGTTGTCATGATGCAAATGCCAGTTTTTCGCCGTCCATATGTCTGGTCTTTTGCGCCGAATTGCGTCACGGAGTCGCCGGAGAACATCTCCCGCACTGTCAATCGGCGATCTACCATCACCAAATTTCGCACCCTTTCAACAACAGCTGCATTGCGAGCAGTTTGGGGCCTGGCGCCACTCTGCTCACTCTCGGCTGATGTGCGGCCATCTTTGAATCGGTTGAACCACTGCTTAATTTGTGTTACACCCATTGCATCTTCTCCAAACACCTGCTGAATCTTACGAATTGTTTGGCTTTGAGAATCATCTAGCTTTTGACAGAATTTGATGCAGTATCTTTGCTCAATTCGTTCAGTCATCTTGCGAGAAATCTAAATCCGACGAACACTGCGATAGCACCTTACTTAGCGACTACCAGCCAGCGACTGGCACAAGCAAACGCGGTGAAAAAATTCAAGCATGCGCATTAAGGATCCTCCTTCCACCGTGCACAGTGGCGCCGCCTTAGAATCACTACTTTGCGCGGAAAAAATTAAGGTCGGATAGTTTATAGACAAGCCTCGTATATATATATATACATATAATATATATATATATATATATATATATATATATATATATATATGAATCGGTTATTTTTGAAAGGGCGTAAGTCTAAAAATCTAAAGTTTTGGGAAATAAAGAAAAATATTTTACTTCATAACCCGCTTTTTTTATTCAATTTAAAAATTGTAGGCTTGTTCTAGGTATATATTCTCTCTCTCTCTCTCTCTCTCTCTATATATATATATATACATATATATATATACATATATATATATATATATATATATATATATATAGAGAGAGAGAGAGAGAGAGAGAGACAGACAGACAGACAGACAGAAAGAGAAAGAAAGATTGCATTTGTGAGTATACGTGTAAGTGCTTCATATCATTTCTTGTATAGTTTTTCGAAAACTAAAAACGTTTCTGTGAAACTGAACTCAAATTTGCGTATTTTTGAAAGGCTCAAACAAAATGTTTTTCAAAAAAGCTCCAAATTTTACAATGAAAATGTGCATATAGGACTAAGTTTTCACTTCTATAAATACTTCGTACTTCAATTCTACAGTTGGATGACAAAACAATGGAGAAAATCTGGTAGGTAGCATATTGGTAGATATGGGACAATACGGAAAAGCTAGCTTACATTACAGAGATTAGGAAACTAGACAATACAAGAAATGTATCCAATGCTCCTAGAGAATGGCACAGACTTTCTCGGACTAGTTAGTTCTCTTCAGTTGTAACTAGTTTTTTGGTTTCGCCCCACCTTATTGTAACAAAATAACGTCTCATTCACAGAAAGATCTTGTCATTCATTAAATAGCATGCTTCGTGGAACCGAAAAAATTTGGCAACTAAAACATCGGATGCGTGTATGGTAAAACACAATCGAATTAACTGTTTTTGTCCTTAAATGAATATAGAACCATCCTGCTTTTCGTATCATAACCATCCACTTCACAGAGATAAAGATGCGTGCACAAAGATAATGGAGCGGAATAATCAGGGAATCCCGGAATCACTCGGGAAAATAGGTCTTGTAGAGGACTGCTCTTGCGTCCTTGAATATAAAACGTCGAAGACCTACTGGAAGATACAGTTGCCGTTTACCCGACAATTATCGCAGAGCAGAAACTGTAAAATAATCCTTTGCGATTTCGGAGAATGCTTCGCGTTATAGTTCCTCTCTTTTTGGTGAGCGTCGCCTTAGGTAAGACAAAAAGAATTGCACTCTTTATCAAATTCTTTTTTTACCTAGTTTTAAGGATGTGTAGTATATATATATATATATATATATATATATATATATATATATATATATATATGTGTGTGTGTGTGTGCGTGTGCGTGTGCGTGTGCGTGTGCGTGTGCGTGTGCGTGTGCGTGTGTGTGTGTGTGTGTGTGTGTGTGTGTGTGTCTATATATATATATATTCCGCAGACGTTCTGCCCTTCATCTCCCTCTTTTTTCTTCTCTCTCCCCGTCTCTCCTCCCTCTTTCCCATCTCTCCGCGTTTCTCTCTCCTTCTCCCACTCTCATCGAATCTCCCTCCGTCTCTCTTCCTCTCTCCCTCTCTCATTCGCATGTAATTGCAGATTCTGCATGTCTCTGAACAGGTAATATCGAGAAGCGCCGGACCAGTAAAAATATAATAGAATGTTCAGGAAGATCTCATCCTGTACATTACGGTGGGAGAAACGTTTTTTTTGCATTTGCCCTCAAAATTTGAGTTTTTAAAGTCCTACAACGCTTTTTAAGAGTTATTTAACGATATAGATTCAATAATTCTACCGAGTGCATTTGACATGCATATATTGTTTTGTTCTACATCGCCATCTAGTGGTATGTTACTGACGCGAAATATAGATAAAAACAATTTTCGATGCGGATTATATATCGTGTCAAAATTTGAGCTCAATCGCAGAACGTTCTGAGGTTTTGAAGCGTACACAAGCCAACTTAACTTTTATATAGAGATGTATACAAACTGCCTTTCAATAGGACGGATTATTTATTGTTTATAGATTTTTAAAGGCGAGCAACTTTGACAGGAATGAAACAATAATAATAATAATAATAATAATAATAATAATAATAATAATAATTGTTATTATTATTACAAATTATTTTCTTGCAAATGAACAATGTATTTTTTTCAATTTCAGGGTTCAGTCTGAGTCGTTCCTATGGACCAGGCGGAAGAATAGTCGGTGGATCGGACACAAACATAACTAACTATCCTTACCAGGTAGATAAATCATTGACATTAATGTTTCAGTAATTGTTTGTGCCATTCCTACTTTTACATGGAGAGGCTTGGAGAGGCGTCGGTAAAGCAATAAAAGATTCATAAAATGCCAATAATTGCTATGCCGATAATAAATTATTGACGATAAATTGACAATATCTTCCATTTTAGTCTGGTTCCCTCCCCTTTTGCAACCCGTTGTTGTAACTAACCCTTTTTACTTTTCCGTATACGTAAGTATTCACGGACTAATATACGTAGTATAGAGAAAATTATGTAATGCTGCGAGAAAAACTGGGAGATTTTCGGCATAAAAAATTAATTGCCGGGCCCTAAAACAATCCTCTAACACGAGGCGTAGCCAGAATCCCTGTTTTGTAGGTCCTTGATACCGAAAAACCAATTGAAAGCAAAACGTCTGTCCAACCGTCAGTCTGTGTGCCCGTCCGTCAGTCTGTGAACAACCAGCGGCGGTTCGTCCCAGGGACCACAGGGGCCGGGCCACATCAATATTTAGTAAAGTACAAAAATGTTTATTTATCCTTACAGTAATCTCTTTATGATAATTACAGTACTTTATTGGAATTCTTTATTTGTGAAGATCGACAATTCGTCACAGAACATATTACAACTCCCAATAACCAAGAATTGATGGTCATAGTTCCTTGCCGCACTCAAAGACAGCGTCAGTAGTGCTCAAGGGGCCCGATCTGCATGTGTCCCAAAGCGATAACTCCACTCTGTTTACAAGGTCAGCGCCCTTTTGCACAGGGCACGACCACTGCTTACTAATTTCAGCAGCCCTAGGGGCCCGCATCAGCGGCCCCTTCGCAGAGAAACGGCAGTCTGAGCGCGCCTTTTTCAAAGTGAACGTGAAGTTCTGCGCTTTGCAAGATGAACACAGATTCATTACACTGCTATCCATTTTCTTCTCTGGGAATTGAAGAAAAAAATGGTATTAAACAGTTAGGAGCACATCAACCGAGTGACTTATCATTTACACAAGTTGATGAAAAGAAGAAACGAACATTTTGTAATTCGAGGTTTCAGAAAAAAATCATGGTTGACTGTGAGTGAAGAAAAACAAAGCTAATTTTGCTTTTATTGTTTATTACTTGGTGAGGGATTGAGGACGACATTAGGCTATATTTCCCTATCGATATAGAATATTTCCCTATTGATCTGGTTCCACTCGAGGCGCCGCGATTTTGAAAAACTTCCTTCAAAATTTGGGGATACATTACATGAAGACCCCGGATATTTTCAAAAATTACCCAAAAACTGCACCAAATTTTTACTTTCCCGTACATATACGTACACACGGAGTAATATACATAGTATAGGGAAAGTTATGTAATTCTGTGCGAAAAATGGCAAATTTTCGGAAGAAAAATTTCATTGCTGGGACGTGATAACGAAAATGTTGATAAATTCAGTTGCTTAATTAAGAAAAAAGTCCTCTAACACGTGGTGTAGCCAGAATCCCTGATTTGTGCGACCTTTATACCAAACAACCAATTGAATAGAAAACGTTTGTCCGTCCCTTGGTCTGTCCGTCAGTCTGTGAACAACACAGCACCTAAACCTTAAATACGATTTCTTCCAAAATAAATATTTCCCGGTCGATCTGGCTCCAACCGAGGCGCCGCGATTTTGAAAAACAGTCTTCAAAATTGGGGATACTTTACATGAAGCCCCCCGGACATTTTCAATTTTTTTTTCACAAACGGCTCCAAATTTTTACTTTCCCGTATACGCACATATACTGAGTGATATACGTAGTATAGGGAAAGTTACGCAATGCTGCGCGAGAAACCGGCGATTTTTCAGCAGAAAAAATTCATTACCGGGCCCGGATAAAGAAACTAGTAGTGCTACAGAATGGTACAGACTTTCCCGTATTTGTTTTTATTTCCTTTGGTCTCGGCTAGCTTTTCGGACTTGCCACATACTCTTGCCAGATGCCATCAATCGCCGCCCAAATTACATTTTTTTTGTCATTTTCTTAATTTTTCGGTGTCTTAATAGTAGAACAGAAATATTATTTTAAGAATATTAAAGAACAGTAAAATCTCGCCATAAATGGCAATTTTCTTTGAAACATTTGGAGCCGTTCTTCGTCTCCGGTTGACTGCCCTTCTCCGAGGATATTGTGTTCGGAAGAATGCACCAGAGATAGTTTTTGCAAAGAATGGGTTGCAGGCAGCTCCAACCCTCCTTCACTATGGCTTAGGACCGGCCACGGCGGCTCTTGAGCTACTAGATCCACTCAGCGCCCCCCAGAGAATTCATTTTTACGCTTTTGTTAACAAAATATGTTTTAATTTTTTACCTTGTAGGTGTCGGTGCAATATGAAGGATCTCATTCATGTGGAGGATCTATCATTAGTGCCGACTTTATTTTGACTGCTGCTCATTGTTTTTATATGTAAGTATGAAACCACTCTGATTATTATTTCATGAGGCGATTATTCGACATGCTCAGGAAGTTCGTGCTCAAAAGTAAAATAACATTAATTTTGGAACTCTGAAGTTCTGAAATTATTAGAAATATTTTTTTTGTGAAGAATTTATTAGGTACCCTGCTATAATAAAACTGCTGAAGGCTGGGTAAGGCCTGGTATTTTAAAATTGCAACAAAATTTATCTGCAAATAAGCATAGTTTCGCAGTAATTATTTACAAAATAAAATTAGATACAAATAAATGATATTATCAAGTTAATACTACACACAAAAGTATTACACCAAACAACACTGCATTCCTTTCCACACCATAACTTTGCATTGTACTGCACACTCCGGTACTTCAACGCACTTCATAGCACATCACCTAATTCATGACACTATTTAAATGACGTCACTTCTTCAAATTTTAATCTACTCTTTGTAAAGCAGGCAGACTGTTCAATCTCTTTCGTTTTGCACCCGAATTAAAGGTAGGAGCCTCGTGTGCACAAGGGCTTCACAACCCAGAAATAAGAATGAATAAAATTCATAATACGTTTTGTGAATACAGAGCACTCAGTATTGGGCTACGTCAACAGTTTTTTATTCTTATTTTTCTTCTTCTTACATTCACTTTATTATTTAACTTTTTCTTTTTTCTTTCTTCTATACTTTCTCTTTCCCCTTTTTCTTATCCTTCTCATCCTTCCTCTTCTTATTTTTCTCATCAGTGGCCCAGTTAATGTTAATGTGTCTACACAAACTTCGCAGTACGAGCGTGTAACCCATAAATACGAAGCAGGTTGTCAATTGTGACAGCGATGCATGATGCCCAGCCAAATGTAATAACCGCTGAAGACATCCCTCGAAGACCCTCGTCCGTTCCCTGCTTCCCTGCCTTGTGTTGTGCCAATGCCTGTACTGCGATTTCTCTAACTTTGCCTCTCAAGGCCATTCAAGACCCATCTTCGCGATGGACTATGTCATGGCATTTCGCGTCTTTCTCGGTCTTGCCGGTAGAAGTCGCATGATCGAAAACACCGCTTGATACGGTCGCGCTCATGCGAAATCTAGCGGAACGACTGAGAAAGATGCGAAATACCGTGACGTATTCTATCGCGAAGATGAGATTTGAGTGGCCTTGAGGGGCAAAGTTGGAAAACTCGCAGTCTTCTCCATCCGTGGCTGTTGATGGCCGGCAGCCGGGACGCCACGTACACCGTGCGCGTGGGGTCGAGCGTGCGCGAGGAGGGCGGCGCGGTGTTCGACGTGGCCGAGCGGCTCATCCACCCGCTGTACGGCAGCAACGGCGAGGACTACGACGTGGCGCTGCTGCGCCTGAGCGCGCCCGTCGCCTTCTCGGCGACGGCGCAGGCGGTGGCGCTGGCGGCGCAGGGCGAGCAGGCGCTCGCGGGCACGCCCGCCGTCGTCACCGGCTGGGGGCTGCTGCAGGTCGGTGCCAATTTACTTACTGACACACAGAGACTTACGTACTTATTTATTCCTCTCGATGCGATCACCAAATACTTGTTAACTAGTGGTACTACAGAATGGCACAGACTTTCCCGTTTTAATTTTCTATTTCCTTGGGTCTGCGCTAGCTATTCGGAATTACCACATACTCTTTCTTGCCAGCTGTCATCTATCACAGCCAAAAGTACATTTCTTTTTATCATTTTCTTAATTTTTTCGGTTACCTATTGGTAGAACGGAAATATTAATTTTAGAATATTAAAGATCACAAAAACCTAGTCCTAAATGGCAATTTTCTTTTAAAAATTGTGTGCCGTTTTAAAGAAAAATTGCGTTTAAGCGCGACTAACAATGCGAAATTTGAAGCTCTTTTTCACAGAAGATTTTTGAGTTTTAAAAATACTTCATTTGAACTTATTTGATGCACGTGCACTCACAAATATAATCATCTTGCAAATTGCTGGTAATGTGCATATTAAAGATGTGATAGATCTTTAAAAAAAATTACATTTGAATAATTTTTGAAAAAAACAACAAAAAGCACTTCAAAATAAACTTTACGTCATATTAAAGAGTGCAATTAGCACTATCCGATCGAAAAGTTTGACAATTTTTTTTGCCATTTATGAGAAAATAGCATTCGAGCGTTTGTGAAAATGCGGAAATTTGAGCTAGTTTTCACAGAAAACGGTTGAGTTTTCGAGAAACTTTACTTTACATTATTTAACGCACATGTACTCATAATCATAACAACGTGAACAAATTGCCGTTAGTATAAATATTAACGATGTGAGAGTCAAGTAAAAAAAATTACACTTTTGCAATTTTTGAAAAAAAGAAAAGAATACAGCAAAATGGCATTTATGTCATCTTATAGGGAGCATTTAGCACTATCCCTATAAAAAGTTTAAAGAATAAAATTGGAGCCGTTTTTTAGAAAATCTTGTTTTTGTAATTTTTCTTGCACATATTGCACAAAATATTGCTAAAAAACTACTAACATTTTCAAAACAGTGTACATGACCTTAATCAAAGAACTAATTTTGAATAACAAATTTCATTTGAAGGAACAATTTCTATCTTCAAATTTGTAGTTTGAGAAAAACACCAAAAAATTCAAACTTTCACAATTGTCGAAAATTCAGAGTTATCTGTGAAAATCGGACCTATACCACCTTAATAAGCGTATTTTACTCTATTCTTACAAGAAATTTAAAGAAAAAATTTGGAGCCGTTTTTGGGAAAATTTTTAGTCCGGAGGGCTTCATGAAAAGTACCCCCAAATTTTAAAAAATCTTTTTCAAAATCTCAACGCTCTGACTCAAACCAGATCGACCGGGGAATATCCATTTTGGAAGAAATCGTACCTATGGTTTAGGCGCTAGTAAGGTTCACCGACGGACAGTCGACACACGGATGGACAGACAGACGTTTTCCTTTCTATCGGTTTTTCGGTATCAAGGACCCACAAAAGAGGGATTCTAGCTACACCACGTGTTAGGGGATTTTTTCTTAATTTTGCAACTAATTTAGCAATTTATCCACTATTTTGGTTATCAGCGCCCGGCATTGAATTTTTTTCCGCCGAAAATTCGCCGTTTTTATCGCGCAGCATTACATAACTTTCCCTATACTACGTATAGTACTCCGTATATACGTACGTATACGGGAAAGTAAAAAGTGAGCATTTATTGATTCACAATCGCAATGCATACACTACTTAGGTGATTAGCCCCGTAAATGTACATGCTGTACCCAAGAATGTGTCGGCGTTCCTTCTCCGTTGGATCGGCGGGGGAGGTCCGGCACCGACAAACACGACGGCATGAGGGCAATTTCCCTCTCCATGTCTCTCCCCCAGCGGGGCACAGCCCCAGCCGGGCCTAGCTGTAAGCTCCCGACATGTGCGGGACATAGTGCTTTAAAGAGTAATTGTGTGCGGGTAAGAAAGGGAAGGGATCAATGATGAGGCAGGAAATATCGTGTATTGTCCGTGGATCGTTTTTTCGTACTGCTACTTCATTCGCCTAGCAAAGAAAAAATTAACATGAAAGTTTACCGATCTGAGCAGGCGACCGCTAGAATTTTCCTCCAGACAGTGATTGATTTCAACTAGCCAAGTAGCTAGTGTCGACATCCTCTTCTGTTTATTAGCACTAACATGAGACTCGAACCCAACGACTTCCGGGGTAACAGAGTCGCAATTGTTTTAAATCAATTGGGTAAAATACAGAAAGTAATGTCGGATTGGGAAGGGGGAATAAATCCTTGGTATGGCGTTCATGATTACCTCCAGAATATGACTCTGTCGTGTAATACCAAATATGTTAAAATGGAGCAGTTTTTCTTTAATTTTTAATCCCAAAGTATAAGAAGTTATTGTAGTTTATTAAAAACCGTAAGTTCATATTTTTCTGTGTGATTGATCGTGTGCTGCTCTTTCTACAGTCAGGAGGCTCGTTAGCGAAAATCCTGCAAGAAGTGGAGGTGCCTCTGGTCAGCACTGAGGACTGCAACAACGTGTACTGGGGATCCATCACCCCCAGGATGCTGTGCGCGGGCTACCCAGAAGGTGGCCGTGACGCTTGCACGGTAAGTTTTCTAGCGACCAGATCACTCAGGTGCAGAGAATTACGTTCAAAGCAACGGCAGGATGGATCCGACTACGCCAAACAGAATATTATTAAAGTTCTAAGGATAAAGAGGTATCAACCACAATAGTAGATTAATTTTTTTTAATATGTAGAGAATTTAGTCATACACGTGTTTCGGGAGTGTTTTTCCCATCATCAGTGACTCCAAGTAACACAGATTAAACACACTTTAAGTAATTGTCAGCCTACTGCTCCGTCCAAGGATGCCGCCATTTTGTGCTTCGCACGAGGTACGGGGACAGATATTATTATATTGCTGAATTAATGGTTTCTGAATATATTGAAACTGTTTGTTATTGAACGAAGTTCTAAATCTTGAAAAAATGAATTTGATGAATACTGATCTACCCATCCCTGATAATCTACGAAAATAATAATTTTTACAGCGAGATATCCATGTGTATGCAACTATTATGAAACTGATTCTAATAACGAAAGAGTTTTTCACATCGCTTCTATTATTGTTCAGGTTGAAATGCATTTCGGCATGACGACCGAAACGTTGGTATTTTTGCATAGAATACGGCGCCTCCTGGGCAGCCAAGGACATACCCCAGCCGCAGAAGTCTACGCTGTAATTGAGCTCTTTTGTCCCGCAGAGTGACTCAGGTGGCCCGCTGGTGGCGAATGGGAAGCAGATCGGAATCGTGTCTTGGGGTTCTGGCTGTGCTCTTCCGAACACCCCTGGAGTGTATGCAAACGTGGCAGAGCTCCGCGAATGGATCTTCCAGAACTCTGGTGTTTGAGAACGACAACACCAGCTTCCCCATGGGTCATGTTAAGGATTCACCTGCTGATAATTCTCCTCGATGTTTTTTAAAACATTTTTCTAAGATATTATGAATTGTTAACTTCTCATTCTTCATTTCGTTACAGATTTGTAAATAAAATCATTTTACAATGTATTGTTTAATAGAATTGACTTCAATTATTAACCTAAAATCATTTAATAGAGTCGAAAACGCTATTTGCTTGTTTTAGTTTATAAGAAAAGCTTAAAATGTTTAATTAAAGTTTTGGAGATCATGCGATATGCTTATTTATCTTTTGTAATTTTATGCTAATTCAGGTCCGTGACATAACCTTTAAAAGAAAAATATGAGCCAGTAAATGATATTTTAACAACACGTCTTTGCATCAGAATAATATCTACAAACAGTGATGTTTGGATTTGTCGCGGCCATCTTTAGTTCAAGTATGTGGCGTCTGCAAACGAGATAGAGAAGTGTTAAAAATTTTTACATAAGGCAAATAATATTTTCACACTCCGAAGCCCTAAACGCCTAAACGTCAAAAATAAAGCAAATGACACTAAAATATAACAGGGTACTTTCTGAAATTTCCCGTCCGCAGCCCAGAAGTCCTCGCCGACGTGACGTCACCTCCGCCTTCAGCGAATGGCCCTGCCCTTTCACTCCCCCTCATTTCCCCCACAAACACTTGCCGGTCGCCAGCGCGATCGCCGGAAGGCGCTGGCGAAGTAGCCTCTACCCCAACACCCTTCCTAGCACGTCCTTTACGTACAGTCTCAAAAGCAAAAAATGCCTACACTCCCCCGGCTCGGCTCATTCTCCTCGATATTCCTCGTCGAGGCATTGCTGCCTCCGGTGGCTTATCGACGTCATTATTTCAGTACTCTGTTCCTTTTTATATTCCCGTATACATACGTACATCACTCCGTATACAGGCTGTCCCATCAACTATGGACCACCCCCATAACTTCTAAACGGTTCAGGATATCGAAATACAGTTTTCGCTGAATAATGCGGAATCATGGGGCAAGTAACATGCCGTAGAAAAATTGTATATAATATTTTTAATTTCCTAGAAATATAATCATCTTTGATTTTTAAATGGAATTATATATTTTTCTCACCAGCAATGCATAGATCATGGAAAGAGGAATAAAATGATGTATCATATGCTAGTATTTTGATAGTAATTTGCGTATAAAATTAGATTTTCTGATACATGATTTTGAATGAAACGGACAATATTTCGTGTAGCAGCGCTTGCAACAGTCACCGTTTGTAAACGTTTGGTGAAAGACCTTCGCGTCGTTGAGACTGTTTCGTGGAGAAAAGGAGTGTGAGACGGGTGGCCGGGGGGGGATAGAGGCGTAACTAGAGCAATTCATGGTCTTGACACGAAGATCATATGAACAAACATCAATTTTACCGATCAGAAAGAGGTTTTTTCCCATTTGTTTATCTGAATCGAACTTTTATTCTAATGAAATTCCAAAGCAACTTTCATCGAAAAGAACAAAATAAAAATAATTTGTAGAGGAAGGACGATAGTAATAAAGGTCCTTTTCAAACTTACAAGAATCGATCTGAGTGTGTTATGGCAGGAACCAGCTATCATTTTAAAACAAGGGAAGGGAATAAATGCTTAAAGATTTTTATTGTAATACCTTAATTATTACTTAATATCTTAATTAATTCATCAAATAATAGAAAGGGAGACATTTTCTCTTTGCTTTTACTCTTCATAAACGTCTTATTTAAACATGTACCAAAAGACAAAGCAATCACAATTTTGAAACACTCTTAACAGACTATCAGTGTCAATTTACTAAACTTAAACACAAATGTACATTTGCAGTCCCGATTGCTAATATTGATTGGAGAGTTTCTCACTTCATGACGACACGTGCTGCCTTAAACTTGAAAATGCACGGCAGAAGACGGAAGTGTACTGTTTTCTTTTCCATTTATGAAGAGCAGTAGGGGTATGGTTGCGAAGTGGACGAATGATCATCTTAATTTAAATGAAATTTACCAACGAAGAGACGGTGGTTGCATTCTTGTCAAGTTTGAAAATGATATTTATTGCTAAATAAGACAAGTTAAATGCAGATAAATCAATGGAAAAAAAATCTCTCATTCTGGTCGGTAAAATTGGTGTTTTTAATGTGACTTTTGTGTCAAGACCCTGAACTGCTGTAGTTAGGCCTCTTATCCCTCATTGCCACCCCTCTGTCTTCTCTCTCCACGCAAAAGTCTTGACACCGCGAAGGCCATTTTCCCCGAAGGCGGCCGTTGCAAGGGCTGTTACAGGAAATATTGTCCTTTTCATTCAAAATCATGTATCAGAAAGTCTAATTTTATACGCAAATTACTAGCAAAATACTAGCATATGATACATCATTTTATTCCTCTTTTCATGATCTATCCATTGCTGGTGAGAAAAATCTATAGTTCCATTTAAAAAACCAAAGATGATTAAATTTCTCGAAAACCAAAAATATTATAGACAATTTCTCTACGGCAAGTTACTTGACCCATGATTCTGCAATATTCAGCGAAAAAGTTATGGGGGTGGTCCATAGTTGGTGGGACATCCTGTATACTGTATAAGGAAAGTAAAAGGTGGAGATAACCTATTGTTAAATTAAGAAAAAAATCCCCTATACTGCGATTTTTCTAACTGCGACCCTCAAGGCCACTCAAATCCCATCTTCGCGATAAAAGTCGTTCCGCTAGATTTCGCACGATCGCGACCGTAAGAAGCAGTGCTTGCGATCATGCGACTTCTACCGGCAAGACCGAGAAAAGACGCGAAATGCCGTGACATATTCCATCGCAAAGATGGGATTTGAGTGGCCTTGAGGGTCGCAGTTAGAAAAATCGCAGTATAACACGTGGTGTACCCAGAATCCCTGTTTTGTGGGTCCTTGATACCGAAAAACCATTAAAAGCAAAAACGTCCCTCCGTCCGTCAGTGTGTGAACAGTACTAGCGCCTTAAACCAACATAGAATTTTTTTCAAATTGAAGACACTCCTGTCAATCTGGCTTGAGCCGAAGCTTTGAGATTTTGAAAAAGATTCTATAAAATTTGGGGGTACTTTACATGAAGTCTCACGGACACTTTTCAAAATTTTCACAAAAACAGGTCCAAATGTGTTCTTTAAATTTCTTGTGAGACAAGAGTAAAATACACATAGTAAGGTGGCACAGGTCCCATTTTCACGGTTAACTCTGAATTTTCGAATATTGCGAGGGTTTGAATTTTTTCGGCGCCTTCCTGCAACTACAAAATTAAAGATAGAGACTAGCGTACCCGTGCGAGAACTCTCGCATGTTAAACCCCATCCTCTTCCTATACATTTGTCTATCCTTTCCATTAAGAAGAAAAGGAACTTCTAATGAACTTACAGAATATCAAACAAAACTAATAATGCAGTTGATGTTGGAAACAAAGTTTCAATAAAAATGTATTCAGCATTATAGAGAGATGTTCTTGGAACTAACATTTGAAGAAATTATTCAATCTTCTTTCAGAGTTGACTTCACTTTCTTTGATAGTCACAAAAATAATAGAAAAAAAAATTACCCCTGAGAAAGCCAAGTAAAGTAGTGCGAAAATACCGTATCGGGAAAGTACAACCCTACTCCTTGCAATATTATTTAACTTTCCTTGATTTGTTATGAGGAATTGAGGGGGTTTTAGAAAATCAGGATGCCAGCTTGCTGGGGTGCGAAAATTGAAACATTATTTGTATACTAAAAAGTAATGGATTCCTTTCTGCGTTCTTATGTACCTTAAGAAAAGCAATTCCGAGGCAAAAAATAGTCAAACTAATATTTTCACCTTTGAGTACTAAATACCATTTGTTACCATTAGAAAAAAATAGTAAGCTTAGACTTCACTTCGGTACATGGGAATGTTGCTCAAAAGATGTTTGCATATTGAATATCTTAACGAACCGACACCTTGATTTTAATATCAAACGGTGTATTATTTACAATATGAGTTTGCAGCTGGGCTTTGATGTACATACTTCCCGATAACGCTACACTGTCAGAAATTACATGAATTTTAATGTAGTTTAATGCACTTTTTCACATTAAATTTAATGCACATTGTACATTAAAACGATATTAATGTACATGTACATTAAATATAATGTTTAAATTAAAATCAATGTAGATTTAATGTACTACAGTACATTAAATTTACTGTACCGTGTACGTTAAAGCGATTTTAATGTGCTTGTGCATTAAATTTAATGTTAATATTAAAAGCAATGTAGATTTAATGTAGGACTACATTAAGCGTTATGTACCTTGTAAATTAAACCGATATTAATGTGTTGTACATTAAATTTAATGTTTAAATTAAAATCATTGTAGGTTTTAGACATATTTTCTTCCGCTATTTGAATTTACGTATAATAAATTTAAAATATATTTTCAACGTGCATATTTTTAAGAAAAAATATAAATGTTTACAATTCGTATTTACATTCAAATTGGTAACAAAGAAAATTGTAAAAATCTTTATAATAAAATTGTAGCGATGTACATAGTACGCTAATTCTTTAGTTAACAATTTTTTCAAATTCCCCGGAAATATTTAAATTTTTTCAAAGAATTGTCACTGTAACAATGTTAGAATTTAGTACTCTTTACGGCTACGAAACATATTTCCAAGCGTAAACGTGTCCAAAACAGCTGAAGAAGTAGTGACAATTATAAATAATATACATAATTTTGTAGAGTTAATACATATTATATATATATATATATATATATATATATATATATATATATATTATTAGTGTAAGGCAGTTTCGATTTAGAACTACTACGGATAAATTACGCGACCGATTTCGCTCGGGAAGCATTTTTCTTGAAGCTCTTTTTTCATTGTGTCGGCCCTGGGAATAACTTTTTAAATTCTTTTATTATAACAATAAATATTTGAAATAAAATGAGCAGACGGGCAATAAGTGCGATTCGATGGTGGTCATTGATTCTCTTCAGAATCAATTCTTGAATCGACGGGAACAGCGGCATGAGAAAGCATGGCCGGCCCGGCCAGAGAGCAGTAGCATTACGCGGCGTGAAGCAAATATGACGTTGCACATTGGGACGAAAACTTATTGTACCGTGGCAACATGCTTCAATACTTCGTAAATTCAAAGTATGTACGGATGAATTCACTTAGAATTTTATGTTTTGTATTACCAGTTTCACATTATATTTAACCATTTACTATTTCATGTTTTAAAACATTGCAGTTGCTGAATATTTTTCAGCAGCTTGCAAAAGCCACGAAAAATCCATTCGAGCGTGGCAATGAGCTTTGAAATTTGTGAATCCAAAATAGGTAAGAAAGGTACGTATTAATACAATTGAGATTTTATGTGTTATGGGTTTTATGTGTTACGTTCGTGCCTAACCAAACCTAACATAACCTAATTTCTTCAGTTGTATTTGTACAAGTAAATTTGTTTCAACTACGAAACCAAACTAATGTAAATAACTTATTCAAAGAAGTAACTGTGTTTCATTCCTTTTTTATAAAGATAAAAAGTAACTTATTGTATCCATAAATGTGCTTTTTGCACTATTTCCCCTCTTGATTTATTCTGTTGATTATGTGCATTTATTGCAATATTTTTTTCTAGATTGATTGGTTTTATTGATCTTTATTACATTAACATTTTCAGCTGTTGTCCATGTGAATTGGTTTCATCTACCAAACTTAACTAAAACATGTCTGTGCTGCAATAACGTTATCCAATAGTCTTACTATATAACTGAATTGTTATGATGTGTAATTTGTAGATAGATTGGCATGTATTTGTAAACTGATATTGATGAATCATTTTCAGCAAAGTGCTAGGCCACTGACAAATTGTTTGTGTGGGAGTGCAGTATAACTTTTTTCAGCATTACATTTTTAAAGAAAAGAAAAATAGTAATTTACTTAACCCATAAGTGTATTTCTTTTAATATTTTCTCTGATCAATACTGAAAATTACTAATAAATTAAAAATTATCACAATGCTGTAACATTGTTGGTGCTAATAATTTGTTAATATACAACTGAATTATTATGGTTGATCATTTGTAGATATATTCTATCTACAATGTAGTATCATTTGTAGAATTTGTATATTGATGTTGATGAATTATTTTTCAGCGACTTGCAAGGTCACTGACTAATTATTTATGTGTGGCTGTTTGTGGAGCTTTGAAATTTGGAAGTTCAAAAGTACGCGTTAATTAATGAATGAAATGATATAAAATTGTGTGTTATGATACAGTATATTATCATTGCTACAGTAACCTTTGACACAAGTTTATTGTTAGGACATAACTGAGTTGATATGATTTGTAATTTGTAGCTACAATGGCATGTAAGAGGCGTTTGACTTTGAAAAGCTAACGTAAAAAAAAGGAAGAAAGATCAAAACAACAGAAACAGTCCTCCACGCCAAGTTAATGTTGTCAGAAGATCAGGGGAAGCAGATGTAGCAGTCTACAAATTAGTATACATAGTACAGCCAAACCGTAGTGTGAACAGGAAGGGTATGATGCACCAAACATATAACATGATGCACCAAAACGATAAAGATGTCCAGAAAGTTTATTTTGAAGAAATGTCTGTATTTTTTGAGTGCTTTAACTAGAGACATTTTGCCTCCGAAAAAGCACAAGGCGGGTTTATTAAGCCAAGCAAAATCTGATATTGTTTCCCCTATTGAGGTTCCTGAACTCCTAGGAAAATTAATTACAAAAAATGATGAAAGATCAAAACATTACTTGAGTAATATTGGAAGTTATTTGTACTAATGTCCTAGCATTTGTCTCTGTGCAAACAAATCTTTTAACATTTAAAAAACCATAGGCCGTACTATTACGCATTCAAGGGCATATATACCATTCAGTGATACCTGTACATCTCAATAATGTCAATCCTTTAAAGTATACAAATCTCTCTTTATTCGAGACTCGGACAATTCTTTACAGTTCAGAATAAATCAAGTTAGTAATAACGTATGCGAAGCAGATTTAATATTATTGATGCACAGGCTTCTCAATGTCAATCCGTATACCCAATTGTTTCAACATAAAGTTGATGTGAAACAAATTTGAAACAAACCAGTTCTAATTCTGCTACTATTTACCATCTCATTTTTTCTGCGGAATACTTTTGATAAAAGACATTACGATCTATCAACAACTGTAGAAATTGCTTCTGTATTTCTAAGTGACGATAGAGGTCCCTCCAACAATATTTCTTTCACAATTCATTCTGAAGTATTTGGTCATCGAATGAAAATAATATCTGCTCTCGACTCGGATACTGAACCTATTTCTTATCCATTACTTTTTGTACGTAGAGAATCATTGCGGAAGCTTTGGATGAGTCTTGATTCTGTCCATACAACTTTGGTTTGTAATGTTGTTACTCAGTTGCAGTACTATTCTTACCGCTTAGCAATAAGAGGTGGTTTTCAGCCCTTTGCCCAGTTCTGGAAGACTATTCCAACAATATGTTGTAGATTCTTACATCAAAATTTTATCAAAAACAAAATAAACAAAATATTTAGCATCCCTTATAACTTTTTAGGTGCAAAATAATTCTGTATGGTGTTGAATTCCATTATATTCTTAAGTGTTCTCCGAAAATAATAAAATACGATGTGTAGAACAGTAATTGTGAATAGTTAAATAATTGAGTAATGTTTATTTAATATATTGCATCTTCATGCATTTTGAGGAATATTAGTTAACATTTCACTTATAATACCAACATAGGCTCTTGCTTCTCTAGAGGAAATAAACATTTCTCCAGCTTGAAATTGAGTTGTTTCTGTGCCATTTCAGATAATCTCTCTTAATATTAATACCATGCATGCATACATTACAATAAAGAGGGAATGATTTAAACATATTTCAATATCGCGCATGGAACTACAAAATGTATCCCCCCTAAGAACTACATTGTACATTGCAGAGCTAAAAAAGTGTATGACCTGCAATTGTCTCAAGTTAGATTTAATTTTATAAAATTAAGAGGAAAAATATTGTTTTGGGAATACTATATTTTAGAGGATAGGCAGTCCTGAGAGCTTAGACAATGGATGTGTTATTGTATCAATATAAATTTCAATACTTGCGTTGGTTACGTTTTCCACTTTGATGTGCAACGTATCATGTACCGGTAAACTGAAATTGAAGTTTTATAATACATTTATTCATGTTTTAAACTGAATGGATTTAAAAAGTGGTTTCACATGGATTTTATTCATAATTGCATAAGTTACGTTTTAACAATGAATACAATCACTTTAATGTAGTGGACAAATAATAATGATTCACGTTCATTCATTACCATATATGTATGGTATATCGTAACAAATTCTTTACACGTAAAATTTTAATCACTCAAATAAATGTAACTCACGTAAAATTTAATCACTCATATATCTAATATATCAAGAAATTGTTTAAAAACCATATGATAAATGTATTTTCATTGAATTGCAAAGTCATTTTTTAAATTTTGTAAACCTTTCAATCCTCCATCTGAAAAACATGCTTACTTTTGCAAGTTTCTTTTCTTTACCTGATCGCTTACGGAATGGAGAAAAAGGAAACCGCTCATTTAATGAGCGGGTATACCTCTAGTATATATATATTACGTCTAAAGAAATATGTTCCGTAGACATAAAGAATATATATATATATATAATAACTATATAATATATATACCTCTAGTATATATATATATATTACGTCTAAAGAAATATGTTCCGTAGACATAAAGAATATATTATACATATAATAGCGGGTAAAACATCAGGCCTAAGAACACGCTGAAGCTATTGGATGTCGCAATAGCTCAGTGGTTAGAGCACTTGCGCGTAAACCAGGAGTCCCGGGTTCGAATCCCGGTCGGGGTAACTATTCGTTGAACAAATTTAAATATTAAAATACATTTGTTACTCAGCCCCAAGATCAGAACTTAGTATTCTTTACATCTGCGGGACAAATTTCCGAGCGTAAACGCGTCCAAAAATGTGACGTAAATCCCAACGGGCAATTCATCAGTCCTAAGAACATGTTCCAAGAATTGATTGTCTCGATAGGATAGTGGTTAGAATAAGTGAGCGTAAACCAGGAGAGACGTGTTAGAACGGTCAGGGTGACAATTATTTGAAAAAGTTTTAAATATTGAAGTTAGTACATGTACAGTAAATTTCATGCACACATACAGTAATTTCAATGTAAAAGTACATTAAAGTAAGTATCATGTACGTAAATTAAATTTAATTTACACGTACAGTAAATTTAATGTACACGCATACAGTAAATTTAATTTACACGTACAGTAAATTTAATGTACAGGCATACAGTAAATTTAATTGTACACGTACATTACATTTAATGCACACGTACTTTAAAGTTACTGTACGTGTACATTAAATTTCATTTACGTACATGATACTTACTTTAATGTACTTTTACATTAAAAGTAATGCGGAAATTTCTGACAGTGTAACATTTAAATCGTGCGTTTGGACTGCGATCGTTGGCAGTTGAGTGGCTTGCGCTATTCTTTCAATAATTTTAAATTTAGTGTTTTGTAGTTTTGAAAAAAATAATTTACGTAGTATTCTAGGCTAGCGCGTTTTGATTTTTGTTTTTCATTTATTTCCAGCTATTTTAATTTAACTACCCCCACCCTACAAATTTTCCTCTACTACCTCCGTGTACCCGTGGGAGAACTCTCGCATGTTGACCACACACTCATCCCTATCCTTCTATTTCCATTCTAAAAGGGAAAGTAGCTAACGAAACGTGTTTATTTGTTTCCAAATTTATAAAGATAACTTGCAATGTACTAACACAATAACAAATAAAAACAATACAATTGATGTTTGAAAGAAATTTTCAATAAATATTTATTCAATATCATGGAGAATTTTCTTGGAAAATTACCAACACTTCCTTAAAAACACCATTTGAAGTAAGTATTCAATATTCTTTGTCAGTTAATTTTTAGCTTTTCATGATAGTCACAAAAATATTAGCTTTCTACTTTTGAGAAACTACGTGTCTGAACCCGCTGACTTGAAAATTTCATCGAATGATAACGAAAATATTGGTACAGGTAAAACACAAATACAATCTTCACTCTTCACTGTACACCCACATCCCTCCACAATTAAGTACACAGCACTTACAGACCACAGGCAAAACGTTAATTGAATAGTTTCATTACACGCATAAGAAACAATCTTCATAGGTATCAAGCAACTATAATAGTACTTCTAGTTGTTGCAGGAGAGCAAATCTTGAATTAATGATTATGCAAATAAACCTAATCAGACTGCACAAACCACGGTATATACAGAAAGCGGAAATATAAGATTGAGGAATCTAAGCCTTCTAAGCGCGTCGTCACAAAATGGTAACCAGCATCAAGGGCTGAAGTATTGAGGTGGCCTTGTTAGTATTAAAGCGCGGAACCGAAAATTTATTGAATGTCGAGGAATGTCTCATCTTGTAGATTATGGTGTAAGAAACGTTTCTTTGCGGCTTTTGGCAAAATTTTAGTTTTTAAGGCTCTAGAACGCTTTGTTTAGGAGTTATTTGACGAACATTTTGGCAAGTGTTGCGGATTGCATTTGACTTGAATATTTAGATGTGATTTTTTAAACAAATCCTTCATATTTTTAAAGTGAAAGTGCAATTCGTCACGTCTCCGTGAAATTCTCTTTCTTTAGAAACTTCATTTATAAAGATTGGTTGCGTGTGAGAGCCGCAACGGAAAGGTATACTACTGAAATAATACAGGAGACGATATTTCCAACCTACCATTAGGAAATCGAAAAATGAGAAAAATTCAATGATATGTATTGTGGGCGGCGATAAATGGCATCTGGCAAGAGAATGAAACAAGGTCGTAAATCTAGCTCACATCATGGAAATTAGGAAACTATACTACGAGAAAGTCTGTCCAATTTTATAGCAACACTAATTTTCAAATGTATTTAAGATGAAAAACATTGCTCCATTAATATCAAAAGCTCTTACACTTAGTGGCCGCTTTGGGTACAAGGAAAAGAAAAATCTAACAGCGGAAAGAGCCATCTACACCGATATCCAGACATATAATTTCCTGGACTGCGAAACACAGAAAACATGAATATGATATGTATAGTATAGTAGTATATGATTCTGCCAGTAAAAAAGATCTAAGAAAACTTGAAGTTATTCATAATAAAGCCTTGAGAATATGTACAGGCTGTTTTCATTCTAGTCCTATTGGTAGCATTCTAATAGAAGCAAAAGAAACAAACCTATCACATCGCAGAGATTTTCTAACCCTCAAATATGCCATCAAAGCAGCTGAAGTAAATAATCCAATAATTCACCATGACATCTACCCAAAACTTCAAGTTTATTATAAAGATCATAAACGATTTACCCCAATATATAACAAAATCAAAAACTTATTCAGGAAGTTAAATATCATGGAAAATTTCAATGGAGAGAAAAGAAAACCAAACATTCCACCATGGATAATACCTGACATAGAAGTAGACCTATCTTTAACCTCCATCCTAAAAGATAAAATATCAGATGAAGACTGGAAGATAAAATCAACTGAGTTAGTAAACAAATACAAAGATTACTATATGATATTCACAAAATTCATAAAAAATCAAGAGAATAAATATGCAATAACATTCACTCAAGAAATTGAAATTAAAAATAGACTGCATTATTACTCCAGTCCAACTACTGTAGAAATGTGCTCCATATTGACAGCTTTCAAACTTGCAAAGGAATCTAACAGCAAAAAAATTGTCGTCTTTTCCACATCTATTGAAGCAATCAATAAAATATGCAATGGTATCTCGAGTGCAACAATGATAGACAACATTCATGAACTGTACTATGGCATGCAATCCAACAAGACTCTAGTAATGACCTGGCTCCCAAATTACAAAGAGATACCTGAAGATGACATAATAAGCGTTGAGGAAGAAATGACAACTCCAGAAATCGGAAGAGTTTTAGCAACTTCCCACATATGGACTGATCTGTGGTCACACTCCATAAAGAAAATGCAGAAGATATGGGACAACTACTGGAGAACATTCAAGTCTAGCAATTTGCACAAAAAAATTCGAAATTTTTACTCCTTGAAAACCTCCAAAGACTTTTCTAAACAAGAACAGGTGATCTTATCTCGAATAAGAACAGGCCATTGTAATTTTAGTCACAAGCATCTTCTAACCAGAGATCCCCCTCCCATCTGTGTGCCCTGCAATACCTCTCTCAACATCCATCATTTGCTATACTACTGTAATCTATTTCAGGACAACAGACGCGAGCAGAATATTGATGAACATGATGAAGAACTAATCCTAACATCCGAGGATTATCAAAAAAAATACTACATTTCTGTAAATCTTGTAATTTCCTAAATGACATATAATCCTTTTAAATATGATTCAAAACTGTTAAATTTTTCTGTATAATTTTTCTGTTTATTTATTGTTTGTTGTTTCTGTTTCTGTTTATTGTTTCTGTTTATTATTTCCTGTTTATTTATCATTGTCATTGTGAGAGTATTGTGTCATTGTGTTATTATCTTTGTCATTGTGTATCATCAATTATCATTGTTTTTATAACTAAAGAAAATATTATGTATTTTACAAATTGGTAGTCGCTAATAACCATAGCAGTTGACGCGACTTAAAATAAACTAAATAAACAAATAAACAGAAAACATTCAACCCTCGCAACGGAATAAAATAAGACCGAAGTAAAGTATTATTTTTTCATTTTTTTCTCAAAACCTCTTAAAAATGTTAGTGAGGATGTCAGCGGGCTGTGCTTAAGAACTTCCGAGATTTGATTACACGTTACAATATTGTAACATATTTTTACTTGCTCGTCCTTGCAAAGGAGCATCGTAAGAAGAGAAAATTAAGTAATCGTGCGCCGGAAAACGGCGAATTTTCGGCAGAAAAACTCTCATTGCCAGGCCGTGGTAATGAAAAAGTGGATAAGTATAGTTGATAAATATAAAAAAAAACATTCCTCTAACACCTGCTGTAGCCAGAATACATGTTTTGTGGGTCCTTGATTCCGCAAAATCGACTGACGCAAAACGCCTGTCTGTCCGTGGTCAATGTTAGCGTCTAAACCGTTCTGCTGATTTTCTCCAAAGTTGATATTCCGGGATTGACCTGAATGAATTCGAGACTTTGGGAGTTTGAAACAGATATTTTGAGTTTTGAGTTTTTTTTTACATGAAGTGAGCATTTACGATTTTATGGATCGGCCTGAGTTTGAATCAATTGGTGCTTCTGCGACCTATTGCTAGTTACGGCAAGTTAACAGAGGGTCTGTGTTCGAGTTACGGAGGGGAAAAAGTGTTGGTTGTTGAAAACACTTCTGTAGGTTTAAATAGTTGTACTGTGAATCAGTTGGAAATAATGAGAGAGAAATAATGATATGCCGTTTTAGCGCCACTAGTTAATATTTGAAGTCAAAAATTTCCTTTTGAGAAGATAGTTGTGTCACGCCTGTCCATCTTTTGGAATAATATTTTCAAGCTAAAATAGTTAAGAATCTCTTTTGTAGTACTGCATTTCATAGACGTATAAGAAAACGAACTTTCAAGATTGGGACATGGAATGTTTAAGGTCACTAGAAAATTCGTAGATACAACGGAATTTATTTATTTGTTTATTTATTATACGGCAGCAGCAAAGCTGATATGCGCACATCTACTATTACACAGCACTTCACATCATAAATCATAACACACAGTTTTTCAGTTTATAATGTCACTTAGTGGGCATCAGGACACTAGAATTTATCAGGACACATCAATTCTTTGGTTGGCTTGATCCAGTTTCCTCTTGAAGGTCATTACATTTCTCGCGGACACATGACTTTGTGGTAAGGTGTTCCAGGCATTTACGATTCTATTGGCAATAAATTGTGCACGAAGGTTGGCCCGCACTCTCTCTTTCTGCAATCTGCTTTTATGTCCTCGAAGTCTATCATCTGGCCGTCTAATGAAAATTTCCTCAAAATCTTGTACGTCATACTCTCCTTTAAGAATCTCGTATGTCTCAATGAGATCGCTTCTTTCTCTTCTGCGCGCCAGTGTCGTGAGTCCAAATTTTTGACATCTATCATTGTAGTCCATGTTCTGCAGACCCTATGGCAGTTTAGTTATCTTTCGCTGCAGTTTCTCCAAATGCTGAATGTTCTTTTTGTAATATAGTGCCCATACAACATTATTCCAAAATTGGCCTCACATAGGTCGTATAGGCCTGCCTCACAAGTGGCACAGTTAAGTCAAGAAATTCCTTCCGAATCAGGTAAGCGGTGGCATTAGCCTTTCTGGCGACGACAGCAACTTGTTTCTCCCACTTGAGATCCTGTGATATGATCACCTCTAGGTCCACCTGTTTTAAATGTTAAATTTAAAATGTTAAATCGGGATATATTATTTTGAGAGAAGCTGAGAAGAAAGGTAGTGGGATTAAAGTGGTTTCATATTTACATAGGGGCACAGGAAAAGATAAACGTGTTAAACGAAGTGTTTTTTTTATTAAAGAAAGATTAAAGAAATACATTCAGAATTGGGATGCTGTGAATCAGAATATATTAATTGTTAATTTATGAACTAGTAATAAAAAGAAAAAATATTAAATGGTTAAGTAATAATAATTTACAAGATAAGATATTCCTAGTATGCAAACGTATTCGAAAACCCAACCGTTTTCTCTGAAAACTAGTTCAAAATTCCGCTTTTTCAGAAACGCTCAACGCCATTTTTATTTTAAATGGCTCCGTATTTTTTCTTCCAACTTTTCGGACGGATAGTACTAATTGCACTCTTTAATATGACGTAAAGTTCACTTTGTTTTTTTTTTCTTATTTCAAAAATTACACTAATGTAATTTTTTAGGAAGTTTTCTCACACCGTTAATTTGCACGTTTTCTACAAATTGTAAATACTATAGGTAAAGTGCTTTAAATGACTTTAAATAGTTTTTCGAAAACACAAATGATTACTGTGAAAAAGATCTTCAAATTTCGCATGTACGGTAGCGATGAAACGCCATTCTCTTAAAAACCGCTCTAAATTTTTCAAAGAAAATTGTCATTTCCGACGAGGTTTCACTGTTCTTTAATATTCTTAAAATAATATTTCCGTTCTACTATTATGAAACCGAAGAATTAAGAAAATGTTAAAAAAGTAATTTGGGTGGCGATAGATGGCAGCTGGCAAGAAAATGTGTCTAGTCCGAATTGCTAGCCGAGACCAAAGGAAATAGAAAACTAATATGCGAAATCTGTGCCATTCTATAGCCCCACTAGTTACTTTCCCGTAAACGTACGTATATATTGAGAAATATACGTAGTATAGGGGAAGTTATGTAATGCTGCGCGTATAAACGGCGAATTTTCGTCAGAAAAAAATCATTGCTGAGTCCTGATAACGAAAACTTTTATAAATCCAGAAGCTAAATCAAGAAAAATATCCCCTAACACGCGGTGCAGCCAGAATCCCTGTTTTCTGGGTCCTTGATACCGAAAAACCAATTTAAAGCAAAACGTCTGGCCGTCTGTCTGGCCGTCTGTCCGTGAAAATTGAAGATAGAGATTTTTCCTCCAAATTCAATTTCTTCTCCAAAGTGAGTTCTTTCATTGTCATGTACGTGTTTTTGAAAATTTTAGTAGTTTTTGCGCAATATTTCATACAATATGTGTAATTTTTAATAATTACAAAATCAAGATGTTCTCAAAAACGGCTCAAACATTTTTTTTTAGATTTTTGGTAGGGATAGTACTAAATGTGCTCTATGAGATGACATCAACGCTATATTGCTCTTTATTTTTTCAAAAATTACAAAACAAAAATTACAAATTACGAAATGTTTTTGACGTTTCTTACAACGTTAATATTTACATTAGCGGCATTATTAATATTTTCACATTATTATATTTACAAGTACATGTGCTTTAAATAATTTCATATAAAGTTTCTCGAGAACTCAACTGTTTTTTGTGATAACTAGCTCAAATTTCCGCCTTGCCAGAGAGGCTCAAAAGCATACGCATTTTCTCATAAACGCCTCAAAATTTCTTCAAACTTTTCGAACGCATAGTGCTAATTGCTCTCTTTAATATGAAGTAAAGCTCAATTTGGAGTATTGTTTTTTTAAAAATTACACAAATATAATTTTTTTGAAAGATCTTCCACACCTTTAATATGCACATTAGTAGCAATTTGTAAGTACTATTGTATTTGTAAGTAAAGTGCTTCAAATGACTTCCAATGAAGATTTTCGTAGCGCTTGAACGCCATCTTCATAAAAACGGCTACATATTTTTCAAAGAGAATTGGCATTTTGGGCGAGGTTTTACTTAAGGTACTGAGGTCTTAAATGTAACGTAGTTTGTTGTTTTTTTTGCAAAAATTACACAAATGTATTTTTTTTTCAAATTTCTCTCGCACAGTTAATATGTACATTTCCAGCGATTTGTAAACACTATTGTATTGGTGAGTTGATGTACTTCAAATGACTTCGAATGAAGTTTTTCAAAAACTCAAAAATTGTTCTGTAAAAAAAAAGCTTCTCATTTCTCATTTACAGTAGCGTTTAAACTCTATTTTTTAAAAACGGCTGCACATTTGTCAAACAAAATTACCATTTAGGACGAGTTTTTACTGTTCTTTAATATTCTTAAAATAATTTTTCCGTTCTACCGTTAGGAAACCGAAAAATAATAAAACATAAAAAAAGTACTTTGGGCGGCGATAGATGGCAGCTGACTAAAGTATGTCGCAAATCCGGAAAGCTAGCTGAGACCAAAGAGAATAGAAAACTAATACGGGAACGTTTGTGCCATTCTGTAGCACCACTAGTTCGTTATCAGGGCCCGGCAATGAATTTTTTTCTGCCGAAAATTCGCCGTTTTTACGCGCATTACTCGTACACTACACGTACACTCGTACACTCGTACATTACTCGTACGCCGTTTTTACATCACATTACTTTCCCAATACTACATATATTACTCAGTATATACGTATGTATAAGGGAAAGTAATAAGTGTTTTTCGTAATAAAAGATCTTCAAATAAGATCCTGGCCAAGTTTTCGAAAATATGAGAGTTTCAGGATAATTTTGCGTGAAACATACGCAATTTTTAAATTTAACACAATTATTTGCTAGGAAAGGTTCCCAATTTTTTCTTGTTTTTCACGTATGTAGAAAAGAACGGCAAAGAAAGTTGTGCTGGTCCCATTTTCGGCGTACTTCGTTTGAGGAGCTGTCACTCTGTGATTTTAATTTGAGAAGTGCCTTCAGGGAATGATTCGAATCTTGAAATGAGAGATTACGTTTAATACTATTTAAAAAAATATGAATGAAATTTAATACTATTTTAGCAGAAAATATATTTTAAATTGCGTCCTTTGTGTTCAATGTGAAAACGAATGGAAAAGTTATGATGAATATAACAATATTATATTTAAATTTTATATTTTTCTATTTTCATGTTGTTGTTATCGGTATCAAGAATGCTAATTTGCAGAATGTGTATGCAGTACAAAACCAGCAGCCGTTGTTGCTTTGACAACGCCGCATTGGCAACAGAAGGCGGTAGTGGCCGCCGCTAGTTCGCATTATTATAAACTAATGATTTTATTTACGGCAAATTTCGCATGGATTATCATTGGTACGTTTATGTAGAACGTGAATACGTTCATGAATTCGTTATTATAAGAATTTTTGAAATGTAATGTTTGCATAAGAATGTTTCAAATGTAAATTTTAAGTGTAAGGCAGAAATTGTCACATTTCAACATTACATACCTATCAATAATATTTCTAGAAAGTATGTTCTGTTGCAGAACCACTATTTTTATAAGATTTGAATATTTTTTCATTATTTCAAGTATTTAAAATATGTATAGAACCTTTTGGCACAATTTTTGTCCAATAATAAAATATTTTTTTAATAATGTCTAATGTCGCGTCTACCTTTCTCAAAGGAGAATGACTTACAGAAAATATTTCTTTATTTTTTTGTATCAACCTAAACTACCAATCCCAGGCACATATTCTTGATTAGTTATACTCTTTGTTCTAGATACATCATACCGTAAACTTTGTCGAGACGTCCTCGTGTACTTTTTAAAGATAATCTTTTTGTATGTTTTTTGTTTCCTTTTAGGGATCATTGTGGCTCTTTACCATTGCCCTTACAATATTACATTTCTTCGAATGCGCGAAGTCCATGAGAATATTGACGAAAAAGATTTTAAAAATCCTATCGAGAAAAGGCCACTGCCTTTTCATTCTTCATGCTTTCTGTTTTAAACTTTTACAATTTTATTTTCGTAATATGTATTACGGTATGATTTAACATGTTTTTGAAAAATTAAAATGCCATCTCTGTCTCGCAGAGGTTTCATAAATTATTGGCACAACACGAACACTCTATTTCTAAGTAATATTTAATATTGTAACATACAAAAGGAGAGGGAAGAGAACTCAAAATTTGCAGATTCATGCAATTCATGCTCTCATAGAATACAGTAATACAACGTTATTCTTCTATCATTTTCACTGTCAGACGTCCTTTTTGACGCTAGTTAGAGGTATTGAAACACCACTTCCTTTGCAGGCAACTCGCGTATTAGTATGCAAGTAAACGATAAGATTCGTCTCTGTCTCAGTTACGAAGATTGTACTGAGGGAAACAGATGAATTCACGAAACCTGGATTTCAGTTGGTATCTCCACAGGTAAAAGAAGTTAAGTTGTCAGTGTTTGTAAAATAGGGTTACCACCCGTACGGTATTCCGGACAGTCCGTGAATAACGAAATTTGTCCGGAGTCAGAAGTAACTTGTTGCATATGCGGGAATTTCCTTCCCTTAGTAAAATACCCTTTACGCAGCTTGATATTTTTATTACAACAGAATCTGATCAACACTCACCTGAACATAGTTCGCATCTAGACCGGTGAGGGCAACAGTTGACAGCGAGAGGGGTAAATGAATTATGCATTTCGCAACACTGTGAAATGTGCTCCGTACTCATGTTTCGTAGACCTTAGTGCGGTGCATTGGACGTTTTTCAAATATTTGCGAGGAGAAAGATTTTAACTTGATTAAGTTCTTTTAAATCTTTTTTTGTTGTATTCATAAAGGTGTTTCTTGCAGAAGAAAATGCTTTCAAAATTAAAAAGGAAGACTGAAGGTGATGGTTTCATCAAGAAGCCTTGCACATTTAATCAAAAATGGGAGAAGTCACGTAAGTGGTTAACCGTAGGGACTACCAGCGAATGTGCTAAGGGTAAAGTGAAAATACTTTTCTCATTAAAAGGGACGGACTTAGAGCTATAAAATCTCATGAAAGTAGTGACAAACACAAATTGATAGCACTAGATGCTACTACAAGCAAGATATTAGATATTTTCTGTTACGAAGAACACAGCTGAAGAAGATAAAGTTGTGGCCACCCAAATCTCCAGTGCCTTTCTCCAGAATCACCATTCATATCTGTCGATGGACTATGGACTTCAAATGGCCCGGAAATGTTTTCCTGATTCCAATATTGCTGCTTAAGTTTCGTGTGGATGTACGAAGTGTGAAGCTATTGTATGTAACGTTCTCGCTTCACACTCTGTTGAAATGATCCATGAATGTCAGGAGGATTCATTTTCCTCCATTTCTAAAGATGCTTCAAATAGGAAAAGTCGAAATTATATTTGTGTAATTTTTGAAAAAACGAAGAATCAACCCCAATTTACGTCATATTAAAGAGTGCAATGAGCACTTTCAGTTCGAAAAGTTTGAAGAAAAAATGTGGAGCCATTTTTGAGAAAATGGCATTTGAGCGTTTCTGAAAATGCGGAATTTTGAGCTATTTTCACAGAAAACGGTTGAGGTTTCGACAAACTTTACTTGACATTAATTAGAGAACATGTACTCATAAATATAATAATGTGAACAAATCGCCGCTAATGTAAATATTAACGACGTGAGAGAGAAGTCAAAAAAATATTTGTAATTGTTGAAAAAAAGCAAACAATAGAGCAACATGAAGTTTATATCATCTCATAGAGTACATTAAGCACTTTCGCTACCAAAAGTTTAAAGAAAAAATTTGAGCGGTTTTTGAGAAAGTCTTGCTTTTGTAATTTTTTTAAATTCCACATATTGGACGCAATATTACGCGAAAATTACTATAATTTTCAAAGCAATGAACACGGCCATAATGAAAGAACTCACTATGGAGAACATATTTTATTTGAAAGAAAAATCTCTATCTGCAATTTTGTAGTTGGAGGAAGACGACGACAAAAATTCAATCCTTTGCAATTTTCTAAAATTCAGAGTTAACCGTAAAACTTTGTCTGATGCCACCTTCATAAGTGTATTTTACTGTATTCTCACAAGAAATTTAAAGAAAAAATTGGAGCCATTTTTGAGAAAATTTTGAAATGTCTGGGGGACTTCTTGTAAAGTACCCCCAAATTTTACAGCATTTTTTTCAAAATCTCAATGCTTTGACGCGAGCCAGATCGACAGGGGTTTCTTCAATTTGAAAGAAATACTACGTATGGTTTAAGCTCTAGTATTGTTCACAGACGGACGGACGGACGTTTTGCTTTCAATTTGTTTTTCGTTATCAAGGACCCACAAAACAGAAATTCTGGCTATACCACATTGTTAGGGGATTTTGTTTCTTAATTTTGCAACTGGTTTTATCCACTTTTGCGTTATCAGGCCGCCATGAATTTTTTCTGCCGAAAATTCTCCGTTTTTTTCGCGCAGCATTACATAACTTTCCCTATACTACGTATATCACTCCGTATATACGTATGTATACGTGAATGTAAAATTCTAAGTTTAATTCTCTTCGTGTCTAGTTGCCCCGATGATCAGTGATGAAATTATGGTGGTGCGGCCCTTGAGTGTCCAGTTTTCTTTACCATCTTTTACGAAAAGATTTTAACTAAAGATATAATTTAATCAAATTTGAACAACTTGTACATTATTCGTCTAAAATTACCGTTTATTCGCGTATGTAAATGTGTGAGAACGAACAATTTTGATTTAAATGTTATTTTGCAACAATTAACCCTCAAAGTCACGTCTCTTGTACCCTCCGAAGCACGAGGTAACGTAGGGAACTGCACGGGGCGCCGCAGCGTGCCACTCGTCGACCTTGTGTAGAGAGGAGTTTCTCTAAGAAGGGAGCAATTTGACAGGTCGGAAAACAAATGAACGTCTTGCAGGGCGATGGCATTGCAAGAGATAGTGATGTAGCCACCTTCAAAAGAAGTAACTCCAAACGAACGCACTGACAAAGTGAGAGCATGGAAGTGACTTGGAATTACGATGCCAGTGGCCAAGCAGCAACTGTGAAGGCGGTCCCTTCTTAAGGTGCATGTCTACTATACTGCGATTTTCTTAACTCTGTACCAGACAGAAATCAGTTGTTTCGCTGCCATCCAATCGGGAACTTATATTTTGCTACAGTGACGTCACTATGATGACGTTCAAGCTCCCAATTGGATGAAACCGTCAACAGCTGTTATCTGTCAGGGGCAGAGTTACGAAAATCGCAGTATAGAGAGTAACTAGCGCGAACTAGTCTCAAGAGAAGCTCACAATACTCTGTCCACCTGCCAGCGATTCGCAGAAATTTCTGCCTCTCGAGAGTGCACTCACCGCGCCCTTTCGAGATTACTTCTCACATGCCTGTCCACTGGAGAGCAGTGGGCTCGCGGCGAGAGTTAATTTGGAGGTGAAGAAGAGAGCAGCGGCAGCTCTCGTTAGTTAATTCGCTTCTTGCAAAACAAGAAAAGTAGTCGGTGAAAATGTGGATTGATCATGAATAGAGACCGGATTTTTATGTATTTACATATTTTTTGTCTTTCTACATACCGTTCTCAAAATTTTAATCTTGGCGAATTGTGGCCGTCCTAATACAATATCCAATTTTTTCGTTACATATTTTTACATATTTTGTACTATATTACATATTTTACATATTTTGCTATTTTCTCAACATATTTTCTTTATTCTATCAATTTTCTTTCATATTTTTATGAAAAGAGGTATTTTCAAAAAATTCAGCATTTGTTCGTACATTATTACGGCGTGCTACTGCGTACTCAACTCGCGGTACGGTACGTGAAGACGCGGTCGGATGTTCTCACAGGCCGGTGCGCCTGCTTCAGTTATCTCAATTATCTCAAGAAGTGCGCGCGTCAGCGACTGACATTTTCACCTTTGAGTGTAAAAAGTATCATTGACGCAGCGTTTGGCGACCTTTAACCTTAATTTCCAAGAAACTTTGGCAACAGCCGTCGTGTAACACTTCCATGAAAATATTGCATGCTGCAGTGATTGTTAGCGGATTGTAGTTATCGCCAGTTTGAACGATGGCTTCTATTGCGTCTAGTCTGGCTGTTAAACTGCTTATCTGGATAGCAATTTGTGAAGCTTTTACTAATGCTGCGAAAGTTGTATGGGTGCAAGAGTGCATCAACTTGTGCTAACCAAATTATTTTTAAAACGTCTGTATTTTCTAAAAAAAATGTATAGGAAATTTTTATAAAGGTAAGTTGGTATTATATAAATGTGTTTCATAAGTAGAGTATTTTAATATTACATATTATATCCTATTTTACAAATTTATTACATGTTCTTACTATTTTCATTACATATTTATGTACATATTTTGACGCCTCATACTAGCCTACATATTTTTCCGGTCTCTTTATCATGAAGCACAGATGAGTGCTTGTTCATCACTTGTCAAAAAATTGAAATTGAGGATGCGTAACATTTTAGACAACGCACATTGTTTAACTTAACCTCAAAATTTCAAGAACACGCACAATACGTAGTTTCTACTAGTAGGCTACTTTTTTAAATGATTTACTTGAATATCAAACATAAACTCACCACAGGAACCCCTGAGTAATTTTTTGCTTACCTGGTTCCGTAAATTAAAAATTTTCTTTATACTCTCTCGTATAGGTACGTATAAACGGAGTAATATACCCAGTATAGAGAAAGTTATGTAATACTGTGGAAAATCTATTTCGAGATTTCAAAGGAAATTCACGTTTTAGGGTCCCTTGATACCGAGAAGTGTTTACTTTTCTTCAGAACATCCGTGCATCTGCCTATCTGTCCATCTGTGAACAACAACAGCGCCTAAACTATTCATATGATTTTCCCAAAACGAATATTCCCGGTCAATCTGGCCTCACTGGAAGCTCTGGGATTTTGAAAATATTCTTTAAATTTTGGGAGCACTTAACGTGAATCCCCTTTTCCACATTTTCTTGAAGATAGCATCAATTTTTTTCTTTAAATTTCCTACAAGAATAGAGTGAAATACTACATATACCGAGTGTGTACCATTCTGTAGCACCACTAGTTTACTTCTTCAATAGTACATTCCATTTCATGTGCAATTTTATGCTTGGCAGCGGCCATGTCGGGGCAACAAACGCCAAAAAATCGCAGGCACTTCCAGCACGGTTCGAATGTTGACAAGACGGTGCGAGCCCTCGCGCAGGCGTGTCCACTAGCGAGTTCAGATGGCGACCGCTCTCCGCGAGCATCACACCACTCTCTGTTGCCGACTCTCAAATCTATCTCCACTGGCGAGAAACGCTCTCAGCACAAACTCACAAGAGTGTAGCTCTCAAGTGGACACACACCTTTATGTTGATCTCTAGGGAAGGGATTTATATGATTTTGCATATTTTTGTCCTTTGCTTCAGGGAATAGCGAAGTGAAATTTTTTTGACATTTAGTTAGAATTGAATGCTGTGTAGATTAATATGTTAGTGCATATTTGTCCGATTTTTCCTATTGGGACATATTCCTGCAGTTATAGGAGCTTATTTTGCATATTTCGTTAAAATATACTTATTTCTAAAACGTTTCATGTTTTCATAGAATCTATTTATTTGTGAGCGTTCGTTGATTAGAAAGAACTTTTCACAATTTGCTTTTTTTTTCTTTTCTATAGATGACAAAATACTTGTGCAAATGCAAGATATTACTTGATGTCATATTTTTTAAACCAGGCAGAAAAATGAAAGAAGGACATACAATATACTTCACTAAGGTGAATGTTTACTTCAATTATTTTTCCCAAGAAATAAGCTAGGTTATGATACGTTTGCACAAAACTATATCTTTACATTCCAAGCATGATTCTCCTGAGGATAAACATGCTTGGAATGAACAGGAAAAGAAATATTGTTAATTTTTAATTGCATATTAAAGTGCATATTTCAGAATCTTGAGGTCATAAATGCATATTTTTACAAGCCTATTTGAAGATTTTTTAGGGCATAAAAGTCCACTCCGTAGACCTTTCGTGAGGCATGTGGCAGTGCTTACCTCGCGGGCATCCCTGCCGCATGTGGTTGCGCTGCCTTGGCCGGGCGTCGCGCGGCCCCGCCCTCGCGCCCTCGTCAGCTGCTCCGCACTGAGCCACGCGAGACGCGCCTGGAGGCGGCGCCAGTGGCTGCGGCGGCGGCGGCCGACTTCCGCCCTCGCCTCCTGCAGCTGTCGGCCTTGTCTGGTCGACGGACTTCCTCTGGCGACGGCGCGGCGCGGCGCGGCCTTATCTTCAATCTCGGGCCGTGCGGCGAGGCGCTCTTCGTTCAGTCGCGTAGGAGTCGCGGTGCGATCCCCGGGTTGTAGGCGATGATTTTTTACGGTGCACGTGTTTGTTTAGAGAAAGACAACAGTGGCGGCTCGTGTTTGTTTCTTAAGAGGAGAAAAGTAAATTCCATAAATTACATCGTATTTAACACACAACAAATTAGATTAGTGTCGACTTATGATGTTATAAGAGAGGTCAGTTCGTTTTTCCCTTGGCTTCCATCAGCCCAAATTGTAAGATTTACGCAGGTCTGCTGCTCTGCCCACCCCTGACTCTCTGGAGTGACCCTAGCTCACCAGTGTTTCATGACTCACAGCCTTTGACGCGTTCTTTTGGTTCAAAAAGATGTCAATAGATGTCAGTCAAGGGAGAAGATTTTGCTGCCATAGCTGCTTTAAAAAAGGCTTCCTCTTTTGATTTGATTACACTATGTAGAACAGCTTTTGAATAAATAAATTCTCATTATTTATTTAAAATAATTTGTGGAGGAATTTGAAAATAAACGGAAGGAATAAACGCACCGATTCTACGAGTACAACTGGTAACTGGGCCAGAAACCATCCCTGAACAATATACAGTAAGGTATTTGACGTCCTTACTGTAGTGCATTTAGATTTTAAAATTTACCAAACCCCAAATGAAAATTCCCGTTTTTTTTATATCATTAGTTTTCACGGACGTTTGAAAGAAATCGTGAGAGTTTTCCAAAAATACATAAACAAGATTTTCTCAACCAAAAAAAAGGCTCCTTTTTTGGAAAATTTCCGTATTAAATAGGGTTTGCTTCTCTATAATTTCTGAATGCTTCACTTCGATTAAACTATTATGAAGGCCATTCAATGCCTCTTGACCAGACTTATTATTCACTTCAACATGAGATTGAAGAGGTACGTTTCCACTCCTGTGGAATTCCTACGTGTATGAGTTTACAAGTTCAGGAGAGAGGCACTTAGGCGTCATTCTCAGCCAAGTTTTATGTTTGAGGTTGAAACGCACACTATAGACGTAACAACAGTCGGAGCTCCAGCTTGCAAAAGACGATGGATCGACAGTCACACAAAAGCTTACTTTGGCATCATTTCCTTGCGGAGAAAGTAAAGCAACTTGTCTCGGTTTCATGTATTACATTATTCTACGCCTCATGAAACAGACATCAATCTTGCAGCAGATTGATCGAAAGAGTCTCACGTCAGAGTCGAATAAAGGAGAAGGACGATGAAGAACATTATCTCGTATTGAGGAAGAGCGGCAAGCAAACGGTGTGGGGGAGGAAATGAAAGAAAGTCGCTTTTGATAACTTTCTCTCACTGTCTCTTGGTCTCTCCGTATTTCTCGCACACTCTCTCCCTCTCTCGCAGTCTTCTTTCTGTCTCTCTTTTCTATCTCTCCCCTCACAATCGAGGTAGAATCTGCAGGTTTCGAAGAACGTTTGTGTACATGGGAACACGCATCACACAGAATCTACAGTCCAGTCTTCTCGTATATTTCTTCTCACAAAAAGTGTTAAATTCTACTTACACGGATTCTGGATAAAAATTTGACTCAAGATTAATATTTTGTTATGCAGAAAGCATGCATTCTGATTCATGCACCCGTGAAGATGATCACTACTAGTTTGTGCACCTGACTACACTTCACGGTTATGATTAGCACAAATATTGCGTTTCGTGCAGCGTTTCTGATCCTTATTTGTGAATACTAAACATCAAATTTTATTAATAAATGAGATTTCTTGATACAATGGATTATAATATTTAATTCTTTTTTGTACTTATAATAAATTGGGTTCGTATTTTGAATGGAGTTTTGATTTTAACCAAATTAAGAATTACACAATCTAGTGTCATAACAGCTTTGGAAGCCTTCAAACGTTTTTAATGTCTGTAATACTTAAATTCTCAGTTCAAGTTTTCATAACCGAAGATATCATTAAAGGTTCATGCTTATATTCATTTCTATCACTCATTCAGTAATGATCAGTCAAATTGCTTGTTTACATCAGGGCCCTTATACTTAGAAAGAAGGAGACAACGCAGACCGTGCAGTGGACATTGAAATTCAAATTCTAAGGATTTTTATGAACGTATTTATTCTTTTATAAGTTCCTTTACTGAGCTAATAAGGATATTTTTAATGACTTTGTTATAAGAAGCGCTTTTTCAAGCTAAGAGCAAATGTCAGAATATTAATTAGGTTGTAAGATTTTCAGTGGAGATTGACTCCTTCAAGTACTGGGTTTATTCATTTCGTATAATGGAATTGTTTGACTACAAAATAATAATAGGACAGAAATAGATTCCCATGGGGAAAGAGTTTTTGAAAAGTGGTATTGTAATGTGTGACCGTAATGTATCATGCGTTCTCCCTGTTCTCACCTACGGCTCTTAGACTTGGTCATTAACAAATTCACAGATAACAAGATTACAAAGAAGTCGAAGGAGAATGAAAAGAAAAATCTTGGGAATCAACCTGAGAGACAGAATTCGAAATGGGGAGATACGGAAGAGGACTGGGACTACAACTATATATGGAAGAGGACTACAACTACTATATGCAACTACTCAAGCAGCAAGATTGAAATGGAGTTGGTGCGGGCACATCATGAGGCAACAACCACTACGCTTGGCTCACTCAACAGCAGTGCGACACCCAAGAACTGGCTGGCAAAATCCGGGTAGGCAGCGCAGAAGATGGAGTGATGAATTTAAGAGCGAGGTTGGAAACACATGGGCAAGGGAAGCGAGAGTTAGGTGAAAGGCATATACCGAAGTTTGTGACAAAGAGAAAATAATGTAATCTTGGGTTTCAAGTGTGTTTTTGATTTGTTTTTGTAACATATTTAGTGTGAAAATCGATTCAGGGTAGCGACTGACAAGACTGAGTCAAGTGGAAGATTGTCGGAAGAGTTGTAGGCAAAGAGAAATATTTTCATTTTGGGTACAATTATGAAATTATGTGAAAGTCTGTGTAATTTCATTTCTGTGTGTTTGAGTAACTTCTTTTTGTAAAATTTCGTTTTGTGCAATTTCATTTTATGCAGTTCCATTTTGTGCAATTCCAATTTGAGCAATTTCATTTTGTGTAATTTCATTTTGTGCAACTTTGCGTAAAAGTAATTTCATATGAGTAAACGTGAGAGCCAACGTTTCACCCAACTGAAGCAGGAGGTCTTTGCCCTTAAAGGGAGTTTGCACGCTAAATAAATGTGTGACGGCATACTTTATCAATTATCATGTTAAAATATTGTTTAACATCTAAAAAAAGCAACGCATGTGTCCTCTCCTTTCGCGTGAACCCTATTCCTCAGTTGAGGCTGCAGAAATGCCTTTTCGAATTTTGCACACATAGCAGATGAATTTGAGCGTGTAATGATTTCGATGCACACATAGCAGATGAATTCACACTTTTGCAGGAATAGTAATAACAAGAACGTTAGTTCCGCGCAATTGAAGGTCCCGCAATCTCTCACCGTAGACGTGCGCCAGTTGTGTCGAGGTAGGACAGGCCAGAACGTACTTGGTATTTCATTTGGAGCCCCAGACTGGGGGATATTGTGGTATGTTGATAATGATGGGAAAGAAGTGATAATGGTATGTTAGTAATGATGGCGCGCAGTCCGTGACCGAATATATTGAATAATCGGTGGTTGAATATAGAGTTGCTCCGACATTCCCCTGGAAGTGGTGACGGGAAGTCGGCGTCTAGAATTAGTTTCCGGTAGGCGCCACTAACTCGCGATATACACATGAAGTACGGCAAATGTTCGGCATCTTTTCGGGATCGAATCCGTGAACACTCAAACACTGGTTCGCTCATAAGTGGTTTTGTTGAATTTTGCAAAAAACGGTGAGAGAAAAAAAGTCAGTGTTGATGTACTTTTTTAGAACAATGTTTGGTTCTGGACGGACGAGGTTCGCTCGAGCCGTATGACTTTTTATGCTCGCCGCTACCGGCGCAGTTTAGTTGTTGGTTTGCTGAAGTACTAACCCATGAAGTCACAATAGACGAATGCGTTCTGTTTCAGATCCATGTAGTGTTCCACAAACGATAAGGAGTCTCCGTAACTATGAGTCAACATGACAAGACTCTTTTGTTTTCCGCTTGGAAATTCCATGTCCCTTTAAAGAAGAAATGTCTCGAGTTAAAAGTGCCATATTAGTGTGATACTTTGCAGCCAATAGAAATCAGAGAATCTCGAGAGACGGTCACAGTTGCAACTATCGTGGGCTGTCGATTAAGTAGGTATTATAATGTGGCCAAACCGCGCCACTTTAAATTGTGCGGCTAGACAGACGATTTTACATTACAAATATTTAATATTTTATTTCTTGTATTATATAAAAATATATGAACATTTCCATGTGCTTAATTTTACAATGTTGCACAATACAAGGAAAGCAATATTATTTTTCCACATATGACGTCACTGCATATTGTGTGCAGCTTGTCAACTGTTAAAATATCTGCGCCGGATCCAACATATACAGTAGGTAGGCACAAACACCACAAACATACATTTTTCAGCGCCATAAACAATTCTGTGGTAGCAGGGTAACTCTCTTAAGCATTAGTTAAGTACTTAAGAACTTGTACCCTACATCAGAATTCATTTTATATTATATTTAAATCAAACACGAGACATATTCCAGCATGAAGTATTTTTTTCTATATGAGCATAATTCTAACGACCTTTTTCGTTGCTACAAATCGTTCATTAAATGAAATGTTATGGCATAGATTATAACGTAGTAGCCGTTTACGGCACGAATAATTACGTCATCTCACTTTCAGCCAATCGCAGTGAGCAAATCGTAGAAGGGTGGTTGTAAACCGCACAGCCACCTTCTGTTTTTCGAACAGGTGCCAATTTCTGTGACGTCATAAAAATATGGTTTCCAAAAATGAACTTTAATTATCTTGTAAATTGATATTGCTGTTACACAAAAAAATGTATGCAACTTTTGATTATGTTCCTTTACTGCGTTTTTACACCTTTAAAAATGACTCCTAATGTCGCTCGTTTACACAACATGTACTTCTGCAATAAACTTTAACATTATAAACCAGTTGCATAATACACTATTATTCAGCGAGCGTATAATGCAACAACAGGGAGTGCTTTTGGATCTACATAAATTTGTGAAATATCTTTTTTCGAAGATGAGATGAAATTTACAAAGAATTTGTCACGTGCTTCATTAACTCATTGGGTAATTTAGAAAAACAGTTAAGATGAGGGACGTCTAAATAAATATACATTAAAAGAAAAGTGAAATAAAGAATATTTCATTTCTAGGAACTTGAGAGTTAATTACTCGTATATTCAGGAATAGGATCACAATATATAGTTTTATTCATTTTTACTTTCTCGCCTTACTTTCTCGCCTTACGCCCTCGATTACATTTTTACTTTCTCGTCTTACCTCGTAAGTCGAGAAAGTTTGTAATCGTGCGCCGGAAAACGGGGAATTTTCGCCAGAAAACCTCTTATGGCAGGGGTCTGGTAACGATAAAGTGGATAAAACCTGTTGCTAAATTTAGAAAAAAAAATCCTCTATCTCGTGATGTAGTCAAAATCCATGTTTTGTTGCTTCTTGATGATGCAAAATCGATTGACAGCAGAACGTCCTTCTGTCCGTCCGTCCGTCTGTCCGTCTGTGGTCAACGCTAGCGCCTAAACCGTTCAGCCGATTTTCTTTAAAATTGATATTCCTCGATCGTTTTTACTCGTCTCAAGGCCTCTGGAATTTGAAACCGATATTTTAGTATATTTTAGTACTTTACATGAAGCCCATTTTGAGGTTTTCAATGTAAAAAGAAAATGGCTCCAAATTTTTTGATTATATTTTGTTGTTGAATAGTGCAAAGAACGTATAAGGGAATGATGTAGGTATCATTTTCGTTTATGTGCCCAATTTTTCGAAATTTGCAAAAACTATTTAAAAACTACAAAATTGATGATAGAGATTTTTGCCTCAAACAAAGTCGGTTGTACAAAATTAGCACTTTAAATAAGGTCATGTACCATTATTTGAAAAAACGAGTAGTTTTTGCGTAAATTGCGAATCAAATTTACAAAAAAAATTTTCTCAAAACCGCTCCAAATTTTTTCTTTAAATTTTCTTCACTTATGTAATGAGCGACGATAAAAAATATGGTCTTATTCCTACTTCTAGGAAAAACTTGGTTTTTTGAAAATTGCAAAATAAAATGTGTAAACTTCAAAATTGTAGATTGCGATTTTTACCTCAGACAAAGTTTCTTCTACATAACTAGTTCTTTAAAAAAGGTTATGTAGAATTTTCTGAAAAAACGAGTCGTTTTTGCGTAATCTTCTCTTCAACTTTACAACAAAAAAATTCTCAAAAACCGCTCCAACTTTTTTCTTTAAATTTTTTGCACGTGTGTAATAAGGGACGGTAAATATATAAATAAACTAGTGGTGCTATAGAATGGCACAGACATTCTCGCAGTAGTTATTTTTCAAAAGCCGATCGTCGGATAAATTATTTGAAGTAAGCCGTTAACCGCTGCCTTGGTCATGTTTTGCGCCAAAGACATGTTTTGCGCATGTTGACAATTACCGGCTCCTAATGATAGAACTGATACAATTATGTTTTGACTAAAATATAAGTAGTTAGTCCGCCTGTCACTCCCGTGGCGCAGCTGGTTAAAGCGCCTCTGTGATTGAGATCTTCAGTAAGGAAGATGCGGAGTTCGATCCTCAGAGGGGGATTTTAATTTGATGAATGTGATATTGCAGGAAAAAAAACAGAAGAGTGTAGAAACTTTATTGAAAATCATTTGAAGTACTTCTACACACGAACAGAATCAATGCAGATAAATAGACAGGACTTGTCTGTGTTTTCCCAAACTGCATCTTTTAAACAATTTTTTAACTCTGTTATCCGATTTCTGAAGCGTATGACATGTCAAATCGAGCATTGTCTAGTATATATCTGTATGAACCAATTTAAGTAAAATTATGAGTATTTTAACGTTAAATTGTAATACAATATAACCAGAGAGTATACGATGAACTTACATATCTCTAAAGGTTCCGAAATTATTATTACTTTCTCACCTTACGAAAACTTCGTAAGAAGTAAAACTTATGCAATCGTGCGCCGGAAACCGGGGAATTTTCGCCAGAAAAACTCTTATAGCAAGGATAACTAAAAAGTGGATAACACCTCTTGCTAAAGTTAAAAAAAATAGTGGTGCTATAGAATGTCAGAGACTTTATCGGAGATCTTAGTTTTCTAATCTCTAAATTGTTGTTCTGTTATGAATGATGATGTTCCCAGGTACCTTCCCTGAGCGCTTAAAGGACATTTTTTTTACATACTCTGGATATTTTTGTTTTCTATTGCGAGAAATGAAACCAATATAATCTATTACTGTTTTGTAAGTGTATTTCGTGTTCATCCGTTGTGGTCGCAGCGGTTAATCAGCGACGATTGGTACAGCCCTTCCGAGGGAAGCTTCGGCGGTACGTGTCCTGGTCGCGAAATATTATTCGTCAGAGTTCTCTGTTGTCGTAGGAAATAGTTGAGAATTCTATAAACTTTATTTAAAACCATGTGAAACCATTTGAATAACAAATATTGATAATTACGATAAATGTACTGGAAGTGTCTGTATATGTTTGTTCAAATTTTTAACTTTTAACAATTTTTTACGTCTCTTCTTGGATTTGTAAAGCGTATGTACCATCGTATCAATTGTTCCTTTATCATGCATTTACCATTTTATAGGTCGGTTCGATTCTTTCATGGCTCTGTTCGACACATGTGGTGCTAGTGTGGCGTAGTGGTATAAGTGCCAGTTCGTTAACTTTGAGTATCGGATTTCGGGTCTCAGTACGGAAAACGTGTGCCGGTAGAATACACTTTTGCTGGTTTATGAAGTAGTGGAATAGCATTAAGGACCACATAGAAGCAAAGCGAGAAAGTATGTGCGTTGGAAGCACCACTAGTTATTTTTTGGTGTCCACCTTCAATGGGGCTGCAACGCCCCCGAGAGCTGGGCCCGACAGCGATTGCTCACCGCCGGATCCTGGTCCAAGAGCGTCAGCAGTCTGCTCGCGCCCAACGGTAGGACGCCCCACACGCATGCCAGTTGGATACCGACGACCGGTGAACCGGCAGCGCGGTTCTAGGATGTTCAGCTTTGGGGTTGGGCCAACGAAAGCAATATAAAATCAATACAGATCATTCAGAACAAAGTACTGTGAAACTTGGTAAATGCTCTGTGGTACATTAGAAATAGATATCTACATCCTGTTCTTGGAATTCCCTAAGTGTCAAGTGAAATTAGAAAATTAGCTGCCAAATAAGAAATATTACTACAACTTGTTAAGTTAACTAACATGTTAACTTAGAAGCCATTCAACTTTTGGATAACGACGACCAGTGGAGAAAGCTAAAGAATACCAAGCCACTTTGAATGAGTTAATACTCACAATAAATTTATTTTGATATCGTAAATTAAATACATACTAGGGGAAACTGTCCTAAAATGACACACTGGGATAAAATGACACACCTCATATTTCTCCCAATTGCCGCCACTGTCAGCATTTTTTACGAGTAGGATACGTTCTAGGGTCGGTGACAGTGATCCAGTGGAAATTGTGTAGTTCTCTCGTGCGAAATGTTCTTGCTGTCACGAAATAAATCATTTTCGAGGTTCAGAAGTTTGCGACAACTGTTCTTCTGTGATTATTTACATCGTTTAGATGTGGTTCAATACATTGACTATAAATAAGTAAATACATTCTTTCTGAGTATTTTCAGCGCCTTTCATAATCTGCATTTCCAAGTACTTGGTAACAGCACATCTGCACATTGAACATATGATCTAAACGTCAAATGACTCCCATAGCACTTGCACGGTCTCCGTAATAATTTTTCACACAGTACCAGCGCCCACGTGGAAAGAGAAAGATAAACTTTTGAACGATGATTCGGTAACCAAATACCTATAACAAATTTTATACAATTACTCACCATCTCGAGGGACATTTCATCGAAAATTACCTTCCCGTCATCATTTTATAACATCGTTGGATCATCAGATTTGAGCATATGAATTGGTCTCTACATGTTTTGGTTTCATGAGAATTTGGAACCAGAAGGATTAATTTAACAAGCAAAACTTTTAACTACGCGGAATTTTTCGTATGATTTGCACGAGAAAATAGATATTTCAGCCGAGAACATTATATGTCGGTGTAATAATACACAAGCAAGTCCAGAATACTTTCCTCATGTGGAAATCATTTAGAAAATTTATCTTATTTTGATGATAACTAAAGAGCAAGCCTTCGTTTCTTAATACAATCAAACTTCAAAAAGATTCTGGACCAAGCTTTCGCTCTTCAGTTCCTTCTGTGCATGAAACTGCACGAAAAAACACGTGTTAACGAGGAGGATAGCGCCATCGATCGCAGATCGCAAGAGCGGCAGGAAGGTCGACCGACGTATCAGCTGGCTGGGCGTGGCCAAGTAGTCGCCTTGGCAACGACCTCTGGCGTGCGTACACTGGGCAGGAAGGCTACGCGTGTCAGAAGACATTGAGCTGACTCTGAAGGGATCAGGACCATTAAATAGGAGTGTAGGATAGGGGCTCCCAGAATTGGGAGGGGAGGCAGCTTGCTCAGGCCCCGACTTATTTGGGGTCCCGAACTTTTTTCAATTCATATACTACATTAAAAATATTCACTTCCAATTCAAATTAACCACTAAAAGTTATTTGTTGCACTTAGAAAAAATTCTTTGCATTCAAGGGGGAGGGGTGGAAATATTGAGGCCCTCGTGCATGTACTGCTCCAGACCTCTTTTTTTCTGCGAGCGCCACTGAGCGTGAGTGCAATGAAAGTTTCGCTTCATCATGAAACTTTATTTCGAAGATACTTCCTTGGCCAAACTAATAAAAGTGTACATGCTTCAATTTACTGCGTGTGCAAGTAAGTCAAAACCGAATGAATTTAAGCAATTCTAATTTATAGGAACAATAAAATAACAAAATTAAATTCTTCGAAATTTATGTTTTAGTCTCGTAAATAATACTTACATACCTTTTTAGTATTTTTATTTGAAACATACATTTGTTGTTATAATCCCGTTCCCTTATTTATTTTTGCATTACCGCATACATACGTATATACGGAGTAATATATGTAGTGTAGGAGAAGTTATGTAATGCTTTACGAAAAACGACGATTTTTCCATGAAAAAAAAATTAATTTCGGGGCCGTGATAACGAAAAAGAACAAAAGTAGAACCTTGTCCTAAATGGCAATTTTGTTTGAAAAATTTGGAGTCGTTTTTAAGAAAATGGCATTTAAGCGTCACTAGAAATGCGAAATTTAAAGCTCTTTTTCACAGAAAATGTTTGAGTTTTCAAAAAACTTCATTTTAAGTAATTAGAAGCACATACCCTAAAAAAATATAATAATGTTTACAAATTGCCGGAAATGTGCATATAAACGGTATGAGAAAAACGTTTAATAAATTACGTTTGTGTAATTTTTGAAAAAAACAAAAAATATTCCAAAATGGACTTATTTCCATATTAAAGAGCGCAGATAGCACTATCCGTTCGAAAACATTGAACAAAAAATTTGGAGCCATTTACGAGAAAATGGCGTTTGAGCGTTTCTGAAAAGGCGGAATTTTGAGCTAGTTTTCACAGAAAACGGTCGAGTTCTCGATAAACTTTACTTGACATTATTTAAAGCACATGTACTCGTATATATAATAATATAAACAAATTGCCACTAATCTAAATATTACCGACGTGGGAGATAAGTCAAAAAAATTACATTTTTATAATTTTTGAAAAACAAAAGAATTCAGCAGTGTAGCAATTATGTAATTTCATAGTGTACTATTTAGAACTATCCCTACCAAAAGCTTAAAGAAAAAATTGGATCCGTTTTCCAGAAAATCTTGTTTTAGTAGTTTTTTAACATTGCAAATATTGCAACAATATTCCGTGAAAACTCCCAAAGTTATAAAAAAATGTACATGACCTCTATCATTAATAGAACTCACATTAGAGAACAAATTTTATTTGCAGGAAAAATCACTATCTTTAATTTTGTACTTGTAAGAAGATGCCGAAAAAATTCAAACTTTTGAAATTTTCGAAAACTCAGAGTTAATTGTGAGAATGTGGCCTATGCCATCTTTAAAAGTGTATTTTACTTTATCCTCACAAGGAATTTAAAGAAAAAAATTGGCAGTTTTTGAGAAAATTTCGAAAATGTCCGAGGGGGTTTCATATAAAGTACCCCCCATATTTTGAAGAAAGTTTTTCAAAATCGCGGCCCTTCACGAATGGGAGAATACCCATTTTGGAAGAAATTGCACGTATGGTTTAGGCGCTAGAGTTGTACACAGACGGACGGACGGACGTTAAAAAAAAAAACACTTTTCCGGCATCAGGGGACCCCCAAAACCTGTATTTCCATTAAAATCTCGAAATCGATTTTCCGCAGCATTGCATAACTTTCACTTTACTATGTATATTACATAGTACGTATACAGGACGTAAAAAATCCTCTAACACGTGGTGTAGCCAGAATCCGTGATTTGTGCGTCCTCCATACTGAACAAACAATTGAAAGCAAAACGTCTGCCCGTCCGTCAGTCTGTGAATAACACTAGCGCCTAAACCATACGTACGATTTCTTCCAAAATGGGTATTCCCCCATTCGTCGATTTGGTTCCACTCGAGGCGCAGCGATTTTGAAAAGTTTTGTTCAAAATTTACATGAAGCCCCCGGGACATTTTCAAACTTTTCTCAAAAATGGCTCCAATTTTTTCTCTAAATTCCTTGTAAGGATGAAGTAAAATACACTTATAATGGTGGCATAGGTCTTTCTCAGTTAATTTTAAACTTTCGAAAATTTGAAAAGTTTGAATTGTTTTCGGCGTCGTCTTATAAGTACAAAATTGAAGATAGAGATTTTTCTTCTAAATAAATTTTCTTCTCCAAAGTGAGTTCTATCATTAAGGCCATGTACATTTTTTTGAAAATTATAGTAGTTTTCGCGTAATATTGCGTGCAATATTTGGAATTTTAAAACATTACACAAACAAGATTTTCTCGTAAACGGCTATAATTTATCTTTAAACGTTTGGGAAGGATAGTGCTAAATGTACCCTATGAAATGACATAATTGCCATATTGCTCTATTCTCTTGTTTTTTCAAAAATTACAAAAGTATAATTTTTTTGAAACATCTCTCACATCTTTAATATGTACATTACCAGCAATTTGTAAACACTATAGTATTTGTGTGTTACAAATGAAGTTTTTCGAAAAGAACCGTTATCTATGAAAAAGAACTTCAAATGTCGCATTTTTAATGGCGCTTAAATACCATTTTCTTAAAAACGGCTCCAAATTTTTCAAACAAAATTGCCATTTAGGACGAGGTTTTAGTGCTCTTTTATATTCTTACAATAGGTTATATTTCCGTTCTATTATTAGGAAAACGAAAAATTAAAAAAATGTCACAAAAATTTACTTTGTGCGGCGATAGATGGCACCTGACACGAGTATGTGGCAATTTCGAATAGCTCGCCCAGATCCAAGGAAACAGAAAACTAATACGGGAAAGTCTGTTCCATTCTGTAGTATCATTTTTTTCGAAAATTCATTTTCCTTCCACTCATTGTTTAGTTCTTCATAAAAAGCAATTGTAATTTCTTGTTATAATAATAGCGTGGAGGTACATTATTGAACAATTATTATCAATAATCATCGAAAGTGTCTGTACATTCTAATTCTAGGAAGAAAGGTATATGACAAGAAAATGTGAAATTGCTTTCAAATCCAAAAAAAAAAAAATTATCTACCTTCTTGCAATATGCAATATAAACATTCTTAAAATGATACCCAAACTATTTCTACAAAACAGAACTGTTGATATCCAGAATCATTATTCTCTTTTACTTTAACAACGTGTCATTAAGATGGCAGAACTTCTAATAGAAGCTGTAGAATAGGTTTCTACGATTCGATTTTCCACGCATTCGATTTACGAGAATTGTGAATGAATTATTTAAGCTAACTCGTTTCTCTTGTCATATCAGTCCAGCTAGTATAGCCGTATTGAGTTGCTTTCAAGCTTAATGGCAAGTTGAAAGGATAACTTTCATTTGCACTCATAACATTTGAAACTGAGGGCTCACAAAGCAGTGCGCAACTCTCAGCGGAATTAGAAGCATTCACTTTGAATACATAATGTTTGGATACCCTATGCTCATTATATTAAACAAGATTTATCCATTTGTTCTTTACTAGGGCCCAGCAATAAGAGTTTTTCCGTTGGAAAAACACCGATTTCCACCGCACGATTTCTATACGGTTTATTTATTACTTATGTAGTAAAGCGGGAAAGTAAAGGGTGCTTAAAAATAGCAATGCGAAAATTTATTTTGAAAATCACATCGAAGTTAGAAGGCATGCTTCGTTTTTCACCTTTAATTCAATAAATGGTGACATAAATAGCAGACCTGTATGGCCAAGGTCGCTAAGGCTGAAGGGCCGTAGCTGTCACGGTTCGAAGAGTCGTGGGTTGGAATTCCGCCTCGGGCATGGATGTTTTCGTGTGATCGTGTTGTTCTTACGTGTTTACCCTACAGTTACCCCTACAATTAAAGCAAGCAGTGATCGCTATATGAGCCGTTGAGGGCAAAAGCAGTGTAAGTCAAAAACGTACTTCCCGGAAAATGACGAGTAAACGAAAAACGCTGTAAAAGTATAATGCTTAGAAATAAAGGATCTAAAGTGTTATGAACGAGTTAAGGAGATATTATTTTAACTTACTAGAGCTATTTTGGACTGAAACATTGCTTATTAATTAATTAACCATTTTGTTGTCTTTCACCACTTTTGCACACACCGTTTCTGAAAACTATGACTTACGTTCAAATAAGTGGCATGCACAATTTTCGTCTGAGATACTAATGTGATGGAAAAATAGGTCTTTCTCATGATTTTCAACCAAGTGAGAGCAATTTTGAAGTTGCGATTTTGACCTGTGCACTTATCACTAAAAGTGATTAAATGTTGATTTTTTCAAGATGCTTCTTCTCTGATGGGTGCAGATAAGAAGCTATTTCTTGGGAGCCCCTCGAAGCTGTTGTTTCGTCCCACCTGAGACTTACACTTTGCTACTTCTGCTTTGTGTTGGCCACTAGCTAAGCAATATTGAAGTTTGACTCACACCATTTTAGCCTGTGATGGCACAATGTTCAAACCATCTACCAGTGCATCTAACTGAAATCTTCCAAAATTTGAGAACACTTTTTCTAACACTTTTTCTACCACTTTTTCTCTCAACGGTTCATATGACCAAGTTATTAAAAAGCGACCTAAAAGTAATGGAAAATATATTTAGAGACTACTATTTTGAAGCATCGAATTTACTCTTTTAGGTGTATTTCTGACAGTACAAAAACAATGATACAATTGCGACCCAATTGTAATAAAGAACTATCTATAGCTCTGACATATTCTGCGGGTCTGTAGTTTTTTTAATCATTACCTAGTATATATAATTGTAAAATTTGTATTTTTAAAATATAAAATTGGAACATCAGATTAGTAATTTAGTAATAAATTGTTTAGTACCGATTAACCAACAACTAAGAACCTGAATTTACTAGGTAAGCAATAGGCAAGAATTAGACAGTCTGCAATGATGTGCGATGTAGGAATGCAGATTCAAATATTAACAGAAATGGCCTTAGTATGCAAATTTTGAAGCTATAAGTGGCACTGAAATATGGAATATGCGAAAAATATTGTATGGTAAGAGATGTCTGAAATATTTCTGATTTGGGACTCGTAACATTCACCTACTTCTGAACATGAGAAAACATTCCCATTTAAGGATGAAATATATGCAAGAGAAGTCATGAGTGACTAAAATTACACAGCGAAATATAAGGAAATTGAACTGTTCAAATGATTTACCCATATTTCTCAGATGCCGTGAGCAGAAGGCTGACTTGGCAGGTGAGTTTGCCGGAAGTTGCGGGATGCAGCACTAACAAGTAGAGATGAAACACCACGAGACTTCCTTAACGTTCTGTTTCATTTAATGTAGTTAAATTCAACGCTTTTCCTTTAATTCAGTCACAAATAACACACATCACACGCAATATAAACAGACATTCCCTTGTCAATCGGAAAAAAGAACCCGCTGCCATTTGTGTGATGAACATTCTATGCGCAGAAATATCAACAGGTACGAAGCTGCTTGTAGTAGGATAAAGTGGTAGGATAACGAAACTGTGATTACTTAACCGCGAGTGAATGCTTAAGTTTGTGACGTCCCAACGACTCCTTATGGACATAGATGGCAGTGCTTCACAGAACGTCTGTCACCGAACAATAGAGGCTAAAGGCCTCATCGGATTTCCTCAAACGGAGGGAGCAACTGTTGCAGGACGTAACGCGTGCACAGTCGTAGCAGGGCAGCGCAGGCGACTGTCGGACGCAATGTGCCACGCCCGTCCCCACTCCCGCGCCATGCAAAGGTAGCATGCGGTCGCCTTGCGCGCCGTATATTGAGCGCTGATTATTAGACTTCGGCTGTTCAGGCTGGGAAAATCGAAGACGCTCATAATATTACTACTGAACGGTATGGGGCAACTAGGATTTTTCGGGCAGTGGAGTGCCCCCAGGAGCCCCCAGGAGTAGTGTGGAAACGAGGATTTTTCTATAAAGAGGGGGATAGGTTAAGCCGGATTGACGTATTTTAAAGAAGTTTTCATTTCTGATGAATTTTAAGTGTATTTTTAGTTGTTTATTTATAGTTATAAAGTGTACAGTTATGTATTGAATGAGATACGTTACTATAGGAAATTAAAAACGAGTGGTCCTACAAAATGGCTCAGACTTCCCTTGTTAGTTTTCTATTTCCTTGGGTCTGGGCTAGCTATTCGGAATTGCCACGTAATCTTGCTAGCTGCCGTCCATCGCCGCACAAAATAAATTTTTTTGAGCCTTTTTCATTTTTCGGTTTCCTAATGGTAGAACCGAAATTTTAATTTGACAATATGAAAGAACACAAAAACCTCGACCTAAATGGCAATTTTCTATTTACAATTTGGAACTGTTTTTAAGAAAATGGCCTTTAAACACTACTGTAAATTCGAAATTCGAAGCTCTTTTTCACAAAAAATTTTTCACTTTTCAAAAAACTTAATTTGAAGCCAGTTGAAGTACATACACTAACAGATATAATAATGTTTACTAATTGCTAGTAATGTGCCTATTAAAGATATGAGAGATCTTTCAAAAAAATATATATATTTGTGTACATTTTGAAAAAACAAAAAAATACCTCAAAATAAACTTTACGTTAAAGTTTACTAAAGTGAACGTTACGTTAAACGTTACTATTAAAGACTGCAATTAGCACTATCTGTTCCAAACGTTTGAAGAAAAGATTTGAGTCACATATGAGAAAATGCGGTTTGAGCGTTTCTGAGAAAGCGGAATCGAGAGCTAGTTTCAAAGAAACGGTTGAGTTTTCGAGAGAGAGAAAGAGAGACATTATACTTCACATAATTTAAAGTATATAGACTCATTAAAATAATAATATAAACAAATCGCTGCTAATATAAATATTAACGACGCGACATAGCAAAAATTACATTTTCGCAATTTGGAAAAAACAGAAGAATAGGGCAATATAGAGTTTATGTCATCTCATAGAGTACATTTATCACGATCCCTGCCAGAGGTTTAAAGAAAAAATCTGGAGCTGTTTTTGAGAAAATTTGTTTTTGAATTTTTTCAAAAGTGCACATATTGCACGCAATATTGCGCGAAAACTACTAAAATTTTCAGAAATTGTACACGGCCTCAAAGAAAGAACTCACGAAGTAGAATCAGTTTTATTTGAAGGAAAAATCACTATTTGCAATTTTGTAGTTGGAGGAAGACGACAAATAAAATACAAAATTTTGCAAATTTCGAAAATTCAGAGTTAACCGTAAAAATTGGACATGTACTACTTCAATAAGGAGATTTTTCTCCATTCTTACAAGAAATTTAGCGAAAATATATGGAGCCAATTTTGAGAAAATTTCGAAAATGTTTGGGGGGTTCCATGTAAATTTGGAAGAAAGCGTTTCGAAATCGCTGCGTCTCGAGTGGAACCAAATGGACAGGGCAATATCCATTTTGGAAGAAATCGTACGTATGGTTTATCGTTTTGCTTTCAATTATGGCTGCATCACGTGTTAGAGGATTTTTGCTTTCCCGTATACATACATTTATACGGCGTTATATGCGTAATATGGGGAAAGTTATGTAATGTTGCGCGAAAAAACGGATAATTTTCGTCAGAAAAATATTCATTGCCAGGCCGTGATTCCCAACTAGTGGTGCACAGACTTTCACACTTTAATTTCACTTTCAGACTTTCACACAGAATAACACAGACTTTCCCGCATTAGTTTTCTATTTCCTTGGGTTTTCGTTAGCTATTCGGAATTGCGACATACTCTTTCTTGCCAGCTGCCATCTATCAGCGCCAAAAGCACTTTTTTTGTCATTTTCTTAATTTTTTGGTTTCCTATTGGTAGAACGGAAATATTCATTTTGGAATATTAAAGAACACAAAAACCTAATCCTAAATGGCAATTTTCTTTTAAAAATTATGTGCCGTTTAAGAGAAAATGGCGTTTTAGCGCTACTAGTAATGAGAAATTTAAAGCTCATTTTCACAGAAAATTTTTGAGTTTTGAAAATACTCTATTTAAAGCACTTACACTCACAAATATAATAATGTTTACAAATTGAAGGTAATGTACATATTAATGATGTAAGAGATTTTTTAAAAAAAATTACATTTATATAATTTTTGAAAAAACAAAAAAAATAACTCAAAATAAACTTTACGTCATATTAAAGAGTGTAATTATCACTATCCGTTACAAAAGTTTCAAGAAAAAATTTGTAGCCATATATGAGAAAATGGCGTTTGAGCATTTCTGAAAATGCCGAAATTAGAGCTACTTTTCACAGAAAACGGTTGTGTTTTCGAGAAACTTTACTTGACATTATGTAAAGCATATATACTCGTAAATGTAATAATGTAAAAAAATCGCCGATAATGTAAATATTAAGGACGTGAGAGGCAAATAAAAAAATTTACATTTTTGTGATTTTTGAAAAAACCAACCGATAGAGAATAGGGCTTTTATGTCATCTAATAGAGTACATTTACCACTATCCCTACCAAACGTTTAAAGAAAAAATTTGTACCTGTTTTTGATAAAATCTTGTTTGTTTGTTTTTTAATTGCACATATTGCACGTAAAATTGCGCGAAAAACACTAATTTTTTTGAAAAATATACATGACCTTCAAGAAAGTGCTAACTATGAAGAACAAATTGTATTTAAAGGAAAACTCTGTGTGTAATTTTGTAGTTGGAGGAAGACGCCGAAAAAAATTCAAACTCATGCAAAAGTTCGCATGTAAGAAACGAACAAAGAAATTTTATACAAAATTTCAATTTCAGATTACGACGCATCCAGCTGTCTGAAGCGGAGTAAATTTGCAGCGGCCTATTATGTTTGTCACGAAATTATAGAAAAACTGCTCGTATTTTCAAAAAATTTAGCAAGACTTTATTTGAAACACTGTTGTGATTGTGGGTGTATGTGATTCAAATAACTTCAAATGAAGCGTTTCGATAACTCAAACATTTTCTCTGAAAAAGAGCATCAAATTTCGCGTTTTTAGTAGCGCTTAAACGCCATTTTCTTAAGAACGACCCCAAATTTTTCAACGAAAATTGCCACTCAGGACAAGGTTTTACTGTTTTTTTACATTCTTAAAGTTATATTTCTGTTCTACTATTAGAAAACCCCAAAATTAAGACTGTCAAAAAATGTAGTTTGGGCGGCGATAGATGGCAGCTGTCAAGAGTAGTGGCAAGTCCGAATAGCTAGTCGAGACAAAACGAAAAAGAAAACTAATACGGGAAAGTCTGTGCCGTTCTGTAGTAGCACCACTAGTTATTTCCTTTTCTCCTGCTTATTACTTTCCCGTATATACGTACTTTCTCCTTATATACGTACGTATGTATATACGAGTAATATACGTGGCGTAGGGAAAATTATGTATTGCTGCGGAAAATCGATTTCGAGATTTTAACGGAAATACACATTTGGGGGTCTCCTGATACCGAAAAAGTGTTTTTTTTTCAAAACGTCCGTCCGTCTGTCTGTCTGTCTGCCTGTCCATCTGTGGACAACACAAGAGTCTAAACGATACATGAGTCTTTCCACGTCAAATCGCACAAAAAAGACCAAAATTTGACCTTCATATTTTTATTTATTTTCTATTTTTTTTCTATTTGTTATATGGATCATATAAGTGAACATGTGTATTTTTATTTTTTTATAACTTTATTATTTTCGGAAACATTGTATAATGAAATTTGCTAAAAACGACGCGCATCACTAACTTAAAAAAATCATATATTTTAATACACCAATTATAGAAATTCCGTTCAAATTCCATTCGAAACTTAAAAACATGTTTAATTTTTATAATGTTGCAAAATATTTAATTTTTTGAATTTTCATTTTTTTTCTGAAATTTTGAAAATTGAATATTTTTGTAAACTCGATGAGCTAAAAAATTTAAAAAAATATTTATAAACGCACTAGAGTATTGATAATATGTCCAGAAAAAATCTAAGTGGGATCTCGGTAACTTTAAAAGATAATAATATTTTACGAACCAGTTTGTAATAGATTGTTGCAATAGACACGTTTTTTGCGGTACTGGTCGTCGGTTTCTTGGGATGAAGCAGTAATTTAAGTACTTCTTGAGGTGGTGAAACTTCATGATTGAATTTATAAATAATAATATTTATCTATATCTATATATCTATATCTATATCTATACTAATATATAAAGACAGAACTGCACTGACTTACAGCGTGATAATCTCTGAATCTACTGAACCAATACTGATGAAACTTTTGTAGTAGCTTCCTTTAAAGGTCTGGAGTAACATAGGCTATGATTTATAATCGCAAACCTTACTATATTCACAAAATAATTACTTTTCTGGACATTTTTCGCCTCGCTTTACATCACAGATTCAATAGTGGATCAATGTCAATAGTTTAGATGCGCGCCACCAGAGGATGAGGTCTGAGATCTTCTACTGTTTTCATCAATGTCCAGAATCAAGGCCGTCTATATTATATATTCCGAATATTATATATTCTAGACGGTCTTGCCAGAATTATTACGAAATTCATTGGGGTTTGAACATGTACTATGTAAAGTCCATGAGTGTTCGTTGGTGATTTGTTTGTTTTGAAAGTTGGTGGAATATTTGAACGAAACTTTACTGAAAGTACGTAGTAAAGAACGTCAATGTACAAACATTGTTCTTAGTCCGTTTGGTACACAAAATGTGGCAAGAAAACATGTGAGTTTTAAAGTATTTAGAGAGTTAAAAGTACAAAAATATACAGTACAAAATATACAGTTATGTACAATGTACAATATGTAGATATCGTATACAGGTATAAAATATTTTCTAAACAACCTCTTCTTTTACAGAATTTGTGAAAATTGAATTGTTTGGAACAATGCCGAAACGAAAGTTACAGTTGTCAAAACAGAATACAAGTGCTAAGAGATGGGCAGCCTATTAAAATTCGGAATGGGCCACTCAGAGGCAAGAGCGACTTGCAAAAGAACACGCACCATTGAAAACAATACAGTAAAGAAGAAAGCAAATGTGAATAATTCTCTAGGAAGCAGGGCAGCTTTTCGTTATGACTCTCGATTTGACTATTTACACATATATCATGTTCAAATTGGTAAAATGGAAAACATTTGTATGTTTTGGTCAACCCTGTTGAACATTTTTCTTCAATATGGGCAATGGTATGTAATTAAGTAATGGTCCTTTACCTATTAAGACTAATCTTGCTGTTGTTTCGCATGTCAGTTGCTCCCAGTGAATTAATTCATCCATATTTTCTATAAACTGGTAAAAATTAATTTATCTAAAATATTTATGTCTAATCTAATAACAAAATTCTGACAATTCAAATAAAACTCCTTGGTTTCCATAATTCACATTTCAAAATCCATAGTATCTCGCACTTCAAATCAAATAACGAAACTAATAGTGTTTTGTTAGGTGGTTCAGTATATTGTCAATTTATTATGTATACATAATGTACAGGTTCGCGGATCAGTATTGCTGTTATGTTGCGATGATATGATGAATTGATTTACCTAAACAAATACCTTTTATACTACATGTTACTAGCACATTGATCTTTAAACATACATATTTCTGTCATCTTCAAAATAATTATAAAAACCGGCAATTACCTTTCAGCATAAATATTTTCATTTACTTTAATTATTACGATTCATCAAATACGTTACATCTATATCTAAATGTCCGGATCTGTCTACTAGCGTACCCATGCGAGAACTCTCGGATGTTCTGCTTAAAACTTTAAGTCCCTTCAAGGTCACGAGTTGGCAGCAGATAAATTTTTAATCTTTCTTTATAAATACTATAGAAGCAAAAAATATAAAAATGAGTTTTACAATTTGGCAATTTATTGAAAGTGTTGGTATAATATATAAAACTCCCGTCCTTTGGCTCGACAGCTTGCTACGGGCCTTAGCTGACCGGCGGTGACACAGCCTCTCGGCCACGGGTGTTCGAGTGGTTAGCACGAGGACATCCCTTTACCGTATACACCGCTCTTCTTAACCTTGGGATGGGCTTTCTCATCGTCACACAGCAATCGATACTGAGACATTTGTAAGGAAAGCGCACATTTCTAATTTACCCGGCCGGGAATCGAGCTCGGGGTTGTTTCATGGAAAGCGAACACGCTAACCAATAAGGCACCGAGGGCAGGATATAAAACTGTACAAAAAGAATACATGTGAGTCTACAATTTGTACAAGTATTTTACGAGTGTTTTGTATTAACTGTTTAGATTTGTTTATTGTTTTTATTTATAAAGTGAGGAATGTTTGGGAGCTGAAACTCCCAATTAGAAAAACGTAAACTTTCTTTAGTAAGAAAGTGAACGAGGCACACCGGAAATTTCCAAATAGGGGGAAAGACATGACAGGGCTAGCTTGGCGGGGCAGATACAATGGGAGAGAAGTAGGTCCCACTGCACGGCATGAATAAATGGAATACCTCTCCCTGGCTACAAATTTACTGTAATAAATGCCTGGGCAACGCCGGGTAGTTCAGCTAGTGTATATTAATATATGTAAATATTATTAATATATTTATAAATAATTAATAAATTTATAAATAATTAAATTACGGATTCTTGACTCAGGTTTTGACTGACATTTTGAAATTTTCTGGTCCCTCACAACTCACTTTAAATACAAGTACTTGCGTACCATAGAATTCCTGAACTTTCGTCACAATACACAGTTTTAATGACTTACCGAATTTACTTCAGTTCTAGACAAAATTCCATTTTCTTCAGCCAATGTTTTAGACACTTTTATCATGCGTTCGGTTGCTGCAAAAAGTCGTTTAATTTTATTGTATGTCCAACTTTCAAAAATTGTCAAAATTTGCATTTTCAACGTCATGTCATCTGTTGAGTGAAAGCAATTGTAAATAGTATCTTTGTCTGATTTTTCGATGGACGTCGAAGGTTCTTCAATGTGAAAAAAATATCTGCGTTGGCACTTTGTACTTTCTAAAATTTTTCATGGGGATGACATTTTGTTCCATTCCGCGCTGAGCCAGCGACCAGTACACATCGTGCTCCGCACACCTCAGAACGTTTCAACTTGAAGCAGTGCAGTATCAGTGACTTAAAGTTTGTGTTCCAACCAATTAACTAAACATCACAAGTGTAGTGGATTCATCTAAAGTTGTGCTACTGATTTTTTAATATAAACAGCAGTTTTCAACGACCAAGCTCTGACCTAGGTCAGAGCATAGGGGGAGCCATGGCGCTCCTCTACAACACAGCCGAAATGGAAGTCACCTACAGCAACAACTAACACGGGGATCAACACGTCTTCGCAGATTCATCAGGCAGCTCCCTCATTCACATCAATGGACCCAGGCAGAACTCGCAGGCAACAATACCCGAACATAGAAACGGTACCGCAGCCATCGACCCAACACAAGGCTTCAGTAAGGTCAGTCATATCGACGCGGCCAGCGGCCAGCCTCGCGGCCAAGCAAGCCACGACCTCGCCAGCACCAATCGCAGTGATAAGACCAGTAACAGTGCAAAACGAGGCCATGGTGACAGTATCCCCCTAGGCGGTCCATCAAAAAAAACAACAAAAAAACATCCAGTGGTAGTGAATATAATGTACCTGTTAGTAATAGATATGCTCCTCTTGAAAATAATAGTGACCAAGACACAAGATTCAACTATCCAGACGACGAGGAAACACACGAAGTCGAGAATATAAAAATAATTGTGAAAGATATATTTTACAGTTTTTAAGATAAAGGAATATTTGTGAAAGATATTCCGAACATTAGTAACTTCAACAAAGAGATTAAAAAGCAAATTACCACCCAATTCACCTCAAAACAACAAAATAAAGTTATCCTTCAAGTACGATACATTACGGACTTTAGAAAGGCTATTAAATATCTATTAAGCACAAATAGACAATTCCATACTTACAAGGATTCTATGAACAAGAAATTCTCAGTAGTTTTCAAAAACATTCATCAGTCGGTAACTCAGCAAGAGATATACGAAGATTTGATTACAAAATACCCCTCATTGATCAGTGTCACAAGATTATACAAAGACAATATCCCCATTCCGGTTATAGCAGCAGAGTTTGACGGACAACAAAATATTGAGGAAGTGCTAAAAATTAATGCAATTTGTAATCTGTGTGTCAAAACTGAAAAAAGACGTAAAACAAATGTCCCAATACAATGTTTAAGGTGTCTGGACTTTGGCCATACAAGGAATAACTGTAATAATGAAATTGTATGTGCATTCTGTGCAAAAGACCATTACACGGTAAATTGTCCACAAAAAAACTTAACTCCAACATGTTACAACTGCAAGGGCCCGCACCGTGCAGACATTCTGTCCGCAGAATGTAATTATTTCAAAAAAATTTCAGACAGCAACAAAAGCAACCCTAAACCTACTACTTCCCAGGAAAATTCAAACACCAACACCTCCGCCTATACACTCACACAACGCAATTTTCCTAATCTTCCATCTAATCGAACCATACCAAACTTCACGTATCAAGAAAACCCAACCACAAACCAGCAAAACAATCAAAACACACACCAAAGTGTAAATAATAACAATAATAATAACAACACTAACTCAATAATGCACACTATAGTCAACGGCATTACAAATTATTTAATGGACATAATCAATAGTATCATTCCAACCATAATAAACAGTATTAAAAATTCAATCACATCTTACTTTAATAACAATAATGCCAGAACAGTGTAATAAAGAATTAATCCTACTAAACTGGAACGCTAATAACATATCAAACAAAAAAACGAACTAAAATATTTCTTAAAAGATAAAGGAATACAAATCGCATGCATCACTGAAACGCACCTCAGCGCAGACAAGACATTCAACATATCAGGATTTAACGTAATAAGAAAAGACAGAGTAGATCAAAAAGGGGGAGGAGTACTCATACTCGTTGAAAAATCAATTCCATATATGATAACAAGCACACCTCACACACCAGGGTTAGAAACAATTGCTATTAAAATCCCTATAAATAATAGAATCACAACCATAATATCAGCATATAAACCATCCCGTATTAAAATGAAAAATACCAACATAAATTCCCTTCTTCAACAGAATACGCCAATGATTCTACTAGGTGATTTGAACGCAAAACATGTTAATTTTGGGTGCAGAGTTTCCAACAATGCAGGCTCTCAACTACTCAAAATAATAACAGACTTAAACTTGAACCTACTTACGTCATACGAACCAACTCATTTCCCACACGACAACAGCAAGCAGTCAGATATATTAGACATAGCAATTACTAACACAAGTACAGTATATCATTCAACTCCAGTATTCGAGATGGATTCAGACCATCTTCCAGTTTTAATCACCACCAAAATTATACCTCCCCCACATGCTCCAACTCAGAAACTAATCACCCAAAACATAAATTGGGAAACATTTAGGAAAATAGTGAGAGCCAAGACACCACAATTCAAAATATTAAACTCCCCCATGGAAATAGAATAATCAGTCATGCAGATAAACGAAATAATAACAAACACAATAAAACACTTACAAGAAAACAAACCCACATATTCTTTTAAACAGACAAAACCAAAACTACCCAAAGAGATAATAGAAATAATCAACACACGCAATAAAACTAGAAGGCTATGGAGCAAGAATAGAATTCCCCAACTGAAAAAAGAACTAAATCTCCTCAATGAAATAACAAAAAGAGCAATAAATATACACACCCAAAAATCCTTTGACAGGAAAACAGAAACATTAAATACCTCAAACAAATCACTATGGCACTTCTCAAAATGTCTTCTAAATAAAAAAATAACCATTCCGCCACTCAACACGACACAAGGTATAAAATATGCCCCAAGATAAGGCAGACGCACTAGCAGAACACTTCGCTCAAACATTCAAGCCTAATAACACACCCGTACACCCAGACCACCAAGCAATAATTGATTCAAATGGAGCACCCAACTATGACGTCCCACAGAGATTAAAATTCATTTCACCTACTGAAGTCAAAAACCTCATAAAAAAATTGCCTAAAAAAAAAGCTCCCGGACATGACCTAATTAGCAACCAAATATTAAAAAACCTGCCCACAACCACAATTGCATACATAAACAACATCTATAATTCATCATTCAGACTAGGCTATTTCCCAAGAACTTGGAAAATATCAAATATAATCCCTATCCCTAAACCAAGCACAAATCATAGCCTTGCAGTGAATTGCAGACCAATAAGTCTCCTCCCAACCTTATCTAAATTATTTGAAAAAATAATTTTAAAAAGACTCAATAATCATCTAACAAAATCAGAAGCTATTCCAAACCACCAATTTGGTTTTAGAAACCGTATCTCAACTGCACATCAATTGCTAAGGATTACTGAATACATTCACACTGCCTTCCAAGAAAAGAAACACACAATAGTAACACTCTTAGATGTATCTCAAGCATTTGACAGAGTCTGGCACCCCGGATTAAAATACAAACTCAAAACAATAGGAACACCTAAATACTTACTAAATATTATCACACAATTTATATCAGACAGATCCTTCATAGTAACCATAGATAATCATAGCTCCAACCCACGCCCTATAGAAGCAGGACTTCCACAAGGCTCAACCCTATCCCCAACACTATTCAATATTTACACAGCAGATATCCCCACCACACGCTACACTCAACTTGCACAGTTTGCTGACGATACCGCAATATTCACATCAAGTTGCACCCTGACATATAGCAGCACAAAAATTCAACAACATTTGAATAAAATAGACGAATGGGCAATAAAATGGAAAATAAAATTAAATCCAAATAAATCAAAATCAAAAATTTTTTCATTAAGACCAATCTCTGCCCCCCACCCATTACTATTAAACAATAGTCAAATAAACTGGACACCATCAAACCAACCTATAAAATACTTAGGTCTAAATCTTGACACAAGACTAAACTGGAAAAACCACATCAACATAAAAACACAACAGGCTAAAATCAAATTAATCCAACTCAAGCCAATACTTAATAAAAACTCCAAACTTTCACTAACAAATGCAATAACACTATATAAAACTATCATAAGACCCATAATGCTATACGCTTGCCCCATCTGGACAAATGCTGCACCATCCAATGTAAATAAAATACAAATATTACAGAACAGATTCCTCAGAATAATCACCAACGCCCCATGGTTCATTTCAAACCATCAACTCCATAGTGAATTAAACATAAACTCAATCATCCATCAAATAACACGCCTATCTAATAATTTCTACTCTAACATAAACTCAATAGATCAACTCAAACAATACAATTTAGCCTCAACAAACAACACACAGACCAGAATAAACAATAGATACCCGTTCGATTCCTTCCTAAAAATATTCTCAGACAATTGTGATCTGTAGATACTCTTATGAGTAATCTACCCCATTGTAGTAGCAATAGTAGAACTAGGTTAAGCATAGTTTAAGTTAGTAGTAAGTCATCAATACATATGAAAGAGTGTTTTACTGATCTATGTACAACCCAACAAGCAATAAATAAATTTAAAAAACAAACATTTTGTTCCAATTTTCTTTTCTTGGCGAGGGTTTCTCCTATTGCAATTAAACTCATGTTTATCTTCTCTTTATTCATTTCGCAAACACTTGACGAACTATCTGAAGAGCTTAAATTGTCACTTCCTTGATTTCCACTTTTTTCACTGGACGTTCCGCTACTTTCGTTAATGCCACGGGAGCCACTGATCTCGACGCTATCTTCATTAAGAAAAGGCCGTTTTGGAAGTCGATTCCCTTTCTTCCGAAATGAATTTTAAATTCACCAATCTAATGACTCCTGTATATTCACCAGCAAATCGTGGTTTACGCATCTTGGAGATTTTCTTTTTTTAAAATCGTGATCAGAAAGTTTAAATGGATAGAAACATCTCATACGCTGATGGCCACTCACGTTCCACAATGTACACACGATTTACAGAACAAATACTAGCACTCATGTCTTCATAAGTATTGCGTATTGCGACTAATGTTGAGAAAATTTTACCATGTCCCTTGACAAGTGATCGATTGTACTTCACGAGCAAGGTCAGGAGGGCACCCCGTCCCTAGGACGCAAAGGGACTCTGCAGTAAAATTCGAGGACATTTCTGACACGAGGAAAGGCATTCGTTTTGCTGTCACCCATCCCTTCTGGGGAAAGAGAGAACATATGATTTACTAATGTTTCTTGAAACCCAAATCAGGCAGAGGGCCATTCTTTTTATTGTTCGTTGCATTAGTATCCAAGACTGATCGAACACAATTCGTTAGTGCAGGGGCAGGAACCACGCGCCCGAATACCATACTTACAATAGATTTTTTTTATCTGTACGTGTTGAGTGTCCACTTTTTTCTTGTTATGTTTTGTAGAAAATTGAAGAAGAAATATGCCTATTTTTTCAAATTTTAATCTGAGAAGTTCATAAAGCAATTTTCGATTTTTAAAAATAATTACAATTTTTTAATGAAATGTTTATATTTTGAGAAAGTAATTTACAGATGAATAAAATATACATATCAATAAAATTAAACGAAACAAACCAGTAATTTTTATGTTAAGTACATTCAGAGTGTCAATTAATCATATTTTGCAAAGTACGCGTAAATTTCAAAATTTAATATAGGCAAAACTACACAAATAAACAATTTTCAGGTAAATAAAGAAACACGTGCCTCTTTTTTTGATGTCCAGAATGAATGCCGTATATTTATGTCATTTATCATTTTTAATAGTCGTGTCAATTCGAGTGCGATTTGACGCGGAATGGCTCGTATTTCAATTCGTTTCGCTCTCACCCATAAGAACATAGATGACCCACAAGTCACCCACGATGTTACCCACAAAAATATGTATGACACAGTGTCGTACATTCTGGGGGCAGAGTGAACATTTGAAATACTAATAAGTCTTAAAACCCTTATCAGGCAGACGGTCATTCTTTTTTTAGTTCTTCAGCATTTGCATCGAAGACTGATCGAGCACAATTCGTTAGTGCATGGGTAGGCAGAGCGCACCCTCATACTTAAAATTTATTTTCTTAGAACTGTATGTGTGAAGTGCCTACTTTTTTTCTTGTTGTATTTTATAGAAAATTGGACAAGGGACGCGCCTATATTTTTTTCAAATTTTTATCTCATCGAGTTTGTATAGAAATTTTACTTTTGTTTGAAAAAAATACATTTTTTAAAATGAAGAATATATATTTTTTGAAAAATTTATTTACAGTGGAATAAAATACACATTTTAAAGTATTAAATGACACAAACCAGAATTTTTTTATATCTGGTACATTCGGAGTGATAGTTGATCTTATTTTGTGAAGTACCTGTAAATTCCAAAATTTAATATAGCCATAACTACATAAATAATCAATTTTCAGGCAAATAAGAAAATGTGTGTCTCTTTTTTTGATGTCCACATTTAAGAAAAAAAATATCGTACATTTTAAAAAATGTCGTGTCAACTCTTGTGCGATTTGACGTGCAATGGTTCACATACGATTTCTTTCAAAATAGATATTCCCCGCTCAATATGCTTCCACTTGTGGTGTCGCGATTTTGAAAAAAAATCTTCAAAATGTGGAGGTAATTTACATGAAGCCCCCACCATTTTCAAAAATTTCTCAAAAACGGCTCCAATTTTTTAAATTCCTTGTAAGAATAAAGTAAAATAAAATACAATTATTAAGGTGGAATTAGTCCTAATTTAACGGTTAACTCTGATTTTTCGAAAATTACAAAAGTTTGAATTTTTTTCGGCGCCTTTCTACAACTACAAACTTGAAGATAGAGACTTTTCCTTAAAATAAAATTTGTTTTTCATAGTCAGCTTATTTTTTAAGGTCTTGTACATTTTTTTGAAGATTTTAATAGTTTTCGCGCAATATTGCGTACAACACGCAATATTAAAAAAATATTACAAAAACAAGATTTTCTTAAAAACGGCTCTTTAAAGAACGAAAATTAAGAAAATGTCACAAAATGTACTTAAGGCGGCGATAGACAGCAGCTGGCACGAATATTTGGGAATTCCGAATAGACCCAAGGAAATAGAAAACGAATACGGGAAAGTACATGCTATTCTGTAGCACCATTAGTTTTTATTCGTTTTTGCTCTTTAGGCACACAAAACCGAAGATTTTAGTGACTTCCTCTGATGCCTTATTATGAAGGTATTAAAACGAGTGGCGATGGTTGTTTGCACATTTTTCCCGGCGCTGCCAATAAACATTTAATTTCGCCCAGCTGGGTGCTCTTTGAGGAATCTTGCCCCCAGTTATGGGAGTTCCATGGTGTGCAGTGTGATATGGGGGCGCGAATATGAATTTCACGCGTCCCACACCCACGCGCGCCGCGCCGCGCGGCGCGGCAGCCGCCGCCGCCGCCGCCCCCTCTCTGCCGCCCGCCACCCGGTTACCTCCATGCCCGACCCGCCACCCGGTCCGAAGAGCTCATTGCATGGGGCTGGAGTTGGCCAGGGAGGTTAACGGGGCATGTTTTTTGGCGAGACTGTGGGGCTGCCAGAGTTGGGAGAGCGTGGGGTGTGTTGGTGCAAGCAGCAGTGTTGGGACTCCACTGTCATGTCCACGGGCGGAGCAGCTCACGGCGAGATAACCATTTCGCGAGAATTTGTTTCTGTGATACCAGCGCTTTTAGACCCTGCTATATAATTACGGCTGAGATGAGAGTTCTATTAAGGATGTAACCTTGCTCTATAAAGCCACGAAATGTGATTAACTATTCAGTGTTTCCTTGAAAGCTCTAGAATACTTGTAATGCTTTAAAACGAGTTCAGCCTTCATTTGTGTATTGTGTCAATCATGTAGCCTTGCCCAGTAAATGCGCTTGCACTGAACATTCTACCGCAACATTGTAAGAGTTTTGGAAATTGTTAAAAGTTTTATTACTTTGACAATGGTGAAAAACGGTGACGATACTAAGGACGACAATACAACGATAACAATAGTAAACTGTTGCAGTATCATTTGTCCTATACGTCCTGTAATGATAGTGACAGTAGCGAAAGTAACGGTTACGGTAGAAGTGGTAACGATGGTAACGGTATCTACAGTAACGATGGCGATATACCAATGGCAACGATAGGAACGATGACTATAGTAATGGTAATGTTAATAACGGAAACGATAGAAATGGGGACAATAGTAATGGGGACAGGAATGTTAGTAAACTTGACCGTAAGGGTGCCCCAAATTAATATTTAACTTTTTTAGAAATCTGCGCTTTTAAAAATTAATATTCATGTTAATTTGAGGTGATGTTAGCACCGTCTAAAGCGTTCCGTAGGAGAACGGCCAGTAGCAGTAGTGATGCAAGGAGGCGAAAATTCAAAAAGACTTGAAAGAGCAAGAGACAATTCCAAGCAGAGGTGCAGAGTGGACCCAAGGGATCTGGTGGGAGGTGGGGGTGGGAAAGAGGAGGGGAGGGGCGTGGAGGAGCCTCTCCTCGCGTAATGAGCGAAACGGTCGATTGCCCGAGCCGCTTGGCGCGCTTCCTCTTTTTAAGGAAGGCGAATCGCGATGTCCTCATTCATTAGTGAGACCTTAGCGTTTGTGTTTGCTCAAGCAAGCGCAACGGTAAGACAGCGAGTTGCTGTAAATAATGTGCGAAGTAAAGGGTTTCAATTCCATCTCTCACGACATTAATAGTGTCTATTGATAATGTAGTAGAGTATATTTTTCAGTTCGATTTACATTGGATTGTCGTTCTATTGGTTTTCTTTCTATGATCAAGTAACATGCTATGAGAATTTTCACCTGTGAAGTATTATTATTATTATTATTATTATTATTATTATTATTATTATTATTATTTTTCCACTACATCACTACTAAACATGTTATGAGTTGGCTGAAGATAAAATCTACTCCAGGTTGCAACCAGCTACCTCAGGAGCAGATCCGATGACTGTCAGTGCCTCTACAATACTTTGCGCAAAATGTGGGCTGTTCCAAACAAAGCAATTTCTTGCACTTCCCAGTCTTTTGAATTACCGGGGAGTTTAGAAGTTCTTACTCAAATTTTGCGGAACAAATCCCAGAGCTCCGATAACTATCGGGACGACCTGTGCTTTTACGCCCCACATTCGGCTGATCTCGATTTCCAAACTCTTGTATTTAAGACGCTTCTCTGCCTCCTTGGTACCGACGTTCTGATCGCAAGGTACAGCAACATCGATAAGTGAACACGATTTTTTCGCCAAATCCCGGATCACTATATCCGGTTTGTTTGCTGCTATCGTGCGATCAGTTTGAATTTGTTGGTCGTACAATATCGTACACAATCCAACAGACGTCACCGGTTTTGGTGAGTGTTCGTACCACTTGGGGCATGTGTTTGGAACTTCGAGGGCGGTACAGATCTGCCAGTGGAGGTAGCTACACACTCTGTCAGGTCTTTTAAGGTATTCGGTCTTTGTTAGGATTAGACAAGTGAGACAATATGATCAATGGTTTCTACTTGCTCCAGGCAAATGCGGCATTTGTCATCTTGGGAAATTTTGAGAACCGCTTTATCATAATGTCGTGTTCTCAAGGCCTGATCTTGAGCAGCTATTACAAGTGCTTCCGATTCTGACTTCATCCTTCCCCTTTTAAGCCACATAAATGATTGATCTTTATTGATCTGAACCTTGTCCATTCTTTTTAGGTATTGTCCGTGGAGTGGTTTGTCTCTCCACGATTTCTTTAACATTTTTTGTGTCTCACACTTCATGTTTAGCAGCATCAGAAGTTCAGTGTCTGTGTTATTCGACGTGTCTTGCCTAGTTTTCTTCGCAATGTTTCTTGCTACACTAACAATGCCTCTGTTTCCCATTCTTCGGTCAGATTTCATGCCCTGCCTCATTAGAGGGTCATCTTGATGGCTGACTACATACTTCCCCAACCCGAATATTGCGTTGTGCCAGGAGGCCTCAATTTGTCTGAGGCCTCTTCCTCCTTCCTTACGTGCCACATAAAGTCTATGTATATCAGCTCGAGGGTGGGCGACATGATGCATTGTTAGCAGTTTTCTGGTTTTTCGATCCATGGTGCGAATTTCTTGCTCAGTCCAGTCCACTAGTCCAAAACTGTATTCGGCTACAGGTACCTTATTATTATTATTATTATTATTATTATTATTATTATTATTATTATTATTATTATTATTATTATTTATCATCGACTTTTCACACATTCTCTGCTTTAGCAGGGAAACACTTCACCTGTCCTGATGTTATAAGACTAGGTTCAGACTGTGCAGGAAGGAAATTCATCCTGACCCACATGAATGTCACTCATTTAAAAGTTTTGTAACAATATGACGTGTTTGAGATCAACTTTTTTCTACGTCATAGTAGGCCAATCCCAGCATAAGACGTGCGTCTTCGTCTCGAGTACACCATCTGGTTCATACTTGTATTATGCTGGAGCATTATTCCCCAACTTTCCAAGTTTCATTCCTACTTCTCGGTGAATGAGTTTTGCCGCTTGGTTATGTCTGTCTAAATAGGCACTCTCGGACAAAGTACTGTACCCAGCCATTATGTGCTGAATAGACTCTCCGTTGTTACCACAGCTACATTTGTTGATATCACTTGTTTTTAAAGTGTTTTAATAGTTTTAAGTTCTTATTACATTTCTCCTGAATTGCTGCTACAGAACTTTCAGTTTTGAGTTAATGTGCTTCAAATAATTTTAAATTAGTTTTTTGAAAACACAAAAGATTCCTGTGAAAATGAGTTTCAAATTTCGCATTTACAGTACTGCTGAACCGCCATTCTCTTAAAAACAGCTTCAAATTTTTCAAAGAAAACTGCCATACAGTGGCGTCTCGTGACATTTTTTCCTGGTGGAGCCAGGTGTAAAAACACGAATATCATCTCAGAATCAATAGAATATTTAATTAAAGAATCGTCATTTAATCGATCGTTCAATTATTATTAATTATCAGTTAATTAAACCTTCAAATCTATAAGTTTTCCTCAAAAAACACGCAGGAAATTTTATTAAGTCATTTAACCAAATATTGGTATGTCAATTGAAACAAAAGACTTTTACAAAAATTACGCTCATGCCATAGCTCATCTCTTGGAATGCTGAGATTTCGAAAGGGGAACGTATCGTAAAATTGAGACTTTGATTTGTTATGCCAGTTGTTTAATCGGCTTGCAGAGAAATAAATTCAGCTACATCTATGTCTTTCTTCACTTCCTCCAAATACACTTCATACATACAATCTAGTAGCTCGTTTTTCGTCATGTTTTGAGTTATATTTATAAATAGAAGAATTGTTTAAACGATCATCTAACACACTATCTAGATTGCTGAGTAACGATAAGTCTACAAAATTGTCATGGTCTTTTGAATCTTCAGATTCATCGTGCCCTCTAATTGTTAGTTCATGAATGATGAGTGCCACATTATTTTACTAAACACTCAATCATTCTACCTAAAATATGTCTATTTTTTTGCGACTTGTTCATTATATTTCTAAATTGAAATTTAATCGCCCAATCAATCTGTACAACAATATTCATAGTTCCAAAATTTTAAATTTGCAAGCATTTTCTAAATACAACGCACGTTCTTTGTGTTTCTTTATTCTTTCGCTCAAATGTTTCAAATCCTTACAGCCTACTGTCATCCACAATCCCTCACTAAATAATAAACAATAAAAGCAAAATTAGCTTTGTTTTTCTTCACTCACAATCAACCTGATTTTTTTCAGAAACCTCGAATTACAAAATGTTTGTTTCTTCTTTCCATCAACTTGTGTAAATGATACATTGCTCAGTTGATGTGCTCCTAACCGTTTAATATCATTTTTTTCTTCAAGTCCCAGAGAAGAAAACGAAAAGCAGTGTAATGAATCCACTGTGTTCATCTTACAGTGCGCAGAACTTCACGTTCACTTTGAAAAAGGCGCCCTCAGACTGCCGTTTCTCTGCGAAGGGCCCGCTGATGCGGGCCCCTAGGACTGCTAAAATTACCAAGCAGTGGTCGTGCCCAGTACGAAAGGGCGCTGACCTTGTAAACAGAGTGGAGTTATCGCTTTAGGGCCCGTGCAGGCCGGGCCCCTTGAGCACTACTAACGCTATCTTTGAGTGCGGCAAGGAACTATGACTATTCTTGGTTATTGGGAGTTATTGGGATATGAAAAAACGACAGGGACAGTGTTTCTACGATATTCCACTGTTCTTTGTATTGTAGTGGGTCAATTCTTGGTATTTCTGGATCTTCGCCTGATACACTGTTGTAAGATTGCTAGTATCGACGATTGCCATATCCACAAACAATAATTTTTTCCTGTTTTTTTCCAAGTGTCAGATGTGTTGTGGTGCACTGTTTGATCTGTCAGTACTCTTCGGTCCCAATACAGTTTATAGCTGCGGTTTTCAAGCACATTTTGGGGAGTATACTTGTAAAATGGTGTATCATGGCATGGTGCTAAACCACATATCTTGACAAGTTGGGCATAGATAATTCGTCCCACCGTATCATGTCTTTTCTCAGTAGCCCGGCTAGTACACTACAGCCTAAGATAATGCCGAATAATCTCACTATATTGACCATTGGCCCGATAATCATCAGAGGGCACATCTGGATCTTTGATGATGTATTTCCGATTATTCTTTGTTGCAATTACTTGGTCTTGTATTGCAAACATGAACCTTCAGTTTCGGGATATAGGTATCCAATACGGAGCCATATGTACGACTTATCAGTGTCGACATTGGAATTGACTACTTCAGCTGGATATCTACCGTGGATTGTTTTCTGCTTTCCTAGCTCCATCTCGGTCGAAGGGTGGTTGCTGGAGTTCAATTACATGTTGGTTGAGGCATAACGGCGTGTAGTTATTATCTGCTTCCTATGACTCTCTATGTAGATAAGATGACACAGCTTTCGCCCGGAAGTACTCCCTCATGCTGATAATCTCTTTTGTATGGATAGTGCTGATTTTAAGGATGCCACGATCTCTCATCTTTCTTGGGAGTGTTACCCCTTTGGATTGAGCATTTTGGATGGATTCCTAATGTCTTGGTGACGTTTCTTTCAATACTTGATGGCATATGTATTGTTGTTTTCCTGTTATTTATTGCGCACATCAGAAATCTTACCATACAATCTATACACATGGGTAAGGTTAAGAAAAGTGTCGATCTATATCATCGATAATATAGATCTATTAGTTTCATTTACTTTTGTATTAAGTTTCATATACGTAACTCGTATTTATATGATTTCCAAGGAGAACCTATCAAATATTAAATGCTTTGCTCGCAATCTGAAATTTCAGAATGTTAACTGTGGTGGAAATGTACACATCAATATTAATGATTAGAATCTATGATTAGCAATTGTTTTACATCAACTAATTATCAATACATTTTTTCTAGAAATGTAAGTTCTTACGCTTTGTGAAAAATATGAATTATTTGAATAAAACAATTTCGACTTTAAATACCCGTAACTTTTGAAATTTCCAAATTCACACGCCAATTCTTTTTTACAAGAAAATTTGGGGTTATTTTGGGTCAACAAACTCGAAAATCAATTTTTACATATTTTGGGAAATCAGATTTGAAAAAAAATGCACTTTTGACTTCGGGAGTAAACACATTGGCAAAAAAAAAACAAATGATAAGAGGCTCAATGCCAAACACTTTTTCTCTGAATTATTTACTACTAGGACAAATATTTTTTTATATTATGATGGATTTTCTATGAAATTTCGATTTTTTCTCAAATTCGTACGAAATGCTCAGAACTTTTACTAATTTTTGTTATAAATAAAAACAAGGTCAAAGATCAAATATATGCACTTACTATGGTTCTAGCTTCCGTTACGTAACATTGAAGAAGTAAACTAGTGGTGCTACAGAATGGCACAGACTTTCCCGTATTAGTTTTCTATTTTCTTGGGTCTTCGCTAGCTATTCGGAATTGCCACATATTCTTTCTTGCCAGCTACCATCTATCATCGCCAAAAGTACATTTTTTTGTCATTTTCTTAATTTTTTCGGATTCCTATTGGTAGAACGAAAATATTAATTTTAGAATATTAAAGAACACAAAAACTTAGCCGTAAATGGCAATTTTCTTTTAAAAATTATGTGCCGTTTAAGAGAAAATGGCGTTTTAGCACTACTAAAAATGCGAAATTTGAAGCTCATTTTCACAGAAAATTCTTAAGTTTTCAAAATACTTTATTTGAAGTTATTTGAAGCACTTACACTCACAAATATAAAAATGTTTACAAATTGCTGGTAATGTGCATATTAAAGATGTGAGAGATCTTTCAAAAAAATTACAATTATGTAATTTTTGAAAAAACAAAAAAAAACTCAAAATAAACTTTACGTCATATTAGAGAGTGTAATGATCACTATCTGTTACAAAAATTTCAAGAAAAAATTTGCAGCCATATACGAGAAAATGGCGTTTTTGCGTTTCTGAAAATGCGACATTTTGAGCTACTTTTCACAGAAAACGGTAGTGTTTTCGAGAAACTTTACTTGACATTATTTAAAGCACATGTACTCGTAAATATAATAATGTGAATAAATTGCCGCTAATGTAAATATTATCGATGTGAGAAACATGTAAAAAATTTACATTTTTGTAATTTTTGAAAAAACCAAACTATAGAGCAATATGGCTTTTATGTTATCTGATAGAGTACATTTACCACTATCCCTACCAAAAGTTTAATAAAAAAAATTTGGAGCCGTTTTTGAAATTATTATGAAAATCCCCGGGGGGCTTCATATAAAGTACCCCCAAATTTTAAAGAATCTTTTTCAAAATCTCAAAGCTTTGACTAGAACCAGATCGACAGGGGAATTTCCATTTTGGAAGAAATCGTACGTATGGATTAGGCCCTAGCAGTGTTCACAGACGGACTGACAGACGTTTTCCTTTCAATTGGGTTTTCGGTATCAAGGACCTAGAAAACAGGGTTTCTGGCTATACCACGTGTTAGGGGATTTTTATTTTTTAATTTAGCAACTGGTTTTATCCTCTTAATTGTTTTCACGGCCCGGCAATTAATTTTTTTCCGCCGAAAATTGGCCATTTTTTCGCGCAGCATTACGTAACTTTTCCTATACTACGTATATCACTCCGTGTATACGTACGAATACGCGAAAGTAAAAATGTATAGATCAATCGAAAGTCATGCTTTCTTCGGCCAGTTTCACGTGGAATTATCAATGTTCAGACAAGGAGCAACGTGTAATTCGTATTAAAACGAGCATATTTGGAGAAATTACAATACTATAGTATTTAATAATTACTATTATATTTTTTGATCTATTTGAATTTGTTTATCAACGATATCAGTGTTACTGCGTTGTAAAATGTGCATGCCAACCGTCCATTGTTGCTTTAAAGGAGAGATGGAAACAACACGGTGTAGAATAAGAAGCTGCCGCCGCCGCCAACGCCTCCGCCGTTCGAGGAGCTTATTATTTATTAACTTTTAATTATTTTACTTTTTCGCATACTGCTTACACAAAATATTGTAAGTCTAAAATACGCATTAGATATGTTCGTGAATACACCGAATACCTTATACATGGAATTCAGTGCCAGAAATATATTTTCGTTTAAAGTTTTGAAGAAATAAGTACATTTGTGACACCGGTTATTTACAAGGAAAAGCGATTTTGGAAATGTAAGAATCGTAGAAATTGTAATATATTATCAAACGGTAACATTATAATATTGAGAGAAAATATATGCTATCGTAGCACCTCTAGATTTATTGTACGATGAAGGGCGAGCAATGTGAACTTTGGAGCTCCAAAAGTACACAATGTAACATGTGAACCCAAAGGACACGATGGTAAAATATTCTCTAAAACCAAATGACATGTGTAGTTACATTATAACACAAAACTAGTTTTTCTGCAACATGTACTTTCTCGCGATATTGTCAATTGTTATATAATATTATAATATGACAATTTCCGTTTTACACTTCATTTACCATTTGAAAAATTCTTAAACAAACGAAGCGCGATATACACGTATACATATATAACAGAGGTAAACAATTTCATGAGCCCGTGGTGTAGAATCAGTCGAAAGATGCGTGTGTAAGAGTGGAAATTTCGCCCAAGAGTGCACCTTGGTTAGAGGAGTGAATACATAATAAGAATCCGTTGGTAGGGAATGTAAAACAGAATTTTGTATAACAATGAACACGAGTTTTCCTGGATTGAAGAACGAAAAAATTAGTTAGTTGGAGCTCAGATTTGATAGCGAGAGGATCATTTCTGAATTAGGGGGGTGTCCGAGTTCAGACTTGGTATATTTTTGTGATCGAAAGTAGAGACTTGTAAAAATTCCAGAGATACAGTTCGGGACTTTAACTTTTTTCTCCCGCGAGTGAAAGTGGAACATAGAAACATTTTGATGGAGCCGTGTATTGGCTTGGAGTATTTTCTTACTGATAGGGAGGAACGTCTGAGAAAATTGTCAACTTTAATTAGTTTTCACCAGTGACGAAGGTGAAGCACCAGGCTAAATGAACTTGTAATTATTTTGCCGAACAAGTGCTGATGGTGATATGGGAGGTTAGTACATTATGTGAATGGGAGTGACTTCGTGGCGTGCCGGAAGATACAAGATAGAAGGCATCAAGATTGGAGTGGTAACCGGTCAGTGACGAAGGTGATGGTGTGGAGGTACGCGGCGTCCGAGCGAAGCATCCAACGATACAACGGGAAGAGAGCTCAGGTTAACGTTCGTACGAACAATTATTTTATTTCTCATGGTCATGACTAAAGTTAATCATATTCAAAGGATGTTGTTTCGACTTCAATGAAATCATTAATTATAATAAATTCATACTGTTCTAGTGCGAAAGAAAGTACAAAAAACAAACTTGCTTATTATTGTGCAATCTGACACATCACTAAACACATTCAGGTTTTGTCGTTTTCCGTATGGAAGCGAGTCTACAGGGGGCAGATTGTGGTCGAACGATGAGGTAAGCCGAATTGTGCCCCTGGCATATTCGAACCCATGATAGACGCCCAACGTTTCAATAATAGAGAGATATATCTTTGCGTTTGATAAACGTTTCATAAAACGTAACCAAACTGGATATTGGTATATATTGTGACATACCGAAAATGGCGTACATTTATTTGGCCAAATAACGGACGAAATATTGTAGATATCACCAAAAGACTTGGGTTCGTAGATATTGTAGATTTCACCAAAAGATGATTTGGTCGCTAGCTTTGTTCACAAACAGACGTTTGCCGTCAATCAATTTTTCGGTATCAAGGAGCCATAAAATACAAATTCTGGCTGTACCACGTGATAGAGGATATTTTTTTCTAAATTTAGCAACTAGAGTTATCCACTTTTTCTCAAGGGCCTGTAATATGCGTTTTTCTGCCAAAAATTCAGTTTTTCGCGCAGCATTACATAACTTTCTCTTCTTAAGAAGTTTCTTCTTAAGCGGGAGAAAGTAAAAGACTTGTATGGCAGAGAGCCTGGCCATGACGAGGAGAACTTGCAACTTCATGAATTCTATCAATCGGGTGGTGATCGGATTCATGATTTCAAAAGTTGGTTGTTCTGACCACAAGTAGGTTCAGACGCCACCTTTGAAAATTCAGTGCTTGCTGTTACGTGAGTTAGACAATAGAAACGTGGCAAAATGACGATGGTTTATAAATTCGTACAACGATTTCATTTTCAAAAACATGCATTTTCCTAAATTCTGGTGTTGGTCGTAATCACCGCCTTCACCGTTGGCGGCACCAGACACTACATGCATTTATTACCTCCCCTGTTTCAACACAAGTTGTCCTCATCGTTATTCTCACCGGTGATACTACCGTAAGAGCTGCCTTTTGTCACTTTCACAGTCAGTAACTTCATCGTCTCAACCGAAATTCCATGTTGCTGGAACGTTTCACCATTTTGCTTCGTCGTCGGTACAAAAAGATCCCTCGACGCTTGCTCTGCTGTTTCCACTCCCCCTTTCCTTTGCACCTCCTTCCTCTTCAGCTGAGCACCACCCCGACCTGCTCTCGAGTGGGGCCCATCCCATCCTTTTCCTCGGCACTCGGTAATCTGCGAGTTTTGAAACACTTTGCGCCTGGAGATTTTCTCATTAAAGCCGGGATAACGCAGCCTGATTTGCGCGTATTGCTGCACCCAAACGACGCTCTCTCCCCACTGCTCCAGCCTCGGCCGCGCGGCCGTGTTATTTGCAGGTTTGCCAACAGGGTGGGGCAAACGTTTACAGAGAAGACAAGCGTTATTTGGCGCGTTCTCGGTGAAGTCGTTGAGCTCTAATACGCAAAATATATTTCGTTTTAATTTCGAATTTGAGCAAATGACGACGGATAAGACGGTCAAATTTGTATTCCTCGTTTATTCAGAAAACAGGGTGTCCCGGATCAATATTTGGAACACGATTTGTAACTACGAGGGTTGGGGAAGAAGTCATGGCAACTATTTTTTGTGAGAATATGAGTAGGGGTGGAACATTTCAAATATACACGTGAAAGGACAAGGTATAAACTAAATGCTTGGACATTTATCAACACACAAAAATTGAATTTATCATATTTATTAAGGTATTTGAAATGACCGTATTCGTTTCATGTCCTAAGGCATTTTAGAGAATACGACTTCATAATTTAGAAAAGTATTACATACCCGCTCTAAAGGCCTGATTAAGTAGATGCTCGATTAACGCACATCACATTGATCCGCACACTCACAAGTCGTCACGTGCGTTGCTGATCACTGGTTGCTGCGCATCTTTGCGGAAACACTCCTGCGCATCTCGCGTCTGTCCGGTATGGAAGGGCATTATTCCATGAGCTTCCACCAATTCCCTGTGACATTCCTTTCAAGGTGAACGGCTGTTTTGGATTAAGAGCGCTGCTGGAAACATGTTACATTCATCTCGCACGACGACGGCTGACGGACAACTGATTTTAAGATGCTCTCTCTACTAATAGAGACACTTGTATAGCTATCTGCTGATGTAAACACATCCTACCGTAGCATTCTTTCCAAGATATAAATGAAATTTTCCGATCCGATAACATTTCTTTCAGAAAAAAATAGTTGCCATGACTTCTGCCCCAACTCTCGTATTTAGATATTCGAATACTGTGATATTTGCATTCTAAACATCTCTGAATGGAAGGAAATGTATCCATTAACGTGTAATGCTGCTGGTAACAGTGTTACAGCGTTAATTCTTTTACAGTGAGAAATTAACACTAGCGTTAATTATTTTAACGAAAATAACCTCAACAATTTGAAAATAAATGTCTTAGGTGTTATAATTTATAGAGGAAGTTGCACCAAATTGGACTTCTTCCCCTAAAGTGGGCCCCCGGTCTCGTGGCTCTGCATTCACCTGAACGCTAGCCGGGCTAAGTGTATTTATTGGTTTCAGTTTGGCTCACCTGCAGTGGAGCGCACAAGTCACCCACATGACGTGTTTGCTACCAGTCCGCCATTAGATATTTTGACAGCCGAAGAAGTTTTTACCTTGCTCCATTTTTCTCGTTATCTCTGGCAATATCTCTGGATATTGAAAGTAAACTTTTCAACCTGTATATTCGTAAATGGTAAGGTTTAAGGGTAAAATACATCATTAAACCGTTTCATTTAGATGTTTGTTAAAACAATTATTTGGTTAACAAAATGTAGGATATATGTATTTAGTTACACATAAATCTTCAGTTGCCTGAACCGGACCTCTTTATTACCCTCATTCTCTTGGAATTCTGTTTCATATTCCAACAGGATAAGGCGGGAAAGTTGATCAAAGAAAACGAAGACCGTATAAAACGACTAAATCTATTCACATAGTAGTTCGGAAGAAGAAGATGAGTTGGAAGATCAGTAAACGTTTAATATTCCAAAAACTATACTTATGAGTAAAGACCGGATTCCCGTGTGACTACATCTTTTCTTTGCTAACTTGAAATTGGATGAAACCGTGACAGAAATTTGAATCATGAAACAGACGTTATTTTTGTACTTGTTGTATTTAGCACGAAATTGCACGTTTTGGAGGTATTGCACGATATTACGTTTTAGGTAATGCTGCCGGAAAATTGCACATCTTGGAATTTTACTGGACTAATTTGTATGATTCGTAGTTTTATTGCATAAATTATAATTTTTGTACTATCAACTTTTTTTAATTCATTTAAGAAAAAAATTTATGATGTAATCCAGCAGTGCATTCGGGTGGTCTGTGAAACCCGAGTGCGTTTGAAATGTATCAATTCTACTTTTTGTTGCCCTATGAACTGAACGTGTACACCTTTCATGATTCGAATTAAAATTCCTCAGTTACTGCAGCAGGTATTATGCGGTGTTATTTTACCACGAACTAGGTTCGAGAACCTTGGTTGCGATCGCTCAGCCAACGCTATGTTCGGAGTCTATTTTCCCAATCGGATCAAATATCCGTTTCGTCAGTCTTCGTTGAACTTACTAACATGAGACTGCATTTGCGATACATACAGTGGCCCACAAAAATATTGGGACAGGGGAAATTTTGTAATATATCCTTCAATAAAAATCGTATTAAATGTTATAAAACACTTTAATGATGAAACCAAATAACGAAGAATAATCACATAAATGATAATATTATAAAACTAAGCAAATCTAAAAAATAAAGTCTGTATTTACATATCACAAAACTATTTGCTCCTTTGGCAATTCAACAAAATTATTGGGACACTGGTAATTTTTACAAGTAAAATTTGAATAAAATACGTACTAATATCTTGTGGGTCCACCTTTAGCTTTAATGACATCTTTGAACCTTTTGGCATACTTTCTACTAACTTTCGGGTATAATCCGAGGAAATCTTCCCCCACTCCTCCCGTATTCGTCGTTTCAGATGTTCTTTGTTAATTATAGGGCTCTGGCGTATTTCATTTTCTAATTTTGCCCACAGATGGGATTTATGTCTGGACTTTGTGGAGGAGGATGGAGCACTTTGGGGCAATTATAAAGAAGCCACAGCTTCACAAGAAGGGCAGTGTGCTTTGGGTCATTGTCATGGTAGAATTGAAATAACCCAGAAAGTCCTAAATTTTCTGCACTCTTCTTGAAATTGTCCTTTAATATGTTGAAGTATACATGTTGGTCCATAATCTTGTCCAAAAACACTAATTCCCCCACTCCATTGTCTGCCATATACCCCCAAACCATTACAGCTGCACCGCCGTCTTTTACTGTCGGTTTAACATTAATCTTTCGGAGATCCTCATTGGGCCTCTGCCACACGGTATTTCGTCCATCCGACACAGACAAGTTATATTTGCTCTCGTCCGAAGAGCGTCCGAAGAACATCCGTTTCCACAAGTCTTCATCCTTCAGAATGTGGTCATTCGCGAACGCTATTCTTTTCTTGGAGTTAACTGCACTGATGTACGGTTTTCGTCTGGCGATTCTGCTGTGGAAATTGGCTCTATGGAAATCAGGCCAAACAGTTTCGGGATGCACACATTTTCCAATTTCAGTTTCCACTTCAGCAGTTATCTATGTCACTATAATAAAAGGTTTTTTCTTAATTTTTCTTGAAATGTAATTTTCTTCTCTGGAAGAAAATATTCTAGGACACCCCATTTGACATTTATATTCAATCCTATCTTCTTTTTTGTACATTTAATAATATTATACACTGTTGTTATTTTCATTCGAAACATGTTCGCAATTTTTCTTAAGCTATTTCCTTTTTCATGCTGGAATATCACGAACTGATGCGTATTGAAGCTATCATTTTTTTCTCTGTGCACCATTGTCCTTCCTTCTGGTTCCCACGCAACCAAGAAAGTAACTGAGCCCTTTTCAAGGTTTCGGAAAGTTGTTCCGTTTTCCCACGCTCACTCAACTCCATATTTTGCACTCAAATTATCCTGACATTCAGTGTCCCAATACTTTTGTTGATGTCGAACTTGGTTCTTTCATATTAAAATTACTCATTTTGATGTAATATATTGTTAAAATAAATTATTTTACAGATTTTCCCTCTATTCACACTCGACTTTATTCAAATTATAGTTTACATGAAATAAGTATTTTCCTCTTATTCGTGTTTCGGCATAATACTCGCAAATTTACGGGTGTCCCAATATTTATGTGGACCACTGTATATGACCTTACTTCCGGGCAGGAAGTTTAGTGACAAGTGCATTGCGTTTCATTCATCGAATTCCTCGGAACAGATGTTGCCCTGCGAGAAATGAGAGAGAATGAACGCAGCTTTTAACAGCTTTTACCTCCGTGCACACGGATGTAAGTTAGAGTGAGGCTTGGCACACAGTTGTGTAAATGTAGAAGAAATTCGCCGTCTGAAACATAGATTAGTTGATAGAAAATTTAATAATTTCTCAGAAAATAATTTGTAAATGTACATAATAGAAAATTATAATGAAAATAATTAAGAAAGAGTCTTCCGTAACTTAATATTTATTTCTAAAGGTATATATGTATTTGTTAATGTTTGTATTTTTATGCTAATTTAATTTTGTGTGCGAATAATATTTGAACTGTCAAATATATTGTTTAATCAATATGTACAAACTTAATTATAATAAACACACTCAAATCATAATGTTTCATTCACCTATCACATCCAAAACTTCAAATAAGTTTATAAGTAACTGGAGTTTCTAGGCTATATAAAACAGTTTTGGAAAGTTTTGATTCTTAATTGAATGTTTTTGCACCTTTTAGAGAGTTTTACACTACGAAAATCCGGTCTTTACTTATGACGTTGTACAAAATTAAGTACGGTACATCTGACATCGATTGATAAACGTTTTTGGTAATGTCGATGCAATTTTGCTCGTTGCAGGAAGCGCGGAGGTCGTGAAAGGTCTTGATGCAAAACGTCTCTAATACACTATTTCTAATACTCCTTAACACCTCAAAATTTGAATAGTATATGGGTGTTGCTTGGTGTTCTACCAGCTGGCGAAATGTTGAGAATGTTTGCTGCACCCGCTTCCAATATCGTATGTCCCACGAAAGAGGAGCTGTCTTCCCACGATAGACGTTGACAACTCAGGGTTTCGCCAGCCTGTGAGTGTGAAGGTCACAGAGGACAAAGTTATTTTTCCTACTTTTTTTATTCATAAGCAAGATGGGATTTCGGCAGGGGGTCTCACCCTTCCTTCAGTTACGTAACCACTTACAAGCCTGGAGCAAATTAGAAAACCACTTGAACGAAAATAATTTCAAAACATGTTAAATAGATGGCGTAATATTAGAAATTAAAGATTTTTGATAAAAAATTATTATTATTATTCATTATTATTATTTATTATTATTATTTATTATTATTATTATTTAAAAAAACAGACCTTTAAATGAGAGTTAAAACTGAAATATCAATAGCAAAACAAGTCCAAATCCAGTTGGAACAGATTGTTTATTCATCACATACTGACGAGGCTTGAATTGTTTTGCGCGAATGACATCGATATCAAGGTCAATATTGCTAATTTTCAATACTGGTCAAGGACATCGATATAAAGTCATTTTATACGTGCAATATATCCACTTTTTATGTAAAATAAAGGGGAAAATGCCCATTCACAAAGGTGAAATGACATGGATGTTATCAAATACTGCAGGGTTTTGTGCGGACAATGCATAATATTCTTTTCGAACCCTCAGCTAATAATTCATCTCATATTTGCATTTGAAAGCACATTTTACGACAACTACTGGTTGAATGTCTTTGGTATTAATATTATTAACTGTAAAATTTCTAATTCATTTTTAGATATGTTTAAATGTATTTCACTGTTTTTAATAAGTGAAATTCAAAAATAAATGCTCTATTTTTCCTTTCACATCGCGTGTTGAGAATCGCTGAGAAGTATTCAAGATCACTGAACGACATGAGATGTTCGTTCGGAGCGCACGAAATATTGTTTTTATTACCGTCTAACTCAAGAACCATAATTCATACAGAAATGTGATTAGTCTCATATCAACATTTGGACTTCCCTTGTCATTTCATCCGCTGGGTGTTTGTGTTTTTCTGCAATAATAAAATAGTTTCTCGCATAGTGAAAATTTAAGGACGCCAAAATGTAGAAATAAGCATTTGGCTATCATTTATAATTAATTTCATGGAAATTAAACCATAAAACTAAATTACAAAATAATCACCACATTCATAAGAGTTCTGGGAATAACTGGTAAAAAACGCAATTGCCTAAGATCAACACAACTGAAGCTATCGTTGAATGAACTTGTTAAGTAATTGCGAGTGAAACAGGATGGACGTGCCGAATAACCCCGAGCCTCCTGAATTGGCAACACAGCTTGCGGTAGAAGGAGAGAGTCTTATGTAAAATTGTATTGGATAGAAAGTGAGGGCAATACTCCATAAGGCGCCGTACTGCAATCAAATGTTCGGATGCACAATAGACGTGTGCATACGTAGTAAACATAACCATTCAATGACAATTTTCAAGGAATCACCATTTCTTGTCCTAATAAGGTGTTATTATATATTTGTACTTGCATTTAGCTCGTAATGGGCAATTGGCTTCGGCACCGTTAGATCTTGGGGTTCCAAGTCGGTCACCCAACTAGAAACCGGAGATGTCTGGAATTCTGTTAACCCTCCTGACTTCACATGGCTAACGAATTCGGCTAGGGGCATCGGTTAATATATATTATTTTATGAAAACTATATTTATTGAAATTATAAAATAACCAACTAAATGACAGAAGAGCAATATTTAAAACTCTTTTAAAGTAAAGAAGAGTAGGCCTACAGTTTGCCAAGAAGACTACTACTCGTTGATCCTTTCTACGGAACTGTGGCTTTAGAATACTGTAAGGATATTACGTTCTAGCTTGATTACACTCCCTGTTTTATCCTCTTTCAAATACTACGCTTTTAAGGAGTAATAAAATAAGAATAATTATGATTTGTGTTGAATTTTATTGGAAACTGCTCATTAATGGACTTGTAAATCTTTAGCGACCCATAAACAGTCAATTATGACACTTAGTTACCGACAAGGATGAGTACTTATCATTTGTAGATCACAAACAAAAGTTATCAAACAGGGCGTCAATCGTGTGGCATCACTTGGCTGTTGCTTGGACTTAAGTGGTCCTCACACCTGGACAGCCTCCTTCAATCGGAGATCTCGGGTAGAAGAACTCTTCCTCCACTTTTCCTACTACTACTCTTCCGACTTTTCCTTTTATAATTTGTTAAGGTTAATTTTTGAACCAAAGATTAAAAATCTGTGTGATGGTGTATGTGAAGTTATGAAAAAGATCTTATACTTATCTTTGTGTGATGCGTTGATCTCTGCTTGGTATCAAAGTTCAATCATTAAATATCTATTCAATATTTAGAGTAAAACAACATATTTATTCATGATCAATGGGCATACACTTCTCCCCTTGTATTTCCCTCTGTTCCTCTCTCATCAACAACCCCTTAGTTACCCATTTTACACGACACCATGGCTACTGTACATACACTCGGTGGAACAGTTTGCTATTTTTGCACGGTACAACAGTGACACAAGAAAAGGCGCCTGGGGAAAGGTAGCCAGTCATGGTGATTGTAATCAGATCTGTTCAACCAATGTCATAAAGTATGTCAAGGCATCTTTGAATAATTCCGGAATTTAGTAATTCTGTTAGAAGAACGTTGTCATTTTTTATTTCTCATTTTAAATTGACTAAATAATTTATTTTTGAGCCAGCTCATTTCCAAAACGAGCAACAATTGTAGTGAAGACTCCGTAACTTTGTAAATTTGCACTAAGGAACATTATTTGGAGAATATATTTTATTTTTACCTCAATTTTAAATCTAATTATTCGTCGTATGCTTGTGTGTGTGACCCATCGTAACATTCCTAAACAGGGCATCCTGGTGCAAATAGGAAGAAATCAACTTGACGGGCCTGTGGGTGGATTAACGGTGCGGACATTAGACACCCAAAGTAACACTCACTCGTATCTGACGTTTAGGATTAACGACGCCCGATTACAAGAGTTGCTTTGTGCTGGGCGCGTCGTGTATTTGACGACGCGTCCAGTTGCAATATATAAATAGAGAGTGCCAACCAAGTGTACGAACCACCAGGGGTAGTATGTTTCTGAAGAGGGTAGAAAAGAACTCGCTGGCACGAACTACTGTAAATAAAACATACAACAAATTACATCGATTTGCGAAGAGGTGTGTGTGTGTGTGTGTGTGTGTGTGTGTTTGTGTGTGTGTTTGTGTGTGTGTATGTATGTATGTATGTGTGAGATGATGTGGGATTCCCCTAGCACTTTCGGTTTTACCTTTCTTCTGGGATTCTGGGGAGTCCACGGTGTATGTGTAACCCCGCACCCCAGCCTCGACCCACGACCTGGCTCTTGCCGATTGTGATATGCGATTAAAGTCAATTTCTTCATAGCTATCAACTTGAAAAGTATGTGAGAAAGATTTTCGTCTCGGGCCTTGTCTGTGAAACTGCCTGTGGAAAGAAAGAAAGCACTGAGATAACCGGTGTGAAGAGCCGAGCGGAGCGTTGCAAACTCAACAATACACGAAGCTGAGCGCCCAGTGCTGTGGGCCAGCCCTGTGGGAGAGCGGGCGGGGTGCACCGGCCGCCGTCGCGTCGTCTGCAGGCCTCCGCATTGCGCCGTCCACAGCAATCAGCACTGCGGGCGCACGGTTCGTTAGGCGCGGCATGGGCGTGGGCCAGGGTGGGGGTGGGGGCGGCGGCGGCGGCCGAGTGCTTGTGCGTGCCCCGTGACACGCGTCGCAGCTTGATCGAAATGTAACGGCCCCGCCGCCCACTGCTCTTGCGCCTTTTGGCACGAGGCGATTGCCGTGGCGCGCCTGCCATTGTGGGTAGTTTCCCAAGGAAACTATTCACAGTTCATTCGTTTAGGAGGTTGATACAATTATCTGGCCTCAAAAAATGCATTTTTCAAAACGCCCATATAACAGCTTTTTCCGTATATGTATTCGTATGTAAAATTTTCATATTGATAAATTGATTTGTTTTCGAATCACTTCTCCATCGGTGATACATCGATTACTGTCCGACCTATCACACTTTCTTTGAACCTTTTTTTCTCAAAACGTATTATAAGTTGATTTCAAAAATAACTTTTGAACTCGTGAATGGATTAGGTTCTATTTTTTCGGGAAATATTATACCGACCAATATCATTGTGAATTAAAACTTGCTTGATTTCTTGACCTCGTTAGATTAATAATAGTAGGGAATTTTTCTGAGTTTAGAACAGTAAAAAAAATCTTTTAAATTGCCAACGTTTCGGCTTTTATGAAGCCTTTATCAACGCATATTTACTCCATATCTCTTGGTCCTATCCACCAGTCTCACGACTCTTCCTCCCCACTTATGCCTTCCTGCACTTCCTGGCTTTCATTTCCACACACTTCTTTCATGTACCACGCCACAAGGTGGCGTGAAAATATGAATTAAATAAAATGATTTAGCTGTTTTGGTTTTTAATTATTATTTTTATTAATAAAAAAATCAGTTAATTATGTTATTCAATAAATTATGTAGAATAAAAGTGCTTAAAATGTACAGGTTGTGTTATTTTCACGGTTCATTTTGTACTTTAACATTGCTCTACAGTTTCCAAGAAAAAAAGAAAAAACTACTACCGATGTTTTATAAGATTCAGCAAGTAGCAACGTTTTGGAGGAATCCGAATCAATCTGTATATATTTGAATATTTGCCACATTTTTTCATTTAAAATATAATTTTACAGGAATGGAATGATATCTAAGAAAGGACACAAAAGTTGGGGTATAAAATCCTTTTATGTTTAAAGGCATTAAATTTTAAAAATTGTTATTTACTTATCGCTTAAAACCAATAACTGTATCTATCCCCCTTTTCTAGATCTATCTGTATCTACTCCCTTGTTCAGACTACATGCACTGAAGTGCCTCGAGGCATAGAGTCCTTATGTTTCATACTTGGAATGGGTTGATATTCATTAGATCCTAATGGAATTTGTCAATGAAAAAATAGTTTTTTAGGGATTCTTCCGTTTTCCTTTCCCTCTCATTCATCTGGTTTACTTACCTTAGGACTATCCCGGATTCCGATGTACTACATAGCAGGGAATTAGTACTACAATAGCCTGCTGAGAAAGCAAGAAATTCGCTTCAATGCATAGTGAACTAAGGAACATAATTACAATTGCATTGCTTTATTTTTAAACTCAAGAAAATAATCGGCTTAGTTGAGACAATATACGTAAAACGGGTACATACAAATAATTTATATTTATTAATAAACTAATGTATCATTTCAAAATATGTCATAATTTATTTACCGTGCATTACTAAACCAAGTTTTGTTGAGACTGCACAGCTTCTCATAACATCTTGTATTTTAAATTAGCCAAATGATACTTCTTGATTCAGATAGTTTAGCTACTCAACTAAATTACACTTCTTAACAAGGTAATACATTCAATAAAAATATCACGTCTTTCAACTCTGAATAATTCTGGATCAACATAGTTAATTTGGACGCATTCATGATTGCTCCACACGCTTCATATAACCTCACAACTGCAACGGCGGTAACGGCGTCCCGACCATACTCTCTGGCCCCGACATTGCCGATGACGTCATCGGCACGTCGGACTGTCCAGAAGATCTTTCCTACGGACTTTTTGCAAATAGCGGAAGGTGCGGATCGTCCCGTCCCGTCCCGTCCGTGCCGTGTACAATGAAATTATTTTAGCGTGGCCGCTCAAGGTCAGGGTCCCAGAGCTGCCGGAAGAGTCCATTCCTCAAACCTATCGTTTTAGGGGAAACGCGGCCCTTCCCAGGACGTGTTGAGAGCCCTAATCCAGTTGAGTAAACATTCACCCTGACTATTCGTCTTCGCAAAGTGCCAGTTTTCAGTTGCATTTCCGTAACAGAGTAAGCTATTTGTATGAAGTTCTGTACAAGTGATTATTATTTTGTTGTGATCGTTGCAATGCGTCCTGTTCAGAGCAACTTGCATACGGACGTACTTCACAGTAAGACGCGTGAAGTCGTCGCCAAACTACAAACATCAATTTATGAAGAGAATCAAAAGAAGGTATTGAAAATATCAAAGCAGTTCTTAAGGGAATAATTCCTGCTTCAGGTGTTTCGAAAATATCTATTTGCAAAGTTAATAAGGAAATTAATTCTATTCAATCGGAAGAATCGTGTTCTTTTTCTTCTACAAATAAACAGAAGAGAAAGGACGTGGAATCTGCTCTCGATAGTTTCAATGAGAGTGTGATTTGCCGCACAATGATTTAATGCACTATATCAAGAAATCATTATTTTTACAGGTAAAGAAGCGAACGATAGTAAAGACAGTGATAGTGATAATATTTTTGATAGTGAGGAAACGGTTATCAGTGACAGTGGAAAACATATGGATGATGAGGACAGAGCAGATGGTGTTTCTCCATTACCAAGCGAAGACACTACCGCAAATTAATTTCCAAGACCGTTCGCTAGCATGTAGACTAATGTATTTGGTATGGGCAGACGAACGAGGCGCGAGTGAGCGCCGCCTCCCGGCTCCCTCCCCACCACTTTCGGCTTCACCCTCTACTCGCGAATCCCAGCGGCCACCCTAGAAAAATTTAGCTGTAGTGCGCACTTCTTACGGGAAACGATGTAATGAACTTCTAAAAAAATTCCGTCCGTCCTGTCCGTCCGTGCCGTATCGAACCAGTGCGAGCTAGGCTTAAAGCAGTTATTTCACTCAGGGCAGGGACAAAACATCGAGCATATAGTTTTTTCTTTCTCTTTCGTAAAAAAATCATGAAAACAATTATTTTTTTAATTGCGCGTCAGTTCGTAGGCAGATGTCTTTGAGCATTTCACTCCCTACAAAAATCTTATACTCTATGCTTTACCTTTTATATATTTCTACATTGGTTTGGGAATCGTTTTACACTATAAACGTAGTTCCACTTTGATGCCGCGGACAAAATGCTTTCCTTTTTAATGGACATTGTCACATGGTAAGTACTGTATATTATGATCGGGACCTAGATTTTATTGTACTGTCTTCTCCATTTTCATGATAGATATTCTCATTATTTAAAGCGTTTTATCATAATTTTGTTGAATATTTGATTTCTTAGAAAATACATCTGAAAGCAAATATCTGTCTTCATAATTCTCGATTAGATGTTTAAATTTTCAAAAACTGACCTTTTTGAACATCTTAAACTATTAATATCCAGCATCCTCATTAGGGAACGCACGTTATGGTCGACTGGAATTGGTTTTCCTTGAACAAATTTGTGAATTTTGTAACCTCAACCGACACAAATATCCTAAAGGAAAACTTAGCCGAGATGGCTAAAGTATTCTACATGCCTGGCCAGAGCGTATTCATAACTTGCGACGGTTCATATCTTCTTCTAAGACCATGCTCAGCTTATGTGTGTCTAAAGTTAAGTCGGAGGGAGACTTTCTGAATATGCAAATCTTCAAGTTTAAATCTGTACAAGCACAATCGTTTGCGAATTGGTGGTTTATTTAGTTAAAAAATATCTCGATGAAGATATTTAACGAGGTAAAATTCTGGTGAAATGCTTGAACCAAAACGAATTATATGTTCATAAAGTATAGGAAATTTAAAGTAACGTACACGAAAATCTGAAGATCTTTTGTGTTAAGTATACTCAGGAGTAATGAGGTTCCTAATGTCTGAAAGATCTAAGAAAGATTGAAATCTTGAAAGTAATGGTTCGCAAATAAAACCGAACCAACCAACTTTATTAAAATCGCCAGCTCAGAACAGAAATAGACTAGAAAATGCACTATATTATTTTAACTAGAGTAATTCCTTTGTACTCGGAAGTGCATTCTGAAAAAGTAATTTTATCCCGTTATTAAATACCACACGACAACTCCATAGATTATCACACTTTTGTACGAATCTGGAACAGCGTTCCTTGGAGCGGTTCACCATACCGCGAAAATGGCGCAAAGCGACTAGCGAGACAGGCTTTTGTGAATTGTCAATGCGACAGAAAATTAAAAACTTACCATCGCGGTTTACGCGTGTCAGATAAAGAAACCTCCCCCCTCCCTGGTTCTTTGTGTGAAGCCGGAAGGCATCTCCTGCCAAAACAGCGTCGTCCTTGTCTCACGCTGCGATGCTATCTTAGTTGTACAGTGTGCTTCAAAAAGAAGAAGTCAGATGATCGAAAATGCCTTTTAATTGGTAGGTACTGTACTTAATACTACAAAAACTCCAATGGTAGTTTACAAAACACAGGAATTAAAATAGGGTGAAGACGTGAGCGACAAAATTTCACAAAGATACAATTCCGTTTAATCATCTGTTGTAGATAGGCATTATTTTATTTTTTCATGCATTTTTTTCTAATTTTAGAAATATAATTGGGAAGAATGGGTAAATACTTTAATTGCCGATAGACAATTGGAAGGGGGTGCAGCGAAACCGATAAAGTAGTACCGACTCAAAAGAAATGTAAACTAATTAGAACGAGAAAGTTTGTGCCATTTTGTGACACAAATAACTTCAGCTAATACAGTTTTTCGTGTTTCTTTCTTTGTCTTCTGCTTTTTAGTTTCCCGTATACATACGTATATACAAAGTAATATGCGTAGTATAGAGAAAGTTATGTAATGCTACGCGAAAAAAAAGCAAATTTTCCTCAGAAAAAAATCATTGCCGGTCCGTGATAACGAAAAAGTGGATCAAATTGATAAATTAAGAAAACAATCCTCTAATACGTGTAGACAGAATCCCTGTTTTGTGGGTCCTTGATTCCGAAAAAACAATTGAAAACAAACGTCCCCCGGCTGTTTCTCTTGTCTGATGTATGTGAACAACACTAGCGCCTAAACTATGCGTTCGATATTTTCCAAATTGAAGAAATCCCTGGCCATCTGGCTTCAGTCCAAGCTCTACGATTTCCAAAAATATTCATTAATTTTTTCATGAAGCCTCCCGGACATTTTTAAAATTTTCTCAAAAACGGCTCCAAATTTTTCTTTAAATTTCTTGTTGAAAGAGAGTAAAATACCCTTATAAAGGTGTAATATGTTCTAATGTCACGGTTAATTCTGAATTTTCGAAAATCGCAAAAGTTTGAATTTTTTCGGGCTCTTCCTACAACTACAAAATTAAAGATAGAGATTTGCAATATGTAATATTTCAAAAAATTACAAAAACAATATTTTCTCAGAAATTGCTCCAAATGTTTTCGAGAGAAGGTATTCAAAATTTTCCATGACCTAACATAGGTCCATGCGCATCTGGAAGAATGTTCGCATCAATCTTAGCATCCGAAACCCTCCTGAGATGCCACACACGAATCAGGAATTAAACAGAAACTAGACATTTGCACACAAGCTCAAACAGCAAATGAAGAACATCAAAATTATAGAAGGGGTTTCGTAAGAGCCGGTCGAAGTTCGGTGATACAGACGAATTATTACATCGAAACATATAACACCTTAGCCACACCTTATCAAACTAGTATCTTGACCTTTGTCGAAGTTATCAAATTTGACCTGCATTCGGTACTCCGCGTCACGCGAAATATTTCGTCCACAGTTTAATTTCACTCGGACTGCAATCCGCCAGAGAGCGTGGTACTTAAGTAAATGTCCGTTTTGAAAGCCGAAACGATAGGCATGTCTGAATCGTATCGTTCGGTTGTCGCCTCATCACCCTGTGATCCGGTCCATGAAATTTCAAAGATCGTCGGGAATCCGGAAGGCGCTGTGATTCACTGAGCAGAAGAAATTGGGGTGAGCGGGCTGCGACCCGCCAGTTGAGCGTTCCTTACAGCAAGGCCAGTGATCCCACCAGCCGACAGCGCTCTTCGAACGATGTGTTCTACCGTGGAGACTTTCTGAAACCTAAGGAACGAGAAAAAAACTTAATCAAAATTATTTGTTTAAATAAGTAAAAGAAAAACTTATTTCAAGTAACCTTTATATAATATAATTATTATACCCCAATGTTATTGTAAAACTACAAATAACCATATTCATGAAATCTATATTAATGAATCTAAATTGGGAGAAAATATCATTATTGCTTGAATACCAGCACATAAAGATATATTTGGTAATGATATCGCTGATTTTGAAGCTAAGAGAGGCACAACAAATGCACACAAAACCATCCATTCGTAACAAACAGAGTTCAAGATATGTTGGAACATTAGAAATAAATCAAATATACCATGGCATAAATCATAGCTAAAGTCCAGCAAAATTCATACAAATATAACTAATTTTTTTAACTTATAACACATCCTTTACGAACAAGTTGTTCTGTCAAGAATTCGATCAAACCATTCTAAAGTCTCTAATAAGTGTTTAATTGAAAAAAATTCACAACCTACTTGTACCATCTGAAAGACTATTCTATCAATAAAGGACATATTTCTGGAATGCTCCGTATACAATGAAGAGAGAAAAAAGTGCCCAGGAAATGAAAATTTCAATGCAATTTTATCATCGCCAAATTACCAAGAACAAGTAATAAAATTTTGTAAAAATATTGATATTTTAGGAGATCTGTAACTGCATTTTATTAATGTATTAGTCGCTCGTGACCTGTGTTGTTTTTGTGACTTAAAATAAAAAGAATTAAAAATAATTTTTAAAAAACTGTTAAATTGAAAGAGAAATCAAACACTAGTTTACCATTTATTGTATTAGAAATAGTTGTTCAACCAAAGAAAGGACTAATTAAGAGATTTGTGGACCATAGATTAATGTAATGTGCAAAAAAATCATGCATTTTTATGAATGTGTTTGTGAGTGCATGTTCTAATAAGTAAAATAGCTTGCTTGTCATTTGACAGCACATTTTTCTTGCAATTACTCTGCCATTTGTCATTTGGAGCATTAGCTAGCACAATCTAAGTCCGAGCTATCCCGATCCGGCGAGAGCACAGAGTCCCAGGCGTGCAAGCAAGTTAAAAACCGGTTAAGTCAGCAGAATTCGGTCGTCTCATGAATACCAAGCAGGGGTACGTACTGGCACTCATATCTGATATTCCACATTTATTTCATTGACTGACGCCCGATGGTTATGTACGCACAAAGAGAAAGTTAGAGGTCAGGTGGAATACACTATATATCGCGTATTTGGCGCCCAAAACTATTTTTAGTTCAGAAAGGATACATGGTACGTCAAATGTTATAGGGATCAATAACGTACGAAACATACAAATTCGCTTTTTTTATTCGTGGCAGAAAATTTAGCATTTCTTGCTGCTCCCAGAGATCAACAAAAAGGTTTTCTCAATAAACGACTAACTTCCCGATGTTTTCTCTTTAATTATTAATTCACAGTCAATGATTCTCGAGAAGAAAAAGTCTCCCGAATATAGCGTACATAATCGTACATGTTTAGGGACAATTTACATAAACACTTCTCATCCAATACAAGGTTTCGTTTACCTTGGAGAATTTCGGAGGTGGATCCTCTTTCTCCGTCCATTTTCCTTTCACTACATTCTTGAGCTTTAGATGAAGATGGATTTATTGATTCATAGGAGCAGACGTTAGTTTTCGTCCCCGTCCATCTCTTCGGATCTCCCGCCTCTTAGAACACAGTCTGAGATGCACTGACTGTAGTTTCAATTGCAGGTTGCAGTTCCCTCGTAGTTTTAACTGTAAATTCAACTTTTTTAATGATGTAAGTATTTAAAGGTCAGATTCCACTTGGTTTGAAACCAGTTTCTCTGTTCTCCAAGGAAGCGGAAAGGCACAGATGGCTTTCCTTGTAGGCCGCTTTTAAGGATCCGTAAACGTAAAAGGTAAATAAAGTAATCCGTAAAAGGTTATTAGTGACAAGTGAAAGTATCCTTCATTCATGTCGGGTTGGGCGCCTAGATCACGTACCTTCCGAGGAGAACACTCACTTCAATGTAAAAATAGCTTAAGTTTAGATTTATAGAATTTTCTTTGCTAGTAAATTCAGAAATTCAAAATCATTTCAAAGTGTTTCACTGCGTTAGGTATGTTTCAGCATGGTATCACGCATGGTTGCACCTCGCAACCTCCCGTTTCAGAGCAGCTGGGCATGCAGCCGACATCAACAACAAGGAGAAGCCAGGTGTGGACCATTCTAGTAATGAAAATATGGCCCGCAACATATTAAACGTTTCAGTTGTGGCCGTCGAGATCTTACATGCTGACACCCCTGAGTTAGATCTAGCGGCAGTATACAATGCGAGGAATGTGGGGGTAAGGCCAACCTGGTCATAGCTTTTCATAGGGAACAACACGAGTGCTTTGGAAATTGTCGATAAATCCCCGACTCGCAAAGTGAGATTATATAATATTAGTGGTAAGTAATACTATTACTCGAATGAAATTACGTCCAATAGAGTTCCCAAATGGGCCAAATATTGAAAATAACTGAAAGCCATCTTAAAATCAACGATGTTATGTTACAGTACATACGCAGTTCATTCGACATCGACATAGCAATCGATGTATACCGTCTCCCAAGATATATGAGACACAATTCATGATTGGCCAGTAGGGAGAAGCGGTAAGAAAAATAGGATAGAAAAGCGATAAAAGTTTTGAGATACACTGCCCTGATTGGTGCTTTATGTGTGTATAATTAGACGCTATTGGTTTTAATTTCACGAGTTGAATAGTCTTGCTAAACTCATACGTTTCTAGGATAATGTGGCTAGTAAGATTGTCTAATGTCGACAAAACTGGCCTTTCTTTCGTTGGATTTGCGAATTCAGCAAAATGATCTAGCCATTGACCGTAAACAATTTCGTTGCTCCATCCGTTCGGAGTGCATGCGTAAACAGTTCCTGCGGGTTCATTTTTACATTCCAGTATACGTACGTACATAGGAAGTAATATCATTTTAAGAATATTTTAGGACGGTGAAACATCGTCTTAAATGGCAATTTTATTTGAAAACCATGGATCCGTTTTTATGAAAATGGCGTTTAAGCGCTACTGTAAATGCGAAATTTAAAGCTCTTTTCAAAGAAAATGTTCACAGAAATCATTTGTTTTCGAAAAACTTTATTTGAAGTCATTTAAAGTGCTTTAACTCACAAATCCAATAGTGTTTGAAGATTTTGGGAAACTGCATGTTAAAGGTGTGAGAGAACTTTCAAAAAATTACAAGTGTAATTTTTGAAAAAACAAAAAATGCACCAAAATCCACTTAACGTCATATTAAAAAGTGCAAATAGTGCAAAAAAAAAAAAAAAATCCGTTCGAAAAGTTCAAGGATAAAGTTAGGAGCCATTTTATGAAAATGGCGTTTGAGCGTTTCTGAAAACGCGGAATTTTGAACTAGTTTTCACAGAAAACGGTTGAGTTTTCGAGAAACTTTATACATTATTTAAAGCACATATACTCATAAATATAATAATGTGAACAAATTGCCGCTAATCAAAACATTAACGACGTGAAAGACAATTCAAAAAATTACATTTTTGTAATTTTGTAAAAAATGAAAACAATAGAACATGACGTTTATGCCATCTCATAGAGTACATAAGGTACTATCCCTATCAAAAGTTTAAAGAAAAATTTGGAGTTCTTTTTGAGAAAATCGTGTTTCTGTATTTTTTTAAATTACAAATATTGCACTCAACATTGCGCGATTTCCTTTGGTCTCGACTAGCTATTCGGACTTGACACATACTCTTGCCAGTTGCCATCTATTGCCGCGCAATTACTTTCTTTTAACATTTCCTTAATTTTTCGGTTTCTTAATTGTAGAACGGAAATATTATTTTAAGAATATTAAAGAACAGAGAAACCTCGTCCTAAAAGGCAATTTTCTTTGAAAAATTTAAAACCGTTTTTAAGAGAATGAGGTTTCATCGCTACTGTAAATGCGAAATTTGAAGCTCATTTTCACAGGAATTTTTTGTTTTCGAAAAACTTTATTTGAAGTGATTTAAAGCACATTACCTCACAAGTACAATTGTGTTTACAAATTGTAGAAAAGGTGCGAATTAACGGTGAGAGAAATGTTTCAAAAAAATTACATTAGTGTAATTTTTGAAAAAACAACAACAAACAAACAAACAAAAAAACTCAAAAATAAACGTGACGTCATATTAAAGAGTGCAATGAGCACTGTCCGTTCGAAAAATTAAGAAACAATTTGGAGACATTTTTGAGAAAATGGCGTTTGAGCGTTTCTGAAAATGCGGAATTTTGAGCTAGTTTTCACAGAAAACGGTTGAGTTTTCGAGAAACTTTACTTGACATTATTTAAAGTACATATACGCATAAATGTAATAATGTGGAAAAATCACCGACAATGTAAATATTAATGATATGAGAGACAAGTAAAAAAAATTACAATTTTGCAATTTTTCAAAAAACAAAAGAATACGGCGATACGTTTATGTCATCTCATAGGGTACATTTAGCACTATCCCTACCAAAATTTTAAAGAAACAATTTGGAGCCATTTATGAGAAAATCTTTTTTTTTTTTTATTTTTTAAATTGCACATATTGCAAGCAATATTGCGCGAAAACTACTGAAATGTTCAAACAAATGTACATGACCTTAAAAAGGAACTCATCATGGAGAACAAATTTCATTTGAAGGAAAAATCCAGTCTGTAATTTTGTTGTTGTAGGAAGAGCGCGAAAAATTTCAAACTTTTGCAATTTTCGAAAATTAAGAGTTAACCATGAAGTTAGTGTCTTGCTTATAAGTGTATTTTACTCTATTTGTACGTGAAATTTAAAGGAAAAATTTTGAGCCATTTTTGAGAAAATTTTTAAAATATCCGTGGGTCTTCATGTAAAGTACTCCCAAAAATTAATGATTATTTTTCGAAATCTCAGAGCTTTGACTCAGGCAAGTTAGACAGATTATTTTCAATTTGGAAAATTCGTACGCATAGTTTACGCGCTAGTATTGTTCACATACACCGGACGGACGGACATCCAGATAAACAGACGGACACACGTACGGACGGACGATTTTTCTTTCAATTGGATTTTTGGTATTAAGAAGTTACGAATCAGAGATTTTGGCTATACTACGTGTTAGGGGATTTTTTTCTGAATTAAGCAACTGGATTTATCCACTTTTTCGTTATTACGGCCCGGCAATGAAATTTTTTCTGTAGAAATTTTTTTCGCGCAGCATTACATAACTTTCCCTATACTAAGTAAAGACGAGTACGAAAGTAACGAAAAGTACGAAAGTAAAGACGGTATAAAGGTGTCTCACCGCACACATAACTATCGTCAAACTTCTTTCTGATTCTTTTTTGCTTCTGAGCAGCAAGAACGTCTTCTCGTTGATGAACGGTTGTAACAGAAGTTTTGTCAACGTTAAAAATTGCAGAGGCAGTAAATCTGTCTTGTGTTACAACATTTTCCCAATTTCGAAAGAATCGAACTACTTCTTCCTTGTTGAAACTCACAATATTGTTGAGGGTAGTGGCTTTTCGGGTGGTGACATTGGGATTTCTTTCCAGAAAACCTTGTATAAAAGACAACTAAATCTTTCTTACCTCTCTATTCGCATATTTCCCTTCTTATCTCGCTTTCTCTCTTTTTATATCGCTTTCTATCTTCTTCTCTCGATATCCAATAACTCCCGCTCTCTTCTCATTTCGCTCCTCTTCTCTCTCCCTTTCACCCCTTCTCTTTTTGCCTTTTTGTCCAACACAAACGCTTATTTTCTACACGTCGCATCGACTCCCCTGCCGACCTAAGTTCACTTCTTCGGTAACAAATATGACGAGAAGGAAATACGGAGGCGCGGGGCTGGCGCCACCGCCGGGAGCGGGGCAGCGACCGTCGTTCTCTTCTTATTTATAGCACCCGCGATGGCTGTCGATGTTTCTTTATGGAGTCTGTGCGACTTCGCGATGATTTGTGCTCATAAAAGAATGGATAGTGTGGAGGACCAACTTTACAACTCCATTCATTGATTGCGGAGCAGCTGTAAAACTGATTCTGCATCGCCAAATCTGGCGCCAGACTCCAATGGCCGATTCGGAAATAAGAGATATCGCGGCTTGTACGTAAACATTCTGACGGAGTAGAGGAACTGAACATGAAGTATTTTTAGGTAGATATGCTTCAGACATTACAAGTATGCCAATTTATTTTGTTGTAAATGTCAGCTTAATTTTTCTGCGTATGTACTACGTAACAAAAAATATGAACACTAGTACGTTCTGCTATTGGGTAGAATATCATTTGGAGGCGGAAATAATGAATGCAAAAGAACAATGAAAGTAAGTGATCACAAGAAACCAGTTCAATGCAGATATATCTTTTCTGATCCCGAGGCGTCTTTAGCAAAGGGTCCACAAAATACTTTTATTTTGTCTCTTTTATAAGGGATAGAGTCATGGGAGTCATACACATTTTGGGGGACATCAAAGGAAGTGCCTTTTATGCTAGTACCTCCGCACAATTTTAGTTTAAGCCACAATAAATTTGTTTATTGATTTTTTGAAGACGAGTGGCCTGCAGCAAAAACGCTGCTGAACAAAATAACAAAAATGGTATTCTAAAAAAGTATCAATCATTCTGATCAAGAACAACAAATAAAATACTCAACTGCAATAAATTATTTTAACAAAAATTATCTTAACGAATACTGCAATGACGTAGTATAGTTCATAGATTACAGTACAATAGTTTTTTAAACCTAAAAGTTGCTGTTTCGTAACGTAACATGTGAATAAGAAATATTCAATGACTGGTGGTCTCTTCCTTGTGCCCTGCTGTCACAAGATGTCAGATCGTCCATGAGCAGTGACGCACTGTGCCAGAATTAAATATGCGTAGTAAAAGAATAGACCTAATAACACAATCAAATAACTGCATTTTTCAGACAAGTTCGTAACTCTTTCGTTGTTTTCGGATCTTCCCCGAATTCCTGATTTTCTATGTTACGAAACTATAGATAACTCTTTAGAGATCGGAGGCTGCATCGTTTGATTTTAAATTCTAGGCGCATTAGAAGTTAGTAACACAAGGTGAACGTGATAGATAAAAAGTCCTGTTATTCCGAAGCTAATCGTGAATTAAATAGTATGCTCTGACAATAAATTTAGAAAATGATTGCAGCCACAAAGATGATGACGGCTGTGGATAGAGCAGAAGAGGTGTGAAGCAATGTGCTTATCGGTCCTCTTTTTGCATATGTGTATGAAAGTCACGGTTGTAGTTAATCATCTATGCGCCAGTTTGAGAGCTTCTTCACAACATTCTTTTCTCGGGCTGTTTACGGAGTAATATACGTGGTATAGAGAAAGTTATGTAATGCTGCGGAAAATCGATTTCGAAATTTCAACGGAAATACACGTATTCGGGTCCCCTGATTATGAAAAAGTGTTTTGTTGTTTTCCAAAACACCCGTCCGTAACACTAGTAGAAAATTTGTGAAGACTAAGACAGTAAATAGATATGTTGAGTTAACAAGAACGATTTATTAAAGGATGTTTCTTTTCATAAGAGAGCCGTGAATACCAGAACACTGCGTAAAATTAGACTGAAAACGGAAAAGTTAAAATGATCCGATTGTCCTTGAAAACACTGCTCAATATTTCTGAGATGTATCAAAATTCATCATTTACAGGTTCTCATGTGCGGATATACTCATATTCTTTCCCCGATTTTCTTTCTTATCCAACGTGTGTGAGAGCTGGCCACGCGACCGAGATCGCTAAGACAGTAATGCCGTAGTGGTCTTGGACCGTGGGGTCGCGTGTTCGTGTCCCGCCTCGGGCATAGTTGTATGTGTTTGTCCTTACACCCCCTGTCATCACCGAATCATGTCATAACGTTACTTCCAATAGAGGTCGCTAATCACCGAGTAATTGATGCGGCCTTAAATACCCCCCCCCCAAAAAAAAGTGTGTGGGAATCTTCAAAATTTATCAATTTACGGTGGAATTAGAGCATTTACCGTGGAACGTCACCAAAAACAAAATATTAGTTCTGATACTAATGCGAGGATCATAGAGGAGATTTTGTAACTCAAAACGAGAAAACTATGAAAGATCTATTATCGAATTCAATATATTTATTCCATCTTTCATCTACAGAACTTTTTCCGAGCTCCCTTGCCCTCCTACCTTGCGAACAAAACAAAATGACGCAATAATTACACAGCGGTTGCCTGGACAGGTATATGAATTGGAGGTCGATAGGAATAAATCACAGGCCTATCTAGAAAGCAGAGGAGGCAACTGGCATGAAGCTAGTTTCCACAGTCCGATCAATATATAGGTGGGTAACAGCAATGAACACGTTGAATTACATCTATTGGATTGTTCCAGGCGAACTCAAAAAAAAGCCCTAGGAACGGATATGCATTCTTTGCAAAATACGGGATCGGCAATGCAAAGAACATTGTTTCCACAGCCACAAAACTCTAATTTCCTCCACTGATACAGGATAAAAATGCTAAATTTGAAGTAGACGGACGTAGTTATTTTGAGAGAATTTACGTCTCAAAAAACTGGTAATCTCTCTAAGAATCTAGCTGCGGCAGCAACCCCAATCTTTTACTTGCTTTTACTTTCCACATATCCATAAACTTAACAATTATTTTATATTTAAATCTCTTGTTATTACATCTAAACTAGGAACTGTTCTTCCCTTGAGAGTGGCATACATGCATCTGCAAAAGGAGAAAGCAATATGCCTTCCACCTATAAAAATTGTTTAATTGGAGGATGAAGAATGCAAAGCAAATGAAGAGTAAGATTTTCGAGTGCAAAACGAAAAGAAGAAAAATTTAAAAGATAATGAGAAGAGCACAGATTTTTCTAATGCACATGATTCCAATATCGATTTTTTGGAGGAGACAGATCAAGAGAAAGAGAACGACAGTGACAATCACAGAGAGGAGGAGATTCAAAACTATGCACTTCGAAGAGCCTTTGGATGTGCAGATTTAACAGAAAAAGAAGAATCAGAAGAACAACAGATTGACTGATCTGTACACAATGCTCTGTATAAATACGAAGCACATACATTATTATCTAGGAAACGATTGAACTTACGTTTCCGAGAGCGTAATATGAGATGTCTGAGTACCCCTGAACAATTCCGCAGCGCACCGGCCATCCTTTCCTTTCGTGAGATCCCCCTTCCCCTGAGGACCATCCCAGAAGCAAGTACTCTCACCGCAGGTAAGTGGGTGCTGCCTCATGCGCGCCCTTCGCCGCCTCCGGCTGCACCGCCGTCGCCGCATGCCCCCGCCCACCCCTGCCCGTCCCCGCCCGCCCCCTCTAGCAGCGCCTGCTGCTGGGCGTGTGCTCCGTGGGCGCGGAGGATGAGTTTACTCAGAGCTTACAGAGTGCTTACAAACACCACTGCTCTCCCCTTCGCCAGCGGAAACCACCCATTGACACTTACGTTCTCTTTTGTAACCATCACTCACGGACTGACAACATTGTTCTAATGCGAGCATCGTCACATGCTGACTGACGCCGCTAGAACTCTTAGCGCGAGCATTGTAACATGCTTACTGATGTCGCTAGAACTCCTAGCGCGAGCATCGTCGCATGGTGACTGACGCCGTTAGTACTCGTTAAACTCTTACAAACAAAAACATAGTGCGAGTGAAGCAGACATCTCTGGTTCTATTGTCTTTCTGTCATCTTTAGTTCCGCTGTAGTTGCTAACAAGAAATTCCGAAGACAAAGAAACTATTCTCTGGCAAAATCACGCTAATCATCAACAAGATATTGCAGGCCAATCAGAATGCAATTGAAACCAGAGCTTGGAGCACATGAGAAAACATACATTGACAGTCAGATAACTGCTCTTCAACCCACTCTGATCAGTCTGGCAAATAAGAATATTATTTTAAGGCACTGTCTGATATTTGCTAAGATTGACGGGAAGATTTGTAATGATCTGACAGACACGAAATCCTCCCACAAAATATATTTATGGGGAGCGACAGTTGCACTTTATGTCAGTTTATGTCACTTTACATGGAGTGTGAAACAGAAGAATATTGTTACTTATGAGTCTTCAGATTCATCATACGATAAGGTCATCGTTTAAGAACTGTCATACAATGATGATACTACAGATAAGTCAATCATTAAGTACTATCTTTACGTCAATGACAAAGTTTATATCTGCAAGTTTTGCAACAACGCGTTGTAATTTGAAAATAAACACACATTGTTATATGTTTTGCTTTATTTATGTTATTTATAATCCTTTATTATCATCTCAGTGCATTATTGTTCTTGTGTTCACTTAAAATATTTATTCTCAACTTTGGAGGTCTCCTGCCCCACTGTGCGCCGTCGGGACTCGAACCTAGAATCTCCCGGTAAGAGGCACTGCAGTGACATCAGTTGATGCACTGAGCCGTCTCTCCCGGCCGTGCCGTACCGATCCAGTTCGCTCGTAGCTTAAGAGAATGGTGCGGGACTCATGTGTGTTGAAAAATCCTAATTTTTCGAAAATTGCAAATTTTGCAAATCCAATTTTTTTCGACTACTTCCTACAACTACAGTTATGAAGATAAAGATATTTTTCTCTAATGAATTCTGTTTCTTAAAGATTAATTTTGAAATAAGGTCGAGTACAATGTTTCAAAAACTTTAGTACTTTTCGCGTAATTTGCGTGAAAATACGGTCGAGAAAGTACATGCAGGTTTAACATCATTAGCTTTGTTTTTTTTTCAAAAATTACAAAAATGTAATTTTTTGACTTCTCTCACATCGTTAATATTTTCATTAAATGAAATTAATTTATATTTTAACAAAAAACCTGAAAAATACAAAGCGCAGGAATATGCATATTTAAAAAAAAAAAATAAAGAAGTATTCATTTGATTCGATTCCGGCCTTTTGGAACAGATTCCATCAAGAATCGATAGTGAAGGAATCGAAAGCAAAGAATAGATTCCGGAATCGAATCGGTAGTTACGGAACTTCCCTACTCGCACTCACTAGCCCGGCTCCCAGCATGCGCAAACTTGTACCACGCTGCATGTCCACGCCCGGGCACCTAAAGCAAATTCGCCCCAACATTGTGGGAAATAAGAGGGGGTTGTTTCTTTATTGTTCGCGTTTTCTTCACGAAACAATTAATTGAGCTCATAATTTAGCGTTACAGAGAATGTTGCACCAACTCTAGGCCACTCCCATAATTCCTAAACGATTCAGGATATCGCATTTTTCGCTCAATATATATATATATATATATATATATATATATATTGTTGGTTGTATATACGTATATATATATATATATATATATATATATATATATATATATATATATACGTATATACAACCGTTACACCCTACCTTTTCGTAGACGTGCAGAATCTGCAACTGTATGTGAAATTAAACTAATTTCTTGAAATTCTAGGCGATTGAATTGCACGGGCTTTGGTAATGAAGTTAAATAATATTAGACACAGAGTAGGGTAGAACTTGCACGATCCTGTATCTTCGCAACATTCTGACCAACTTTAAGTAGCTTTCTCAAGAGTACAAACCTTTTCTAATACGAGTAGTTTTGTCACTATCAAGGAAAGCGAAAAGCTTACTGTCAAGGAAGAATGTATAATTACTTCAAATATTGTTTTTAAGGAAGTGTTGTGAATTTCTCCATGACCATTTATCTATAAAACTGAATAAATCTTTATTCAAATGTCTTTCAAATATCAATTTCGTTTTTATTGTATTTGATATTCTATAAATACATTGTAAGTTACCTTTATACATTTTTAAACAAATTAACACATTTCGTTAACAACTTCCCCTCTTAACATGGAAATGGATGGATAGGGAAGTCATTTAATTCGACTATCATCAGCGTGTTTACACGTACTGTGCCGAGCAGGTGGCGCCATGAGCGGAGGTCGTGTGTACTTGTAGAAGGCCGTCTTCTCTGGGTGGTTCTGTCGTGCGCCGCTAGTAGCACTGCAGGGACGCACGATAACTGAAATGAACGCAACTTCGAACATACTATTTTTTTATACATCGGTCCACCTGTACTCGCTCAAGTAACCCAGCAGGCAAACCAATATAATATGCAAACTCTGAGGCGAATCGTTGGAAATGATCCCAGTTGAGACAGTTAAGTTTTCGGGCCAAGTTTGTTTTCCTGTAGTGTGCTTCTTTCGACAAGTCGTGACCGGTTCGTGGTAAACAACAACAAATGGTAAAATAGTTCTAGTTAAATACACCAAATATTTTTGTCACGCAGGTGCCGTACATGATTGGAATACCAATAATCTGGAATTATAAATCACAAGTCTAAATTAAATTAATCGCATGGATTTTCTAGTGTTTCATCCTCTTTTGTGCTGATAAGTATTACATGTGTTATCGAAAACAATTACCAACTAATTGTAATAAAACTTGTAAACATGGTAAAATAATAATTTTGCAGAGAAATGTGCTTCGTCCAAAGAATTGATAGGTAATAATGTACGTAAATATGTGCACTGTAGTATATCTCTTGACAGATTAACGTCCCAAAATCAAACATTTTCAGATATGTCTCCCCAGGAAAAAAAAATCTCATCTAGGAAATTCTATAAAGGGACCACCGCCCGCATCAAATAGATGGAATAATTTTTGCTATGTCTGGTGACTTACGCGACGAACTGCCATGATCCAAAATGCTTCTCAATTCTCTTAAATGTTCTTGACCAATAACAAAGTGTTGCATTTTGAACCATGAAAGAGTCGGCTTAAAAATTTCTCCTCCGCGGTTCCTCTTCGCATGTTTTTACCTCTGCCCATGGTTTATCTGCTCGCAGTAGATACGTCTCAAAACGTTTATTTTTGGTAAAGGTGTCAGTAATTCTAAAATTATCTATTTGACTGTACTATTGTTGTAATAATTTGTAAGTAAATTGCCTGTAAACTACGATAAAACAACCGACTTTGAAATAAATAAATAATTGACACACCCGATACAATATCCTGCAGAAGGCTACGCTTAAAATTGTACTGTGGCTCGATTAAAAGAAACGAACCCAGTACTTTTGAAACGTGACATTGCTGTGGAAATCGCTATTCATGCGCGACATCGGAAGATACACTTTTAATTTGTAGTAAGGGTTCACGATCAGTGAGAGGAAATTGATTAGACAGGGCATTTGTTTAGGCTTTAATTGTAACATTTGAGTTCACATTTAAGGTCGTTATTTTCAAAATGAGTTTCTGTGGGAATTTATAGTTTCTTTCATAATTCTCCACCTTTAAACTATTGGTGACGAGTGATTGCATAAGTTGAATTTTTTTTCTCCAGTCAGCAGTCGGTTATCCTTTATGGGGCGCATATTCGACCATCACTAGACAGCAACACATTTGCGGGCGTCTCTGATCTGGGGTCAGCAAAACATGAGACCCTCCGCGACAACACATACATCATTCGTAGTTCGACAGCGGTCGAGGCAACAACTACTGCTGCGCTCTATCAGCTTATCGATATACCACATCTCCGAATCAAAACATTTCAGTATTAACATTACCTTACAGTGTTATTTAAAGTGCTAACAGTGTTGAAAGCAGTGTACAGTGTTTTTCTGGCCGGCCTGCCGGCTGGCTCGACGCCTCTACATAAATAAAGCTGTACCATCCAACCTCAAGATGAATCCGTCACCTAACCTCCAGGAGCAACCCACGAAGTCGTACGCCGGAGCCGCCAATACTGTGAGTTTTCCATCAAAAGAACAATCTATACTACTGGACGCATGCGAAAATCTAACTGTCAAAGACTATATAAGTAAACTAACCGAAATTGTTCCCCCCAGTGCTATTACTTTTATATCAAGAATATCCAATAATAGAATATGTGTGTTTCTGAATTCCAAGACCAATGCTGATTTTATAACAAACAAATACCCTACTCTGATCATTAAAAATACAACTGTTAATGTGAGACCCCTAATTAACAAACTCAAAAGAATCATAATATCAAATGTATACCCATTCATTCCAAACGAGGAAATCACAAATATTTTTAAGAACCATGACATTAAAACTGCCTCCAGTATATCTTTCATCAGAGCTGGCCTGTCTGACCCCAATCTCAGTCACATTATGAGCTTCAGAAGGCAAACTTTTATCCAACCTGAAGAACTTCACAAACTCCCTCAGTCATCAGTGATTGTATATGAAGGTACTCCATATAGAATCTTTTTCTCTGCTGAAAACATCACCTGTTTCAATTGCAAAATGGAAGGCCATACTGCTAGTAACTGCCCCCAAAATCACCACAAAGAGAATTGCCTTCTGGATTCTACAAGTACAAATATATCTTCAACCCCACAAATCACATTGAAGTACAACCTATCACAGTTGACTCACCCACTGCCTCCCCAACCAGTGACCCTATAAATTTTCCCCCCCTTCTTAAGAGAAGCCTCCCAAATGAATCCTCCTCCCCCTCTGAAACAAACAACAATGCTAATGACAGCCACAATGAAGACAACAATGTGAAAAAGACAAAAAAAAAGAAACAGAAAAAGAATTCTGCAAAACAAGATGAAACGGAACAAGACAGTAACCCTGCTACTTCTCTTGAGGACATGCTCAGTCCAACTAAAGCTCTGTTCGAAAAGAACAAAAACTCTTTTCCACTGTCAGAAAATCAACTCCATCTACTACTAGAAAATGCTTTGGGCTCTGCTGACCCTCTTACCATTGTCAAAGATTATTCCAATGACATCCCAGCCGTCATAAAAATGCTCAACGACATCCATTCTGTACTAAATGACAGAGTTATCAAAGGCAGAGTTACCAGACTAAAGAAAAAGCTGTTAAAACACATACCAGAATCAGATACATCCGACTCAGAATCTAGCATGGAAACAATCTGACACTGAATTCTTTTTAATACAAACCTCATGATAAGCATCAACCTGCAATTATTAAATAAAATTCAAACAAACGAAGATACTTCTAAGGAATACCACTGGACACCATTGTTGACCTGAGTATCCACAACCATTATACAACAAATTTGACTCGGCCAATATTTGTCAGCAAGAATCCAAAAAGACTTACCAACAAGATAATGAAGAGAATGTTGTGGTGGCTACTACAAAATGTAGCCACCACAACAGAAATATCTTAACCTAACCCTTCTCAAAGCTGAAATGAACATTCTACAATGGAATACAAATGGTTTCTACACAAGATATGAAAGGCTACAATTACTATGCCAAAATCACCAGCCCGAAATAATCTGCATTCAGGAAACTAACTTCAAGGCAAACAGCAAAGGTAAATTAAAAGGTTTCAAATGCTACAATAAAAACCGTCACTACTCCAATATAGCTAGTGGTGGTGTTGCCATTTTTGCAAAAGAATACTTGCCTGCAGAACAAATTGACATACAAACAGAGATTGAAGCTGTAGCTATTAAAATCCAAGCCCCAGCGACAATCAGTGTATGTAACATTTACCTTCCCAATAGCCAATCTCTCGATGCTAATGAAATTAAAGATTTGATTAAACAACTTCCAAAACCTTTTATCTTACTTGGCGACTTCAACAGCCATAACACAATATGGGGATCAAACAAATCCGACACAAGAGGACGCCAGATGGAAAATATTATTGATGAAGAGGACCTAATTATCTTGAACAACGGACAACCCACTCATTTTAACATGAGCAACGGACGTCTTAGTGCAATAGACCTTACCTTATGTTCCACTGCAATTGCCCCAAAATGCAACTGGGGTGTTCTCGAACAGCTACACGACAGTGATCACTTCCCAATACTCCTGTATGTGGACTGTCCCCACAGTATTCCTGACAGCTTTGCACGATCTCTCAAATGGAATTACGACAAAGCAAATTGGGAACAATACAAAAAATGTATCAGCAAGCTCTTAAATCAGCAAGATATATTTGAAGAAAACGACGATATCGACCGTATCATTCAGACCTTCTCAAATGTTATAACAATAGCTACATATGAATCCATTAAATACACCAGGCCTACGAATAAGACAAGATCAGTTCCCTGGTGGAACGACGAATGCGGTGACGCAATAAAAAGATCCAAAAGAGCTTTTAACAAGTACAAAAAACACAACACCTTAGAAAACAAGATTGAGTACAAAAAAATGAGAGCGAAGGCAAGAAGGATCATCAAAGAAAGCAAAGCTAAATCTTGGACTGTCTTTGTATCATCTATTTCAGCATCAAACAACATCAAAGACTCCTGGAATAAGATTAATGCCATAAAAGGAAGCAAATTGTACAATTCAATTCCATTCCTACAAAATGACAACAAAATGATTACAGAGCCTTACTGCATCGCAAACATATTGGCCGATAAATTTACAAAAAAATTCCAGCTCTCAAAATTATACTGCTGATTTTCTTCAGTATAAAGCAGAAGAAGAAAAAGAAGAGATTACATTTAACAGCAATCAAGACACCGGTTCTCAATATCATTTAAACAACCACATCTCCCTAAAGGAACTCACCTCAACTATTGACAGTACCAAAAATTCATCGCCAGGCCCCGATGGAATCCCCAATATACTCATTAAACAATTACCCACAGAGGGAATTGAAACCCTTCTGAAAATATATAACTTAATCTGGACTAAGAACATATTTCCGAAAGTATGGAAAACTGCAATAGTAGTTCCAATACCCAAACCTGGCAAGGACAGATCAAAAAGTGAAAATTACAGACCTATCGCATTAACGTGCAACATGTGCAAAATTTTTGAAAAAATAATTAACTCACGACTCAGGTGGTTTCTCGACTTTCAAAAAATTGTATCCAATAACCAATTTGGCTTCAGATCAAACCACTCAACCTTAGCTCACCTGATAAGCATACACACGCATATACAAGAAGCATTCTCAAACAACCAACATGTTCTAGCCATCAACTTAGACATTGAAAAAAGCTTACGACATGGTATGGATTCACGGAATTCTAAGAAAATTACAGCAGATTGGAATCGGAGGACATATGTTTCAATTTATCAAAAGTCTTATGAAAGACAGGACTATACAAGTGAGAATCAACGGCTGCCTCTCTGAAGAAATGAAGATAGAAAACGGAGTACCCCAAGGATCCGTATTGAGCGTCACACTCTTTCTTCTTGCAATTAACGATGTAGACGCAAATATCGAAGCTCCTGTGTTTACAAGAAAATATGCAGATGACATCACCGTCTTCTGCAAAGGCAAATCTATCTCCTCAAGCCAACAAATCATGCAAGCTTCCTTAAACAGACTCCATGAATGGACCCAAAGAACAGGATTCAAATTCTCGGCCCAAAAAACAGAATGCATACTATTCGCCAAGCACAATGAAGAGAATCTGCCTACACTTAGGCTCGGCGATCACAATCTGAAGTACGTAGAGAGAACAAAAATATTGGGAATGCATTTTGACGCAAAAATGTCGTGGAAAAGTCACATACAGATCTTGTCAGACGAATGTAAAAAAAGGCTCAACATACTAAAATGCCTTTCACACAACAACTGGGGCGCAGATAAAAATCTGTTATTACTAACGTATAAAACCACAGTAAGAGCTAAAATAGATTATGGATCTGTAATTTATGATTCTGCCCGATGGAACGACCTCAAGAAACTAGAAGTTATACACAACCAAGGCCTAAGAATCAGTACCGGTTGCTACCGCACAAGCCCCATCGGAAGCATCCTAATTGAATCCAACGAACCAAATCTAGCACATCGCAGAAATACATTAATGTTGAAATATGCCATCAATGCTGCTGCTTCAATCAACCCAATAATACTTCACGATGTTTATCCAGTGATTCAAGCTGAATACAATGAAAAGTCAAGATACATTCCCCTATATGCAAAAATTAAAACACTTATGCAAGAAATAGGCTTCCAGATAACACCAACAGAAAAGACAAGAATACACAATATTCCTCCGTGGACAATACCAGAAATACTAACCAAATCAGCTTCAACTTCTGCCGAGGAACCAAACCAAACAACAAAAGCCCGGAATCTACAACCTGCTGAACCCACCAGTGGAAATTACAACCCTCTCCGTATATATGCCTACGGAATAAAAAATGAAAACGAAACCTATTCAGTTATCTCTACGCAGGAAACCAAAATTAAACATCAACTTCACTCTTTCTGCAGTAAGATCACTGCAGATATGTGCTCACTAATGTTAGCATTCAAATTGGCTAACCAAACAAACCGCAGCCAATTTATAATTTACATAAAATCTCCCGGTATCATACACACTATATCTAAAAGAAATCTCAAAACTGAAATGGCTATTAACATACAAGAATTATACTACAACATCACCAAATCAGGGAAATCCATCACAATAGAAACGATCCAAACAGAAGAAACAATAGATGACAACAGTATATGCCCCGACAATGATAGGGCAGTTGGAGACTCAAACAGTGTATTGACCATATCCAACACAATTGACGATTTAAGGACATATATTAACAAAATATCTTTTGAAAAATGGGACAAAATATGGAGAGATCAAAAAGCCAGTATCCTTCATAAGAAAATCGAGCATGTCAACAACCTTAAACTCAACAGCAAATTAAGCAGGAGAGAGCAAGTCATCATATCAAGAATAAGAACAGGCCACTGTAAATTAAGCCACCTTCATCTGTTAACTAAGAATACTCCTCCCATCTGCCCTATCTGCAGCATCCCAAACACCATACAACACCTAATTGTCGAATGCCCCCAATTCTCACAAGAAAGACAAAAATATCTGCAAGGAACGAACTTCGATTCAATCCTTGACTCCCCTACATACCAAAAAAAAATTATAGAATTTTGCAAATATACCAAACTTTCTGATGAAATATAAATGGAATAGTGTATACAACAAGGAGCAATCAATATATATATGCAAATATGGGTGTAAACTTATGTATACGTGTTTAGCGTAACAATATTTAAATATATGTACATATTGAAGTTTGCAAACTGTTCAACATAATATGTTTTATATCTTGGTGATGCAATACATTGTCTGCCGAGTGAACAAGTCTATTTACCAAATAAATATGTTAAGAGTCCAAATAAGAGTATGTGTATTAAAAGTATTAAATGCACCAAATCTCAAGGAATTCCAACCCAGGAAAAGTCTATTATGGGAAGTACAATGAAACAAAAAGAAACCAATAACACAACAAATAATGAAAACCCTTTTCACTGCACCAGAAGGTGCTATTGCATTTATGTATTTTGTATTGCATTTTTTGTTTTCGTGGTATATTTTCTATTGTATAATTTTGTGTTGTATCCTCATTGAATTTTCTGGAATCTAAACTGTATATACAACAAACTGTGTATCCTTGTATCACAATGTAAACAATTGTAACCTTATACCTGTCGCTAATGACCATGTAGTTGATGCGACAATAAATAAATAAATTAAAAAAAAAAAAAAAAACACATACATGAGAGACAAAGGACAAATAACCATGCCCAAGGTGGGACTCGAATTCACGACCTTTCAGACCGAAGCGCTGAGTTGGTACACGCTCTTAAAAACGTTAATTGGTTCCACTAACACAGAAAATGTATAATCAATGTTCATAATAACTACGGCGACCGGTGGGTTTGATATGAAAAAGCACACATTAAGAGCCAATAAACAATTGTATTTTCAATGAAATTGCTAGTTTTATCTGAATCCGCTCTTATGGTCAGAGGGCACATGACGTATTTGCTCTTACGCGAACCGGGGAAAAAAATCACCCACCTTCTGAATAATCCTCAAACATTTAATTGTAACTTTAAAATCTTTATAAACTAGTTGTGCTACAGAATGGCACAGACTTTCCCGCATTAGTTTTCTATTTCGATGGGTCTGCGCCAGCTATTCAGAATTGCCACATACTCTCGCCAGCTGCCATCGCCGCACAAATTACATTTTTTTGACATTTTCTTAATTTTTCGGTTTCCTAATGGTAGAACGGAAATATTAATTATAAAATATTAAAGAACACAAAAACCAAGTCATAAATGGCAATTTCCTTTTGAAATTTTTTTACCGTTCTAAAGAAAGTGGCGTTTTAGCGCTACTAAATACACGAAATTTTGAAGATCTTTTTCACAGGTAATTTGTGACTTTTCAAAATACTTAATTTGAAAATATTTAAAGCACTTACATTCACAACTACAATAATGTTTACAAATTTACTGTAATGTGCATATTAAAGATGTGAGAGATCCTTCAAAAGAATTACATTTGTATAATTTTTGAAAAAAAACTCAAAATAAACTTTACGTCATATTAAAGAATGTAATTAACACTATCAGTTACAAAAGTTTCAAGAAATAATTTGCAGCCATATATAAGAAAATGGCGTTTGAGCGTTTCTGAAAATGCAGAATTTTGAGCTAGTTTTCACAGAAAACGGTTGTGTTTTCGAGTAACGTTATTTGACATTATTTAAAGCACATGTACTCGTAAATATAATAATGTGAAAAAATTGCCGCTAATGTAAATATAAACGACGTGAAAGACAAGTCAAAAAAATTACATTTTCCAATTTTTGAAAATACAAAAGAATAGAGCAATATGGCGTTCTTGCCATGTCATAAAATACATTAGGCACTATACCCACCAAAAGTTTAAAGAAAAAATTTGGAGCCGTTTTTGAGAAAATATTGTTTTTGTTATTATTTGAAATTGCACATATTGCACGCAATATTGCGCGAAAACTACTAAAATTTTCAAAAAAATTTACATGACCTTAAAGAAAAAACTCACTTTAAAGTGCAAATTGTATTTGAAGGAAAAATCTCTATCTGCAATTTTGTAGTTGGAGTAAGACGCCGAACAAAATTCAAACTTTCGCAATTTTCGAAAATTCAGAGTTAACCGTGAAAATCGGACCTATGTCACCTTAATAAGGGTATGTTATTCTATTCTTACAATAAATGTAAAGAAAAAGTTAGGAATCGTTTTCGAGAAAAATTTCAAAATGTCCGGCGGTCTTCATGTAAAGTACCCCCAAATTTTGAAAAATCTTTTTCAAAATCTCAAAGTTTTCACTCAAACGAGATCGACCGGGGAATATTCATTTTGGAAGAAATCGTACGTATGGTTTAGGCGCTAGTAGTGTTCACAGACGGATAGGCGGACGGACAGACAGACGTTTTCCTTTCAATTGGTTTTTTCGGCATCAAGGACCCAAAAAAGAGGGTTTCTGGCTACACCACGTGTTAGAGGATTTCCCCTTAATTTAGGAACTGGTTTTATCCACTTTTTCCTTACCAGCGCTCGGCAATGAATTTTTTTTCCGACGAAAATTCGCCATTTTTCGCGCAGTATTACATAACTTTCTCTATACTACGTATATTACTCCGTATATTCATACGTATACGGGAAAGTAAAAACGATGTTACGGTAATTTTGTAATTGTTCAAAACCTTGAAAGGTCTCGGGCCGAACAAGTAGTAAGTAAAACTGGGAAAATACCTTCTCTATTTTGTACCCCGACCCGTTTGTAGCCCTAATGCTAGCAACGTTCGGCCGCACCTCGTTCCACTCTTCGGCCGTTGGGTGATGAACGGTGTTTCGGCGAGGGGGCGGGGCAGGGCCGCCTGCAAGTGGCCTGCGCATGCGCCGTGGCGCGGGGCGCACGTGGGGCTGACAGCACAGAAATACGGCGTTCGTTGGGCGGGCGCCGGCCCTTATTATCCCTCGGGAGATCGCCGGCAGTACACAGGCTCTCCAAGGCAGTTTAACTACATTATAACACTGCCTGGCTTCTCCCTCCCCCCATCGTGTTGCCTTGCTTTGTACGGGGTGTCGGGGTACCAGGTCTCGTTTTTTAGATGAAGTTGATTTTATGAAGAGGATAGTCTTCTTGAATGTATCATATGACATAAGTTGAAGAAAGTAGGAGTGGAAAATAGTGGTAAAAATAACTTGTAGCAAACCAGCAAAATTAAAAAAAAAACTCTTGGTGTGTGTCTTCTGAATGCCGAAATATCTTTCTTCAAATGGTTATTTACTCAATAAGGGCTTAAATACACATATGCATGATCTGCGACTATAGGCCTCCAGGTAGATTTTCATCATTTTTGCCTATTTTAGACTCAAATGCCTATTGTTGGCCTTTGATGAGGATGTTTTGCCTTTTTCTGCTTTTTTGTCACAATTTTGCTTTTATCCTTCCGGCACCGATCTCGATCTAGCTGGAAACATGCCTGCAACGAAATCAGTCGTATTCTGTCTTTCTGTTGAAGCGGAGGCTCAAGGACCACGCAATGTTAAAAATCTAAATGAAAAAGATGATGTAAGTAAAGATTTTTGACTTCTATCATTGATGTGAAAGGCTTTGTTCTCTCACGAGGAGTCCCACCCTGCCTTCGGAGTATGTCCTCCGACCCCTTTTGAAGGCAGAGCTCTCATGAATGATATACCCTTCTCGGTGCTGGCGATTACACAAGTGCGAAGAATAATATAATTCCGTTTCCTTATGTAAAGAGAGATATTAAAATAAATTTGTGAAAGACTGCCTTTTTAAGTTAATAATTCTTATGAAAGTCCAATAATTTGTAGGCAGACTCAAAATAACATATTTTTATTTTACGAATGTCCCCACGTTTCAAAGGTCAATTGCCTTCATCATCAGGGTCTATTAAAAAAATATAATAAAATATAATACAGAACAATGTTTCATTTTGATCTAATGTAGATGATATTTTTTAAACAAAATCTATTGTTACAAAACAAATTATAAAATATAAAATACAACTTACAAGAAATCAGCATCTATGAATTTGCGTATAAACCTTTAGTTGAAATAATTATTTTTGTTTCATTCCTTATTGAAAACAATTGATTAAATATTTATTCAAAGCCACCTCAAATTGTAAATATTTCGAAAGGTGGCACCATAGTGGCAATAGACGCAATGGATTACATACATAAAGTTGAACAACATTTTTTAAATAATGATAATTATTCCTTACTTAAAAAAGATCCATCGAGGATATTTTTAAATAAAATTCAACAAATGATCAAAAGTTGGAAAATGAAGAAATTTATAGACCAAAAAACTTATAATCAAATATATCCAACTACCCCTAATTTATCTCGAGCATATGGATTTGTCAAAACACAAAAAATGGTTTTCCTGTTCCTCCAGTCGTCTCTAGTATAGATACTCCAGAATATTTATTTTCGAAATTTCTAAATTCAATAATTAAGACACATATATCCAAAGATTATCAATTCGTAGCAAAAAACTCAACACAAGTAGTTCAAGAACTAAAACTAATTAATATTTCTGCTGATGACAGGTTAATATCTCTAGATATTATTCAAATGTATCCAAGCATACCTCATGATATTATTTTGAAATCTTTAACAAAAATTTTAAATAAATCAAGTTTAAAATTAGACCTACCTAATGAACAAATAATATTAGCTACAAAATTATTACTTAATAATATGTATTTAAAATTTAACAACAAAATTTATAAACAAAATACAGGAACTCCAATAGGAGGAAATATTAGTGCACTTTTAGCAGAAATGTCAATAAGAGAATTAGAAAATAATGTTTTACCAAAATTACAATATAAATATTATACCCGATATGTTGATGATATTTTTATGATCATTGATAAAGATTCTACACAAACTGTTTTGAATAAATTTAATGAATATCATCCTGCTATTTCATTTACGGCAGAAATAGAACAAGGAAATAAAATAAACTTTTTAGATGTTACTTTGATACGATCTGGTAATAATATTATTACAAAATGGTACACCAAACCTACGTCAGCAGGAACTATTTTGAATTATCATTCTTCACATTCACCACAAATTAAACGATCTATCATAAACAATTTAGTTCATAGAGTTATAAAAATTACGAGTCCTGTCTTTTTTGATGAAGTATTGAAGAAAATGTTTTTATTATTACTAAAGAATAGTTATCCTTTAAAATATATTACACGTTTAATTTGTGCTAAATTAAGTAAAATGGCATATTCCCAGTCTATTACAAACATTTCACAAAATTGTCAATTTATTACTTTACCATTTATTCCATCAATCAGTTATAAACTTGGACAAAAATTTTGGGAACAATATAATATTAAAATACGAAATTCTGTTTTGTACAAAAATTTATTCATAAAACATATAAAAGATCCTGTATCTAAATTGGAATCAAAAGGAGTAGTTTACTCCATAAAATGTTTACAATGTAATAGTTGTTATGTTGGGCAAACCTGTAGAAAATTAAAAGAACGCATTCGAGAACATAAATATAATATTAGGCAGATAGAACAGAAACAAAATTCTTTAACTAAACATAGATTAGATACGGATCATAACTTTGATTTTCTTAATCCTACAATTTTGAATAGAGATTCGAAATATTTGTCTCGATTAACTAAGGAAACTCTTTATATTAAGTTGCAGAAACATACGTTAAATACGATGACAGAACGGAATACTTTTACAAAAATTTATGACCCCTTAATCAATATTTTTCAAAAATAAAAAGAACTATTTCGAATTTGTATAACAAAATTCACTTGTTGCAATAGCATTTTAAGTATGCTACAATTTGTTTTTATAAATATTTATGTTTATTTAGAACTCTGAAAAAGTTACATGAAACTTAACATCAATTTCGAAATATTTACAATTTGAGGTGGCTTTGAATAAATATTTAATCAATTGTTTTCAATAAGGAATGAAACAAAAATAATTATTTCAACTAAAGGTTTATACGCAAATTCATAGATGCTGATTTCTTGTAAGTTGTATTTTATATTTATAATTTGTTTTGTAACAATAGATTTTGTTTAAAAAATATCATCTACATTAGATCAAAATGAAACATTGTTCTGTATTATATTTTATTATATTGTTTTAATAGACCCTGATGATGAAGGCAATTGACCTTTGAAACGTTGGGACATTTGTAAAATAAAAATATGTTATTTTGAGTCTGCCTACAAATTATTGGACTTTCATAAGAATTATTTATAATTCCGTTTCCACTGATTCCATTTCAAGATTCAAATGGGAGCATTTCGAAGAGACAGCGTCGCAAGTAAAACGAATACATAGTGATCATATATGGAATATTTATAAAGGTTACGAATGATCATAACTATACAATTAACCTCAAAAGTGTTTCCTACCCGCAAAACTTTGCCACGGATGAGACTCGATCTTCAGTGCACAAGTTTCCGCATCAGTCTTTTTACCTATTACACCACAGACATTCTTATGACGTTCCTTCATCACAAAGGTGATAGGAGCACCGAGACGAAACTAAAGCTCAACTCTCGCAGTTTTGAAACGCCACAGATTTGAAATCAAAAAGCTCGTCGCAGGGTTTAGATGCTTGCGTTGACCATAGACGAAAAGACATTTTGTCATCAATCTATTTTCGGGTAACAAGGTCCCACAAAACATGGATTCTGATTACATAACGTATTGGTCGTCTGTCTGTTCGTCCGTTCGTGAAAAACGCTAGCTTTTAAACTAAACTTTTCAGCCGACTTTGTTCAAAATTGATATTACCTAATCGATCTGACTGATGTCGCGGTCCCTTGTATTTGAAACCGATATTTTAATTTTGGAGGTAATTTACATGAAGCCCCTGAGACATTTTCCAAAATAAAAAATATGACTCCATCATTTTTTATTAAATTTTGGTGTGGGATAGTGTGAAGGATGTTTAAGAGAATGGAATGGTCTTACTAGTGCGACCCGTGTTAGAATATGGCGCGGTATGCTGGGACCCGTACAGAATATCGCAGCAAGGTAATTTAGAAAGGCTCCAGCGCAGAGCATCAAAATTCACTTTCAGGGGTTCAAAAAATAGAAGTACATGGGAGTCACTCGGAAAAAGGCGGATTAAGTTGCGACTCTGTGCTATGTTCAAATCATACAAAAATTATCCTGCTTGGGGTGAAATTAATCGTCGTCTAGGAAAACCTACGTACTTCGGTAGAGCGGATCACGAGCACAAAATTAAGAAAGAATGCAGAAAACGGACGTTGGGAAATTTTCATTCACTGACAGATCTATTAGAGACTGAAACAGTTTGCCTGCGACAATCTTTGAACCCTTTCCTCAAAGCTTGAGAAAATTTAAAAATAAATTAGTTTCCTAACTATTTATCTATATTTTAGGTCATTGTATTATTGTTAAGTAACTACAGTTAAATAAGTAGAATTTCCTATTAAGTAGTTTGTCTAATTGTTATTATTAGTGGTAGTTGTAGTAGTATTGTCATTATTATTATTATTATTATTATTATTATTATTTTTCTATTCGTGTAGTTCAGTTCAGTGCAGTGCAGTGTTGTGTAGTGGAGGAAAACAAATGCGAAAGAAATGCATAGCAGTTAAGCGTTGTGAAGTGCAGTGCAGTGCAGTGCAGTGGAGTAAAATGAATTGAAGTAAGGTTTGCGCTGTGAAATTATGTACTATTATTCTTAATTATTGTTTTTTTTAAATTAACTACTCTCTTGTAATTTAAATATTCTGCCACCAAGTAATAATATTTAATTGCAGAATTAATAATAAATCTAATCTAATATTCTTGGAAACCCCTAATTTTTCGAAAATTGCAAAAATTCAAAATTTTTTTGGCGTCTTCCGAAAAACGATTTGTTCCTTAACGGAATCTGTTCTTTAGTGACAGATTTTGAAATATCGTGTACAATTTTTCGGAAATTTGAGTACTTTTCGCGTTGTTTTAGCACCACTAGTTTTTATGTGATCTCCGATACCATACATTTAAGACATACGTATCATAAAAGGTCTTCTTATAATAAAAGATAGAAAAATTATCAAACGAGGCTACTTTCGAGGCTTACAAATGAGGCTACTATTTTCTCCTCTACTTTAAAAAATACAAATCATTGTTAAGAAAAGTCATAAGGCAGGCTAAAATCACGAAACACGATCAGGATATTTTGAAATCAAATAACAAAACAAATCAATATGGAATATAGTAAAAAATACGACCAAATCAACTAAAAACCTTGTAGAGAATGTTGTTTTAAAAGAAAACGATAGAGATGTGAACGATCCGGCAACAGTGGCTAGTCTTTTTAACCAATACTTTTAGAGAATTGCTGCCGATCTCACCTAGGGTTTTCAGCCACAAAATTCAGCATCTGACGTTTCCCTAAAAATCTTAGACACAATGTTCGTTTCCGGAACCTCTTCCTATTATATTATCAAAATAATCGGTAGACTAAAAAAATAAAAAGTCGTCCGGTTTAGATAAATTTCTGGATTGTTTGTTAAGAGACGTGTGCGCCTGCAATTATACACCCGTTAACTCGGATATTTAATGCATCCATATGCAGCGGAATTTTTCCAGATATTTTTAAAATAGCAAAGATTAAACCGCCCTTCATAAAAGGCAACAAAAATGAAATTCAAAATTATCGGCCAATTTCTCTTTTGTCAGTTGTTTCAAAAATATTACACTTGTTTATGTGCGAATGGAAACCTTTATCAATAAACACGACGCGTTTTCAGATTGCCAACATGGATTCCGAAAATCAAAATCTACGGAAACAGCCATTTTTTCTTTTCTTAAAGATGTTGCATCATTGGATCAAAACGAAGCAACTATTGGAATATTGTTAGATCTTTCAAAAGCTTTTGACGTCATTGATCATAACATTTTACTTTCAAAATTACCTTCATATGGAATGCGTGGAATTGCTCTAGATTGGCTATGTTCGTACCTTAAACAACGATCTCAGAGAGTAGAAATACCTTACTGGAATGATGGAACTTTATGTACACACCTTTCCGGTTCTTTGCCAATTGCACGTGGAGTCCCGCAAGGATCGATTTTAGGCCCTATTCTCTTCCTATTATACGTAAACGACGTGCCTTTAGCGATTCAAAGCGGAAGAGCAGTTCTCTTTGCGGATGATACAAATATTCTTTGCAATAAAGAAACCGTAAATAGTACAATATCAGATGTTTCAAATTGGTTCCGTAATAACAAATTAATAGTAAATGAAAAGAAAACTGTTTCAATGCAGTTTTCCAGTTCAAATAAACAATTCAGTACTCCATTGAAAATGAACGGTGTGCCATTGACTGATGTTAAAGTAACAAATATTTAGGTCTATCAATTCAGTCAAACCTCAAATGGAATGCCCACTTAAATCAATTGAACACAAAATTAAGTTTATTATGCTACGGGTTCAGAATTCTTTCAAATTCCGTCAGCCTTCATACTGCTCGTTGTGTATATTTTGCGAATGTTCATTCCCGCTTCAGATATGGCATAATATTCTGGGGAAACACATCTTGTGGCTCCCAGACTTTCAGATTACAAAAAAAAAATTGTACGAATAATAAGCAAATCCCACCCACGTGATTCTTGTAAGTCTCTCTTTATTAATCTAGGAATTTTACCATTACCTTGTCTCCTGATTTACGAATCAGTAGTTTTGTCAAAAATGACTTACTTAAGGGCGGGAATATATTTTCAGCAAACGCCGATGTCTATAACACACGACGTAGTAATCATATTCATCAGGTGGCAGTATCAACAGCTCACTACAAAAAAGTCACATACAATTCATGTACATTACTCTACAACACTTTGCGAGATGCCATTAAACGATTAAATTCCATAGGAAAGTTTAAGTCCCAAGTAAAATCTTTTCTGCTGTTTCTATACAATTCGAGACTATACCGAGCATCAAAATGAAAGTAACATTAATTTTAACAATGATAGTTAATGTAATTATTAATCATTTGGACTGTATAATTCTAAAGAACCTGTAACAAGTACTGTACCACAGTTTCTGGGTTGATGACCCCATCTCGATCAGGTTTTTCGTCCAGTTTCCCTGATCCTTTGAGCAAATGCTGAGATGGTCCCTTGCTTTGCTTTTGGACATAAATTCTTCTTCATTATTTGACTTCATTATTTGTGCACGTCTTCTGGATTTCAGTGGGAAATATAGTTATTGAAATTTTTGTTTTCCATATTGTCGCGGTGAAAAAGTATTATTCTTTCATGAAGAGCATGATGAGGGTTAAGGGCACAAATTTATAGCTAATTTACCTTTGAAAATATATTTTATTATATAGGAGCGAATATTTTTGTCAACAAAACTTGAAAAAATACCCTCTTTTTTCTGTATTCAAAATTTGAGTAGAATATGGTTTAGGATAGAGATCACAGAATTATGAAAACGTGCACAAATTTTACTTCTCCCCATAGCTCGTCTCACACAGTTTTAAACTGTTTTTTACGCAAATAAATAAATAAATAAATAAAAGGCTGTTAAGTTGAATTTGATATCCAATCGAATTTTGTATAGTATGTTACTATTCGAATATCGTAGAACGATAGATCGACTTTGTAAAAATACAAGTGAAGTATAATAGTTGAACTATAATAGATGTTCTGCCATGGTTTTTCTCTAATATCTCTTGCATCACACAAATGAAACTACTTTGTAGATCTTAACCCATTTCTGCCTACTTAGCGTTACATATTTGTAACGTTAGGTTTGGCAACGTGTGGCTACGTTGCAAAGATTTTCAAAGCTTCATTATTATCTCCATGCAGTTTGCTGGAGTCAACGCCATCTACACTTAGATGTGTAGATGGCGTTGCTGGAGTCTATTGTTGATTACGCAGCAGTATCTTTCTACTTCTCAGATGTCGTTCTATTTTTACAGCTGATTGAATTTCAACCTGTGCTTTCATTTTCCGTGTTATGGCATCCTTCAGAAAGTTAGTATTTTTTTTAAAGGTTTCTGAATAAATTTAAAATCTTAATATCAATTGCCTATGTTATTAAACATATTCAAGTGTTCAATGAATTTAGTTAAAGAAATTAATGTGTTAAATATTCAAAGTTATCGAACTTAATATTTTACGTTATATATGTGTAACGCTAGGCAGATTATATCTTATGTTATCTACTTTCTTTCAGGAGTGTTTCTGATCATGTTATCGTGCAGCTTTTGGAAGGAAGAGACTATTTAGGTGCCATAGGGGTATAATGATTAGGAAAAAGAAGATATAGAAATGGAAAAATTCCCTTTCCAGAAAGCAATTTCAAGTGATAATCGCCATTTATCTCCCGTAGAACTTTTAGAACTGGTTTGGAATGACAAAATTAGACCTTTTCTAATTTCTGAAGAAACAAATTATGCACTTTTCAAAAAGTCCACACATCTAAAATTATTTATCACGAAAAGAGTTGTAGGAATTATTTTTCTGTCAGAGTATACTCCACTTCCAAGAAGGTGTTACTGGGTTACAGAACTTGATATGAGAAATTTTATAGTATACAGCACAATGAGAGGAGATAGATTTGAAGTAATAATGATATTTATGTATTCATGTTGATGAATACATAACACAAGTTGATGAATCTGATAAAATGTGGAAACGTAGAGCGCTGATGGAAAAACTCAGAAAACAATTCACTCTACACGCGACACACACTACTCTACACAATTCCTGCGTTAGGTAGCCACATGTTATCTCACAACAAATGCGTCAATCCCAACAGGTCCCCCTCTCCTATTGTTTAATACATTCCTAACTAACATTTATGCACTTGTTTTAAAGGATTACCAGTTTTTTATAACCACTGCAAATAACTTTTTATCTTGATGTTTGAACCAATTTCCCACGAATTATTTTGACAACCTCGTTTTCCTGTGACTTCTTCCAAGGTAATGCTCCTTCAGTGGACTAAACAAATGGGAATCACATGGTGATAAATCGAGGCTGTAAGGGGGATGAGGCAGTACCTCCCAACGCATTTTGACAATGGTTTCAGGGCTTTGTTGAGCAGTGTGAGGACGTGCGTTGTTTTGCTGGAGAATCACACCTCTCTGAGATCCACGACGTTTATCTCTCATGACTGGCTTCACCTTCTTCAAAACCACATCTAAACAACATTACCTGTTGACTAAACACTGTTCTTCATGATAATCACAAAAAGCGCATCTACAGCGTCCCCAATTTCAGTCAACATGACTTTTCTTGCTGATGCGGCCAAAACAATGTTTGTGAGTCACTGAGCTTCGACCACTTTTGAGGTGTTCTATCCAATTGTAAACATTCTCGCAGTTCTTAAAACTTTTAGCATACACTTTGATCATTCTAGAATATATATTAGCAGCTTTTTCACCTTCAGCAAGTTCAAAACGAATCGCAGAACGTTGTTCAATCAATGTGGAATTTTCAAGTGGACTCGCCTTCGTTCAACTTCATTTGGGGTTATGAACAGATCAGACCAATTTGTCTCTTTAATTATTGAATGACATACGTACTTTCCCGTATACCGATGTATATTACAAAACTTTCTTCAAAATTTAGGGCTACTTTACATGAAGCCCCTTGGACATTTTTAGAATTTTCTCAAAAACTGCTCTAACGTTTTCTTTCCATTTCTTGTAAATTTGAGTAAAATACACTTATAAAGGTGGAATGTTTCCGATTTTTACGGTTAACTCTGAATTTTGAAAATTGCTAAAGTTTAAACTTTTTCGACGCTCAACTACAGAATTGAAGATAGAGATTTTTCCTTCAAATAATATTTGTTGTCCATAATCTGTTCTTTCATTAAGGTCGCGAACATTGTTTTGAAAATTTTATTACTTTTCACGCAATATTCCGTGCAGTATATTCAATTTTAAAAAATCACAAAAATATTTTCTCAAAAACGGCTCCAGTGTTTTCTTTAAACATTTGGAAGGGAGAGTGCTCAATGTACTCCGTGAGATGACATAAATGACATATTACTCTATTTTTTTGTTTTTTCAAAAATTACAAAAATGTAATTTCTTTGTGTTGTCTCTCATGTCGTTACTATTTACATTAGCGGCGATTTGTTCACATGATTATATTTATGAGTAAATGGGATTTAAATAATGTAATATAAAGTTTCTCGAAAAGTTAAAAGTTTTCTGTGAAAAGTAGCTCAAAGTTCTTCATTTTCACAAACGGTCAAACGCCATTTTCTCGTAATTGGCTAAAAAAATTTGAAACTTTTCGAACTGATAATTCTATTTGCGCTCTTTATTATGACGTAAAGATCATTTTGGGGTATTTTTCTGTTGAAAAATTACATGAGTTAAATGTTTTTGAAAGTTCTCTCACACCGTTTGTATGCAATTCCAGCAATGTGTGAACACTATCGGATACGTGAGTTAAAAGTGTTTCAAATGACTTCTAATAAAGTTTTTCAAAAACTCGAAAATTTACTGAGAAAAGAAAAAGAGCCTCAAATTTTGAATTTGCAGTAGTGCATAACCACAACTTTCTTAAAAATGGCTCAAAATTTTTGAAAGAAAATTGACATTTAGGAAAGAGTTTTACTATTCATTTATATTCTTAAAATAATATTTCCGTTCTACTATTATGAAACAGAAAAATTAAGAAAATGTAAAAAAAAAACACTTTGGGCGGCAATAGACGGCAGCTGGCAAGAGTACGTGACAAGTTCGAATATCTAGCCGTGTCGAAAGGATATAGAAAATTAATACGGGAAAATCTGTTCTATTCCGTAGTACCACTAGCCTTCTTTGCATAGCGTCCGGCTCTTGCAGCCAATATCACTATCCAAAATGCCATGGTTTTGACAATTTTAACTTTTTTTCGAGATGTCTGAGTATATCATGATTTTTTCAGTTTTGTCATGGTTACTTTGCGTAACCTTATTCTCCTTTTGATTTCCTGAGATGAGACACCTTTTTTGTAAAAAATGCACCAAGAAAGTTGAATTCTTCAATAGTCTTTAAGTTTTGGCTTTGTAGAAAAATGTCTGCTTCCCCTCTCATGCACATGATCCTAGCCTATTTTAAATTGAGATGAAGGCCATTTTCACTGCTTACTTGTCTTTCTCTTTCCCATAAATTTTGCATATCTTCTTTCGTTTCAGCTAGTAGAATTGTGTCGTCGGTGTATCTGAGGTTGTTAATCTTACGCCCTCCCATTTTTACTCCAATTTCAAAATCCTCTAGACCTGCCAAATGCATTCTATTTTTTCTGTAGATGTTGAAAAGGCTAGGTGATAGAATGCAGCCTTGATGTACTCCTGTATTAATTTAGAACCAGGGTGTTTCGCCTTGATCAACACGTATTTTTGCGAGCTGATCACAATACAACTTCTTGGTTAGTTGGAATAGATGTTCTGGAATTCCTGTGTGTCTCACAGCTGTCCAAATTGTGCTGTGATCGACGCAGTCAAAATCCTTGGCATAATCGACTGGTATGGTCACTTAAACAGAATGGATAAAATCGACAGCCTCAGAAGCACGGAAATTGGCAACCTGCTTCACACGGATGACGAGGAAGATATAGAATCATCTGTAAGGAGGGAGTGGAGAAGACGATGGCTAGAAGAGGATGCATTGATAGTAAGAAATGGAAACTGAGATGCCAGAGACGCGTAATGGGGAAATTGCTCCTCCTCCTGTACTTGTACTACTTAAAGTTGCAAAACTACAATACTGATAATAGTGATTTTTTCCTTAATGAAACCTGTTATTTAATTTTGGATCTTTAAATAAGGTCATGTATATCTTTTTCAAAATTTGTTTTCCTCTTGATTGTCAGATTGTCTTGTTCCTCTTGATTGACAATTTCTCATACACTTGTGTTTGCTGGGACACGTTGTGACGCAGTCAAAGCGTATTCGTTTATCTGACGAACATCACTGTACGATGAACAATTCAATACGATGAACAATAACAATTAGGGGTAAACGTCACGTATGTAACATCATTAGATAAAATTTCCCCCCACGTTTTCATTGGAAGGAAAACAGCCCCTCTACACGATCTATTTTTAACTTTTATTTTGAGACACTGTGATTTTTATTGTCCTTTCCCTTTTGTAACCTCAATGAATGATCCCGCGAGCTAAAGCCTCCATCAACCGAGCGCATTTCAGCCACCTTCATCTACCACCAGTAGGCATAACCTCCTTTTCTTTAACGGATTTTAGAGCTCATTGTTCATCCGGGTGGAACATCGGTCGTTGAGTTGGCTGCACTGCAGGTGGTTCCCTAGCCAACGCTCGAGAGGCTTCGCGCAAGCGTTTGAGGTGGCCGCGAAGCTGCTGCCAACATAATGGCGGCGTAGCTGGAGAACGAGGCGGTAATGGGTTCCCGGGCTCGTTGCGCACTCCCGAATTGCCTCGTTTGCGGGGAGGGGAGGGTGGAGGGGAGTGGAGGGGGCGGAGATTGCAGCGGGGCCGTCGCTGTCTGCTGCAGCTTCGGCCTCCATAACGAGTTGAATAGCGCGCGGCTGGACCGATGCGGAAATGTGTTCACAGGGAATGTCGCGGTGGCTGAATATAGTTTTGCTGGAGACAAGAGGCATACTCGTAGGTTATATGCACATTTAATTTTTTAACAATTGAAGGAGTAACGACACCCTATATTTCATTGATTACAATGATCGAAACAAGAAATGATGTGTTTAGTCTCGAACGACTTGATAGTTGTGTCATATTCACTCTTAGACCATAATTGTTTATTCTGCCTATTTTAAAAATCCGTAAATATGTTAAATCCCTGATAAAAGATGACTTATGTATTTTATAGATTTATTTTAAAATTTACTGTTATGATTACGGTCACATTGTTCAGTTCTTACCGTACCTTCTTTTTTGTGCTTGGGTATTATTGTCTAGAGTCACGAAATTTTAAATAAAATGGCAATTTTCCCAGTAGTAGGTTCAAGACTCATTTTGTTGTAAATATTAGGTCGTCGACGTTCTATTTTATAATAATTAAAATTATTTTTGTTTATTTTCGAGGTTTTTACAATTGTTTCGCAAAACATAGTACATATTGTGATGAAACATGCATATATAACTTCGGCAGACGACCGGAAAGAGATACAATGTGTGTTGTTGTGGACATGATTTTTTTTCGGAGGAAGAGGCAGAAACAAAAGCACTTGAAGGTGAAAACTGAAGAACGTGTAATGCATTAGTAATGGCTTTCACATATGAATTCCAGGACAAGTTTAGTTTTTATTGCAAAATATGGTGTGAAATGTTGATTGAGCAATAAATGTTGATAGAGTAATAAAGGAAGTATTTTTGGAATAATTAATTTGAAATTAATGTGGTAATACGAAACATTTAGACACAAACACATCAGTGGAAGTCAATTGTTTATTAAGCCATTTGTAAAATCTCCACTAAATTAAAATTTGAACGCGGCAGGGGTAGAGTGGGGCTCCAGTCTGGCAGCGAATCGGAGCGCGTCTCGGCCAGCAGCGGGGACGCGTATTTCACCGGTGGCCTGGCGCTCGGAAAAGTAGACCAGATTTGGACTGTGCTTAAGTGCCTGTCGGCGTACTTCAACAAATTATAATAGAGCCATTACATAAAAATATGAAATGAAATATGTGAAAAATTCTTGAATTATAATAATAAAAATTATAATAATTCATTATTGGCTTTAACATCAGTTATATGCCAGGATACAAATAAAAAAATAATAAACAATTGTCAAATCAATAATAAAGTTACAAAAAAAACCAAAACCTTAATTACAAAAAACGTACCACTTCGGCGGTACATAAACTAAAAAAAATCTTGAATTTTCGCAGAACTATAAAAAAAATTGCATTGTTCAGTATAGAATTGCGACAAAATTGCGACTTGAATTTGCGACAAAAAAGTGCAAAAACTTTGAAATCTCTCAATGAAAGGTAGCCAAATAAGGTTAGATTATCCAATTAAAAAACCCAAATGGCATAAAAAAATCGGCAGAAACATCTAAAAACGACGAAAAATATATGACTCTCTCCCGGCAAATGCTAATTCAGAGTCTGTGTCTCCTAGAATCGCCCCAAATACATTACAAAAATTCAAAGTTAGACTGCAAATTGTTGTACAAATAAATTGCCACATGTAAATATCAATGTTTAAATAATAAAGGCGCTCAAAATGTTATTGCTCACATTTCTTTCATCAGGATGCACAGACTCCTGTTTCTAACAAGTAAATGCAGGTGATGTGTAAAGGATTATATCCTTATCCGTTTCCAAGTGATGGAAATAAACCAAAGAAATTTCTTTCAGGTAATCGAATTTTGATTAGTACTGTAAATATTCGGATCACTTATCTGCATTGAATCTCATGAAATATTTTTAAAACTCAACGAGAGATATTTTCTTGATCAAAATTATGACCGCACAATGGAATCCAAAACTTTCGCTCTGATTCTTCGAATATCTTTTAGTATTTATCTAATGCGATCTTCTCTTTTACTATTCCACATTCTTTCTTAGCTCCGTCTTTTTTTATTATTCCATCAACTTTCAGTTTTGACCCTCTCGTACTAGGAGAGTTCACTTTCTTCCTATCCACTTTACTTGTGCTCTTTTTCACATCAGCTGCCGAGCAACAGAGTGAAAGAAACCACGAGTATAGTACAATAAAGAAAGAATTTAGCTCGTGTAAATTTAACGGTAACGTTTCATCAGGAAAACGGAACGACTTCGCAGCTGACGGGGAGGAAGGAGTGGGAGGGGCACAGAAATTTGCATACGTTGGCGCAGGCGCGGTTGTGGAGGGGAAGTCTGGTGAGAAACAATTAACTTCGCTTGTGGCGGCGCGATGCGGCGCCTCCACGAAATTATGCCGCGTAAATTGCTTTCATTGTTCTTTTTAAAATGCCTGAAATCTGCTGCCGCGTTCCAACAGCTTCTTTCGCGCTGCACGGAGGAGAACAGGAGTGAGATGCTCCGTAGAAAAGGGTTGCGAATCGACGTGATTTGCTTGTAAGATGTGGTTAATAGCACGTGCTACTTGGATGCATACTTCGGTATAAGAGAGGAAATCGACAATTTAGATAAGTTGAAACACCAGTTGAAATGTGCTTCCTAGTTTGTGTCATTTGGAGCGGGGGTTTCCCTGTTTTCCTTGTTCCTTTAATAATTATTGTCAGATGATGGACTCTTGCTTCGCTTTGCAAAAACTCTGTGAAAACTAGCTGAAAATTCCGCATTTTCGGAAACGCTGAAACGCTGTTTTCTCATAAATGGCTCCAAATTTTTTCTTCAAGCTTTTGCACTCTTTAAGATGCCGTAAAGTTGATTTTGAGGTATTTTTTGCTCTTTCAAAAGTTACAAAAATGTATTTTTTTTTTAAGTTCTCTCACGTCTTTAATGTCCCATTACAAGCAATTTGTAAACATTATTACATTTGAGAGTGTATGTGCTTTAAATGACTTCAAATGAAGTTTTATGAATACTCAATTTTTTTTGTGAAAATGAGCTTCAAATTTCACATTTTTAGTAGTGCTTAAACGCCATTTTCTTAAAAACGGCTGCAAAATGTTTAAAAGAAAATTGCCATTTAGAAGGAAGTTTTTGTGTTCTTTAATATTCTTAAATTAATATTTCCGTTCTACCATTAGGAAACCGAAAAATAGAGAAAATGTCAAAAAAAAAGGTACTTTGGGCAGCCATAGATGGCAGCTGGTTTTCTCAAATGTATTTATCTAGACTACATCTTCAAATAATTTAATCTACATCTTCAAATATTTTTTTCAAAATACGAGTAGTGTTTCTATAATTTTATGACAAACACTTTGGCCCACTGAAAAATTTACTGTCCTTCGGACAGCTGAATGCGTCGTAAATTAGAATTTGCAATCTTGTATATTATTTATTTGTTCGTTTCTTACATTCGACCTTTTGTTATACATTTACATATTAATTTTTTAGAAATTGTGTATTTTCAAATATTTGAAATAAAAATTACTAGCTCTCAGAGAATATCGACAATGGAGGAATTCCGTTTCGCGCTCGCGAATTTTTGTGAACTACCTGTGTACCATTGGTGTGACCTGATGTAGCTGTATGAAAAGGAGTTATAATTGTCAAATTTATGTTGATATTTGCATGAAAATATTTAGTTTTCGCACCAAATGCTGTACAATTTGTTGTAAGATGAGTATTTTGCATGATTTTAGAATACTCTTCTCTAATAATAGGCCTATGAAATGCATTTCTATTTTGGTTGGGGTATCAGGCTTCTTTTTTCAATACAAGTTTACAAAACTTTTGTATTCTATTTTTATGCAGTTGTAGAATTCATATGCGATGTGTTGTCAGAACAGTGAGTTGTTCACTTTTTGGTTGAATTGAACGTTTTCAAATAATAGCTAAGATGTTAGTAGCGCAGAAAGTGCAATATTTCAATCCTACGTAGCTGTTTCCAGTAACGCGGGAATGTATGTGCTATTGTATCACCACTAGTTTGACATTTTTTTAATTTGCTGGTTTCGCAATACTGGAGCGAAAATATTCTTTTAAGAATACTAAAGAACAGTAAATCCTCGCCCTAAATGCCAATTTTCTTCAAAAAAATTGGAGCCGTTTTTAAGAAAACTTTTAAGCGCTATTGTAAATTCGAAATTGGAAGCATTTTTTCACAGTATACTTTTGAGTTTTCGAAAAACTTCATAAGAAATCATTTTAAGCTTTTTAACTCACAAAGCTTTTAATTCTCTTTTGATGTTAAATACATTAATTAATTTATTAATTAATAAAAGGAACTATAAATATTAGCAAACTATTTACTAATCTTTGCGAAAAATGTTAATTTTTTCAGCAACGTGTTTATTATGTAAAAATATAAAATAAATCCTTAAGTTTTGGAAATTCTTGTTTAATTTCCAACTCACAAAATGTTTAACCAAAAAGTGAACCTCATTTTATAAAAAAAACGGATAATCGGTATTTTATGGAATTGTTTTATAATCATTAAAATTTTGAAAGACTACAATATGTAATATATTACTGGTGACATGCTAACATATGCTGTTGGTGGCTAGTGAATTTTCTATACCTCGCAACTCGGACAAAAATAATTATTATCAAATAGGTTTTGAATAATATCTAAAAGTCTAGTTTGTAAACACAAGCTCAACTACATAAAACATCTTTATCCTATCACTGCCACCATCTCGTAGTTCACCAACAATGTGATTTTCAAATATCCCTTGCGACTTATTGCGCAAATTTCACTAAAGCTTTGCGGATTGTTTGCAAGAAATGAATCAATGCATAATAAATCAATATAAAATACATCAATACAACACATTAATATAAAATACTATTTTCGTTCGATGTATTAATCTCGTCGAATTCTATTTGCTTGATAATCTTCCTAAATATAAAGAATAACGTTGGGCGACTAATTTTGACGTCCAACTACTACACAAATACGCATATTTTGTAAAAATGCAACATGACCTTATTTAAAGATCTGTTTTTTTAAATTTGTTTATTTTAAGTCGCATCAACAGCTATGGTTATTAGCGACTACAAATTTATACATTACATAACATTTTCTTCAGTTATAAAAACAATGATAAAATAAAAAGTACAGAAAAATTATACAGAATAATTTAACAGTTTTGAAATACATTTAGTAGGATTATATGTCATTTAATAATATCATACATCAATACTCTGCTCGCGTCTGTTGTCCTGAAATAGATTACAGTAGTATAGCAAATGATGGATGTTGAGAGAGGTATTGCAGGGCACACAGGTGGGAGGGGGATCTCTGGTTAGAAGGTGCTTGTGACTATAATTACAATGACCAGTTCTTATAAAGATCTGTTTTTGATGAACACATTTCATTAAGAAAAAAAATCATCATAATTGTTGTTGTGGGAAGACGCCGAAAATATTTTTATTTTTTTTCAATTTTCGAAAAATCTGTTTTCAACCAACATGAGACCTGTGCCATTCTCTTAAACACGTGGGATAATTTTGAACTAATGAATTTACTACAAAAAATCTTAAATCTAAACTTAATTTATTTTTACTTTCTCACCACTGCTTACGCAGTAGGGAGAAAGTATTGCAATGCTGCGCGAAAAAAACGGCTAATTTTCGGCAGAAAAACTCTTACTATAGGGCCCTGGTAACGAAAAAATGGATAAATCCCGTTGCTAAATTTAGAAAAAATCCTCTAACAAGTGGTGTAACCAGAATTCATGTTTTATGGGCCCTTGTTACCGAAAAATCGATTGACAGCAATAAATCTGTTTGCCCGTCCGTGTTTGAACAACGCAATGGGCTAAACCGTTCAGCCGATTTTCTCGAAAGTTGATATTCCCCAATCAATCGGGCTGACATCGCGGCCCCTTGAATTTGAAACTGCTATATTAATTTTTGGGGTACTTTACATTAACATTTTCCAAATTCCCAAAAAATGGCTCCATAGTGTTTGATAAAATTTTGTTGATGGATAGTGTGAAGGATGTTAAAGTGAATGGTGCTAATGTCATGTTCTCGTTGAAATCTGATTTTTCGAAAATTGTAAAAGGTCAACATCACATCAACGTCTTCCTACAACTACAATTATAAATGATAGAGATTTTTCCCGTTAATGAAATCTGTTCCTTAAAGATAAATAAGGCGATACAAATACAATATTTCGAAAATTTGAGTACTTTTCGCCATGGTGTAAGAATAAAGGTGAGACGGATCCCGAACGAAATTTCGTTCTCTTCTGCGCATGACGTCACGATGGATGCTCGCCTGCTTGGCGCCTAGTGAGATTGTATGGCTCGTTGCGTACACGCCGAATTTTTGTAATCGCGATTTGCTTTGTATTAGTAGTTTTCTAGTAGATTTTTTAGTGGCAGAAAGGTGAACAGATCGTGAATTGATATTGAAATAAAATAAACAATGCCGTCGTGCGCTATTTTTGGTTGCACAAACTGGAACAAGAAAACGAAGGGAACAGACATTAAGTATTTTTCTTTCCCGAAAGATGCCAATTTATGTGAAGCGTGGATACATTTTTGTAGAAGAAAGGATAAGATCAATGTAAAGAACGGTGTTAACTAGTTAAGGTGTCTTTTGTTTTCGTAAATTATTTTATTGTAGTGACGTTAATTGTAATTATTTTCAGCGTGCATTTGTTCTATCCCCTTTGCTTAGGATAGCTTTGCAATACCATTGTGGTCAGGTATGGTTAAATTATACACCACAGAAAAGCCGAAACTTAAAACCTGACGCAGTGCCTACCGAGAAGTTGCCTATTGGTTTCGAAAAAATAAATCCTAGTCGAACCATTTGACTAGTTTGAAGGAATATGCACAAATTAGTGGATGTGCTGTTATCACAAGCAATAATGGATGTGACGGGTAGTGTTCCAGAGTCAATTAATGAAAACGCAGTTTGTGGAGATAGTCTTCAAATTGATTTAACACAAACAATAAATAAGTTACGTGATGAAATTAGAATATGGAAAAGAAAATATTCTGAACTGTTTAGAGAAAGTGCAATTAGAAGAACAACTGAAGAAATTAATGACAATGATAAGAATGCAAAATAATAGTAGTATTTATTGAGAAATTATTTAACATTATTAACAATCCCTAATGCATCTAACAAATTCAGGGTGAAGGAACTAGATTTCTGGTCAGACATTACCTTAACATCAGTCCAACTGCAATTAAACACATGTAGGACGAGATATGTCAGTTCTTTTTTCTTTGCGTCAGCTCGAAACATAAATAAGACAATAAAATAGAATAAAACAGCAATAAAATGGGTAATTCCTACTTCAACTACTTTATTGAAAAATAACTTTGTCTGCGGTCCCTTTCGTTCCTAAAATAGGTGGCCCATTTATTTCGTAAAAATAGAAATACCTGCTACATTTAGAGTTGTAAAGACGAATTAAACGTTGAAGCACGAACTGATAACGATATGGATGCCTTAAGTTTTAGCAGAACCCCCCTAACGTAACTCAGGCGGGCGAAGACATTCGCCTGCCCTGCGCTCGCCGAGCGCGAACCTCCAAGATGACGTCACGCGTAGAGGAGGCGTGGCGAGCGCCTGCGCACCGCTTCACCATTATATTTACGCCATGCTTTTCGCCTAATTTTATGTGAAAGTACGGGCGAGAAAGTACGTGGTAACATCACTAGTTACATTTAGGTGTTGATCCCGACAGGCTGCGCGTGCGCTGGGCGCACAATGACCTCGCCCGACTTTGATGCAAGGGACTTTCACTTTCGACTAATGACCTTTCGCGGGCCACAAAAAATGGCCCCGCGGACCGCCATTTGCACAGCCCTGATCTAGACTAATTATTTTTATAGTTCTCAAATTCACTTCTAACCCCAGGATGAATTCTCTAAAATGTGTAAAGAAATTATCAGTGCCGTAGTAAAAAGAATGGCCAGTAAAAGTCTCAGTCTGTTCTACATCATTCTGTGCATTTAGAATATATAATATTACTGATTATTATTATTATAAAGTTCTAAGGATAAAGAGGTATCAACCACAATAGTAGTCTAAAATTTTTTAATATGTAGAGAATTTAGCCATACACGTGTTTTTCTCATCATCAGTGGCTCCAAGTAACTCAGATTAAACACACATTAAGTATGTCAGTGCCTTTTTGGCGGCCGCTAATGGCGACATCCTAGGACGGCATCCATGATTTTTTGCGAGTACCATGTCTAGTTTTTTGGAAACTATTTCCTTAACTAAAATGCATCAAACAAATTTGAGATTATTTTCAGATAGAAGAAAAAGGCATACAGTACAATTAATCGCGATAGTTAAAATTCATTGTCTCATGTGAATAATAAAAGTGGTAGGAAATACAATAAAAAGCTTTATTGCAGACCTGACCGAAGATAACTTTCCCATCTGTTGTATAAGACTGGAAATCTGAAATCCATGTTCCTATTAACGCACTTTCGCTAGTTATGTTTGTAGGCATTTTGCAGCATTTGCGCAAAAATTATCACAACCAAAGACTTTAATATATATTAAAGTCTAACTATATAGTTATATCAACACGAACCGACACTTATTTTTATTTTCAAAGAACAGTTTCTGAGAACCAGAGATGGGCCAATTGTTGATTGTAATTATAATTTCTTGAAATTGTATTCCATTGCGGAAGTTCCGTTTCGCATGCGACACCTTAAGATTCCACTAATTGCTTTATTTATTGTCGCGCTATGCCTAAACGACACCACTTTAGGAAAAAACCTAAAGATTCGAAGTTTACTAATGACCCTCGCAGGCTGCCTGACGCCGGGAAGCGGCGGGTCGGGTTCGCGACGGACCTCCGTCCGTCGATCAATGAGTTTGTTTGAAAGCCTTTCGATGGATTTGTTATTTTTTAGTGAATTTCGTACGTGCTTCGGCGGAGGTAATGGAACGGTGGGAAGCAGCCTCGCGCAGAGAGCTGCGTAAATAACTTTAATCCTTTCTAATACGCAGATGCGCGCTGGACTGCCGTGGAAGACAGGCATACAGTACAATGGCGGTGGCGGTGATAGAATGTCTGAAGGTTGGAAGCCGCGCGGGTAGAGACAATAAGGGCCTGCGCCCTGGTAGCGAATTTGCTCGTGAGATTGTTCGCGAGATTGAACAACTACAGTGCATTAGGAGGTACCTAACTATCAGGGGCAGATCTAGCCGATCATTGGGGGGGGGGAGATAAAAGATTTTTGTTAAATAATGCACATATTTTTTATTATATTGTATATTGTTTTTGTAGAGTACACATTGTAGTGTACAATATTATTGTTTAAATAATTACACAATTCTAATATAAATAGACATTGAAATCAATTTTGCCAAATAAAGGAAGGTAATAAAAGAAAACCCTAGGCCTTTTGGAGGGAGGATCCCTTGGATCCCCCCCCAATGGATCCGCCACTGCTAATTGTCGGGAGCAAATGTCACATGTCTTCGCTACATCGTCGTTGAAGAAACAATACCGTGTAACTGGCATCTTTTACATCCCTGATACCTTGGCCTGTTTTTGGCATACCTGACATTACGGGTACCATTTAATTACATAGTAAATGTAATTAAACACTTATTACAACTCTTATTATTCTGACACTTGTAATTTAACACTTATTATTCTGACACTACCAATTGGAGAGAGCTATGACCGTTGGCATCAAGGATAAAAAAAGAAAAAAACTGTCAGAAGGTCAGTTACGCAGTATTGTTTGTTCAACGATGATGTGAAATATCTCACCACACATTTATTGTGAAAAATCTCCACCTACATTCCTCTAAGCAACATTACTTCTGACACATTACTGTTTATTTCATTCCATAATCTCTCAAACTTCTTAAAGTACTCGATTAAATAATACAATTCAGATAGAAGTTCCACGCACTCTATTAACATATCCTCTGCGAATTCTGAAATTCTCGCAGCTGCATAGGTATGACGCCGTCTCTGGCGCAGGAGGTGATACGACCCTTGGCGCTCCTGACGTCGCAGGTGAGGGATTCGCGACTCATTTACAATCCAATTTAAGTTTCCACAATCAAATTTGAGTGCAGCACTGTCCTGCGCGGAAATTGCATTTCCGACGCGTGATAAATCTTGGCGCGGGCGCGCGCGGGTTCCCTGCGGGCGGCGGCCTCCGGTTTCCCCCGCGCCGCCCCCGCCACGCGCTTCCGACGCCGCCGCACAATTCACCAACGGGATTTCTTTATTGTAAATGTAATTGGCAGAAATCTCCAACACTTATTTGTTTATATTATTTAATTAAGTTGGGAAAAGTAGTATTCTTCTGTAATTAAAGACAATCACGTATTAACACATTCCTTAACTTGGAAAACGAATAATTAATACGAATTTTTACTCTCTTCATTTGTCAGAAAAATAATTCAAAACTACGTTTCGTAACCTCGTGGGTTATATCTTTAGGTACACTTCATATGTAGTAAATACATTTTAAACAATTGAACTTAATTAATTAAATAAAGCTTATTAACAAATAAGCATTCACCATTTGCAGTGTGGTATCCCTCCAATCAGAAAAGAGCTTGGGATTACGCTCCGCTAGTGGAGGGGCGCACCCACTCCCGTTCCCCTGACCGGGCGGCGGGAGATAAAATCCCGAGCCCGGCATCGGAGCGCCCCTTCTCTCCAAGGCACTCATATGCTCCCACCGACGCCACAGTCCGTGGCGTGACCAGCACCCGGTTGGGTCGGGTACGAGATAGAAGAACGGGCAAGGACGGAACTCCTCCGAGCCTGAGACGTGGGCACTGTGAGCGCCGCCCGCAGGCTACAGCCTCCCAGACCTTCGGTGGCCTAGGTAACAGCGTTCAACGTAAGCTGCCCCCGGCGGGCACACTGCACGTCGCACCCGTGATAACAGCAAGGTTACTAGAAGCCAGCCGTCTACCTGCACGGCCGGCACTACGACCCAATTTGGACATCGTTCGGCAAGAACGCCGCCACGACTAAAAATTCCTTTGTTTATGTAATATCTGTTGAGTTTCATGTACATTCTTTGCGGCAAAATTAAACCAATTGACAACATTGTGGTGCTAGTTCGAAGCTTGGATCCTGCAAATACAACATGGAGCTAGTCATCAGGTTGACTACATCTTTCCAAATTATTGTCACTGTTTTGCAATGTTTGAACCGTTTCTGTTGCTTCTTGTGTGTGATATGTTATATTCGCGATCAAAATGTGATACGGGTGGGTGGAAAGAAGACGAAACTAGTGGTGATACAGAATGGCACAGACTTTTCCGTATTAGTTTTCTATTTCCTTGGGTCTGGGCTAGCTATTCGAAATTGCCACATACTCGTGCCAACTGCCATCACCGCCCGAAGTACACTTTTTGACATTTTCTTAATTTTTCAGTTTCCTAATCATAGAACAGAAATATTAATTTTAGAATATTAAAGAAGACTAAAATCTTGTCCTAAATGGCAATTTTCTTTGAAAAATTTGGAGCCGTTTTTAATAAAATAGCGTTTAAGCGCTGCAAAAAATGTAAAATTTGAAGCTCTTTTTCACAGAAAATTTTCGAGTTTTCGAAACATTTATTTTGACGTCATTTGATGTACTTACACTCACAAATATAATAGTGCTTACAAATTGCTGGTAATGTGCATATTAAAGGTGTGAGAGATCTTTCAAAAAATTACATTTATGTAATTTTTGCACAAACAAAATAATACCCAAAATTGAACTTTACGTCATATTAAAGAGTACAATTAGTACTAACCTTTCGAAGAATTTGAAGAAAAAAATTGGAATCATTTTTGAGAAAATAACGCTTGAACGTTTCTGAAAATGTGGAATTCTGAGCTAGTTTTCACAGAAAACGATTGAATTCTCGAGAAACTCTACTTGACATTATTTAAACACATGTACTCGTAAATATAATAATGTGAACAAATTGCCCATAATGTAAACATTAACTAGGTGAGAGAGAAGTCAAAAAATTCCATTTTTGTAATTTGTGAAAAAACAAAAGAATAGAGCAATATGGCGTTTATGTCATCTCATAGAGTACATTTAGCATTATCCGACCCAAAAGCTTAATGAAAAAAACGGCTCCAATTTTTTTCATTAAGTATCATATTTGAAATTTTTTTTAATTGCAAATATTTCGCGCAATATTGCCAGAAAATTACTAAAAGTTTTAAAAAAAGTTCATGGCCTTAATGAAGAACTCACTTTGGAGAACAAATTTCATTTGGAGAAAAATCTCTATCTTCAATTTTGGAGTTGTAGGAAGATTCCGAACAAAATTCGAACTTTTGCAATTTTCAAAAATTTAGTGTTAACCGTGAAAATGGGACCTTTGCCCCGTTTATAAGTGTATTTTACTCTATCCTTAAAAGAAATTTAAAGGAAAAATTTGAAGCCATTTTTGAGAAAATGTCCGGGGGCTTCATGTATAGTACCCCCAAATTTTGAATAAAGTTTTTCAAATTTCTACGTATGGTTTAGGCGCTAATATTGTTCAAGACACCGGACAGACGGATGGAAAGAACCTTTTTCGGTATCAGGGGACTCCAAAGCGTGTATTTCCGTAGTAATTTTGAAATCGATTTTCTGCAGCATTATATAACTTTTCCTATACTACGTATATTACTCCGTATATATACGTACATATACGGAAAGTAAAAACGGAACTATATTCTCTCTAACCGATGCATGGTAGTAAATTATGTAATAATTAAATAAATATTTATTTTCAATATAATTACTTTTCGTAGAATATTGTGTAATGTCGTATATTAATAAGTTTAAAAGAAAAGAAAGGAAATATTTTGGTTTGGACATTTTAAAAATTTGACCAAACGCACTCGGCTTGAAGAACCCTTCCATCCACTGCTCCCTCGAAACAATGTTTTAAACTGTCTTGTTTACTTTCACATTATACAAAATTAATTTTCCATTTATTCTAAAAATGAATTAATAATTGCACATGGGTTCATTAATTAATAATTGAATTCTAAAAACGAATTAGTATTTTACACTTTCAATTATACCTAGATAGTTCATTTTGCCTGCATTAAGTCTAAATCAATTAATTGGATAACAATTGATCAATCAATTGGATAACAATCAATTGGATAACTGTCGCTGTTTGTGTCAATTTTGCCTAGTAAAATGCAATGTGTTTTGTTTTCTATTACATTAGATATCTACGTTATTCTAACATTCTGTGACAAAAGAACCTTTGGTCTTCACACGTGAGATGCAGTTTCAACTAGTATTATTTTATTGTGTACTTTTACTTCCAATCATCCATTAAATGATTTTTTGGCTGACCTACATTTTGCTTGCTCTTAAATCTAGGAATAAATTATTAAAATCACATTTCAGTTTATTTGTGCGTTTATTTTTGTATTTTTCACAAGATTTTTAACAATAAATTGAAACATATTGATTTACAAATTTTAGTTTGAGTTGCAGCCACGTAATTACAATTCTAATACAAGGATTCAGAACGTTTTTCTTTCTTTTTTCTTTAAATAAAAAAAAACATAGAAATAGAAACCATATTCAGAAAATTACAAATTATTTAAAGGTAAGAAAAAAGGGAAAAACTGTACAAAAATCGTAAATGGAAAGAGTTCAAATGTCCGCCGGTGGCGTCAATGATGTCGTGCTGGCGACGACGAAGAGTATCTCAAAGGCGATAACGGCAGCGATCACAATTGCGAAGTTGATGGTGATGTTGGTGGCGTTGTGCGTCGCGGTGTCGGAGAGGTCAGTGGCGTTGGAAGCGGTGTAGGTGACGAAGAGGGTAGTGGTATTGGTGACGGCGACGGCGACGGCAGCGGTCTGAGCTGCGGGCTCAACGGCGATTTGGATAGTGGTGTTAGCAGTTTAGACTGGGGAGAGAGCGCCAATGAAGACAGTGTTTTGAATTGATTGATGGTTCCGAGCACAGTTATTAGTCCCGTTAGTGATTTGATATTTGTGGAGGTGGCTGTGTTCGTCTCTCACTAGACGGCGTCGACTTACGCGTGGGCTTGAGATTTTCACTTCCCGGTATCTCCCTCTGCGGGGCACCGCCCCAGCAGGCCAAGCTCTAAACTCCTCTCTGGTTTCCCAACATGTCTGGTAATGAAGTGCATGTAAGTATTTGTGTGCGAGGGCAGAGGATAGTACAAGGAACGGGAAAGAAAGATCGCGTCCCTGGCCCGATCTATTGATTACTGCTACGGCATTCACCTGGTGTTGATCCGAGAAACCACGGAAAGGTACTGATCAGAACAAACGGCCGCTAGAGTTATCCTTGAGACAGCGACTGAATTCGACGTAACTATGGAGATAGAGTAAAAAATCCGCCCTCACCGGGACTCAAACCCTAGTACTTCCGGGTCAGACTCACAACAGAGAAAGAGCCAGTGGATCTCTGAGTTAAAATCAAAGTAGTATGTAGGTGATGATTTGGAGGGTAATTTGAGCGACGGTGGGGGAAAGGAGTGTTAGAGATAATGTAGGCGGCGGTGTGAGCTGAACCTCAACGGCGGCGTGGGCAGCGGCGTTGAGAGAGATGCAGTCGGGGTGCGAGTAACGATGTCGGTGGTGGCAACGAAGAATATTGCGGGGCGTCGTCGTAGTCGAAGGCAGAGCGGGAAGTGCTGGCGGCGCGGAGCGGAGCGGCGCGGCGCTCTGAGATTACTCTCTGCCGCGGGTTGCGCTGAGGGCGGCGGCGGCGGCGACGGATCGATCTAGAGGCGAGCTTATCCGCCATCGCGGCACCAGCGGTCCGCCCCCGCGCCGCCGCCCCCGCGCCGCCGCCGCCCTACTCGCGACGCGAACGAACGTTGCCCGCCCTCACCGGGAGCGCTCGTGATGCAAAATGTAACGCCAGAACACGAAATGTATCTCTCGCATGCATTAGGTTTTCACTTGTTATCGATGTTTTCTTCTTGTTTAAATTAAAAAAATCACTTTGTTCAGATCTTTCATTTATTTATTTATTTGACAGTTTTACTTTGTTATCGAAAACAACTTTCTGTTACCCACAACTCTAATAATTACATAATTAATTTTTTTTCTCCATTTGTTCCGATATTCATAATCCTTGTCTGTTAAGTTCTTGTCCTTTAAAATTTCCTGAATTTCTCTCAACCAGGTGTGTTTAGGTCTTCCTCTTTTCTTCCTACCCACCGGAAACCACTCTAAAATTATTTTTGGAATACTATTAACTTTCATTCTTTTCACATGACCAAACCATTGTCATTGCTTTATTGAATCGTTTATAAAATTGTATGAACTTTATTTATTTTTTCTTTTATTTTTAAATTTATTATTTTTTCTAATTTTGATATCCTGGATGATCTTCTTAAAAAGTCCATTTCTGTTGCCAGTAATTTTAGTTTTAAATTTTTCTTTAATTTCCAAATTTCCGATGCATATAAAACAGTACTTTCTACAATAGATTTATATATCCTTAATTTAGTTTCTTTTGCTTTATCCCATAATATTTTATTTAGCATTGATGTTGCTGATCTTCCTTTATTTATTCTTTGTCTTATGTCATCTTCTTGATTTCCATCCTTATTTATTTCTACTCCTAAATATTTAAATTCCGAACAATGTTTAATTTTTCCTTTTCCAAACTGTAAAATTAAATCTCTATTATTTACTCCACATCCCATATAAAATGTCTTTTCCATATCAATTTTTAGCCCCCATTTCTGATATTCTTCTAATAATTTTAGATCTTTCATATGATGTATTTAAGTTTTATTGAACAACATTCTGTTTGTTTTATGACTTTAATTAGGCCTCAGAGGATGTTTATAAGCAAGATATAATACAAGAAGTGAGAGCACGCTGTGTATCTATAATATTGTAAACGACCCAGCAAATTATTTAAAACTTGCGTAGAAAACTGTTGCTCAAATGAAAGACACAGGATTACTCAGAAATCAATACTAGAATGCTAAAAAAATCTCACCTCCTTAGAAGACCGAATCTGTCAAATATTTGAATATGTCTAAAGCCAGGATTTCACAGATGCATCGCGTGGATTCGAGGATAAACTTGGCACCCTAGTGGAGTCAACCGCTTCAAATCGCTTCTACTTCTCCGAATATCGCTTGTGCGAACACAGAAGCAGGTAGCAGCTGTGACAGATTTACAACTGGCGTGAGGAAAGCTCGCCGTGAACCACTCGCCTGTGATTGCTTTAGTTCTTTTCTATGTCATGTGCTCAAAGTTGGTTTTTCCTTCTTGCAATTTCCAACTTTCTGACTTAAATTAACAGTCTTTACAAAGCACTGTTATTTTCAATATTATTATAGTCACGATTGCGAAACTAGAATTCTACTCACTCGATAATGTTTTACAAGTGATCGAAATTCGATCGTATTTGATTAAATTTTTAATTTTTAAGGTTACTGAGGTTCGTTTGTCATAGGAGTATAGTGTATGAATATAATTATTACATTTTTTTTAAAATTTTACGCCATATGCGAGCTTGTAGTACAAATATGTCATTAACGTTTGTTTTTTGCCACAATTTCCTGCGATACCTAGGAAATTTGAAAACCTATGACAGGGGGATCACCGGTCTTCTTGTCCCTTCCGCAAGCCTAAGACAACGGAAATTAGCCCTCAAATCTCACATCCCTCCTTGCGCGCAATACGCTTAAAAATGGGCACAAAGTTTTCTCTTAGCGCATTACCATGTAGGTGAGAGGAAAATCTTAGCTGATTTTAACTTCAGGTTCCTTTGAAATTAATATTCGATGTAAATTCCACCTCCTTAAAGCCGGATGAAAATATCTGAGACATGGCACCAATGAGATAACTATGATTTTTAAAATGATATTTTTTTTTCAAAAGTAAGTGAACAACTTTGGTTACTCTTTCCTAATTGTTGCCAATAAATAATTCTCTAGAATCTCTCCACGTATGTCGACTGTAAAGAGTGTCACAATTTCTCCGAATCGCAGTGCTGCCCATCGCGCTTCTATCGTGTTCTACTTCCACCCACCACCATTCCCGCCGCCGCCCTCGCTGCTCCCGCCGCCCTGCCGCCCCCGCCGCCCACGCCGCCCCCGCCCCCCCCCCCGCCGCCCACGCCGTCACCGTGCCCAAGTCCTCGGCCTCCGCCGCCAGTTGGCGGGATATTAGTCTGGCGCCGCGGGCCGAATGGCCGCCCTCCGCCGCGGCCGTTCGCACGCAGCGCACGTCCTGGCGGCGCGTGGGCGGAGGGCGCGGGCGCGGGCGCGAGCGCCGCTGGGGACCCCAGTGAGTGGGCAGGGTGCTCTCAAGGTAGCGCCCTTGCAGTGATTTCAACTCTCACGGTAATTCTGTTGGGCAATTACACCCAAGTACACGGAGCCGAGACGAGTGGGTTCCAAATCAGTTCTGTTTGGCATGGGACAAAACTGCACATGTCCCTTCACTTCTGATTGCAATAAGCATACATAACAAACCATAACCTGAAGGCAAATAATAGTAGATGACCAGGAACAATAATATAATGATGATGATGATATTATTATTATTATTATTATTATTATTATTATTATTATTATTATTATTATTATTAAGAAGAAGAAGAAGAAGTAGAAGAGAGCTTGCCAGTCAACGACGATACATAATCAGCAGTGGAAAATTCACAGCAGAACAACTTGCAGACATCCAGAAAAACGTGGAGTATGTTCTTCGATCGAACTATCCAAATGATGAACATTTAGAACCATCTAATATCCCTACAAACAATGGTCCTCTTGAAGGTTCATCTCTTCCAAATGAAACATCCGTCAGTGGTGAAAATTCATCTGGCCATGAGTCACACGATGAGGACATGATGCGTGACCTCCTCCGATGCAAGATACAACGAGTCCGTCTACTTCCATTCGAATCTCGTGCACCGTTGAGGAGAATTTACCAAAATGCTAAAGCTAAGAGTGTGACAGAAACAGCGAATTCTGTCTTAATTGAGGTTCATACAGACCTCAAGTAGAGATCTAGATATTACTGAAATCAATCACATCGTATATGCAACTGGATACTTAGGATGTCAGATAAATTTGGGGCCAGCCAAGAACACCGGTGGCCGACAGCCAGAGTAAATAACTCTGTACCTCCATAGGCGAAAAGAATTATGAAACGGATAGCCGACACACGGCGTGAAATATAACTCCTGGCCGAAGCATCTTCTAAGTCAAACCACACTTATAAAGTTCAACAAAAAATACTCCAGGTTGAACAAAAATACCTAATTGAAAATGACACAAGGCTAATGGTAGCTGAAAAGCTAAAAGAGAAAATCCAAGCATGGGCTCAACGAATTAGACGGTACAAACGTAGAGATAATTTCCGTGTACAGAACCGGTTGTTTGAAACAGACGCGAAGAGATTCTATCGCAATCTGACTCAAAAACTGAATGGCAATGCTGCGCCTACTTCAAAAGATGACGACGAAACATTTTAGGCAGGAATCTGGGAGGAAACTAGATCGTACAACAAAGACGCATCTTGGCTTCAATCTGAAGCTGATGCTGCCAATGGACTCGTGGAAGGCGTGGAACAGTTCACGGATTCTCGGGAGAGGACCTCTACCAAGCAATTAAGAACATGGGAAACTGGAAATCCCCCGGGATTGATAACATTCAGATTTACTGAAATAAGAACTTAACAGCATTACACTCTCATCTAGCAAAGGCTGTTTAGAAAACCCTAAGGAACTTCCCGAAAGGCTCACACGCGCCATTCCGTATTTGTTACCCAAAGCGAAGACAGCTCTTCGGCAAAAAACTTCAGGCTAATCACTTGTCTGCCAGTGCTGTACAAAGTTATGTAGCTGCTATAGCTGTAGCTGCTATAGCTAGTAGCTACTATAGCTGACAAAATGTACAAACATCTATAGAAGAATCATCTGATGCCAGCTGAACAAAAAGGATGTCGTAAAGGCTCTTATGGCTGTAAGCAAATCTTGCTACTGAATAAAATCATCTTGAATGATGTAAAGGAACGAAAATGTAATTTGAGCATGGCTTGGATTGACTACCAAAAGGCCTTTGATAGTGTATCACACGATTGGATTTTGAAGATCCTGGAGATCTATCTATTTCATCCTAGACTTATTGAATTTTGCAAGGCTAGTATGAAGTCGTGGAATACCAGGTTACTAATCCACAAAGGAAAGAAAGCAGTAGAAACCAGAAGTATTCAGATCCACAGGGATATTTTTCAAGGAGATTCACTATCCCCTCTGCTGTTTTGCATTAGTTTGATCCCACTATCTAGACAGTTGTCGCAAGCTGACTTTGCTTACAAGCTCCATGGTGATGAAAGGCTAGTATCACATTTGTTTTACATGGATGATCTTATTGGTTGCTAAGAATGAAGCTATTCTCTCCCAAATGCTGTCTGTCGTGAATGACTTGAGCAATGACAATTGCATGAAGTTTGGTCTTGACAAGTGTGCAAAAATCAATTTAAAAAGAGGCATACTGACGTCAGAGAGCATTGAAGTTGATACGCACACTGTGATTCAAGATCGTAAGCCAGGTAAAACGTACAAATATCTGGGAATTGAAGAATGTGAGACCATTTCGAACGACCGCGACGCAATGAAAGAGATAATTTGCGGGCAGTATTACAGAAGCGTGAGACTGGTCCTGGGGTCCGCTCTGAATATCAGCAATAGGTAGTTTGGCGGTACCTGTAGTCGAGTACATTTTCGGACTAGTGGACTGCAAAAAATTCGCATCATGGATCGAAAAACCAGAAAATTGCTAACAATGCATCATGTTTCCCACCCTCGAGCTGCTATACATAGACTTTGTGTCACGTAAGGAAGGAGGAAGAGGCCTCAGACAAATTGAGGCCTCCTGGCACAACGCAATAGTCGGGATGGGAAAGTATGTAGTTGGCCATCAAGATGACCCTCTAATGAGGAAGGTCATGAAATCTGAACGAAGAATGGAAAACAGAGCCATTGTTAGTGTAGCAAAAAGCATTGCGCACAAGACTGCAAAACACTCAGAATAACAGAGACACAGGACGTTTGACTTTTTTAACATGAAATGTGAGACACAAAAAATGTTAAAGAAATTGTGGAGAGACAAATCATTGGACGGACAATATTTGAAACGAATGGACAGAACACAGATCAATAAAGATCAATCATTTATGTGGCTCAAGAGGGGAAGAATGAAGCCAGAATCGGAAGCACTTGTAATAGCTGCCCAAGATCAGGCGTTGAGAACACGACATTATGATTAAGCGGTTCTCAAAATTTCCCAAGATGATAAATACCGCATTTGCCAGGAGCAAGTAGAAACCATTGATCATATTGTTTCAGCTTGTCCCATCTTAGCAAAGATCCAATACTTGAAAAGACACGACAATGTGTAGCTACCTCCACTGGCAGATCTGTAGAGTTCTCAAAGTTCCGAACACATGCCCGAAGTGGTACGAACACTCACCAAAACCGGTGACGTCTGTTGGATTGTGTACGATGTTGTACGACCAACAAATTAAAACTGATCGCACGATAGCGGCAAACAAACCGGATATAGTTATCCGGGATTTGGCGAAAAAATCTTGTCGATGTTGCTGTACCTTGCGATCAAAACGTCGTTACCAAGGAGGCAGAGAAACGTCTTAAATATGAGTTGGGAAATCGAGATCAGTCGAATGTGGGGCGTAAAAGCACAGGGCGTACCAATAGTTATCGGAGCTCTGGGATTCCGCAAAATTTGTGAAAGAACTTGGCTAAACTCCCAGGTAATTCAAAAGACTGGGAAGTGCAAGAAATCGTTTTATTTGGAACAACCCATATTTTGCGCAAAGTATTGTAGAGGCATCGACAGTCCCTAAATCTACTCCTTAGGTAGCTGGTTGCAACCTGGAGTAGATTTAATTTGGGCCGACTCATAACATCTTTAGTCGTGATGTAGTAAAATAATAATAATAATAATAATAATAATAATAATAATAACAATGATTTAGCATTAGAAAAATTATCAATTATTTAATGTATAATCACTGTATATTCATTCTTAAAATCTTTAAATGATTCGGATGCTACTACTTCATGTTGTGGTGATAATTGTAAGAACTGTTTTAAGTGCTATTTTTTAAATGGCTATTTTGAAAAATTTTTAATTTTGAGCAAACTTTATACTATTTGTATTCAGTTAATTTAGTTTTTAGTTAATTTAAAAGTATCTTTTTAAAAGAGAAATAATCAATGTAACATTTTGTAATTATCATTTCGAAAATATTAGATGTTTTGTGTCTTAGTGTTCTCTGATCAAATTGTTGAATTCGTTGGTAGCTGATTGTATCTCCATTTTTGTTCATAAAGCCATTACATTATTATTATTATTATTAATATTATTATTATCTACATGAATTTTAGATATCCAATGTGTCAGAAAATGTCTGGATTGTCTTTGATGGTTCGGTGCCAGCTTTGTCGTTGCGTTCGACGTCGTACGGTGCGGGTCTAGCTACATAGCTAGGTCGAAATCAATCGAAGTCTGAAGAAGACCTTTAGTGGCTTTTGTGTTTATCACTTGTTCCGATCAATACCATGCGAATTCCGGAATAATACCCTATCACATTGACCGCGCGTTTTCTTTTCTCATCCGGGTCCTCTCCCCTCCGTTTATTTACCTCCTCTCCTCTTACCTTACACATTTGCATCCCCGCACAGACTTAGCAAGAACTTTGAACCTGTTGGGAAGTACACCGCTGGGGAAGATACTTGGAGGGATAACAAATCTGCAAATTTGAAAAAAAATATAAACGAGAATATTGATCTGATAAATCAGCCAAGTAAATTATGCCAAAGACATACTACCTTTTAGTAAAAAATATATATTGGGATCGGTTTAGGTGTGTCCGAGATTTATCTTGAGAGAAGACAGAAATGATTATAAAAATTGAAAAGTTATTTAGGTTCCTCGGTTGCGGATCCCGGCGCAAACAAAGCGAACGAGATAATCCCACAGTTTCTCGATTAGGTTTAAATCGGAGGAGTTTAGTGGTCAGGGTAGTACTGTAAACTCATCCTGGTGCTCTTCAAACCACTCTCCTACACTGCGAGCTGTCTGATACGTTGCGTTAACCTACTGGTAGATGCCGTTTTGCTGAGAAAAAAAACGATCTGCATATATGGGTGGAGATGGTCCCCAAGAATGGCTGCATACTTCTGTTGATCCATTATGCCATCGAGAAGGACGAGATGACCCAGAGAATGCCAGGAGTAATTACACTTTTAAAAATAATTACATTTGTGTAATTTTTGCAAAAATAAAAAATACCCCAAATTGAATTTTACGTCATATTAAAGAGCTCAATTAGCACTATCTGAAAATGCAGGATTTTGAGCTAGTTTTCAGAGAAAGCGATTGAGTTCTCGAGAAAATTTACTTGACATTATTTAAAGCACATGTACTAATAATGTGAACAAATCGCCACACATCTAAATATTACCGACGTGGGAGACAAGTAAAAAAAATAATTTTTAAGAAAACAAAAGAATAGAGAAATATAGCAATTATGTCATTTCATAGAGTACATTTAGCACTATCCCTATCAAAAGTTTAAAGAAACGATTTGCTGCCGTTTTTGAGAAAATCTTGTTTTTGTAAATTTTTATAATTGCACATATTTCACGCAATACTGCGTGAAAATTACTAAAAATTTCAAAAAAAATTACATGACCTTAACGATAGAACTCATATTGGACAACAAATTATATAAGGAGGAAAATACTTATCTCTATCTTTAATCTTAATACTTAATCTTAATACTTATCTCTATCTTTGTACTTGTGGGAAGACGCCGAAAAAAATTAAACTTTTCAAATTTTCGAAAATTCAGAGTTAACCGTGAAAATGAAACCTATGCCACCTTTACAAGTGTATTTTACTTTATCCTTACAAGAATTTAAAAAAAATTGGAGCCATTTTTGAGAAAATTTAGAAAATTTACGGGGAGCTTCATGTAAAGTACCCCCAAATTTTGAAGAAAGTTTTTCAAGATCGCGGCGTTTCGAGCGGACGCAGATTGGCCGAGGGATATAAATTTTGGAAGAAATCGCACGTATAGTTTAGGCGCTAATGTTGTACACGGACGAACAGACGTTTTGAAAAAAAACAACACATTTTTTCGGTATCAGGGGACCCCAAAATGTGTATAACCGTTAAAATCTCGAAATCGATTTTTCGCAGCATTACATAACTTTCCCTGTATTACGTATATAACTCCGTATATACGACGTATACCGGTATACGTACGTATTCGTACGTATACCTGAAAGTAAAAACTTACCTTCGAACACTACATAGGTAACATTGGCCTAGAGTTCGGAACTAGATTAAGCAATTTTTTTCTATTGTCGAGCCTGAAATTGTCTTTTTTTACCTACATGCTGAAGAATAAGCTTTGCTCACAAGTTGCCAGATTCAGATGGTATATTATTTACTCGCAAATTTGTTATCAGTTTCGTAATTTTCTCAGTGCTGGCACAAATAACACACGTGTACATTTAAATGTGTTAATATTAACTTTTGTGATCAATGTTTCCATGGAGAGGGGGAGAGAGACATATTTTTTTCTTTTCATTAATAAGAGATATTCTCGTAAAAATAAAGCTTAGTAACTGTTTCCTTGTAATATCCATACTTTTCTACGCTTGTCGGTTATAATTTAGGAATCTGTTTTTACAATATGAAAAGTATCGTTCTTGGAGGAAGCCAGAATTTGCACGATTAAAAATTTTGAGAATTATAATATTTCTCAATCCTAATTAAAAGTCTCGAATTAATTGAACTACAACACACTGAACAAAAATGTATCTCTAGAATATCTTAGTAGTATAGAGAGTATAACAAATCTGTAAAAATTTGTTTAAAGAATCAAAATAATAAATGAATATCAAATGATTAGAACCTTTCTGGCTTTGATGAGGAAAAATATCTTATTCAATCCACTCTTTCTCAACGACCTTTTCAATAATTTATCACTCATTCAATAATTTGTCACTCTCAATAATTGGTCAAATCCTTCGATTTAATGCCTCAATTAAAGTTAACCTTTCTTCATTGATGCATTTTACTTCCGAGTACTATTGCAATTGTGTAGTGTAGCCTATCAACCACCATTAAGTCGCTCTGGGATCACCACAAAACAATGTTACGACCATTAAATGGAGACATATTCTGACTTCATCCGAAGTTAACTGGGATACGAGGTCACTCAAGATACTTTCGGGAGAATTTTTGAGACAGCTGCCGTAGACACGTCTCTCCTCTTCCTGGTAAAACTTTAAACATGATTCGGAAACCTCTGTGTAATTCAGTCAATCTGGCTAATGCAAGAGAAACTGACTTGTTTTGGGGTCCTAATGGATCCTGTCCGCTCTTGGTTGTGAAATGCGCCATTTTGTCGTGAAATGCAATGTTCTATTTTGACGGTTTCGTTTAATCGGGAACGGAAGTTCTGGTATGACATTTTTTAGGGAGTAATATTTATACGATAAATTACTGTTGAACGTAGTCCGAAATTCATGGAAAACGATTATGAATTAGTCGATGGAAAATAATACAATACTAAAAATGCATTGTTTTTTTGAGACGATATGAAAGCTTACAATCTTCAGTGTCCTATCAGGACAATTCATAACTACTAGTGTGAAAATATCCATCAATTTACAAATGATGTATTTGTTACCTAAATATTAATGTTCCAATATTTTTAAGTATTCTGGAATTTAAATATTACAGGTGTTGCACGAGAATCTTTCTATTAGCATCAGTCGTTAATTTCATGCGGTAAGTTTGAATAATAAAGTGTTGAAACAAAATCATATTCTACACAGCCCGGCAGTGCCAAATATTATTAGCAGTGGAGGCGTGCAGTCACGCGGGCGAAAGTGTCAAGGGAATATGGATGAAGGGGTCGGTCTCTTTGGCAGATAAGAACTCGTCCGTGGATTGGTTCTCAATGTTGACGAGACTACCCGAAAAGGTAAGGCTCATTATTGTAGTATTTTCGGCTCCTTTAGAATCGCGCTTCGCGACATAGCAATTGGGGGGGAGGGTTACTGTTATACTGCCACTGGGTAATTGTATGTGTAATATCTTCAAATTCGATATTACACGTCACGTAAATGCGTCCATAAATGATATGCAATCATTATATTTACATAAGGAAATAATTGAATTTATTTAACAATAAATTTATTCAAATAGTTCTTTTGCTGTGAAGACAATGTTTATTTTAAGTTTATTCCTCTAGCAACAATAGTTTCTTGAAACCTTTCAATGACCATTCATATCTATCCTGTACGAGAATGTGCGCTCTGCTTTAAGTCTCACGTCCAGACCCCTTCGAAGGTCAGTCCCGTTAGAGGCACTCAGACGTCACTGAGAGACGCAGGGGTGGATCTGGAGGGAGAGGAGGAGAGGGGAGGAAAGGCAAAGACTTGCGTTTGTGAGACGCCGCTTCCAGGAATCACCCACGCGGCGGAATCTCTCCACGCACGTCACTCCTCCTCCGCCGCCGCCGCCGCGCCGACCTCTTCCACCCTCGCCTGCCCCTCCGGCTGCCGCCGCTCTTCCGCAGCCTTCCCCGGCCGCTTGACCTCCCCGCGGACCCCGCCCCTTCACCGCCCCCGCCGCCCCCGCCGCCCCCGCCGCCCCCGCCGCCCCCGCCGCCCCCGCCGCCCCTGCCCCTTCGCTGCCCACCCCCCTGTCCTCGCCCTCCGCCTCCGCCCCCGCCGCCGCCCCCTCATCTACGTCCGCCCCCGCCCCGCCTCCGCCCCTGCCTCCACCCCCGCTTCCTCCTCCGCCCTTGCCTCCGCCACTCTCCCGCATCCGCCCACGCCCCTGCCACAACCCTTCCCCTCCGCTCCCGTTGCTCCCGGCCGCACAGTGGCCACCGCCTCTTCCACCCTCCCTTCCGCTGCCTCGCCCCGTGCGAGTGCGGGTGCCCTCGGCGACGGGGCTCCTCCCCCAGACACCTGTCCGCCCACGACGCGGGCGTTGGTTCTCGGTTGACCCTGCTTTGCGAAGGGCTATGACTTCAACCTTGCGTAACGCATTCTCGCCTTGTTGTAGTGGCTTGGAAGACCAGGGCAAGCGTATCACGAGGTCTGTAATGTAAAAAAACACTTTTCATTTCATAACAGCCCGGAAAGTCAAATACCAGTTCTCTGATAAATGACTCATCTACCTATCGTCAGTGTTATGAGAGAGGGGGCAAAGAGAGAGAAATACCAAACCCACTTCTTTCCCTTGTCGCTCCCACTGCAACTTTTAAAATGTGGCCAATTAGATTACGGCTCTAACGTTACTTTACTAGAATTACTTATCTAACGTTGCGCTCCGTCCAACATCTCCTCCATCGTCAAATCGTCGCTCTATCTTGAGATGCCGACCTACTGTATTTCATTCTTGTCATCCTAAAAGACCATCTCTCGGGCGGCTTCCAAAATATGTCCATGTTCACTACTCCCGCCATCCGATCTCCACTAACCAACACCTTTTTCACCATCACCATTCCTGCCACTCTCTCCGTAGGCAGGGCGGCCCCAGACCCACACTGTAAGAAATTTCCGCATTATTTTTAATGTAAAAGTACATTAAAGTAAGTATCATGTACGTAAATGAAATTTAATGTACACGTACAGTAACTTTAAAGTACGTGTGCATTAAATGTAATGTACATGTACAATTAAATTTACTGTATGCGTGTACATTAAATTTACTGTACGTGTAAATTAAATTTACCGTATGCGTGTACATTAAATTTACTGTACATGTAAATTAAATTTAATTTACGTACATGATACTTACTTTAATGTACTTTTACACTGAAATTACTGTATGTGTGCATGAAATTTACTGTACATGTACTAGCTTCAATATTTAAAATTTTTTCAAATAATTGTCACCCCGACCGTTCAAACCCGTCTCTCCTGGTTTACGCCCACTTACTCCAACTGCTATCCTATCGAGACAATCAATTCTTGGAACATGTTTTGAGGGCTGATGAATTGCCCGTTGGGATTTATGAAATTGTCACATTTTTCGACGCGTTTACGTTCGGAAATATGTCCCGCAGATGTAAAGAACACTAAGTTCTGATCTTGGTACTGAGTTACAAATGTATTTTAATATTTAAATTTGTTCAACGAATAGTCACCCCGACCGGGATTCGAACGCGGGACTTCTGGTTTACGCGCAGGTGTTCTAACCACTGAGCTACGGCGACATCCAATTGCTCTAACAGGTTCTTAGGCGTAATATATTGCCCGCTATGATATGTATAAAACATTCTTTACGTCTACGGAACATATTTCTTTAGACGTAATATATATTAAATATGCATTAACTCTAAAAAAATATGTATATTACATATAATTGTCACTACTTCACCTGTTTTAGACGCGTTTACGCTCGGAAATATCTTTCGTAGCCGTAAAGAGTACTAAATTCTAACATTCTTACAGTGACAATTCTTTGAAAAAATATAAATATTTCCTGAGAATTTGAAAAAATTGTTAACTAAAGAATTAGCGTACTATGTACATCGCTACAATTTTATTATAAAGATTTTTACAATTTTATTTGTTACAAATTTGAATGTGAATACGAATTTTAAACATTTATATTTTTTGTTAAAAATATACATGTTGAAAATATATTTTAAATTTATTATACGTAAGTGCAAATAGCGGAAGAAAATATTTCTAAAACCTACAATGATTTTAATTTAAACGTTAAATTTAATGCACAACACATTAATATCGGTTTAATTTACAACGTACATAACTTTTAATGTTGTCCTACATTAAATCTACATTGATTTTAATTTTAACATTAAATTTAATGCACACACATTAAAATCGCTTTAACGTACACGGTACAGTAAATTTAATGTACTGCAGTACATTAAATCTACATTGATTTTAATTTACACATTATATTTAATGTACATGTACATTAATATTGTTTTAATGTACACAATGCATTAAATTTAATGTGAAAAAGTGCATTAAACTACATTAAATTTAATGTAATTTCTGACAGTGCAGGCATTGTATGGGGAATTTGCCGTGAGGGCTAACTGCGTTACGGCGAGATCCGGATGTTGGTCAGAAGGTGACTTGTACACCCAAGGACGGTGCGGATAGAGGCTAACACCCAACTGCCCTCCCCGTGGCTTCGGTTCCCTAATAAAGTACAAGTGCTAGGGTGCCATTCTGGGAAAGCACGCTTACTCTCTCTCCGTTCCAATTGATTGCGTTCCCATTCATGCTCTCCGTTCAGTCATCCTTGTTACCCTCTCCAACCTCACCGACCCAAGTACTCCTCGTTGCCGTTCTAGAGTTTCACCTCCATGACGTCATTCCTGTCCCCGCTTCCCCCGCCTCAGGGCCCCAGCCACCACCGTCGTCCCCGCAGCCTCTGCCGCCACCATTTCCCCACTCCCCGCCCTCCCTTTAACAACCGAATTCTCCGCCGCGCCTTCTTCCCCGCTCTCCCCATTGTTCCCAACGTCTCGCCATCCCCTGTCACCCCGTCGCTTCCATCGGCCCTCTAGCCCCGCTACCCCCGCCGTCACCGCCACCGCCTCCGCCTCCGCCCTCCCCCGCGCCGCCGCCTCCGCCCTCCCCGCGGCGCCGCCTCTGCCCTCCCCGCGCCGCCTCCGCCCTCCCCGCGCCGCCGCCTCTGCCCTCCCCGCGCCGCGTCCGCCCTGCCCGCGGCGCCGGCGCCTGCGTCTCGTGTGGCGGGCGGCGCGCCGCGTTTACGAGCGCCTTCCAGGAAGAGCCAAGGACCTTGCGGGTGGCGCGATTCAGCGGCCGCCCCCCCTCCCTCGACCTCCCCGTCTTCCTGGCGGGGACGAGGGAACGAGGGAGGTTGAAGTATGGACGAAGATAGAAGAATGGACGAAGGCTAGGCGTGTAGAAGACATTCTCGTTCGCAAATGGTAGTTTGTCGACGGAACATCTAATACAGAAGATCAAAATAAGGAATGTTTCAAATTAGGAAAGATTTTTCATTTGAGTTAATCAATAAAATTTAAACAGTCGTATTATTCTGTCTCTACAATCCTATCCTGTTATGAATTTTGACACAGAATGAATGAAAAATTGTTTAAATGTACCGGATCATTTCAAGGATTAGAATTTTGACATTAACTCCTCTTCTTTACCAATAATTTCTTGTATATTTAGATAAATCCAATACATATTATTCATCGAGAACTCTTCGATTTCAATTGACGAAAAACCTTCGTTTCAACCATCTTCATTTATTAATTAAAATTTTTTGTTAGGTTAACTTCATAAAATGTGGAAATTGGAAAATAGAGTCGAGAATTGCAAAATTGACAAGTAATTCTGGTAATTTTATAATTTTGCTGTTTGGAAAGTAGGAGTGAAAGTGTGAAAGTTTCTAGTTCCTACCTTCTGCTGCAGAAATTATTTTTTATTTTACTAATTTCCAATGCGCGCAGAAATTCAAAGAAAACTAACCAGTTGCAGCCTCTGACCATGTGAGAGATGTTAATGGTTATATACCCAGGAACTCGGAAAAAATACAAAAGTACAGAGAAAGTTTCGATTTGGATTGAAAAATTAAAATAATTCATTATGTTAATCCGCAATTTCTCTTGAAGTCGTGGGATTCCGCGGCCGGGGTCATGTGAATGATCTTGGCTGTCCGGATGACGCCGCGTCGAAGGCTGTGTTGCCGACGTTTCGACCATATTAAGGTGGTATCCCTCAGGGTTGGCAGACCAGCAACCATTTCTCTTGCCTGACAAGTACTATATAGAACTATATTTCTCTTGCCTGATGTAGGACTTCTCATAGTGAATACGACACCGCATAGGATCCAGCTGACGCCGTCCGTCGAGGAAGAAGGGCGCTTCAGTTTCAGAACCGCGAATGTTTGCTGCTCCATGGCTCACACTCGACAGCAGCATTTTTGCTGTTGCTGCAGGCCACTAGTATAGAGGCTGTAAATGAAGATTTCTGAATAATAAGAATTTCATTAGAAAAGAAAAAATGTAATCAGCTCAATTAGGTTTTCTCTCTTAAAAATACTATTTAATGTAATACGAAAGAAAAATTTCTAGCCTTCAGGGAATATCAGATTGGAATGTAACAATGGTATTCCAGCTGAGATGGCAGCTGAATATCTGTGAATTACACCTCATTGACTGGACATGATTTAGAAAAACAGTTATCATTGTCAAATTTGTGTTGATATTTGCTCGAAAATATTTAGTTTTCGCACTAAATGTTCTACAATTTGTAATGAATTTTACAAAAAATGATGACTGGGATGTGTTAAACCGAGAGAAGTTGTGGAATAAAAAGTATTACATAATCATTACTCAGGGCGGAAAGAGCGCGCTTTTTTAGCACCACTGTTTTATATTTCCTGATCTAATAAACATTTATTTAATGATAAAACGTATTAGTATAAACAATTTGAATGTTAAAAAAGAACCATGAATAACATAACCATAACAACAAAAATACCCGAAACTTTGTCAGGCAATCCAGAGGCTGTTCTTATTGGGAGTGAAGCAGGAGGAGCGAGATAATAAGCCCTGGTGTTTCCAGGACCGTGTTCGCTTCGCTCGCCTGCAATTGGCTGGACTCGGCGCGCGTGCTCGCTCGTGAATGATTCCTGGCGAACGTCTCCTGCGGAGGGCTCCTTGTGAAACGTCGCTCCTTGTGCCCAAACCGCCCCCTTGGCGGTCGTGCTCACTGGACACCGGCGGGGGCGTGGTCCTCTGGGACGGCCTTCTCGGTGTAGCATCTTCGCCGAATTATTGATTCGTCCTCCTCATTTTCTCACGATCCTGACCTCTCGTCGGTCTCCTTTTGTTCCTTTGCGACGAGCAAGAGGTGAATTAGCAGTAGACACTTAATAAATTTACTGCAGTTCTCGTAACAATGGTCGAGGCCTTCATTCGGCAGTGAATACGGAGTAAACCTTCAACGTTATGTCATGAAACATGGAGTATTTCTCCTTGAACGTAGTCATTTTCTCATGTCCTTCACCATCTTTTATCCGGCGCTGCGAGACGCTGTGCGTCGATAGCATCCGGGGTTCCCAGACGGCCATCCATCCTTTGCAAGCCTCCATCACTTCACGGACCTTGGCTAAGCAGTTCGGCTACCGACCTGCTTAACTCGATTCTTCTCATTTAATTTCGTAGCGTCATTGGAGCATCATTCATCTACTGGGGAGTTCACATTAGGTACCATCCATGTGGAATTTGGTGCACAAAGCGCTTTTACCGGGATTTCAACCCGGGTCTCTTTGTTTAGGTCCAGTTGCTCAATTCACTAAGTTACCGAGACAACCAATTCTTTGAACAGGTTCTTAGAGTTGAGTATTGCCCGTTTTTATACATATAATTGTCACCACGCAGTCACCTTTTTTGGACGCTTTTAGGCTCAGAAATATGTTCCACAGACGTAAAGAATACCAAGTTGTGACCTTGACACCCAGTAACAAATGCATTTTAATAATAAATGTTCTCTAGCTTAGTGATTGGAGCAACTGGGCGTAAACCAGGAGACCCAGGTTTGAATTCCGGTCGGGGTGACAATTCTTTGAACAAATTTAATTATTAAAATGTATTTGTTACTGAGTAACAAGGTCACAACTTGGTATTATTTACGTCTGCGGAACATATTTCCGAGCGTAAACGCGTCCAAAAAGGTGACAGAATGGTGACAATTATATTTTAAAATCAATATTAGGTTCGTTTTGGTACTAATACATCGTATATATTTTATGCATGAGAATTATTTGTGTGGGGTCCAGATGAGACGCCATCGAGTGCTAAGAGAGCAGGGTAGGGGCGGCGGTGGCGCGCTGCAGGGCTGGCGCTCGCGATGGGCGGCGGGCGGCGGCGGAGCGCGCGCCGCTGCCTCAGCTGCACTAATTGGCTGCGTCAGTTTCCCAGCGGCGGCGTCACCCTCGTCCACATGGCTCGCGGATGCCCGCCCCGCCCCGCCCCACCCCGCCACCCACACACCACGTTCGCCCAAACTGGCTCCGTCCTCCTCGTGATGCAAACACTACAGGGTATTCCAACACGGTGGGCGAATATTCCTCGGCCTCACTCTGTATGAATCGCATGACTAAAATGGAGATAGTGAACTATAAATTCACTATAATTCGGCGAATGGTATTATTGTATGATTGTGCTTAAGTTGTAAATAAGAATTAGTGAATATTTATAGTTATGTGAACATATGTTATAGCTCAGCGGCAGCACTTTTCTGTCTCCAGAGTTGTTGACGTGGAGGTCCTAGTGTTCGAGTCTTGGCTGTGGCGAATCTTGGTACGAATGCGTAGAATGAATTCAATCAGTGTTTGGAGGAGAAGTGTTATCCGATTGCTCTAATCTGTCTTCTTTTCGTGTTTTTTCCGATCAATATTAAACATATGCTAAAGCAGTATCTTGATAAGCGGACCACTGACCGAGCGCGTTCTTTTCTTCCTTATCCTTTCTACATCCTCTCCTCTTACGCACATTCCCTTACACCTACATGCTCTGCAGGAAACCAGCCAAGAACTTAACACTTCTGCCTGTTGGATAGGTGTCCCACTGGGGGCGACTCATAGAGGGGGAAACCTCGCAAGCCGACGTGTTGACAGGCACTCGATTTCATTTTCCAGTGGTGAAGGAATACCGTCATCTTCCGGGATGTAACAGGCACAACACTGTCGGGTCCAATAGCCTAAATAATTGACGTGCCTGGCGTCCATACTACCTCGGTAACTCTCATTCTCATGTCTCAAAATGTATCTTACAATTCAAGCACAATCGAAAACCCTCACTATTTTTGATTTCCTTCTTGCTGTGAGCCTCCAAAGCGTCATGCAAATTTTCTGGCGTATTCTGATGGATGAGAGTTGCACTTTGTTAAACTGTTCAAATTTGCCATTAATCTACTGGGAGAGCGATGTGATTATTATGCATACTCATGAACTTGTAATACCAATATATCTTTCCTATTTCATTTTTCTGAGCACTCATTTCATTCCTTCGTTGTAGCTATAAGTTCGAACTGGAGAAAAAATGGCTTCACTTATCTCGTCTTCCTTGATTCTTGAGATTGACATGAAGCATAAGATTGCACTAGGGGATCAATGATACGTTAAAGGAAATATATATTGTGTAATTTCTTTTACACGAAGTCCACGTATGTAAAAGTACATTTCGTTGAATTTATATACAAGAACATATTAGATTCACGCGAAAAACATGAATGTAAAAATCCATTTCATTGAATTTATATACAAGAACTTATTAGATCACGCCTTATTTTACTTACGTACAATGTTTTAATTATTTTTAGAACATATAGTGTTTAGAGTTTATAATTATGTCTTAATATTGATAACTAAAAATTAATGAATTGCCAGGGTGGCATTCACAAAAAATTGATTCAAAACTATACGATGGAAAATAAAGCTTAAAAAGAAATTTTTCCATGTATTTTTAGTAGTGTCACAATTGGTTTTAACAATTCTGGTAAGTTTATGTCTGCATAAATGTTTACGCGTATGAACGAAATTGTTTAAATACTGAAGAAAAAGTTAAAATCGTTAAATATGACATGGAGCTGAGTTTTGATCCATCTTGGCTGTAAATTAGTTCGACACGTTTGATATAGTGCATTGCATGTCGCAAAAACGAATAGTAGAAGAATATTCATGTGTTCATATTGCTAAGAGGGCATCGCAACACTGGCAGTTACACAGCCTTGTTTCGGCGAACCCACTGTACGCTGAGCTTCCTCGTTGTTCTGTCCACACCCCCGTCTCACCCCCTGCGCGCTCGCCGACCGGCTGGTCCGCGTCGACTAAATGACCGCAGTGGCCGCCGCCCTCCGCCCCCTCCCCCCAACCCCCGCCCCCTCTCCGCCACGCCTCCCGCGCCACCGCCCCCTGCACACTCTGCGGTTTCGGTGCGGTTTTCTGAACTTACTGCCCTGCAGCCTTTTTTAAACATACCGCACGAACATATGTGATGTAACGTAACATCAGTGTATATGTGCGCCGCGCTAAATTAATACACGCCCTTTCCCTACGCGAGCGAGAGCGCCCAGACTCTCGGGGTTTGTTTGTTTTGAGCGCCGTTTGCTCTTTGCCCGATGTCCTCGCTTCGACTCAGGAGAGGCTAGTGTCTGTTACCTGTTTCTTCTTTGAGTGTGCCAAAAAATTCTGTAGGGGAATTCCAAGTAAAATGGAACATTGCGATTTTGAGAAATTCGGTAAAGGCGCTAGTCATTTTTACTTTGAGGCAGTAGCATCTTCCTCATTAATGTCCCTTTTAAACACAAAAGTAAAAAATAAAAATTATAGTCTTCCCACTTTCTTAAAACGTGTTGAACCTGGAGGTTAGTGAGGAGAAAGTTGAAAATAAATTATTTATTTTCTCTTTTTTATACATAAATAATATACTTATTATTTATTCACTACTGTGAACATTCATTGGCATTGCAGAAATGTTATATGAACTGTACCTATGGAGTCTCAAACACGTTCAAGGGATAGACTATCTTTTGGCCGTCAAGGTATTAGACCATTACTGATATTTTGCAATTGTGACCACAAGTGATTCGGGACCTAGATTGAGAAATAAATGAATGACTAAGACAAATTGAGTATTGGCTACTTTTAGATAAGAGATTTGTCCAGAAATAGGTATGCTAAACGCCCATTGAGTTTCACATAGTGACTTCATTTCTGTAGGCCAAGAGTTTTTAAAGAACTATAAAAATGATTTTAATTATGACCACTATTGGTGCTTTAACCTTACTCTTTGAAGTTTTATATTACTTTGAGAACATTTCAGATCTTTTCCCCATCTGCAATATGTTCTGCTAGTTTTCATTTATAGGGATTTTGGATTTGACATTTAGATTATTCGAATTGTTGGATATTTCCAAAAAAAAGCAATTGCATTTCCGAGAACATTTTGATGATAATTATTAGCAAGAAGAATATAGGACACCAGAAAAATATGAAAGGTAGAACAGTAGAAAATTATCGGCCATACTGAACTAACGTAACGTAATTCTAGAAGGGGGGATTCCAGGATTGTCACTGATTGTACACAAGAACTCTGATGTCTCGATACGTTTGCCCTCACTATTTCGAAGAGCAATTTGACAGGGAGGTCCTAGGGTTCCAGTTCCGACGTTGGCGGATATTCGATCCTTTTTTGCACGAAAACGAATTGAGATACCTCAACGTGTGCGGGACGTATCCATGGACCCTCCGCTAATAGAATATTCCGCTATATTCGCGGAATAAAGAGGTGCAACAGTGATGAATGATAGAGAATTGTGTTTATATTATTGTGGTGTACCAACACAGTGAGTTTCGTTTAATGAATATGTGCACGTGTGAAATTATGGAGAGATAACTTCCCCGTGTAGCCGGCGTGGGGCCGCCGGCGGCAAAGGTAATGGCGGTCAAGTTCGCTTTATATGTACAGACCACTGCGCCGCTCGGCGGGGCGTAAATTTTATTTTATTTATGTATTATTGATCTCGTGTAATTTGTATTCTTACTTTTGCTTCTTCGAGTTGATCTCTCATTTTTCTGTTTGTTGCTAGAGAGCCACTCAAGATGGGAAATTTTGATCCCGAAAGTTGACTTTGGGCATATGTGATATTAATAAATATTATATACTTATTGTGGTTGATTATCCCTTAGCTCCCATTACCATTATGGATTACCACAAAATATCAGCTCCCACCACGGAAGTTATGCAACCATGTTATTAATTGCGCATACTGCTTCGAAAATCATTGTGCAGTGTTGTGTCCGCAAAAAAGGTCAATCCAGTTTTTGTTGACTGCAGTGGTAATCACAAGGGTGATACCATAAATGATTCATGCTCTTATTATAAAAAAATTAACTGAGCAAAAAAACAGTGTCCAGCGTAAAAGCAGTAGTAATGTAACTTCAATAATGCTCCGCCTCCCAAAAATGAATCAAGAAACCCGTTTCCAAATCTGCCTCAAACCCAGCCACTTCAATACTTCATCCATATCTCATTCTTGAGCATGCACTCTCAATGCATCTCCTCGCAATCTGCAAAACGTCCATGATTCCAATCATTAAACGGCTCACTCTAATGAGACCCATTCTAACAACCCCATAATCACCACAATAATCAACTCCATAACCACCTGTATCCTTAACTTCCTTAACTCACTTTTCCCATCTATTATTGTACTATTTAAAATTCCCTGACCGAATACTTAAGCAACAATAATGGCATATAAAATCCAAAGCAATATTATCATCCTAAATTGGAACGCAAATTCAATCATCAACAGACAAAAAAACAACTGAACTCGTCCATTTCCTTCATCACTACAACGTAGATATACGAGTAGTAGCTTGCATTACCGAAACACACGTAAACAATGAAAACAAACTATTTATTCCCAACTTTAAAATACACAGATCTGATGAAACTGATTCGAATGGAGGTATACTCATCGCTATAAAATCTATCCACACACATAACCAGGAAGTTCTTCTTCTTTGTCCTCTCCTCTTCCCTTACACTCACACGACCTACACTACCATATATGTCGGGAGCTTAGATCTTGTCCCGGCTGTGGCGATGCCCAGCTATTGGAGATACCTGGAGGAAGAAACCCCCGCGAGCCGACTTGTAGGTCGGGGCCGGATTCCAGTGAGCGAGGAACACCGCCACCGCCCAGAGGATCCCCGGCATCCACAACAATAACGAGACTAAAGGCCGCAGCAGTTGACGCGCCCTAAATCAATCAATCAATCGAAGAGTAATTTTAAATTGTTATTGTGAAGGAAAAAACTGATGACACTTGGGAAGAAAAAATCAAGAATTACGAAGTTGGTTGCGTTGTTAATGAAAATGGAAAACGCCCGAATTATTTTCGAGACAATTAAATACTCACACGCACACGAAGCAAATACATACACACGAATAGAGTGAATGCAAAGTTCTGGTTAGTACATAGTATCATTATGTGGTGCGTTCAAAAGCAGAAGAAACAGAAAACACGAAAATCCATCATTTAGGTGCATATTTCTTAAAAGTCGATATTACGTTAATCCACATTTTGGTTAATTTGAATTATCTTTAGTTTCGTTGGAGATGTACATTTAAAACATTTACAGAACGTATTCAGTGAATGATGTTTTATTAATAGATGTACTTCGTGATACAGTTGACATTCTGTCATGATAAACGTGTGTTTACACGTATTGGTTTGCGCACCTGTGAGCGTACATGTGATGCCATGAATAGTCCAGTTTAAAAAAGTGTGCTAGAGAAGGGGAATTAATGAGATCTATTTTAAATAGCTGAAAGCTGATCCAGCCATGTGTAACCAATGAAACACTTGATAGTACCTTTCAGATTCAAGATAAAATAATGAGAGAGATTCTGAAGGATTTCCGAAGAAAACATAAGAAACGGACTTGCTGTGTAGAAGAGCAAACACTTCCTTCAATCGAAATTAAGCGAAACATTTTGAGCAATGATTATGACTCCAAAATAAACATTTTCAATTAGCATTGATCTCCCCAACCTGACTAAGAACCACATTTGCTACAGTTATATTTTTATGTAACTTTTTACCCCTTTTTATAAAATTTAAATTCTTGCAATACGTTTCACATCCTGGTAGTCCTGAGTTGGGGTCTTGGCTTCGACGTGGCAATTCTCAATGACTCGATACCCACGAGTCATTGAGGGGGACTTGTTCCAACACATGGAAGCGCAAAGTGACTCTGATACCAACCTGGAGAGATGGTAGCCTCGAGCAAATACTATAAAGACAATACAGGACACTTCGCGATATATCGAGAAACATCCATCTGGTGGCAGAACCTGGTAACAACTCATACACCCTAACCTCAGTGCTCTGTTGGTGTTTGTTGTCTGCTTGATTTCTTTTCATTTGATTGTCTCTCTGGTCGATTTCTGGAAAGCATATTTTACAATACTGTTCTTTACATCATTCTACGTATGGCAGGAAACAATTCTGTAGTTTTTGGCTTTATTATAAAATACAGCAGAACTTGCGTTCGTTCTTCACATTTCCTCGTGATAAAAACAGGTAAAAATTGAAAGAATCTTGAACATGAATGAAGCTAGTTTAATACAATTTGACTTTTCTTTGTAATAAAATGCATTAAAAACTATAACATTACTTAATTGGGAGATTACTTGCACATTGCCATTCCCAATGCCATGTGTAACGAACATTGCAGAAATGGAAAACACTGAAGATATTCCTACACGTTTCGTACAGGAAAATGCTGAGTCCTATGTATGTGGCTGGTTGTGTAGTACCGTGCCATATGATGGTTGTAGAAATGCTTAACAGAATTTGGATGAAAGAATAAATTAAGAAACTCGCATATTCTGATTAAACAGTATGTGAATGACACGCTTTTCTACCCAAATGAATTCGCTATTAGTTTTCTAAGACTGAGTATGTTTTCAATAAACAGTTTTTAAATTGTTTACGTCAAAGTAAACTTGACGTAAAAACAATTAATGCAAATAATTAATATTCACTTGCAGAATATATTATGTAAGGGGTGTAGTAATCTGTATGAAAGCAGAGGTATCAATGTATTGATACAGTGCTTTTTAAAGGAAGCAAATGGAAAAAAAGCCAAATGTATCACTGGAAGTGTTTTGGCAAGAAAAATCTTGCATTTGTAACAACTTTATTCGTGAAAATAATGTTCATTGTATGTTCAATGTTCAATGTTCAAATGTTCAATGTTCTCGAGTCCATTATTATAACACATTATACATTATAATTTTCCGTAATTTGAGCCCTTCAATATAATTAAATCATAGCGAGAGTAGGTAAAAATAAGTCTTATTTCGTTAGGTAGATTAAAAAATATTTATTTCTTCCGTAAGAATCACATTGACATTTCTATTTGGCGCTACATTACCAGGTTCTGACACTAGGATCGCTAGTGGGAACTTGTTTCCATCGGTTGCGTGGAAGAACGGGGAACTGTCCTGTATTGTCTCTATAGTATTTGCCTCGAGCTATCCAAACGAGGACAGCGGTAGTCATTTACATCATCATCAGGTGTATCCAGGTACCAGTCCAAAGGCGCCCTTATGCGTCTGCGGAGGATGCGGATAAGGTGCGCGTGATAATAATAACTAAAGAGTATAAAAAGACATAAGTATGAATATGTGAATGAATGAAAAAAAAAGCAAGACTAAATCAAAAACCATGTTACAAAATACAAAGATACTATATCCCAGTTATGTGAATCTTAGGTCGCCAGCCAAAGCGCTGGAACTTCCATTGGTTACGTTGATTATTTGTAGAATTTATTCACATTTCTGAATTTTTTACGGTAGTGTATGTAACATTTTAGAGTCAAATTAATCCGACATCTGAAGATAGGGGTATTCCCAGACCTGGGCCTTGATATTATTTGTTATCCACGGCCGGGATGTGAGACGCGTGGTGAGTATGACATTCACCTTATCCAGCATACTTGGCCATCCTAAGCACTTTTGTCACACAGCAGCGGAAAGCGAGTTGATTGTAATGGAAAACTACAGTTCTATTTTTACCACGACCGAGAATCGAACTCGGGATTTCACCGCGGACAGCTAGCACACATGTTCATTATCCATCCAAGGGCCTTTGTACGCTAGTACGGAGGTAAAGTTGAGATATATAGCTCGTATAATTGAGGTAACGAGCGCAACAGTGGCTTGTTTTCTGCTGCTTGAGCAAAAGTGAATATCTATCATGAATAGAAGAAGGCAGTTAGGCCACTTTTGCTCTCGAGGCTTTTCATTTATTTTCTTCCCGTTCGACTTTCGTCTTTCGGGGATTTTGACGAGTACAATGTTACATACAATGAATTTACGGGGCCATCCTAAGGCAAATGCGGGTCTCGGTGCAACTCATCACTATTTTTAAAATTTCACATTTGAATTACTTGAAAAACGGAAGATTTGCATTATTGTCTGGAAGTGGAGGGAGGGTGTTTATAGGAAAAGGGGGCAAATTATTTTATGACTCAGGGTGGGCGAAAAAGATCTTTGGGGAATCTGGATCTATTGGGTGAAGAATAATGTGCGTTTTGACCGAGATTGAATATTGAAGTGTTGGACATACGTGGAGGAAAGAATAATATTTTTGAGAGGTTTGCGAGATGAATTCTGAGAGGAGAGGTACTTGAAGCTCTCGTTGGATTTGTGAAATGAACGAGGGTGCTTTCAAGGCTTGTCTTAAATATTTATTTTGGCTTGTCTGTAAAATTCACTTCAATATTGGTAGGTGCTATGTTGCACCATATTGGACAAGCATATGTCATTGTGGGTCTTATGATCGTTTTGTAGATGAACAGCCCTGTTTCTATGCTAAGGGTGGAATTTCTATTGATGAAAAGGTATAATTTAAAAATGTTTGCACATGTTTTGTGGGCGGTTGCTCTCGAGGCTGAAAGTAGTTAGGCCACTGTTGCGCTCTTTACCTCAGTTCAAAATATTTACTAAAATGTATAGTGTTTCCTTGAGTGAAAATGTTTCAAGCACAACCTTCCCCTGGGCCGCTTTGCACTTCCGCGCCGCCTCTTCGGCCGAGAGTCGCCGGAGCCACTCGGCGCCGTGCGTTGGCCCCGCTGACGTCAGCATTCGCGCAGAGGCGGCCCGCGCGCCGCGCCCCTTCCCTGGTGGAGCAACCAGAGCCTCAACGACAGAGCTGAGGGGGAGACGAATGAATGAATTTTATTTTACAACTTTGTATATGCAACAGTTGAAGAACATACATATGCATAATAAACACAAATACTACGCAAACTAAGTATATAATCATACGCTACGTGCTAAGCCCTCTCCTGTATTTATCAAACATACTGATCCTCTCTCTGTTGTCATCTAATAATCACCTCACCTATCCTGAATATTCCACATAGACCACATTCTTCCTTCCTCAAAAACCATAAATCTCTCTAAAATATGCTCACAATCTTTCTCTTCCATCTCACAGAACCTTTTCCCCTCACTATTCAGCCAACATTTCCTTGTGGTCATTTCATTACTTAACCTATATCTTGCTATCCTAAGTCTGTCAATGTCCTTTTATTAACTGTTTTCATAGCTGGGAATATCATCCATCAGAATAATTTTATAACATTTATTGAAATTGAATTCCTTATCTTTTCGTAATCTTCTTGCAATAACTGATCCTTATCTCTTTGGATCATTCTTTACAAAAGTCTATCCTTTCTCTTAACCTTGTCTTCTCCTCCAACGAGTAACCTCCAAAAACATTCCCTTTACCTTTCCCAACCATATTTCTCAGTCCATATGTTTTTTCACCAAACTTGCTTTAATAACTTATTTCCCCTCCCTCTCCTAATAATTTCCTCAAACATACATGCCATTTTGCCATCTCTGTTCTCATTTTTTGCTGAGGCGGAAGATGGGGAAATCAAAATGTAGTGATTGGTGCCCTCTGAAAAATCTCAGTGGAAACAAAGTATTAACGAAATTAGTGGAGCCAGAGAATTACACAGACTTTGCCGTATTAGTTTTCTTATTTCCTTGAGTCTGGGTTAGCTATTCGGTATTGCCACACACTCGTGCCAGCTTCCGTCTATCACCGTCCAAAGTACATTTTTTGACATTTTATTAATTTCTCGTTTTTCTAACGGCAGAACGGAAATATTAATTTTAGAATATTAAAGAACACTAGAACCTCGTCCTAAATGGCAATTTTCTTTGAAAAATTTGGAGCCGTTTTTAAGAAAATGGCGTTTGAGCGCTACTAAAATTGCGGACTTTGAAGCTCATTTTCACACAAAAATTGAGTTTTCGAAAAACATCATTAGAACTCTTGGAAGTACATCAACCCACAAATTTAATAGTTTCGAGTTTTCGAGAAACTTTATTCGAAGCACATACACTCACAAATACAAAATGTTTACAAATGTCTGGTAACGTGCATAAATTCCAAAAAGGCAAGAAAAATACAAAAACAAGATTTTCTCAAAAACGGCTCCAGATTTTTTCTTTAAATTTTGGCAAGGGATAGTAATAAATGTACTATGTGAGATGCCATAAAAATCATATTACTGTAGTCTTTTATTTTTTTCAAAAATAACAAAAATGTAATTTTCTTGACGTGTCTCTCAGGTCGGTAGTATTTACATTAGTGGCGATTTGTTCACTTTATTATATTTACGAGTACATGTGCTTCAAATAGTGTTGAGTAAAGTGTCTCGAAAAGTCAACCGCTTTCTGTGAAAACTAGCTCAAAAATCCGCATTTTCGGAAACGCTTGAACGTCATTTTCTAAAAAGTGGCTAGAATTTTTTTCTTTTTTTTCTATGACGTAAAGATCATTTTGTGTTATTTTTTGGTTTTTCAAAAATTACATATATGTACTTTTCTTAAAAGAGCTCTCACACCTTTAATACGAGTATGTACGTTTTTTTACAAGTTGTAAACACTATTTGTATTTGTGAGTTGCTTTAAATGACTTCAGATAAAGTTATTCGAAAACACAAAAGATTCCGGTGAATAAGAGCTTCAAATTTCGCACTTTTAGTAGCGTTTAAAAACGGCTCAAACTTTTCAAAGACAATTGAAATTTAGGACCAGGTTTTGCTGTTCTTTAATATTCTTAAAATAATTTTTCCTTTCTATTATTAAGAAACCAAAAAATCAAAAAATGTTTAAAAAATGTAGTTTGGCCCGCGATAGATGGCTGCTGATAAGGAGAGTATGTGTCATGTCCGAATTGCTAGCCGAGACCAAAGGAAATAGAAAAACTAATCCTGGAAAGTCTGTGCCATTCTGTAGCACCTCTAGTTATTGTTTCTCTTTCGATTCTGGTAGAGCTCCTCTGGATTGCACCAGAATCAACGCTCCACACTTGTGTAAATTTCTCCCCCAAGGTAATTCGTGGCATTCACTTTCATATGCCAACAAGTGTGCTTTTACATCTAAGCAAATAAGATTTCTCAACTCGCTCAGACATTCCGTTTCGTAGGATAACTGAAGTATGCACATTATTGGTCTCATAGGTATAAGTGGTACTAGTTATAGAGTTTTGTCGTTGAAGGAAGTTTGGCTTTCCACAACTACCTTCAACTAGTGAATAGATGTTTTCATATTAAAAGTGTTTTAGAAACTTTGATGTAGCATTATTAGAAGAAAATAGTAGGAAATGGTGTGGCATTTACGATGCTATCATCGAAATCAATATTAGATGTAGGCTCCCCATCGTAACAGTTTATTGTGGCATAAAGCTTTTTCGGCCGCATAGCGTAGTAGCACTGAAGATGGCCGCAATGCGGCCGAAAAAACTTTATGCCACAATAAACTGTTACGATGGGGAGCCTACATCTAATATTGATTTAGAAGAAAATAATTAAAAAATGCTGTCCGGAACAAATCTCTAATCGTCCCCTCTAATTGAACTCTATCAATATTTCAGAGAGTTCTTATTTTCAAAAGAATGTTATACTAAATCAAAAAGTAACATTTGACTCTTGCAAGACAAGGATTATGACAAAGTCATATCTTTCTTAAACTGATTTTAAATAATTTTGAAAAAGTCTCGTGTTCTCTAATACACTATGATTACTCCACAACATTGTCCTTAGTCCGTGTTGAATACAAATTGTGGCAAGAAAACATGTGAGTTTGAAAGTATTTAGAGAGTTAAAAGTACAAAAATATACAGTACAAAATATACTGTAATGTACAATGTACAATATGTAGATATCGTATAGAGGTATCGTATATTTTCTAATCAACCTCTTCTTTTACAGAAACTTGTGAACATTGAATTGTTTGAAACAATGCCGAAACGAAAGTTACAGTTGTCAAAACAGAATACAAGTGCTAAGAGATGGGCAGTCTATTAACATTCTCAATCGGCCACTCAGAGGCAAGTGCGACTTGCTGAAGAACATACGCAATTGAAAACAATAGTGTTAAGAATGAAGCAAATATGAATAATTCTCTCAGAAGTAGGGCAGGTTTTCGCTAAGACTCTCGATCTTCTTACATTTAAGTATAGATATTTTTATTTACTTTTATGATTATGATTCATCAAATAGGTTATGACATCTATATATACTAGTCCGGATCTATCTATTAGCATACCCATGCGAGAACTCTCGGATGTTATATTCCGCTTAAAACAAGAAGACCCTTCAAGGTCATAGGTTGGAAGGAGATACATTTTTAACCTTTCTTTATGAACACGAGAGAAGCAAAAAATATAAAAAAAGAGTTAGTTTTACAATTTGGCAATTTATTGAAAGTATTGGCATAATATATAAAACGCCCGTCCTTTGGCTCGACAACCTGCTACGGGTCTTAGCTGACACAGCCTCTCGGCCATGGGATAAGGAGTTCGAGTGGTTAGCACGAAGCCATCCCTTTACTGTATACACCGCTCTTCTTAACCTTAGGATGGGCTTTCTCATCGTCACACAGCAATCGATACTGAGACCTTTGTAAGAAAAGCGCCCAGTTCTAATTTACCCGGCCGGGAATTGAACTCGGGGTTGCACCGTGGAAAGCGAGCATGCTAACCAATGAGCCACCGATATAAAACTCGGGCTGGCTATAAAACTCCACAAAAAGAGTATACGTGAGTCAACAAGTATTTTACGAGTATTTTGTATAAATAGTTTAGATTTGTTTATTGTTTTTAGTTATAAAGTGAGGAATGTTTGGGAGCTGAAATTCCCAATAAGAAAAAATGTTAACTTTCTTTAGTAGGTAAGAGAACGAGGCACACCCGGAATTTCCAAATAGGGGGCAAGACTAAAAGTTCACTGTAATAAACGCCTGGTCAACGCCGGGTAGTTCAGCTAGTATGACATTAAGCTCATTTTTCAATTTGGGGCATTTTTTGTTTTTGTGAAAATTACATAAATGTAATTTTTTTGAAATATCTCTCTCACAGTAAATTAGAACATTACCAACAATTTTTAAACACTGTTAAAAGTTAATGTGCTTCAAATAACTTCAAATGACGTTTTTTCGAAAATTTTACATTTTTAGTTTTTCGAAAACACTACATTTTTTTTCAGTTTCTTAGTGGTAGAACGGATATTAATTTTAGAGTATTAAAGAACACTAAAATCTCGTCCTAAATGGGAATTTTCTATGAACAATTTGGAGCCATTTTTTAAGAAAATTGCGTTTAAGCGCTACTAGAAATGCGAAATTTAAAGTTCTTTTTCAAAAAATAGTTTTGAGTTTTCAAAACACTTCATTTGAAGTCATTTAAAGCACTTTAACCGACAAATACAATATTGTTTACAAATTCTGCACTATTAAGTTCAATTGATATGCACATTAAATTGTGCAATATGCACAATTTAATGTGCATATCAAGGTTTGAGATACTTTTCAAACAAATTACATTTGTGTAATTCTTGCTAAAACAAAAAATATTCCAGAATGAACTTTACGTCATATTAAAGAGTGCAAGTAGCACTATTCGTTCCAACCTTTGATGAAAAAATCTGGAGCCATATATAAGAAAATGGCGTTTGAGCATTACTGAAAATTCGTTATTGTGAGCTAGTTTCCAAAGAAAACGGTTGAGTTCTCGAGAAACGTTACACGAAATTATTTAAAGCATATGTACTCGTAAACAACTCGTAAATGTAACAAATCGTTACAACTCGTAAATGTAACAAATCGTCGATAATGTAAATATTCCCGACGTGAGAGACAAATCCAAGAAATTACATTTTTGTAATTTTTGAAAAAGCAAAAGAATAGATCAATATGGCGTTTATGTCATCTCATAGAGTACACTTAGCACTATCCCTACCAAAACTTTAAAGAACAATTTGAATCCATTTTGGAGAAAATATCATTTTGGAAAATTATAAATTTAAAATATTTCGCGCAATATTGGCAGAACACTACCAAAATTTTCAAAAAATGTACCTGACGTTAAAGAAAGAACTCACTTTGGGGAAAAAATATTTGAAGGAAAAATCTCTATCTTCAATTTTGTAGTTGTAAGAAAACGCGGAACAAAATTCAAACTTTTGCAATTTTCGAAAATTCAGAGTTAAGCGTGAAAATCAGACCTAGGCCACGTTAATAACTATTTTTTACTCTATTCTTACAAGAAATTTAAAGAAAAATGTTTCTTTAAATTTTTTCTTTGGAGCCGTTTTTCAGAAAATTTCGGGGACTCCATTTAAAGTACCCCCAAATTTTGAAGAAAAGTTTTCAAAATCGCGGCGCTTAGAGTGCAAGCAAGTCGTCCGGGGAATATTCATTTTGGAAGAAATTGTACTTATATTTTAGGCGCTAGTGTTGTTCAGAGACCCCTAACGGACTGACGGACGGACGGCGGACAGACAAGGACGGACGACGGACGTTATGAAAAGAACCACTTTTTCGGTATCTGGGGACACTAAAAGATGTATTTCGATTGATATCTCGAAATCGATTTTCCGCAGCATTACTTAACTTTCCCTACACAACAGTATATTACTGCGTATATATGTACGTATACGGATTTTTGAGAAAATCTAGTTTTTGTAATATTTTAAAAGTTGTAAATTTTGCACGGAATGTTGTGCGAAGACAACTAAAATTTTCAAGCAAATGTACATGGCCTTAATGTAAGAACTCACATTGGGCTACAAAATTTATTTGGAGGAAATTCGCTATCTTCAATGTTGCAGTTGTAGGAAGATGTCGAAAGAAAATCAAACTATTGCAATCTTCGAAAAATCAGGGTTAACAGTGAAAATCGGACCTATGCCACATTAATAAGTGTATTTTACTCTATTGTTACAAGAAATTTAAAGAAAAAATTTGGAGCGGATTTGAATAAATATTGAAAATGTTCGGGTGTCTTCATGGAATGTACCCCCAAATTTTATAGAAAGTTTTTCCAAATTGCGGCGCCTCGAATGGAAGCAGATAGTCTAGGGAATATCCATTTTGGAAGAAATCGTATGTTTTGTTTAGACGCTAGTGTTGTTCACAGGCTGAGCGATGGACAGACGGACAGATGTACGTACAGACGAACGGACGTTCGGACGTTTTGAAAAAAATACTTTTTCGGTATCAGGGGACCCGAAAACGAGTATTACTGTTAAAATATCGAAATTCGTTTTCCGCAGTATTACATAACTCGCCTATACTACGTATCTTACTCCGTACGTATACGGTAAAGTAAGAATGTGAAATTCGTATAAAAAAAACTATATGAGTTATTTTATTTCAACAAATAATAAAAACTGCGTTTGAACGAGAAGAAGTTTTTGAAAATACAGTAATCCTTCAACATTCGCGAGAGTTAGGTTCCCCAAAACCCTTGCGAATGTTATATCCGCGAATGTTAAGTCTATCTTTTAATGAAGAAAGGTGGGTTAGATTCCTGGGTATCGAAAAACTGTTTAAAAAAGAAAGAAAAAATCTGACAATCAATTACAGTACAATTGAGTAAGCGCTACTAGAAACAAAATTTACAATTAACATTCCAAAATGAAGAAATAAAATAATGTTTGAAACTTACTTCGAAGTTGACGATGATTGGTATAGGATTTGCTATTTTTTTGTTTCATCACCTTTCTCGCTGTTCTAATAATTCCTGCTTCTATTCTCTCTTACATTTCGAAGTTATTTCCATGTTTGGATCATATTCGAATGCCAGTTCCATTGGAGCTTGTTGATTTTAGAACGCCATCAACAGTTTTGACATTGAAGTAGTTCCAGGAGTTTCGCTTCCGTTACTTCATCATTACCGTCGATGAAGGTTTTCTTCACTGATGATTTCCGAAGCTCCTCTACAATGAACTGATTATAATGAGAGTTGCACAGATCCTAAATGGCTTTTGTGTTTATTTGGCCAAAACCCTTACCTCCAATTTGGCGCAACTGAATTGAATTATTTTACAATTGTGTTATTCTACAAATGTGAATCGACATTTCATCTGTGTAATTTTTGAAGAAAGTTATACTGCGAGTTCCGAGGTCTGCCGAGTTCGTTTCTCAGATGATGATAAAGGAAATGAAATGTGCTCGCTTTCAAAGAAAATGTACGACCAAAAGACCCACTCGCGAATTGTCGAAGTCGCGAATGTTAAAACCGGGAGCATTTCTCCAATCGCGAATGTTCGGAACTCGCGAATAGCGAATCCGCGAATGTCGAGGGATTGCTGTATATTTTAAATAATAGTTTTAGTGAAAAGTATTTACTGATTAAATAATACAATTTCCATTGTGTTTCTAAAACTCTAAAAAAATGTTGTGTATAGTTAGTGTTTAATAAAATTACTTGTTATATAGTTTAATTAATAAATATGAATTTTAGTAGAACCTATTTTAATGTTAGCGTCTTTTGATTCATTTTAATCAGTCCTACATTTATAAGTAATGACTACAAACACATTTAAAGTAAAAATTTAATTGAAATTTTGTGAAATATCGGACGCGACTTCTAAAATTAAGAAAGTGTAAAATTATTTTCTCGAGTTACAATTTTTTAATATTATTTTCCTATCAGTTCCATCATTGGACCCTACGATTTGAAGGGCCCCAAGCGATCGCCGGCATAGCGCCGGCCCTGACTAAATTCAGGAATAAGAATTATCGACGTTTTCGGTATGTGGGATCACACAAATTCCTCTGCAAAAAATGGTAATTTTTCGATGAAGCATTACTTAACTTTCTCTAAACTACGTGTATAGTATAGAGATGGTAAGCATTATTGTCTAAATGTTAACAAAATTTTTGTATTCTTTGAATGATGACTTTCGACTTCGCCAAAAATCATTCTCTATATAAGTGACTATTTCACTCAAGTCTGTCCGCGCCGTAAGTAGCCAATGGTAAGCAAAGATATATTCAAATTAAACCAATCCCAGATGTTTATCGCCATCAGTTTGTTTACCTTTTTTATCGCTGTAAACCCTTAGTTTACCTTTTTAAGATAAAGATAGCAATATCTTCACCTCCAAAATAGCTTGTGTGCATCAATATAATGTGTCGTTTTGGTTATGTTTAAAACTCTGAAATAGAATATAATACTAAAAATTCAGTGCCGAAAAACAGCGAAAGGAACAAAGAAAGCGCGTGGAAGTAATTTCAAGAATTTTGTGAAGAAAGAAAATACAAATGGACAGCACAAACTAAATAAGGGATTTCCACATATTTTAGGTAATTAATATACGAAGATTAGACGATGAAGAGTACAAAGAATATGCTGTCAAAACAATGTGGAACGTTACATCAAAAACTATTCAGGAAAATACTTTAATGAGTGCACACGTGTATTCAATCCATTCGAAATCGACGAATTCCGCTGCTAATTCATCTTGTACATCTTACATTTCAAATACTTCGACGGAAGGGCAAGACTTGGAAAACAACTTCCTACAACTTTAATGATTGTGCTTGTAATAAATGTTCTTTTAAGTAGCCTTGTTATTATTGTTTTTCGAAAGTTTTATTACCATAAAATTGAAACATATTTGAAATCATTTTCTGCATTAAACTGTTATTCAAATGTTACTTGATTTTAAGTTATTCCAGGAGGCAGTGATAAGTCGGAGCTGAATGAGAGGTTTTCATTTTGGTTGTAATTTTGAGTAATATTTCCCTTTTTCGTAATTCCTGTGATTTAAATTATCTTTTCAAATCATGTAATGTGTTTATTCGTGAAATAGTCACACTAAATATCACTCGAAGTGCTGTGCTCCTCGCTACGCGAGTCGTGAATTTACCGGCTAGCACAGCACTTCTCGTGATATTACTTATGATAAATCAATTATTTTTAAACGTCAATCTACTAAAAAGTATGTGTTAATGAAAAAAAAACGATTTACCAAGTTGGTAAAGAAGATCAATCGACCCGGATAATTTTGTGTTGATTTATGAGTACTATTGTAGACGCAATGTCAGAAATATTACAAAATTTTTCAATTCTCATACCACAAAATATAATTCAAAGCGAGGATTCAAAAGTAAGCACTATAAGTGTGATGGTACAAAGAATGCTGGAGTATGTACTTCTGAGCCAGAAATCGATGTGTGAAAATAAATCTGCAATGCATAGAAGTGTGCGGAGAACATGTAAGTACTGATACGGAGGATATTTCTTATCACCAGTGACAACAATTTTTGTTATGATATGCACATTGTTCTGCCTGTTGACTGGAGTGTTTTTGTAGATGAAAAGATTAATCATCAATCACTATTCACTAGGTTATCGGTAATGAATCAGCTTTTATTGCTAGCTCTTATTAACGTTAAAAACCACAAACAAAATAAACTGCGTTGAAATATTTCTGTTTGCTGACGTCAGAAGTGTTATCTAATTACTGCAAGAAATGTATTATGCACTATCTGCTCTTGCTCTGCATTCATCAGATATCAGCATCTTGAAATCTCATTAGTACTTTATTTTTCAAAACATTTTCTATTGTTCATATTTGTTCGTGAGTGCTTCTTTCTTAAACTATTTTGTAATAAATAACGATTAAACGAAAAAAGAAACTATTTTTTTGTCCCGAAAATAAATGTCTTTTCTCTGTGAAATAACACTAATTTCATCAAACACAATGTTAACTATTAAACTGAGCGAGAAATGTAATTCTTATTAAATCAAAGAAACTCAGGTTCAAATTCCATTAATGACATTGTTGTGTTCAGTCATGTGCGTATGTGCGTCACATGCGTATGTGCGTCATGTGCGTATATACTTATGCGTTCAGTACTGTCCGCTGATAAATAAAACTCGAAATGCTTTTCTATTGGGCAAACATTTGCTATGGCACAAACTACATTATATTCTTGGATACGTTTGCATTTTTGAAATAATTAAAAAGATACTAACTTTCGAAAAAGAGAAATGCACTTCCATAGTGGAAAATTATGTATTTAAATAAAACTAGTGATGCTACAGAATGGCACAGACTTTCCCATGTTCGTTTTCTATTTCCTACGGTCTCGGCTAGCTATTCGGAATTCCCACATACTTGTGGCAGCTGTCATCTATCGCCACCCAAAGTACATTTTTTTGACATTTTCTTACTTTTTGGGTTTCCTAATGGTAGAACGAAAATATTAATTTTAATAATATTAAAGAACACTAAAACCTTGTCCTAAATGGCAATTTTCTTTTAAAAATTTGTAGCCATTTTAAAAAATAGCGTTTAAGCGCTACTAAAAATGTGAAATTTCATGCTCTTTTTCTCGGAAATGTTTTGAGTTTTCGAAAAACTTCGTTTGAAGTCATTTTAAGAACTTACACTCAATACAATAGTGTTCAAAATTGCGCGTAATGTGCATATTACAGTTGTGAGAAATCTTTCAAAAAATACATTTGTATAATTTTTGAAAAAATACTCAAATTGAACTTTCCGTCATATTAAAGAGTGCAATTAGCACTATCCGTTCGAAAAATGTGAAGAAAAAATTTGAAGCCATTTATCAGAAAATGGCTTTCGAGTGTTTCTGAAAATGCAGAATTTTGAGCTAGTTTTCACAGAAAACGGTTGAGTTTTCGAGAAACTTTATTGATATTATTTAAAGCTCATGTACTCATAAAAATAATAATCCGCTAATGTAAACATTAACGACGGGGTAGACAAGTCAAAAAATGCATTTTTGCAACTTTTGAAAAAACAAAAGAATAGAGGAATATGGCATTTATGTCATCTCAAAAGTTACATTTAGCACCATCCCTACCAAAAGTTTTAAGAAAACATTTAAAGCCGTTTTTGAGAAAATCTTGTTTTTATATTTTTTTTAAATTGCACATTAGCTCGCAATATTGGGCGAAAGCTACTAAACTTTTCCAAAAAAATTTACATGACCTTAAAGAAAGAACTAATAATGAAGAACAAATTTTATTTGAAGAAATAAATCTCTATCTGCAATATTGTAGTTGGAGGAAGACACCGAATAAAATTCAAACTTATGCAACTTTCGATAATTAAGTGTTAACAGTGAAAAGTGGACACCACCTTAATAAGTGTATTTTACTCTATTCTTACAAGAAAGTGAAAAAAAAGTGAAAGAAAAAATTTAGAGCAGTTTTTGAGAAAATCTCCGAAAATGTCCTTGGGGCTTTATATAAAGTACACCCAGAAAATAACGAATGTTTTTCAAAAATACGCAGAGCTTCGAGTCAGGCTAGATGGGCACTGGTTTCTTCAATTTGGAAAAAATAGTTTATGCGTCGTTCACATACATCGGACAGACAGACGGACGGACAGGATGACGTTTTGCTTTCAATTGGGTTTTCTGTATCGAGGAGCCACAAAACAGGGATTCTGGCTACACTAGGTGTTAGGGGATTTTTTTCTTAATTTAGCGACTGGTTTTATCCACTTTTTCGTTATCAGGGCCCGGGAATGATTTTTTTCTGGCGAAAATTTTTTCGCGCAGCATTACATAACTTTCCCTATTCCACGTATATTTTTCCTTAAATACGTTTGTGTACGGGAAAGTAAAAAGCAGCTGCCGCTGTGCCGCATTACCTAGTTTGTAATTAATTGTTTTAAAGGTGAAAATACATTCATACCCGAACTCATTTTCAAACGACATAGCTATGAAATGATCTGTACACGTCAACAAATATGTCCTGAACTATATGTGGTAAATATTCGAATAATACTTAGCGTTTATTAAAAAATGTAACCCTGTAACTAGCAGAATATGAGAAATAGTTAATTAATTTGACATTATTAATTTGGAAATCCAGAATTTCCGTGTCTAATAGCCCATGCTGCGAGTGGGAGTACCAGAAACAATAAACGTCCCAATTAGATCAAAAAAGTATCATTTTGTGGAATACGACCTGAGAAATATAAATCGCGGCCTTCTTAGGGGGATAAAAACTGATTTTTGTGGAACACATCATCTCCGAATTACGCACAATGGAAAATCTTCACGTGCGCTATTGATTGCCTATGTGAATGATCTTGGCTGTCCGGGTAACGTCGCGTCGAAGATCATTCACATGTCTCCGACCGCGGAAGCCTACGATCCCATTTAACTCGCCTCTACGGGGAGGAAATTATCAATCCACCAAGAACGTCGGCAACATAGCCTTTGACGTGGCCTCACCCGGAGAGCCAAAATCACGTGATTCCGGCCGCGGAAGCCTACGACTTCTGGTTGTCTACGTGCCTAATTTCTTTATTGCATAATCTACAAAAATCTCTGTGTTTGCAGCGTTGAGCCGAATAACGTTCTAGGTTACAGGGAAAGCAGAGACACTATAATTTACTTCCACTCGTGTTTTGTTGTACATTGGTAACATGATATTATTCGTGTATTTTGTTATTATACGTACACACGCAGTCTACCTAAGGATACATATAACATTGTACCACAAAAACATGATTTGCATATTTTCTCACATTTACAGTTATTCGGCCCAATACAATAGTTCATTGTCGTCCTAAATTTGCTTGTCGCATTTCAGGAGAGAAATACAAATCCAGCTGAAACACGTGTGCAGGGTTGTGTGTCTATGGCATCTTATAATTCAGGGGTATCCAGCTTGCAAGGCCTCAGGACCACAACTAAAACCTTTAATAATATTTTCATTACTCGGGCGATCCACACGTGACTACCCTGTATTGTTAATCACCGCCTTTTTACATCAAAGGCGATTTTGATCCCGGTAGGACGCGTGCGGGATCCCGGTAGGCGCATAATGTTCTCCCCCAGGATGAAGGGTACTTTCATTTTTGACTAATAACCTTTCGCGGGCCACAGTAAATGGCACGGTGGACCACATGCGGCCCACGGGCCGCTAGTTGGACAACCCTTAGCGGGTCAAGGTTACCTCTTACGAAATTAAAAATATTTCAGAGGCACTGGATATTTAATGAGCTTTCTGAAAACAAACTGGCAAATTTTTCTTGCTTAGGTATAATTCTCTGAGCTGATATGCATTTTCTCATTCCGCAGAAATGCATTTCAATAGGGTGGTAGATCATGCTCCGTTAAACATTGACGTCAGGTCTCGGTACTTTCACTCCTCGACTGCCTCGCACAAAGTTCTCGCCTTTGACATTTTGTTTCACGGGATCAAAACCAATTTGAAACAGAATCACGGTCTAGAACGAAGGAGCATAACCAAACATTTGAAAGGAACTCCAGTTGAAGCTTTCCTGCACTGTTACGAAGACTGGAAAAAAATCTTTCACCGGTGTGTAACTGTTCATGGGAACTACTTTATGGAGATAATTTTGATTCTTAAAATTAAACTATTAAGAAAACGTTGTCATTAATTTTTATTGCATACTTCCCTTATATATTTCGGCACAAAATCCAATGAAATATACATCGTCAACGGGCTTTTAAAATCCTGTGAATAAATTCCTACGAAACTCCAATGCGATTTAGTAGCATGAGGCTTCTGAGAAAATATACTTTTCGTGTTCTCGTGTCCTAGAAGACTGAATTCGCACGCAACAAGACATGATCATTTTTCGTCATACATATGCATGTGATGTGTGTATACGCAAGCGATACAGTACATGAAACTGAGAAAATTGTTTATGCCAGACTGTTCTTGTGCAACACGGTACCACTGGAAAAAAATATTGAAGATTCGTAGTACTTCTATGTTCTGTAGTACTGAATTGTGCTTTTTTAAAGCAAATATAAGGAATTTGATGTAACGTTAAGAGAAGTGACTTGACATATTCTTAAAGTAAGTATCAAATGTGTCGTGCTACAAGTCTCAGTAGACTCATTTGATGAACAAATTGTGTATTAAATTCATTTACATATTGTTTTACGTAAAGAAATATAGTCCACGTATGTTCATGACAATGCATAGTACATGTATATTGTAAGCGTTAGCATGGCTCTGAATTCGCTACTTTTGCTGAACCCTCTAAACTAGTTACTCTGCATAATTGATACAATTTTTAATTATCTTAAACAATGTACCTTCTCAGGGTAATATAATCTTATTTTTCGTAGTTTTTATTGCTGACATTTTTTTGCTGACAAGTGTTGAATTCTTTCTACTACATTTTTGAATTCCTTCCACTACAGTCGATGGTGGATAAAGGAGAAGTTTTATAGATCGTCATTTAGCACTTGGGGCACGAGTTACTTCTTGGCATGCTTCTTCCTTGCCTTTTAAAATTCGTAAACCGAAGTAGTGCATAAGCGTTTGTTCTCGCCCACCTGTCCACCTCCCTCGAAAATATACTTTAGCCCCCGTCTCCGCAACCTGCCCCACGCCAATCCATTCTGTCCTGTTCCCTACTTCTCCTCTTGTCTTCTTCGACTGACACGGTTTTGTGCAGACGCCTCCACCTCCGCGTCACTCGACACTTCATTCACCGTCGTCTTTCGTCTTCTCTCCACTGTCCACCTCATCCTCAACCGTCACCTCCATCTTTACCACCACCGTAGAGGAAATATGGTCTTTACCCTACGTCACCACTTACGTCTCCTCCGCCGTTGCTTTTGTTACCTCTGTCGCTCCCGCCCTCGTCCACCACACGCCTCCGCTCCCACTGATACTGCCTTCACTCTACTGCGTCACCCTTTCATCGTCCTTTAACTGTAAACACTCACCCCTCTCGCTTCTACATCCACGCCTGCTACCATCGTCACCCACCCCCTCCGCGCCCTTACCGCCTCTATTGTCTCTATCACCTCCACCGCCTCTACTGCCTCCTCCGCCTCCATCATTTTGGCTATTGCTGCTACCATCGATAACTTCTCCACCGCCACCGCCACTACCATCCCATCACCACCATTGCAGTAGTATCGTTCCCGCCCCTCCGGCCTAGCCGTCAACCCCACACCTCCACTCCTGCCTACGCATCCACCGCCATTTCCTTTTGGGGCCTTCGCCGCCACCACCGTCACCGCCTCTGGCGCCTCCGCCGTCATTTGTATCGGACGTTCCCCAGGGGCGCCTGCCACCGTCCGATTATGAGCCTCCACCTCAAAACTTGGCGCCTTTCGACGCCTTCTAGAAGTCGTTTCTGAGAGTTGTAAAGCTACAAAACCCATCGGAAGTTGACGCAGAGGGCGGTGGCGGTGGCGGGGCGGGGGCGGCGACGGAAATGAATGACTCGCAAAACCCGCGTCCTAATAAACTTGCGCGCGCGGAAGGGCACCTCGATAACAGTTGCGCCTTTGGGGAGAGGATGGGTGCGATGCGGGCGGCGAGGGCAACGGCGGAGGCGCCAAGTACGCAAACTAGAGGAACGCAGAATCGAGAGAATCGTAGAGTATTAACTAACGTGTCTTTTATACTCAATTCAAAACATCTCTGAACTATTTTCACTGTCATCTGCCAATGCCTACGAACGCCTATAATTTCATATGCCTATGAATGTATTGCATATTTGCTAGAATAAAATGAAATCTGGTGTTGTGAAAATAGCGAGAAATACAATTGATGTTATAAACCGAAGTGAATACTTTGAATGACAAAATTCTCGAAAAAAGTGAATGCTATTTTTAGAACGAATAAGAAAAGACCTAGGCAAATCAATGTGGGAAATGTGGAAGGGGCAGTTGAATAACTGAAAAAAAACGAAGTAAAAGGAAAAAATTAGGAAATAAAATTGATAAAAATATACAAATGAAAAATTAGCACAAACAAAAATTAGCATTAGCATTTAACGTCGAAGTGAATGGAAAAATGCTCAATAATACACAGATTGTAAAGACAAGCAAGAAAGCATAATATTTGAAGCAAGAACAAAGGTTTGGAAAGAAAAATATCTACAAGGGGAAGAATGGATGAAGGTAAAAGTGTCAGTTAGCAGAAAATATGAAGATAAAAATTCAGACAACTAGTAATATCTTTCCCGAAATATACGAGTTAAAGTAGGACTTAAATTTCATTCTCTTCAATTTCCTTTTTTACTGATCAGTTTATACTTGCTTGTCACGGTCTCTGCATGCCTCATACATCGTATTGTGAACCTAACTCACACAGCTTGCCCAGCCTTATCCTATTTACAAATAATTTCACTCATAGAAATACATACATTTTCATTTCCTATATATTTCGCTTAGCACCTATCTTCATTCTCAGCGATTCGTCACTGCCCTTTAAGAAATTTTCTTTTCATTCCACAGGTGCTTACAAAACAGCATTTGATTAAACGACAAGCAGCACGCGAAGGCGAAACTCCACAGAGAGAGCAGAGCGGGGGTGGAGAGGGCGACGTGGCGCAGGGGCGTTCGGAGCCGCGAGGCGAGGATTTGGTGGGCGGATGTATTTGCGACAACTTTCCAAGAGCTGGCGGAGTTTGCAGACGAGGATCCTGCAACGCTTATCCTGAAAGACGAGGTCGGCGGGTTCGCGTCTCCGCATCTTCTCTCTCGATAAACGAGACTTCTCCATATGCCGCCGTCTCCAACTTTCAATGTCTCCAACTTTCTTTTTCGAAAACTGTGAATGTGCTGTAGTCTGTCTGTTATTCAAACTCAAATAAAAGGCAATAGGCAAAAATATGTTTTGCATGTAAATTTAAATGGTAGGCTCAGTGCCGTAATTTACTGAATTATTTAGCGTATATTATCTGCCTTATTGCAACAATAATCTATTCAATAAAAAGCGGTAGTAATCACCACTTTAATCCCCTAACCAGAAAAGATGAGTACAAGCCGCTACCTTTAGACTCTATCATCTGCGTTAGATTGGTGTTCTGGAACTGATTCAACCATCGCTGGGCACATCTGTTAATTATTAAAATGAACGATCTCTTCAGAATTTACATCAATGCATGCTAATCATACCGCGGGTGGAAGAGGTAATAATCACCGCCATTGACATTGTAATTGTCTTGTTAGTATAGCACACAGAAAGTATATCTTAGTTGTTTCTGATCATGAAATAATTTGGTTCGATATTCAAATGAGGTTTTGCATTTAAACAGGCAATGTTTGTATCTTTCACTCTCTAAACTTTCAAAAAGATTATGGATATGTTGATGATGTGCTGTTGTTATTACGGAAATGTTGATTGACATCTTTACAATAAAGGGGAATGGTTCCCGTCTTTGTGTACATTTTTTTTAACGAGGGTCCGTTTTTCACCCAACATAATAAAATGCCGGCCTGGATAGCCCAGGTCTGGACAGCCTTCAGCTAAGGCTGAAGGGGCGTAGCTACCTCGTGCCTGAAGGGTCGGGGGTTCGAATCCTGCCCATAGTATGGATGTTTGTGTGTCTGTGTACAGTATGCGAATTCCTTTACCGTTAATCCTACAGTTAAAAAACAATGGTAATTAAAGTGATCGCTGTATGACCTAGTAGTTGAAAAACGACCTCGAAAGAAAGATAAAAATGATTGTTGTGAATACTCACTACCACGATATAAAGGTTACTTTCTTACTACCGCTACTGCGGTGTAGAGAAAGTTATGTGGAGGCGTTATTTTAATAGTGGTACAATTCCACTTTCTACACAAATGGAGTTAACTCCATTTTTCAGATCCGCGAAAATGGGTTACACTTATTAACAACGTGGTGCAAATCCAGGTTTCTTCTGTGGCCAACACAGCGCATCACAACGGAAGCAAATTACTGGAGATCGCATTAAGTTTATTTTGATTGTGGTGTAAATCTATTGAGTTCGACACGTTTCGTGATGAGTGCTTTTCTAGAGGTTTCCATCGGCAAGAGCGATATTGATAAAGATCTTGATCCATATATTCTAATAACAGGTAAATTAAAATAAGATCACTGTTTCCCAAGTGTTTAAGTCTTCTTCAGTGAAAGAAAAGTAAGCGTGTAGGTTACGTGTTGCGCGGGAACGTAGTACTGTAACCGTACAATATCATTGTAACGATGTTACGCTTTCGACGTATGCGCTAAAAACGTATTAAGTTCTGTGGCGAACAGGTAATACGGTTGCACTCTTGACTAGGATGGTAGTTGTAAGCTCGGTGAAGGAGGTCGGAAGGCATTCCAGCGAGAACAGCCATGGCGTCAAGAGGTTTTTTCGAGTCGTACTGGGTAATAAATGATGTGCCACGAGACTGTCGGAAGATTTTTGGACGAGAGGGTGCTGCTGGAAACCGGCCGAGAGCGTTATGATTTCCCATATTTGCGTCCTGCCATCATCACCGATAAGTAGATGAGATTTTTTGTTAACTTTGTGCTTCTCTTGTTTTGTGTTTTGGAAAGCGATATAATTCTCACAAACTAGTTGACTTTGGGGGATTGAGTTGTATATGGGGCGACTAAATTAATTCGCCATAGCCGTTGCGACAGTTCAGCGACATTATTAGTGTTACAAGGAAGAGTCGTTTATAAATAAAACATTTATCTTCGTAGACTGATAAACTTTCCTTCCAATTGTGGGATAATTTTGGCAGTGTGTTCCTTGTGTAAGTGCAATACTTAGTACTCAGAAAGCAATTAAAAGCTTTGCACATTGGGAATCTGCCTTTTTCTTACAATTTATGCATAAAAGGTAAAGAAGGTTTATTTATTTATGTACATTAGAAATTAAATTTCTATTGCTGTGTGTGTTGGTCAAATTTGGATGTACATTTTTTTTATTTGGAAAAAAATGGTTAAGAAGAATGTACAATTCTAAATTGTTCTGGTGTAAAGGCACCTATTTGTTGTACATATTGTCTGGAATGTTAATGCACATTCCAAGTTTATTTGTTGAAAGTGAATAGTTACTTGAATAGATAAAACAATTTACTAATTAGTAATGTTAATGAACATTGCAAGTTATTCGTCCAAGTGAATAAAGCTTTGAATATAGGGGAAATAATTTACTTGCATGTTTCCAAGTAATTTTTTGGGGAGGGGGTTGTAAACCAAAAGAAAATACTTTTGAAGAGTAATTAGGTTTGGACCACTGATATTTTAAAGCACCTATTAATGGTTCTGATGCTTTCATTCTATTGAAAGCAATTTTTTTTGTGTTATTACTTGTAAGAAGAATAAGTGTGCATTGAATTTATGTTGATTATTGTCATTTATAGTGAATAAAATATGTTTTTTTGTATACAATCCAGTGTGTAAGTATGACTAATAACCTAACAATCAAGATCCCAAAGCCCAGAGATTATACATATACAATGAATTATAATAGAAAGTAACATAAGAAGTTTAGGTATAACTGGAAGTTAGGCTGTAGTGCGTACACATCCTTAAGCATTATTGGGGCAGGTGTACGGTCACAGTACTATTAAACATTTGTTTTTACAGATTTCGCATTTATTGTTAATACGAAATAATGAATGCAAGATTATATTTTAAAATGGTTATTTATTAATTATAACTAACGTATTTAAGGAATAAAAGAAACATGTTCCGGCAGCGCTTGTAGTATGGACGTGTGTGTGTGTGTATTTATGTACTAAATTGTCATTCATGCTTATAATGCAAACTAATCGAGAGCATTAACAGAGATATCTTACTGCACTTATAGATGGCATTTCGGATGCAGAAAACTTTGATATCTTAGTCCTACACGAATTGTGATCTACATACGATTGCAGGTTCTTCAAATGATGGGGAGTCTAGTGGAGTTAGTGGTAAACTAAAACGCGTTCGAAGTAAAAAGGGCGAAAGAAAAAAGATATGTGTGAACAAAATTTTCGAAAACACAAAAGAAACGGTGAGAAAGAGAACGTTACAAAACCATTCTATCTCCAAAACCGCTAGTTGAGTGGATTATGTACACATCATTCAGTTAAACGTTGTCGACCTAAGAACGATTCAGGAAATAGAAAGGGACGATTATGAATTCCGACTGGAGATTGGTAACACAAGTATAAAAGTTTGTCAAATCGTCTTTTTCCATACTTTCAAAAATTTCAATGGAAAACTTAGCAGAATTACATCAAAAGTGGAGAAGAAAAGTCATCTCATCTTGATCGAAGGGGTAAACAACAATCAAGAAAAGTGTCACAGAGAAAACATTCATCAGAAAGAGTGTGCCAGAAATACTGATTGCTGATGTCAAAGAGAACATGAAAAGTTCTCCAGCATGTGAAACTCATTTTGCTATGGAGGATAATTCTACGAAAAAGAAGTATTTCAATCCAGAGCTTAATGTTGCAAAAATGTTTAGTTTATATTTAGATAACTCTCAGAGTGAAAATAAAACCTCTGTTGGGATACATATTTATCGTAAAGTTTTTAATGTTTACTTGGATATCTCCTTTCGTTCACCACGTAAAGATACTTGCATAAATAAGAAACTGCGATAAATTATTTTTCAAAATTGAAACTGCCTCTGATCGTAAACAGAAAGGTGCGATTTTCTCTTCAATAGAGCTTCACGAATATCCACTTCACGACATAAATATCGGAGTGTGGTGTGCGTTGAGTTCCACAAGAATTATCGGACCTATTTTTTTAACACCACCGTTACTGCTGACGTTTACATACATAAAATATTGGCATTATTCTTCGAACAATTGACACCAAAAGAAAGGCACTATGGTTACTTTCAACAGGATTCGGCAACTGCTCACACTGCTGTTCGTTCCATGAACTTTTTAAATAATGTTTATTGTGACGATCGTATAATTAGTCGTGGATTATGGCCTCCTAGATCACCTGATCTATCTCCATGTGATTTTTTCCTGTGGGGGTACTTGAAAGATCAGGTGTATGCAGAAAACCCGCGTAAGAGCTCCGGCCCTCTATTGAAGAGAAAATCACAGCAATTCCTCGAGACTTACTTCAAAGGGCAAATCAGAATGTGTTTCGGAGGTGCCAAGAATGCATTCGAGCCGAAGGACACGACTCAGCATCATCTTTAAGGTACGTTAAGCGGTGCAGCGATAGTTTTCGGATAGCACGGGAGTTGAGTCAGCGGTTTGCCGGGAGAGTGAGCCCTCGACTGCCCGGGCGACGCGGCCGGAATCTTCGGCGAACGATAAAAAAAACACTCTGTATAAGTGTGTACGTCAGAATTGAGAATAGGACATGGAAGAGCAAAGAAAGAACGCGCACGGTTTGTGACCCGTTAGTTAAGGTGCTGTACTCCGGCATTCGCCTGGTGTTGATTGGAGGAAACATGGAAAACTACCAATAAAGCAGCCGACAGCTAGAATTCTTCTCCAGACAACACCTGAATTTGAACTAGCCCTCTATCTAATGTCGAAAATCCGACATCTATTGGAACTCAAATCCTAAGTCCTCCCGAGCAGGGGCACTGCAGTGACATCAATTGATGCTCTGGGCTACCTAAGCCGGTTCAATACATTTGCCACTGAACCACCTAAGCCGAATCTCTTATTCAGTACATTCGCTGGCGGAAAGACGAGAAAGCGAAAACAAGACAAAGAAGGGCTTTCCATGCCCGTCGAAGGCGCCTTGCAGTCCCCTTACCGCCCCCGCACCCCGCCGCGTCCCAATTCCCGCTCGGTCTGGGCTCTGGTCAATATTTGGGTGCCGAGGTTGTCGCGCGCTCAGAGACAATATTATTACTCTAAACCGAAAACACATCACTGGGTTCTCTAAACGAGGCGCGCGACCGGACTTCTATTTTTATTTGCCGCAAGCGCCGCGCGGCTCCGCCCCACACACACCACTCTGCCCATTCCAACCCCCACCCCCGCCCCGCCCTAACCCAACCCACCCCTGCCCCAACCGGACCCACCTCCCAGGACTCACCCAGAATTTCTTCGCCGCGTCCCTGCTTCACCTCTCGTTCTTTCTCATTCTGTCTTATCCAGCCTCCTCGCCTCATCCCGTCTCTCTCCACGCCCCCCCACCCCACGCCGCTTCACATCAGCCGTTCCTCTGGCTTACCCCACTTTGCTCAGACTCTCCTCGCCGCACGCTGCGGAATCTTCCTGTTTCATGTCTCCCCACCTTTCTACCTCCTCATCTTGCTCCGCCGGTGTCTCGCATCTCATCTCTCGCCTCCTTATCTCGCCTCGTCCCAGCGGCTGAGTTCAGAGCAGAGGCCGCTGACTTTGCAGCGACTGTGACCGGGAGGTCCTAGCGCTCGAATACTGGCAAGAGCGCCCGTCCACTCTGTTCGGTAGTTTTCCTTGTTTTTTCCATTCAATACCACAAGAGTTCCGAGTCAGTCCCCTAACAAATGGGCCACCGCGCGCGATCTTCCGTTCCTTTTCTCTCCCCTTTTCCCACACACATACTCTTACATATACATGCACCACATATACCACATAGGACGCAAGCTTAGAGCTTGTTCCGACAAGGGTGGTGCTCTGATGAGGGGGAAATATGGAGGAGGAAATTCCTCGCAAGCTGATTTTATGCTGGTCGATGAAGGATCTCACCCTCCATCAGTACAGGAACGCCGTCATCTCCTGAGAAAACGTTTAATGCGCTAACGGGACTAATGATCATAGAAGTTTACTTGCTCGGACATATAGCTGTCAATGAATCAATCCCCTGTCCCTTCCCTCCTGACTCTGTCCTCATCGCCCCACTCTGTGCGTTTCTCTCCGGTTCTCCCTCCCCCCCCTCGCTCCACCGCATCCTGGCTCTACCTTATCCCACCCCCGTTTCGGACTTTCCCCTTCGTCGCTACCTCGTTCCTCCCATCTATGTCTCACTCCTCTCCCTCAACCCCCATGCCCCGCTGTCGCCACACTCCGACCTTCTCGCGTCTCTGCCTCCGTTGCATTATTCATTGGGAGGCCGCGCCCCGCTCACCACACGCCACGCCACGGCACACCGCACCCCCCCCCCGCGGGGCGACCGGAATGAGGCACCAGGGGCTCGACCACCGCGAGCTGTGGGGCCATCGCTGTTATTTGCGTATGCAGAACAATTCAATAAGCAAAGTCCAGTTGCCAGTGTTGTTGCAAATGGGCGGATACATAGGATAGAATTGACAGTGTAAACTGTAATGAATACGTGACTTTCCCTCTCTTGTGGTGATATTGCAGATTTGACAAAATGACTTGATTTCATCTGGAAGCATACAATCTCATCAATGCTAGAATATTCTTAGAAAAAGTCGCACAGTTAAAGATGGTTTAGATTTTATTCCAGTGTACAAATTGAAATTTGAATTTGAATTTCTCGGTTTTTATACACACAGTTTAATTGTGTAAATTAAGTGCTTTTTATTTTGCGTTAATTTTTCTTTATGAACAAACACATTAATTTCTTTTGAAAATAATACAACATTTACATGTTTATAAGTTTTTATAACGCAAATTGTGCTAAAATGCTATTGTAAACGAAGAAAAATAAGCAAAATAATATTTTGAATTATTGATTAAATAGTAATTCCGGGCAGGTCAAATGCTAAGGTCATTAATCCCGTAAGTGTACTTCATATTTTTGCTCAGAAGATGACGGTCTTCCCTCACTAAATGATGAGAACCGGCGCCGGCCTACAGTCGTGTTGCGAAATTTTCACCAACTAGGTATCTCCCACCAGCGGGGCACCCCACCAACCAGGTCAGCTTCTAAGCTTCCAATCGGTCTCGCGGCGTGTGTGGTAATGTAGCGCATGTAAGTACAAGAGTGTGTAAGGGATGAGGATAGAATAAGGAAGAGAAAGCAAGATGGCGCGGGGTCGATGGCCCGTTTGTTAGAGTACTGCTCCGGCATTTGCCTGATGCTGATCGGAGAAACCACGAAAAACTATCAGAGCAGACGGCCGCTAGAATTCTCCTCCAGACAGAGGAGAACTAGACCTAGCGACCTAGCTAGTGTCGAAAATTGTGCTACAATCGCGACTCAAACCTAGGATCTCCCGTCAGAAGAAATACAGGGATATCAGTTGATGTCTTTAGCTACCCCTTCCAGTCTGAATTTTACGAATCGTTTTTCATTTCCACTCCTCTTTTCTGAACAGGTTCAACAGTAAAAAACAACCACAGCAGTCGCCATATGCAATGGAAAATGCAAAACGTGAGAGTATCTGTAGTAAAGACATATCTAAATAATTCTCTGTTTTTATTAGAAACCACATGATTTTTCTAAAGATTTATACAAAAAAACTACATCTGGGAAATCTCCATTAGTTGTATCCCTAAATGCTTTCCCTTGAATGTCATCTAAGAAACATGCAGCATACATAATAATTTTATTATTCTTTCATTCGGCATTTATTTGGTGCATGTTAGGACAGTTTAAAATAGCTTCATAGCTTCAAACATAACTGAAATTCATATATATTGTTACGTTGTGCAGCACACGCAAATAGGGATAAAAATAGAATGTACCAATATTGAGGAATAAATACAAAAATAAATTTTCGAAATAATAGATTTATTTTGCCACTTCGTAAGCAAATTAATGCAAAGTACAAAGGTTAAGAAACAGTGCAATTAAAATAGTCGAGATTTTTGTATTTTCGAAGGCTCACCGTACAATGAGACCTCCTTAATCTAACCTAAAACTAAGTAAGCGGCAAGTGGCTGTCGCCTACTGCGTCAGTCGTATTACGAAGCGAACACATTGCTTCGGTTGGGAATTAATATCCGTTGGCCTTGAGGGACACCAGGACGTTCTGGAAGCCTGCGTTGTAGTCGCACGCGACCTCGTTGTGCACGTAGTCGCTGCGGACGTCGTTGTAGTAGTCGTTGGCGTCGGGGCCGCCCACGAGGGCGCCGTACAGGATGTGGTAGTTCGCTTGGCCGCCGTTGTAAGTGTTCCAGTCGCAAGTGGCAGGGGCGTCGGGGCACGACCTGGAATGGACACGAAGCTATAACGTTTGCAAACAGTTCATTCGAGGAGTTCCAGCATGATAACAATAATAATGTGAGAATCGAGATTTATGAAGACCGCCGTGTATTCGGAGCACAATTATACGAATTTCCATAAAATATCCATATCCAATCCATAAAATATACGAATACCGAAACTTAATGTTTGATTCAAAGTTATTGTTCTGATATAGACTATCGACACACTAAATTATTTTTATTTAAAAAACGTGTTATTTGTTTAAAAATTTCGGAAAATATATTAACTTAGAGTTTTAGAATTATGTTTGCATGTAATGACTCTTTAATACATAAATTTACTTGTTCTTTAGGTAAACATTACGGTCTACTTTAGCATGTATTTATAAGGGTAAGGGTGTTTGTCAACGGCGACTAGATGAGGGGGTGGCAAATGGAATACATTGCCCCAGACTCCGACTTAAATTGGGGCACCAAATCTTTTTGCATTCAAAAGAAATTTAAAAAATATTTTTCCTCTAATCCAAATTTAACGCGACATAACACACCAGCGCATTCACTCTGTCCATCCCTTCCTGTGTAGGGAACGCTGCCGAAATGCAAGTCCGTGCGTATTCGTTGCAGGGAGATTACTTACGCGGCGCGGTGCTGCTCGTGCGAGGGAGGGTTGTTGCCGAAGCCAACGACGTAGCTGTGACCTGCATCGCCAAGTGCGTAGTCGAGCTGCTTCTTGCCCAAGGAGCGGTATTCACCGGACTTCACGCCAGCGTCAGCGGCCTGCACAACGAGAAGGAATTATAGAGCGTGTTTACAAACACAGTAAATCTAAATACTGAAAACCCTAAGAATTTTAGTTAAGAAAGGAATCATAAATTATGGAGAATTATACTTAAAAAAACCAAAAAAATCCCCATTTAGTCTGAAGTGAATCTGAAACATTCTATGTGTTCTCCTTTTCGTGTCAGTTGACTCACCTGCAGGCAGACCCAAACGGCGTTCAAAGACTGGCGGAGGGATCCCCAGTCACTGTACCAGATGAGGCCCTTGGGGGTCTTCTGCTGGTTGTAAAAGAAGCCATCGCAGAACGACTGGGCGGCGCTCTTGTATTGGTCTCCACCAGTCAGTTTGGCCAGCAGAGCCTGTTCACATGGAGATAGATTTCCCTTATTGTATCGTGCGCATATTCAGTTTTAATGCATACGCTTACCACATCTTAAATTTATATTTGACAAAATGATCATTCTTACAACAATTGGCAGAAGCACAATCGTCCAACGAAAAGTATTGTATTGTAAAAATGTGACAGTCGTAATAAAATTATAAAGTTAACGTTTTGGTAAATCTTTGTAAATTGAGAAAAGAGCAGGCCCTTACAGTGGCGGCAGTGGACTTGTCGTCCCAGCTGAGAGGAGAATTTCTGTACTGGATACTGTACTGGTTGTAGTATTGCGTGGCCTTGTTCAAGTAGTTCTGGTCATTGGTGGCACGCCACAGCCAGATAGCGCCCCAAACCAGCTCATCTTCGTAGCTGTACGAGCTGCAGCACGAGAAAGAAAACGTTACCAGATATAAATATAAAGGAATTATTTTCAATTGTTAAGCAATAATTTACAGCCTTATCAACTTTTTCCAACGGACTAAACCCAGGATAAGATTTGAAGTGGGTGACGGGGTATCTTAGAGCTTCATCCTAGACAACCATGTCCCTTTCAGGAAAAGTAATGATGTTTCTTCTAGCGGCCACATTACTCTGTCAAAGTGCCTGGTTTATGATTTCCACATTTTGTAGTGTTCTTTAAAGGATAAAGAAAACTTTCTCAAGCACTTCCACAGTAAAGTGTGATGTGTTTTCGTTTCACTCGTCAAACCGCCCTTCTCCCATTACAAGTATGAATGTTTAAAGGTTTGAAAATACAACCCAATAGTACTTTGAATCTTGTTCGGTTGCTCATCTGGCATTAACGTACTTGCAAGAATTAAGGAGACAGGTCATTGTGATTTTCATAGAAGACTGATAGTGGTCGTACAGGTGGATACCCCAGAAATATGTTATAGCATGATTTAAAGAAAAAGTAACTACAGTAATTACCATGCGTAATAATGAACGGAATTCCTATTTCTTTCGTTTTACAAATGTTAGGATAGAGGAAGTTAATATGATATAGTACAGATTACGTATTGATATCTCACGCAGTGTAGATCGCAAACATATCAGAATTTGTACAGTATTTCACACCACTATTGAAATCTTTCAAGCCAACTTTCATCCCGAATTGAGAGCCTTGGTGTATCTATGACACTGCCCCTAAAGGCAATGGCGCGCGCTACTCACTTGTAGAAGGCAGCGGCGTCGTTGATGGAGTCCGAGTACTTTCCGCGGTAGTTGTCTGCAAAGTTGTACAGCTCCTTGGCGTGCTGGAGCAGAGTGTTGGCGTAGTTGGAGTCGGCGTTCCTGAAGACGATGGAGGCGGCGGCCATGGCGGCGGCGGTCTCGGCGGCGAGGTCGGACCCGGGACGGCTGGTGTCGATCTTGTACGCAGGGCGGTCCATGGTCATATCCTCTGGGCGGCCCCACCAGCTGTGGTCGGCGCCACCGTTGCCCACCTGGAATGGGTTGTTTATGAAGAAACACTTTACAAAAGAAATAAATCAAAGAGGAAAATTCCTTCTTATTTTTCGTTTTAGTTTATTATATTTGTTCTCATATTTATTGTCCTTAGGTATCATTCATTTAAGGCGGAGTAAGGTTTTGAAGCGTACCTGACCGTACAGCTCATTAGCGCTGACGTGAGCCTTGATGAAGTAGTCAGTACCCCATTTAATGGCGGCACGAGCTTCGTTCAAGGCACCAATGGATGAGTAGGTGTTCTCGTAGTCGATCACACCCCACGACAGCATGGTGATGGTGAAGGCCATGGGGAAGCCAAACTTCACGAAGTCACCGGCTGTTACAATGATTACAAGTATTAATGAATAGTATTTTCACCTCGCTTACACTATCACAAACGTAGTGTAATATCGAGAGCTAATCTCGACAAGTTAATTAATTTGGATAGCTTATGATGTAATCTACGGGTTGGAAGCTACGGGAAGCAGCCGACGCAACAAGGAAAACTGGAATGGGACTGAAGTGTCCGATATCTAGAACTAACAAAAAGTGGTTTATGACGTCAATACATGTACGCAAAAGTAATATACCAAGTGTATAAGAAAGGAAAAGCCATTTTTGTTCGTACAAAACGTATTTTTCTTAAAAATTGCCACTTTTTTTCTGAATCTTTTGAAATATTTTTCTAACAACCTAGAAGTGAACGGAATGTGCAAAGCGAGTTTCTCTTAGAGGTACACTGACTGACCATCGTAGTATCCGCCGGTGAGGTCCTCTCCGTTGTTGCCCCTGTCGTTGAGGGCAGAGTCCTTGCGCCAGGACACCAGGGGGTCCATTCCGCTCAGCCTGCCGGAGCGCTGAGCTTGGTAGAACAGCAGCGACTTCCTGATAACGTCGGCATAGTCGTAGGACCCGCCTGTGAGGGAATAATTTTGTCACTTCCTTTGAGCATCCAACTTGTAGCGAGCATTCAGTGCAAAGTAGGCGTTTAGAAAGATGAAAGTGAATTGGATATATTGTAAGAAAATATGATAACCTTTTGATTACTAAAAATCACATCTATTATATTACAAAATAGGACACCTGCATAGTGTCATTTTAATTTTTAATTGTTTCGTCACTGACATCAACAAATTTCAGGCTCGTTTGGATTAATAACTTTTGAATCACAATGTTGGAGAAATTGCAATATTGAACAGTATTCGATTTACCTTGAAAGTATTTTAACTTTTAATGAATTTTCTGATTGTTATATTAGAAATGGAAGAGCTAAAAATGTAATTGCGTATAGTGGAATCGGTGCGTTAAGCGATGCTTCTTATAAGAATTCGAAAGTACATAAGTACATAACACATCTCGATATTCACGCAAAATGGACGGTGTTATGCATCAACCGGCTAAGCGCTATTTTTGAAAACAAAATGAGGTATGGGCGCCATCGGTTGCATTGGACCACGTTCTTAGTGTACGCAAAAGTTTGGCCCCAAATATGTAAAAATAGCCTGATAATTAATGAAAAATATAAAGACCATCAGTCGCATCATGGATTTTATGTTTCTCAACAACCGGCTATAAACCTAGATCTTCAAATCTTCTTTTCTTAATTTCACATTATGCAGTTAAGCGCCAGATATTCCACTCATGTTTGTAGTTTGGCGCTTCAAGGAATGAAATAATTAAATTACAGTTTCTAAAGCTGAAAATGTAATAAAACCTTTGAACAGTATTATCTCAAAAACTTGTATGATGTCGCATAGCCGGTTGATGCATAACACCGTCCAGCTTAATGTATTGAATGCGTCTGACTAGGAGTTGGCATACGGACACCTCTTCGAAGTTTTTGGACGTAGCACGCTTAGTTTAGGTATAAACGCATTTTTATCCCATATGGGTGCTCATTGATATGCTATTGTAAACGTTAAATATTAAACATTTTAAAATGATTATTTTATTTATAATAAAGTAGGATGATGTCTGAAATACTCTGCTGTGTACAGCATTTGAAGCTGGCGCGCGCGCAGCTGTACGGCCGCGCGCCACCGGGCTCACCGACCCGGAAACGCTAGTCAGCGAGCGACCGCGGCGGGCGGGCTATATAACGGCCCGGACCCCGCCCCCAGGGAGGCAGAGGCAGGAGAGCGGAGCTTGGAGTACGGGTCTACAGCGAGGTGTACGGCATTCAAGAGGAGAAGATACTGGCGGCAACAACTTTGGTTCTCGGCTACGGACTACTCTTCTGGATTTTCGGCGACCAACGACATTTCGGCACCTCTACTGGCAATCGGCGACCCGACTGCGATTTTTGGTCTTCTCTCCTGGATATTCGGCGGCAAGGCTTTGTACTCGGATACATCCATACTGTAACTAATTTGTTAATAAAGAAACTGGTTTGTTTTGAGCTCTCTCTTTGCTTGGATGCTACAAAACTGGCGACGAGGAAAAAAGTGACAAAAGGTTTGCAAAATGGCTACGGAAATGGAAATTGTGCAAGTGCTAAGGAAATGATAAAGAAGCAGGAGGAATTTGGTAAACAAATGGAGGAACAGCATCGGCAGTTTATGGAAGAAGCGGAGCGGCAGTATAAAGAACGGCGGCAGCAGCAGATTGCAGCATGGGAAAGTTGCAGCATGTCATGGTTGGACGACACGCCGCAGCAGGCGTGTGCGCGGCAGTCGCACGGTGGTGCGGTGCGGCAGATAGATCACGAGACCGTTGTAGCAGGAGCTGCAACCCCGGAGGTCGCTGGAGTTGGCGACACTACCTGACACTTCGGCCGTTCGGGTGACGGCGCAGAGCGGCGCGGCATTGGGCCGCGACGGCGGCGAGACGCCATCGCGGAGCGTGGTGGACGAGGCCATGGGCGCTGATAGCAGCGGCAGCCAGCGAGGGTCGACAGGTTGGAAGTGGCCGCTTCCAGCGGCGCAGCGAGCCGGGAGACTCCGGGCGGCGCAGCGGTCGGCGGATACGGCGCTGGCGGTAGGCGTGGCAGACGGGGAAAGGCCACGTTTTCCGGCACAAGATAAGGTGGCTGTGAGTTACTACGACAGGGATGCCTCAGAGAGGGTAAACTCGCTCGGCGACAGTGAAGTGCACTCAGGTGAACGAGGTAGGAACTTGAGTAATAATAAGGCAGTGAAGAGAAACAAGCCTCGTAGGAAAGGCCCGTAATTGGGAGCGTGATTGTGTAGTAAAAAGCCGTAGCTTGAAAGTGAATTATAGAAAGATGCAGGTAGGAATGGAAATTTTTCAGGACATGTTCATGAGACTTGAGCAGGAATATTCGTTATCGGGTGAGAATGAATTGTGTAGAAAAATTTATTGCCAATCTAGAGGAGGCAACAGCGGTAGAACCGGTCGATATAGTGAAGGAACTCAGATCGCAAGTGATAAAGCCACAAATTCGGAAATTCTGAGTATTTCGATAAGCGAACTGGCAGTGTTGAAACAAAGTTATTGTGAAACTGAAATCAATGAGACCGCGGATGTTAATAATGATCGGGTTGCTAGTGAGGAACTGTTGATAGCAGGGTTAAAGTTAGAAAAAATCAGAGTAGTAGCAAAATAATTAGTGATTCGGATGCCTCAGAGAATAGCGAGATGGCAACAGGTATTGAGTGTAGTAAACAAGAGCGCGAGCGGCAGTGCAGTAAAGAGCAGAAGAAAAATGATAAAGTTGAGTGGGGCGCGCAAATAAATGAAAGAGGTAGCTTTGGTAAAGATTCTGGGTTAGTTAGTGAAAACTCAGTGGATAATAGTTATAACAAAGGGGTTGCAACGAAAGAAAATGTTGGAGATATGGTAATTGGTTGTGATGACAATTATGAGAACATTCTTGCAACGGAGAAAAATGACAGTGTTGTAACGGGCTATGTGAAATATACAGAACAAAATAGGGAACAAGTAAACAGTAGTAAGATATGGAGAGTGCCAGTGCAATGTTTAGTTATAGCAGGTGTTAGAACAATTATTAGAAGGAAGGCAATACGCATAAGACGTGGCAAAATGGAAAGGGGAAATGTACAAAGCGATGGTGAAAGCAAGTGCAACATTATTGGTGACAATCGATACGAGGCAAAACGTCACGCAGTGCAGCGAAGAGGCAGACGTCGGCAAGGTGGTAGTGGCAAAACCGCCGGGGGCAGGTTTGAGTGCAAACTGGTAGAGTGGCATTGGGAGTTAAAACGTAGGAAGTGCTCTCGGGTGATTGTGATAAGCTTAGGCAGAGATTCAGTGGTGTTAAAGCAGGGAGTAACTGTGCAAGTGACTAACATATGTAATGTTGGTAAAGGCATACGGTCGGTGGAAGAACTAAATTTAAGGCTAAAGTTGTTCAAGACATTAGTGACGTGGATATTTTTATGGGAATTAATCAGCTATTTCGAAATAGGACATGTTTGTTTTAAGGGAGTCCAGTATTTTTTGTGCTATGTTTGTGTAAATATTAACATTAGGGGCCAAGGTGGCAAGGCACATAAATATTTCGAGATTTTATTTGGTTTTTGAAATTTTTTGGAATGACTCCCTGTTAAGGCTAAGGATCGCCTATGTGGAAGGTTAGCAACAATTATAGGTCAACAGTTGTTTCAGCGGGAAAAGTTAGTGTTTTGTGCCTGATGCTATGTTCTGAGATTTTGGGTTTAGTTATTTACAGTTGACACGGCAGCCAGCAAGGATAGCGCCGAATGGGCGATGGAACGCCATTCGTCGCATTTTGGTGAGGGAGGAGTGCTGTGTACAGCATTTGAAGCTGGCGCGCGCGCAGCTGTACGCCGCGCGCCACCGGGCTCACCGACCCGGAACGCTAGTCAGCGAGCGACCGCGGCGGGCGGGCTATATAACGGCCCGGACCCCGCCCCAGGGAGGCAGAGGCAGGAGAGCGAGCTTGGAGTACGGGTCTACAGCGAGGTGTACGGCATTCAAGAGGAGAAGATACTGGCGGCAACAACTTTGGTTCTCGGCTACGGACTACTCTTCTGGATTTTCGGCGGACCACGGACATTTCGGCACCTCTACTGGCAATCGGCGACCCGACTGCGATTTTTGGTCTTCTCTCCTGGATATTCGGCGGCAAGGCTTTGTACTCGGATACATCCATACTGTAACTAATTGTTAATAAAGAAACTGGTTTGTTTTGAAGCTCTCTTCTTTGCTTGGATGCTACATACTCAAATGGAAATCTTTTTCAAACCTTACAGTATGAATCAACGCAAGTCTTACAAATGAGTAGAATGACATTCCACTAGTGAATTTATTTTCTGTCTAAAAGAAATCCAGTAATTAGGATTTCGGCTTTAGGTTACAAACCAGTATGTATGTTTGTGCCATTTTTGATCGACTTTGCCGGGTAGCTAACGTTGTTGCCTGTACCTGTGCCTACAAAGCAATGATGATTTTAATGAATGATGGATATTAAACATGGTATGTTTTTATGGGTTGTACAGAATTTTGCCATTGTGTGGAATGCCAGAAGCAATTGATGAAAACCCTCAAACCTTTCGAGAAATTCAACCCTTCATTCTTTCGTTTCCCACAGATCTCACATCTGGCAGATGTGCTACGAAAATCAACAATTATTTATCGTGTTATATGTGACGCACCAATAGAGGTTGCTCTTGAGGCTTTCGTACCCTACCTCATAGAGCGATGAAGTTATTCACAACTATAGTTTTTACTAATGATATATAGTAGGTCAAGTCATTCATTATGTCAAGGAAATATGTTATAAATTTTATCAATAAACAAAAGTAAATACTAAGTTCCCAGAAATGAAAAATTCTTAAAAAGACATCAAATGGGCTAGTGACAACACTGACAACCAAATCTCGTATAGAAAGAATCTAATTTCGTAAATGGTATTTCCGAGGTGGTTTGTATATGTATGTAAACCATGTATTGTTCGCTGAAAAGGATTTTTTTGTATCATACATTATTATTGTTACCGTGAAGCAGCCAGGGTTGTAGCATAAGAAGCATGTTAATATTGTAATACTATAGAGGTAAAAATAAGAGTAATTTTGTGTAAAGCGGAAATGCGAAATGCAGTAAGTCGTAAAGCTCGGAGGCCGGCGCGCGTGGGGAAGCGAATGGTCTTACCCTGCACGAAGGCGCAGATGACGGCGAGGACCAGAGCGCTCCTGAGGGGCTGCATGATGCCGGTGTGCCGGCCGCCGTGCCGCGCGCCCATTTAAAGCTCTGCGACCGGTGACGTGGGCGTCGAGTGCAGGCGCGGATGCGCTGCTTCGGGAGGGGCGGGGCGGCGCCACGGGCGGCTCATGGGCGATAAGGGAGCGGGGAGGGGGCAAGTCTTGCGGGCCAGGCGCCAGGACAGATAGGATCGGTGTGACTAGAAGAGGGAGTTGTTCCCGATGGCGTGGCGTTCCATGGTCATGACGTGACATGGATTTATCAGCACGAAACTCCGATAGAAAATTTCGTTTTATGTGTTCTTGGTACTGAAAAAGGACATAATTATTTTCCTACATGTAGTAAATAATTTCTTCTATGACTTTGTTAAGTCAAAATTCCCTTTTTGTTAGGCTTGCCAATCGCAAAAACAGTTTACTTCAAAACGTATGTTCATCTTTTTGTCTGTTTATCTGTCCTTTTTTGCCTGTTCGTCTTTTTATCTGTCCGTTTTTATGTCTTCCCGACTTGATAACTGTCCATCTTTACGTCTGTTCTTATTTTTATCCGTTTTTTGTCTGTCCGTCTTTTTTCTCCATTTTTTGTCTGTCCGTCTGTTCATCTGTTCGTCCGTTTGTCTCTCCATCTGTTTGTCTGTTTTTCTGTCAGTGTCTCTTCTGTTTGATTCTTTGTTTTTTCAGTTGGTTTGTCTGTTGGCCGTCTCTTCTTCCGTGACATACGTTAGCGGCTATAGCAAAGAGAGGGTTTTGCATCGTGATTGATATTCGGCGATAAGTCTGTGTGATGTCGCGACCCCTTTAAATACGAAACTGATAATTCGATATGTGGGGTACGTTACATTAAGCCTCAACGTTTTTAAAACTGGCTCCAAAGGTTTGATATAAATTGAAGAACTGTTTTCAAAAAGGACCATAGTCCAAAAACGACGATTTGGGGTCCCCTTCATTTGTACTAAATAGCGAAGGGAAATTAGCCATTGTCCGGGAAATATGAAGTTTTTTTAATAATTTATTTCTATCTGTTCGATATGTTTCTCTTTCAGGTGTTTGGACATTACAAATACATAACTGGCGATTTGATACTCACAGGAACCAGTAGTACCACAGGAACCTATTGACAATTAAAGTTTCGTAAAACGGTTATTGTATTGTAAATGTAGAAATTATGGTGGATGAAATTTATCTTAAGAAAATTTTGATAGTATACGTCGAGGAAAATGATATATCGATTTGAAAGTGCGGGTCTGTTGTAAGTCATCCAAGGAGTTGAAAAATTTAAGACTTTTTGAAGGAATTAGGGTGTGGATAGTGTCAATTTTCAGTTAATTATGGAGTTGAGAGTTGGGAATACACCAGGGCGCGGAGAAATATTTTTCGGATGAATTTATTTTGGTGAATTTGTAATTTGTCAATATAGGTTTTGGCAGCATTGAACCAGATGGGGCAAGCATAAATAAGGGTAGGACGAATAACTGTGGTATATATTAATTTTGCAAAGTGAATGTGTATAGATGATTTATAATGGACACGGCTTATGGCAAAATTCCAGATTGCAATGAAGTTTTGAAATATCACTAGTTTTGCTAAAACAACGAATGTCTACTTTGTTCTCGACAAAAACAGTTGGTATCCATTTACAAGAATGGACCGTAGTTGTTTTTTCCATATAGGTTGGCTATACTATTGCATGTTGATTAGGTGTTCGTGACAATGGTAGGTGTTTTAGACATGTTACCGTTGAAAATGGTAAATTCTGGATTTGGAAAATTAAAATTCTTAAAATAATGCAAGAGGAGCCTCATGTTTTTGTTAAGTATGAATACCATTGTACTTTTAGGAAGATACATATTAGAAGCAACGAACGGCTATCTGGTCAAATTCCTTTTCAGACATCGTACTCGCACGAGAAAACTACTTCTACTGAATCCAAAAGAAATTCGCAAATGTCCAGAGACTTTCTCAGTATTTCAGGAATCCTAAAACAAACTATTCTGTGACAATTACTTTCAGACAGTTACTTGCAGTGATAGAAGTGAAAACACCATTGAAGAAAAACGGGGAAATGTGATAAAAATAGTAATGTAGTATATTATCTCTTTTATTCAGTTCCAGAAATTGTTTGTAAAGTAGGTATGCGAATAAAACCTCACATTTTTTCATATACAATTAATTTGTTTAAAATTATTACCTGTAGATGTTCAGATTTCATGTGACGTACTAATAATTTTTGGCAAAGAAACAACAGAACTTACCCTCACAATTTTTAAACCACAATTTATGTAGTCTCTACATAAGTAATATAAGGACCGGCATTCGAAAATCATCCATAAAACAATTTATCCGTGTTTTCAAATTGCATACCATTTTTAATAATACTAACGAAAGGAGTTTTTTTCTTATCCTTTAAAGTTTAAGATTTTGGGACTATGGTTGTTTTATAAATAGTTTGTTCAATTTTATATCGAGTTTTAGATGTATGTAAAGGTGACGAAACTTGTAGAAAGCCACCAAAAATTTTAACATTTGTAATTTTCCGAAAAATTCACAACTACATACTTGAAGAAAAATATTTTCCTTAATGAAAAGAAAAAAAACTTCAGAATTAGATCATTCATTGGGATAATGTTCAATTTGTTTTTCAATTTATGCCTCGTAAAATTCGGTAAAGTTCGATACAATTGCACGAAGGCATATTGAAAAACAAGATTTCTCAATAATATATTCAATTTTTTTTCTAATTTTTTCTTGGATGATTCAACGGTCGCTCTAGAAAATGGCCCAACTCACATTTCAGGGAACTCTCTCTACTTTGGAATATTGCTAAAAATGAACACGACTAAGTTACAATATTGTTGATTGAGAATTTTTTTCCTAAATGAAATCTGTTCTAAAAATCGACCTTTAAATAAAATCATGTACTAATTTTTGAAAAAATATTACTTTTGGAGTTACCTTTTTCTTAAAAACATGCAATTTAAAAGATTTCGAAAAATGGAACAAAATGTTTTCTTCGAACTGTGAACAAGAACGCTGAAAATGCCGCAACTCTCATTTTCGTTGAACTCTCAGTTTTGCAGAAGTTATGCAGAAGTTAAAAAAATTGCAGAAGTTATGTATAATGAGAGAAAGTGCTTGCAGTTGTAGTACAAGTAGTAGTTTGAATAGTTTTTGTAGTTTCTTTTGACGAGCAATTATTTTTGTTTGAACAGAGCAATAGAGCAAAGAAAGGTTAGTAAAACATTCTCCAATTTTAGTTAAAAGCTGTTGAATTTAGTGACGTTTCAATGTTGAATTTTGTATCATTTAGGAGGGCTATTTTCCCCCGTCCCACCATTAGTTTCGTCTGTGGCGTGGGGATGGGTGGGTGGGGGAGCCCAGACGGAGGCGGAGCGGTCTGATAATTTTTTACACGGCGCATCTCGTACACGAGGTGTTTTCGCTGTAGAGAACAAGTGCAACGATGTGCATGATTGTTGTTTTCTCGACTGTGAAGGGTACGAAATAAATGAAGGACAGTTACGAAAAACATGATACCATGGAGCTATGAATACATGATACACGTATGTGATTGGAATAATGGTATGGGATAGACTCGACTTATGGCAAATATCCAGATTGCAATTTAGAAACTCTAGCGTTCGAAGATGTTTTGAGTACACTCCAACTAATTTTACCAATCGTTCTATTTACTCTAAATATTTTGAAAATATGAATTGAATACTTTTTTCACATTTATTTGCTACCTTTTCAATTGCAATACAGTTTTCAAGGAGTAGAATAAATACTAAATAATGTAGAGGCAAGATGTCAGCATTTAAATGACAGGTAAATAGTTACCGATAATTTCATAAAAGTGCTATCAGTTATGTAAACGAAAAGTAATTACGAAAACCTAAAATAGAAATATAAAAAGATTTAATTTATGGAGGAAAAAAATATCGTTTGGAAAACGTGATCGGATTCAAGGATGAAGAACGTGGTTTCGACCTAGTAGGTTTTGAAAAATGGGTAAAATTGATAATTTGTTATATAATATTTTTGTGAAGTTCATTATAAACTATTTTAAAGAATCAATTTTAAGTTCTCTGTGAATTTTTTTATTTGATATAAACCAGAGAGCAGGTAAAATTTTGCGAAGGAATTATTTAGAATTATTTGAAATTTCTTAAGTTTGGTAGTAGAGAATTTGCATCAAATAGGGCAGGCATTTGAAAGAGAAGGCCTAATGATATTTGTGTATAACAAAATCCACAATTAATTTGTAATTTGGAGTTTTTATTCATTATAGGATATAATTTTAAGATCTTATGATGTTTTGTCAATTGTAATTTGGATGTGATATTTCAATGTAAGTTTTTGATATATATTTCAAATAAACTTGTAAATATTTAGCAGGACTATAATTTTTAAGCAAAGGAAAGGTATTGTTGTTAATGATAAGGAGAGTGGGTTAAGCCGTGGCAAAGTCGAAGGGAGAGTCGACGTAAAGCAAACGGTGTTTGGTTCGAAGTTGACGGGGCATGTAGCAGCTGTTCTAACGGTTTTGCTTCCTCTTATAGAAAAATCCTCTTACAACCAACGGTTTTGGGCTTTGGAGCGCAATTTCGGATGAACAACTCAATCTATTGCATAGATTACTGATGTAATCGAGACTTATTCTCATCATTCAAGTGAACTCAGCTTTCAAACTTTAGTTTGCACTTTTCTTTAGCAGAAAATCTCTGATTTTAGTTATTCGGAAATTGGCTGAACCGCCAATGGCACAGGAGCCTTGGAGTACACTTTCACAATGGCTGACATTACAACTTATGATGATGGGAAACAACTAAAAATCACATGACTTACACAATCAACGAAAACTGCCAAAAAATGTGGCATAAAAATACGTCATTTCCTTTTGTCATGGTATAAAATAATTACCTTTACTAAACGGTATTTTTATAAAGTAAAAAATGGCATTTCATTAAAACTTTCCCTTATAATGATTTTTCAAATACTCTGGATGAAGAAGATAAACGGAAGGTCGATAATTGATTGGGGTTGGCAGGTCTGCGGTCTTGGCAAGATTCCTGCTTTGTGGGGGGCATTGATACCAAAAAACCAATTGAAAGCAAAATTCTGACCGTCCGTCTGTGAACAACGCTAGCGACTAAACCGCTCAGCCGATTTTCTCGAAAATTCATATTCTCCGATCGATCTGGCTGATCATGTGTCCCCTTGAATTTGAAACTGATATTTTAATTTTGGGGAAATTGTACATGAAGCCTTCTGGACATTTCAAACTCAAAAACAGCTCCAAATTTTTTCTTTAAACTTCATGTACGAATAGAGTAAAATACACATATTAAGATGGCATACGTCCGATTTTCACGGATAGCTGTGAATTTTCGAAAATTGCGAAAGTTTGAATTTATTTCAGTGTCTTCCTCCAAGTACAAAATTGCAGATAGAGATCTTTCCTTCAAATAAAATTTGTTCTTCATAGTGAGTTCTTACTTTAAGGTCAGGTATTTTGTTTGAAAATTTCAGTAGCTTTTGCGCAATATTGCGTTTAATATGGGCAATTTTAAAAAATTACAAAAACAAGATTTTCTCAAAAACAGCTCCAAATTTTTTCTTTACACTTTTGATAGGGATAGCGATAAGTGTACTCTATTAGATGACTTAGAAGCCATATTGCTCTATTCTTTTGTTTTTTTTAAATTACAAAAAATGTATCTGTTACAAGATCTCTCGGTACTATTTTTGTACAAGCTCACATTAATGACACCACGCCAGAGGTAATCTACAGGAATATAGTAAAAGCAGTCCATGAAGCGGCATATGAACGCCTAGGAGATGTGGAAGACAGATTAAGAGTGATATGGTGAGGTAGCTGTTAAGGTGAAGGAAAAAAGGAACGCTTACCAAAAGTGGCTAGAGTCACACGACCCTGAAGATAGGAAATCGTATGTGAGAGTAAGAATGAGTTTAGAAACACAGTAAAAAGAGTTAAAAATGAATCATGGGAACTTATGTGTGAAAAAAATTAATAATTATATGCGGAACACTAAGTCGGAAGAGGTCTGAAAAGTAATAAGAAACATGAAAACCAACGAGAAAACTTACACGCACTTACAGCCAATCAATCTTGACAGATTGAAGGCATATTATGAAGAACTTTTGTGTGAAGATCGGATAGAGTTCCTGGAACCTTACGTCCCTTCGAGGGTATCAAATCAACAGACTGAAGAAATAACACCACAGGAGGTCCTGAAGGCAGTAAATAAGTTTCAAAAATGGAAAATCCCCTGGACCATGCGGTGGTTATAACAGAACTCATAAAAGCCGCCCCAAGCATATTATTGGAACATCTCACTAAACGTTTTAAACTTTGACTTAATGAATACGAAATTCCAGCAGATTTCAAGGAAGGATTTAATACAAATATCTTTAAGAATAGCAGCAAGGATGAATGCGCAATTATTAAAGCATCACAGTCCTTAGTTCCATTGGCAGAGTATATAGTAAAATTATTAAAACCAGGGAACTCTCCGAGACGGAGGAACAATGCAGATCGTGTATTGACAATATTTTCAGCATCAAACAGGTTATCGAAAAGAGACTAGCCCATAATATGGAGACCCATTTAATATACCTCGACCTACAAAGGCATATGACTGAGTCCCTCTCTCAAAAATGGGGCAAGCAATGGAATAGGTAAATAGCAATGAAATAACAGAATATAAACCCCAAATAAATTGAGGGGCTCAGTGCCAGAAGGGGCTAGCCCACATGAGATGCAATATGAGAAAACCGAGGTTTTACTTGAACTTGATTTTCTCAAAAAAGGTTACACAGGCCGACGTCAGTTTAGTTACAAAAAGGAAAACCACTAACTCCGATTAATTTTAGGATGCTGCATTAGAAATTGACAGCCGTTTTACTAGATTAGCTCGTATTTTGGTGTAAAGTGTAGTTGCCAGTTTTTACCATTTTGGCTTCAGTTGTCATCAAAGTAACCATTTCCACAATATTCCTAAAGTGAGAAATAAATAGTATTTCACTCAGTTCAGGAAATTCGGAGATTCTTGTTGTATATATTTATATATATATATATATATATATATATATATATATATATATAACAATGAAACGGAGGGAGAGAAATTCGCGATGATTGAAAACCTTGACACTTGTGTTCCTTCCCCTTCTATCGTATGTTTTTAAGTGTTTTTTTACACACTGAATGTAGCCGCCTCGTTTTGTGGCACCAATGGGAGACACGATGACGCGGGCGAGCAAATATATAAAGTAGGAAGTGCCGTTGTTGCGTGGCTCAGTCTTACTCTTACGAGTATGTATGGCAGTAAGTAATCTCTGAAGTATGAAAATGTTTGTCGTGGGAATCGACTTACGAAGTTTTACTCAGTAACTTCAGTTATTGTCCCGTATTTTCGGAAATGCTTTACTGTTATCATACAGTGATTTCATGGTTGTTCTGTGGTTCTAAGTTTCGCTTTCCTGCGCAAAATGTCAAGTTCTTCCCGCAGAGGTTATAAAAACTCACAGGGCTGATTTTGTGACATCTGTGGTGTGTTATGGTTAAGTCTCAGATTAGATCGATGAATGATGTCGTCAGGGAATTATATTATTTTTAAGATTGATGATCAGTATAAAACCTGGGCTGAAGACCTGGCTTAAAGGATCCAAGAAAAGGATGCCTTTTGCTGTTCCGATGATATTGAGAGAACCCCGGAATCACTATGGCGTTTTGTTTCTGTATGACGAATACAGCACGAAGTAACAAGAAGAAACAGTGTGCCATCGAATACTCAATCTTGCAATCCGCGATCAGACCAGTGCCTCATGGAGGAAATTTACCTGCAGCTACTCCTCCGAACGATTCGGAAACGATCGATATTGCAGCACCTACAGGAACCGATGAGGACACTAACTCAATATCTGCAGATGAAGATCTGAGAGATAGTCCCTTCCACTTAAAAGATGAGACTTATTTCATCCTTCAACATGAATTGAACGATTTAGCAAGAGACTTACAAGTTTCGAAAAGAAAGTTTAATTCTTGGGTGCAAGACTCACAGAATGGAATTTACTGGCTCCCGGAACTACTTAACACTCAGCACAGGAAAAGGTACAAGCCTTTTTCAGAATATTACAGAATGGAAGATTCCCTTTGCGCATGTACGGACATCAATGACCTGATTAATGAGTTAGGAATCTAACGTAATCCATCTGATTGGTGTCTTTTCATAGAATCATCTAAGTACAGCCTGAAAGCAGTTTTGCTTCATAATGGAAATAAGCTGCCTGTGGCACACTCTGTTCCAATGAATGATACTTACGAGGATCTCGCACTCATTTTAAATCGTATCAAATACAAAGATCATGGTTGGCAAATTTGTGAACTTGTAAAAGTATTTGCAATATTATAATGTCCAATGTCTGGACCAGACCAATGTCTGGAAGGTGGATTTACAAAGCACATTTGTTTTTTGTGTCTTTGGGACTCAAGAGCTACAGGAAAAATTTCTCACAAAAGGAGTGGCCCCCAGAGAGTCATTGAAGTCCGGTACCAACAATGTCAAGTATAAGCCTCTGATCGATCCAGGCAAGGTACTGCTTCCAACTCTGCACATTAAGTTGGACCTCATGAATTTCTTAAAGGAATAGACAAAGAAGGATTTAAGTATCTTAGACAGTGTTTTCCGACACTAAGTGTTCTGTACATCTATGAACATTATACCTTATAAACTATTCTGAGTATGTAAATGCTAAAGTAAAGTGCTAGTAAACCAACTGAATATATAGTTTTTAATTGTTTATATTTAATAAATTAATTTATAGAATTTTAAAAATTGATTGTCTTTGATA